>CM068372.1:326077863-327375993 GCA_034769895.1 Magicicada septendecula
ATAGCATTTAGATAAGTAAGGGTTAGTCATAAGAAATATTAGTATTATAATTGTCATTTTATTGTTCATGTTAATTTAGGAATGCATTATCTAAAATTAGATAACATTCCAATGTGGTAGAAATACTTTTTATTATGTTATTAGGTGATATACCAAAACAATGTTATTAAGAACACCAGTTTTATATATCTGGGTGTTATATTTTAATTGTATAATCTATAATTACTGTTATGCCAGATCAGAGAACTAATTTTTAATCAAATATATCAGAGTCAGAAGTCAGAGAAGGAAATAAAATAATTACATTAGTAAAACATTCTGCAAATAGCCACAATTCAAATCTAGGCAATATAATAAAGTTAAAATGCAGAATAATTAATAAACCTAATCTTATAAACCAGTCAAACTGACAATATTTAGGCAAGATACACCCAACATATTAAATACTATGTAAATAAGGCTTTCTAAAGATATGGTCATTCTATGAGTAAAATTATTTATTTGTATAATGAAATACCATTTGAGACTGAAATAGGTTCACTAACTTTATCAGAAGGGGAATCATATACAACTAAATTATATGAAAAAACCATCATTAATATACTAAATTGCAATAAAATAAGTGAGAATTGATAATTATACAAATTTCAGATTTCATAGAATAATAATTATATTAGTTAAAATGGCTATTATTTACATAGAAGACAGGGAAGTATAATTTTAGGCCTACCTCCCAAAAAATTATAAGAAATAATTTTCAGATAAAACTTTGTAATACTAACTTAATTACTATCAAAATAAGTAGAATAGAATAGTGAAAACGAATATGTATTTTATATTTCAAACAGTTAAGTAATAACGAATTTACTTTATAAGCATAGTGCACGAAATTAAAGTGTGTCGGAAGTTATGGCAATTTTAAACAATGTCTTTTTAATATTAAATTGGCTAAGACGTTTCGGATGACGAAGGAAATCCACGCAGTTCATTATTATACATTGAAGAGCACACTTGACGTGAATATTTTATAAAACCCAACCTTAATGGCGATTACGTATAACTAAAGTTCGGAATCAGTTTTTGTGTAAAAATTAAATTTTAAACTATTCTAATCATTGTGAAGTGGTGAAGTTGCCCTATGAACTACATAACACCTATAAACAGCATCACATATCACTATTTAAACGAAATAACACTGGAATCACACCAAATACCAAGTGAATATTCGAGGTTAAACGGACACACATAAACTCCAATTGATCTACTTATTTAACAACATTTTTACACCCAGTGACTTTTCCATCTTACTCCAGTGACATTAAACTATACACCAGAAGATAATATACGATTGCGAAGAAGATTTAACCGCAGAAGGGACATATTTATTCCATAAATACTCTTGTCAGTGTTAGAAGGTGAACTCCGCGCATGCGCCAGACGGCCACTTTGACTGATCTCATCAACACAACCAGTCGACTGTTTGCGGAACTGTGGTGAATAAAAATTATATATAAACTTTTATTATTACTAATTACCATTCTATTGTTTAATTTTAATACATTTTCAGCATTGTAAGTGTTATACTTTCTGACCCTGACCTTCTCTGGCTTTTTTATAAATAACCGTTAAAAGAACCTATATGTGTATAATACCAAGATAAAAGTCATAGATCGACCGGACCTGAGTGAGTCGATACGGCATTATAACATTGTTTTCAATTAAGCAAATTCATTATTTTGTTGAATAAACGCTTGTTACCTAGTGAATTGAATTTGATTTCTTTAATAAAGGAATATAACCATTAATTAATAAAGAAAACTCGACAACCTTTAAAGGCAATATATGCGAATTACAACCTTTCAAGAGGAAGAAGAAGAGAGCTGTTCGCGCCTAATTCAAAGTGGATTGTCTTTTTAATAAATTTAACGAAGGGAAGATCATTACTAGAAGACACACCATACCATACTATTTATAATTACAATCAATAATATCAATTTATTACTAAATTTTAAGAATATAAACACCTCGAAAACAATTATTTCAGAATTATAAAATTATATCACATTTCAAATTGCTACAACAACAACATACACCAAGAACATTTGATAACAGCATTATTTAGGAACATTACCAAATCGACGTCTCCCGGAGCGGAACGTCATTACTACACCTACGCACCATAAAAGTCAATCTGGGTAATATTATACCAGAACACCATTACAATTACAATTATATATTACCAAAGTGAAGACCAGCAGAGAGAGCCGAATGAAGACTAGAAGACATCATCTATATTACTACACACAATAGTGAGAGTACAATTCTCATACAACTACACATATTTTTATATTTGTATATTTTGTAATTTACATTAATATTACAATATTTATCTCCAAACAAAGTCAGTGCTTGCTCCTTAAAATATTTTTTAATTTTTTACTTTAAAAATAAATATAAAATTTAAATGAAATTAATATAATGATTAATTGATTTTCTTTTCCAATTGGGGTTACTTTTCCCTACTTAGCCCTATACCTAACCCCCAGAAATAACACATGAATATACAATACATATATATGGACATATAAATATATATATGTCTACAACTACAACACATACACACGTTCCACATCACAGGACAATTACAACTTTCAACATTAATATCTTGCCACACCTCTTTCACCCCATAAGGTACATAATTCACAATTCATAAATATTCTTGAACGCAACACCTATTGAAAGATCTTAATACACAATAATCCATATATATATATGTGTAACCCCAGTGCCCCCAGGGCATACTAAAATTCAGGGGTTGGCATAATGCCTGATAGTACTATAAAGTGCTCCCACACTGAGCACTTAGACTTGGAGGAAATATAATCATAATTCAGTAAAAATACAAGTGGCCATAATAAATTAAAAAGAATTTAAGCGTGATAAATTTTTGTGAAATATTAATAACAGTAATATTTTCGTGAAAGAAATTTAATAACAGTAATGTGCCATGATGCTTTATAACTTTTAAGAATTAATTTGGCCCAAAGGCCGACATGTTCCTAGGCAAGATCGTGCCTAACTAAACCTGTCCCAGGAGCATGTTCAAGTCTGCATGAAAAATCCGCTTATACAGGATTAAACTGGGGACCCGAATGAAACTAACAAAATAAACTCCTATCCATTATAGGACCCAAACTGAATAGAAACATGTGAAATTAATGAATCAATTGAAAACTAAATTTAATCTGTGAAATTACATGATGAATGATAGAATTTCTAGCACTAAGGTAACCCTTTTACTTAAAAACTAGAAAGAAATTTACATGCCTGAATGGTAATCAGCCACGGATACATGCCAACCTCTGGGCTCACACTTAATATAAATAGTATTACAAAATGTACAAACGATTCCCCCCCAAGTCCGCGCACTATTCTGTCCAGTTAACCGGGGACCCAATTGAAATGTGTAAAGCTTAAAGTCATTTTACGGTGTGTCGCTATATGCCCACGAGTTCTAGAAGGTTACATTCACTTGTGTTAAAAGGTAATATTGGGTTGGTGTCACCTGATTTATTCCCTGGTGTGGAGTTTGATGTCCTGGTCTAGAGCATTTTTATGTTGGTGTAACCTGTTCCTCGCTGTTCTCCTCCGGCAGATGAAGCTGAGAGCCTTTGATGTTCGGTTGTTCAGGTCATGATTTGGAGCTGGTCCTCGACTTGAAGCGGGGGACCCGCAGATCTGTTTTAATTTAGCCTGCCGTAGGTGGAAGATGGAACAATTAATAGAAACTTTTCTGTCGGAGAGCGGCGAGGCGGTTATTTGGAGTAGCGAAATCAGAACAGCTCCGAACCGTATATTCTACTCATTTTTCAACTCGCGCTTCAAAGCGTCCGCAAGGGAGCAACACCAATCAAGCGCCGCTTCGTTACCTCATGTAGATTCTGCGCTAACCGTTAAACACAGTACGGCAGAACGCCCACCGCTAAATACAGAAACCTATTTTTCTTTATATTCGTTAAATGCAGTACAAGATTTTTTTATTATACGCTATTTACTTTTGCGTATTAGCGCCGATTTTATTCAATGTGTATTTGACCAGTAACGATTTCTCTGGTTTCACTGTTAAGACACGATATCTGCAAGTTTGTAACCATATAATCTGTTCACTGACTTGGCACGTTGAATATTCGTTCCACTTGGTTGCATCTGCTCAACATTTCGTTAAAGAAACGACATTAGTAGCTAAACGCCATATAAAGAAAAAACATTTTCAACAAACTAAAAGAAAAGTACTACGGTTGATAACTACTTACTGAATGAGGTTTTAATTCATAAAAATACAAGGGAATTCGGACCTACGTTAAGAAAATTGTGAGTTTACGGTCAAAAAATCTAAGAAGGTCATTAGAATCAAAATGAGTATAAAATGCTAAGATTCTTGGAGATACGAGAGAACCAATTAAAAACTAATAAATAACGTCGTACGAGACGTTTTAGAATATTCCACTAATGTTTACTAAATATCTTAAGCTTGAAAAAGCCTATACAAGTGTTTGATTATCAGAGCTCTGAACAGATATGCAACGGCTCCGTACTAAGAGCGCCCGAGTTCTGAGTGCCTGTCAACAATCTGGCCGCGCTCCTAGCGCCCTTTAATCTTGCCTTCTTTAATAATACACACACACTCATACAATTTTCTAATCTCCACATCACGTTCTCTCTTACGCTCTCTTTTGCTTCCTACCTGTCTTATTCTCTCTCACTCACTGTCTCACGTTCACTTTCTCTCTTTCTTTCTCTCGCTCTCTTACTATCTGTCTGTCCCAACACACTTAAATCACAATTACGCATATTACACGTATCGTAGGTAAAGATTAGTATTCATTCAGGGTTCTTTACGTTTTAGCAGCCAAGACGAGTCTCTACAAAAACCTCTACTTTACGCATCTACACATACTAAACCGACTCTATATACAAGTGCATACACATAAGTACGCGCGCGTGTGTGTGCGTGTGTGCCAGTAAAAGAGAAGTAAAATAATTTATTTCCGCAAAAGTCTTAAAAGTAGTTGTGTATTTCAGCTCTACTGCTGTTTAAAACTAAGGGATGGATATTGTCTTATACATTTTTCAGTAGAAGCCTGCAACTTCACTTTGAAATTTCTTATTATGCATGTAACGGTGCCTTTGCACATACACTTTAGCAAATAATCATCTTTATTATCTCAGGATTTTTCATTTAGTTAGAACGAACCAATGATTATTGAGGAGAAATAAAAGAAAGTGATTAAATACAACTGTAAATAAGAAAATACCATTATGAGACGGAGAGCTGAGCTGTACATATGCGTAAATGCGGGATGTGAAATGTAAGCAGTTTGATAAAAAGGCAAATCTTACTAGTATAGTCGTCTATACTAGATAGCCGCATACCTTAAATTTGCTGACTATATGACTCGTAAATAAGCTTGTTACTCGTACCTTTCCTTAGTTTTGGTTTGACAATCGTTTTCACGCAGTAGTCTAAAAGTCGCGAATTTTGATCTAAATGTAGTCACTACTTCCAGCAAAGTAAGAAGGAATGACTCATTACATCTTCACGGACATTACCAGTACATTATAAGTACAGGATGAAACATTTTTGAGTATATTACGTTTTGCGTGTTTACGTATAAAAACATCAGTCAAGGGTACATCAAAACAAAAAGCATCAAGGGCCGAAAATAGCATTCAAAATTTTAATAAAATTTTAAAAGTTTATTTTGGGGTAAAGTTATGAGGAATTTTAGTGAAAAAAAAATGTATCTGTAGTCTCTGTATTTTATATGTGTAGTAATTTGACAGAATTAATGCGTCTCAACACTCATTGGAAAATTTTCATCGCTTTCAAAAGTTTGAAAAACGTGTTTAAAGAAAACTATATCTTGTTATCAGTTATGAATATTTGTGAATAATGTTTAGATACAGAGATTGATAGAAACATACATATACTCAAAATCTATGACTTAACAATATGTCATTTAGGTATTAATGTTTGCAAATGTAACTAAAAATCTAGCGCAGTAGTTCGAATCTTTCAGTATTTATTTTATGGATTGCCTGCTCTATAGATATGTTACTAATAAAATGGTAGAGAATTTGGTTTTCCGTAATTTTCTGATAATATGAAACATTTTATGTTATTGCAATTTAACTGACTTAATATTAAATGTATTTTGTTCCGGGCGCTTTCTAGTGCTGTGATGATGACTTTAGCAATGACTTATAAACATTTTCATAGGACCGCTAGTCTTGGCTACGGAGCTGGCGAACAGCGGATAGACAGATATGCAGCTAGGTGTTACTGCGTCTAATGATGCATAGATAAGTTCGGCCTCACAGAACATGGGTTTATCAGTATCGGCGCTCAGAGCACGATTTCAGAGTTGGCGCTCAGAGCACGGGCGTTCTGAGCACGCTACCTAAACAACAGGCTGGTGTAAACGTTGACTATTTCAAAAAAGTATATAACTTGTACCGCGGATATATCAGTGCTAGTAAGGTTGTCAATTAGTGAACCGAAGACCGACGACTACCCAAGGTACTTTCTGTGGACAAGATATGTTGTGGTGGCATTACACTATTCATACAATTTGTAAACTCTATGATGAGTAAAATGTCTTGGCCTGTTGATACAAATTCTTGAAACTCTAATAAACTAGTTATTAAACGTAAGGAAACCCATATAAACCTCCCCTTACATACTGTAAGGAACAGTTGATTTTTTAATTATCTTGTTCTACACTTCATAAAAGATAGTGCCACCAAATAACGCAAAACCAAATACTGATAGGGCAGCTTAATCTACGCTTCGAAGTACCAAGCTGTAAGGGAGGAAGTAGAATTGTAAGATCTTGTAGCATTTCTAGGCACACGGAAAGAAGGAAATATGAAGCGAATGTTTTTAGTAGGTGCAATATTAGATATCACAAATAAATATCAAGCGACTCGTACGGTAATTTATCAAACTACTGTAATTTTGGGACCGTACTTTGAAAGTTTACAGAATCCAGTAAACTTTTGTCTAAAAACTTTATTATTTTCCAGTAACAATATATATCGAGGACACACACACACACACACACACACCCATTATAATATATATATAACATTATAATATATATATATTATAACGAGAAAAGGTGTATGGTGTGTTTTTAAAATAATAATAACACTTCTTATATCGTATCGACTTTGTAAAAATCATTCAAAATTTTATTAAATAAAATTTTCAAAAATTACGAATTAAAATTTCGTCATTATTATTAGCATAATATTTTTCTGTTGTGTGTGCTCATCATACACACAATTATTGTCACTATACAAATAACATTACACAGATATTCATAAATATAATACACAAGCTGTAAATTTACATGTACAAATAGACATTTTTGTAATATATAACGTGCTCTTGACTTGCTACGATTGTATTTCTTTTTAAATTCCATATTTTTTTATATAATTACTATTTTGCTTTGTGCGCCTACATATGAATATCTTATTCATGAAATGTCAATCAATTTTAGAATTACATAAACATTTATGCTACGTTATAATTTCTAAAATAATTTCGTAAATGTTAAATATCATTATAAATTACTACAATTTAACCAATTAAATTTTAAAATTATTATTTACACTATTAAAGTCTATCATTATCTCCTTACTGTTTTCTGTTTAATGTCTTTTATGACTCGTTGGTTGACGAGTAAAAATGGTTTTATGTCACGTTATTGCTGTGCGGTGATACTCAGTGATTCCTCGTTATGATCCTGAGTCCTGTGTCGATCCTCCGTTGTCGTCTGATCCTCCTGGAGTCCGTCGTCCGGTCCTCCTGGTCCACTCACCATTCAGATGACTGGTACGCTGCTATCTCCATACTGCTGGGATATCTTTGCTTGACTAGTCGAGAAACGCGTGGAACGTTTACGTAACTGCACCTAACGACTTTTCGAGAGCGTTACATAATTGTCAGAGTGCTTGCCTTAATTGACACGTAAACAATTTTTGTATCTTTTAACAAAATGTAAATAAATCCTCCAAATACACGTGCAGCTGCCGTACTAAATACAACTACAGGCGCAGTTACTTACATATACACTACTTTCGACAATATAGAACAAAGAACAAACATACATAGAGATTACTTCATACGCATTAACTGTAGTTGATATATTCCCATACTGGCATGTTTATTCTGTAACCATACAAGTACGGATATTGATAAATGCAATACTCAAAGTTAGTAAATTTTTTACTGATGTGCTTGGGCCGTAAGTCTGGACAGAGTAATATCTACTATAAAATTTACGAGGGAACTGAAGAATTGTAGCTCTCGTTTAGAAATGGCTGTGTTAGTGTAATACCAATATAATTCCATTTGCAATAATGCATTAATACAGACACAAATGTACGTTTACTACCTTATTTATTACTGTTACTTACGGTATACGAGTAATAATTTTGTTATTGGTCATCCAAACAATATCATTATTATGGATAATTGACATTGATATTTAAGGTTTATTGTATACGATCTGGTATTAATGAATGACTTAAAGCCGCAATACAGCAGAACAACTTTACAGCAAGTGTAAACAAGACCCATACATTTCAAGACCAACATGTAATTATCAGTAATGGTGAAATATAAATTATATGTGGACGTCGAGATTAAGTCAAATACGTGTTCTTCAAGCATTCTGTTCACAGTAATACTGAAAAGAAGAAATATTAAGAATACTTAATTGAATTCTGCTAGGGGATACACCAATAATATTTTGACGACTGTCACACGGATTGTCGTAGAGAAAAAATAATTGAAGACAAAGTTTGATTTTTGTTTTATTGTAAACCTTGTTAAATTTTTTATATAGTTTTTGGGGAGTGCTGTTATAATGGGGGATCTTTGCTACTACAACCGTAATTTTAATGATAATAAACCACGCCTTAACAGCAATTGTTTAGCAAATATATGTGAGCTCAGTACGGACTATACTAGTTCCTCAAAACATTAGTTGCTAAGCCGTTACTTTTATTTACGATAGACCGTTATCAAAAATTTTTAACCCGTTGAAGTTAAAATTTTACTTTATTTATAGTTACTATTAAATGCACAAGATCTTCTGACCTCCCACTCAGTCACGAATGTTACATTTAGTGCCACACCAACTAGATGTTTTCTTGTTCATTCTACGTGTGTCCATAACATTGTCAACCTCGGTTCTCTTATCTACAGTTTAATAACTGTTACACATCCGTCTCCCTATTACCTTTTGTTCATTATAATTTTTGTTTTCACAAGTAGCCTACAGACACCTTAACACATAATCTACGTCTCACTACAATGATATTGCAATTTTTTCATTTGTGGAGTTGCTACGTAAACAGTTTACAACCGGTTATTATACTCGCTCATTTCAAATTCAATTCACCCAAGCGCTCACTGCTATAATGGAATGTGTGTGTGTGTGTGTGTGTGTGTGTGTTTTGCAGCTTTATTGTTTAAGTAAGTTCTATTTAAAATTCTACTATTACTGTCCAGTGTAGTCCATATATAATTGTTGTATTGCACCAGACAATAAAATACAAGATTAACTTTAATAGATGCATAAAAATTTGAAAATTTAGAAAATGTTTTTGCTCTCTGTTTTGAATATAAAGAACTAAAAATTTCCATTCTTTACCCTTTTCATTATTCTTACTTTGTAAGAATTCTGAATGTGCAAACTTGTAAAACAAATGCTTAATTTTGATGTAATATTGCCAACATTTCTTAAATAGGTGTTTAAAATTCGACTAGCCTGTAATTTTATTTGTTAGAACTGTAAATTATAAGATAATATGAAGAACTTAAAGAAATTTACTTTGTATTCTAGTCGTTATTTAATCTCTTTCTTAGTCCGTATAACATTCTTGGTGTGACTCTATCGTCGTCCTTTTCATAGGTAAGTGTCTTTACGTCAACATAACTCACACTCCTCACGTCAGTGATAATGTGGGTCACGTACGGCAAGCGTGGCCTCCCTCTACACTGCTTTCTATCCACCATCCCCTCAGCTTGGGATAACTACGTTTGGCTGAGTTAGAATATGTTCCATCAATCTGTCTCTTCAGACAAAGAGATTTTCACATACCTCGTCTTACTCCAACTCACTCTAAAACTGTCTTATTCCTCATTCTGTTTGTCGACCTGACTTTCAATATATTTTTTCTAGCAGCAAATATTGAAACATACAATTCTTCGTTACCAATATCTATTCCTAGCTTACATGAAAGGCCACAGTCTGTAATAGGTAAGCCTAAGCTTTAGAAGTTCCCACCATTTAAATTTACAATTGATATTAGTAAGTGGTTTTTCTTATGTATTCTGTTGCATCTATACTTTTTATATCCTCTTTCTTTCTTTGACTATTGTGATTTTGCTACCTGTGGCAAAGCAAATCTCATCTCTTGTGTTTTTTTTTCATATCCAATATTCTTATTTAATTTTTTCCTGTTATCATTTCTGCCAGTGGCGGCTGGTGCTATGGTTGCAGTGTTGCACAACCACCAAAATAGAATAACCAAACTGTAAAATAATATACGAAAACATTAAGCAGTTATAAAGTGACATAAATTTCAAAGGAAAGCGTATTAGATTCTATGCGGTAATGTTCCCGTGCAATTCAAATGTGGCGCGCAGGCTGGTAGTTGTACGTTATTCGGTAGTTGTAGCCCGCTTGCAACTTGAACAGTATATGGGGCAGAGCTTACTACACAAACATAAGGGCGAACGTGCGTTATTCTTCACAGTTGCCGTATGTTCCCAATGCTAGATAGGCGGTTGAACAAGCTTCTGCAATGCTCCACTATTAGCGTTGTAGTTCATCCCTAGTTGTGTTATGAAGTCAGCAAGTACAGCCTTCTCGTTTGTAAGGTGTCAGGTTTAGTGTTTACATTGCTTCAAGATAAACGTTACCCATTGTTTAAATTATTAAAATTGTATTAATAACTTTGTATAACTGCGATTGTGATAATAAAGTGTCAATTTTTTTTTATTAATTAAACTGTGTGTTATGTATTATTTTTTCTGTGTTTAATGCTGGTGTGTGCTTTTGTGTCTGTGATTTTTACAGACAGAGTTACTGATTCTGCGTGCTTTTAAACAACGTATTTTTTTTTTTAGTTTAAAGTGAGTAGCGTTAAGATCCAATGGCTAGGACGCCAAATGTCTCCCTTAACAATAAATCAAATTGTAAAATCAGGCGGTCGACAATTTAATCGATCATTTAAAGTAAAATATTATGAAAATACTAATAGTTATGTGGTTGTGTCGAAAGAAATTCTTTATTTTGTTTTCCATGTTTATTGTTTGGAGGGAACCCCTGGACGAAATTCGGAATGAAAGATATTAATCATCTAGCTGAAAAAATAAGAAATCTTCAGGCGTTAAGTGTACATATAAAGAATGCTTTTCAGTTTTCTCTTTTTGGTACGTATAACACAGCAGCTGGACAGTGAATATAGACGAAATATTGTTTTACACAACGAAAGAGTACGCAATAATCGATACGTCTTAAATATAATAATAAACTGTATTCGCTTCTGTGGAGCTTTTGAATTACCTTTGCGGGGTCATAATGAGACTGAGTCTTCATCAGATCCTGGTGTATTTCGAGGTTTATTTGGATTCAGTTCTGAGTTTGACACAGCATTGAAAAATCATTTAGAGGAAGCAACTGCATTTAAGGGCACCTCAAAAACCATTCAAAGTGATTTTTTAAATATAATTTTGGAAATATGCCACGAAGAATTAACGAGTAAGATACAAGAAGCTGATTATTTGGCTGTAATTGCTGATGAGACCACTGATGCTGCTAATGTTTTTCAAATGGTCATAGTGTATCGCTGAAAGGTAAACCGTTAAAAAGGTTGAAAGATTCTGTGGTTTCATTGTTTCTCATAAACATGACCCTCAGCCGCTTGCATCATGTTTTTTAGATGAACTGTCTCGACACAACTTACTTGGTATTTCCCATAAATTAACTGTTCAAATAATTGGAAAACAGTAATTTTCTATTTTATTTCCATACGACAGCACTATGTTTGATACAAATATGTAGTTAGTACGTCTACCTCCTACCTCCTGTTTAATGTGTTCTTTTAACTGCTCCCCCCACTCAACCGACTACTGCAACCACCAAAATTTGGAACCACCAGCCGCCACTGATTTCTGCTACTATAATTAATTAATGTAATGTATAAATTTATAAATTTATAAATGTATTAATTAATTTTTAATTTTTGAATATATTTCTGAAATTTAAGAACTTATTTTTAACTTAAAATTAGAAAATACTATTTAGCACGTAGACAACACTTCAGTCCGAGGTGCGTATCAAATTTTAATAAAAATACATACATTTTATTACATTTTACTATGTTACACATACTGAATTTTGTTATGTGGTTAGGAAAGTTTAACCACATACATTTTGTCACCCAACTCTTGAAATAAGAAGGACAACTAAGCAGACTATTTCTGCAGTGACTATTCATTATGTAAATAATAATAATTACCTCGCATGGATAAGGGCCATGCATAGAATTTACATAAAGTTTGGTCACATATTTCAGTGTTAGTGCGACGACGCAGACCGTTACATTCTCTCTGAGTCTGTTCCTGCGAGATGTAAGGTCGTTACTTTTCAAACAATAAGAACTTACTTTAAAATGTTATTCATTTTCAACGCACATTCTTCTGTCAGTTATATGTGGACCAACAAACGCCTTCAAGCCAGTTGAGAATTCAAACCGGCTAGACGCCTCCGGGGGGTCTGCGACTTCAAACAAATATATCTGCTATTAAGAATGTTTGAAATCTTTAATTTCTTGTATATTTCTTTAAAAATTGTAATTCCTCAATTTATAACTTATGAAAATTTGTTGTGATAGTCTGTTTTTACAATTCTATTAATAGAATTCTTGTAATACTACAAAAGCGGTTTTGTTATAAGCCTAAGTGTTATTATCTCTTTATTGTTTAATTATTAGTTTTACTGTTCCTTATCTGGATTCGTGCTACGTTGTAATGTTATTCATTGTTACTGGTCATATTACTTATTTAAAGCACATAATAGTATATAGCTTGTATGTTAAAACTATGTTTTTCAGCATAAAGGTTTTATATGTAAAAAACTATGTTTTTGTGTTGCATAAATATTTTACATAAACTAAAACATGAATGTAACAAATATTTAGCAAGTTAATAAACAATAGCTTATATAATTTGTGAGGCGTCACAATTACGTCACCGTCTCGGATACATGACACTACCAGCGGTAAGAATGTAACACTAGCAGACGGAAAGTTAATAAAATCTAACCGAGTCTGTGAGTAACGAGCTTACACCCAAGAGTAGAGGTCTGTGATCGCAGCGAGTTGTGCATTATACTTTACTTATATGTACCTTGGCAAAATAAAATTTCTTAATTTAATTCAAAACAAATTTTTGCAGTACACGTTAGAAAGTTGACAATAAGTAAAATGCACCTATTTTATAAGCGTTTCATGAGACGTCTTATTGCAAGAGTGTTTTAATATAGTTTTAAAGTTTCTGTTAACTTTTACAATTTGTTGTAATTTTTGGTCAAACTATTCTTAAAAAAATTAGCGACGTGTATCGCATGCCGTTGAAATGCTAAGCGTAGGCGCTAGGAACTATGAACCGTTATTACTTATGTTATTACAAAATTTTATTCATTTTTAATGACTCTGTGTGTGTGTGTGTGTGTGTGTGTGTGTGTGTGTGTGTGTGTGTGTGTGTGTGTGTGTGTGTGTGTGTGTGTGTGTGTGTGTGTGTGTGTGTGTGTGTGTGTGTGTAAATTTTGTATTACAAGGTTTGAAAGTGTCTTAGTCAATGTTTAAAACCACTAAATATCTTTGTACACATTACTTTAGAACTTGACGTTTACTTGTAAACGTCCTAAGAACTTAATTTAGGCGAGTGCACGAATTTATGTCTTATAACTTATATTTTTTAACGGATACTGAATACGTCACTTAAAATGAATATCACTTTCAATTAGCCTCATATTTTTGAATTTCACCCACAGATTATTTATTTGTTTATAATTATACGGTATTTGTTAGGGAAGGTCGTTGCACAGCATCATTATGCTCTTTCCCACAGTCTCCCATAAATACATAAATTCGATTATGAGCTGTGACATTCTCACAACTATATACTTCAGTTATTTAAAAACCGCAAGAATCATTTTACTTTACGTGAGTAGAATTTATGGATTCTGATATAAAACCATTCAAACATATGGTAATTGCACATTAAGGGAAACACAAAAAATGAAATTGCATAGTAATTCTAACAAATGGAAACGGCAAAGGATTCAGAATAACGGTTTCTTGTAAATCAATGTGCATTATATAAGCTACGCTATAAAATATAATATCCGAATTCACTAAATCGAACCATTTTACAAACTAGTAGCGCACAACTCTAAATGTATTACAGTACTTAGTTTACATAAGTTATAGCACTTAATAAAATGTTATTTTGATATATGAAACACTGTAGCTGCAGGCAATGCTGAATAGATAAAGTTCAATGCGTTTGAGACGTAAGTTATTAGTTTATGTAGGAATTGTAACCAGGTTTCTAACAAAATAATACGTAGCAACGTTTCTTTTAATGTCCGGCATTAAAGGAGCAACAAATAGTTGCAACTATGCAATCCACTAGGGGTGGAGCGAACTCAAAGTATGTATATCAAGGTACTGAATAGATAAAAGATTAATGCTTCAGAATAGCACGTTCCGTGTCAGCATACAACATCTAAGACGTCCAGTCCGAAACATCGATTTTCTCTTCAAAACTTAATTTACTGCCAAATTTTGTATATTTTCCTTCCTATTCTTGTTTTTGTTGTTTTGTTTTTTCTCATACTTCTAAGTACAGTTATTATTTTCTTAGATATGTTTTCTAAAAAACATATCGCTTTCTTATTTCTAACAGGCAAAACAGAATAAGTAATTTATAGTTTATAGAATTACCTTACAATTTTGTACTCAACGCCGAATAAATTAAATGACTAAATACAATATGTTTAGATTTCTCTAAAAAAAACTCCTAAATATCTTAAACACACTTTCACCTATTAGAAACTTGTAATACTACGTCTTTATTGTAGACGCTAAAAAATAAATACGCAAGAAGATAATAGAGCTGAAGTAATTTCAGAAAAGCATCGTATAATTACATTGATAATAAGCATTGTGTCTGTCAAAGAGAAATTTAATTCTATTTAGGTATTGCGTGTAGTTGTTCTTGTTAAGTTAACTGTATTTTTTAAAACAACGGAGCTCACTGTGTTTCTTGGATATTTTACTTACCTTCATTACAAAAATTTGTTAGACACTATAGGAACTCATTTGTTTAAATAAAACTACATTATTTGGTGGGTGAGGTTCGATAAAATTTCAATTAAACGCCGTACGCTGATTATACAATCATTGGCATTTTACAATTATTTCAGGATATATTTACAAGTACTAAAGTGGCTCAGAAACAATCTCTCACCGGAACAATGAGTTTGGAGTTTGAAAAATAATGTGTTCATTCCAAAAGGAATGACCCAATTACGTGCACAAAATCTCTTATGTGAATGATCTTCTGCAGTTTCTAAAATTCTTGTGAAAAGTTATACAGTTGTAAAAAAGTGGATTGTTTTGTTCCTCGGCATGTAGTTTTTGTAAAATAAACTCATGCACATATTTTATTGATATTGTGGATGATGTTGAATCCGAATCAGCGAAAAATGTTGAAGAAATTGAACAAATGAAGAAATATTTTAAATTGTAGAAATGTTGAAGAGAATAAATTTTTATAAATTTTCTACAATAAAAATTATTAATAAATGTATAATAATATGTTTTAAAAGTGGTTTTCCTAAAAAAAAATCATTACTATTAATATTTTATACTACTAATATTAATATTAATATTAATATTATATATTTTTTTTAAATACGCCTCTTCAAAACTTTTGCCAAATTTGGATTGTTTTTTCTGCTAAAAGTATTAAAATCACAAAAAATTATAAATACCCTTTTTTAGAGAATTGTGTGCGCTTTCTTTTTAGTTGATTTCTTCTTTTTTTCGTAACTTAGTTATTTTTCGACATATTTGTACCTTCCCCCTCCCTTTTTTTAAAATCTCCCACTTATAACCTAGCAAATATATTTTTTAATTCATTCTCATCTTGTATCTAGCTCTGTCCTAAAAGACGCCACTTCATTTGAGATTTTCTCTTTCTTTCGCTTCAATGACTGTACTAAAACTTCCTCGTTTTTAAATTCTCGTTTTGACGGGTGCTGGTATTATTCGGACAATCTTAGGGAGCGTTCCTGACCGGTCTTCAAAGTATCATGTAATTAATGTAACCCTTGAAATTGTCTAGACTCAAAATTTGTGGCCACATTTGTTATACTTAAGATTTACTTTGAATTTCATGAGTGTGTTTCTAAGTTCTATGGCATAAGCTTTTATTAAAGATACTATCTGCAACATAAATATACTTACTTTTGTCGTCCGTAGTTGGCAATACACCAATATTATATACGCCAGATTTTTCAAACGAATTTTATAATACGTTATGATATAACTTCCCTACTTTTAGTTTCCAAACTTTTAGTTAATTTCTTCACTTATTTACTGCACATTTGTAGAGGTACTGTAGCTTTAACTCACAAAGTGATGGCGAAGAAGTCATCGGAAACGTGTGTAAATTTTGTCAGCTGTCTTTTGCGGATCAAGTGGGCTCCATGTGCAACATAGTGGATTTTCTTCAAGACACAACATAATTTATTTTGGATACCCTTGACTACGTAAAGACTACACGCTACGCGTGTCTCTTATTACACCTTCCAACTTCTTTTTCAGCAGCCTGTTTTTGAAATTTAGAGACTCACATTTTTTTTTAAACAAAAACATATTACTA
Organism: Magicicada septendecula; assembly: GCA_034769895.1. Lineage (NCBI taxonomy): Eukaryota > Metazoa > Arthropoda > Insecta > Hemiptera > Cicadidae > Magicicada > Magicicada septendecula. The sequence continues at coordinate 326,094,902 of CM068372.1, forward strand.
TTCAACGATCGACTATTGTTTACTGTTAGCGTTGTTTCAGTATATAAGTTACTTACTTCTTCTTGCATAAAATTTGACTCGTCGAACAAGAGATTACAAAAAACCTACAATGTTAGGACCTGACTTGCATTCTCGCCTCCTGTTTTTTCTAGTGTTCCTAAATCAAGTATCACTATGCAACCTTTCGACATAATCCACCAGACTTAAATTCATATAATGCTCACTTTGATTTGTGTTCTTCTAATTCTCAAGAACACCCAAAACTGTTTTGGTCTGTTTGTAGTCTACGATGTCTCATATTAATATCGTGGAAAGGTTTAAAGTTTAAGGCAATAATCAGCAAATCTTTTCTTGCTACGAAATCGCAATGTAAACCAAGAGGAGCTTTGACTGTAATATACCTTAAATTACAAACGAGTTTTCAAAATGTTTTAGGAATATATTGAGGTAAATGTAGAAAATAACTGACACAAACAGACGGATAAAAATATTTTCTACAATAACTAATTACAATAAAAATATTTACGATTAGACTTAAATAATTCATTTAAATGAATTTTTTCGTTCTTTAATCTTAATATGAAGAGTTCAAACAAACAACATTTTGAGGTAATGTCTCACACTCTTTAAAACTGTAGGCTGCAATGTTAACATAAAATTAATATACGTCAAATGTTATTTATATTAACTAAAGAATGTTCGTATGTTCTTAATTAAAGAACTAACCACCGTTTAAGTGTCGTCTGCTAAAATGTCAACTGTCGCTATTATGTGGTAAAATAGAATCAGAGTATTCTAAATACCGTGTCTGGGTGTTATACTGTGTCGTAATGTTTAGAGCAATTTTTAATATGTTCGGTTTATGAGTTCCGTCTAAGAATTCAAAAAGTGCGGCTATTTTCTATTAGCTTGAATTTGTTCGGAACTAATAGATTTGTGTCATGTACGATTTGTGTCATAAACTAATATATTTATTTGCATGTACGTAGATTTCATCAAATGTTCATAAAAACGCCTGCACATTGTAGACTTTTCACTGTGCTCATGTTTCCTCTCCGTTAACATTCATTTACTTTATCATTCTATGGCATGTACTGTTTACTTTGAATGTACAGTTTTTGCTTCTTGCATAGCTTGTACTTACGAAACATGTTGAATCTTTGCACTTAACTTTGTAGATATAATCATTTACTTTTTGTAATTGTTCCATCAATTTTTAAGTTTATACATTTCATGATTTACTGTGATACTTCAATCAATAATTCAACCTTCAATTTCAATAATTTGTTAATTTTATTTACTACATTGTGTATGCAGAAGCTTCTTCTATTTCTTTTTCCTTATTTTTGTGTGTATGTATGGCATTACGTATGGTCTCAACCTTAGGAAATTTGGCACAGGTTATGTCACTTTTAATACAATATTGTGCATAATGTTGTACTATCGCGTTCGCATAAACACACGCGCGCGCAACACACACACACACACACACACACACATGGGAAACAGGGTAATTCAACTTTGTTGTTAATGGATAAGGGTGTTAAAATTTTGGCTAGTAATTAAAAACTTGTACTAGGTTTATTCTGATAAAAAGTTGAAATTTTCATTAGCTCCCCTGTAGTTAGTAAACCAAGCTGTCATCTCAACGTCGGCTGTCACAATTACTTATTAGGGTAGTAATGACTGTAATACTCATAAAAAATATAAAAACGTTGTAATATTTTAATGTAGATAATGTAATTCATGAATTTTATTTACAGTGAACTGTACACCCATTTATTTGGGGTATGTCTCATTATTATTTTGAAACGCATTAACCAGCTGTTGTAAAACATGGCATACGTGTCGAGACTTTCACAGAATGCTTTTGCTTTTTGAATTGATCTCTAACTTCACTGAGGTCGACCGACAATCTGCTGATTGTCTACGAGAGTTCTGCACGTGTCGAGTGACACAAAGCGTATAAGCAACTACCCGCCGTTTAGTGAATAGTCGCGTCCAACTTGAGGTACCAGTTTGTTGATAGAGAATTCTTAATGTTTGTGGAGAGAATAGTTCCGACCCCCAAACTGCAACATAGGCAAGGGTTCAAAGACAGCATACGAATTCACAAAAAGCCTTCCGCTGGGAATACCAATCTGTCTTTGAATAAGGTAAACTTTTATTGACCATGTGCTACCTGTGTCTCAGGTACGGACTTGTAAAGACAAGAGCGTGTCGGTACAAAAATATACTGTTACCGTTCTTAGCTTAATTCTGATGTAAACAAACAGGCGTGGCATAACTCAAACGCTTCTTGCTACTTGAATTAGAGAGGTGTCACTTTGACACAAGGAGTACAGACAGGGTAAATATAATATTGATACTATCATGTTCTATATTGGTAACTCGAAGTTCCTTGCAGCAATTATATAATGTTTTGATGTTATTCAATTAGTTTCTTCTGCAAGTAGTGTTATTTCGTATTTTCTTTTTAACATCTGACGCATGTTTCACTGTAAAATATCAGTATCATCAGAGGTTTGTAAGTAAATTAACAACAATCGAAATAATTCTGTTAATATAAAAATTAACGGATAATTGAATTTGTATAGATTTTTATTTTTTTTTTAGCAGCTGTTTTCTCGGTTATATTTGAAGTATTATTGTTTATATTTAATTCATTTTTATTTTTTAGTAAATTTATAATTTTAAATGGATCGTATTGTTTTGTTTTTAATTGGTTTTGATCTTTAATTAATAAATTATTGTTACAAATAACAATACAAAAAATGAAACAGATTTTGAATACTCAATATATAGAAAACCTCCTCAAACTGATTTAGTAATACCAAATAATTCCAACCATCCTCCCCAACATAAAATGGCAGTATTTAATTCCATGATTTACCGAATGCTTAGGATCCCATTAAATAACAAAGAAAGAAACAAAGAAAGAAATATTATCCAACAAATAGCAGCTCAAAGTGTTACAAAATAAAAACTATTAATAAATTAAAAAATAAAATTAAAGTTAAAATCACTAATAAAACTCCCAAGAAGACTACATTTAATAATTCACCTACTAATAATAATATAAAATATACAACCTTCAATTATTACGGAAATATAACTCAAAAGCTAAATAAAATATAAATTATATAGATTGGTAATTACCTACATCTAATTCCTTCCTTGCAACTTATTATTTGCGTAACTACGCTTTTCAGGAACACAGTCCCATCATCAGGATATAAATTTAACTCATGCACTAGTCACTCGTCGTTAAGTTTTAAAAATAAAACCACTGCACAACATTCGTATTCGCGCAAACACATAGCTATGTGTATTCACTCACGTGCGTGTCGTCGTAAAGTTAAAAGTCGACTGATTTGTTATCACAAACTTACACAGGCAGTCGTCTGCTTTCTTCTTGTTGTGTGCGTATTACTTTATCAAAGAAGACGTTGGATTTAAATGACAACATATCATTCAATAACTCATCACACTGGAATTTACTTGCTTTGTAAATTATAAATTCTTCCATTGCATCCACGAAACGTCCTTTCTTACAGTAATATAGAGATTTTAAATTTTTTACAAAACTGGTATAATTATGGTTGTGTTCCATTAAATGCTGCGCGTAACTGGACTTTATATTATTGAAAATCTTCCTGGGCAGATGTTCTATATATCTATCTTTAAAACCTCTTCCTGTTTGTCCAATATAGAATTTATCGCAGTCATCACATACAATTTTATATATGCCGGAACATGTTTCAGGAATTTTGTTTCTTTTTGCTCGTAATAGAAAACAGCTGCTAAAGAAAGTAAACATTAAAACAATCGTTAACTAATCGACCTAAATCGATTATCAGTTATTTTACATTAAAATCGATACAAATTCGATTATTCGTTAATTTTTATATTAACAGAATTATTTAGATTTGTATTAATTTTCTTACAAACCTCTGATGATACTGATATTTTCAGTGAAACGTGCGTCATGTGTTAAAAAAAAAATACGAAATTACACTATTTGCAGAAGAAACAAATTGAATAACATCACAACATTATAATATTGATAATGCATAAACACATCTAAATTATAATAATTTGTCCTGACGAAAGTAAAATTTGTATGACAGTGTCAGACCGAGAGTGAAATAATTTATAACATCAGTTAATAGCTTTTTTTATTAGCCGTTCAAATATGGCAACAAACAAAAAAGTAAAGTTTATTTAAACGAAAATAGAAGCTGTGATAATTACCAATGTACAGAATACTATCAGTTGCTGTCAGAGAGTAACTCATTGCCTTCCATACCTGTGTCTTAACTTGTATCATTACTTGAGTCCGCGTTATTGATAAGATTCTCCATTGTCCACAACGACGTAATGTGGTCCAGTTGCCATACCATATCATTTTCCTTGATTATATGCTTCATACAATGACTCCACTTGTCCGCCGTTGTTTCATTTATCGCCGTCTAAATAAATTGTTTTATATCAAGCAGCTAATGGTGTGTTGTGACGGGCAACATATCTTTTTTAATTGGCTACATATATATTCAATACGATTCAGCATACAGTGATAAGGAGGAAGTCTTAAAACGACGTGCCCCGATTTAAGTAGCAAGATAACTGTCACATGACTATACAGACATTCTGCACATGCGCGTAATACGTTACTGTGTGAACAGTGTCAACCACCCTGACCAATAGCGCTTCAGATTTGCCACGTGTGTTTGTTTACATCAGGATTGAACTAAGAACGGAAACAGTATACAAAAGTAACTGAGACGATGTAACAACTGTTAATCGTGTGTGAATAATCAACCCTTGTTACTAACATAGTCCAATGAGTCGTATATAGACTACTTTTTTTAGTTACAATAGCACATACTGACGTTTTCCACGGGTGAGTGCTTATCGGACGCTGTAGTTTAGTTCTTTATAAATAGGTAAACGTTTAATGAATATTTAATATACTTTGGTTGAGTATGTGACAGCTACGCTAGCATGCACGCACTGTTGAGAGCGTTGCCACATGCACACAATTTATAATAAACATAGTGTTAGTAGAAATTGCAATTCTTTAAAATGACAAAATGGATTCTAGAACAATGATGGGAAAGCTTATTTTTGAAACAAATTCAGATTTTATTAAAGTAAACTGCAATTTGATATTTCATTTGAACTGACTTTATACGTATAATTCTTTAATTACTAATTCTCGTCAATTTCGTATATAGGCCTACTAAGTATGCACTAACTTATTATTAGTTCTGGCGTGTTTGTTTTTAGTAACGTACTGTATTATTATGCAACGATAATTGTAAGTTACATCCAACATCAACTGCAAGATATTATAATGGAATATTGTCAAAACTTGAATACCAATAAAAAGAATAACTGTGATTAAGATGAGTAATTTATGTTGTTCAGAATTTATATACGACACACATTAATAAATTATTATCTTCAAATAAAAAGGAAATATGTATTAAAATATGAACAGTTTTGTTTGTTACAGCAATAACTGGAAATCAATTAAATTGCTTGATTATACATTTTATACCATCAGAGTTTGGGATTGTGTACGAGTATTATTCTGCAAGAGCGAAAAATAAATAAAGACTTTTATGGAATACAAATTAATATTATTGAAGGAACTATTCGTGACGGTCATAACCAATTAACTAGTGACGTGCACTTTTTCTAAGCAAGTGACGTGTGGAAATTTTACATTTTGATAGTGTACCGCTCTCTTATGTATAAACGAGTAATCTCAAATACTTTAAAGTCATTGTAATCCGGCATTATCACCTATTCAAATATCCCATTACTACTCTCATCTGTCGTCGGTCTTACAAAATCTCTTACAACTAAGAGATTATATACCAACGAATATATTAATATGTAATATTAATATATTAGAATACCAAACCTACAGTATATGGTATGTTTAGAGATTGTCACATTTTCAATTGTATGTTAATATGTGTCAATATAGCAGATAATGACAAGAGCAAAGTTGTTATTGATTGATCCGAACGTAGCGTCAAGGGTCTAACATAAACACTAACTAATTACCAACTGTTTACTATGCATGAGTACATCTGCAATTTCAGTGTGATTTTGTCGATGGTGTTTAAGGTCTGATCTCTTTAACACATAATGTTCATGAGTTTTGGCTGTGAAAACATTAATGAATGTACGTTATGGAAATAATAACTATCATCAAAATATTTATTATAATAACACATTTATTTTCAGAATAGCCCACGAAACGTCCGTTTAACTAAACGTTATTTACGTAACAATATTCGTTTATACAATGAATTCATTACAAATTAAATATCTAAATTTAATTTAACGGCAAAAAGAAAATGAAAAAATAAGTAAACATATGTAGACTTCTTCTAACATACTAAAATTAATTTTCTGCACAATATATCTTATGTTAATAATGTTTATTTTTAAATTTTTATGAGCAAGTTGTACAAATATTTTTTATATCTATGACAAGATTGCCTTATGGCACATAATTATAATTTTGTATTATTCAGGAAAGAAGAAGGTATTTTTTTGACAGCAGTAGTGTCATGAGTAGACAAAACCACGCATTAATAAAACATGTCATAAGACAAATACACGCGTTTGCCGTATATCACGTTGTACAAAAAATTAGAAAACGTTACACAAAAGTAGACACACCCACACATACACACACACACACACACACACACACACACCCAAACGCAGAGCAGAACTGTATTTAATATGATGATTTGTAAAATAAGCAACCTGTGCAGAAGTATATAGTTGTATAACACTCTTGAGATTTCAAAATTACAAATATCACCATATAAGAAAGAACTTTCAACAAAAACGTAAGCTTCCACGGCCGAAATTTTACCGGAAAACAACTGGTGGGCTGTTACGCCATGGTGCAACTTTTTTAAACTTATGGTTGCAATCAAAAAAGCTAGTTCATTATAGCGGTTCATTATAGCACGTTCAACATGAACTGTGTAAAAACTTAATATATTCATAACAAGAACAAAAGCAGGCTTTCCGGTCTTACCCACGACGGCCTTCTTCAATGCAAACGTCAGTTGTTTTTGTTCTTGTTGTGAAGTGGTTATTAATCAGACAGGTCTAAATTGGGCATGAGGGTTCACCGAGGCCGGATGCAATATTCACCTGGCAGAGATGGGTTGGACCAAGAGCGGCTGTTTGGGGTTTGCCCTGGAAGTGGGAACAGAGGCGGTAAAACATTCTGAAAAGTGTCCGTATGTTGATTTTTATGGAATGGACACGAAGGGAATCTCTGATGGCTTGGTTAGAAGTTACATAATGGGATTTACATGCCCAGCGCACATCTCGGTCCAGGAAAGACTGAAGCTTACGCTTACGGGTTTTAGTGCGCTTACGGTACAGGGCTCGTGTAAGTAATCACAGACAGAGTTTAACGGGACAGCCTCGGGAAGCCTTTGAAGGAAAGCAGGACCTTAACGATTCTACTCGACTATACTTCGAGTAGGCGGGGTGGGAAAAAACTCGTGGAACAATTGCACGCCTTAATACTCACTATATGGAGTACAGAACAAATCCCTGACGATAGGAGGAAAACCATCATATGTTCTATACATAAAAGAAGAGACAAGTTATCCTGCGAGAACTACAGAGGAATCTCTCTACTATGCTCTGGACATAAAGTACATAATCAATCAAAGATTACAGCCATATGCTGAAGAGATTATTGGCGAATATCAGACCGGTTTTAGAAAAGGAAGATCCACCATAGATCAAATATATACAGTCAGACAACTTCTGAGTAAGGCGTGGGAACAAGATATAGACGTCTATAATATTTTTGTTGATTTTAGACAAGCCTATGATTCGATAGATAGGGATAAACTATCTAATATTTTATACGAATTCGATATACCAGTGAAACTGGTAAGGAAGGTAAACTTGACAATGACTAATACAGAAGCTCAGGTACGAATACAAGGACACATGACAGAAGGATTTGTAATCAATCGAGGGTTAAAACAAGGAGATGGGCTGGCCTCCACCTTGTTTCATCTAGCTTTAGAATATGTGATCAGTAAAGTGTCAGTAGGAAGAAATAACGTACTGACAAACAAATCGGTCCAATTAGCAGCCCACGCGGACATAATGTGCCGGACAAAAAATGCAGCAGAGGAAACGTACTTTGAACTCAAAGAAAATGCTAGCAATATAGTCCTCAAAATCAGCATAGATAAAACAAAAATATTTTTCCAGACTAGAAGACAAAGAAACTACGGAATAATCGACAATATCGAAAAGGTGGACAACTTTAAATACTTGGAAACTGTATTAGAAGAAAACGGCACAGAAGAAGCTGAAATCCGAAACCGGATAGTCCAAGCCAATAAAGCGTATTTCGCCACATCAAGTATCTTCAGATCCAAAGACAGAAACACGAAACGAAGGATATACAAATCAATAATGAGAGCCATCCTAACCTATGGTTGCGAAACGTCTATCCTGAACTCCAAAGCAGCAAACACTCTCGATATCTTTGAAAGAAAAATATTACGAAGGATCCTGGGACCTTCGTACAAGGTTGGAGAATAACGTACAAGGCTGGAGAATAAGATATAACTTTGAATTGTACCGAATGTATAAAGAACCACAGCTAACACGGTACATAAAACTACAGCGAATAAGGTGGGCTGGTCATGTAGCCAGGATGGGAGAAGACAGAATAACACGAAAACTATTGTATACCAGAATCCATGGAAAAAGACCAGTGGGAAGACCAAGGAGAAGATGGGAAGATGCGGTGGATGAGGATGCAAAAGAAATATTGAAAGTGCGTTCCAGGAGGAGGATGGCTACTGAGAGAAGAGAATGGGGGGGGAAATTGAAGGAGGCCAGGGCCCAACAAGAACTGTAGTGCTAAAGGAAAGAGAGAGAGATACTTCGAGTAGGGTGCTCTCTCAATGGTGTATTGGGTAGCACATGCACCTATACGGGACACTGATCGGAAGACAGCTCACTCAACACAAACGCCTTGATCTGGGAAGCAATACACTTGACAACTGCAATGCCCTGTACGTCAGGTTGTGTGCCACGAGCGCGGGGATAGTGAGTCTGTTGTCCAGGTCCGTAGGGGCGAATTTGATGGTAGTGAAGGTACCTGTGAAGCGCCCTCCCGGATGGCGTAGCCAAGCAATTACCACAGACAGCATATTCGATTTTTAGCTCACCTACGAGGATTACATTTCCATGTCGTTCGGAAAGAGTGTCAAGGTCGAGATCTAGAACTGGAGCGCCCGGCGGTTTTGTAAGCCGATACCAAGAGGATACCTCCAAGAACTCCGGACGGTGGCCTCGATATTTTGGCGAGGAGGCAAAATCACGCGGTATTGACCAATATGGTAGCTTCTACGTGGCGACCAGATCTATCGTAATCGTGGACACCAAGAAAGGTCTCAGTAAAGTGAAGCACGCCGGGCTTGTGACGGGCTAGGAACTGTCTGAGTTCCTGGAGACGTGGCAGAAGTATATCGGCATTCCACGACACTTTGGCGAGGTCACGCTGCTTGGAAGTTATCCTATGGGCGTGAAACACATCTAAGTCATATAGCGGCTGCAGCTTCCGCCAGCCGTGCGAAGGTGAAGGGAAAGGATTTTCATTCGTGGTCGCCGTGCGAAGGTGATCACAAATATCTTTAAAATTATAGGTCACTTCGACAAGGTCGAATTCCTTAAGGAAGGAGGTATCATCGGCAAGGAGAGAAGAAGACAATGAAGAGAAAGCACACGTACGAACAGGGTATCTCCGGGCCCCGGCAGAAAAGCTGCAGTTAGGCTTGAGACGTGATGCCGTATTTGGGGCGGGACGCTCGGCCTTAGGAACCTCAGTAAGAGCTTCGTGTTTGGTTGTGCTCTGTCAAAACAACTCCAGAGTCTGAGCTCTGTGGTTGCTAAGAAGGCTTAGGTTGAGTTTGAGCAGCCATCGAAAAAGCAGAGAATTCCTTCTGTTCCCTCTTCTTCTTAGGAGGATGTAGCGAGTCGGGGTAGAGGAGATACAGACCTCTCAAGAACGGGTTCTGCACTTCAATACTCTACCACTAGTCCGGGGACCGACACACACGGCATCAAACCATACAACGCGCACGAGCTCAAAGTAACCATAGGGGCAAGCAAATGTACTGTCTGTTACAGATGGGCTTAAGAATGGTCATCAGAGAGAGCCGCACGGCCCATTAATACGTGTTTGCAGCTAGCTTGACTTGGTGTTGTTACCGCCAGTGCATGTGAACCGATTAGTTCCTTCAGTTGACGAGTTAAGAACCTTGCTTCCGCCACAAGCTGAGGCGAGAGCAGAGACTGGCTACATTTTTTAGGCTATGTTATACAAAACAACAATCCACAATCCACTGCAGAAAAGTCTTGAAGGAAGCAGTAAATGTTCCAGGAAGATAAGTACAGCAGGAATCACACAAATAGAAACAAAAAAGACATGAACAAAAGCCAATTAATGTTGGCTTTGGTGTTTGGTCAGGAAATCGGAGAAGAGACGGATTTTTACTCCGAGTGCACGCGATGCAATCAGAATGTGTTATATATTACGATATTTTTGTTTCTTAAAATTTATTAATATGAGAGCGTTTCATATGAGGGTGGTTCACAAAGTCAGTCTCTTGTGGAACTTACTACCTCTTTACCACTACAGTGAAGAAGGCTGTCGTGGCCATGCGCGAAATCTCTGCAGCTTCCTTGTTACAAAATTGTTGAGTTTTTATAAAATTTATGTTGAGGGAGTTGATATTGTGTGCCCGCTTTAAGAACACCTATAATTTTAATAATGTCAAACCACGACCTAATAACACAGCAGTTTCTTTTCAGTTAAATACCAGATGTGAAAGCCTACTTTCTTTGTTGAATCGCCTCTACGGGGAGGAGTCATTAAAATTATACACAAAAATGGGGACGCACAGGTGGCTAAAGGCGTAGCTGCTTACTTTCCTACTGTGATGCCGAGACGCAGAGGCCCTCTCTAATTTCCTTAATATGAAGAACTATTTCAACACGTCACAAACTCATTTCATCGTCCATCGAAATGAGTGCGCCATGCTTTGAGGAACATTTCACATGCTTTGAGGCAAAATTCGGCGGGAGTTAGCGATGATTGGCCGCTCTCGTATTTACGTGGGCCTAGCTTTAAACTGAATTTTGGATACTGTTCATTGGGATAGCGTAGACGGTATTTCGCATGGTGTCAGATTGTATCGCCACTTCGGAGAGGTAGAAGAGGATGTTTGATCGTATTCATGTACGTCGAAATTGAAAGACCAAGCTACATGAGAAGATGACGTTAGTCTGTATCTGCAACAGGCAACTGGACGAAAATTCTGTACTTCCGCAGAGAGAGAGAGAGAGAGAGAGAGAGAGAGAGAGAGAGAGAGAGAGAGAGAGAGAGAGAGAGAGCGATGTCTTCTGCTTCGGTGCAGAAATCGGAGGATATCTTTTAGAAAGTTGAAGACGGCATACGTTGGTTATATGCAGAGAATGCAAGTGAAATACGACAGTAGGAATCCTAAATCCTTCGAAAGCTGTTCTACCGAAAAGTAATTTGACCTTGGGTAGCGTAGGGCACTTAGAAATCTAAAGGCGGATGATAACATCGTGATCCCACCGACGGACAAGGGTAGTGCCACAGTACTCATGAATACGGTTAACTACAAACATCAGAGATGTGTTAGACCCTATTACATAAAGGGTGGTGACGATGGATCCGACATCCGCTGTGGTACGGAAGACGGTTTACCTCATTAGACAGTCTTCCTTTCCCGATAAAGTTACAGTTGCGATGCGTTGTTGCTTGGATCTGCCGCTAAGATTTTATCTTCTCCCGAAGACTCACAAAAAGGGTACACTTTTGCGTCAAATTGAGATTACCACTGAATTTCTAACGTAAACTCTGGCCAAATATAATACGGGGCTCATGAAGCCTCACATCTGTCGTAGTGAGTCTTACATCCGGGAATACATACGTATTTTTGAGAAGCTGAAGATCCTTGAGGTTGCGCCTGGTGACATTTTTCTCAGCTCCGATGTGTTGTCTTTGTTTACAATTATTCCTCCGTAGCAGGCCTTAAAGCAGATTGACCAGCTGTTCCTAGTTGACATCAGCAAGCCTGTGGTCTCCTTCCCTAGGTCCTGACCACTAGCTATTTCCAGCGGGATTGGTCGTCCTATGAGCAGACGGATGGTGCCGCTTTGGGAGGCACTAAGAGCCCGGAGGTGGCTAACGTCTACATGGAGAGATTTGAGGAGGTTGCGTTGACATCTATACACCGTAAGTCGAAGTTTTAGTTCCGCTATGTGGACGACGCCTTCGTTGTCTGGAGTCATGGCTAGGAGGAACTTCTCGTACTTCCGGACCATCCCAACAGCATTCTTACAAGAATTCTGTTCACCATGGAGATGGAAGCGAATGACAAGCTTTTGTTCCAAGATGTTTTAGTCCTAAAAAAACCGATGGTAGCCTTGGTCACAGGATTTGCAGACAACCGACGCACATTAACAATTATTTACATCATGCCTCTAATCAGCATCCTCGGCAGAAGTGCGCATTGTAGAAGACTTTGCTGGACCGAGCGAGACAACTCTGTGAGTCGCGGTTTCTTAAAGGACAGCTCGGGCACTTGGACCCGGCACTGCAGGTGAACAGTTATTCTGCTGCGGAGGTGAAGCATTGGGGATGTGGGGGGGGTTTGCGAGACAAAGGGCAAGCCCGTCGCCCGATCGTGTGGTGCGTCCAGAGCTTCAAGTAGACCTCCTCCCGCAGGGACCGTACACATTCAGGATTTTAAAGGGTGTGGCCTGCTACCGGCCGTGGAATTCAATTAGTTACCTAATTGAGGGTGATTGTACGCCGATGGCGGGTCCATGATTTAGCTGGAATCTTGACTAAGGGCGCTAATGAGGTGACTGCCCTTAAAGCGTAAATTGTACAATATTTGTAAATTGTTATAAATAGTTGTATTACGATGTACATTCATCTTACCTAGTGTAACTCATGATTGTTTCTTTCAGGATTTGTTTATAACATATATGTTTGAAATTAATAATATTTATGCAAGTATTATATTTAGGTCTGTTTTAAATTTTAACATAATAATAATATTGTTAAATTATGATTGACGTATTTTTACCTGACGAACCTTGTACAAAATAGATCTGTACAATCAGAAGTTCCTATATGAACTGTATCAAGTAATACTTCAATTCGAATATATCTTGCATATAATGTGTATGCATTTCTGCCAGCCGTTATTATTTGAAGAGAACGTTGAAAATTCAACTTACAATCCCTTGTGTGGATTTTTCTATTTTTCAGTTCAGGCATGGATAAGTATATAATACATCTAACATTAACAAAGAATTAAAAGTAACAAAAGTCTAGTTTATAAAAGTGGAATCTGGGAGCACCAAGGAATACATCGCTTAATTCGCAATTCGTAACACTGCGGACAGTCAACGCTCCGATTTACAGTTATTAGTATCATTCAGAACAATAATAAATTCTCTTCAAATACTAAATACATTTTAAAATTATGTAACTAATGGCATAGACTATTCGGTCATATAAATGAGGAGAAACACATTAGGGCTTGTCTTCGATGATGAGAATTTTTGTTGGAAGGAAGTGAACGGTTTCTGGAAATACCGTTGAAAAACAAAAGATTACATTAGTAGCAGAATCAAGGGCAAAGGGACCTTATACTAAAAGAAGTAAAAAATAAATTCATAACAAATATCACTGAAACTCTTTTATGTAATACATGATCAGCAAAATGTAACACAACTTTTATAAACGAAATAACTTTTATAATTTTCAAGTGTAAAAAATAAGTTTGGTAATAATTTTTGTAAAATTCAGATTTTATTTTCAATATACGTTAGCAAGTGTTTCAAATTTAGGTTGCTTAAATGAAACCTAATCTGCAGGTCTTCTTTAATTAGACTTTATTATTATCATTGCAATATCTTCAATTATTATATTTCTTACCTTTGGTATTGGTCATTTTAGCATTTTCGAGACAAAAATGTTTGCTGTAATTATTTCAGCATCACAATTAACACAACGTACTTTTTCCCTGTCTACATTTGTAGATTCGTATTTAAGAGACAAGTTATTTATCTCAAGAGCGTGATGTTAGAAAGGATTTCAATAATTTTAGACTCCATTCTGCCAACATCTTTCTCTGTAGTACTACAAAACGTGATGTCGCTTTTCGTTACATTTTCCATGTCATGGCACTTTACAACAATAATTAGAACTACTTTTCTCCTAATTATTTTCATGAAAACACATAAATGCTTTTGTTTATTTATGTACATTTATAATCGTTCTCTTACTTATTTAAAGAAAGATAGTGACTAAATAGCGGTGATTAGTTGATACTAATAAAATTTATTTTCAATACCTTTGTTAATTACATCACTTATTGTATATTACAGCATCTGCATTCCGTATATGATAAATTATAAACGCTTCTATTCAAAAATAGTTTTTAATTTTACATTAAATTTTACTTTTTCCTCTGCATTATTTGCAGTTCTAAACTTTATAAAATAAACAGAAGATTCAGGTAACTGGCTTCATACTCTCAATGTTTATATTTATTAACTTCAATAGATAAAATTCTTTTTTAATGAGTATATGTTATGTGTTGCGGGTATATGTGTGTAGAATTTTTATAACATTTAACAAGGTTTTTCAAATATTTGTGAATCTAAAATTTAAACTAACATCAAAATTTTAAATTAATTTTGTTACTTAAATCCAATTTATCTTTTTATCAGTCTTTGTATGTGAATAAAACGAATCTTCAACTTCTACGCTGATTTTTTTTCAGTTCTGAATAAATCAAACACAATTAACTTAAATTGCTAATATTTTTCTGCGTAAATAAAATTAAAAATTACAGCAATTATATCCAAACTCAAGGAGATTAAGTAACGTATAAATATAGAATCTTTAGAAGATAATAAGGAACATATTCCGAAATTTTAGTACGTAGGCTTTCACGGCCGGTGTCACTATAATTAATTAAAACTTCCGGGCTGAAAGGCCGTGGTCGAATGCTTGATGTAAAATCGCTATACGTTTCGGCCACACCACCAGTGGCCATCTTCAGTAGCAAAGAATGTTCGTAATAGATGGTATGCTATTAATTATAAACAGAAATATTTCTGTTTCTGTTTATAAATAGAAACAGCGTTGCCGTCTCTCACTGTTGCTTGTTCCCATTTCACTGGGCGAATTGTTCGGCACACCATCTATTACGGACATTCTTTGCTACTGAAGATGGCCACCGGCGGTGTGGCCGAAATGTATAGCGATTGTACATCAAGCATTCGACCACGGCCTTTCAGCCCGGAAGTTTTAATTAATTATATTCCGAAATGTTTTGAAAAGGTAACAATAAATACACTACTTTCATTTTGTAGTATCTAGCTAGACATAAACTGTATTTACATTTACGATAACAGTATTGCTACAAACTTAAACAAAATCGACGTCATGATAAAATATTAAAACCAAAGTTTAGTACAACTGAAATAACTAAAAGGGATTCTTAGTTTCATGTTGTTGTGACTATTGTGACGTCTCCCTTGTTAAGATATCACAAATGTCGGGAACCAGTTCAATTTGTTACCTTTTAATTGAACTAGCTGCCGTTGTTAGTAAACCTCAATCACTAACAAATTATAACACTTTATTATTCAGGAATTAAGCAAGCATTGTATAAATTTATTTACTCGGTGGGAGTTAGCAAAAACATCTCTTTATTAACATATTTATCTCTCATACTTTACTTTACTTTTAAAACTTAGATTCTAAAAAATTCTGCATTAAATACTTTGAAAATTTACTTCTTATTCTTTTATATCAAAATCATTCAGCAAGATGTTGTTTTAAGTACCACGGATCTGGGTTTCAAGTTTGTTATGTTTTTATTACAACTTCAACCAAATTATTAGAAGAATAATTTTGGTTGTAAGTTTTAATATTAATTTAAATCTAAGCATCGTAATGTCATTACTACTTCATTACAGTGATTACAAAAATATTTATATTAAACTTTAAATTATCAAAAGTTCTTTACTGTTCTTTTGTTACTGGTCTTGTTGTTTTACAATGAATTTGTGTTACAAATGTTATGTTTTGATATCACCTGAATATAACATGTGTATGCTGTGGGGTCCATGATGGTCATCTTCAGTCCTCTTCTAGTGTCTGATCCACGGTTCCTCTTGATTTTCCATGATGTTGATTGTTTCTGGTAGTCTCTTCATAGACGATTAGATTTTGGTACTAGAAATTCATCCGGCTGCTGTTTGTGTTTTCTTCTTTCGGAGTCGGTAGCTTACATTTCACTTGTAGTTACAGTTCTTATTTTATCAGCACTAAACTCTGGTAAGTAACATTTCTCACCATTTACAGTTTGCTAAGAGATGTGTCGGCTAAGTTTCCTTTTCCTTTTCGCTTTTGTAAAATAGTGAATGTCGGGAAGTGGTATCGATTCAGATTCTATACTCTTATTTAGCTGTCTATAATCCACGACTAGTCTATGTTTGTAAGTTCCTTTTGGTACTAGGAATGCAGGTGATGAGTATGGAGAAGTTGACGGTTCAATGACGTGCTGGTCAAGGAGTTTGTTAATATGGTTTCTCATTATTTCCATCTTGGGCGGTGATAATTTGTATGGATGAAGTCATAATGCCTTGTTGTCACTAAGATTTATTTTGTATTCGATTAAATGGGTTAATCCTAACTTGGGAGTGAGTACTGTAGAAAATTTCTTTATTAACTTTTGAATTCTTAGTCTCTCATTTCCTTTTAAATGACTCAGACTGGACTCTTGGTGCTCTGATTGAATAGTTGAGGTTTCACAAATAACGTCGTTACTTAACTCGGAGCCGAACTGATATTTTCGAGTACGATCAAATCTGAAGAAATATTGTTTTGCATACATATCAAGGATTAAGCCAGTTTTACTTATGAAATCAGCGCCTAGTATTAAGTTTTGTCCTAACACTTCAGCTACTAGCAGGGGAATATACCAAGTAAAATTCTTTATTTTTAATTTCACCGTAATACTGTGCGATATCTTTAGGTTTTGTTTATTTGGGGTGGCACACTTTATGTTCACGTTTTGGCTACGTTTAACCAGATTATGATTATCTAATACGGTGGCTAACTGTTGACTAATTATACTACGGGTAGATCCGGAATCAATTAAACCAAGGGTATTCGTTGCTCCAAGGTCTATCTGTACGTAGGGTAGTTGGCAGATACTTGTTTTACATGCACCAATAGAGTTGCACTTCTCAATAAATCTTGTTAGGTATGGGTCTATGCGTTTATTTTTATTTATTTTTACTCTATGATTATTATTGATTTTACCTTTCCTTCTGGTGCTGCGGAAGACGTAGGATTTTTGTTCTTCCAGCTTCACATGTTTTTGATTGGTCGGTTTTCTGTTGGTAGCGCTTTTGTTAACATACCTTGCTAATGTGTCCGGCTTTCCACAGTTATAACATCTTCTTTCCTCATTTACTTCGCTCGTAGGTCGTCGGGGTTTTGATCTAGAGTATGAAATATGGGGGTAGCTTTGGGTTTTATATGTACTTACGAATCGCTTATCGCGGTAGGTTCGGGTATCTGTTCCAATTGGTAGAGTTTGGAATGAATCTCTGTGTTGAGTCTGGGACATAGAAACGCGTCTGTTCTGGTCAGAATACCAGACGTTGCACGAATGTATACAACATAGTTCTAGTTCGGTGAAAGTGGTTGGTCGCTTCATGAGTGCTAGGCGAGATCGCTCCTCGGGAGATACACCGACTAAGATATTGTCTACTAACTGTTGTTCATTCCATTTGACTTGCAGCAATAAGGCAGATTCTCTTATTTCAGATATATAATGAGCTAATCTCTCGTATGCTCCTTGTACACGAAGTACTAGATTCCACTTCAATTCTTCGTAGATACCGGTGGGAATGAAATGTTTTATTAGGGTGGTATGAAGTTCTTCTACTAGGTGATTATGCCTTAGGGATTCTAACACACGATCTCTTAAAGGAGATTTACATTTAGGTAAAATTACTTGTAAAATCTGGTCATCTCTTAGTTGTCGCAGATCCTTTAATTGTAAAAGGTGCTTCAGAAAATATAGGAGCTTTGTAATATTCAGCCCATCAGTGATTGGTATGTCCGACAAAATATGTTCTACAGGGTGGGTTATCTTTCCATAAAGCTCTGTGGTTAGATTAAATGGAGTCGTCATTCTCGGTTTTTTCGGAGATTGATTCGTCGGCAAGTGAGAAGGTAAATCGTAGATACGAGACATATTCTCTAGTTCATTAGGGAGTAACGTAACGTTTGCTGGTTGGATATTTACTTGTCTATCAGTTAACCATTCTTTAAATTGATCTACATTGGATTCCTGCAGAAACTGAAACTTTACAGGACCGGTTTGCTGTTCTTGAGTAGGAGATTGGGTAGGGGAAATATTTAGTTTCGTCATTGCTTCTTCAATGTCTTCTAATCTAAACGATTCGGATCTTCGACGTAATTCGCGCATTAATTCGGGTAATTGTTGTAATGCTTCCTCCGCGAATTTTTGTACATCCGGTGGGGTAACTTTATCACCTGGCCAATTCAGCAAATTGGTGATACGGCGGGTCAGATGTTCGATTCTTTGGGTGGTGCGTAAGATTACTGCGGGGGATTTTTCATCACGCAGGGTTTTTGCGATCGAAGTTAGTTCTGTATACTTGTGATAGCATGTTTCCTTTTCGCTTTCAAAATCTAAAACACTTAAACGATTTAATAATGAGTGTTTGTCCGGTTTATTTTCACGTGACGTTTTGCGAAGTTCCGCGACAGTTACATCTGAGTATGGAAGACCACGCAATAATGCTTCATAGCTTAATTCGTCTTTCAAAAACAAGTCGGGGATAAATTGAGCCATTTTTGTTTATAACGACGTTTAAATAAACGAAGTATTACGTACGACAATTTTATATCAGCTTAAACACTTGTAAAGCTCGACTTCATTTAAACACATACATACATCTCTTATTACACATAGAATCTTATATTAATTAATCAAAATAAACTTATCTCACAACAATTCAATTTTCTGTACTGTCATATATAATTACACAAAACATAACGCTAATACCATTGTATAGTAGAGAGAAATTTCATATACGAAAAGTTCATTGCTTTAACAATAGCACAAAGGGTCAGCTGTTTTGGGGAGTCGTATTGTTGCATAGGGTGGTAACACAGGTAGGACAATTCAAAACAGGAAAAGATCGTGTCTAGGATTGTCTGTTAGGTTAGCGAGTGGAGGTTTTGAATGAGATGCGTGCATACAAAAGGGGAGAGTTTACATTCCTCAACACGTATTTAACATGAACCAGCTTGTTCATACCGACAGGTTTAGAATGGAATATTTACCAGCGATGACTTGTTTATTACTGCAAACTCACGATACTAATATTATTATATTTTAATTAAAACGTTACTCATTTATTTGTTCCCGATTTCAGAGTGAATAAATTTATGTTTGTCAAAGTATTGTTAAAGAATTATAACAATATACAATATAATTATTAAAACAACAACACCATACACAATTATTATTATTTTACAAAACAGAGTGGCGCACTTTTGTATGCGTCACGATGCTTACAAACCTTTTATATAAATCAGCAGAGTGGCGCAATTTTGTGACGTCTCCCTTGTTAAGATATCACAAATGTCGGGAACCAGTTCAATTTGTTACCTTTTAATTGAACTAGCTGCCGTTGTTAGTAAACCTCAATCACTAACAAATTATAACACTTTATTATTCAGGAATTAAGCAAGCATTGTATAAATTTATTTACTCGTTGGGAGTTAGCAAAAACATCTCTTTATTAACATATTTATCTCTCATACTTTACTTTACTTTTAAAACTTAGATTCTAAAAAATTCTGCATTAAATATTTTGAAAATTTACTTCTTATTCTTTTATATCAAAATCATTCAGCAAGATATTGTTTTAAGTACCACGGATCTGGGTTTCAAGTTTGTTATGTTTTTATTACAACTTCAACCAAATTATTAGAAGAATAATTTTGGTTGTAAATTTTAATATTAATTTAAATCTAAGCATCGTAATGTCATTACTACTTCATTACAGTGATTACAAAAATATTTATATTAAACTTTAAATTATCAAAAGTTCTTTACTGTTCTTTTGTTACTGGTCTTGTTGTTTTACAATGAATTTGTGTTACAAATATTATGTTTTGATATCACCTGAATATAACATGTGTATGCTGTGGGGTCCATGATGGTCATCTTCAGTCCTCTTCTAGTGTCTGATCCACGGTTCCTCTTGATTTTCCATGATGTTGATTGTTTCTGGTAGTCTCTTCATAGACGATTAGATTTTGGTACTAGAAATTCATCCGGCTGCTGTTTGTGTTTTCTTCTTTCGGAGTCGGTAGCTTACATTTCACTTGTAGTTACAGTTCTTATTTTATCAGCACTAAACTCTGGTAAGTAACATTTCTCACCATTTACAGTTTGCTAAGAGATGTGTCGGCTAAGTTTCCTTTTCCTTTTTTTTTTTTATTCTTTACATATTGCTCCACGCACTACATTATAATTTTGTTTTTATTATTATTATTATACTACATAGGTCAAATCGAACTCATTATAAACTTGATTAAATATTGTTTAACGGTATACACCTACGTGTATGTTCACAACACAGCAACTACATCCTTACATCTCGGTGTCTATCGGGCGAATGAATGCAATGTTTAGCCGCAAGGGGTCAGTAGTTGGCCCGGTTTTACGCACTGAGAAAATAGTTCGTTCATTTAAGTTATATTAATTATTTATTAATTAAGTCGTAATACATTATTTTACCTTTTGGTTACGAATTAGGAATTTCTTTATTTATTTTGTACGTATTTTATTTAATTAAAGTAATTATTATTATTAGCTAAATAACACCGTTCTTAACGTGTTGGTACGGGACAATTTGCACGTTGTTGCATGAAACTAGGCATAGGTAAGGGGTGGATAATACTCTTACATATATTGAAAGCAATTTTTTATTTGTGCCATTTAAACTTTTTTTTTTTAAATCGTCACACTATGGAAAGGTTAGCTCAGCAGTGTCGTGATAAGCGTCAGTAATATAGGAGTTTTGTTAATTTTAGTTTTGCGTTTTAATCCAGTCCTTAAAGAACATTAAATAATTAAGGTAACAAGTGAGGTGACGTGTCATAATTAACAAGCGAAACGTAGCAAAACGTAAAACCGAAGTTATATATTTGGAAACAAAAAAAAGTCAATCAAAATACAAATTAGGCAGTAAGTTGTAATAACCATGAATCATTCTTCATTTCACTCTGTATTTCGTGACTACGCAGATTAGTTACAATCATTTTCAAATTGTTCAGTTAATTTCCCTAGAGGATGCAACTACTCGTTCATTAGGCCTATAGTAAACCATTCTAGTTAATTTGACTATAGTAAGTACAAAACCAATAAGACTTTAATATTGTCACTGGTATTATTTTAAGCCGTAATATTTATATTTCTGAACATAAGTTCTTATTCTTAAGGAAAAATATGATGCTTATGTAATACATAAACTATTAACGAACAAAGCGTACCTTGCTATACAGAGGAATTTAACGATTAATTTATGAGTAGTATCTGACAGTTAAATGTCATTTAAAATATAGTCCATAGTATTCTATAGAACTACAACCGGTCATGACTACCTGGCCTCCCACCTGCACCGCATCGGCGTGTTGTCGTCTCCTGAATGTGTTCTCTGTAGATACGCTTCCATGAATGCGGATCACCTAATTACATGTCCAGCCTTGCTCTCAGACACGCAAGTCCAAGACGAAGATGATACGGCAAGGCTCTCATGTCTCTACTGGTCAGCGAGCCGCCTAATGGCCCAACAGCCAAGGGTGGGCGTTGGCTAGTAAGTAAGTAAGTATTCTATAGTATTTCGTTTGGGAAAAGTAAATGAAGTACAAGTAACTGCACTAAGTTCAGTTCATATTACGTTGCGTAGTCATTTTTTGTAATGTCGGTAATGTTGAATATTCGTCGTTGGCAATCATATTTTAACAGTAGCAGCTACAGTATTAGATGTTACACAGTAAGCAGAAAGTAAAGAATGTAGATATAACCACGAATATTTTGAACCATACAATTGTACATCTGGGAGTTCATTACAACTTACGTACTTCTATCTACAGCTGTATAATACTTGGTAATTAAAAATTAATAAACTAATTTGCCACATTGTAAATCTGAAGAAGCCTAACTTCCGAAAAATTCATATTGAAAATGTGTGAAATAAATATCCATATCACTTAACTAATAAGGTTGTGTTAGTAGTTATAACCGCAAAGAGATATAACAGAAGTATATTTTCAGTCTGGTGGTGGGCTATGAAGCTTAAAAGCGTTAATCCGGATTTTTTTAATAGTTATGTGCAAAATTAGTGTCAATACAGTATCAGCGTAAAGATGTCATTTAGTGATGCTACTATACTTGCTGTAAAGGTAAGAAGTGTCATGTAAAAAATTTAAAATGACATTTTACTGCCTTTTTTAAATCTACAAAATTATTCATAACACCACAACCACCGCTTACGTATTATGCAGATGACTGCTATTTATTTGCCATTTGCAGTTTCTTTTTTACCTAGTTAATGATTTGATAAACGTGACAATATTAAATCAGTGTTAAACAATTATTTGAGTGGATTAAGCATAAGGAACTAAAGGCTATAAAAAACATAAGTGTAATAAGGAATGAAACTTTGGTGTACATTAGGACTGTTGGGAATACATGCCCACTGCAACAATGAACTATTGACTGAAACAAGAAGCTCTAATAATAGCCGTGTTTATTTACGATGTAGTCTCAAAGTCTAGATAGTAACGTTTTACCCCAAGAGATTAACAGACGTCATAGAAAAAACATTGTTTGATTTATTTATTGTTAGGTTGTACTTTACAGCAGCATTAAGTTACGTGCGTAAGTTTTCGTCAAGTATAATATGGTGTTTACAAAATACTGTCATCTAGATGTTTAATTTTCACATAAAATTTTGTATCATTATTATTCTAATTACATCAAAAATTGCATTAGAAATAATATACGCATTCTTTTTACGCTTTCATGACATTTAAAAAGCATATTAAACATATATTTTGTAATTCACTACAAGTCAATAATGGATTTATAATGCAATTCGTGGAGAGGTACAACTATATTACCAGAACACCTAAGAAAAGGTTATGAGAACAGACTCAACATTAATAAACCTTAACCTGGTCAGTATGTAACGCTCTTAAAATTTAGAGTACACATCCCGAGATTATGAGTATTACTTTATAATATCGTCTACCTCGATAAAATAAATTTCTTAAATCTAATGTTTTTACAAATCCAACTAAAATATAATTCACAGTAAACCATGCAACAGGCACATTAATAAACATAACAGCATTAATTGTTAATGATTTTATGTTAGGAAAACTGATCACTAATTATGTTTCTTAAGAAGTATATTGCTAAACTAAAAAGTTACCTGGTAAGTTTTAACTTTGATTCTATGAAAAAGAACAAAATAAATTATAAGGAAACATTTTCTCAAAACAGCTATGCTTAGAAAACGTTTACAACTAATATGAAGCAATAAAATTAGTTTATGCTAATTTTACCTTTACCAGTTTATGCTAATAAGCAATTATTTAAAAAAAATAATACCTTGCTAAAAATGTTTGCATTACTTTTTAAGTAAAGTTAAATTTTTTGAAGGATAGGGTATGAAGAATATAACTACATAACTAAAGATAATTAATCCTTATTAAATATTTCAAAACAATTTTAGTATTAGACTTAAAATGATTCTTGCCACATTAAAGAAACAAGAACAAAATAAATTATAAGCACTTTTTGAACATTTACAGGTGGTTTAATCATTTGTAATATATACAATACTACATTAATTGTATTAACAAAACAATTGTAGAAATTGTCTTGCCAATAATGTTGTGACTGCGATGTTGTCAAGGCCAGTGTTAAAATCTACTTGTGCTTTCTTTATTGTATATTTAATCTAATATTACACGTACCCTCCACACACAACAAAAAACACACACGTACATATGTCTGAACATTTGTGCAAATATTATAACTCTTTTACTATCATTTTTGAGTTCCATCTTCTTAAATAATTTGTGCTGTAACTAGCATACTCCGACAGTTTATATATTTAAAATTGTTTTTTTTTTTTTACCTTGTAAACATTGAACAATTTATATATGGAAGAATACGCCAAATTAGCTTATGTCTTTGACAACATCAGTGTATATTTGGGGAAAATTTTTAAATTTACACTTTAAGAGGTGGCTGGCATTATTAATCTGTGAAGGTTGAGAGGA
Organism: Magicicada septendecula; assembly: GCA_034769895.1. Classification (NCBI taxonomy): domain Eukaryota; kingdom Metazoa; phylum Arthropoda; class Insecta; order Hemiptera; family Cicadidae; genus Magicicada; species Magicicada septendecula. The sequence goes on from CM068372.1 coordinate 326,119,455, forward strand.
ATTACCAGACAAATTTCAACTAAATAAACAACAGGTTTAGTAACTATTAAAGTTGGACTTTATGTTAGCGGACAGTTATCTGTACGATTACTTAAAAAAAATTAATATAAAATAATTTTTGCCGCATGTTACCGACTTCTGTAGTGTAAAGGTGGTATGTAATGAAGTAATGTGTTTTATAATCAAAATCTGGTCAATAGTTATTTCAATGCACGTTTCCGCCTAATACCACCTATTGGACGCCTCAAAACTTAACATGTCTGAGAATGGCATCTAACGTTATCTAGAGAAGAATTTGTCACAGTAGTGGGAGGAATTATTTCAAAAGTCACATTCGCGGAATTATTAATGTATTTAAAATTCCAGCTACAATGGCTATTTTTATTTACTTATATTTTTAGAGGTTTTGAAGGAGATTGTTAATATTATATGAGTCATATATAGAATAATCAATTATAGTCCATTAATCCATTATGGTATATTTAATCCATTTATACATAATTATGAAAATCCCGTGTTACATAACTATACGTTTAAAATACAATATTCCTTTTTGTTAGTGTCATTTTTAGCACTTTATGTTTTATTTACTTTTAACTGTAACAGAGTATAAAATTTTGTTGTCATTTTCTTCAGAAACAACTGTACTCTAACCTCAGTTACAGATGCAAATGCTCCACATACAAATAACGGAATGATTAACATATTAGGAACGTTGCTTTTCATTTTATATATTAATTATAAACGTTGCTCGAAAAATACAAACAGAAACAGAGTTGCTAAATTGTTTACGAAAATCTTTGTTTTAAATAAATTGGTTAATAAATGTTCCAGAGAATATTTTCTGCGTAAGAACACAGAAATTTAATCCTCTTTGCGTAACTTCCGTAGTCCCTTTGTTAATTTAATTGTATTATTATTAGAACCAGTGATGTGTGTGCCGTTTCTTGAAGGGCTTAAGTTACCTTCGTCGTTACAGTTACTTAAGAAAATTTAGATACCTGAATGTACTGACAAAATAATATCGGCCTAATCTTTTATGATGCTTTATTTTCAACAGTTAAAGTTCGCCTTTAAATTCCATGTATATTGACCATATTTGTAGAAATGAAATTGCTAATTTAAAGATTGGACTCAATGTAGAAAATTTTATGATTACAATGCTTAAAAATAACTTTCTTATTCAAGTTGCCAAAAAAAAGAATTAATGACGGTAAAAGCCGTTATAGGCCTAAGAAAATTTACGGTTAACGATAGTTTCTAAGAAATAAACTTGAAAAATACACAATATCTGTACAATTATTGCATACCATATTTGAATTGCTGCTCGGGAATTTGATTACACATATCTAAAAACTAATACAATGTTCACAGTACATACGTATTGAATGTACGTATATTCAATAAATATTAAATTTTGAACCGACTTTATTTTATTTTATTTTATTTTTATACAGCTTGTTTTTTCACCCTCGTTAATATTAGAACAGTCCAATTTATTCTATTACTTTTTCTAGAATTATCATTTTGATACATCCTAGTACGTATATATTAACTACTAAACGACAAAAATATATCAAATGGCAATCCTAGAACGGATTGTTTTTGTATACTAATCAAAACATTGTGCAAACCGATCCCTCACACAAATTAAATTGTAAAAAGTTAGGTGAAAAACGGAAGGAGAAAAAGAAATTTCTTTAAGAAGGGTGGATTGTTGCTCAAAATAAGAAATTGTAAGGGAAATATAAATAAAGAGAATATTGCTAAAGAAAAGGAAGGGTGTGATGGGAAAGGCAGCCAAGACTGAATCTATCAGACTGGTTGGGGAAAGGATAAAGTACTTTAATTAACTTGGAGATAGATTGCTTGACAGTAGCTGCCAGTCCTGAAAATTGCTTTTCGTTGAATAAAATGACAAAGACTTTAGAAGTCTTTAGGCAACCCTTAAATACTGTTTACATATTTGATTACGGAAACGTAAACGTCTTTGATTTTGTTAACTTGTCGTTTAGTGTATTCTTAGGATTTACACGACTGTTTGCCTTTGACTTGTGGGATTTGTTCAGCATTTCCGTTCGTTATTGTGAACACTTCATATTTACTGTAATTTTACAGGAAATTTAAATTAATGTCTTTCCGTTGTTTTTAACTTTCCGTTCTTTCAGGTCTCAACCGTACTCACAACAACAAACGACGTTGCCACTTCTATACTTCTATTACTGTTCATTCATTCTTATATTTAAGACGAAATTCACCATGCTGCCATTACATGTTGCTACTTTTTAACATGATAATGTTTTAGGCTGGGGGTCATTCCACAAAATCGTCATGGAAAATTGTAACGCTTCCACACTTTCGATTCCCCACAGTCTAGAAATTTTATATGTAAACGCATCAAGACAGAAATAATCGCTGCTGACGTTGAGTTTAGCAAACGTTTTAGTGAGAATACATTTGGTTTTACATGCTCTGTTTGTGATCCTCTGTGGTTTGGAAATGATTTACGTAATCCACCAAACGTAATCCACATTATACGTTTCAAAAGCCTAAAAACGTTATTATGCTTCGATGTTTCGGTTTCGTCGAAATTCTTTGAATGCTTAGGTGCATAAGTAGATAGAGGGAGAGAGGGAGAGAGAGAGAGAGAGAGACTTGCTAAAATTCTTGTATTTTGTAAAATGAACAGTCGACACAAAAACAAATTTAATCCTAATCTGGAAGAATTATTCTTTAAAAAGAAGTAGTTTCAGGCGTTTTTTATTAATTAGAGAAAGGAAAGCCTGTTTGCTTTTTTAAATCAATTTAATATTAATGTCTGTAGACAAGTGTTAATGTCTGTACGTTATACGCGTATATAGCGTAGAAATTAACAGTTGTTCTTTTATGTGTTTGTAATATAAGTACGAGACACCTTCTCGTATGTGACATGTTACTACGAACCTAAACCAATTATTATACTTCTTATTTTAGATAATCTCACCTTCAATTAAAACGACTTGAATAAAAAATTTGCCAGACATAAGAAATCATTAAATATGACTCTGTAAAGTGATTTTTCATATTAGTGATTATAACTAGGCGCCTAAATATTAATCCATCATCACTATAATTTTTACCTAATATAAAATCGTTATTGTCATTATTTAAGTAATTAAAACATAACATACTACGTGTACTTTTCATACACAACTCGACATCAGATTTCACCAGGCAGTTCCACAATTATTGACAAGAATGTAGTTAATAAAGAAAGAATATACAAATGATATTGAAATATTTACTATTTAAAACTATTTATTCAAACATTGTTATTATTTCTGGGGAACTCGTGTAAACAGTGTAATTTTTTTACGGAAAAGTACGCCTCCTTGTTTGATAAGCAGGGTTTGGTTCACATTTTCTAAAAAAAAAATTAATCAATTTCCTGGTACGTTTCTTTGTTTATAAATGAAACGTGTAAAGTATATTTTTATGAAAACTTTACTTCTTCTAAGGTATTAAGAATGAATATTTTTCTTAAGTATAGAGTTTTTCGTGTTAACATGAATGGAATACATCCATAATTTGCCTTTTTTAATGCCGAAACACAATCTTTTTTCCAAAAAGATTATTTCAGAATATTCAAATATGAAATATATATAGGCTAAATAAATATTTTGTTAAATATAAATGCCAGTCAGTAAATATAATTATATTGCATACAAATATGTCAGTATTATAATAATTCAAATATTAGATTTTTTGTTCCGGTTTAGACTTCTAAGAAAAAGTTTTTAAAATTAAAGAAAACTGTTTAAAATAATAAGACCTCAACCGTTTATATTAGTGGCTCTGTGATTGGATGCGAGAATTTTTCAAATATTCTGTTTCTAGTTACTTTTGTTGACTACGTCTAAGTGTATTTAAACTTAAACTAGAAAAAATAGGCACTAACAGATCTTTAAATTTTAATAGGAAACTAATGCATGTATAGGACTAATAAATACACATTTTGAATCATGTTTCATTTGGATAATACAAAATTCTTTTTTTGTTCTAAACGTATGCCAATAAAAAAGCCTGATTAAGGCGGATGAGTAAACAGAACAAAGTGTTTCTGAAAGACTCGTTGCATAGAAACCATATAATTGAATATTAGTATGGTACTTAGATTTATTAGCCTACAAACACAAACTTAAATAAATTATTGATAAAAGAGGAGATAGATGTTTCAACCAATGAATCAATGTGTTGAATTTCATTATCGTTAGCATTAGCAAGTATACAGTATCCAAGTTATTTCAACTGTTACTTGTTCCAAGACGTACTATAGTTTACATTGGTACATTGCGTATGTTTTACATTAACATAACTAAGTTTATATTACGTACATTAAATTACGCTACGTAAGATGTACGATCGATATTCAATGATCAAATTTATAAAACATTAAACGTAAACGTAGATAACTAATTCTAGTCACCGTCTCCTCTTAGCTTAGCAGGCAGGTACTTACTTCCTGCACGTGCAAAAAAAACCAGAAAATATCGTAAACAGGTGGCAGTTTAGTTACAATAAAAAATATTAGTCATCTTGAGTATATTCTAACAATTGTCACAGTAGGAGAAATTACATTAGCAAGTTATTTATCGACTTTTGTAAGTTACAACCACATTTGGTGGTGATTGTAAACACTAATATGTGATTTCATTGAACTAGAAGATTATATATGCAACAGACACAGCTTCGCAAAATTGTAGGAATATTTTAAGTAATAATCGTAGTTCAGTGAGCTGTATTTCAAACTGAATGACCCTTAAAGTAGATAATGTCTTATACAAGTTTTGATAATTGCATTTATAATGTCTAACGGGGTGCTTGGCCGTGGTCCAAGGTTTACATTAAAAACAAACGTTTCAGCAGCACCGCTGGCTGCGATCTTCAGTGGATGTATTCAAGTCAACCTTACTCGGGGTGTCGTATGTCAGGCCCACAGTGATGCTGCTGAAAGGTTTTAAATCTTGGACCACGTCAAACAGCCCGGTAAATATTTAAAATACAGTACAACTGACACCAGCCGTGAAAGCCTTAGGACAATATTAGCCTAGGTATTGATAAAGTTTGTACAAAATATGTCAGTACTATAACACACACGCGATTAAGCAATTAAATAAAACTTTGGAAAGACAAATTTATAATTAATCATACATTAAATAGAAACTCTTCCCAAACACCAACACACACGTGCGCACGTACACACACACACACACAATTAGTAGATAAATATTGACGTTCGTGTGTATGTTGCGTTTAGTAAAACCATTTCTATGATTCATATAATCTTTATAAATATAATAATATATTAGTTGTATGCCAAACCTCTTTAAGCCTGTTGTGTACAACTAACTTACTTGATACGCTGTAGTAACTAGTTTTGTATGGACACACAAAGAAGAGAGTATATAGTACTGACGGAAGTATAACAGCTTACAATAATTATTATTACATTTCCCATTAAATATACTATTATTAATATATTTCATTTTCAATCCACGTAGACAAGATTCTAAGGTAAAAGAATAAAAAAGAAAATATTCTTGCTTGGGCCGCTGACAGAAAATCAGAAACAGGTACTTTTAAATCGCTAAAGGTTTAAAACATATGAACTCACACATGGAAGGAGAAGAAGTGGCGCTACCCCGAAGTACTGCAAAAGCTGACTCTCTAGGTGGATCCATGAAAATAGGAAAATGGTTAGTGATTTTCTTGGGTGCATGTCCCACACACTACAGGAGTGCGAACCTTCAGTTTCCCTCGTAAAAAAGTAAATGTGTGGACGCTTTTGTGAGTGTATTTACTCATGATCCCAAAAGTGTCCATTACCAAATTATCTTAATTCAGATACTATCAAACTCCATGAAATAAATTATTTACTAGAGTCATAATAATATTCTGAGAACGTTGATGGAGCAGAATAAATCTGGTTTTAAATGTTTTATAAATCTATTTCTGCAGATGCAATTTCTTTCTCAACACGTTGTCAAACTCTTCTGACAAAGCTAATAACAACTACTAACAACTAACAACAAATACTGGAATTATTTCTACTTCTTACATACAACTAATACCTCTAACTATAGTTGACAAAACGTGCCTTGCGGAGGGCTGCAACATCAACAATTCCTGATTTTCTAGTTACTTTATTTTAATAAAATGTTAGGATAATTTGCGTCCATCGGGCTGTCAGTGGTGATCATACGCCCACATAGAATTCACGCCTGCTTATATTTGATTATTTAACAATGCTTAAATTTATAGTATAAATTGTAAGCCTTTGTGACTCAAAGTCTCTTTGAAACTGCTTGGTAAATTAATTTTATTGTTGTTCCCATTTTGGAGATGGGGATACTTACAGATAACCTATTAGCCTACGATGTTCTCTCGATATGTGCGTTCTCAATTAGTTTCCTTGTAATGCGAAATGGAAACTTCTGTTTCAAAAATGAGGCCTTCCGTTGTTCAAAGCCACTGTGTCATCAATATTGCCATCAACATTGCTGGACGTTAGGGCTGCGACTAACATCCCACGGGGTTCATTTAGTATCTAGACCTTGAATGGTTATGAGCTTTTTGTCTTATTTTCTAATATTTTTCGACTTCTGATTGTTTGGAACTTATAGGACCATTCATTACAAGGCCGCCATTTATTTTGTAAACTGTTGACTGTAATTAAAACAATTTTCATAATGAAATTAATGAAAAAGTAAGTTCTTTACAAACACGGAGAAAAGGTCACTGGTGCAGACAAATTGAGAATGGCTTTAGCAAATATTTATAGGACATCAAGTTCAACTACAATTTGTAAAGCTGACTGCGAGTATTCGGTTCTCACAAAAAAATGTCTTTATTCCTTTTGATTAGTAAATTGTTGACGATTATTATTTAGTAGTCTGTGTAGGCTAGATAATAAAGTAACTAACAGCATGTAAATATGACGTTTTCCACCTATGTAATTAATTATAAAAGTGTTGTACAAGAATCACTTTTGAATTTAACATTCTTAATCACTTTTCCAAATTATTTCGTATTTATCCTCAGTGTTATTGTAAATATTAAGAATAAGAACCAATACAGTTTATTGACCTAACAGATCTTAGGATTCATTACTACAACAGTGACTAAAAACTTTTTCTTTTTGCAAAATTCCCAAACACTACAGAAGAGAATAAGCACTAACAATAATACATAGTGTGTACTGAAAGTAATACCAGTTGGCTCAGTATTTCTTTATTAAAGAAGTTGAGTGGTGCAATTACAGAACATGTAGGCCTACCCTAAATCTTTATCAAAATAATTTCCATGGCACTCAGTGCATGTGCGCCACATTTGCACTCACTCCTAGAAAACACTTTAGAAAAAGCATGTGGAGCATTCTCTGACCTACGCCCTATGGCATATTTCATCTCTCCGGTATCACAGAATCGTTCAGTTTCATAAAAATGTAAATGTCTGGTAGTAAAAGAGGAGGGCTGTAGAGAGAGTTAGAAAACCGCGAACAATTGTGTTTACGCAAGCCGCTGGTTTGTGGTTATTGACGTGTGAGGCTGTCACAGGCAGTCTCGCATTATCAGGATAAAGTTTAATGGTGAGAACATTTTTCTCACGTCTTTTCCTTCTCTTCAATTTTTTTATTTACACAACGCAACAGTCACTGTTTAATTCTGAGCTTTGTTCAATTAAATATTTGCAAAATCACTCTTCTCTCATCCTAGAAACAAAACCCATCACTTAGCCTGCGGACATCTGACTTTTGAACTTCTTAGGTCTATTTGAAGTAGGCTATAATGTAGCCACTCAATTGACTGACCTGTGATTGCGGAGTCATACTGGTATACTCAGGCCTCATCTTTAGTCACAAAACTGGAAAAACAGTTCTGTTCATCGGCGTCAGCAAATATGGACAGCAGTTATTAACACACGTCCTCTTTTCCGCCTTCCAAATCAGGTGTTAACTGATAATGCATCCGCTTGGTACTCACGTTTCTGTATCATTGGTCATCTCTAATCCATTGCACACCATTATATTAACAATTAAAGCTCGCGATAAATTTGCATACTATGATTCGCCGATCTGCAGGAGTCATACCATTAAATCGCTGCCGATTGCCATCAGTTACTAGTGTAACTGTCACTGGTCTTTCACTATGTGGTTTGTCATTTCTGTAAGTTGTTATTTTGCTATTATCCAAAGCTGCTTCTCCATGCTCCTTTCTGAGCCGATGTTTTGCAGCTGTATCCTTCTTTAATCAAGAATTTCATAACTGTCATCTCTCTATGCTTTACGTATATTGTTCTGAAAACACTAAGAGACCTTTATCAGTCATTAAAGATGGTATAATTTTTCAGAAGCATCAATTTGAGAAAACTAACCTCAATATTACAGATTTTACAAACAGCCAGTTATTAATATTACTTTATATCATCACATTTTCCGGGCTGTTAGGACGAGGTCTATGTTCTTCATGTTTACCACCAGCGACGACGGACATCTTCAGTGGCACGGACAAAGATTGCAACCACTCGCGAACGAATGCAACCATAAACTGTTCAGTTGTGTTAAGGCACTTATACACTGTATTTATACACTTTCCCCCAGGTGCTAGTTGTATTTTAATAAAGTGTGTGTGTGTATATACATGTATATATATATATATATATTGTTACGACATCACTGGACAATCTACTTGTTTGTCGAATGTGACAGAAAATGTCGCTTTAATGTGTGTGGCATACGTGACTCTAGACGCATTCGCGAGAGTTTTCTCGAAACCGCCAGCCGCGCCGACTGTGTCAATGCAGCAGTTAATTACGTAGTTCACACTGGCGCTAAGACGTAGTTTTTCTGACTTATCAGAAAATAAGTCAATAGAGAAAGTAACTTTGCCTGCAGTAGGGACAGTTCATGTCAAAGCTCCAACCTTTGACGGAAGCAGTCACTGGGCAACGTATCTCCGCCAATTTGAAGCTGCTGCATGTGCAAATAATTGGACAGAGACCAAAGGACCTGCGGCAGAATTACTACAGAAAGTGCCAACTGACAGCCAGAACATCTATGCCGAATTGATAAAAGCTCTACAATTACACTACGGTGATAAACATTTGCGTGATGTGTACTACGCTCAGTTGAGAACAAGACTACAACGTTCCGGGGAGAGTCTTCAAGAGTTTTAATGCAAGTATCGACAGACTGATTAGATTGGCCTATCCTGAAGCACCAGAAGACTTTCGAGTAAGGTTTGCGGTGCAGATATTTATTGATGGCATCGGAGATTGTGAACTGCAGCAAATTTTACGAATGGCAAGACATCGAAACACCTCAGAAGCTCTTGTTAACACCCTAAAGTTTGAAGTTGCCAAGTCAGCGTCCCGCTTCATTAATGGGTTTGTGCCATTACATTGCAGTCAAGAGATCCCTGTATCAAATTGCCGTTACGATGGGTCCAGAAAAACAATGTTTTCGAAACAAACTATTCAAAAGTTCAAGAGGGTCGCAACGATTTGAAAAAGACAGGAGACCGAAACGATACAATTGTTGAAAACGTGGTCATCTATAGGTAGACTGTTGAAAGAAGAAGATAACGAGAGAAGAGAGTGATCGCACAAATTGGAGAAGTAAAGCCCCAGAACAGCACACAGTTTCCACGCTACATAAAACCAGTGGAAACTTGATTGTTAGTGGATTCGCGGAAGGTAAACCAACATCATTTAGAGTTGACACGGGCGCAACAGTGTCCATTGTGCGCCCTGACTAAGTCAGCAACCGCCAGCCTCTAATTAGCTCTTGTACAATACAGACTGTGACTGGAAGCCCCGTCAAGGTGCTAGGAAAGGTAGACGTACGTGTATGTCTGGGTCTTCTCGAGTTTAACCACCAAATGCTCGTTGTAGACATTGTCGATGAAGTGATTCTTGGCACGGACATTATGAATGCCTTCGGATTCTTTGTGGACTTAAGAGAGAATGGCCTGAAGGTTGGCCAAGAGAAGATAAAGCTTTGCATAGCTAAAATGACAGGGTCTACCAACCATTAAATTAAGCGGGTGGGATTAGTCGAAGAAAAAGTCAACAGACCTGGTCAAGGGAACCCTCCCTATTGCAAGCGGAAATGGAGGAAGAACTAGCAGAGGAAATGCAAATAAGTGTAACGACAAAAGAAGTGATTGGAAAGCCAACTATGGGTATTGAGACAAAACTTTGCTTATTACTGAGCTGATAGAAGCGCCCGAGGGAAAAGTGGCTAAAGATGAGGTTACGCAAGAGGTTGTTGACGAGAACCAAACAAACTTGGATCAGCCAGTGGTGATTAGGTCATCAGTAAATGACGCAAGGGGAGTGATTCCAGCAAAACTAGTGGTTGACCGGAAGACTCGCATTCCTGGGAACGTGATGTTCGGATCACACGAGACTGAATTCGAAGAACAGGAGAATTATCTATAGCAAGGACGTCCACCTAGATCGCTTGGTGGAGTATTACTTCAGAGACGGTTTGCCAGTTCGGGACGAAAAGGCTTAAGGAGGGGCCAGTGTTACGACATCACACAACAATTAACGTGTTTGTCGAATGTACCAGAAGAATCTCGCTCTTATGTGTGTGGCAAACGTGACTCTAGACGCTTTCGCGAGAGTTTTCTCGATGCCGCCAGCCGCGCGGACTGTGTCAAGGCCGCAATTAATTACGTAGTTCATATTGGCGCTAAGACTTAGTTTGGAACGTTCTGGTCTGTGAGCGGATGTATGCCTTAGTTTTTTCAGTATTAGTTCCGATATATTTACAGTGCAGTCCGAGTTTATTGTCGGGCGATTACAAGTGATTATCTGGCAATATTACTGTGTGCGTTCAAGTGGTTATTAGTTAAGTGTTGTGTTTTATAATCGGACGGTATATTGTAATACAATTGTGTTTTAATATTAGTTGACATTTATTTGCGTGTGAACAATTTTTATTTGATTTGTTATAAGAGACTGTGTTCTTAATTACGAACTGTTTAACTGTGAAAATTAAAGGTGGTGATTAGTGACTTAATTGGTGCCTTGTAATTTGTTTTCCACTGTGCCTACGACGATCAACTGCATAGATTGGTATTATAGAAATTATTACAACAAAGTCTATATCTGGAGGTAGGAAAATTTATTAAAATAAAACATTAAAATTTACTTTGTCTTATAAATTTATACTATAAAATTGTTTATTTGAAAATAATTTGTCTTTCAAAATTGAGTCTATTGGTTTGCTTTACAATTATGTTTCTTGTTCTGTCGAATTCCACTGTTTGCGTAGCCACACGACGTTCCGCGCACGTAGTTCGACTGATGACTGCCAGAACTCTGCCCGTAGACTGTTCGAAGATCACTACTGCAGGCAATTCACGTCGTTGCACCCACGCACACTGCGATATGAACTGTTATTGTTTATAAAATTATCTCAGGGTTTTAAAACTTGGTAAAATAGATCTGTGTGTTTTGAGCTTACACAAATCCGGCTTCTTGTAGTGTTCTCGCGTAAGTATCAAAATATCTCGGTGGATGTTTTGTCCCTAGCGGATACCTTCTACTATACGCGAAAAGAACTAGAGTATGATGATCTATATAAATTGAGTTCTGTAAGTGGTAATGGTTACGAAGAACACGAACCGTGAACCAACTTCTAAGTCTACAGGAAAACGACCTGTCTGGTCACGAAAATTTCGTGGCAGCGACCACGTCTTTCTATAACGAGTCTTTGGAAGGAACTACCAGAAGTGCTCTCGACAGATGACAAATCTGAATAAATTTTAGAACCTCTATTGGTTGAAACATTAGCAACGTCACAGGTGAGAACAGAGATAGACGGAAATCAGGCTTAAACTCTGTCAAATTCTGCAAAGGCCTGTCTAGATCTAATCTATAAATCTTATTACATCCTTGTAGTTAACGAGAAGATTGAATTCATTAAAAAACATATAAAAAATATAGGTGTGGAGAACTGAGTATATGAAAAATTTAACTAATAACCATGAAAATACTGTGTCCAAGTTTCAGAACGAAATGTTAATTTTCTTCGAAGTTATTAAATAAAATGTCAATCGCCCGCGCACTTGCACACAAATATTTCACATGACATAAAAGAAAATAAAATTGTAAACATTTTGACATAACATACTTTTTTAAACACATCTTGGTTCAAAACGTATGACTACTTTACAAAGAAGGAACAAAATCAATTTAAAACATGTCTATGGCCATCAGAAAATGTTATATAACAGTAGTATTCCACTTAAATAACTTTCATATCCTATGTACTGTTGCAATATATATATATATATATATATATATATATATATATATATATATACTGAAGATGTGCGTCACCTTACCGGTGAAAGAAATGCCTGGTGATAAAAATGAACAATCTAGACCATGGTTTAACAGCCCAAAAAAAGTGATAATGTAAACACCGGCCGTCAAAATGTACGTTCCTTTAACCAGGGATTAATTTCAGTACAACCCTCGTATGTAGCATATCCGCTTCCTTGTAGTGTGTTATAAAATCAGTTGTTACTGACGTAAAAATTTTGAACCCAAGTTTTTAATAAGTATTAAGAACCCTACTTTGTCTTATTCTTTTTATAATCATATATATTACAAGATGTATAAGACTACTGCGTCTATCATTTTTATAATTACTGTCATTTATCTACAAGTAAAATTATAGTAGTTTATATGAAATTTCTTTGGTGTGTGTCTAAATACCCAACATTGGACAAAATTACATTTAATTTTTAAAAGGGAAAAATCAGTCACTGACTATAACTTGGAAGTAAAGTATTTCTGGATATACGAGTTTATTATTTTGAAAACAAATATACACCGGTGAAATTTCAATAGAAAATTCCTGGAAACCCCTATGTTCAATTTACAACTCCTGAAACCCTCTCTGCACATAAATGACCCACACACACACACCCACACACACACACACACACACACGCACACACATTCACAGTCTTGTATTGTCAATAATAAAAGTAGCATTTGAACCATTTATTTTTGTTCGGCATATTTCTTGACTTGTTTGCACTGTAATCCTGCTAAACCTAAAACAATTATTTACAGGAATATACTCCTAAACGTGTGTCATAGAGTAACCATTTTAAATGAAATTGTTCAGTGTACGAGAAGGGTGCCACCTTTATTGGGGAAACACTGTGATATCAGAAACACTTTATTTATGTATTGTGTTGTAGCTCAGGCTCTTGTAACTTGTCGGAGTAATAAACCACTAATGCAAGCACACTCCTTGTTTATCGCTGACAGCATTTTTGTCTACCAGATGTATGTCGCTGCTCTAAGGCTTCAGTTGAAACGTACAGACCCTATTTTAATGAACTGACTACTTACCTTAAAGTCTAACGCAACTTGCGTTCTACATGAAAGTGCAAAGAAACTAGAAATTACAAAATGTTAAACGCGCAATGCACATACTTCTGTAAAATCGCATGCGCTTTTACAAATTTATAATAAGTGTTGTATATTTTGTTAGTTATTAGTGTCATTGTTATTTTTAGTGTCTGTAAATATACACAAATAAAATACACATAAAATACACGCAAAAGATTTAATACTGTTACGACGGTCTACTGATCGTCGTATGGTACAGTGCAAAACAAAATACAAGACACCAAGGAAGTCATTAATAACCAGGATTAATTGGTTGAAAAAATTGCGGTGTATGTTTTGTATATCCATTAATATATCACAAGTACAGTTTAAAATCAACAAGTTATTCAATGAGCTTATACTCGTACAATAATTCAGATTAATCTGTCCACACTCAATAATAATGTCAACTAATAGAGTCCTGCACAATTATAAAACACTAACACTTCGCCACAACACTTCGAACCTCAATGGAATAAATCGCCACTCAAACTGAAGCTAAGCGTCGCTGAATGTTTGTATTTATACTCCACTGAGATTCTAGAATAATCCATAATACGCGACAACTACTACAAAACACTAGAGCGCAATTGATTGCTGCCTTGAACGCAGTGCCCGCGGACCAGTATGGTCTGGAATAGTCTCGTTGCACACGCGTGACAAGTGCCATGTAGGTGTCTTTCTTCTCAAAGTAGCAGTAATATGTACGCACACACACATAACAGCCGGGTTCCACTGGAATAGCTGAGAAACACGTAAAATGTTCTGTAATGGCGTAACATTGCCCCCTCGTTAAGCCTGTTCGTCCCGAAATGGCACACTATCTCTGAAGTAATACTGAAACCCCCCTTTATTTTCTAAGTTTTTTTTTGTAAATTTTTTTTTGAAATTTTTATTTTACTTTTATTAAGTTTTTTTTTTGTAAAGGGGAGAGCCATCATATTTAGAACAAGGTGGAAAACCTAGAGGAAGCAAAAGTGTGCAAGGCCCAATTACAATTACAGACATGTCCCCCCAGGTGAATGACAAAACTTGCAAATGAAAAAGTCTTTTAACCAACAAGCGTATGCTTTATTAAGCCTGCAAAATGTTACATGAGATGACAAGTCATCGATTGCACAAGCACAAAATTAACGGCAGGATTATATATATATATATATATATATATATATATATATATATATATTGTAGCGTGACAGAAAATCCACTACATTTTAAGTCATGTGAAATCATAAAGTTTAATTACACCAACGAATGTTATAATAATATTGAATGACATTTAAATAAATCAGAGGAATGTACCACAATAAAATAAAAATCCTCATTACATTATATATAAAACCACTGTTTAAAAAACCAAAGAAAGTATCGAAGCAAGTCATAGTATAATATCAGTAAGTTACCCAGGAAGCTCAGAGCAGTAAACCAGTTATATAAGACCATATCAAAAAAAAAAGAGATTCAATTAAAGAGTGGTGAATACCAAAATACCCCAGAAACAAGAAGAGGGAAGAATAAAGTTTGTGATCAGGAAGAAAACAATACCCTGAAACCTGTATAGAAGAATAAAGTCAGTTCAGTGAATAAATTAAATGCTCCAAACTAAACCTCAGTCACCAAGTACCTTGGTTTACCCAACAATGAAGAAGGAAGACCAGAAGAGTGAAGACTAGACGAGGGACAAGAATGAAGACTAGAAGAGGGGCAAGAATGAAGACCAGAAGGAAGATACGAAGAAGGACAAGAAAGAAGACAGGAGGAGAGGAAGAAATAGTATGAAAGAAACACCGTAGTAAAACCTATTATTATATAAACTACTATCAACCCCAAACCCACAAAAACTATGCAAAAGAAAGTATAACATACCCAGAATCCTATAAAATGTAATTATTGAGAAAACTAAAGTGCTGTATAGCGTTATAAGAAGTGCACCGACTAAAGCTATTGTGTAATAAAGAAAATAAACTAGTCTTAACGGTCCATGATTACTAAAGGTCTGGTCTGAGATAATAAGACTCAAAATATCAGAACCAACAGTGAAAGTGAATTTGTGTAAGTGTTTTTTAGAAATGCAATAAACTTAAAGTTGGTGATACTATAACTTATCAGTATGCAATATCACAACTTTAATATCTGATAATAAACAGCATAATAAAATAATAGAATGGAACATTTCCAATATTTTATTATTTTAATGTAAATCTTTATTTACAAGACATTTGTAAAAAATGATAATAAATAGAGTATGGGAGTTAATGTTTACTGATGTAGGGGATCACAATAATAATGGTTTAAACCAGAAAAGACTGACATTAATATAGTATTAATAAGTATAAAATGTTTAAATAGACTGTTATTTTACAGTCCTAAAATCAATGTGTTAATAAAATGTATTTGTAAGGGTTATTAGAAAATAAGACTTATGTTATGTGTTTTAAAAAGAATTATGTTTGATAAATAATAACCTACATACCATTAATAATGTTCTAATAGGTATGCTATGTTAGCAACAAAAATAGTTAAAAGATAGATGTTCTAACCATATCTGCAATATGTTCAATTGTGCAGATTGCTAAGCAATGTTCATAATTATTTATTTTAATAACAGTAGTGTTAATTAACTACTACACCACACAATAAGTTATAAACCATGTTATTTTCATATAATTGTAATTATGTAAAGTCAGAGGAGGAATTAAGTTTAAATTATTTGAGAAAGAAAGAAATATAAAATTCTAAAATCTAGGCCATTTGATGAAATCACAGAACCAATATAAACTAGTATAATTCACTTATAAATCCAGTAAACTACCAAGATTTATATAAGATAACTCAATTAACCACTACTAGGAATGATCCTATGAGTTAAAATGATAATAAGGAAATATACCTTAACATTTTGTAAATTTTCAAAATATATAAATTAATTAATTTTAAAGAGCAATGTCAAATTTACAGATTAACACGAAAAACCAGTTCAAAGGTGTAATTTATATGTATTTAAGGAAAGGAAGAGGAATATGACTAATTAAAATTTATTATAATAGTATTAATAATATTTAAAATGGAGGAATTTTATATAAAGGCGGAAATCCAATTTTGAGCCTATATTTCCAAAATGTGAACAAAATTTGTTAATTTCCACAAAATGTCCACAGATATGGACTATAATACATCAATTTAAAGGGAATGAGATGATTAAACCAATAATAAGGTTAATAATTCATAAAAGTAAGGAATAAAATAGATAAATTCCATATATAATGTAATATTTTCTAATGTGTATGGGAAGTCGAAATATGTTAACAATACTTTTTCAAGGATTAACTGGGCCAGATTTATGACCAAGTTAATTAGTCTTTTGTTGAATATCAAGCTGGACAGTTGTGTAAAGAACGTTTCTTTAAATCGAGAAAAATGGTACTAGCGTTTAGCCATTGAAATAAGTGAACGAGAGTTAGACGGATTAGACACTTTCTAAAGCTAAAGCTGTTAATACATTCACGACAATAGTGAAAACAAACACTTAACTCCATAATATGAGTGATAGAAACCAGTACCACATTATATTTAAACTGATTCATTCTACAATCCTAACCATATCTTGAGAATTTTAACCCACAGAAGAGAACACATTCAAAATAAACTAACTAACACAAGTTTACACAGAACACTTCACCAGAATACACCAAATAGATTAACAGACATATTACACCAGTGCGGGGACATTTTAAACCTTAATAAAGGTAATTTTATTGTGATTTTCTGACACGACGCATTTGCAGTAACCTAGACCAACCCGAGTAGCGGCCATCTTGAAAACGGAGTCTGCTAACTACATCGCAGTGACGTCAGTCTTCATTGGTTTGACAAAACATTTATTACAATATTATATACTGGAATTATTTAAATACTATTGAATAGTAATTATTGTATTTATTTTTAATTGTTAATGTTATACTTTCTCGTCACCCTTCTCTGACTATTAATTCTAATCGCTCAAAGAACCTGTCTTTTAATATAATATATCATAAATTTTGTTCTGTATGACACAATCGATAATTCCCGAGACAGAGTCGATAATTGCTCTCCATCGATAAAATATCGATTATTTATTTAAAATTGTCAATAAATCTTTATATCTCCATTATTTCGTATCTGTTACTTATTTCACAGGATAATTTAAGGGTATTTATAAGACTGAAGGACTTAAGTAAGAAGAATATATTCTATTTGAACAAGATATTGGACCAGTCAGAAAAGTCACCAATCGATTATTAACTGGAGTTAATCTATTTAACTCCAGACTTGGGTCAAATCTTCAAGAAGTGCTCGACGGTCAATAAATACCTACCTGTTATTAAAATTTTACAAGAACCTTTTAAAACAGATGTATTTCTCATTTAAACACACTTATTAACATAACAAAATTATTTTATTATTTGAAAATTCTATTTTTTTTTTATTTTCCGTATACATTTTATTCTTTTGTAAAGACCGGCATACAGAGGTCTTGTTACAAAGTGGCTAGCCCAAACAGTGGGGCTTGATTACACCAGAGCAGGAGAATTTGTAATAAACGGTCTCCTTACAAAGTGGCGTCCAACTTAGAGGACTTAATAATCTAAGCTTGGCAGCGATTAATAAATAGGGACAGAGAAAAATGCAAAGACGAGCTACTTCGAAGAAGAGGGCGGCAGAGGCCGAAAAAGAGGTTGACATGGGGGATATGGAGGCAACACCCGTGGAGGATCCGGAAGTGTTACTAACCCAGGTGGAATCGAAACAACCCACACCACCAGAGGAACAACTAGAAGTACCCACTCAAACAGGGGAAGCCAACGTCCCAGACAAGGAAGTAGGAAAATCTATGACCACTGAAGAAAGCAAAATGGATAAGATCATGGAAATGTTCTTACAGTTGAGTAAGGAAAGGAAGGAAGATAAGCAGTCCTTGAGGGAAGATGTGAATGAAATAAATAAAAACATAGAAAATACCAACAAGAAGATGGAAAACAGGATGGGAGAAAAGTTAGAAGAATTAAAGGAAGACAACCGATCCACAAAGGAAGAATTGGGCCGTAAAATAGAAAATACTAATAAGAGGATTGAAGAAACCAGTAAGAAGATGGAAAGGAAAATGGAAGAAAATAATAAGAATTTGGAAGAGAAGATGGAAGAGACCAGTAAGAAGATAGAGAGTGACAACCAACAATTAAAGGAAGAATTAAGGGAAAATAACAGGAAAATGGAAGAGACGATGGGGGAAAGATTGGAAGAATTGAGAGAGGACAATCAACTGGTGAGAGAAGAACTAAGGGAAGTTAACCAAGAGAACATGAATAAGTTAGACGAGAGGATTGAGTTAGCCAAAGAGGAGATAAATAAAAAGATAACTGAGACGAAGAAGTCCATTGTAAAGAAATTAGAACAGGAAGTTGTGGTTGTTAACCAGCAGATCCGAGAAGTAGACGAAAGATGTCGTCAAACAGAAAACGAAGTGCTGGAAGTCCGGGAAGTAATAACAAAGGAGATTACTCAGGTCCAAGAACAACAGAAAACTAAATTGGAGGAGACCAAGAAATTTGCCTTGGAGGAAGTAAATAAAGTGAGGACCCAAGTAACAGAAAGATGCGACGGCGTGGAAGCCGCTATGGTGAACATAACCGGACAGGTGCGTCAAAGCCAGGAGGAGATAGAGTTAATAAGAAACAGACCATCGGGATATCACAATTTCCCCATGTCAGAAAACAGAGAATGGCTCAATTTCCGGCAATACAAACGGAAGCCTATGGAGTTCTTGGCACGAATAGAGGAGTACCTCGAGAAACACCGAGGGAACAGATGGGTCCAGAACAGAGAGATCCTTGACGAGTCGTTTCGGGAGGTGAATGACCATTGGTGGATGGCCAACCGGAGCGACATCGACAATTATGAACAATTCAAGAGCCTGTTCAAAGCCAAATACTGGTCAGAGACCACGCAAAATCTCATAAGAGATAATATATGCCACGGTCGCTACAAACCACAAGTCGGCAGCTCAATGACAGCTTATTTCCTCGGCAAGGTGTGTATGGCCAAGCACTTAGAACCAGCCATACCGGAGGAATGCCTAATAAACAAGCTGTCTTACCATTTTGATGAGGAGGTGATTCGTGCTAGGAGGGGCAGCCAGATAAAAACCATCCAGGCAATGACAGAACTCCTAGAGAATTTTGAAAATGAAGATTACTACCGGCAGAGTCGTAGAAGAAGTGATGGGCCCGAACCAAGGACGTACCAGAACAATAACCAGGGTACGAACCACATAAATACTGGGTACCAAGGAGGTCGGACATACCCGCGAAATAACAATTCTAATAATGGAAATAATGTAAATAATAATAATTACAATGATAATAATAATACGGGTCCCAACCAACAAAACCCGAATCGACCCTCTAATGGTTATCAGGGTAACCGCAATCCCTACCCTAATAACGTAAATAGTCAGAGAAGCCCCAATTATGGTAATAGTCCTTACCCTAATAATGCTAATCGTGCGGGTCCCAATAATGGTAATTTTAATAATAATAGGTTTCCTCGCCCTAGAGTGAACATCATACGAGCCACAGATGGAAGACAGCGAGGATTCAACCACAATCGACGGAATAGTTACCGAAGATACGAAGAAAGGCGGAGGAGCCTAGAACGGGACCAACCGAGGTACTATCCGGCGCGTAGGAGCAATAGTTTGGACCACACTGAACAGAGGTCGCACCATGAACGACCGGAAGACCATAGGACAGATCGGCAGGTAACCACTCTGAGCCGGAACAATGATGCCGAGCCTTTAAACGGGCACAGGCAGTAATAAATCGCCAGAACCCGTTACTGCTTCTGACTACTGGGTATAATAAAGATAATGAGTGCAATTTTGAAAATAATCACAATCGTATTACAATCATCGGGTGCAACTACCTGAAGGACATCAGACAGGAGTTATTGGAAGAGGATAACAGGAGTCCCACCAATAACTTCAATAATGAAATTATACATGTTGACGCCAAGGTAGAAGGCATCCCAGCCAAGTTAATGATCGATACTGGGTCAAACGTATCAATAATAAGTACGACGGAACTGGAGAGGATACAGCAAGAGTGCGGGAGAACTTTACCAACATTGCCGTTGAATAATATTGTTTTATTGGGAGCAACCGGCCGACAAAACAAAACTATACGTAGACAAGTCTCCGCCAGTGTGATGAGCTGTGGTATAGCGATTGACATGGAATTCTTGGTGGCGAGCGGTCTGCCATTTAATATACTGGTCGGGTGTGATGTGCTTAGGAGAAATTCCGCCATCATTGATCTAAGAACTGAAACATTGTCGCTGTTTTCTAACGGACATACTTGGACGGCGAACTTGGTGGGTAGTGACCAAGTCGTTCCCGATAGTATCCATCAGCAAATCCGAAAAATTAATTACATCCATCCAACATCCATAATTGAACAGAAAATAGACGACACCTCCAATGAAGATTTATGGTCGCAAAAAATCCAGGAGATCAGGGATTTCCGGAGCGGTATAACTGGCGAAGGTTTAACAACAAACCAAGCGAACAAATTAATAGACATATACAACAAATATAAATCAGTCTTTTCTGATGAGCCCGGTAAAGTGAAGAATTTCCAGTGTACTCTACAATTCCGAGACACTGTAGACTTTAACCGGAAGTCTTACCCCATTGCGCAATCACGAAAGCAAGCAGTAAGAGCTGAAATAGAGCAAATGATTAACCGTGACATTATAGAGAGTAGCCATTCCCCTTATACAAGTCCTATCGTGGCTATTCCTAAGAAAAACGGACAAGTCCGTTTGTGTTTAGATGCGCGCGAAATAAATAAGATGATCATAAATGACAGGACTTCGCCCGGTGAGATTGAGGAGATCTTAAAACGGTTCCACGGTACCAAATACTTCACTACCTGGGATACGGTGTGCGGATACTGGCAGGTGGAATTACATCCACAGAGTCGCCAGTATCTGGCCTTTATATTCGAAGGGCGGAACTACCAGTTTAAGAGGTTGCCCTTCGGACTGGTAAACTCAGTCGCAGTCTTTGTGCACTGCATGGATCAAATACTTGGCCAAGAAGCACTAAAATTCACCACCGTATACGTCGATGACTTGCTAGTGTCCTCAGAAACTTGGGAGGAACACTGCTACCGTGTGGAACACGTCTTACAGAAGCTAGCAGCAAACAATATTACTCTGAAGTTAGCAAAGTCTCATTTTATTGCTAAAGAGATACAATTCTTGGGCTTCATATTAAATGATAAGGGAATCTCACCGTCGGCTGAAAAAGTCGAAGCAATTCAGAACTTTCCTACACCAAAGAATCATAGGCAGTTACAGTCGTTCCTGGGACTCTGTAATTACTACCGCAAGTTCCAGGAAAAGTACTCCGAACTGACTGCCAGATTTCAGCCGCAACTGTCATCTAAAAATAAATGGATCTGGGGTAATGAACAACAAAAAATATTGACTCTTATAAAACAAAAATTCCTTAAACTTATTATACTCCGCCATCCAGATTTTAACAAGCCTTTCTTTCTTAATTGTGATGCCAGTGACATCAGCCTCGGCACTACTTTATATCAAGAGGATGAGGAGGGCGAGCATCTTGTAATCTGTTTTGCCAGCAGAGCTCTGAACCAGAGTGAGAAAAACTATCATGTGACAGGAAAGGAGTTATTGAGTGTCGTGTTCGCGTGCGGAAAGTTCCGTACATATATTCTTGGTTATCCCGTTACCGTCCGGACAGACCATAAATCTATCTCGTTCCTTAAGAGATGTAAGCTGAGCCATGGAAGGTTAACGCGGTGGATACTATTGCTGCAAGAATACGACCTTAAGTGGGAGTATATCCCCGGAAGGAAGAATGTCGTCGCGGACGTATTGTCTAGAGTTGACATTGACAAGCAGACGTTCGAGGGGGAGAAGGAGAGTATTCTGAAGGTGTACCATATTCTCAGCAGCAGCGTCGGTCTACAATCAGTTCTGGAACAACTAAGCACACACCAACAAGCTGACCCGAAATTAATTACTATTATCTCAAGATTGGAAGCAGGAGATGAGACCATCTCCCAATATTACACTATACATAAGGGAATCCTGTTTTCCAAACCATCATTATATAAGGAGGAGTGGAAGGTAATAATTCCGACCCATATCGAGAAAGAGATAGTGATCAAATATCATGTTCGATATGGGCATATGGGCGCTTTAAAGGTGGTAAAGGCCCTGGAAGAAAGCTGCTATATCAAGGACATCAATCGGAAGGTACGGAGGTATATTAGAAACTGTCGCATTTGCCAACTCGTAAAAAGTAATAACGAGAAAAGAGAAGGGCAGATGATTCCAATAACATCGCAGTCTAAACTTGAGAAGGTATTCCTGGATATCTGCGGGCCATTTCCCCGCAGTGGAGGCCGCCACCGATACAAATATATCGTCATCATAATGGACCATTATACCAAGTTCGTTAAGCTATACCCAGCGAATCGGGCGACTACGAATAAAGTTCTTAATATCCTGATCGACCAGTACTTCCCAACCGTCGGAAAACCGGTATCGATCATAACCGACCACGGAACGCAATTCAAGGCGAGGAGATGGCGGGATACACTGCTGTCCATTGGGGTTCATACATACAAGACATCCGTATACCACCCAAGCAGTAACCCGGCCGAAAGAGTCTTGCGAGAGGTGGGGCGCCTATTAAGAACGTATTGCCATGATCAGCAGAGAAGGTGGCAAGAATATTTGGAGGCTGCTGAAGAATTCCTCAACCTGGCCTACCATCCTGCCATAGGAATAACCCCATACTCCGCAATGTACGAGAGACAACCCCCTAGAGAAATTGCAGATATCTTGGAGTTCCCCAGAGAACATAAATATAGATTTGATAAAATTCAATTTTGTAATAAGGTGGCCGAAGATCAGGAGAAACGGCGGAATAAATACAATAAAAGTATGGGTAAGGTTATTCATTATACCGTTGGAGAGAAGGTGTTGTTGAAGAATAGGGAATTACCCAGTTCCTTAGAGGGGATAACAAAAAAGTTATTGCTCCTGTATACTGGTCCCTATATTGTCTCAAAGGACAATAACAACAACACCTACGAAATCAAGGAAATAAGTTCAGATAAAGTCAAGGGTGTCTTTAACCAGGCATCCATGAAGAAATTTTATGATTAAAAAAACCAGCCAAATTCTAAAAAGAAATATAAGCACATATTACCTACAATTATTAGAAAATTTTATGGCAAGAATATAAGATTAGAATAAAATTACCAAAATTCTAATAACAATGTAAGACAATTACATACAATTTATTTGAGAAGAAACATTTTGGAAGAAGATATATAAAACAGAATTTTGAATGTAAACTATCGAAATTCTAAAAACCATGTAAGCCCATTACATAAATATTTGAAGAAAAAATTTATGGCTATAATATAATAATAAAGAAGGAGAGAAATAAAACCATCTAAAGTCAAAAACAAGTAAGGACAGCTTACTAAATATTTATTTGAAGAGAAACATTTTGACAATAATACCAAGAGAGTTTAGAGAAATAAAACCAGCCAAAACACATGTAAGCCCACCTTACATACAAATTATTTGAGAAAACGTTATGGAATAATATAAGAAGAGTGAATTTTGAATTATGTATAAATCAAGTTTCCCAAACCAAGTATAAGTACAACTTACCAACCAATTATAAATAAAACACCTTGGTGAGATAAACAGAAGAGATTTCATACCATATTTATGGTAAGCATAGAAAATAATTACCATGGTAACAAAGGATCATAATGGGATGAGTAAAAGGAAACAGATTTAGAATTAAAACAAATAATTCTGGACAATATGATCACGTCTAAGTTCAATATGAAGAGTAAAAACCTTTCCATAAATGATGTTAAAGAAAATAAAAAAGAAAAAATTCTTTAATACGATTTGAGTGGTTGAATATAATAAAGTACAAAAACTTATTTGGAATTATGAGAGAATGAAACTTTGAAGTGGTATGAGGAGAAATTATGACCTCATTATGAAATTAATAAAAAAACCATCATTCGCAAGTATAATAACAATGACAGGAATAATAATGTCAAAGATTTATGTAATTAAACGAATTAATATAAAATGATTTATGAATTAAATGACAATTATGATAATGACAGTTATAAAAATTCTAGAAAATAGAACAAGTGGAAATTTGAGAACAAAGAAACAGTCTAAAAATGTCATAAAGATAGGCTACAATAAATAATGCAGATTATAATAAAAAACCAGAAGGTAATAAAGAATTATAACCAAAAGATTTATATGATAAGAAAAGTTGAATAATGTAATAATAGAAGAGCTTCCTACCATAATATCAAATGAAAGAAACATCCAGTTAATGAGTCAGAAGAACAACTGAGATAGGAATATTAAAATCTCTGAGAAGTATAATAAGTAATAAGTGAAGTATCCCAAAGATATTTTTTAAATAGTAACAAATGTGTACTATTCTGAATAATTTTTTAATCTGTCTGAAGATAATTCCAGCAGGATTAATATGTTTTTTGAGCAGAGATGATTTGCCTCTGTACTCAAATATGGGTGAAGTATTGGACAGCAGAGGAAAGTAGCGTACAGTGCCTCTCTGAACTGAACCAGCTCACAAAGTAGGGAACGATAGGGAGGAAATATCCCAAGGAGAAAATACTAAGAAGAAATATGAAAATGAAATAATAAATATGAAACTCAGATGACTATTACTATCAAGGAAGATCAAGAGAGAATGATATAAACTCAAATATAAATAAGAAAATTTTAAAATGGAAGGAAGTCCAAAATAATAACAAACCTTGAATAATTATCATAAGCAATTGTTTCAGACAAAGCAAGTATAGTCTGAAAAAATTAGTTCTGGAGAAGGGCATTCTATAGCGTGACAGAAAATCCACTACATTTTAAGTCATGTGAAATCATAAAGTTTAATTACACCAACGAATGTTATAATAATATTGAATGACATTTAAATAAATCAGAGGAATGAACCACAATAAAATAAAAATCCTCATTACATTATATATAAAACCACTGTTTAAAAAACCAAAGAAAATATCGAAGCAACTCATAGTATAATATCAGTAAGTTACCCAGGAAGCTCAGAGCAGTAAACCAGTTATATAAGACCATATCAAAAAAAAAGAGATTCAATTAAAGAGTGGTGAATACCAAAATACCCCAGAAACAAGAAGAGGGAAGAATAAAGTTTGTGATCAGGAAGAAAACAATACCCTGAAACCTGTATAGAAGAATAAAGTCAGTTCAGTGAATAAATTAAATGCTCCAAACTAAACCTCAGTCGAGATAACACCAAGTACCTTGGTTTACCCAACAATGAAGAAGGAAGACCAGAAGAGTGAAGACTAGACGAGGGACAAGAATGAAGACTAGAAGAGGGACAAGAATGAAGACCAGAAGGAAGATACGAAGAAGGACAAGAAAGAAGACAGGAGGAGAGGAAGAAATAGTATGAAAGAAACACCGTAGTAAAACCTATTATTATATAAACTACTATCAACCCCAAACCCACAAAAACTATGCAAAAAAAGTATAACATACCCAGAATCCTATAAAATGTAATTATTGAGAAAACTAAAGTGCTGTATAGCGTTATAAGAAGTGCACCGACTAAAGCTATTGTGTAATAAAGAAAATAAACTAGTCTTAACGGTCCATGATTACTAAAGGTCTGGTCTAAGATAATAAGACTCAAAATATCAGAACCAACAGTGAAAGTGAATTTGTGTAAGTGTTTTTTAGAAATGCAATAAACTTAAAGTTGGTGATACTATAACTTATCAGTATGCAATATCACAACTTTAATATCTGATAATAAACAGCATAATAAAATAATAGAATGGAACATTTCCAATATTTTATTATTTTAATGTAAATCTTTATTTACAAGACA
This sequence comes from Magicicada septendecula, assembly GCA_034769895.1. Classification (NCBI taxonomy): domain Eukaryota; kingdom Metazoa; phylum Arthropoda; class Insecta; order Hemiptera; family Cicadidae; genus Magicicada; species Magicicada septendecula. The sequence continues at coordinate 326,145,934 of CM068372.1, forward strand.
TTTGTAAAAAATGATAATAAATAGAGTATGGGAGTTAATGTTTACTGATGTAGGGGATCACAATAATAATGGTTTAAACCAGAAAAGACTGACATTAATATAGTATTAATAAGTATAAAATGTTTAAATAGACTGTTATTTCACAGTCCTAAAATCAATGTGTCAATAAAATGTATTTGTAAGGGTTATTAGAAAATAAGATTTATGTTATGTGTTTTAAAAAGAATTATGTTTGATAAATAATAACCTACATACCATTAATAATGTTCTAATAGGTATGCTATGTTAGCAACAAAAATAGTTAAAAGATATATGTTCAAACCATATCTGCAATATGTTCAATTGTGCAGATTGCTAAACAATGTTCATAATTATTTATTTTAATAACAGTAGTGTTAATTAACTACTACACCACACAATAAGTTATAAACCATGTTATTTTCATATAATTGTAATTATGTAAAGTCAGAGGAGGAATTAAGTTTAAATTATTTGAGAAAGAAAGAAATATAAAATTCTAAAATCTAGGCCATTTGGTGAAATCACAGAACCAATATAAACTAGTATAATTCACTTATAAATCCAGTAAACTACCAAGATTTATATAAGATAACTCAATTAACCACTACTAGGAATGATCCTATGAGTTAAAATGATAATAAGGAAATATACCTTAACATTTTGTAAATTTTCAAAATATATAAATTAATTAATTTTAAAGAGCAATGTCAAATTTACAGATTAACACGAAAAACCAGTTCAAAGGTGTAATTTATATGTATTTAAGGAAAGGAAGAGGAATATGACTAATTAAAATTTATTATAATAGTATTAATAATATTTAAAATGGAGGAATTTTATATAAAGACGGAAATCCAATTTTGAGCCTATATTTCCAAAATGTGAACAAAATTTGTTAATTTCCACAAAATGTCCACATATATGGACTATAATACATCAATTTAAAGGGAATGAGATGATTAAACCAATAATAAGGTTAATAATTCATAAAAGTAAGGAATAAAATAGATAAATTCCATATATAATGTAATATTTTCTAATGTGTATGGGAAGTCGAAATATGTTAACAATACTTTTTCAAGGATTAACTGGGCCAGATTTATGACCAAGTTAATTAGTCTTTTGTTGAATATCAAGCTGGACAGTTGTGTAAAGAACGTTTCTTTAAATCGAGAAAAATGGTACTAGCGTTTAGCCATTGAAATAAGTGAACGAGAGTTAGACGGATTAGACACTTTCTAAAGCTAAAGCTGTTAATACATTCACGACAATAGTGAAAACAAACACTTAACTCCATAATATGAGTGATAGAAACCAGTACCACATTATATTTAAACTGATTCATTCTACAATCCTAACCATATCTTGAGAATTTTAACCCACAGAAGAGAACACATTCAAAATAAACTAACTAACACAAGTTTACACAGAACACTTCACCAGAATACACCAAATAGATTAACAGACATATTACACCAGTGCGGGGACATTTTAAACCTTAATAAAGGTAATTTTATTGTGATTTTCTGACACGACGCATTTGCAGTAACCTAGACCAACCCGAGTAGCGGCCATCTTGAAAACGGAGTCTGCTAACTACATCGCAGTGACGTCAGTCTTCATTGGTTTGACAAAACATTTATTACAATATTATATACTGGAATTATTTAAATACTATTGAATAGTAATTATTGTATTTATTTTTAATTGTTAATGTTATACTTTCTCGTCACCCTTCTCTGACTATTAATTCTAATCGCTCAAAGAACCTGTCTTTTAATATAATATATCATAAATTTTGTTCTGTATGACACAATCGATAATTCCCGAGACAGAGTCGATAATTGCTCTCCATCGATAAAATATCGATTATTTATTTAAAATTGTCAATAAATCTTTATATCTCCATTATTTCGTATCTGTTACTTATTTCACAGGGTAATTTAAGGGTATTTATAAGACTGAAGGACTTAAGTAAGAAGAATATATTCTATTTGAACAAGATATTGGACCAGTCAGAAAAGTCACCAATTGATTATTAACTGGAGTTAATCTATTTAACTCCAGACTTGGGTCAAATCTTCAAGAAGTGCTCGACGGTCAATAAATACCTACCTGTTTTTAAAATTTTACAAGAACCTTTTAAAACAGATGTATTTCTCATTTAAACACACTTATTAACATAACAAAATTATTTTATTATTTGAAAATTCTATTTTTATTGAATTTTCCATATACATTTTATTCTTTTGTAACGACCGGCTCACAGGGTCTTCTTACAATATATATATATATATATATATATTATATATATATATCAATTAATATTCATAATGGCATAAAATGTAAGTGAATTGAATATTAACATAAATTGCAAAATTCCTGCCTGATTATGTATGAGTCAATGGTAGCAATAATCTCATTCATAAAAAGCAATTCACTAATCCATAAGTGTTGTATAGATTTCAAATAGGCTAACCTTTTTTTCTTAGTAAGCACATTTATGGTTTTTTTTCCTTTTTTAAATTCATAACATATTCCCCCAGAAAAATAGATTAAAATTACACACACAAGCACATACACAACATAATTAACACAACATCCCTCATTTCAGTACTAAATCCCTCATAAACCCATTTCAACTACCGTAAATGAATGCACAACCATACATACATATGTATAAATATAATTGACAGGGTAATCCGATAATCACAGCTCCTAAGCATAGATGTGCCTTGGTAATTAGCACCAGAGAATGTAAGTGACCGCCCAGAGACTCAACATACTAAACAACCCTGACTTTTATCATAAAAGCGCTAAGTATATGTGAAAAGGGAAAATAGTTTCTCAACTAAAGCATCAGACAGCCCCCGTTACGTGATTAAAACTCTGCCATGACCGTATGACATGAAAGCACGAGATAACTAACTCCCTAATGGTTTTAATTAGATGAAAAGGTAGAACTTACAGCAAACTGCGGATATGTGTGTGTGTGTAATTTTGTTCCACATGATAAACAGTTATAATAGATTTCATTAGGTCTAATGCTGTAATGTTCACACATGCAGTAACATAACTGAACATGAGAGTTTGTGCCAAAGTATAACGGTTAAAACTTCATGAGTGAGCTTCTGGGAGCTTCCGTGCATTCACCATGTCGTTGAGATAGAAAATAGATAATTAGAATGTTCCCACCTGGATTGTCCGGTGTACTTAGTCAATATTGGCGCTGATCAGTAATGTCACGGTCGTATCACAAGTCCTGTGGCAGCGTAGCTTTGGAAGAGTGTCTGAACAGTTGTTCTCGACTGACGGCAATCGTGGCTAAAAGATCGTCTCTGCCAGGAGGGTGGACAGTTGTTCGTCACACCCGACACCCATCTCGCCCTTGTTCGAGCACCTGCGACATGTAATAGGTTGCAGAGGGTGTCATAAGGAAAAATCACGCCACATAGGCCGTCCGCATTAAGTTTCTAACACCAACTTTAAACATCAACAGCGCACACACACATCGCTACTAATTCATATTAATCAGTATTAAACTCCCCAGCTGTGACTTATTTCACTCATCTACCAATTACTTTTTAAGTATTTCGTTGAAAATGTTCAAATTAATTAACTGCGTATTTCATAATTATTAATGACACAAAACACAGCTGAGTGCAAGATGCATTAGCATTTTCTTTATTGAAGTCAATTTGACCCACAACATTTACATTCATATTAATTTAATTTTTAATTGCGTTAACGCCCAAATTGAAAACTGCTCTACACGCACACAGACAAGTATAGTTTATAATAGAAGCTGAAACACAAAATATATTTGGGGTTAGAATATTTTTAGAACCAGACAACTTGTACATACCTGTAGCGGAACCTTACTCAGCCAACCACAGAAAAGTTGACGAAGTCCCGAACTGAAGAGTGCCGCCAGTCGAGAGCAGATGACCAGGTTGAGGGTTCGAATAGAAATGAGACAGATTTAATGTGTCTGTCTACCCAAGAAAACTCTCGATGCAGGAATGCACAAATACAGCTGGACGCGCTAACTGAATTTCGTAGCTACACAACAACTGTGAGCATAGCCGGACGGCGACGAACTGCCGTGGCCGTGCGTGACGTCAAAGCCGCTCGTTTTAAAAACACTTAGCGTACGCTGCCGAACCCAGTACGGCACAATACATGGTCAGGCAATTTACATAGTTGTTCTACTTGCGAAAAGTAATTCCCCGGCTCTTTGAATTCAGTCTTGTGTGACCCAAACATCAAGTTCCCAGGAATATGAGTCTTCCGCTCAACCACTAGTTTTTCTGGAATCACTCCCGTTGCGTCATGTACTGATGACCTATACGCCATTAGCTCGTACAGTTTTGATTGGTTCTCGTCAACAACCTCTTGCGTAACTTAATCTTTAGCAACGTTTCTCCCGGGCTCTTCCATTAACTCAAGAACAAGCAAGAGCCTTGTTTCGACACCCATAGTTGGCTTTTCAATCACTTCACTTGTCGTTACATTTATTTGTATTACTTCTGCTAGTTTTTTCCTTATTTCCGCTTGCAATAAGAAAAGTTCCTCTTGACCAGACCTGTTAACTTCTTCTTCGGCCAATGCCACTTGCTTAATCGAATGGTTGGCAGACAATGCCATTTTAGCCATTCAAAGCTTTATCTTATCTGTACAACCTTTAGGACATTCTCTCTTAAGTCCACAACGAATCCGTAGGCACTCATAATGTCCGTGCTAAGAATAACTTCATCGACAATGTCTGAAACGTGCATTTAGTGGCTAAACTCGAGAAGACCCGGGCGTACACGTTAACCTAACACGTTATCCCAGGCGTACCTTTACTAACACTTTAACGGGGCTTCCAGTCACAGTCTGTATAGTACCAGAGCTAATTTGAGGCTGGAAATTACTGACTAAGTTAGGGGGTGCACAGTGGACACTGTTGTGCCCGTGTCAACTGTAAATGACGTTGGTTTACCTTGTACAAATCCATTTACGAACAAGTTCCCACTGGTCTTACGTAAATTGGAAACTGTGTGCTGCTCGGGTGCTTTACTTCTTCAGTTGATACTATCGCCCTCTTCTCTCGGTATTTTCTTGTTCCAACAGTCTACCTGTAGATGACCACGTTTCCTACAGTTGTAACACTTTGGTCTTCTGTCCTTTTCCCATCGTTCAAATCGTTGCGGCGCTCTTGAGCTTCTAAATTATTTGACCGAAACAATTTTTTTTCGTCACCCATCGTAACGGCAATGTGATACTGGGATCTTCTGACTACAATGTGATGGCATAAACCCATTAATGTAGCGGGACGCTGACTTGGCATCTTCAATTTCTAGAGCGTGAACAGGAGCTTTTGAGCTATTTCGGTGTCTTGCCATTCGTAACACTTGCTGAAGTTCACAATCTCCGATGCCATCAATAAATGTCTGTACCGCAAACCTTGATCGAAATCTTCTGGTGCTTCAGAATAGGCCAATCTAATTAGTCTGTCGATACTTGCCTCAAACTCTTGAATTCTCTTCCCGGAATGTTGTCATCTTGTTCCTAACTGAGCGTAGTACACATCTCGCAAATGTTTATCACCATACCGTAATTCTAGAGCTTTAATCAACTCGTCATAGACGTTCTGGCTGTCGGATGGCACTTCCCGTAGTACTTCTTTTTTGTAATAAAATTCAGTTGTAATCGAATCGCTGTCAAATATAATTCTTTTTAAATTAATTTTTTTATTTTTCATTATGTTTTTATTGCAAATTTGTTATTTGATAAACCCGCAAACATTTAACAAATTGAATGACATACACATACATGATTTGAAGAGTTGTCCATTGACCGCTTCTACTTATAGTATAGAGATTAAACACGTCAAACATAAAATATTGTTACTTAGTTTCAGTTTAAAATGCATTTTTAAATCAGTTTAACACAGATGCAATTCTTTACCAAACGTTGAAAACATTTACTCATAATTATTCGTAGTAATGTGTATGTATTTAATAATGTTACGTAACGATTGTTGTTGAGAATTTCATCATCGGTCGCAAAACGTGTCCATTTTCCAGACAATGAGTGTTATTTGTATATTGTAAAAAACTTCAGTATTACGTCAGTTCGTTTCGGTTAACACATACGGCCTGTCATAATTGACATTTATTATCGCGACGAATTTGACAGAATAAGTTATGTACTGTCGGGGTCGCCGTAAGTGGACGTGCATTCCACACGGGCGGCAGGGCGGCACAATCAGTGGGCGCCAAGTCACATCATCATCAATGTGTATAAGCGATGCCCTTTACCCGCTCAGTCTCAACTTATTAATGCATCCTCACTGTCTTCCAATTACTTCCATATTACGTACTTCTCGTATAATACATAAACTTGTACAAAGTTCATAGAAACGTGTCAAAAAACACCCCGAAGCCCCGGAAGATTTTATTGGATCCGAAAATTGAGTAAGAAATTAGTTTTTTTCATACAAAGTCCAGGATCAGATCTTATCCTCTTGATGAGCAGCAGATTCGGACAAATAAGAACCCTTGAAAGCGTATTTGGATTTTTCAGTAGTGATTTGTTTAATTACGCGAAAGACGAATTAATTGTAGAGATATAAACTTGAAACGTTTTTCGAGATGATGCAGATATCGATGGACTTATTTGCTTAATGAACTAGATGCTTAAAAACTGAATTTTTCCAAAATCCGTAGACCTTTCAGTATCTTTTTCAAAATAATTTGTTCTCAACATTCGCAGATTCTGCCAGCAACAGCATTAACATTACTAGTTATATTAACGGTAGTTTAAAATTACACGCACGTGCATGAACGCGTATCAGCGGTGCTGGGTATTGTATTTAAGTTTCGAAACTGGACGGAGCTCTGGTTGATTAAACAGTTTGGTAGAATTTTCATATATACAGCGTATTTTTTTTTCTGGGCGCCTGGGACGCAAACGTTGGTTCACTGACAGCCGTAAACTTTATTAATTTTATCATTACAACGTTACGCGTATACATACAGACGTTTAAAAAAAATGTTTTTATATAGGTTTAATCAAACTAGTATTTGATTATGTATATTTAAAACGTATGGTGAATATTTTTGTGCGTAAAGTAGATGCGGTGAGTAAAATTAGCATTAGTCGGTTTCTTAGGCTTTTATGATCGGTGTCATAAACATTTAAATTATTATCCGGGTAGTAAGGCCGTGGTCTTCACAAATCTTCATGCTGATTGATGTTATTCGCCTGATCATACGTTTCGCCCTTACTTACGGAAGCCATCTTGAATGAAAGGTCTTTAAAAATCTGATAAGAATGTTTGTCTTGTTGACAAAGTACGTTTTACTGAGCCTTCGCAACAGCACTGTGGTTGACTGGCGTATATCTTGTCAGTTTTTAAAGACCTTTCACTGAAGATGGCTTCTAAAGGTGAGGCCAAAATGTCTGATAAGCACGGATAATAATTTAAATAATAAAATTGGCAATAATAACTTTGAATTACATACGAGGAAATTCACACTCAAAGACACAGTATTTTATACTACAAAATAAGCAAATAGCTGAAATGAAAAAATCTTTTTACTTTTATACAACCAGTAGGTAACAATCATTTTATTAGCATCAGTTATTGTAGGAAATCACTTTACGATGACATGACAAATCTTTGAAATTTCGGAAGCCAGCACATCTGGATATGGCAAACTTGTAAGTATAACGTATGGGTTGGTACGTAACAGGCAAGTGGTGTATGCAGTGTAGGTCTACTTGGTTTTGAATAATTTTAAGCTGGAAGTTATATCTTCTATAACTATACTGTACGTAAAATCCAACAACTGTGAATACAGTTTGTTACGTGCCTACCTATTTTGGATTTTAAGGAAGAAACAAAATGCAGTTGATGCTACATTACTTCCAAACTTTGTATGTAATTAATGCAAGAAGATATTAGGAGCATTTGGGAAAAATGAACAATCAAAACTATAACCATCTATTTATAATACCTACAATTTTGTGTGTTCTTGTATGTGTCTGTGCACGTTAATAACAACTACACTCGTTCTACTGTAAAACGTGTGAAATATGAAATCTGTATGATCTCTAAGTCTTTAAATCCTGAGTTGAGTGTAGAGGAAAAAGAATGCATACAAGAGTTGAGTCTAACATTACCGGAGACATAAAACAGACACGAATCTAATCTACTTTGTCAAAACCGTGTTAATTTAACGTTACAAAATAATTTACATATCTCATGTACTACTGAGTAAAGACTAGTAATCTATTAAAAAACTGCACTACATCTATAAATGTAATTAAGTGAAGGCAATGTCTAGGTTTTACATGTTTTCTAGCAAGTACGAGTACAGTTTGATACACAACATTAATCTGTAAGGAAACATTTTATTTTTTTACAAAAGTATTAACATTATTGGTATTAATTCACATTTTTCAGTTTGTCTCTCTATGGTACTAGTTGTTGATCTCCCGGCAATATTTCTGTACTTCTCAAAGTCGAAATAGGTTGGTAATAAAATACGTAGGTCAAGTAGGATTCGTTCGTGTTTGCATTCGCTATGAGAAACATTAAACCTGTGGATTCCAGTTTACTCATGTTTTCCGACTACTAATATATGAACTTAAAGTGGTTTCTACCATTTTATGTGCCGATTTGCTAAATTTGTTATTTATTTAAGAACTGAATCGCAATATTTCTATTTTACGCTACACAGTGCCATTAATTGGCAATACAAACAGGGTGGTTTTACAATGGTGAAATACTAACGTAATGATTTAAAACGCGTAAATTGAAAATGGCCAGACTTGGTTTCTTGCTCAGATTTCCTTCTACTTTTGGTGTTGTTTTAATTTTAAATTCAAAATAGTAATATTCGAATTTATTATCCAGTATGGTACTCGTATTATCAGGTGAGCCAAGTGTTTTAGGTGCGCGCTGATTGAACTTGGTTTCAATCGTGCTTTCAGGTAAACACTCAGTTTAGTGTAACAGCAATGAACATTTATTTAAGAAATTAACACGTCTTGATGCTTTAATAAATGAACATTGCAAAAGTACGTACAAAATGATTTAATAATTTACAATTAATTATTATATTTGCTCGTGTCTAGTGGTTTACAGAATTGCAGAAATTTGTGAATTATCAAGCATCTTACGTCACTAACTACCTACTTAACGTAGGTATTTGAAGTACTTATTAGTACATACGATCGTGGTATTAAATTGACTAAAAGTTTAATGCTTACTCTGCTAGACTTAACCACAGTTTCCTCAAGGAAACCAAAGAGGGCCAGATTACAGGACCAGAAGGATATAGAATCATACACAGGCGAAGAAAAAGCAACTGTTAAGTTTAAATTGCGTTAAATTACTAATCCCTTCTCTAGACAAAGTTTTTAGATATTTTTATTGTAAGTTTACTTTAAACTAAATATTGGTTGGAGCGATCGGTCTCTATTATAGACATAAAAATTGTACATCCATCTAGTTACTATCTTGTTTTTAGGGCTTTAAATTACTCCGTTCTTGAAGATAGTTTCACTTTTGCATATAACTCAAAATCATAATATTTCATTTATGAAAAATTATTTGTAGAAATTATAAGCGTGGTAACGTTTAATAAAGTAAATAAAAATGTTCAAGTTTCTGTAAAAGTTCAGCTATATACCAGCATGCAATAATATATTTTCAGAAATGGAATTTGCACAGTCACGTGTATTGGAACGCGTGACACAATTAACTGACGTCGTCGCTGGTCAATATCGATTACTGAGTTTATAAAGTTTTGACGTCTTAACTTATCTTTTCAGAAGTCTGTAAAATTGTGTTACGTTTCATTCAATTACACTGAGTTATTACATTTCTGTTTAAACAATAACAACGTTATTTATTAATTAAAATGAATGCATAAGTATTTATTTTGTTTGTATAAATAAATTTCAGGTAGGCCTGAAATGGTATCATCAATGATAGTGTATTTAAATATTACACTTTAAGTTATTAAACTAGTATAAGCATCAACAGCCACAATTTAACAATCCTTATAGCCTTATAATATATCACACACAAAATACAGCAAATCCATTAGGAGGCATTAACCCGGAATATATGAAAATTTATTTAATATTTGTGTTTTGTGTTTTTGAATAGTTAACAATAGTTCACAGAATTCACATAACAAATTTTTTTACTAAACTACGTGTATTACATTGTCTTTGAGGCATTTAAATTTTATAGTACTACGCATTAAATGGCTGGGCTAGAGAGCCACACACACTTTTACAGGGCTTAATATTTTATGCTTGTTCCGTAACTAGTACGCTTATTATATCAGGCTGCTTTATGTTTTATTTGTTGGCTACACTGATTGGTTGGTGTAGTACATTGATTATTAGTACACTGATAATAAAGGCAGATCCTCTGCTATTTCATTTGCATTAATGTTTTGTGTGTGTTTGTTGGAGGGTTTGTAATCCAGCTTCAATATACCACTTAGTGATATTCGTTGGTTCAATAAAAAAAATTAAAATTCTATGGTAAGTTACAAACACTTTGTTCTAACAGAGTTGGTAAAAGTATACACCTTGTTAGCAACAACTAATATGTAGGATAGGTTTAGTTAGGTAATTTGAGTTACATCAAGTATGCTGGCGATGCTGACAGGAGACCCTAAAAAGCTGTCATTGAAATGAAGTCAAATGGGAACACAGAAATAACCAAATTAAGTATACATTAGCTACATATAAAGTATGGGTGACAGGCTACGAAATTAACAAATTACCTGAAGCTGAAAATGATAGTTGATGCAGAGGTTTATCAGAAAAATGTTGTCTTATTGATAAACAGATACATTCTATTATTATAAGAAAGCCATTGGGAATAATATAAATAATTTAGAAACGTAAAGAAAATGCAGTATGGGCTACTACTTTCCTGCATAAAAATTTAGCTCACAATCACCCGCAACATTTCTGGAATCTCAAAGAAGTAAATACATGGTGTAAATTCCACAAGACCAGAGCTACTGGTAGTGCCAATACTTCAGATATCAGTACTAGAGGGAACCCAAATATAAAAAAAAATTACTACTGTTGAGAATAATTGAGGCTACAACACCAATTTATATAGGTCTTTCCAATCCATAGCGTCTCAAAAAGTGTTTCCATAACAATTTCCAATATGTAAATGAGGCATCGATGCAATTATTTAGAAGGGATGCCCTAAGACACAATTTGAATCCAGCTCTATTTTTGAATAAGCTGTAAATTATCTATTACCTTGTTTCAATGATATTAATATTATGAGGAGTAAACTACTAAGGAAAATAAGACTAATGGTGTGTGACTACATCGCAGAAACTCGATAAAACTAAGTTTTAGCACGCAAACGTTAGGGCTGAAAGTTCAACGAGAGAGAAGACTGGAAAAGAGAGCAGCTAAGATCAAACATGGTGACCAAAAGAAGGAAAAGGAAGCTAATTATGGAGCAGGATAGCTCTAACATTACAATAAAACAAGTCATAAAATAGCATTATGTTAGAAAAATCAGCATTTTGTTTACCATTTCCAGCAAATTTTATTTTCATCAATTTGGTGTACCTTTCCTCATAAAATCTTTAAACTAAAGACATTCAATTTTTTTATTTATTTGCATACACTTTGAGACAATCTGAATCATTTAAAAATGTACTATTAAGTCATATAATTTTTTTAAATTTAATAATACAGAAATATTAAAATTTTCTCATTTTGTAATATACCGTATGCTTTCAAATATCTGATTGATTTAGGTTGTTACTTTTTTCTTGTCTACAAAAACAAAAATTCAGAAAAATGTTCTGACAGATTAATGACAAAAGTTACAGTTTTCATGATATTGTGTTAAACGGTTTAAAAAAATATATGAATATTTGTGACAGTAAAGATATGAGAAAAGTGTTTTTCTATAGGCGCTTCTAAGATCAGCCTATACTAAACTTATTATTACGAGAAGCATAGCGAAAAACTCAGAACATTCTCCACCCTTCACCCCGTACATTGTGGCAGGTGTTACTCACTCAAGGCTGCTCTCAAGAGGGTTCTAGTTTATTCAAAAGATACGCATTAAGCCAGAGTGGAGTAATGAGGGAAAGCTGTACTGGACCTCTGCGCGGCCTATATACTGCCGTAGCAGCAGGCTTATCAGTTCAGTTAGGTGAGCGATTTTTGTTAGCGCGGATCGAGTGTTGGTCGAAGTGAAGAATTATTGTGTTAATAATTGTGTGGAAGTCTATTAGTGGACATTATTTACGTGTTAACAATTTTTATTTGATTTGTTGTAAGAGACTATATTGTTGATTACAAACTGTTTAATTGTGATAATTAAAGCTGGAAATTAGTGATTAATATTGGTGACTTGTATTTTGTTTTCCACTGTACCATACGACGATCAGTAGACCGTTGTAACAATATATACCAAATTTTGTTGACATAGGATTAAAATCTTTTTAAGTAGGCAAGTTTTATTCAAAACGTATCATTATCAGTGTGTTGTGTGTTAATGCTCCCTCCTTTAACACGAGTATAAATTACGTACTACACACAACATATAAAAACAGTCAATGACAGAATAGGTTTATGCCACGAAAAACCTATAACAAAAATATAATAATACCTTCAGAAAGTACATTTAACATATTTTATCACAACCTACTAGAACCGTTTTACAAACTTTCGCTACTCTTCAGTCCAACTTTTATTGTCACTTGCAGCATGTTGGCACAGATAAATATTACATGATAAGTAGGATACCACAAAGCATATTTAATTTGTTATTGTGTGACTTTTTATAAAATTGTGGTCGACAAATTGTGTGATGCTATCTGTTCTCAATGCACATGATCAGCACGCTGTATTGTTTGCACAAACACACAGTAATATTATTGTTTTTTTCCATTTTCTGATTACGTGAATTTAAATCCAATCGGGTATATTTACAATTAACTTTGAATAAATTCTTAATATTTTTTGAGTTCTTAATGCATTATTTAATGTTTTACTTCTTTATAATTACATTTTAATCAGTTTCCTTTCTCCTCGCCTAGAGGTAAAAATATTTTCCTCAGTAATAATGTTAAAATTAATATGTTTGATATCGATACGTAATGAAGAATGTAGATTATGTAACGACCAAACCTGTATACTTGACACAAACTACAAAAATGTTTTTAAGTATATTAAAATTTTCAAATCGTAGGCAATCAAAGTTTAATTTTGCTTCTTTGTCAGTACAAATGTTACGACTTGATGTCAATTTCAATAACAATACAGAAATAACAGTAGAATAGTGCATAAAATTCTGGATTTTGGTTATTTTATTTTTGATTGTTGTTTTTATTGCCATTTATTATTTTTACTTTCGTATTAAAGTTACATACATTAGAAAAATAATTTCATTAAAAATAGTATTCACAAATATTTTATAAATATTATTTTCAACATTGTGCAACAAAAATAAACGTTTACTACTGTTATTGAATATATTTAATTTATCCGTAAAACCAGCAGTGCTAATTTCGCAGTGTGTGTGAATAAGTTTAAATGAATTGTTACTGAGTCCTGTTGTATAGTGAATGCGGTCGAGGACGTACGTCACAATACACAGACAATACTTGTTGAAAAGTGCGGCCAATATATTTTCACTCATTGTCAACCGTCCTTCCCTCATTGTGTGTCAATGGAATTTCATTGTGTTTCATGCAAAACATTATTAAACTAAAATTTCAATTGCATTTTTTTCTTAGTTGCTTAGCGTCTCTTATAGCCTCAAAATGTAAGCCTATCTGATCAGTAGAGCTAATAACCTTTCATTCATCCAGCACTTTTTCATATGCGTCTAAACAATTAGTAAATTTTTGTAATGTTAAATATAGTTGACAAGAATTTTTTTAATTGAAAAAAAATTGCAACCTAATTGAACGTTTTCTACTGTCACTGAATCTATTTAATTGATCTGTAAAACGAGCATCGTTAATTTTGGCAATGCCAATACGCAATGCTAATAAAATAACGTGGCCAATTCTCGTTCATAATTTGTATGTATTTTTACTTATAACTGCCACACGTTTAATATCTTAAAGAAAATGAGTATAGTTTTAATGATTAACAGAAATTTTTCATTAAAGAATAAAATCATACCGTCCTTTTACAGTTGAACTGTTAATAAAATTTCCTTTAATATTCTGCTATTTTTTAACTTTTTTAAAAAGTCGGCTATTAATAACTGATTGGCTATAACACGCCGCTTTTAACGTTTTTACAATTGTCCATACTAAGTAATGTAATTAGCAGAATTTTTTGATTAATTTGACTTTAATATTTTGAGGGATCGAGTGCTTAAAATAGGTAAGCTACAAAGTCTTGTATCTTCGATAAGAGAACAGACGTTGTACCAAGTGATTATAATCCTATTGTATTATTTTTATTTTATTATTACTCAACATTAAACTGTGTAAATTACACTTAAGAATGACACTCTTTTCAGTGTAAAACATCTTTAAATAATCTCTTTTGTTTTACTTAGAGCAAATTTATATCTTACATAACTATGTTTTTGTCTTTTGATTAAAAGCTTGTGATTTCAATTTTATAACATTACCTTTCTCGTGTGACGTCAGATTTTCTAGTCACTTTCAATCAGATTGACTTAATTAACGAAACAATGTTTATCCATTACGCTTTCAAATTTAGAGAAGACTACAGAGCAGTGTCTTAAAACGATTTAATGCTTTAAACTAATGCCAGTAAACCAAATTATCCGAATGCGTAAGTTAAGATTCAAATATACGCAGGAGTCACGCCTTACATTAGGAACAAGTTCATTGTTTTTATCTATTACAGTGATTATAACAATTATTCATTACACTTATTAGCAGCAAATATCATTGAAAAATTATTGCTTCAGCCGCTGTCCTTTAGTAAAAGATATGAAATATCCCTTATAAGTTTTTGGCTATAAAAAACTTCTACAAACTACAATAACTGAAATGTAATTTTCACTTAAGAAAGTATTGTTTATATATTGTTTCGACGGTCTCACGGATCGTCGTATAATAGAGTGGAAGATACAGACACCAATGAAAGCACTAATTACAAGCTGATGAGCCACAAATAACAATTTAAGTCATCCAGTAATCAAGTTAAATTTGTCCACACGCAATAATAATCTCAATTATTAAGAGTTCCGAATTAATTATAACACAGTAATCATTTTCCACAACCACTTAATCTGCACACTACAATCTCGGTAGATGTAAGTAACTTCTTAACCGGCCACTGTTGCTTATGAAGGATCCCGCAGTAGGTCCATAATAATTTCCCATTTTTACTTCCATATTTCCTTAAGGAATGGAAGTATGGTGATGGCAAAAAAAATCGTGTTCGGAATTATTGCAGATTCTGATTCTACTACACTCAAAACATGAAAAAAAGTCGTTTTCCGAAAAGTGTCTGTGTGTGTGTCTGTGTGTCTGTCTGTGTGTCTGTAGATTTTTTTCCTATGGCAAACGATAACTGCCGCAAATTCAAACAGAATCAAATAATTTTTTGCATACAGCCCTGATTTGTAGAGGACTCACGACCTATTGTTTTTGGTGAAGATCGGTTGAAGGAAAGGGGTAGTTTACCGGCAACGGTTTTTTTTTATCAAGGGAAATTTTTTTTTGGCAAACGATAACAGCCGCAAATTCAAACATAATCAAATAATGTTTCGTATACAGCCCTTAATTGTAGAGTTCTCAAGACCTTTTGTTTTTGGTGAAGATCGGTTAAGGGAAAGGGGTAGTTTACATGTAACGTTTTATGTTTTAACAAGGGTATTTCCTATGGCAAACGATAACAGCCGCAAATTCAAACAGAATCAAAAGATTATTTGCATACAGCCCTAAATTGTAGAGTACTCGAGACCTATTGTTTTTGGTGAAGATCGGTTAAGGGAAAGGGGTAGTTTACTTGTAACGTTTTATGTTTTAACAAGGGTATTTCCTATGGCAAACGATAACAGCCGCAAATTCAAACAGAATCAAAAGATTATTTGCATACAGCCCTAAATTGTAGAGTACTCGAGACCTATTGTTTTTGGTGAAGATCGGTTGAGGGAAAGGGGTAGTTTACTTGTAACGTTTTATGTTTTAACAAGGGTATTTCTTATGGCAAACGATAACGGCCGCAAATTCAAACAGAATCAAAAGATTATTTGCATACAACCCTAAATTGTAGAGTTCTCAAGACCTGTTGTTTTTGGTGAAGATCGGTTAAGGGAAAGGGGTAGTTTACCAAAACGTTTTTTTAACAAGGGTATTTTATATGGCAAACGATAACAGCCGCAAATTCAAACAGAATCAAATAATTTTCTGCATACTGCCCTGATTTGTAGAGTACTCAAGGCATATTGTTTTTGGTGAAGATCGGTTGAGGGGAAGGGGTAGTTTACCAGCAACGTTTTTTATCAAGCGTATTTTCTATGGCAAACGATAACTGCCGCAAATTCAAACAGAATCAAATAATTTTTTGCATACACCCCGATTTGTAGAGTACTCGCGACCTATTGTTTTTGGTGAAGATCGGTTGAGGGAAAGGGGTAGTTTACCGGCAACGGTTTTTTTTATCAAGGGAAATTTTTTTTTTGGCAAACGATAACAGCCGCAAATTCAAACATAATCAAATAATGTTTCGTATACAGCCCTGAATTGTAGAGTTCTCAAGACCGTTTGTTTTTGGTGAAGATCGGTTAAGGGAAAGGGGTAGTTTACTTGTAACGTTTTATGTTTTAACAAGGGTATTTCCTATGGCAAACGATAACAGCCGCAAATTCAAACAGAATCAAAAGATTATTTGCATACAGCACTAAATTGTAGAGTTCTCAAGGCCTATTGTTTTTGGTGAAGATCGGTTAAGGGAAAGGGGTAGTTTACCTACAACGTTTTTCTAACAAGGGTATTTTTTATGGCAAACGATAACAGCCGCAAATTCAAAGAGAATAAAATAATTTTCTGCATACAGCCCTGATTTGTAGAGTACTCAAGATCTATTGCTTTTGGTGAAGATCGGTTGAGGGGAAGGGGTAGTTTACCGGCAACGTTTTTTATCAAGCGTATTTTCTATGGCAAACGATAACTGCTGCAAATTCAAACAGAATCAAATAATTTTTTGCATACAGCCCTGATATGTAGAGTTCTCGCGACCTGTTGCTTTTGGTGAAGATCGGTTGAGGGGAAGGGGTAGTTTACCTGCAACGGTTTTTTTTATCAAGGGAAATTTTTTTTTTGGCAAACGATAACAGCCGCAAATTCAAACAGACTTAAATAATGTTTCGTAAACAGCCCTGAATTGTAGAGTTTTCAAGACCTATTGTTTTTGGTGAAGATCGGTTAAGGGAAAGGGGTAGTTTACCTGTAACGTTTTATGTTTTAACAAGGGTATTTCCGATGGCAAACGATAACAGCCGCAAATTCAAACAGAATCAAACGATTATTTGCATACAGCCATAAATTGTAGATTTCTCAAGACCTGTTGTTTTTGGTGAAGATCGGTTGAGGGAAAGGGGTAGTTTACCTGTAACGTTTTATGTTTTAACAAGGGTATTTCCTATGGCAAACGATAACAGCCGCAAATTCAAACAGAATCAAATAATGTTTTGCATACAGCCCTGATTTGTAGAGTACTCAACACCTATTGTTTTTGGTGAAGATCGGTTAAGGGGAAGGGGTAGTTTACCTGCACCATTTTTTTATCAAGCGTATTTTTTATGGCAAACGATAACAGCCGCAAATTCAAACAGAATCAAATAATTTTTTGCATACGTCCCTGAATTGTAGAGGTCTCAAGGACTTTCGATTTTGGTGAAGATCGGTTAAGGGGAAGGGGTAGTTTACCTGCAACCTTTTACGTTTTAACAAGAGTAAAGTACTTGCAAATTTATTTAACCTTTTTGAAACAATGGTAATTGTTAAAAATAAAATAATTTTGTTGCCAGGCAATAAAATTAAAATTTTTTAATTTTAATGTAATATAATATTTTTCATTTAATACGGCAATAAAAAGGCAGGTAAGACACAAACACACAATTCACGTTATTTCTGGCCTCACTCATGTTTATTTTCTTACGTTTGCACGCTTTTTAAATGGAAAGTGCCGAAACCCACACCAACATAACGCGTGCAAGCCGAAAAAATGGACATCAATTTGCTTACTGGCGAAGCTAGTAGTTAATGAATGGGTAGGCAAAAATCTTATCTTAAATTTTTTTTAAGGAATCACTAAAAGGACGGTGGGTCAAATCGGACGCTGAGGTAGAGTTTGCTGTAACCGAATGGTTCCACAAACAGCCGTAAGAATTTTACTAGCAGGGAATCTACAGGTTAGCGCAACAGTGGAACTCATGTCTTAATGTTATTGGAGACTTCTTTTAAAATCGTTGAATAAAAAATGCTTTACAGCTCTATACGTGTGTCTATTGAACAATCCTTGTATTAGTCATACACAATAATACAACTGATTGAACTTCAAATTTTTAAACTTGGTTAGTTTCTATATATATGTTTAATGTTACAAATAATTCAAATAACAATCTTGATCATCTGTTAGTTCAGCGGAATAACAGTGACACTTTTAATAACCGCATAAAATAAACACTTAGTAACAACACAGGCGCTTTAACTTAACTGTTTGGACCACAGAAGTGAGGCATGCCTCAACGCTCTATGTGTACAGCGCGGGACAATCCCCCCTCCCTACACTTCCCTATCACACCACTACATTGCTTACATACGATGTATACAAAAAACGCTGAGGCAAGTTCAGGTTGCCTCATTCGATTTAAACGAACTATGCCGAATCTCACCTGTCACCATCTAGCGGTCGCTCAATAAAGCACGTTTCGGTTTAATAAATTTGACAGTCACAGTAACAATGTATAATCTTTACGTTATGTAGTTCATACGTATTTATAATTTTTATTCTACAGAATTTGTTAGGGTAGGCATTGCCTCAATTGCCTCCATGTAACTTCGCCACTGATATATATGTGTACAACGTTATCGGCAACAAAGAAGTAGTTTTTGTTAAAATTCCTTCCCGGGAAATTTGGCCGTAGTCCAATGTTTTCTACAAAACCAGACATTTCGGCAATGCCATCGACTTCCATCATCAGTGAAAATCGAGTGCGATAACGTGAGGTGGTATACGTTAGTGACCGCAGTACTGTGGTTAAGGCTGAAGCAGTAAGTAGAAAGAAGTAGTTTCTATGGTAATATTTCATTTCGAAAATGATTTTAAATATAAATCTTAGAATATGGAAGTCATGTATGGTTCTCCATACCGATATTTTTATTTCCATATTCCTTAAGGAAATGGAAGTATGGTGATGGCAAAAAAAATCGTGTCCGAGATTATTGCAGATTCTGACTGTACTACACTCAAAACATGAAAAAAAGTCGTTTTTCGAATAGTGTCTCTGTGTGTGTGTGTGTGTGTGTGTGTGTGTCTGTCTGTCTATCTATCTGTAGATTTTTTTTCTATGGCAAACGATAGCAGCCGCAAATTTAAACATAATCAAATAATTTTTTGCATACAGTCCTGATTTGTAGAGTATTCACGACCTATCGTTTTTGGTGAAGATCGGTTAAGGGAAAAGGGTAGATTACCGGCAACGGTTTTTTTTTATCAAGGGTAATTTTTTCTTTGGCAAACGATAACTGCCGCAAATTCAAACAGAATAAAATAACGTTTTGCATGCAGCCCTGAATTATAGAGTTATCAAAACTTAATGTTTTTGGTGAACATCGGTTAAGGGAAAGGGGTAGTTTACCAGCAATGTTTTATGTTTTAACAAGGGTATTTTCTACGGTAAACGATAAAAGCCGCAAATTCAAACAAAATCAAATAATTGTTTGCACACAGTCCTGATTTGTAGAGTATTCAAGACGTATTTTTTTTGGTGAAGATAGGTTAAGGGAAAGGGGTAGTTTACCGGAAACGTTTTTTTTTATCAAAGGAAATTATTTTCTATGGCAAACGGTAACAGCCGCAAATTCAAAGAGAATAAAATAAAGTTTTGCATACAGCCCTGGATTGTACAGTTCTCAAGACCAATTGATTTAGGTGAAGATCGGTTAAAGGAAAGGGGTAGTTTACCAGCAACGTTTTATGTTATAACAAGGGTATTTCCTATGGCAAACGATAACAGCCGCAAATTCAAACAGAATCAAATAATGTTTTGCATACAGCCCTGGATTGTACAGTTCTCAAGACCAATTGATTTAGGTGAAGATCGGTTAAAGGAAAGGGGTAGTTTACCAGCAACGTTTTATGTTATAACAAGGGTATTTCCTATGGCAAACGGTAAGAGCCGCAAATTCAAACAGAATCAAATAATGTTTTGCATACAGCTCTGAATTGTAGAGTTCTCAAGCCTTGTTGTTTTTGGTTACGATCGGTTAAGGGAAAGGGGTAGTTTACCAGCAACATTTTATGTTTAAACTAGGGTAATTTTTTTTTATGACGAACGATAACTGCCGTAAATTCAAACAGAATCAACTACTTTTTGCATACCTTTTAGAATTATAAAGAACGCATGGTCTGCTGACTTTGTTGAAGATCGGTTAAGGGAAAGGGGTAGTTTACCTGCAACGTTTTATGTTTTAGGAAGGGTAATTTTTTCTATGACGAACGATAACTGCCGTAAATTCAGACTTAATCAAATAATGTTATGCATATACCCCTGAATTGTAGAGTTCTCAAGACCAATTGTTTTAGGTGAAGATCGGTTAAGGGAAAGGGGTAGTTTACCAGCAACTTTTTATGTTTTAACAAGAGTATTTTGTATGGCAAACGATAACAGCCGCAAATTCAAACAGAATCTTATAATGTTTTGGATACTGGCCTGAATTGTAGAGTTCTCAAGATCTGTTGGTTTTGGTGAAGATCGGTTAAGGGAGAGGGGTAGTTTACCTGCAACATTTTATGTTTTAACAGTGGTGTTTCCTATGGCAAACGATAACAGCCGCAAATTCAAACAGAATCAAACAGAATCTTATCTTTACCTTTTTAAAGGACATGCATGTTTTATAATTACTCATTATAAAAATATAATCAAATTCATATTTACGACACATAAAAAATTCACAGAGTTACGTTGGTTTTCAAATTACTAATATTACCTATAAAAAAATGCTCACAAATAAAGGTGACTCCTTTAGTGCGAAAGCTGCAGATGATCAGCAATTAGTACAAGTATCCTATGGTGATACCTAAATTAGGTGTACATTTTTCTGGAATTCAACAGACCTGAGCCACACCCTTCTCATTTCCGTCATTAAAATTAAATTGATACAAAATGTGTTTGCTTCGTAAACACAATAAGCGAACTTCTGTTTACTGTCGCACGTTCATTCCGGCATTAATATTGTTGACATTGGTGACCGTTGCTGTTTCGTTGTCCTTTGTAAATAAAATTTTGTAGCGACATTAATGTACTGGATTGGGTTGTACAAGTGCATGAAACAGAATATGAAGCTGTTAATTTATTAAACACTAAATACTAATTGAAGTTACTAAGCTATTGTTAGCTTCGTTTGCTGTTTAAAAAAACCATGAATGTAACGTTATTCTTTAATGTCACATTATACTGAATAATCAGATATAGCAAAAGAGAAATATTTGTTTTATAACAGCAGCCGTTAAAGATGTGATACTGTAATTATGTAATTACTAACACCGCATTATGTTGTGCGGTATTTTGAAAACAATTAATTTCTTACATTTTGTATTTTGCAATTTCCATTACAAGTTATTTTAAGTTGAATTATTACATAGCATACCTGTTAGTGTGTGTGTGTGTGTGTGTGTGTGTGTGTGTGTGTGTGTGTACTCTGTTATTGTACTTGATATGTGCGGCTAGCAATTTTATAAACATATGCTACGGAATTACGTAACGCTATCGAAAAGTCCTCAGATGCAGTTACACGTTTCTCGGCTAGCCTAGCAACTGCAATGTCTGTGTCAAGGCCGCGCAGTAAGGACCCTCTC
The DNA here is from genome assembly GCA_034769895.1 of Magicicada septendecula. Taxonomy (NCBI): domain Eukaryota; kingdom Metazoa; phylum Arthropoda; class Insecta; order Hemiptera; family Cicadidae; genus Magicicada; species Magicicada septendecula. The sequence goes on from CM068372.1 coordinate 326,168,035, forward strand.
GACTCGAGTTCCAGTACTTGTTAGCTACGCAAATTATGCTGGCACGCCGCTAAAAAAAAATCAGTATGGAGAACCATACATGACTTCCATGTTGTAAGATTTATGTTTAAAATAATTTACTTGAATTAGGTTCGGTAATTTCTAAAAAAATATCGCCCATATAAATTAATTTCACTATTTATAGATATTTTTGTTATTATGGTGTAATCGTTTAATATAATGTTATTTTCAGTCACTTTATCCATCAAAATTAGGTAGGCTTACTTTATTCTTATAAAGAAACCGAACTACGCAGATAATCATCCCTCCTCCGAAGCGCTCCGATGTCACTCATGGACCCTGAGCATCTTGCAGAGGGTTCATTCCCTAAAGACGAAAAGTCTGTCTATGAACCGTTCCTCTGTAAACACGTGCAGTTACACTGTCCAGCGATCCACAGGAAGCAAATCGCTATCCACGCTGGACACTTTTTCGGTTTGCACGCGTTGTGTTGGTGTGGGTTTCAGCACTTTCCATTTAAAAAGCGTTCAAATGTAAGAAAATAAACATGAGTGAGGCCAGAAATAACTCGAATTGTGTGTGTGTGTGTGTGTGTGTGTGTGTGTGTTTAAACATATTCTTTTAATTTAAAGGTAATTAATAAAGGTTTATATAATGGAACGTAAATACGGATAAAAATTAACAGATTATCAGAGCCCATTGAAATAACGCAAGGGTTGCTGTTTTTCCCCTGTTTTATTTAATATCTATGTAGATGATGTCATAATGAAATGGAAATTCGACGCCCCCAAAGGATTATACTTGGGGAAAGGATTTATATTTAAACGTTTTAATGTATGCAGACGATCTTGTGATAATCCAAGAGAATGAAAATTACCTCCGAAAGTCGTTGTTTTATCTTACCAACATTTTAGCAGATTAAAATCAGACCGTATCTAAAACAAATGACTTTTTCTGAGGCAAATCATATTAGAATAAATATTGTCATACAGGACACGCCAAAGACAGTTGCCAGATTTCCAAGTATCTGGGCTGCAGCATTACATATCAAGATGATAAGGAGGTTGAAAGAAAATTTTGTTTGTCCCAGTCATTTTTTGTAGATGTATCATTAACCATTTAAAGGAAAAAAGAACAATGAAAGAGACGGAACTGAAATATTATAATTGAATGGTCATACCACAAATACTGTATGGTACCTAATGATAATGTGATGTATTTATAATATATACACACACGTATTCTTTACTAATGGTACCTATAATTTCAATTTCCTATTGTATTGTATTTACTGTTCATAAACTAAAGGTACCATACATACGATGTGCAATAAAATTTTATTACTCACATTCTTATAAATGATCGATTTCGGTCACAGACCATCGTCAGGTCATATACACCACATTTGCGGTCACAATATCGTAAAACAGCCAATATTTACAAAAACGAATTCGTAGACATTGATCAATGAACGTGATACGTACGTCGTTGTCCAAAGTTTCCCGAGAACTGATTTTGTTACAGAGTGTTTATGTTTACATTCCGTTCTATATATTATATCAGCTGATTACTGAATGTTGATTTTCATTTTGTAGTAAATACAATACAATAGAAAATTGTTACTGTATGGTAGCGAGACTTGGATTAGAAAGGCCAAATTCCTTTATCAGCGGCGTAACTATGAGTTGTTCCTATGAGGTAGATAATACTAGTTAGCGGTTTGTCCCCCATCATTAATTTCCCTCACGATAAATACGATTTCACAGTATTCCCGTATAATTCTATAAATATGTAATTATAGTTAAATTTTGAGTATACACAATATTATTTTTGCGTCAAAAATCTATAAAAATGAATAATCATTTTATACATTATAAAAACCTACATTTTTAAAAACCGTCTGCTAAACCTAACAAAAAATAAATTTTATTCCCACACAATTAGAAATTTTAACTTGTTTGGGACGCTGAGGATTTCTTTGTAAATTTACATTTGAGTAAAGCCTTTGCTATAGCAATATAATTTTGGCTAAATGACAGCAAATACCCAGCATTGCTCAGTTACATTCATTCTGAGCGTTACTTCCAAAAGATAACCAAGACAACTTATTCAAGGATTCAATTTAATGCATTACATAATGAACTGATACATATTCCGTTTAACAAAGAAGATCAATTTTCTTTTCTTCTTCGTAAAGTCATCAAAACTCCAACAGATCTGACTTATTCGTCAGCGTAAAATCAAAACTTAACTTATCGCACAAAACGTCTCGCTCCATTTCGTACTGGTAACAGATAAAGTAGGGATTACTTGTGCGAAGTCTCATACAAGAATTTCTTGGTACAATATATTAAAAAAGGAGTGTTTCAGATGTAGTGCTACTAAACTTTTTGTAATAACTTTTTATCATAATACTGTTAATTAAAGCTTTAAAATAGAGAAAGCCACTTATTTTCAAGTACCATTAAAACACTAAATTTTAACAAAAATTATCACAAAACGTATATTTAATTGAGGCAATTTAAAAAGTTTGAGAATTTTCAGTTTTAATCTGGATAAAAACTGACTAGGCCTAGTTTGAGACACAACAATTTTTTAATTCAATTTTTTGAAATATTATTACTATTAGCCCTGAAAGCAAGTGACGTATATTAAAAATTCGGCGGATATATATGTCATATTTTATATATAGTTGTCATATTTTATTCTCTTTATGATGAGCTTCATTCCATCTCCTCCAACAAAAACCGACGAAGTTAGGGCTAAAAAAATAATTCAAATCATTTTAAAAATAACTGCATTGCAAATTTACGTTTATAATTTATAAAATAAAATAAATTTTAATACATGTTAAAGATCATTGTTTGTTAAAAGTTTCAGTTTCATGATTGTATTATTTTATTATATTAGATTTATTTGAGGCAACTGTATTCGATGTCGTACTGTCATCGTAATAAAATTTCAGTAAAAAATTCTTGGAAAAACAAGCACTTAACATGGATGTAAAAACCCATATTTTTGAAACTATGCTTTTATAACAACTAGTAAAAATGGCAGTTTAAAACTGACGTAATTTTTAATGATTTGATTAGTGTTACATTCAACTTGGATAACAGTTACAGAAGATAAAAATATTTAAATGTCTTTGTTTTCCTAAAATCAATACTACTACCTTAAACTGCCACAAATGCAGCCACTACCACGGCGTATTCGTTTTATTTAGCCGTGGTAGGCAAGGAAGGATTCTGGGTCTGCAACATAGACCTGGAGTTACCAAAAATTCTGAAAGTTAGGAAAACACTACTTAAAATTCTTTCTTAAGAAATGTAAAACAAATATGCGTGATATTCATTTTTTTCCAAATTGCAATGAAATATCAAATGAATGTTTATTTTGAAAATTGTAATCTTATAATTAATCACATTTTAATAAAGAAACTACAAAACCAACAAATACAGTTTTTATTATGTTCATTACAACAACAATTAACCTTTTGGAGATATGCGACGTCTAAAACTATTAAATAGTTCAGTATATTGACCAGAATTTATACAAAGTATCTCTTATCTCGGATCAAAAAGAATATAATTTTTTACTGTATAAAGTTTTGCGTCGTTCATTTTTTGAGTAATCGCAATCAAGGTGAAAAATATGGAAAAGCACTAATTTGGAAGTATACCATTGTTGTTTGTTGTTCGTGTTTAAAGTAATAAGTCTCCTGTCATTAGGAATAACTTCAAGTCTAAACTAGTATTGTTAATAAACGTTGATAAAATGACTATTTTTGGAGATTTTTTGAAGAAAATGGTTTTTATACTTTGCCACTATAATTTCAGGATGTTTTCTCAGAGATATTTTAAACAATCTTTAGTTCAAGGTAAAGTACTTTATTTATAATATAATCCAGCAAAAAATTTTCTCGTTCTTTCGAATTAAATTAAAGACACTGCTACTTTAACTGTGCTAAGATGATGGTTTAAACTCTACTGGTATTATACTAGGGGACTCATAATAAAGAGAAACCCTATAAAAAATGTGGCTGAGCAAATGGGAAGATTAATAAATTAATATACATATTATTTATAATATGCTCTCGTTTTCCTTTTTGGCGTAGGCGTATTGGGGATTGATTCACCTGATCTTCACCATAATAACACTACTGATACTTTTTGTTGATGGGTAAAATGTGTAAACGTGTAACGTTCCCGTCTTTCTTTTGCACGATATCATGCGGTCCAAATAAAATAAACTAGGAAGGTGTTGCTGGGTACTCACTCAAAGTGATCAGCTACAATCTTTATCGTTATCTTTATCTTTAGGTGCAAAACATTGCAGTTTTAAAACAGTCATTTTTATACTACGTGTAAAATTTCTTTAAGAAAAAAAACTCATATTTAACACTTTTGAAGTGATTAATTACAGAAACTGCTTCCCTAATATTTGCTATTCAACGAATTGCTGCTGGTGAGCTGAATGTAACCAACGACTTTTGACAGGTAAATTTTTAATTGTCAATTAACAATTAACTTAAATGTTAATTTCCTAAGTTACCTTTTACCAAAATCACTAATACATTTGTTTTGAAGAATTCGTTACGTTGTTTTCCTTATGTCAAAGACAAAAGTACACTAAGATTATTTACTGTTAGTGTTTTTTCATCGTAATAAACTATTTGTTACCTACATTCCACTTAGGTACCTGTAAACAAAGGCGTTTTAGTAACAATTTCTATCTAAAGATTATTAATGAGTACTTATTACTTCAATTTTCGCTTATAAAGTGAGTCCTAGGAATTGTCAGATTTCAGCTAATATTTTTAAAACTTGCTTTGTTTAAATTCCTAATGTATTTATAATCTTCCTTCCCAAAATGTAAGTACTTTTGATCGGATTGATATTGTTCATACTAAAAATGAAAATCTCGGTTTTCCGCTAGTATTCATTTTACGCTGTTACATATTAATTGCGTAATAATTATTATTATTTCTAAATTGCATTCACTTTTTTCTTTGTTTTATACAAGTCAACAATAACGATACTTATATTTAATTTTTTCTTTTGCAATGAATAACTCTGATATTTCATATAGTTATGTTAATTGGATTATTCCCTTTATGATTTACATTTTTCCCCGTATAAGTCGCTAACTTATCCCGTATGAGAAATGGGCCGGGCTACTAGCCCAGTCGAAAAGACGTTTAGATGCATCTCTCCAGTTGTTACTATTCCTTAGCTCAATGATGATGGTTTCAGATGTCCGGCTAATAGCCCTCACATGTCCATTTCTGAGTCATGATTATACAAGCTTGCACTTACACTTCTGAAGCTGGAAGTTTCTCAATATTTATTGAACCCTCTTTTCGGTCTAGTGGGCACTCTAAGAAACTATGCCACATATTTTCAATGTTAAACACAGCTTAATTGTTGAAATGATTGGCAATGGGAGGTAAATGGTAATGGATGACACAAAATGTAATATTGCGATACACAAGTCATCTCCTCGTTGCACTTGTTTGATGCCTGACCGGCAAGGGAGGTCCTGTAAGTACTTACGCTACTGACGGTACAGACCTCAACACTATTAAAGGACACCGCCCCTCACGGACAATGTTACTATACAGTGACGTGATCAAAGGAGGGAATAGTTACTTACGCCTGCTACTATTTGCTTCAGAAAAACAATTATTATTGTCAACACTATGTACCACAAACTAGGCAAATCATTAACTGAGGAAAACACATATTAAAATGACAAGATATTTTTAGCTGATATTAAAAGAAAAATTTAATTTAGCTGTTGTTGAATATACGGAATACACTATGGTTTTGATGCATATAGCTTTAATGACGACTGAAAATATGAAGGCTGCATTTATAAAGAGACTGATTAACTTTACAAGTATGGCACCTAATACAAAAGTTGTAATATTGTTTATCTTCATGATTGGTCACTTTATTTCTTTAATTATGTTAAAAAATAATTTAAATTGGAAATGTCACGCTAAATTTACATGTACTATCAGTGTATTTCTGTAAGTCTTTAAGACTCAGTGGGTTGTGACTTGTTGTTAAAAAAAAGTCTAACACTTATTCGTTAAGCATAAATGCTTTCTTTAAAGGACATAAGCTATAGGATATAGCCTGTAATAATAATAGTTCCCATTGAGATTTTACAGTAGTAGTAGATTTTAAAATTCTGTTCACGTTTTTCAGCACAATCAAAACTACTAAAAATATAAATCTGTTATAAAAATATTCGTTTGTGAAAATGAGTGAATCTGATACAACGAATCACAAGGCCTTTGTAAATTGCTTTCTATCATACTGCAAAGTTGTCAAACACTTTTACATGCTTTAGACGCGTGAGTATACTCGGCACGTGTGGCAACAATGTGGAATTTACAACATCCAATGAGACCTAACAAGGCTTGTCAAAGTAAACTGCCTAACTACGTTTCAATAGCTTCATTCAAGTAACCTACATAGTTTAGTTAAATACCGAAGTAAAATAATTTCCAATATCTCTTGGTGCTGAGTTTCAGCAACCAAGTACTATTCACTCAAAATTTCAAAGCAGAGTTAACTCAAAGTTAATAATGACAGTCCATTGGTAACCCAATTCGAATTACTATTTCCATGAGTGATCGTACACACACACACACACACACACACACACACACACATTTATATATTATTTAATATTTACTACTAATTTTCAATCAAGATGTATTGATTCCTTACTTGCAATATGTTTTGGTAATTATATGTATATATAAATAGGTAATTTATTTAATATTTATAATTTCTTTACCTCAATATGTGTTTTCCTATTTTGGAACATGTTTCGGGAATCCTTGTTTTCATCCTCAGCCTTCCCAATTTTGAATGTTGTAGTATATTTGTGTTTTTGTTGGTTGTTGTTAAGGTTTCCTGTTGGTTTTGAGTATTTTGTACCGGTTTTATTGGTGTTTATACCAGAAACCAACAGGAAACCATAAAAACAATTAACGAAAACACAAATATTCTACAAGATTTAAATCTAGGAAGGCTGATGATGGGAATAATAGGATTCCCGAAACACTTTCCAAATAAGGGAAAACATCTTGAAGTAAAGAAGTTATATTAAAGAAATTATATATGCATAACGAAATATACTGTAGAAAAGTGTTTGAATGTGTGTGTGTGTGTGTGTGTGTGTGTGTGTGTGTGTGTGTGTGTGTGTGTGTGTGTGTGTGTGTGTGTGTGTGTGTGTGTGTGTGTGTGTGTGTGTGTGTGAAATTCGTAATATTTGATTTATTTAAGAACAACCTACGGCGGAACCGATAATACCAATGGGTGGCTCTTTGTTAGTAATTAACGAAAGACGGCGTCAGGGGACCCGAAGGTCCACCATGTGGTATTTAGTCATACCGGGGGTACTCGAGGGCTCTGCCGCAATGGACTGTTTTTCACAGGTGTTCATGGGACTCCTACGATACAATCAATTTTACGGATTGATGATTCTCTTACAATCTCACATCCAGAAAACTCCTATCGGGAGGTGAAGATAAGGAGGTACTACACTACTATAAATGCAGAGAGGCTGGTACCGTCAACCAGTTCGGCTGCGATACAAAAGTACTGATTACTAAAAGTAAAGAAGGGGACTTCAAATCCCTTTTTACTAGAAAAATCAGTCTAGTTGTCTGTGCTGGATAGCCTGTCACTACAGAAGAAGTGCCGGACCTTAGAAGAAGACGGATAGTGTTTCGTTCTGTTGACGGCACCCTAATCTATCAGCAAACGACAAGGTAAGTTATGATGAAGAAAATTGGAGACACAGCCATTTATATGAGTGCCCAGTATTCATGCGCTGGAAATAGCCAGGCACCGATGGCCTAATCGGACGTTCTATGCCAGAAGTAATGAAGTGTGCGTCCCAAAATATACTTAAACTGCTTTTCAGATCAGTCGTGGTGGAATACGCTTAACATCATAGCATTTTAAGACGGAGAGCTGGATAGTGCGTTTCCCACGAAAAGCGTATCTCATATCCGGACACTGCCGACGGCGGTATGTGTACACGCTGCTGAACTGTACGCGATGTCGCAAGATCTTTGACTTCCTGAACATCGAGGTGTGAGAAAATTTGTTGTCCATACTAATTCACTGAATTGTCTACCTGTCTTGGAAAATTCAGCTATTGTCGATCCGTTTTTACAACAGATAATAGCACTATGCCATGCAGTCAGCGGTCTTAATTATTCTTTAATTTTTGTTATATGTCCGAGGTATTCAAAGGAAACGGAGAAGGTAATGATGGGACGAGACACTCTACAGACAGCCCAGAAGTCGATGCAGAACGACCGGAGGACACAAAGGTTTCACGGCACAATAAACTTTCATCAGTGAAACAGAGCAACCGTAAATAACAAATATCAGATGACCGCAGTCTTCATGAATAAGTTTGCATCACCATACTGCAAATTGAACACACGGGCTTGAAGCCTTCTTACATGCTACTATTACAAGTACAACCTGTCTATTGTTGTAGCGGAGCACTTACTGTAAAACCATGATTGAAGATTGTAGTGCTCTTTCTAAACGGATAAAAAGATACAGAGTAATACGTAACTTAAAAGAATAAATCGGAAATGAGCAGTTAGCGACAGACAGAAGTCTGCCCATAAACGTAGCAAGCTTCCTGTACCGGCTCTGACAAGATTACTTTACATCTATAAGTGGATATCATTACCAATTTTATTGTGAAGCTTGAATGTAGGTAAGAACCAACTATTCAGTTAACGTATGCACTAACGTTTTTTGTTTCGTTTAGAGTCTTCTTTCTGCCTCTTTCTTACAAAATCTTCTTTATGCATACATTTTTCTTCCTGCTCTTGCCTTGTTGCCAGCAACATTATTTCCTTTCTGTTGTCTTCTTCTGTTCTCTAAAGCTTACGTTGTTTCTCATCCTGTCGTTTTTCGGTTGCTTCTCGTTCCCGTAGATAATTTTCTTCGTCCTGTCGTCTATTTCAAGAAAAGAAACAGCACCTTTTACTGTTTTTCTAAGTCGTCGTTTTTCTGTTATTACAGTAATTAAAAGTTCCAGCGTAGATATATGCCTGGTATCCATTTACTTAACTGGTCACTGGTCAGGCACACTAATTTCTTTCTCAATATGTCTGATTTCAATTACTAAGGTCCTATACTCTACTTATCAAGACAAACTGTGACGTTAATTTCAAGAAAATCTGTGAAATACAATAATTGAATGCCACACATTTTCTGAATTACAACTTAAATAACAACTTTCACCAGACGTTTATACAACTATCTCTGACCTTACAGTTAACAAACTGTAAAAATCGAATGGTAATAATACCGCATTAAATATTTATTTACCTCTTACAGAATACTAGCATATTATGATAATATTTATGTGTATATATAATGTTATCTAATACGTAGAGCTTTTGTATTTTCATCTGTGATTTCGTAAAAATTGTAGTCATTGCACGAGCGTTTGCTAAATATATTTTTGGGAATTTAGACTTTTAAAATAACATGAACAAATATTTTCCTGCATACAACAACTGATTGAATTATGAAATTATGTTGACTGACTATCGGCAAAAATACCTTTACGCTTCTGTAAATCAGTTAGACTTGTGTTGGTGGAACTCAGCTGAATCCCTGAAGTGTTTTCTATTAACCATAATTTACATTGTCTATGCGTTTACAGCAGGGAAATCCAATTTCTCTGCTTGGTTGACGTTTATTGGCAACTGACATTAACATTATCATGCTTGACATCAACCCTTGACTTAAGGCTGAAATATCTGTCGACTATAAACATTTAACAAGTTTTGTTACCTTAAACTATTAGCATAAATATAAAATCCATTAAGTATATAATTCTATGGATCATCTTTCTGGCATCCCCTGAGTTCTTCATATGAAAAATTGTTATTTATGTGATGTATTTCAATTTTATCTTTAAAAAAAATCACGTATTGTGACCTAATCTAAATACTTAATAACTTGATTCTACAGTATTATCAGTATAAACAATAGAACTAGATACTATATTTTTTACTGAACTCATTGCTGAAAAATTAGATTCTGGTTGCGGTACCTCGAGTTTATTAATCACATCATCATACACTACTAGCAAATTGCCACTTTCAGCACAATACTTTTTGTTTTTAGTAATACCGTAATGTGTCAAGTGTCTTTTCATATTGTTACATCACAGAACTATCTACGTGTTTGTCGAATGTCCCAGAAGAATCTCGATGTAACGCGTGTGGCGTACGTGCTTGTCGACGCATTTTCGAGAGGTTTCTGGAAGGCGCCAGCCGCGCGGACTGTGTCAAGGCCGCAGTTAAATACGTAGTTCACACGAGCGCTAAGACGCAATTAGGAACATTCTGGTCTGTGAGCGCAGGTATAAATACATGGCGGCAGCGGCCTTAGGTTCAGTATAGTGGCGATATATTTTCAGAGCGGTTCGAGAGTTATTCTCGGGCGATATTACTGTGCGCGTTCAAATGGTTATTAGTAAAGGCTTGTGTTTTATAATCGGGCGGTATAATTGTAATACAAATGTGTTTTATGTTAATTGACATTTTATTGCGTAGTATGGGGAAACGGGTATTAATAGAGGGAAAGTGGAGGTCAAATTATGAAATTTCCGTCAATGTGCAACGTAACCTGTTTACAAAATAGTGTTTCTTACTACCATTGTGTACTTTTATAAAATTTGTGTTTTATGACCTTACATAAAACAGGTAAAAATATGAATGAAACGTTTACTTATTACCTTTATTTACTTACTAATGCAATTTAAGTGTTTGAGAACTGCATTAAATATGAGTAATTATTATTAATTAAACATTATTTTTGCTTAAAAATTATTATTATATATATTGTAACGAATAGATAAAATAGAGTTTCGTTACTTATAATGTTAAAAGCCTCACCTCAAGTTCGTCAACTTGTAACCAGATTTTTCGTTACGTCAATGTTATTATGAATAGGTTACTTGTATCTATGTCGTGTGCAATTGAATTACACTGCCCGTTGGAAGTGTCAACTTGTAATATAGGTAAATAATGTAGCGACAAACTCGCACTGGAGTCGTCGATGTGTAATTATAAATGTGTTATGTTGAACGGCGAATGGTTTTGTAAATTGCCGCTTGCTCCCACTATGCCGCACGTTTCCGTGACGTCACTCAACGATGCCAACTGTCGTGTCCGCTGCAATATGTGAATTTTATTTCCTAAAAGTAACAGCAATAATAACGACACACAAATACCATCAAACATATATCCTTATGGAATCCTTTATTAGGAAAAAACACTGGTTAACTGTTTTAATAAATTTAAACAGGATAATCACAATTGTAGCGCAAACTATAAGTCTTCTTTTACCAGTTGGCAGCAGTAGCCAAACATTCAGTATTTCTTCGAGACCAAAACAATGCTCTTGTTAATGTTTCTAATAAATATATAAATTATCTCAGGGCGTATATTGTTCGGGGATTATAATTAAACAAAATATTACGCTATTAATCAAAATACAAGTTTTACAATTACAGGATATTACAATGTTAGAGTGTAACGTGCACACAGGAGTTGTATAGTGGTTACCAGTTTTAAAAGGGTTATGTCCAGTTGAGGCTTTGATAGTTATTATGTAAATTAAAAGTTCTTGTTGTGTTTGAAAAGGTGTTAATCTTATATAGTGTTATTAGTGATTGTTCTTAGTGTTTGTGTGATATGGTGTCTGTAGTTTAGTTGATTTGTGCTTATAAGTCGTGTATACAAATGTGGGTGTTGAAGTACAATATAATAATTTGTCAAAATCACCAAATCCTCTTCTTGTATTCTTCCTGGTTGAAGATAGGGCCCACGTACACGTCAGATCTTCTTCCTCGGCCTACGTCCACTTCAGATCTTCTTCCTGGTTCTTGTGTCTTCTAATCCATATAATGGGTGTTCTCCTGCTATTGTAAAAAGTTCGCGTAGTGTACCTCTAACTGTATTTATATGTTTGTTTCGTTTTTTCACAATTTATATTATATAATGCAGGACGTTTTAAAAACGCGTCTATCCGCTAAGATCGTTGTCAAAGGAGTCTCATTTTACTTATCCGAAATTTCTGGTTGCTAAGGGTAAACTTGGAATCTGGTTGGCTAATTCGGATATACATTGTCATATACTTTCATTATTTCAAAGTCTAAAATTTGTTCAAAATCTTTAAATTAACATAACTTTTCTATACTGAATGGGAATTTAAAAACATTATCAGCATTATTTTGATCTTCACATTTGTTATATTTAGACACTAAACATGCCCACTTTTACTTAAGAACTATAGATGTTACAATTTTGTTATTTGAAATTTTCTTAAATAACTTGATATGTATTATTTTGTTTCTATATTCCTTGTATACATTATTACCTATAAATACATCTACCCTTTCACATTTGTTTTACAAAATTTCTAACATTATTATTCAAAATTTACTAAAGTTGGTTTCACCTGGCCTATGTACTGCTATTATTTTCATCACCATGTTTTAAAATCTTTAACAATTAAATTAACTTTTAACACTCATCAAAATTGTTTAACATATAACGTTATTTTAACAACACAAAAGATATATTATTCTAATAGTTAAATTCATGCCCACATGGCTATGATTTTACCAAATCCTTGCAAAAATAACTGTTTTCTACTCAAACTGTATAAGTGTTTGACACTTAGCAAAACATCTTTATATAGTCCATTCTACTTTGTCACTCAATTTATCATGGTTTAACACCAGTTCTATGGTTATATTTGTTAACACAACATAAAAAAAATGGAATTAATATCATTAAATTGACATTCCTTTAAACTAACTGTATCACCTGCTACATACAAAAAACACAACACAAATACTATGATATAACATGTGCTAAAACATAAAACATGCACATTTTACAAAACAAATTCTACACTAATTAATTGGTCCTTTGTCAGTTAATTTATTAATTACTCTGACACTGTCTATGTTATATTTACTGTTTATATGGGTTTCAACATCTGTATACTTACTGATGTTTGACTTACAAAAATTACAATAAAGTGAACACTGTTGCTCCACCTCACCACACAGTTCTAATAATCTTGTTACATTTACTGTTTATCTGGGTTTCACTCTTGTTATTAATGTTATTGTGATTAAGTTATTCCTTGTTGTTTACTGGACAATCCTATGAACACTATATGTGACAATTATTTGTATGGTTCATGTATCTATAATCAGGTGTATTTATATTTTCATTACATCAATTAACTTAATTATTTACCAATATTTCTTTTACATAATATTACATGTTTGGGCCTATTATCCCTGAATTTGTATTTTGATTATCTAGATATTATGATACATTAAATGAAACCATTTGTTTCTTTATAGTACTGGTTCATAAGCCGTCTGTCTTTATAATTCTTTATTTGGTCAATACCGAAAATTCATGTCATAATTGGGGTTGAAGGTATTTTGCATCACTTAGCCTAAATCATTAATTTGGGTACGGTCAGTTGTCTTACTAGTCAGTCTAAAATTGTTAGTCGTTCCTCTTCACTATCATCTTGGAAGATATTGTTCTTCTTGTTAATTTCTTGACCAAAGTCTTCATTAAATCAGGTACGATATTATGTTTTTCCAAATGTAATGTTACATATTACCCTGCCACCAAATTTGATCATTTTAATAAAATATTGTTTTTGTTGAAATTATTTATTATCTTATCTTTCACACTGTCATTTGTTATTCTTATTATGATCTGGTATACTTGTCTTTAATTATAAGTGTTCTATCCCTGGAACATGTTACTTCCCTAACAAATTAATCACCATATATTCTGGAATCAGTCGGGGGGCTCTCTTGACCTAATACCCCGCTGTCCTTACAATACATATTACATAAATTAATATCGATTGCTGGAGCTATCTCAACAGTCAATCACATTTAATAATCACTAGTCTATTCACGACTAAATCAAATAAAATAATATAATATATTCTTGGGATTGTTCACTCAGTCTAACTTCTCAGATCTAAATATTTCTTTCCATTGATTCTTTCGGATGTCTATTTTCTTGTGGCGATATTAATAACATTTTTTATTTTTAATTGGTACTATCTTCCTTCCTTCTTTATCAGTACTGCTTAATCTTCATTTTTTCATTCACTATCTTCATTCAAATTAAAACATAATAAGTATCTGTATCTATAGTTGTTGTGGATTCTCTCACAATCATGATAGGTTATTTGTAGTAAATTCGTTTCTAGTCTTGTCTTATTTTCATCGTCGATTGTCTACATTTGTCCTTTCTTATTCATTTTATAGCACTATGGTTTCTTCTAATTCATGGATGTTGCATCTTTCTTTTATATTCCAATAATAAGTTCTTAATTATATTTAATAAGAGGTGCTTATTTTGTTTAGAATTTGGAAATTTATTCCCAGTTGTTTATCTGCTTGATTCATAATAACATTATCAAACTGTACTGTAAGTTGTCCTTACTATTTATTTGAATTCTGAGATATTCAAATTTGTTTATTTGGCTTCATTTAAAATTATATTCTGGATTATCAAAGTTGGTAAGGTGAGCTTACTATTTTCTTTTAATTTTGAGGTATTATAATAATAAATTCTTCAATTCCATATTAATTCTCATAAATAATTAGTTGTAAGTTGTTCTTACTATTTCTTTAGAATTTTGTCGGTTTTATAATAATAAATTCTTCAATTCCATATTAATTCTCATAAATAATTAGTTGTAAGTTGTTCTTACTATTTCTTTAGAATTTTGTGGTTTTATAATAATAAATTCTTCAGTTCCAAATTAATTCTCATAAATAATTAGTTGTAAGTTGGTCTTACTATTGGTTTGGAATTTTGTGGTTTATCACAACTTCTACACTTCTTATTATAGTGCTTATTGTCATATGTCCTTCTGTACCCAGTATTGATGATCTTTTGGTAATTTTCGTTATGTCGGTCAGTTGCTCATACCTTCATTTGTATGGTTTTGTTTCTTTATTCTTTATTCATATTATTGTTCCTCAATGAAACTTATTTCTCGTCTCCTTAAAATGGTTCTTTGGCCGTAGTCGGTTAGCGTAGCATCCGTCCCTTTTCTTGATGGTGTGTGGTATATAATTTATCCCGGGTCCATAATCTCAGTTGACGTTATTGTCCGCACTACCATTGTCTTTTTAATTATTTCTTTCCTTGCGGCATCTCTCGCTTCTTCCTTGTACTTCATTCTTCCCGTTCTTATTCTTTCATTTGCTGCAAAGCTTATTCGACTCATCCTATCATATTGTTGATTAAAACAATATGTTACTGGTCCATCAATGACTAATGATATCATTGATATTTTCCCACGTACTTCTATTTCTGGTATTTCCCATTTATCTCTAGTCTTCTCTAAGTTGTAAACTATAGTTTTATGGTAAGTCATTATTGAAATTGCTTTTAATCTCCTCCTATATTCTCTGGCATTCATGATTTCTTCATTGTTGGTAATTGGGATATTCAGTACATTAATTAACCCATTGTTCATCATCTCCCACTCTTCCGGTGTTTTTATTAAATTCTTTAGATGCGTTCTTCTTACTTTCTTTGGTTCCACTTCATCATCTTTAGTATTTTCTTTGTTTCCGTTAGTTTTCTTTTCAGGTAATACTGCTACTGGATCCTCTGTTTTGGCGTTTGGTATTTCTTCTGTTTCTGGTTTGCTATCGTTTTTTATTTCTTTGGGCCTATTATTTCTTAACTCTTCCATCCACAGTTTATTATCATTTATTATTTCTTCCGTCTTCTTACTCAAACCTTCCTTCAATTTTTCTAAGTTCTTACTGAAGTTTTCCTCCAATTTTTCTAAGTTCTTACTGAATTCTTCATTCATTTCCTCCTTTAGTTTCTTATTACTCTCCTCAGTTTTCTTACTAGTTTCCTTCATTAATTCCATCATACATTTGAAAATTTTTCTTGCGTTTTCTCGCCTTCCGTTTGTGTGGTTTCTTCTGGTTGTTTCTCCGGATCCTTTCTTGTTATAATTTCTATTTCCTCAACCGGTGTTGCTTCTTTGTCTTCCATGTTTAACTCGTCTACCTTCTCGGTTTCGGCCGCTCGTTTTCGCGATACCTCTCGCTTCCTCATTTTGTTTATTTTTGTGTGCTTGTTTACAAATTATAATTTAATTTATATTAAATTACACGCCTCACACGTTGGTTCGCCAATTTGTAACGAATAGATAAAATAGAGTTTCGTTACTTATAATGTTAAAAGCCTCACCTCAAGTTCGTCAACTTGTAACCAGATTTTCCGTTACGTCAATGTTATTATGAATAGGTTACTTGTATCTATGTCGTGTGCACTTGAATTACACTGCCCGTTGGAAGTGTCAAATTGTAATATAGATAAATAATGTAGCGACAAACTCGCACTGGAGTCGTCGATGTGTAATTATAAATGTGTTATGTTGAACGGCGAATGGTTTTGTAAATTGCCGCTTGCTCCCACTATGCCGCACGTTTCCGTGACGTCACTTAACGATGCCAACTGTCGTGTCCGCTGCAATATGTGAATTTTATTTCCTAAAAGTAACAGCAATAATAACGACACACAAATACCATCAAACATATATCCTTATGGAATCCTTTATTAGGAAAAAACACTGGTTAACTGTTTTAATAAATTTAAACAGGATAATCACAATTGTAGCGCAAACTATAAGTCTTCTTTTACCAGTTGGCAGCAGTAGCCAAATATTCAGTATTTCTTCGAGACCAAAACAATGCTCTTGTTAATGTTTCTAATAAATATATAAATTATCTCAGGGCGTATATGGTTCGGGGATTATACTTAAACAAAATATTACGCTATTAATCAAAATACAAGTTTTACAATTACAGGATATTACAATGTTAGAGTGTAACGTGCACACAGGAGTTGTATAGTGGTTACCAGTTTTAAAAGGGTTATGTCCAGTTAAGGCTTTGATAGTTATTATGTAAATTAAAAGTTCTTGTTGTGTTTGAAAAGGTGTTAATCTTATATAGTGTTATTAGTGATTGTTCTTAGTGTTTGTGTGATATGGTGTCTGTAGTTTAGTTGATTAGTGCTTATAAGTCGTGTATACAAATGTGGGTGTTGAAGTACAATATAATAATTTGTCAAAATCACCAAATCCTCTTCTTGTATTCTTCCTGGTTGAAGATAGGGCCCACGTACACGTCAGATCTTCTTCCTCGGCCTACGTCCACTTCAGATCTTCTTCCTGGTTCTTGTGTCTTCTAATCCATATAATGGGTGTTCTTCTGCTATTGTAAAAAGTTCGTGTAGTGTACCTCTAACTGTATTTATATGTTTGTTTCGTTTTTTCACAATTTATATTATATAATGCAGGACGTTTTAAAAACGCGTCTATCCGCTAAGATCGTTGTCAAAGAAGTCTCATTTTATTTATCCGAAATTTCTGGTCGTTAAGGGTAAACTTGGAATCTGGTTGGCTAATTCGGATGTACATTGTCATATACTTTCATTATTTCAAAGTCTAAAATTTGTTCAAAATCTTTAAATTAACATAACTTTTCTATACTGAATGGGAATTTAAAACCATTATCAGCATTACTTTGATCTTCACATTTGTTATATTTAGACACTAAACATGCCTACTTTTACTTAAGAACTATAGATGTTACAATTTTGTTATTTGAAATTTTCTTAAATAACTTGATATGTATTATTTTGTTTCTATATTCCTTGTATACATTATTACCTATAAATACATCTACCCTTTCACATTTGTTTTACAAAATTTCTAACATTATTATTCAAAATTTACTAAAGTTGGTTTCACCTGGCCTATGTACTGGTATTATTTTCATCACCATGTTTTAAAATCTTTAACAATTAAATTAACTTTTAACACTCATCAAAATTGTTTAACATATAACGTTATTTTAACAACACAAAAGATATATTATTCTAATAGTTAAATTCATGCCCACATGGCTATGATTTTACCAAATCCTTGCAAAAATAACTGTTTTCTACTCAAACTGTATAAGTGTTTGACACTTAGCAAAACATCTTTATATAGTCCATTCTACTTTGTCACTCAATTTATCATGGTTTAACACCAGTTCTATGGTTATATTTGTTAACACAACATAAAAAAATGGAATTAATATCATTAAATTGACATTCCTTTAAACTAACTGTATCACCTGCTACATACA
Source organism: Magicicada septendecula (assembly GCA_034769895.1). Taxonomy (NCBI): domain Eukaryota; kingdom Metazoa; phylum Arthropoda; class Insecta; order Hemiptera; family Cicadidae; genus Magicicada; species Magicicada septendecula. Next base: position 326,186,326 of record CM068372.1, read on the forward strand.
AAAAACACAACACAAATACTATGATATAACACTGTGCTAAAACATAAAACATGCACATTTTACAAAACAAATTCTACACTAATTAATTGGTCCTTTGTCAGTTAATTTATTAATTACTCTGACACTGTCTATGTTATATTTACTGTTTATATGGGTTTCAACATCTGTATACTTACTGATGTTTGACTTACAAAAATTACAATAAAGTGAACACTGTTGCTCCACCTCACCACACAGTTCTAATAATCTTGTTACATTTACTGTTTATATGGGTTTCACTCTTGTTATTAATGTTATTGTGACCAAGTTATTCCTTGTTGTTTACTGGACAATCCTATGAACACTATATGTGACAATTATTTGTATGGTTCATGTATCTATAATCAGGTGTACTTATATTTTCATTACATCAATTAACTTAATTATTTACCAATATTTCTTTTACATAATATTACATGTTTGGGCCTATTATCCCTGAATTTGTATTTTGATTATCTAGATATTATGATACATTAAATGAAACCATTTGTTTCTTTATAGTACTGGTTCATAGCCGTCTGTCTTTATAATTCTTTATTTGGTCAATACCGAAAATTCATGTCATAATTGGGGTTGAAGGTATTTTGCATCACTTAGCCTAAATCATTAATTTGGGTAAGGTCAGTTGTCTTACTAGTCAGTCTAAAATTGTTAGTCGTTCCTCTTCACTATCATCTTGGAAGATATTGTTCTTCTTGTTAGTTTCTTGACCAAAGTCTTCATTAAATCAGGTACGATATTATGTTGTTCCAAATGTAATGTTACAATATGTAGCTATTACGTTGAAAACATGAAATTACGAATGTCATTAATAAATTTTATGATTAGTTCATTCGTATTATATGCATTTCTAGCATGTAAATTGGCAACGTTAATTATGATATTTAAAAATTACTAATTTTTAAGGTGAGAACTATTTTAAATATTTTTAATTTAAGATATAGGTTTACCACAACTATCAGTATCAAAATTTTGGAAGTGTAATTGTAACTAAAATACTTTGATCGGCTTTGCAGGCGAACAAATTCAACATATAAAGTACTGCTAAATTCAGTAATCCATACAAACTCTGATTAACTATATAATTAATTTCAAATAGCTTGTAAACAAAAAGTATATACAACAAACACTAAAACAATTGTTACTAAAAAACGGTGTTATTTATAATTCATATCCGTAATTTTTTTAAATGAACACATATTCACACTTAGTAATCCTTTACTAGTAACATTCAGTTTACCAGTGAATTTTTCTTGAATACTTATTTCCTTAATACATATTGCGTTTTCATTTTTATGAAATTTTTTAGACGTTTTGTTATTTTTTAATAATAAAATTCATAGTAATAACATATAAGAATATATCACTATAATGCTGTAATTCATAGAATATATTAGACTCTATGTAGCAGTTCTGCTTGTGTAGATAGCAATCACCAAATAATATAATGTCTCTCACTTCTAGTTCGAACAACTAGTCAAGCGTACTGTAGATAAGTAAATTGAATTAATATTCTTTATTTTCGTACCTGTTTCATTGTCACTTGTGCTTGTATTATCCTGCACCCTTACGTGCCATTCCAGCATTCAAAAATTCATGCCTCGTATAGTTTTAAGAGGTTTATGCTGACTTCACTAAAAATTTCATACTTTATTCACGTGTAAAATGTGACTGTTTTAGAAACACTCGCCACATTTCCGAGATTTATAATTCTGTTATTTGCGAAACATCTGGCACTATATAATACAATATTTGTTAAGGTAAGTAACTACTTATGCGATTCGGACAACGTATGTTCTTTTAACAGCATGTGTTTTCTGCTTTTTAGATTAGTCATGCCAAAGCAGTTCTTTCTCCCTTTCAGACTCATACTCATCAGTGCAGCTGTTAGTCATGTTATATGATGACGATAATTATCGTCAGCCATTCATTATCAAATGTTATATACATTTTCTATTCTCTTTCTTTGCCCGGGTATGCATTCTCTTTAAAGGTAATTGGTTCTAATGTTACGTAACTTGTCTTCTGCACTCAAAAACATTGAAATATGATTAAAATGACAATCGTTTGGCATTAAGAAACATATTAGGCCTACCTATCTGTTGTTTCAGCTGTTTTATCAAATTAACATTTCCGTTATCATGGCTGTGACATTACATCAGATGGGGTTTATGATGCTTATCACAAGTTGACTAAGGTTTAGTCAATATGTAGCAAACTCCGTCGAATGTTATAAAGAAAAACAAAAGAAAATAGACTCGACTAAAATTTTATAAGTTAATGGCTGTGCCATATTCTTTTCAAATTTGGGTTCCGGCGACAACACATCTGAGTAGGGTACAGTCATCCGAGGTGAGATTATTGCTAAATCTGTTAACAGCTGCACTTGAAAAGATAGAGTTTATAATGAAGACAATTAACAAACTTGAACAATTTTATTAACCAAGATATTATTTCAGGAAACTAAGAGAAATGAATTGTTCACCTGCATAGGATGCTTTTGGCAGGTTGACTAAAAGTTTGGCAATACAGGAGAATTGGACAACAAAAGATAGAAAACCCTAGGAAGCGTTGGTAAAGTAGATATATTTTTTGAGACCAAAGCATGTGATTTGCTCAATCCCTGATGGAAGAAAAAAGAATATAACTTAGGTATTGTAAATAATTCAATTATTGATATTATAACCAACTGATATTGTATGTGTTTATGTTGTTTTGTCGGGTGTTACACTCCGCGCACTTCTAATACTTACTAACTGCTGGGTTCTCTGCGACGATGTCGTCCTGCAAACACAACTTATGCTAATATGTGTATGTGGGCGCCACTTGGATATTTGGTCCAAGAAATTATTATTCTTAAAAAGTGATTTTTTAGTTGTTAAATTAATTATATAAAAAAATGTGAACAAGACAATTTGAATTGCAAATAACGTAGGTTTAATGATCTTTCTTTTCATAAAAATCGTCTGAAGGACTAACACTCATATCAAACAAAATTGCAGAGTTACAAAAAATTATTATTGACAAGTTTTTTATTAATCATCGGCTGATAAAAATTTTATTGCTCAGTTGAATAGCATGAATTTAATGTATAAAAAAACTTTATACTCAGGACTTGACTCCTTTGAACTATCAAGACAAATCAGTGGGATGCTTTACAAAAATTGTGTGATTTGAAGGTGTTTGACATGTGTAGTACAACTGTGTGACAAGGATACCAGGTAAAAATGATTTTAATTTTTGAACAACTCACGCAAGTAATTCCTTCACTGGATACTGGTCTTGGGGACGATTCTAATCTTGCGCCTCTTCGTGTGTACGTTCCTCACGCACTGGTAACTATTTATAAGTCAAATTACGGTTTTAAAACTCCGCACGATTGAAATAAACTTTGTACTGTTTCTGTGCTTTGAATTCTGGCGGCGGCGAACAGCTGACTGCGTGGTTTCTCTATTCTGCCGTCTCAGCGCTAGTTCTAAACTCAATGTAGAAGGCTCGTGTCAGTAAATTGTTTGGGAATTTTGTCAAAGTCGGTTTATCTTAGCAAATACCAGCAAAATTGATTTTCTCTATTAAAGTCGGTCCTTTTCAGGGCCGCTGGATATCTGGCTGTGTGCGTTTCTATTAAATATGGCGTGTTGCTGCTCTATTCAACAACACATTAGCGCTTAGCGATATACTCCTTATACAGGTTAAGTCAGTCTTTTGTCATGTACGGGAAAAAGCCTTTCTGTGTTCTCGGGTTGAATTCTTGTTCTTTGACTTCCCCTTGGACGAGATGATCGGATTAGTAGGTGATGTGTCTCTTGTGGATTCAAAGCATAAAGTGTTTTTTGTGTCAAATTTCGTCTTGCTTTTATACTCTGTAAGGGTTATTGTTTTAATTTTTAAACATGAACTTCCGGTATTTTTGAGTAAAAGTTTCTTCTGGAACGTTCGAGAATATGCAAATAGAACATCATAGAACAAATTTGACTTCCGTAGAAGCTTTAGAACAAAAACTTCTTATTCTTCATACTAAAGGATATTACTGAAATTATTCTGGTATTTGTCAAACAATTTTACAGAACTACTTACAATCTGCATGCCATTATTATTTTTGGATTCTCTGCTTTCAACTATTGCCATACACGATTGGTTTTGAACAAATTAAATCTAATAAATTAACATAAAATACAATCCTTACCTTGTAGTGCTTGCACAAAATTCTAATTTTCTAATTATTAAAATGTTATGAAGTTGCTTGGTTCTTGCTATAACATTAATACATAACATAATTATCTTTACATAACAAAATGAGGAAATATTAAAACATATAACATATAAATAAGTTCGTTTCTGTGTAGGCATTACATATGGCCTAGGTTTTTTGTCACTGGTTTTTTATAATAATTTGTCTTTTTCGGTATTATATATGGAATATTTTGGGTATTCACTTAGAGTTTGTTATATTGTTTATCTTTGGGAATACCTGGTTTATCCTAATACATTTTATTTTTATTGTAATATTACTTAGCATTTCACTGTTTTGCAGAGATGAGTTATTTTCTTGGTGTGACAATTTTCACTTTTATATTTAAAAATTCTCTATGAATTAAGCTTGTCTTCAATTGAGCAAGTATGTTTCCATTGTACATAATAGGATTGTACCTTTTCCTTTATTTTTTCTAATATTCTGTAATTATTCTGTCAAATGTGACTATTTTTTGTGATTTTTTTTTGGCCTCAGCCTGGTATGGTATAGGTAAATAGTTTTATAACTTGTCTGTTCAAGTGTTTTAGGTGGTCATATATATGAGTATAGTTACTTCATATTGTGCTTCAACTTTAGAATACAATTTTGTTGCATTTTGACAACATCAAATTCATAAATATTACAATTTTATATGTTCATCACATGTTTTCAGTTTAACACGGTTTTTGATTATTTTAATTGACTTCTAATCAATTTACAGCTTTCTCTATTTAAAATAATTTGTTTGTCTTTGTCTAATTGACATTTGCATATAGTTTTTATGTTAATTCTATAATAATTAATATTCACATAAAATCTGAGTGATTGGTCTCAACTCCAAAACCTTGGTTTTTGTCATAACATCTATATATATTTTTTATTTTAACTTACATCCTTTTTAATGATGTTCAAATCATGTAATACATTTATTTTATTTATATTATAAAGTATAATAATAGATCTTGTCCATTAATTCACAATAAATAATTTTTTATACCCTATTCAGATTTACATTTCTTAATATGTCATGACCTCATTTTGGTCATTTCTGAGAGTATCTGTTTCTCTTATAGTATATTATTAGTTTTACGCTGTTCTTCACTTAAACAATATATGGGGTTTGGGTCTTGGTCATAGTCTTTGTCGTTTTTACATGTTAATGATATTAATTATCGGACAATATTACAAATTTTTTTGGATTACTTGGGTTCGATACTGTTCATCTCACCTTTCTCTTATGGTAATTTACTTTGCCATTAATTTCCTTTGTGGAACGTTCTGTGACGTTACAATATATTTCTGTGTTAGTTGCTAATGTCACTAATAGCAGTTGCTGATTAGTGGTGAGGGAATTTACCTAATATTGAAGACTTACTCTTTTGGATAACTCCCACTAGACTTAGATGGTCATAAATAAAACTAAAACTTGAATTTCATACAAAAACATTCAAGGATAGTTTGGTTGAATTTTCAAGTAACAAATTAAAGAAGAAATATTCCTACTCTCTCTGGTTACTAAATAATTTTTAAATCTTTTAATAATAAAAATAAGCCATTTTGAAACAGAAATACCCCAGTTTTTCCTACAACATTAGTCTCTGAATAAATGTTTGATAATTTACGAAAAGCTTCATCCCGTATTGATAGGTAAATTCCATATTTTCTTTTTCTGACGCTTTTGTTATTTAAACTGCACTTAGATACAGTATAAAATATACCTAGTTGCTTTATTTATACATCAAAAGCATTATCATTATTTTCAGACATTTCTATAGTAGACTATCAAGGAAAATTATGTGAAACCATTATTGAAAAATTGTTCCTGATAGTAATTCCTCTGATAGTACTTCCTAACGGCTTGCTGTTAATTTCCGGAAAGTATGAAAAGCAAACTTCTTAATATAACAATAATGCGGGTCCAAGCTTATATTGTTTATTTCAAACAACATTTAAATTACCATCTTTGTTACTAATGTTCTTACTTGGAAGCATAAAACCGTGACCTATATGGTGATTCCGTAACAGTTTTTGTAAATAATGCAAACAGCTCAAGCCTTGTTCTAGTCGCAACTTGGGTTGGTGACATTGAGTTTAAACTGGAGGTAACAAAACGTTCAAAAACATCTTGCGATTGCAAGGACACATGTTACAAAATAGTCCACGCACTTTAAAACAAATTGTTTAGATCAGTGACAGTGTGCTTAGTTGTTCTGTTTCTTGTTACATTCAGTTGGTAGCAGCGTTTCCTCGGCCTTCAAATAAGGAAGAAGACTAACATTGTTGAAGCTTCCTACCATACGATGTATTATTTCAGTTTACACTCACACGCTCTCTTAGTTTCCTATATAAGCCTACACATTTACATTCCTTCGTATGTGTAGTCAATAAATCTTATAAAACAATTTGTTCAAGATTAATAACATTTTTTAGCAATGTAATTAAGTACAATAATTAGTAGATACATGCTAAATGGAAAAAGAAGCGTAGGGAGACCAAAGAACAAATGGGCGTAAATCCTATGAAGCCGGAATAGGTCACCAAGGCCTAACCCTAGTTGGAGAAGAAGAAAAAGAGACGATGAACTACGATATTAATTTCACATAAGTATAGAGATTTAGTTAAAAAAACATTTAAAATTTTTCACGGTAATCATGGCGGTGGATAATATAAGGAAAATCGACAACTTGAAAACTTAGTCTGTCAGTGTACAATAATTGGCTTGACAGGTTTACATTATTTAAATTTTTTTATTAGAGTGCTGATGGAGTACGACCGTCTGAATATGATAATATCTTATTATTTTAAGACGACCATAACTACGTGTATGTTAAGAGCATTAGTATTGTGTGAATAATATGCACGTAATGAGTAACAGTAGCGTTTGTTTATTATGCGTCTAGACATTGCCTTTTCTCAATAAATGCCCAAGTGAAACGGATAATAGAGTACAAAAATTGTGGGGAAAATAATCATACATAATAAGTAAATAGTTTTATTAATATGATAAGAAACATAAATGAATATTTTAAAGGTTTAAGAATTAAAACGTAGAAAAAACAAATACTTTAAACGTTCGAAATACCAGCGAGTGATTTATTTTAGAGGTGTTAAAAAGAATATGCATACCTTTCTTTCTTGAAAAATGTAAGTCACTTTTGCATTGTACTTTGTGTATGTTGGATAATGTTACGTAAATTTCAGTTATAATCTGTGCAGTTAAGGATCAATGCAAAATCCAATTGAATATTTTTAATTAGTTAGTTATCGTTTCTCGTTATTACAAATCCAAAATATTGATACTATATGCATATTTTGGTAATGTGTGATGACGTCTATGTGGCAGCAGCTTTGTTCTTTAAGTATGTGGTAGTCAAAGTTGGATTCCGTGCTGAGAGCACTACGCATTTCATAATTTGTGTACTGTATACTTTAACCGCACAAATTGTAAATAGAGGAACCTTGAACAAATACCTGCTGTTTCATTACTGTACACTTAGCACTGGTCGCTAACTAGGTGCAAAGAAATGTGTAATAAAAATTCTATTGGTAAAAGAAATGAATAAGTGAGGCATGCACATGAGTACACTAGAAACTTAGTTAGTCTACTTACGTTTGTAAAGAATCCCCGTAATATTGTGATACAAGTCAAAATATAAAATTCAGTTGCCGGATGCAACATAAACTTGTTATATAGCTGTGAGTCAACGAGGACTAACGACGATTCAGTAGCGTCCAGAAAATATAGCTGCCGTCTAACAATTCCTTACACAGCAACATTTACCTGCTTCCCGTCATTACGTCATGAAAGACGTTGCTGAGCCTTTGTAAATTCAACGCAGTTGTAATTCACAGTACAGTTCAAGAACTAGTCACTTATAGACGCAATAAAAATGATATTAGAGAGCGGCATAAGTGCAGTATTGGTTATCTAATTCGTATTGTATAATTGTAGAAACAGGAAAAGTAAAATAATATGAGGGAGATTATTTTACGTAAGAGTAAGAAACGAGGAACCAAAAACTTTCACCAGCAAAATAGGTTTAAGGCAGGGGTGTATTTTAAGCCCCCTGCTATTCAACCTGGTATTGGATGATGTTGTCAAAAAATGTAAAGAATATATGAGTATAGGATACTGAAATATGAAGATAATATCAATAACAGAATTATGCTATGCAGACGATTAAATAATTATAGGAGAAACAGAAAAACAGTTACGGAATAACATAAAGGTATTTGATGAAGAACTTAGAAAAAAAAATATGAAGATTAATGTACAGAAGAAGACTAAAACTATGGTAATAGGAAATTCAGAAGAGAAACACAGTATAGAACTTGATGGAAAATATTTAGAACAATTAAAAGTTATAAACATCTGGGAGTAGTGATTAACAGCAAAGGGAATTTAGAAAAAGAAATAAATGAAATAGTAGCGAAAACAGGAAGATTATTCAATAGTATTAAATCAAGTTTCCTGGCTAAAAAAAAAAAATACCCACTAGGATAAAAACAGAAATAGTCAGTAAAATCATGAAGCCAGTACGGAAGCGAAACATGGACAACAAATGAGAGAATAAAAAGGAAGCTAACTAGTATTGAAATGAGGTTTCTTCGAAAAATAGAAGGAAAGACAAATAAAGATAGAATTCGAAATGAAATATTTAGGAAAAGTTAGATATTGTTCCTGTAGCAATAACAGTAGAGCAAACACAACGTAGATGGCTGGGACATGTAATGAGAATTGGGGAGGAAAGACTGGTAAAGCAAGTGTTTGAATCCAGAGAAACAGGTAAAAGAAAGAGAGGACGACCGAAAAAGCTCTGGAAGGATGAAGCCCTCACAGCTGCAGAAAGAAGAGGAGTAGAATGGGAGAAAATAAAGGAGCTCGCAGGAGATAGAAAGAAATGGAGGGATATGTGGAGAAAGACTACCTCAGAGGACTCAACTCCAACATAGCTTTACACCGAAAGGTAGAAAAGCTAAGGATTAAGTAAGTAAATAAGTAACAGTTTTTTTTCATGGTTTATTAATAAATATTTTGTGTTCCAGTTTATCTAGTGTTTAATAATTTATACCACTGTTCTATCGTTTCTATTCATAGAATTACCGTACAAATAGATTTTCAGTATTTTGTTATTTGTAATTTTGCCGTATGCCGTAAAAACTTAATATATTAAGAAAGTTGTAGTTTATATTTCGTTAATTGTTTAATTCGACAAATTATAAATTATATAAGATATGCTGTTAGACGTAAATAAGAAAAGACTCATATAATATGGGGATGCTGTATTAGATAAAATGGACAATCTAGCTTTTCAGGTAATATGGGCAATTTACGGAGTAACCACTCTATCAAAGAAATAAAGTAACTTTGTGGTATACATTTAGAATTAATTAGAATTCCAAACAACCGCACATAATATCCAAAATATTTACAGCGCAAAGTATAGTATTCAGAAAGACGAAAATACGTTATTGGCCACTACATGCATATTTTTGCCATATGCGTTGATTAAACGTGTAGACAAGTTATCCTGCACAGGTATGTCAAAAATTAAATACGATGACGAAACATCAGTCGTTATTATAATGCAGCCATTCTCAAAACATGTTTCTAATTCCACGAGTTATTAATAAGTTATACAGTATTATACCAGAGAATACATTATGGGTGGTGTTTGTTTGCAACAAAATGAATGATATTGAGGACAAACATAATTAAGTGTTGAAAGTTCTCAGTGTTACTATTTTTGCCTTAAAACTCCAATCTTTTAAAAGGACATTGAGAGAATCGCCTCATAAATAATCAGAATCATGTTTTGATGCTACAGTATTACAAGCTACAAAGACATGATAAACACTCAAACAAATTGGACAATGGAACCTGTATTTCTGTTAGAGCGTAAGACATGGATTTCTATTTTTACAAGATAATTACAATCTTGGCTGTTTGATTTGGCAAAATTAAACTTTCCATTTAATTAAGACTCCATGTGTGATGTAACGACATACCGGTACGCGTATAAAGACGCGCTGAGGTTACATGTCAGTGTTACTACCAAGAAACTCCAGTAACATCAATCGTAATCCAAGACACTACATTAATGAGGTCTCTAAGAGACTAAAATTACTTTTATAAGCAGATAAGGCACCGTTACAATCGAGTCGCATACTCTTCTCAGCACATTTGTTATGCTTGTGTGTAAATATATGTTACCAATCACTTTATTCAATTTGTTAATAGAATTATTAATTACACTACAATTTATTAAATTTAAATCAAATTCAATTATAGGATAAAGCAAACAATCTATTATATATAGATTAATCTAATAGGTTCTTTGTAATTTATTAAAATTTCTTATCATAAATAAATAAAAAAATAGTTCCTTGGTTTGTAATTTAGTAACGGAAATATATCTAATTTATTGAAAGCTCCTTAAAAGTATTTGTAATTTTGCCCTTACGCAGAGGAACAGTGAGTGATATATGGATAAAGGATATATGGTTTGAATTGTCACTTATATCTATGCAGTAAGCTAACGGAAGCTACAAGATACTTTCGAAACCACTAAAACACTTACTCACCTCTCAGACCGACGTGTCAGTTTTCGCTATTTCAACCACAATACATTCGTAAAACAAAGTGCATATTTTTACGACGGTCGTAAAGATTGTCGTGTTTTACAGTGGAAACTGACTAACCGATACCAATGAAGTCGCTAATTACAAATTTTAATTAAACACAAACGACCGTTAGCGATAAACAGAGACACTCTAATACAATAATTCAAGTTACATTGTTCCAACACACAACATCAAATGTCGTAATTGTTGTCGTAACAACGAACTTTTGAGAGCGTTACGTAGTTGTCGTATCACTGCCTCCTCCTTAAGCCTGTTCGTCCCGAACTGACAAACCGTGTCTGCAGTAATAGTTGGCCAGGCGAATTAGGTGGACGACCTTAAACTTCCGCTGTCGTTGTTACATTCGATAATCAACATCATTAATTCTCTTTTCACAATGCAAAGTCCTTCCCAGTTAGTTTGAAATTTCTAGGAGCACCACGACGGCGCTTTCGATTATACAACCAAACCTGGTCTCCTTCCTCGGAACCCTCACTATTGATGCAAATGTCATATCGTGTTTTCATTTCGTCAATGGCTATCTTTAGTCGTCCTCTTAACAAACATTTCTCGTAGTTGGATTCCTAGTTACGAAGAATAATTCTGCGGCTCTTTGAACAGTATGGTGATTCTAATTGAAGTCCCCAGGAAGACTAATCTTCCGCTCAAACACCACTTTTTCTGGAGCCATGCCGGTTGTGTCGTGTACTGATGACCTATACGCCATTAAAAATAATAGTATACACTTTGGTTCTCGTCAACAACCTTTGATAAATGCTGTCTAAGTGTATTCTAAGTTCATTATTGAACCTCTCAAACATTCCGTCGGAATGAGGATGGTGAGTATTTGTCCGAGTCTTTCAAATACCAACAAGACGACGTACTCTTTAAAACATGCCACTCACATTCCTCCAATGACCCGAACTCTACAACGGCAACAGAATTTACAAACTAACGCCTTTTCACAGTGGTAACCTCCGCTGCTCTTTCAAATGATTTTGCTATTCTGCGTTATATCCTCTTATTCAAATTGCCAGAGAATTACAATTTGCTGGAAATATAATTATGTTCTTGATTTTCTTTCGAGCCTATGATTTAAATTAAGTGTGTTTTTGACTTTTGCACTAACGTCTCCTGTCCACAATTAATGTACCTGTATGTTTCTCGTATGAAGTAGTAGGGCTTTATGGCGTTCCTCTGTTGATAGTATTTTTATCTTTTTCTTATCTACAATTGTGCGCTTCTGCAATTCTTTATTTTCTGTTTTCCGTTTTTGTTAGATTTATATGTGCAAAGCAACGTCAAGTACCTTCTCGGGATACGGCTCCTAACTTTTACGTCCATTCAAGGGACTCAACACTGAACTTACGTAACGTATTCGATTACTCATATGTACTCAAATATGAACTAAAATAACTTACTTTTTAAAATTATACGCAGATGTTATGCTGCCTCATATCATAAATGTAAGTGTTTATATCATTTACATTAAACATACTTTATTTAATAATTTAACCGCTCATTGATATAACTTATTTATTGTAGTTACCACTATGACAAACCGCGTGTGTGTGTGACACAACATTTCAATCTAATAAATTATTACGGTTTTAATTTTTATGACTATACAATTACATGAGTGGGACAAAGGTTCAGGTTGGACTGAGGCTTAAAATTTCCTTTTATTCTTAAGATATCTCATGAAACAGTACGACCTCAAAAAATTTGTTTTATTTACCAACAGAAAAATTTAAGCAACATATATTTAAACCCACGGCACATTAAGAAACTTTACTGTTTTATGGCAGAACTGTTTGAAGTGTTTTCTATTGCACCACTGTGATGACTGTGATGGTTGGTCTAGTACCATATTTTGATTTTCTGTTCTACAATGTTCATTGTTTTAATGATATTGTATACTGAAAGTAAAAACTTTTTTTTTTCTCAAAAGGTGATCTTGGAGTTACGTGAAGTACATCAGTAGAGTAATCAAAGACGACATATGCTTATTTCTACTACTAATAACAAAAAAAGAAACGCTACCAGGCACAATCCTTTTGTGTTTTGTGGACATTATTTTTCAGTATACGACTGCAATAAAGAAGAATTTAAGAAATAAAATGAAAAGTTAGTTCTTTCTGAAAGTTACGACATCATAAACTTTACGACAGGAATTACAGTTTTACTCTAAGAATTCTTATTTAAAGTTAAAAGAGATAAACGGAGCCTGAGAGAAACAGACTGACGAGAGTGTAGCGCTTTCTACTGTAGAGGCAAGACACGTTTGAAATCCCATTAAAAAAGTTATTTTTACGTTTCTTAAATTCCAGAAGTCTTAGTATCAGTGATTTAAAAAGTTCTGCTACACTCTATTTAAGCATATACGTCTGATCATTGCACTTTTTACCAAATTTTCACATTTATATTTGTACATAATATTTTTCCAAAGGCTACTTTGTTAACGTAGACGAATTTGGAGCCCTTTGTTGCTAACACATATGAATACGATGGCCTTAGATCTTCCATCTAGAATAGGTAATGCTTAACATATTTTGTTGCAATTACAATTTAATTTTTGATTTTTTTTCAAACAAAGTGCCACTAGTATTAGAAACAGATGATAGGGATAGATATTAAAATAACAAACAAACCTTATCCTTCTTAGTTGCAATATTTCTTAGGCTTTGCAAATAAACGTTTATTGTATATAAAATGTTTTGGCAAGTCATTCCAAAAATAGAAAATTTAAGTACTTACGGATGGTTTTTAAGTTGAAAGCTTAATTTGCATTTTTTAACATTTAAATACTTTAATTACAAAAAAAGTAAAGATGTGCCGTGTTTTGGTGAAAACCCGGCGTGCCATAAACGTGAATAAAAAATAAAAGGGTCTAACTGCCGAAATAATTATTTATGTAATTGCGCGTATGCGGGCGATATGGTAATTACGCGTTATGAGTTGCTCTGGATACTGTCGCTACCTGGTGGTGGAGCGCACAGTTACGTTTTTCGTCATGTAGCTTGATGCAAGGCTGCATTCTGGACTAGACAGCCGTTACGTACAGATACAGACGTTCTTGCCAGCCGACCTAAGTTGCTTAAATCTACAAATACTGTCTACTATGATTGAGTAGAGGCTACTGTGATCCCTGATAAGTCCGATTTAAGGTACACTGTTACCTATTTTATAAAAGATAAAGCGAAAATTGAAATTAGCTGGGTTGTGAGTCAGATGAAAGATTGTACGTTGCCGCGTGTTGATGAATGAATGGCTATGTTCATGATCGAATATTTGATTATTTTTGTTGCTCTTGTACAGCATGTTAATTGCTATTATAATTAACTATTGTAACTATAATTAACTATAACTATTGGGACGTAAGAGAAAGATGATTTTTAATTGTAAAGTGAGGGAACCTTATTATATCGTAGCACGTACCGCTGAATACTTATACCTGTTTGAGTTTGTCAGTTTTCGTAACTCATCAGTATGATAAACATGTAAATAATTTCAAAAACATGTTTGAATAGGTATCCAAGTCACTTATTGACAAAATATATATAATATTGTAACGTGACGTACGGTAGCACAAGGTTTACAAGTATAAATAAGTGAAGAAAAGCTGTATAATAAAAATTATTAAATAGGAAATGATAGAACAACACCACTAACTGAATTTGACGTAGACAAGTACAATGACGTTGACGATACCCAACAGATTGGAAAAGGTAATCCAGAGAAAATAGTTAAAGTCGTAATATAAAAAATACCCAAGTGTTAATAAGAATTATATATATAAAAGTACAAAATGAAGTAGGGAAATAAATAGTATGTAAACAGTAGGAAATGTAAAAATAAAATGAAATGTAAGAACAAATATAATGATAATATATAGAAATAGTTTTGATAAATAAACTATGAAAAGACAATATTATAAAATAAACTAAAATAGCAATAATTAAGTAGGAAAGTGGTGGTAATTAATGAACCTTGATAGGACCCAGTCATAATAAACACATGAGATATAAAATACAATGTTAGAAGGTGAACAAAAAAGTGATAAGTAAGTAAGAAAAATAATAATAAATAATGAACCATGATAGGACCCAGTGTTAATCAATGAATTACATAAAAACACTAGGTAATAAAGTGAAGTGTAGTCAGGAATAAAGAAAGAACATGTGATAATAGTCTATAAGTAATAACTGGACCCAAATATAATACATAAACTGTATAAATTATAAGGGATAGTTATAAGTAGACATTGGCATAGTTTTAATGAAATCAGAAAATGTTTGTATTTGATATAACAATGTTTGTTAGAAGCAAACCACTGATAATTGTTTTCCATTATTTTAAGGAAGTGTTCTAGTATATAATAAGGATGGTAAGGAGTCTATTGTTTTATTTTAATGAATTATGTTTATAAATTACTTCTATTAAAAATAATAGTAAAAGACTAATCTGTTATGATGAAAACAGGCAAGGGGAGTTAGACACTATATTCTATAAGTGAAATTATAAGAGAGTATTAGTACACACCTACTGTTCGTTTTATTATATTTTGTTTTGGTTTTAATCAACCCAAATGTTATTAGGTTGAATATTACATTTAACAGAACCGTTTAAAGTACATGTATAACCTTAGATACTAGCATTGGCCTAAAAGGTTTGTTAAGGAATTATGTTGTGTTATATGATGATTAAAAATTATCAAATGTTATAATTTAGTACAGGTTATTACAGTAATTATGTTTAGAAGCACTTAAATCTAACAAAATTAACATGAACAATGGTAATGAGTATAGGGGAGGTGAATTATGAACTCTAGGCAATTAGGCCTATAACTGGTAACCAGAAATTTGTAAAATTTAAGACAAAACAATAACAATTGATAAAATAAAGTATATAATCTGTTTAGGTTTCATAATAATAGTGCAGGACACAAAACGGGATAGAAAATAATTAGATTAAAGGTAATTTACAAAAGAAAACCAAATGGAAAATGTATGAATCTGTTATAATTTGAAAAAAGGTAACCTTATGAGGTATCAGAATAATTTGTAAACAAAAAGCAAACTAATGGTGTTATTATATTTAGGATTACAGCTAGTATAAAGGAGTTATAATAGTTTAAAGATTTTTAGTAATGATGTATAGAAAAATGTTAGTTTTATATAACAATGTTGTAAATTATCAACCAATGAGAATTAGTGTTTGGAAGCTAGCACTATGGTAACCAGTAAATAAATTTGATTATTCCATTATTAGCTCTTGATGAGTGCAGGCGTATTAAACTGCAATGAGTAAAGAAAAGAATTAACTAAACAAAATCTATAAAAATTAATGATGAAAATAATAAACTAAATTACAGAAAATAATTAACACTCACATGAATTAAAAAATCACAAGAAGTGATTAAATAGTCCATGAGGAGTTGCTGAGGAATCCCAAGTGACTAACTACGAACCATTGGGAGGATGAAAATATATAAAACCCATAAACGAATGACGGAATTTTCAATAACAATGATGTCTGATGTAAAATAAATACCTGAACCAAATACCTAAGGAAATAGAAGAACGGAATTAACGAAAAAAGGACAACCAGCAGTATTCGTGAGAAATATTACCCGGATAGACGAGACAGAGGACTGATAAGTATATTTTAAAATACGACCTTAACAGTAACAAAAAAAAGGAAAATAAAAACAGTAAGTGAAAATACACCTTCAACACCATTTATCACATTTTTAACAGACACTCGAACTTTCTTTGATTAAATGAACACCGCAAATTGAAGAATAATCTCAATCTAACAGTGATTCTTTAAGTGAATATATTTTAAACGTAAAAATTTACCAAACCCAGATAACCTCCAAACGCTAAATCGAGTAGCTATAGTTTACCACTGTAATTATAAGTGTATCACATTTTATATGTTATTTATATGGTATTTGTAAAATTTTGTACTTTTATTAGTCCATTTGACAACATTTTCTGTAGTCCCAAGAACTCCCAAGAACTCCGACCTGAGATTATAAATAAACGAAAAAATCAACACCAGCAGCCTAGTCTCTATACAACGGCTGGACAGAATAGCCAACCGCTAATAATTAAACATGCCGGCGCAAAATAAATATATATAAATTGGAAGAAATTGTAATAAGATAAACCAAGTAATAATTGTAAATAAAACATAATAGAAGCATTGAACTGTATGTTTGATTTTATTTAACTTTTCTTTAAAAGTTGAGTACTCACTTATCATTAAATAAACCTTGCATTTTTTGTTTACCAAGAAGAGTTGGTAAACCCTGGTTTGCGGCAGAAAATACGAATTCGAACGCATGAACTGGTGAGTAGACACTCTCAAGTTGTAAGTATTTTAACGAGCAAGATCTCGTGTGGGTATAATATTTACCGTCGTGTGACTTCGTGTTGCATTCGATTGATTTAGGCGTTTCGAAACATATGTTTCGTCTTCAGAATAAAAAAGTCACTCAAAGTGAGGCCGTTAAACATTAAAATTGCAAATATTGAAAACAGTTCCACACATATCCGCATTACATGAGTGCGGACTTGAGTGGGACCGATCGGACACTCACTCACGAATATGATGCTATAGCAATTCTAGAACACTAACACACACCAAATGTGTGTGTGTTTGCACGGCCTTTTCCTGTTTGTAAAGGAAGCGAGATGTGACTACAATAGATTTTTACTACTATAGGTAGCCTAATTAATTCTGAGTTTAGCTTAAATTACAAACTTTTGAGTGATTAAGGCTTAGTGATCTGCTATATAGGCCTATGTTCTTACCACATAAGGTATCGTTTTGGGTGACAACGAATTTAAGACATACGTGTTTGCATTTAAATTGCTATAAAGTATTATTTTGTTGAAGGTTAAATAATAATTATCAATTTCCTAATTACATAGTATACTGTAGTTGTGTTAATGTTATAATCACAAACAGAAATTACACTGTTGCACACCACTACATTATCGGGGATTTTTCCTATAGTGGTGTGCAACAGTGTAATTTCTGCTTTTAATGTTTAATTTCCTGAAAAAATAGGGTTTTGTTAAAGATAGCCATCACACAAGGACAGCTATATGCAACATCACAATTTATTTGCAACATTATAATTTTCATAAATATGTAGATCACAGTGACGAATTTGAAGTACATGCCTTGCGACACGGTTTTATATACGTAACATAATCTGCAAGCAATAAAGGTGGTAGAGTTTTATTGCAAAGTTTAATAATAGGTAAACAAACGCATGTAAACAATGTGTCATAAGAGCCTTACGTTTAAAGTAGTTTTCATAATAATTATTTAGGACGTTTCTTATAGACTGAGAGGCTTAATTTAGCTTTCATTTTTTCAGTTACTGTTTGTTTTGTGAAGCCATCCTACATGTTTTCTCAATCTATATAATATGTGTTTTTATTAATTTCTCAGCCATCTCGTCTTCTGCTAACTGTAGTTAATAATGTCATCGTATCTTTGTCAATACTTTGTATTTCAATCAAGAGAGAAAATAATTAAAAAAATTGTTCTGGAGGAAATAATGTTATTAACAAATTAATATGCTTACTGCAAACTAAACATTTAATATTGACTACAACGGGTAACATTTAATGCATTTTTTAAGGAATTTCACCAATGAAATTTAAAACCATAACCCTGATAAAGAAGAAAACAATACAAGTAAAGTCACTTAAGTTATTGCTTAGCGACAAAAATGAGAAAAAGTTATTCAAAACACTAGAGGTTGTCAAGAATCAGAAGTTCCAGTGGTCGAACTCCCACCTGCTGGAAGTTATTAGCCGCATAATCCCTAGGTGAACAGCAGCCGACTGGACAGGGTGAAGGGCAGGTCTCCGGCTTCAATTAATTAATCGGTGCATACTGGCTAATGGAGAATACGTCTAGAGAAAGCTGGCAGCCCAATACCCTGTATCAGAAGTTGCATGTTCTATACCTGTCTACCGTGGGCAGGACTAATAGGTTATCTAGGTAAACGTAATTTATTTAGTTCATCCAGTCAAGTTAAAGATAATGTGTTTCACCCCTTATTAACCGTAATACAACAAGCATTATAATAATGCTAGAAGCCAGACTGTAGGATGTTTTATAGCTAGTAGAAATATTCCTTTCTTTAGATTCTTAACAAAAATATACTTTTTTTATACTACGTTACACACTTAAGCAAAGTGAAATTAATCATATTATGAAATACAGAGTGTTGTGCTGAATCAAATAACATTAGCAGTGAAGCTTCCTTGCTGAAAAATAATATTTGAACATATGTTGTAATAATTAAATTAAGCGATTTAATGACCTAAATTTCAAATTACGAGAAGTAGGGATTCGGTTTGTGTAGTAATTACTACTAGAAAAGGCGAGATTTTGTAAACAAATTTGACTCATTCTAGTGCCACATATATAAACTACGTTCACTTATAAATTTGTAACATGTTTAATGGTATTAATAATTTTCCTATTACTTAATACAAATTTGGAAATCATATAAAATTGTATCTACTTTGAATAAAGGTACCACCAGCAATAGTGAGTACTACTATAACTAAGTACTTGTATTCACGGCTATTAGCATACAATAGTAATTCAACCCAAAATACATTTTTCAGGGCAGCAAGAGGGAAGCAGTTTTAGAAGAGGGAAATAGTATTATGTCGGTAATAAATTAGATTATACATATCACTGTCAGACTAGGATAGGTGATAAAATTTCAGTTTTATTGGATGCGTCCACTTTATTGCTTCATGTAACCAGTCCAGTAAACAGTACACATTCATGGTGCACATTTATTTGTTAAAAGCTTTTGTTCTTTTACAGCGATCGCGTAAAAATTCCATTTGTTAGTGCCGTTTACCTACACAGATTGCAGAAGTGTAAATCACGGAAACGCATTTAAACCGTATGAAAAATGTTATAGCCTCCGTAAAGTATTTATGATCCTGAAGATTACACAAAAGCGATTATACCTCAGCAAAAAATCGATTTATTTTTCCTTATAAATTTAATTGAAAACTTGTCATAAAAAATGTGTTTTAAATAATTGTGCCAAATGACTATAAGATATTAAAAGAATTGTACATTTACTGTAAGTTATTTAATTTTACAGATGAAAATAACATACTACTACGTTTAGATGTACAATAATTACGTGCCCTTTATAGTTCCTCAGGAAACGAGGCTGTTCCAGACCGCAACATCAATTAACATAGTTTCTAGCGGACTACAAAGAGCCTGTCATACGTAATTTGCTCGACATCAGGAAAGTGACAGATAATTGCGGGATATCAGCGAGATATACAGTAAATATTAGGATCCGGAGGCAGTCATTTCAGTTCAGTTACACCTGATGATATTTCAAGGGGCTCAATTGTTGCGTTCTAATGGAAAGCGATTATTACATTAATTAGTGCAAGACTATAATAATTAGTGCCAAACCCAACGTTTATTGTTGGGTTTGGTTAGATTTAACTTGAATTATTGTATGAAATTACCTTTGTTAATTTCTAACTTTTGTTTAGGTTTAACTAAAATTTGTAATTAGTGACTTTATTGGTGTAGGCCGTTCTGTTTCCACTGTTTAATGCAGTGGTTTGAAAGAAGATATAGTTAAAAAATACATTTTAAAGTTAATGTTTACTTTACTTTTTAACGTTGCATATATTTTTGCTGTTCCTTCGGTTGCAGCGTTATACCGTTAGATACACCTTTTTATATATTAATGCAACGTGTCTTAAGTCATGAGTGCAACAAGCAACATTTATGAAACTCAGCAAGAGGAAAGCCATTCATAAAGGAATGTGATATAAAGGCACCTTAAGAATACTATGTTTAACAAAGTTCCAAATATCTAATTACAGAGACATTAATAGACACAGATACTACATACTGGTTTGCCATTGTTTCACGAGGGGCAGTGATGGTCTAAATCAAAGCTGAATATGTCCCTTACAACAAACATATATTTACACAGTAGTAATATACATCTTTAGTATGAGTTTATTACTTTTATTAAATTCTTACTGAGTTGAAGAACATCATTCACATCAAAACTGCCTGAGAATAAATCAAAATATGTAGCACTATGTAACGTAGCGTTCAGATAAACATTGAATAACATAATAGGGGACTAAGTTTAGCTTTTCATTGTATGGAAAACATAAGGTGTTTTCAATTATTTTGCCCCAAAAGCTTTTAGGGATACCGGAAAGTTCCTGTAGCCGGTCGCCAAATTAAGTAAAATTTTCACCAAAAACCTTAACTAAGTCTGCACAACAATCGGTTTCTAGTTCTTAGGCAACCATACACGTGAATGAATTAAAACAACTAATCTGTTAGTCACCAAAAACTATTAACATAATTACGTAAACTAAACTTCAGTTATATGTAACAATCGTAACGTAAACTTCAATAGTCTCTAGCATTGGCACTAAGTATTTTACATTTTTGGCTCACTTTTTCTGAGTCTTACCTCCATGTTTGGGTTATCTACCTGATGGGTAAAACAAAATTTAATGTTCTTGTCTCGTCACCTAGCTGTTAGCTGAATACATTTTAAAGATGTTTTCATTCCTAGACTTTTTGACACACAGAGTTAATACATATGGTTCAAGTGTTTTTAACTTACTTAATTTTTAATGAAATGAAAAATTTTATACTTAGAAAAATAAAAGTATAATGTAAATTTTTTAATATTTTCTTTTAGAGACTAAGAATAACATGATAAAAAATATTAATATGACTTTAGTAAAATTTACAGCTATTGTGGAACGTTTACCTGTATTTGAGGGCTTACATCATTTCTATAATATACTGCTATCCGGTGCCACAAATAATTGTCGGACAAATAAACAATTGTGCTTATTATACAACAAATTTACTACACTGTAAACAAAGAACAATATAAAATACACTTTAACAAATCTAAAGTGTTTTGTCTGCAACATCGTTACCGTTGAGCATTTGTAACATCGTCGAAAACACATAGGCTGTAATTTGTCAGGCGTGACGTGACCGGAGTAATGGTGTACATCGACAGCAGGTGTGCATCTAGTGTGAAGGCGGAGAAACCTCAAGTAGGTCAATACTAAGCATACTAAAAACAAGCCACTTTTTGCGTAATCTGATCTCTTTGTGTTTCAGTTGATATGATTTGACATGTTTGTAACTTGCCGATTATTTAGCAAAGAGAAGAGCAGCAAAGAACATGAACAAAGTTTGTTTCTTCATTTCCTCTTTCACTACCAACCATTTTGAAATATAAACAGGGTAAAGAAAAGCAATGCATTCTAGAGCATTCTAGGTAAGGTGTAGTTTAGCAAAACTGCAGGAAGTGAAACTAATTTTATCCTAACTTGCGGCTTCAATAGTTTCAAAGTTCAACAATGTCCATCCCCTCTTACAGCGAACCAAGAAGCTGGCATCCTTGACTAGCACGAGCATAGGAAAAAATCATTGTTTCCCTACAATCTTCTTGCTAAATACAAGCGACTTCTGCGAATCATAACTACTATACCCTTCGCGATCGCTGTGTAGGGCAAAACACGCCGCTCTGTCTGTCTGTCTGTCTGTCTGTCTGTCTGTCTCTCTCTCTCTCTCTCTCTCTCTCTCTCTCTCTCTCTCTCTCTCTCTCTCTCTCTCTCTCTCTCTCTCTCTCTCTCTCTCTCTCTCTCTCTCTCTCTATCTCTCTCTCTCTCTCTCCCAGCATACTGGGAAAAAGGGCGATATAGAACTTCCGCTAAAAATCTTCCGTTTTTTGCTGTACAACCATTGTATGGACTTCTAACCAAAATGGTATGGACGGAAGCATACATTGGTAAAGCGGCTCTGCAATAACCCTTATAGGGAACTAAAAGTATATAGAAAATTGCAAACAAGACATAAAAAATCATAATGTAATAGTTATTATAAAATGATTTTTACGTTGGCAATATCTTTTGGCATTTATTTTAACGTATTCACATTTCGTAATGGTAATTTTTGCTTACAAAATCTAATATTTCAACAATATATGAAATCCCTTATTACTGCGCCTTATATTCTCCTCCAATTAAATTTCTGATATAATTAGAGCAATGTACTTACACCAAACATGTTTTAACACACACACGCGCGCGCGCGCGCGCGGTATTTATATTGTAACGATACATATCATCACCATACTTCTGAACCAAATTTTCAACCTAACATAACAATTAAATGAAACAAAACCTACCAAGGATTAAGAATTGTCTACCAAGTATTAAAATCAGTTGGAGAATTAATAATTAAAGAACGAATTTACAAATAATGAATAAAAGTAGTAATGAGAAATAAACAAAGAAGAAAATATATTAAATGTGATTAACCCAATGACCCAATAGATTAGGTGAGTAAAAAAAAAACATAGATAATAAAAAATGAAAAGAAGTGAATGACATTATGATAGAACTGAAATAAAAAGATAAACAAAGGAAGAGACAAGACATCTCCCACAGTCTACAACAAAAGAGGTACAACAATGAAGTAAATAAAATAAAACAAGCGAATTATAGAGTGAAGGACTATTAATGACATCAAACCATTGACAGATTATTTTAGGTGACTTGACTGTGACCATAACTCTAATTTAAAATAATGGTAATCAATAATGATCAGGAGAGTATGATTAAACTTTGTATTAGTACGATTTATTAATGTATAAAAGATAACAACAAGATTGTATCTTATCTACTATTTATGTAAGTGATATAGACACAGGGATATCAGAAAAACTGATAATCATCAATAATGTGGTAAAGATAATATAAAAGAGACTGGAAAATAAGTACCAAACAATAAATAGTAATTAATAAGTATTAGTGCATTTAAATAATTGAGTAAAATGTATAGAAACCAACCACCAAAATGAACCCATTGCTGTAAACCAGAATAGAGACACACATAACCTAGCTCAACAAGCATTTTGCACCTATAATGACAAGAATTAATAATAAAAAATTATCAAACCATATTCTATTATACTGTACTTAAAGTAGATGTTATGAGGATCATACCAGTAACAATATTAGTTACCAAAGGAACATTTATATTGTGATTAGTGCAAATTAACGTACTGAAATGGACAGCATAGAATTTACCCAATAACCAATCGAAAAAACCTTTAGAAATACTAATAAAAGAGAAAGATGTTGATATCAGTATAATCAATTATGTGTAGTACAACTAATATGATGTAAACCAATAGACTAATTATTATCATGAAATTGAGTCATAATAATATAAATTAAATATACTTGTCATGTAGCACTAGATGCAAGAACTATTGATGAATTAACAGCAAATGGGAATATCCTGGTGCAAACCAGAACATTGTAAAACTTTATAGTTATGGTAATGACCATTTATGTAAGAAATAATGACTTAAAAAACAACTAGGTAATTTATAATGAAGGTAATTCATGTAACACCCTATAGTGCAAAACTATGGGTGATTATAAAGACTAAAATCAACAAAAGAAAGGTGTAATAACAAAAACTGAGGTGATCAGAAGTTGTAATGATCATCTCAGAGTAATTGTGACATAACAGAAGATGGTCAAAAACCACTTTTAAGATATAATAAGTAAATATAGTTTGTAGTGTCATAGGCCTACTAAAAGCCTTGGCATAGCTTATGTTTTTATTGATAATTGTAAATAAATACTGTGTAAAGAGTACACAAAAGGACTTGGAAAGCATCATCTCAATGAGATATGATAGCCGTGTGGTAATATAAGTTAAATAATATATAAATTCAGTACAAAATTATGTTAGTTGTAAGTTCAAAAAACTATATCTGTTAATAGTGAACGAAAGTATTTCATGTGAGGACTCTAAATAATGAGCCAGATGATCGCCATATCATGGTAAGGCTGGATCAGCAATTAAAAGTAACGTAAGAGTTTTATATCAGTTGGAATGTATTTGCATCAATTTTGACAAAATATTAGGCATCACTTTGTTAATCTCAACCCCAGAAACGCAAGCGTTCTTAATAATTTGGTAAAGGGGTAGCCACGCTCATGGAATGTCATCAACCTTTCCATCAATCAGAAGGGTTAAATCGAGATTTGGTTAGGAAACAGAAGCAATCTTCTTGAGAGAGAGAGAGAGAGAGAGAGAGAGAGAGAGAGAGAGAGAGAGAGAGAGAGAGAGAGAGAGAGAGAGAGAGAGAGAGAGAGAGAGAGAGAGAGAGAGACAGGCAGACAGACAGACAGACAGAAGTTTGGAAGAGTGAGAGAGGGAGGAAGGGAGGCAGTGAGTGAGAGGTAGTAAGAGAGAGAGACAGAGTGAGTGGGAGGGATAGTGAGTGATAGAGCGATTTCAGGTTAGAGTGAGATGCTGTGAGAAGGAGTGGTAGGGGGAGAATGGGTGAGAGAGAAGGTGTGATGTTGACATATACATAAATTACAATATTCTATAGTACTCTTGACTATAATTTACAATATGATTACAATTATTATCCAAGTTTACTTCTTAGATAAATTCACCATAAACTTTTATTTGTAACCTTATGTCAACTATCTGATGGAAATCATAAAGTTCTACAGTTATTGTGTAAAATGTATGTTTCTAAATTATGATTGTTTTTTAATACCAGTAGTAAGTGAAACATGTTAAAAATAACTTTTAATAATAATTGCATAGTTGAACATCTAATTTGGTTTTAGTTACAGGCAATACATTTTACTATTCTTTATGTTGACTGCTTATGTATAAACAATTTGTGTACCAATCTAATATCCAATTGTTGACTACAGTTTGTTTAATTAATTAAAATATCATTACATATAATAATTTAAATTGTAATACTGTATAAATTAAGTTCTGTCGTACAATAATTTTCTCTTTTTCTTATAGATAAAATTGGAAGATGTAAACAAACTATCTTAAGTCTTTACATATACAATGATACATACATACGCAAGAACACAGACTCACTTACACGAACACGTTCACCCAAATATTTAAATGTTCTGTTGTGTTTGACATTTCTTTCCTATTTCATACACAGGTCCTGATGATGACAATAAACATTGTCGAAACGTCGACACACAAAAATTTAAAAATTTGTGTTATTTTTGACCGATCCTCACTAACCTCCACTAAAAAATTCATTGATTGACGGTCACTACGAATTTAAGGATTTAATTAAACTCTGAATTATATACAAAATAATTATTATTCTATTACAGCTGACTAGTGATTCTGATGCAAACCTATTTAAAATATGAGACTTTTGTATACTAAGTAAACAATACGATTTAGATTATGTGTAAAATTTAAGAGAATGAAATGAATATAATTGAGAATAATTTTTTCATGTAACATAAAACTTGCAAAATACAAGTTTCTCTTTAAAATGTAGTACTTGAGAAACTTAAATCAAACCATTTAATAAGCTAATAGCGTAGAAAACTGTTTTGAAATTTCACTTTGCTGTTATAATAGGTAATACCAAATACATAATCTAATGACATATACAAGAAGTTGAACATAAGCAACGCTAAAGAGACAAGGTGAACACAATTGATAGTTATTGTACCATCGCAAAGAGGGTTGTAAAAAAGATATAGGAAATGAGTCAGTAAATGTACTGGTCAAAGACGATACAACAAGTAATTATTAGTCGCAACACATTAGGGCTAGTATGAATTCAGACAGTTACATTTGGGTATTACGTCATTAAAAGAATAATATGCCTGCTCAATGAGGATAACACTATGGCATGCTGTTCTCATAGAACTTCACACACTCCGAGTTCTGAAAGATTTAATACGGCAAAATTAAGTCAACTCTTTATTTTTTCAAAACCTTAGTCAACATATACAACAAATTTTTGCATATCGCTTTTTCTAATTTTTACTTATAATTTTGCCTGTAATAACGCTTGCGGGGCAGTTTTAGATTACTCGAGAACACTAGGGAGCGTCTCGGTAGGCGCCATCGCGTCTTCCGACTCATTTGATTTTCATTTAATGGTTTCGTAACATGTATGTTGCTTAATCATAGTGACGTTACATTATAATTCTCTGTCACCTTCAGAATTAGATTACACAAATGTGAGTCTTCACTCGCACTTTTATATTAATATCCATTGCATATATAAAAAGAAAACTTTCCCACTGTATACGTTGAGCTACAGATATTTAAGTCTCTCTGTTTTTGCTGAACTTTTATTAATAAATGAAAGGAAATCACGATTAGATTTAAATTACATTTAAATTTAAATTACCGTATAATTGTTCTTGATCTTACGATGTCATGGCACATTCAGCATAACCTGAAATATTCATGGCCGAAGCGAGTTTAATAGTGACAGTCAGCCGGAAAATATAAAAAGATGCTAACGTTTGAGTCGTAGAAGAGAAGGATGATAAAGAGATTCAACTTACCAATTAAAAGGATTGAGCTTGTATCATTACCTTATTTAGCGCAACAGTGTGTCACAGTTGTTTAACACAATTATTTAACGGTATTTATTGTGTGTTACGTTATTGTGTGTGTTTTGTTTATTTTAAACTGTAATTAAAATTCTGACTAACAAATCCATTGTGTCCAGTTCACTTGTATCCACTGCTCCACTGTTTAAACACGACCATCAGTGCAAACATTGTAAAATGTTTTAATCTTTGTACTTGAAAATGCTTCAATTCGTTGTACGTAAATTTTCCTAGAAGATGTGAAAACAAAATTACAATAAGCGAATACTGCGTATATCATCGTGTATTTCATACACGTGGATAAACATGAAATGAAATTCACAAATGTTTCTAATGTTTTGTTTTTGCAATAATATTGCTCAATGTAAAAAAATATTAACGTTTTTAAAAAATCGTATAAGTTTTCATGTTAGTGCCTGTAAAGACAAAACATATGCCGTTGAAATAAATCTGTTTTTCTTGATACACTTCATATCTGTTTCTCTTAAAAAATAAAGTTTTCCTGTATTCTTAAACGTTTTAATTTGTAATGAATAGAAATAAAATTACCGTATACACCTATCTTTACTGATAATGAAATAATTTATCGCATTCTGCATATCTTAAATTGTACTTACTACATACGTAATAGAATATTAGCGTTTGATGTTACGTGCTAATGTTAGACACTACAGGAGAGATATACATTTGAGAAAGAAGTTGAAATTAGTAAAGAGAAGCATCGTCTCATCAAATTTCTCAGTGAACAGTTTGTCTGCTAAAACAAAGCAATTTAATCCTATTTAGTAGTAGGCTACCGTCCTTAACTTAATTGTATTACTTAAATCAGCGATGCGTGTTGTGTACCTTGTACACATTTGCTTGACCTCAACGTCACGGTAATCTTAGACGGTCTATGGATTTGGAGACATGAATGAAACTAGACAATCCTTTACGGTGTCCGTTTTGACAAATTTTTAATTGAACGCCGTACAGCTATTATACGCAAATATCGCTGTCTACTTTTATCGTCCCTTATCAGTGTTTCTCGTCCTTGGTTCCTAAAGTTAGTAAAAAATTATGTGTTTCTTGTATGCTAGTAACTTGTTACCTGAATATAAAGTAACAGCACAAGCACATGATTTGCAAAAGTCAATGAAAGGCATATTATCTTAAACTCCTTGGTTCTGGTTGACCACTTTTTAGGGATGCTGCTTCAGCCGGGCTACCACTCCGACAGTCTCAAGACGAATTGCTAGACGGTCTTTGCAATATCAAGTAAGGGACTTAATATTTAAAAGATTCTGGACTGAAAATTCTTCCTTCGAACTGTGTGAGATTTAATTTTAATTTTATAGTTGCGTTCCATGTCTTCTAATTTTTGGCGTCATAACCTTCCATCTTTTTTAAACACTAATATCTGAAACAGTTATATACCTATTTACGACACCAGTAACATAGACGTTAGTTTCCTTAAACGAAATGCAAAATAAAGTAGCATATTGACTCTCGAGTTGTAAGTTGCAAACTTCTAGTTTATTTCCCTACTCAATCAAACATATACTTCTCAGGTACAGTGCCTCGTCCCCACACCAACGTATGAAGAAGCCATTGGAAACGTGTGTAAATTTTGTCAATGGTTTTTCTTGCAAACCAGATGGCCCACAAGCTTCGTAGACTAGTCACTTCGAAAAATAAGACATCCTAACACTGGAATTATCGGTGGCTAAAGGCTTTATAGGTGTTATTGTCATCCATATGTACTTTGCCAACTGTTTTTAACCAGTCTGTTTTTAAAATTACATAACAATAAAGTTGTCCTTAGGAATGAAAACTTTTCATCCTGAGCGTATCGCTCATTGTTTTTGTTAGGCTGTTAGGCTTCATCTAATAGGCCTATTTTTAAATACGGATATAATTCAATAGCGTTATTTGTAGACAACTCTTGCCTACAGTATGTTGTGTGAGCGAGGATTGTTAAGACCGTACTGCTACATAGACCGTATTCATCGTAAAATTAAACCAGTGGAATAACGTATTTACAGTCTTATTTACGCTTCTGTAAAAAACATACATTCATTTGCAGCAGTTGCCCTAATTATAGAGTTTATTAAATACTTATAATATACAAACTATAATCAAAGACACCAAGCTAAATAATAATTTAATTATAATCAACCTCCACCTCACCTCGTATTCTATTGACTTGTGAATTACAAGATTAGCGCGGTCTTTTTTAGTATTCGGCCTCCCAAATTGGTACTCGTAGAAACGCTTAAAAACCGGGAAAACCCAGAAATTCATTTCTTCTTGCAAAATTTTATGTAAAAGAACAGTTTTATTTTGACACTGAAACGCATAAGAATGCACCTAAAGTCATTTGCAAATAAAAGTAGAAACATAATATGGTATGTTAATGTAATGCCTACAAAAATTAATTTTAAAATATCTAATTATATTTCAAATATTTACGATGATATCTTCTAAGAAATATTTTTACTATTTACTAATATGTTTACTATGTGCATAATATAGTAAACTAAAGCAGGCAAATAGTGTGTGCAGATGTTGTATACATTCCAAACATTATTGACTGTACTTTGACACGTAAAATTGATGTTCTATACATTCCTTATATGTACTTAACTAAAACAATTACTCATATCCAGAGTTAATACATCACTTTGAGTAATGACGGAGCTATCAGAAACACCTGTTACTAACTTATCGTGTGGAAAGTGTTGGAATATTTTACCTTATATGAACCCGTGACTAGTTTTTTTTTTTTTTTTTTGCTTAATTAAACCAGTAAAAGATAAAGATTTACATATACTTATTTATTTTTATAACTTAACAGTTATAGTTACATATTTGCCGAAAGCAAGCCTCGTTAATAGTTTTCTACTACCCTGTATACCCCAATAGGTTAATAAATTTTAAAACATGTAAAATAATAAATTGCTCAAACAAATATTGTTGTGCTAGTGTCTTTGCATTATTTAATTATTTCTTATAAATTGTATTATTAATTAATTATTTACCTAGTACTTGAAACTAAACTACAACAATATAACTGTATTTTTGTCTTCCCAGTACTGTACAATTTTTATATATTCTATAAACGTTTACAAAATTTATTATTCTGTTGATCATTCTTTTTGACTGTGGTTGTATTGTTCAATTAATATGTAGGCCTACGTTATGGATCCTTAAGAAACAATTGTGTCTTATGCAATACGCAGTACTCTATAGAACTGTCTGACATGTGGTTTAGACAATCTACATGAACATCTAAAGGACTATTGTAATACGAATTTCACAATCTGTGGGAACTAACCTGCGTGACTACTATATATTGTGTATGTCCGTAATGACCGCCCAAAAGTATCACTCCAAAGGCGGCAATCAATTTACACAAAGCTTTTTCACACCACGTTCTTGAAATAAAATGTGATGTACACGCCGATGTAAAATGTCTACTATCTCATCAATGTCATCCGCTATAAATCTCTGGTTTTTACCACTGTGTATGAATTTTTTCTTCCACTTGTGTATGAAAAAGTTGTTCCACTTTTTAGGCGTTCACTGCTGGATTACCTTCAGTGCTCCTACAACCATGTTCAAATTGGAGTGTCCACATACGAACAATTATTTTTGAAGGAATGGTATCTCCTAACACAGTTGACTATTTTTTTTGTAAATTTTCATTGACTTAAGACTATATTAACAGACAAATGAATAACAGTACGATGATAATTATGTCTATTTTTTAAAACACGAGTAACTCATAAATTTTGTACTGCTAGTAAACAGCGAGTAAACAGAGATATATGTTTAGAAATCACCTTGTGATTTCACCAAATATGAGTTTTACAACACATGACAAATTTTACTTTTACCTCGAAGCCCCGAAAAAGTTTTAACTGTTCCTCATATACAAAAAAAATATTACAACAAACAACACAATATCAAATCTTATGTTCTTAACAATATTAGGAATTGAAATTCTTGTATTTTAAAACTTAATTATATTTATATTATTTTTTAGCATACTCGACAGGATCGGCCAGTATCGGCTGAATTGGTGGGAACATCTTTGCCGAATGAATGACTGCCGCATCCCCAAATAACTACGGAATAAGCCGAGGGGACGGGGAGGTGTGGGACGTCCGAGGAAGCGCTGGAGTGACAAGCTGTAATATTTGGCTTTTTGAGACCGGAACAAACCATTCTTGGTTTAAACCTTGAAAGTGATGATGATGATGATGATGATGATGATGATGATTATTTTAAGAAAAATAATATAGGCTAAATTATTCTTAAATATTCCATATCCTGTAGTTAATATTTTTTCAGAATTTAATTAATGCATTATTTTACTATTGGACTCAGTAGACCAGTGGGTATGGCACCTGGCTACTAATCTAGAGGTCCAAGGTTCGTTTCCCTGGGCCGCAGCATAAAATCAAGGTGCGCTTTCCAGGCCTCAGGTTGACTCAGCCTGTTGAAAATGAGTACTTGGGATAACATCCTGGTGATAATAATGGGCGGCTGACGAGTAGTGCTGGCTACACTGCCTTCCTTGTATGCCGTACGGCTCGCATAAGGCAGCCTACCCTGCCGGACTCCTAAGTTGCTTCGGTGGTACACATGGGACCTATTATTATTATTATTATTATTATTTAACTATCAATAATTACATGGTAAAATTTAATGTCTTAATTATATTATTTATTTCTTATTATCTTTAACTAAATTTATTTTTTACTAATTTATCTTGGGCATCAAAAATTTGTATTGCTACTGTTACGTAAATATTCTCATTAAAGTTCGAATTCTGTTTTATATCATGATTACACAGACTCTTGATCTCAAGAAAAGTATCATTAAAATTTATATAAAATCATATGGAAATTCAAACACTTATTCATATATTTAAATTAATATAAAACAATTCTGTTACAGTTTAAGGGGAAACGGAATCCCTATCTTCCACCATGTTAACGTAAGGAACATTTTATAAAAAGCTACTAAACAAATCTGTTTGAAACTTTCACAGCAGTTTCTGTAAGCCTTTTGACAAGAGCTAGTTTTTTTTGTTAAAAATGAAAATGAAAATGAAAAGCACAGGAAATGAAAACAAATGTTTTCTCATTCAACTTTTGAAAGTTGATAAATTTTTATAAAAACTATTTTTTGTAATACGTTAATTTGCTTTTACCGTGTCAGAAGTATATGTACTCACATACTGTGAATATTGTATGAAAGTTTCACAATGATTGGTTCAGCGGTTGGTGAGAAAATGTTCCTTATGTTCTTTCAAAAACCATACTTTCGGTAATCCAGAAGAAACTAAAAACATAAAAGTTGCGTTCTTAGTGTTTCCATGGGGACACTTTTTCAATAATTCTGGATTACCAAGCTATAAAAATTTGATTTCATTCACTATGGCAATAACTTGTGACAGTATCTACTTGTGACAGTTTCAACACATCTATTGAAAATATTGTTAGCTCCAGCTAAAGTCGTTATAGCAATACAGCGCTACCTTTACTTGTAGCCCAACTTAACTACACTTTTGTAAAGAAAGATGGCTGACTTCTTAAATATGATCAAAACTTATGGTCTGGTTTCCAGGTTAAAAATAAGATTTTTTGATACTATATTAACCCGAGTGTATGTCATTTTGAAATTATACTGTTCATATTACACTGTGACAGATAATATAGAATAACTTAGGCTTTCGCGGCCGACGTCAGGTTTGTTCTAATTATTACTTGTCGGGCTGTTAAGCCGTAATCTCCTGTTTATGTTCAAGACAGACGTGTCGTCCCCACCATCAGGGGCCATCTCCATTGTCAGAAACGATTGAAACAATTGGCACTTTTCAAACCTTTCTGTTTTCCGTCAGTTGATTATTATTTCTGAGATTAATTATGAGTAATATTATGTCTCAGAAAATTACAGTCTTTAACTTGACTTGGGATTCACTATTTTTTCCTAATTCGATTTCTATAAACAAGACTATTCCTTTAATGTCAACATATTTTTTTTTAGGTCTTATACAATCGAGAACCTTATTACAACAATATTACCAGAAACCTAATTACGGTATCTATTGGCGTTTGGAACATAAAATAACATATTTAATATAGCCTTATTAAATAAAATAATTTACAAACACATTTTGAAAAACCTCAAGTCAACCTTCAAACAAATTATCTCTATTGTAGTGTTGTAAAATCTACTCATGCTCGGGCGTTTCTGTTTTACTCCATTGTCGAAAGAATTTCTCTTGAGTTTTGAATTCAAATTCATGTTTCGTTTGTCTCTCATTGATTAAAAGTATAATTACTAAGAGATGTAGCAAATAACGCCGACTGGGAAATGGTGTTCATTTCAATATTTTCCACCAATGCAGTACAGTCTTAATTATCTCTGCAACTCTGCTTCAATGTACACCGGTGGGAAACGAATAATTTTGATGAATTTGAACAGACACGTATCTCAACATAAGTAAGGAGCACTTTTTAATTAAGGACAGCAGTTATAGTTGTTGACTTTATAAAAGATACGACTCAGTTTTTAACGATTTTTGGTCTTTTATATATTACAAATTTTTTTTTTATATTCTTCTCCTTGAGTTTAAATTAAGAATATTGTGAATTTTCTATTTCATAATGTAGACTATAGTTAAAAACGTAACTCCCGATATTTCATAACTGTTTGGTACTTAACATTAAGCATTAATTAATAACGGTTCACTTATAATTATGTAAAATAAGAGCATGTTCGTGATTAAGGTTAATCTGAAAACTTAATAAATTTTAAATTATATAATAAAATGAAACAATGCTTGTTTGCAACACATAAATTTTAAGAGAAACTTTATAAGATATATTTGTACGTTATCCATACTTCACTAAGAAGCAAAGTATATAACTAAAATTGTAAAGTCAAAAGTGAAGGACAAAACAAACAAATACCAATAGAAAGCAAACTCCAAATATATAAATGTAATATAGTATAACATAAATTGTCAAAAACACAAACAATATTAAGCAAAGAAGCCAATCATAAAAGTCAGTACACAGAGTTGCAGAAGTAATATACGTATATAGCAAATGACTAAATGCGACTATTTTAAATATAAAATGGTTTTTTGAATTTATGACACACCTTATATAAGAAAAAATAATTTTTGTCATTTATAGAAACGCAGATAGTTTACACACAGTACCTGAGAACAAGGAAACATAAGGTATAACAATAACAGATTCACTTACACACTAACACGGAAAAGACAAAACGCATTCATGAATGTATGTAGATAAGGTAATAGACAATAGTCGCATAAAAACATTTGAAAAGTACAGAACAACTATATCTACTTTTCATAAATTGTACAAACCTTCATAAAATACTGCCTGAGTGTGTAGGCTTTTGCCGTTTTGGTCGTTACAAAAATGTGTTATAATGACGTACCTTAAGTAATATAATTGATACGAATAATGTAGATTAATCTTGAAGACGGAATAGCTACATATGCAGACTGAGAGTAGGTATTTGAATATACTTAAAAACAAGTTTTTTATGGAGGAGTTTTTTTACGGCAAATGATTGTTATTAAATTAGCTTTTTCCAGATTAACTAGCTGTTTACTTAGTAATTAAAAGTCAATAATTTAAAAATTCAAAAAACAATCTCAATTATTATCGGTTAGAAAATAAATACCGATTTAGATGTTTTGAAAAACCAGAATGAATCTAGTCTGTACTTTCCATAAAAACTTCTAAATTACAACCAATAATAGTAATTCCTAACACACTTGCTAGAAAAAAATGGGAAAAACGTAATTGATAAGATAAGACTATCACAAATGTTGGTAGCAACCAATCTGCCAACGTAAATTCCTGGAAAACATTAACGAAACGTGTAAATACTTTACTTGCTCATTTCTCATTTAAAAATATGTTTTCTATATATGTTACAAAGTCTATATTTATATTCAATAAATATTCTTCTTGTTATATTGAATAAGACAAATTATTTATGCTTCAGAGGCAGATATAGTTTATAAGACAAACAAATAAGTGAAAATAAAAGTTACATGGGGAAAGGTATTCTGCAAACCTTTATCAGTTGGGTGGCTAGAATAAGTTATCAGCATTAGTGGGCCTACATTCCGAGTGAAAAAGTTGCTTCATTCGAAAGCTCAATAAATCTACAGTTCAGTAGATAGTTCAGTTTGACAACGAGTGTGAGTTTAGGGCTATCACATAAACAAACAGCAACATCAAGGTATCAGTTGCAGGTACTGGCCAAGAACTGTTTTAGACTGAACTCTATGTCCCTGAGATGAATGTGAATAGAGTGAGAGCGTAGACATGTGCTGCACGCGTAGGCACGCGCAGTGGTGTAAAAAACCAACGACTACTGAGATATACCGAATCACATTACATTATCAAAACTTACATTTTTTCATCTAAAAATAACAATGT
Source organism: Magicicada septendecula (assembly GCA_034769895.1). Classification (NCBI taxonomy): domain Eukaryota; kingdom Metazoa; phylum Arthropoda; class Insecta; order Hemiptera; family Cicadidae; genus Magicicada; species Magicicada septendecula. Next base: position 326,222,217 of record CM068372.1, read on the forward strand.
TTCTCCCAGATTCCCAAAACATTTAATTTGCATAAGGTACTGTACTTGAAACTCGTCACTGCAATATCTGGTCTTTCAATTAACGCTTTTCTTTTACTTCAACATTTCTTCTATTTGAACAGCAAACTTTTAAACATTCGCGTAATCATTTAGCATTCCATGGGAAATTAATTTTATTTTTCACGATTAGTTGGAGTTTTTTGAACAGTGGGTACAACGTTTTGATTTTTATAAAAGTCATGAACAATATTTCTTACTACACACGTATCGAAGTCATTAAGAAAAAGCTTCCTCTTCACATACGTTTTGGTTTTTCCCAGCTGTAGAGATTTTTCTTTCTGGACTGCATTTCTTTTGCTTTCTCAAGTATTTAGGAAAGGCTTCCGATTTATTATAGTAATATGTTTGATTGATTGATTGATTCACTGGGTATGCCAATGAGTTTCGTTGTTTTCCTTTGAAATATTTTTCAATTATATTAATAATTATTTCGTAACCTTCACTGTAAAGAAGAAAACTTTTTTCTTTGCTTCTTGAAGAGACATTGTTACTAGACAGCTACAAAAAGTAGTTATATACAAATAACAGGATAATGCACTCAGTAACTGAAAGTAATCAAAAATATGCTAATCCAAAATAACAGTCCACAAATTCGTACTTGTTAATGTAACTATAACACAATTAATTAAAAATTACTAAGTTGTAAAGCCAATAAGACGTAGTCTTTGAACGCACTTAATACCTCAACGGTGAAAACCAGACTAAAATAATATTACCTTTGTGAGGGATCCCAGTTTGCACTGTGAACAGGGGCATGCGGGCCATGAATCATTGGCATTGAAAAGCAAACTATACTAACACATACTTCATCCCCGTCCATCAGAGATATAGAGTGTAGTATGATACAGTAATTAAACGTTGACTGTCAGCAGGTGTAAGGGCTTTCTGGTACATCCACGTGTTGTACTCTTGGTACAACGCTACTTAGTTCTGTAAGTGTTTTTTCCATTAACTGTAATTTTCTTTATCTCATCACTTACTCCTGCAAACAGGTACCTAACAGGTGTGCTCATAGTCTACATAATACAATGTACTCGGATAATGCAATAGACCTTACTAATTTATAATTTACTTTCTACGGTATTATAATTATAATACCGTGAATGCTGAAAAAGTACTTTACTTAATTCCACTAGTATAGATTTCCACATTGCTATCCACTAGAATAGAATTTTGATAACTTCAGCAAGTCAATTTATTGTTTTAGTAGGATAAAAACGATGGTGTAACCAATCCATACCACGAGCACCAAGCTGACGATTTCAAAATATAATGTAGAAAATTCTTCAGGTTGTGTGGTAGTACCTGCCGAATTCTAATAATGTGTGATGCACGAATCTAAGTTATTCTAATCTTACATATATTAATATTAAGTTATTACACAAATTTCTCAAATTATGTGAGAGTTGCCCATCAAGGTTTATACATTTTGAAAGGAAGCTCTGTGTAAGCCTGTACGAATGTAGCGTTACTTTAAGAGTGCAATGATACATGTCTTCTAGACGTATTCGCTAGTAGATTCAGCTTTGTTTAACATTAAAACAAAAATATTTTCTTAGTTTTATAAGGTTATTTGTTAACAATTTTATTATTAGTTTTAAATAAAATAAGCTAATACTTTAAAAACAAAAACCTTTGTATTCCGTAATTTTGGGAATTACTGAATTCTAAAGTTCAAGCAAAATGTCTAGTCATACTTAATCATTGCGCTCAGTTCTCATAAACAGGGGCAAGGGGATTTTTATGTAGGTGATTATTCTATATTTTCTGAAATGAATGTCGGAGACAAGAGATTAATACAGTATGTATAGGTAATAGATTAATCTGATGTTTTCAATGCCGTAGAACCAAATATTTTACTGTCCTTCCTATGCTAATTTGCTGTTCCCTTTACTGACACTCTCAAGAGTCTGATGTGGCCATAGAATCTTTCTATGTGTCCAAAATATTATGTCTCTGTGTATTATGTATTATATTGTATCTCTATGTGTTTGTGTGTAATGTCCCTCTTTGTCATTTCCGGTAACAGCTAGTTAATCAAAATGGATATTTCGGAGCGAAATTAGCCTCTACGACTTGTACAATTCGTTTCCATATATTATAGGCATTCCTTTCTTTGATACTTTTTGACAGTTGAGAAAGTTTCTAACTAACCGAAAACTAGAACATTAAACAAGTAGAAAGTCGTACTTCATGGGAACTTGAGATATCTCTCTATCTTCCCAGTTTTGTACTTTTAAATTCCATTACTAAACTTTTATATGACTAGATATTTCCCTCTAAAACTCTCTTTAAAAGTTGTGATTTATCCTGCTACTAAAACTTAGCTACTCTTGTAAGTTCTTGTTTTCAATTACAGACACAAAGAAGCATTGAGTTTGTGTTTAATTGATATTCTACCGTGGTAACCCAGGATAAGAAAAGCAATAAACTTTTGACTCCACTGGAAGAGTGGCAAACCGATAGTGTTGATAATCACGTTGACACAGTTTAATACAACAAATAGAAACTCGTTCCTACTTTTTCCGCACGGCTGATTTCTTTAATTGCTATTTCATTAAACACTATATCATGTGGGTCATTAGGCGCGATCGTACATCCCATACCTATTAATGTGGAAACATTTGATAAACTCGTGAATCACATTTTCCATCGCCCTTATAAAAATGTGAGAAACTTAGATCCTACCTCGTATTTGAATTTTACTATTTAGGAGCCAATGAACCGAATGCCGACAGAAGCTCTAACAGCTACCTTTTCGCGAATTCTATGTAGCCAAATTAATTTAATTGATAAAAGGCGATACATTCATACAATCGTATGCAAGTTTTTAAAATCTGTTTTCTACTCTTGACATCTATACATTATTCCTCTTGACATCCACACAATATGAAATTCCTAAAGTATCTCTACTGTCGACCGCTGCTCCTCATCTATACGTATATTCTTTGCCGCTCCACCGGCAAGATGTTAACGGGCAGCCTTCCTGCGATGACACACAATATGTCGTCGACAAGTGACAAACACAGCAGTCATCTGAGGACAGTAGTAGACTCACAGCAGACATATTGTTTCTTTACATTTCAACTCTGACCAGGTCACCTCGTCATACAGTAATGCAGACGATACTACTGTGGAAAATTACAGTCTTTGTGCTTTTGTTGTCTAAAATATCGGGCAGTAACCGTGCTGGACCTACAACAGTAGTTGAACCTTACTGTCAGCGTACTGAGTAAGACTACCAAAGATCAATCTGAAGTCAGTAATTACATGAACGTATCGTATATATATTTGATACTACTACTACTCCTACTACTACTACTACTACTCTCCAGCACTACAGCCCATGGCGAGCCTTGGCTTCCGCTACGACCCGTCTCCACTCAACTCTGTCCATTGCCTTCAATCTCCAGTTCCTAATGCCCATCTTTCTCAGATCTTCTTCCACATCCTGCTGCCATAATACTGTCCCACCCCGGATAACCGAATGGGGGACTGTTTTACCTCCGGATATATTTTGAGCATTAGGATCATTCATGATATTTTCCTTCAACTTCTTCTTTCCCACTGACAAGTCGTTGGGTTTCTCTACAGTTACATTTTATGGTGTGGGTCGTATGCTCCACGACCAACCCCATCCTGGAGGACCAGGGACACTTCTGTCGGGGTTACCATACCTTAGCTGGTCTGTTCCAGTTAATTATTTCGGGCGCTGGAAACTCGCCCTTCATCCTCTCTCATGTTTGCTACATGACGCACAAACAGGCACGCCATGCACCCAGGGGTCACGCGACTACAATTAGTCTTCGAGGACGTGAGAGTAGGATTTGTTGGCAGAGCTGAGTTCATCTAGAACCTCTGACACTTTCGTCAGAAAACAGTGGGCTTTTCTCAGAGTTTTGTTGCTATCTGGGCACCAGCAACCCAGATCGCCTCTGAGACCCTTTACCAACCTTTGACCCCCATATATTTGATACTTGAATGCGTAATTGCCAATCTCATATGTCAGTCACCATTCTCGTACTGTCAGCTTGGTTAGACTGTCTCTGCTTTCTTACACCTAATACTAGGCCAAATGATCTCCTCCAATAATGCATTATATTTTCATTTTTGCCAATTCTGCCCATGTCTTTTCACAACTCCATCTTCTTTGCTAACACTATCATATTTAGCGACAGTTAACATGCCAACGTTATCCTCCAGCTCGAGACAACTACGCTAGAATTAACAAATTACACAATCTATACGAAAAACTAAAGGAATTTAAGATTTACATTTTCTCTATGTGGTGGCTATGTGGGACTATGTTAAAACACTACGATTAAGCACTTCACAGGCGATGGAAACATTTACTTAAATTCTACAAAATATTAAACTACAGAACGTCTCCTCCTTTTAAAAATTATAAAATACAAGGCAAGATCTCTACTGTAGTAGCAGAGAATATAATTTTCTAATAACTAAGATTATAGTAATTACATACATTCTTGGATAGTGTGTGTGTTGGAGGGGAGAGAGAGAGAGAGAGACAGAGATAGACAGACAGACAGACAGACAGAGAGCGTGAGTGCGGGGAAGGTGAGTGTTACACATTTACATATTTATAAATTTCATATTGTTCTACTGCAATATTTGAAAAGTGTAAGAGTTAGCATAAGCGCCAGCTAAGTACAGATAAGGAAAGTTACGATTTGATAATAACAATGAAATGTTTTTCATTTTACAAAACTAATAAAATTTCTTGTAATTATCAGCAGAAATATTTACACGCTTTCGTAAAATAGTTTTAGTTCTAATAGAAAAAACGCAGATCAGTCCATTAAGTGTTCCCATGACGGACAATTCTCCATATCTAAACACTTACAGCAAGCAAATCTAATTTCCCTCTTTAGTTGTTCTACGTTCACTCACAACGTCCATCAATATTATCAAGCTTGACACGAACTGCTTGACTTAAACTTGAAGTATCCGTTACCCATGGATGCTTACAAAGTTTTTATATAACTGACATTACTAAAAACACAACATTCATATTTATATCTCTAAACTGTCACCACGTGAGAGCAACAGAATGGTTGAACTAAAGATTACCTCCTACTCCAAAGAATATTACATTTAAAAATGCCACAATTATTATTCCTGTATAATGTTGATTATCTTTTAACATAATTTCGTTTGCATTACAAACATACAAATTCAAATGTTTTGAAAATATTTCACGCCACATTGGTAAATGAATACATTATGTATACAACTTGAGCAAAGCTTTACAACTTGAGCAAAGCTTAGTTAATAACAATATTACCGTCAAACGTACGAAACAATATGAAACACTTTCAGATTACAAAATTTTGTGACTAGTTGCATAGTGTGGTGATCTGACGATTGTGTTTATAAGTTTTCCGACTACGAATTATGTAATTAATAATTCTCTTTGTTGATATATTAATTCATTGTTTCAACACAAGTTTTGCTAAGCATCCACAACATGAGGTTACTATTATTTCTAACTACTTTTGTATGCAAACAATTTTTTGTAAATCTTCAGGTTCTTGGCTTACTATAAATAGGAATATAATGAATTTACAAAACAAATAATACTCTATAAATGAGTGATGGAAAGTCACAAAGTCACACATGTTTACTTAGTATAAGAAAAAGAATAATGGTAGAAATAAATAATTAAGAAAAAGATTTAATAGTGAAAAGCACACAAAACATCACAAGACAAAAGATACACGAACACTTGTACACCAACAAGCCTTAATACAACATTTCGATTACCACAAACAATACAAAAATTTGTTATTTCTTGACTTTTTATCACTTGCAGATAAATACTGTTTATTACTTATATTCATTAGATACTAGTGTATTGTTACGACGGTCTACTCATTGTCATATGGTACAGTGGAAAAGAAAATACAAGACACCAATAAAGTTACTAATCACTAGCTTTAATTATCACGATTAAACAGTTTGAAATCAACAAGAAAGTATCTTACAATAAATCAAATAAAAATTGTTCACACGGAATAAAAATGTCAACTAATAATTCCCGCACAATTATAAAACGCACAACACTTCGCCACAATGCTTCGAAACGCACTGGGATAGGTCGCCACTAAAACTGACAGCTAAGCGCAGATGTCGTTGCTTAAATAGATACCACAAATGTCTAGAATAATCCATAATTCGCGTCAACAATAAACGAAAACACTAGAGCGTGATTGATTGCGGCCTTGACACAGTGCGCGCGGCCGGCAACGTCTGGAACAGTCTAGCTAACGCATGTTGAGAATCACGTAGGCACACAACATTACGCCCGGATTCCATTGGAATAGCCGAGAAACTTTTAGAATGTTCTGTATTGGCGTTCACTTTTTCCGCATTACGTACAGTATATTTAGCCTGAAGAGGGCTACCGGGTGTTTTTCGTAGTCGAAACTTTGTCTTTATAAGCTTGTCAAGATAGTAAAAGTACGTCAGTTAGATTCCAAATATAAGTTTCTTTATCCTTCTATACTGGCTTGTGAATTATATATACATTATGATATTTAAAAATAGAGTGTTTTAAATACCAAAGTGTGAAGAGTGTATTACATATTATTATTGTATTGTGAAAGTGTAGTTAAAACTAATATCGACTTTGAAAGTAACTAAAGTTAACAAACGTGTTATTGCTAACTCGAATACACGGTGCCGGGTGGGATTTCAAGTATAGACAAATAAATTTAATCTAATCAACAAATAATAGTTGTATTATTACTGAAGCAACGACATTATTTATAATACCTGTCTGTTGTTTCTTATAGTTTGAGTTCAGACAATTATCGGTTTGACGATGGAATTAATTGCTTTTTGAACATGAGATTAATTTTAGTTACCAAAATTACATTTTCCGATTCAAAATCATATATTTTATTTATTTTAATAATAATGAACTGCATAGAAATAGTATAAATTACTGTAGAGCTTGTGATGCATTTACTCTTACCATCCTATATTTGATCAGATTGCGTTTACAGACAATTCCAATTTATATATCCTTTCAGCGCGCTCCAAATAACTATAAATAATTTTAATATAATTTTGTCCTCATATTCACGTACGACTGACATGACGAGTTCATAATAGGATTTATTTCAACATATTTATACGAATTTTCCAATCAAGGTTTTATAGTTTATGCGAGAGGCACTGGAAATTCCACCTCATAGTCCTGTAAGTGCAACAAACGCTTTATTTTCAAGAATATCCTTATCAAAACATTTACCGACTTTTATAATGTTGTTATTTGCAAAACTCCTAGAGTAAATACTATAATAGCTGCAAATGTATGAAATTTCTTATCCGATCTAGACGACAAAGATGTGCACTTACGTGCTTTTTTAGTTTGCAGATTCGTCACACCGAAACAATGTCTTCTCCGCTTCAGCGACACGTTTATCATCGCAGCTGTTAGTGATGTATGTGTTAATGAAAATTACTGACAGTTGTCCATTTATAAATTTTATGTAAATTCCTATTGTTGTAGAGAAGCGTCTTCTGCCTGTCTGTTAGTGACTTTGAATTAGTACCTTTGGAAATCAGCAAGCTATAAAAACTTTAGTCAACAAATAGGTTTTACAACTTGTTTAAATTTGTACCTGCATTCAGAAGAGCTCAATATAATTGAAATGATATTTAATGGGACACTAAGAGAATTATTATGTATCCAAATCTTTAGTTATTTTATCAAATATATATTTTGTAAATGCTCCGAACATCTCCGAGTTTACATGATTTGTCACAAAATCACACAAAATTGATTGGAAAACGTGACTTTCAATATCTAGTTACATAGGAGCAAAGATAATACAAAATTTCTGGTAGAGCTTAAAATAAATTTAATAATGAATTGTCTTTTCTATTTGTTGTATTGTTTTGTCTTTATTCAACGAGATACCTGTTTTCGTTTTTGCAGCAACAAGTGTTGCTAAACCTATGCAAGTCATTGATCCCGTGTCTGGTTTCCTCTTCAGTCTCTCCTCACTCTTCTTACTTTACCTCTAAATTCAACAATGGACCTTTCTCAAATATCCTTTCCCTCTCACTTGAGTTAAAGTTTGATAATTATTCAGTTATGTGTTACACAATGTTTGCTTTAATATTCATTGTAACTGTTCTTACCTGACAAGATTTTGTAATAAACTTATTAAAAACTGACATTTCTAATGAAAGCCAACTACTAAGGCAAAAGGCATGCAGGAGGCTTGTGTTCGTTATATACGTATTTAGACATTTAATGTAATTGACATATTCAATTACTCTGCAGTAGCATGCTTTTCAAACTACTTGAGCTTCTGTATCAGTGTTTTAAATTTTTCTGTTTTACGCTGACGTTTTTTTGTGGTTCTTCTACTCAAGCAAGAAAGTTTATTTTTGTTACTCTGCCTCTCGTTGCGTTGTTTCTTATACTGTAGTTTCTGTGCTTCTTCTTATCGTTTTCGTTTTTCTGTTTGCAGCAGCAGCGTTTGGAAAGTTTCCGTCATCTGACTATTATCCACTTCTCTTTCGCTACTGACACTACTATTTTATAAACAGGTCTGTTGAAGAATCTGCCACATCTCTGTACTTCTGTCTGACGATTACACAGATTATGTTATATAATAGAAACAGAATAACTGGCACAAATAAAGTCACTAATTTCAGACTCTAATTAGATATAGTCAACAGTTATGAATCAACAAAGGCACACTTATATAATAATTCAAGTTGACATCGTCGACTACAAAACAATAAATGTCACCTTATTACAGTTGTTAACTAATTAAAACACTGGCGTATTTATTTTGACGTATTAAATTTTCACTAATCCGCACGTCACTATATCAAACACTCTAAAACTAAGTGTAACGTTGCTTCAAAATCTGAACTTGGTGGCTTCGAAATCCAGTATTTATACTCAGGCCGCCTCGCTCTGTAGTGACGTAGAGGACCTGGGACGAATACGCCTGGAAGGGGCATAGCAAGTGAACTAGACACTTACATAATTCTGCCGGGCAAAGCGTCACGTTGTCAAACATAAATGCGGTATTATTAACACCTCAGCTTATCAGTATATAGTTGAAATAAAATTGTTTTCTATCATTATTCCTAAAACTTGGAAAAACAGATATGACACTGTAATACTGACTATCACGTAAAACAAATATTTACCATTACATATCATTCCACTAAGAACCGCTATTTGATTCTTGTAAAGTGTTAACTGATTAGTTACAATTATCAGCAAATATTAGTAAACGACCTAAAAACCTTTGTTCTGAACTTATTCACAGTGATTTTGAAACCGTAAATAATGTACAATGGCTTACAGCATATTTGGTTGTTACGCCGAATCTGATTCTATTTCATTCATAAACATGGTTGAAGATCACATTTATTTCTTCAAGTTATCGTAGTAATTCATTTCTTAAACTAAAATACCGGTAAAAGTTCTAACAAAACAAGAACAATAAACTTAATTATATTAAAATAAATATTTTTAAAAAAATTGTATTAACAAATGCAAATTTTCTTCGTTGTTGATTACTAAAGACTCCAAATTATGTAAAAACGTATAGACGTTTCCTTTACATCTTCCGCAAAGAAACATTAACAAAGGAAATTTGAATGTTGTGTCAATGATTTAAAATGTCAAGCTCAATTTTGTTCAAATATATAATGTAAGCAGCAAAATGTTACAAGATGCAATGGGAAATCTTATTTAATTATGTGTTACACACAAGATGTTTTTACAAATGCTTAAGCACTGACACAGAGAATGAAAACTTTGAGTTTTTGACACAAAAGTTATGCAGTTCGTAAAATTTTGTTTAATACCTTTTTAGAAATTTAGCACCGCAACGGACAAAACATGTTTTCAGTCGTAGTAAATAGTTAAACGTGTTTCAAATAGATAATGAAAATAGTCCTACAAAATGTTAAGAATGGTTACAGGTATAATTTACTCGAAAGTAAAACAGTTACAATGTTTCGTACCCTTTGCTCTACAGCTATTAGTAAAACTGGTTTTCTCATTAAATAGGAAAGAACACTAAAATATAGTTAAAGCCTTCCATATAGTCCAGTATAGCCTACCCTTAATTTATACGTACACACTCCCATACTCCCCTTCTATACATATGCTTACAAAATATTCCTTTGTATGTGTAAGAAATAAATATTTTGAATCAATTTTGTCATTAATTAACTTTTAATAAATGTAACTAATCTTAATAATAAGTTTTTATTTATTTTAGGTATTCCTAATTTACTCTTGACAGAGTTACATTATTTGTGGTTTTAAAGAAAAAGGAAAAAGGATCAATATAAAAATGTAGAGGGTTTATTGTGTTACCCTCTTTTGTATGAAAGCTCCATGTGCTCAAAATCACTGAGAGTAACAACGCATGCATTAGCAAAATGCCAAAACTAATTAGTTTAATATAGAATGTAACTGTAATACTTCACTGTATTAAACATGCCTATCAACTGAGAAAACATCTCTTTCCAGAGGACTAACGTTGTGCTGAAATAATAAACATATATTTAAAATAAATACGATTTCATACATAGAAATATTACGCCTACATATTACAATGACATATACTGCAGGATAATATGTTTGTAGGCCCCTGCACTTGCAGAAATTAATTTTGATTGGTTGAATTAATAGATTTATTGGTTCTTTTTTTTGTATATAAAACATTTTCAGTTTATATATAAAATTTATGAAATACAAAGAAAATAAATTTTGATAGAGTTGGCAGATACTAATTAAAAATAGCCTTTACTCGTTTTAAACTTTATAAATCGCTTTATAATTTTACTTTTCTGGATTTCCTGGATTATGTTGAATTAGTCCGGACGATTTCACGGAGGTACTTCTACGATTTCACCTCCTACAATAGGATGTTGATTTCAAGGTTTCGTCGTAGGCGTTGTGTCCGTTTAAGTTGCTCCTGATTTAGCCTTCGTTCATAGCTATCAGTCGTTGACGATCTCGAACGCCGTGCCTGAATTGCTCGTGCTTTTTTTTTGCGGGGGAGGAAATATGCATTAGGCACCATCAGGAGGCACCCGGCTGGTCTCCCGGTGTGTGGGACTCGCACCCACCAAAAAACCTCCACTTTACAGGCAGGGAACCCCCCTGGAACAACTATTCGTATGGCTTCAGGGTGGCACCTGGTATTGCGCCTACTATGCTCCTAGAGCTTTGTCAATATCATCGACTTGTGAGAGGGTTCTTCTACCGTAGGACCATTCTCACGAAGGTCACAACCATGTCCCAGTTCTCTTTACTGTTGAGCATGACGCCTATGATGTTATCAGGCGTCATGGGGCCAATCTCCAATTCCAGTCCTCGCCTCTCCGGCACCCACCGTTGACACTCGAAGAAAGTGTGATGAGCCATCAGAGTCTGAGTCGCCGTACACGCACGACGGATCCTCAATCTTACCCATCATTCGCAGGTATGCACAGAAATAACCATGCCCTGTCAGGAATTGAGTAAGGTAATAATCTACCTCGCCGTGCGTTCTGTCCACCCATTCAGGGAGGTTCCCAATCAACCTCGCCGTCCACCTAGCTCGACTCTCTCGCTCCTATCGTAGTTGCCAGCTTCGCATGGAGTGTGCCCTGGACACTGACCTTGCTTCTACGATTCCCAAGTCTTCCTTGGTCTTGTAGAGCCTCCTCCTCTCCTCAGCCATCAGATCTATTGGCATTACTCCAGCGACGACCAATACTGCTGGTTCAGACACCGTTCTGTAGGAGCTGGCAATTCGAAGTGCTCCTCTTTGTTGTACAGCGGCCATCTGAATGCGGTATTTTTCTTGCTTCAGTGCGTGGGACCAGACCTCGCATCCGTAGACAAGAACCGATTTGGTCACCGACATCTGCAGTCGCCGTCTTCCCGCAGCTGGGCCTCCGACATTTGCCATTAGCCTGCTGAGCGCAGCAACGACCTTAGCGGCTTTCTCTGAGGAACATCGAATTTGCTCCCAATAGGAGAGCTTAAAATAGCTGGTACGTAAAAGTGTGCATTCAAGCACAACATTTTATGCTAGTACAAGTTTTGCATTGCCGATCAGAAATAATTACGTTCATGTAAATATGAACGATTATATTATATTGTTACGACGGTCTACTTGATAGTCGTAGGTACAGTGGTAAACAAAATACAAGACTAAGTCACTAATCACCAGCTTTAATTTTCACATGTAAACAGTTCGTAATTAAAAAGACAGTCTCTTACAACAAATCATATAAAAATTGTTCACAGGCAATCAAATGTCAACTAGTATTAAATATAATAGTAGTAGTATGCCGGGGGGGGGGTTACTGGCTCACTTGAATGTCAACTAATAGAGCCCCGCAAAATCACAATTGATGGGAGGGGGTGGAGGGTGATGACGTCACATGACGGGGGGTGGAGGGGGTGATGACATCACGAACAGATGCACTATTCACCTACATAAAGATGCACTTTTGACCTTGATACTGGTTACTGGGGGATACTGGGTCAGTGGATGGGGGGTGGAGGGCTGAATCAATTGGGGGGAGATGGGTGGAGGGTGTTCTGTTGGCGTAGTGTGTGTGTGTGTGTGTGTGTGTGTGTGTGTGTGTGTGTGTGTGTGTGTGTGTGTGTGTGTGATAAAGTTGCGCAATATGATGCAACGGTTCCACTTGACCTACTTCAACAGCTCACCACAGCCTCCCATTCCCCTCAGATACATCGATGGTCTCGGATCCTCACTACGTTGTACGCGGAGGCCGCGGATGCGTGTACTGTTGTCGTAGTGTGTGTGTCTGTGTGTGTGTTAGGTCATATACAGAAATACAATGTTTAATCGATGTAAATAGTATAATTAAGAAAAATAATAGTAGATATTACAAAAAAAATAATATATACAAAAATAAAAATAAAAAAAAAATAAAAAATAAAATAAAAAATTAAAAAATGTAATAGCGAAGAATAAATACAAAAATTGACCGATATCACCTTACATTAAACCGAGGAACGCCGCAGTCAACTAGCTCGGGCTTTGGACTATAACGCGTCACTCGCGAGTATCGAGATAAGACCGAAGGGTTTAGCGAACGAATCTCGTGTATATAGACGGATAATCTTGTTCTGGGAACAGAATTTTTTTACATTAATTCTTTATTAAATATTGTTATAAAAGACAACATCTTGTATCTGGTATCATGCAATTATTGTATCAACCTTCAGTGTTACCAGCCTTGAGGTTAAAAGAGTTTCTTTTTTAAAAATTGTTCATAATAACTATTATTTTGTAAAGATATTAGTGATTGATTGTTTATTTAAAAGAGTTAATGGCATTTCAGAACTGTTAATAAATCTCAATTATTTTTACCAGTGGAAAGAGTTTTTTGATTTCAAAATAAAATAGTTTAATTCTCATAACTAGTTCTATCAGAAGGTGGCGGCAGAATTTGAATATTCATTATAATTCAAATCACAATTAAGCCCTTATTTTATTTTATTGTGCATGTGTATCAATTAGGGTATTCAAGTAGAATATCCACATGTATGTATAAAGTGTATGTTGCAGCAGAAGCAGTCACCAAACAGAACAGTAATAACATCCACATATGGTAAGTGGGGAGGTGAACAGTGAAGTGCTAAAATATTTTTTTAATTGAAAGATTTAAACGGGAATACCCACACAACTATTCTCAATAATCAACACTAATAATAATAATTCCATTTTAAAATTTTATTATCTTATATCGTTGTGGATACCGGAGAGTATCTATCTACATATATTATCTTGTATCGTTGTATTACGTTACAACGTGGATAGCCCAACAGTGGGGCTTTAAAGGAGAGTATCTATCTACGTCTATTAGTACATCTATTATTAAATATTACGTTACAACGTGGCGCCCAACGTCTGAGCGCGGATTAGGGAGAAAACAATTAGCAATTTAGGCAATTAAACCAATAATTTCCTCACCTAATTCGTCGAGAGACAGCAAGTGCATTACCAACAATAAGATGTACAGAAGATCAACTTCAAAAAAGCGAGCAGCAGAGGCAGAGAGGGAGGCCAAAGTAGAAGAAAAAGAGGCAACTTCAGCAGAAGATGTTGAAGAGATTCTGTTAGAAATCGAAGATAAACAATTTGAACCGGCGGAGGAGGTTCAACAACCGGATGATGTACCGGAAGTCATACCCCAAGAAGTTCAACAGGAAATAAGCCAACCCGAGAGACCAATGTCAACAATGGAGGCCAGCATTTTAGAAATATTACGATCATTGAAGGAAGGCCAGAAATCCACGGACCAAAAAATAGAGTCACTTAAGGAAGACTTGAATAGCAAGATGGATGAGAACAGTCGATCAACAGACCAGAAAATAGAGACAATGAATAAGAAGATGGACGAGACCAGCCGATCCACAAAGGAGGAGTTAAGTAAGAAGATAGAAGAAGGTCAGAAAGAGAGCCAGAAAAATATAGAATTATTGAAGGAGGATTTAAATAATAAAATAAACGAAACTATTAAGAAGACGGAAGAATCCATCAACCAAAGGACTGAAGAGCTATTGGAAAGGAAAATGGAATTAATCAAGGAGAATTTGGCTGCCGAGTCGGGGATTAAAATTGATCAGACCAACAAGAAAATTGACGAAATCAATGGGAGAATGAATAAGAAAATAAAGGGAGATTACAAGAAGAGCGTGGAGTCGATAAACCCGGTAGTGGATGATGATTATAAGCGATCGGGAGAGGCAACCAAAAGATGTTGTGAAGAGACAAAAGAGAGTGTTAAGAAGATAAGAAGAGAATTAATAATAGACAATCAAATGGAGGTTGAATAAGTACCTGAAGGTAAAACATGGAACAAGCGAGTCCAGAGCCTGAAGATAGTGGAGAAAAGAAGATCCAAATAATTCAAGAAACGGAAGAGGTAAAAATGGAAGAAAGAAGAACCATGCGTCCGAGGAAGGCAAGGGTCACAAAAGAATTAGTTGAAATGACTCGAAGCGGTCTAATTAATATGATCAACTTACCATTCGTCAACCGTGAAGAAGGGGTCTTCAGGAAGGAGTATCGGAGGAGTTTCATAAAGATGGACGAGGAGGAAGATCATGTGACAACGAAGAAGAAGATGACCTATAAAGTATATCAACCAAAGACTTTAAAAAAGAAGAGTGAGATATTTTAAGAAAAAGGAAGGCTATCAAGAGCAATGGGACCGGATTATCGAAGGGTACGCCTGAGAAATAAGGGAACTAAGGAAGAAGAGGAGCCAATTAATGGAAGCACCCAATCCGAAGACGGATGACGGTCAAACAGAATTGGGAGAGTTACCAAAGTCAATACTAACAACAACCAGAAGAACGATGGACACAAGTACACGGAAGAGAAAGAGAAGAAGAAGACGGAAGAACGGAAGGCAGATGAAGCCCTAATAACATTCAAATGGAAAAACCAGATGATAGCCAGATATATGTCGAGAACGGACAGGAGTATGAACACTTAAGAAGTTCGAACGACCAGAAGAGAGGAGAGCGACGACTACGGATAAAAATTAATAAAAAATACATTGAAATATGGGACGGATTGATATGATAACCAATAATGCTGACACAAGCTACAATGAAACGGTATATCGAAGATTAAATTATAAGATAAAAGTGAAATATAGCGATGAAGGTTATTGTTTATTAATAAGTGAAAAATAAAAATATAATTGTTAGAATAAACGTTGACTATATGAAGAAGGGGTGAAATATTGCTATGAAGATTATTTGTTGTTTATATTAAATAGGAAGGGAATATATAACTATGAAAATGAACGTTGACTATATTGTAAATTTGTAATGTAAAAATATGTTCCAAAGAAGTTATGTAAGGATAAAGAAAATTGTATTTACAAGTAATACTGCTACTACATGAAAAAATTATAATTATACGAGATCGACACACAACAACTACGGCATGAATATATAATTCCAAGAGCCACGTCAACAAGTAAAATACCATCCTACCTGTACTACCAATAAAAAAAAAAGAAAAAATATAATTATACGAGATCGACACACAACAACTACGGCACGAATATATACTTCCAAGAGCCACGTCAACAAGTAAAACACCATCCTACCCGTACTACCAATGACAGAAAAAATAATACTATACGAGATCGACACCCTACAACCATGGCACAAATATATGTATAACACAATATAATTCCTAGAGCCTAGTCAACAGTATTTACCAACGTACCTGTACTACAAATGAAAAAAAAGAAAGAAAAAATATAATTATACGGGATCGACAAACAAGAACTTTGGCATAAAGTAATTCCAAGAGCCAAGTCAACAGTAATCTACCAACGTACCCGTACTACCAATGAAAGAAAAAATATAATTATACGAGACGGACACCCAAGATCTTTGGCAAAAATTAATTCCAAAAGCCACGTCAACAAGTAAGAACAACAACATACCCGTACGAATAAAAGAGGAGACAGTGAACTAGATAATATATGAAAGAAGAAGAAGAAAATAAAAAGTTGGAGGAACAAAACCGAATAAGTATCAATAATGTAGATAAGAGATAACACACAACCATAGTGTTTTCTAGTGTCTTTTACTAGAAGAGAGCCTATACCAAATGGACTATATCTCAATGGAAACCATGAGAAAATATATTCATTAATTGTATCCAGAGAAGTAAACCCCGAAAACAAAGAAGATTATGAAATGATGTTTAATGTAATACAAAGAGAAGAGATTAATTGATGACGAAGAAGAATGAAAAAATAATATATTAACGAAGATGATCATGAGAGTATACCAGTGATGAAATGTAAAACAAACTATCCCTGTAATATGTGAAGAATTTAGTTGAGTTGAATCAAGAAGAAGAGAGTATAAAAATGTATAAACCGCAAATGCGTGAGATAATTCCAAGGATATTTATTATTTGTCGAAAGAACGACCACTTTATGTTTTTTGATTATTTGAGATGAATTGACTGATGAATAATGCCAGCAATCATTTATTATTATTGATGGAGATGATGTGCCTCCGTATTTATTGATGTTAGTATGGCCAGTGGAGTTGTATGCCAAAGTGAGCCGCTCTGAACTGCCCCAGCTAAACTTGTGTTAGGGAAATAGGGAACTAAATAAACAAGGGAGATAATTACATAGAAGAGAAATAATTATGATTCAAATAGAAGAAAGTGAAGGGATATATAAAAAAGCATATGAGTCGACATGGACGTACAACAATTGATGAATTCTTCAATAAAAGAATAAAAAACAATATAAGTATACTAATTCAGAATTAATCAATTCTTATAGGAAGGCATATGTAACGCACCAAATTTGGTAGTTACATAGAGTAAACAATTATTACGTCAAGTGACGGGAAATCATGAAAATAGTTCTAAGTACGTAAAACAATGGAAACAAAAAGTGAGTATCTACAGATACATTATTGTAAATTTCCAACAAAGAAGAAGGAAGTGTAATATAGCATCATCGAGTACAAAAGAGAGAAAGAAAATGACCACAAGTCAATATAAAACGTTAGAAACCCGGCCCAATAGTTTCCGACAGTGAGGGCAAACAACAAAAATAATATCTATGTAAGATGAAAAGAAGACAACAAATTCCCAACAGTGAGGGGAAACAACAAAAATAATAACT
Organism: Magicicada septendecula; assembly: GCA_034769895.1. Lineage (NCBI taxonomy): Eukaryota > Metazoa > Arthropoda > Insecta > Hemiptera > Cicadidae > Magicicada > Magicicada septendecula. The sequence goes on from CM068372.1 coordinate 326,239,995, forward strand.
ATGTAAGATGAAAAGAAGACAACAGGTTTCCAAAAGTGAGGGGAACCAACAAAAATCATGACGATGTAAAATGAAAAGAGACAACTCAAGAGCAACCACAACGATGGCAAACCAACCAATCTATTTATGAATATAAATACTATGGAACAACGACTACTACAAATGGAAATATTGAAGAAGACGTTTGAACCAAAAGAAGAAAGGAAGAAAAGGAGCAAGGAAACATGACACGAAGAGTAAAGATAATGTATGTACAATACAAGAAATCACCATTCACCAAGTATACAAGGAACTATACTAGTGACCGGAAGAAGAATAATGATTATCAACTATGAAGAAACAGTGTTTAGCATATTTAAGAAATCACAAACAGTAATAGTGAATACTTAATATAAGTGTGAAAACCTGTAACAAGTTAACCAATTTTAACCTAAATAAACCCGACAGACAATACAAGTGAGAAGGTTTATAACAGAGGAAAATGTGTTACCTTTATAGTGGAAACATCAAATATTAAATAGTTAAAATGCACAGACAATTAGTGTGACCAATTTAATCAAGATTGTTATCCAAAATAGATAATCATAAGACCACCAAGAGAAATGTAAGATAGAACAGTAAAATCATTGTTCATAGAAAGTGATAATAAAAGCTTTGTTAAGTTTTAAAATGAAATATAACTGAATGCCACGGCAAGACAGAATACAATATAAAGAAATTCCAGAAAAAATAATAACAAACAAGCTAGTTTGTTAAGTATCAAACAACAAAGGTACCAGAAATTAGGTACAGCACAACAAGAAATATAATACCATTAGATTAAGAATATTTGTGTTATTGTTTAGAAAAAATAGTGTAAACATGTGTATTAATCAACAATTAAACCATTGTAATAGAATACCATAATGAAGTCATAATAGTAGAAGCAAATACTGCATAAGAATATGTTGCACATTGATACATAACCCCATAGGGAGTGCACCTATAACACAAAATCATATATGTTAATTAAACCAAACAACCATCAACAAATGTTTCAGTCAAAGATTCAAATAAATAATGATGCACACTAATAAGTAATATTTTATACTGAAATACACAGCACATAAAGCAGATTAAATATGATAGCACAAAGCTAGATGAAAAGAAACCCAATATGACAAGCTAGTTAAGCAAAATACATTATTAAAGCTTACGCAAAGATCACTGAAAGTGTTACCAGTAGTTAGAAAAATATCTAGTACTACTATGAGAACAGATCACTGTTATAAGAATAATAGTTTCATAATCAAATTATTGGAAACTAACTGACTATGAATGTATAGCCAGATGTAAACAAAGACAATGTGACAAACTAGTTAAGCAAAACACATTATTAAAACTTGTCCAAGGATTACTGAAAGTCTTACCAGTAGTTAGAAAAATATCTAGTACTACTATGAGAACAGATCATAAGTATAAGAATAGTAATTTTATAGACAAATTATTGAAAACTAAATGACTATGATTGTGGAATCAAATGTAAACAAACACTATGTAGCAAGTTAGTTAAGCAAAATGCACCATCCAAACTTGTTCAAAGGTAAATAAAAATGTTATCAGTAGTCAGAAGGATATCTGATACTACTATGAGAATATATATCAAATGTAATAATAGCAATTTAGTTATTGATTTATTAAAAAATAACTGACTGCCATGTCATAACCTGATGTAAACAAACCCAATATATTAAGAGTTGGAAAGCTTTCAGATAGCGAAAGACTAATAAATACATTAAATTAACAAGGTACTATAGTGGTACACTATTTTCATTTGTAACATTATATACCTTATATGGTAAAAAGATTGACAAAGTGACAATTTAAAGAAAAGAGAACAGAAGGTATCTGGATAAGACTATTAGTATGTGAAAAACAACATTTTTCATATAACAAAGTGTAAACCGATGTAAATAAATGTATATAATATTGTTAGAATTCTTATCTATGATGTCATTAGATAAGAAATAATAGTGTTATAAGCGATTATAAATAATCGAATATGGACGTTTGAAGACGCCATTACCGAATATTGTTGAAATAGTAATTGCACCTATTTTCTGTACTAAACTATTGATAATTGGACTCAAAACGTTTAATAAGGAGTGTTATTGTGTAATTAGAATAAGATCTGGTGAAATAAAATTATTAATTTTAAGATTCACCATAGGAATTTGTGAAATAGTTGTAGTGAGTTAATAATGGACGGATTTTATCCTTGTTTAGACTTTATTTAAAGCCCAAGGTGTCCGCGATCTATTGCCACTAACTATTCAACGATATGACAATTAATAAAAAAGTTATAGCAATTATAAACTTTTTAATCATTTTTTGTATCAACGCTTACGTCACTATAGTCTCCAACCCATATAAGAAATTGGTAAAATATTAAAAGTTTTATTTAACCGAGGTGTTTTGGGGTGGAGAGTTCGACAATTTAGACCAATCAAATGAATTAAAACAACCAGACAAGCAAGAGACGCTTAGGTGAAGCGTCACAGTCATCTTTCAGTCGTCAAAGAGTCTACAAGCATAATTCGACGGACAAGGTCGATGAAGAAATGTATGAAGTTGTATTTAAATTGTGCGCGACACGTTCATGAGTCACACTATACACACATAACCTATACATAACAAAGAAATGACGAGTGTACAGTGCGGAGTGAATTCAAATAATGAATACGGCCAGTGTATAATAACGGTCGTATTTTCGAGTTTAGTGTTTTATAAAAAACCAGGGAGTACTATATTTTCATTATTTAACAAATAAAACGGAAATAATAATTTCTGTTAATGAACGGAGAATTATTGTTTGGGTACTACTCTAGTCAGTAGTATCGAAGTGTATTAATTATGATGAAAATTATCAGAATTAAATAAAAGAATTATCTCGCATTTAATAACTTAAAAAATAAATGTTTTTACAATTATATCGTAATTAAAGAAGTCAATATTAATTTAAATATTACAAATAGGAGGGAAATGATTAGTCGCTCAATTGACTCATTTCGTTCGATTTGACTAATAAATAATTTTTTTTGCGAAAGATATTCTAATTAACTGATAGTTACACATCAGACGCATTATGAATAAAATATATGTGTTTAGATTACTAAGAACTCAATGAATAATTTACTTATCCACAATAACTACTTACGTTTATTAGCTAACCTAGAAATAATAACGACAACTTTGCCACCTTTTCATAAGTCTGATCTCAAGTAATATAAATCAAATGAAAGCTATCACAAGAGTTTTTTTCTTATTATAGATTTTTTCTCTTGCCAATAAATGATTTTTAGAACCAACTATTAAATAATAATAGTAAATATTAGCAGTGCAGCTCAACGCACGTGTTATTAAAGTAACTGCTGTGTCTCTTATATCCAGCGTACGATAGTACGATAGTTATCGATTTTATGGTACCGACTTTTATTTTAATACTTGTTTGTTTTTTTTTACATTAATTCTTTATTAAATATTGTTATAAAAGATAACATCTTGTATCTGGTATCATGCAACTTCCAAGATCACACGAACTTGGTAATTTAACTGTGTAAAGAGGACATAACCTCTCTAACTAAAATTATTGTATCAACCTTCAGTGTTACCAGCCTTGAGGTTAAAAGAGTTTCTTTTTAAAAAATTGTTCATAATAACTATTATTTTGTAAAGATATTAGTGATTGATTGTTTATTTAAAAGAGTTAATGGCATTTCAGAACTGTTAATAAATCTCAATTATTTTTACCAGTGGAAAGAGTTTTTTGATTTCAAAATAAAATAGTTTAATTCTCATAACTAGTTCTATCAGAAGGTGGCGGTAGAATTTAAATATTCATTATAATTCAAATCACAATTAAGCCCTTATTTTATTTTATTGTGCATGTGTATCAATTAGGGTATTCAAGTATAATATCCACATGTATGTATAAAGTGTATGTTGCAGCAGAAGCAGTCACCAAACAGAACAGTAATAACATCCACATATGGTAAGTGGGGAGGTGAACAGTGAAGTGCTAAAATATTTTTTAATTGAAAGATTTAAACGGGAATACCCACACAACTATTATTAATAATCAACACTAATAATAATAATTCCATTTTAAAATTTTATTATCTTATATCGTTGTGGATACCGGAGAGTATCTATCTACATATATTATCTTGTATCGTTGTATTACGTTACAACGTGGATAGCCCAACAGTGGGGCTTTAAAGGAGAGTATCTATCTACGTCTATTAGTACATCTATTATTAAATATTACGTTACAACGTGGCGCCCAACGTCTGAGCGCGGATTAGGGAGAAAACAATTAGCAATTTAGGCAATTAAACCAATAATTTCCTCACCTAATTCGTCGAGAGACAGCAAGTGCATTACCAGCAATAAGATGTACAGAAGATCAACTTCAAAAAAGCGAGCAGCAGAGGCAGAGAGGGAGGCCAAATTAGAAGAAAAAGAGGCAACTTCAGCAGAAGATGTTGAAGAGATTCTGTTAGAAATCGAAGATAAACAATTTGAACCGGCGGAGGAGGTTCAACAACCGGATGATGAACCGGAAGTCATACCCCAAGAAGTTCAACAGGAAATAAGCCAACCCGAGAGACCAATGTCAACAATGGAGGCCAGCATTTTAGAAATATTACGATCATTGAAGGAAGGCCAGAAATCCACGGACCAAAAAATAGAGTCACTGAAGGAAGACTTGAATAGCAAGATGGATGAGAACAGTCGATCAACAGACCAGAAAATAGAGACAATGAATAAGAAGATGGACGAGACCAGCCGATCCACAAAGGAGGAGTTAAGTAAGAAGATAGAAGAAGGTCAGAAAGAGAGCCAGAAAAATATAGAATTATTGAAGGAGGATTTAAATAATAAAATAAACGAAACTATTAAGAAGACGGAAGAATCCATCAACCAAAGGACTGAAGAGCTATTGGAAAGGAAAATGGAAATAATCAAGGAGAATTTGGCTGCCGAGTTGGGGATTAAAATTGATCAGACCAACAAGAAAATTGACGAAATCAATGGGAGAATGAATAAGAAAATAAAGGGAGATTACAAGAAGAGCGTGGAGTCGATAAACCCGGTAGTGGATGATGATTATAAGCGATCGGGAGAGGCAACCAAAAGATGTTGTGAAGAGACAAAAGAGAGTGTTAAGAAGATAAGAAGAGAATTAATAATAGACAATCAAATGTAGGTTGAAAAAGTACCTGAAGATAAAAACATGGAACAAGCGAGTCCAGAGCCTGAAGATAGTGGAGAAAAGAAGATCCATATAATTCAAGAAACGGAATAGGTAAAAATGGAAGAAAGAAGAACCATGCGTCCGAGGAAGGCAAGGGTCACAAAAGAATTAGTTGAAATGACTCGAAGCGGTCTAATTAATATGATCAACTTACCAATCGTCAACCGTGAAGAAGGGGTCTTCAGGAAGGAGTATCGGAGGAGTTTCATAAAGATGGACGAGGAGGAAGATCATGTGACAACGAAGAAGAAGATGACCTATAAAGTATATCAACCAAAGATTTTAAAAAAGAAGAGTGAGATATTTTAAGAAAAAGGAAGGCTATCAAGAGCAATGGGACCGGATTATCGAAGGGTACGCCAGAGAAATAAGAGAACTAAGGAAGAAGAGAAGCCAAATAATGGAAGCACCCAATCCGAAGACGGATGACGGTCAAACAGAATTGGGAGAGTTACCAAAGTCAATACTAACAACAACCAGAAGAACGATGGACACAAGTACACGGAAGAGAAAGAGAAGAAGAAGACGGAAGAACGGAAGGCAGATGAAGCCCTAATAACATTCAAATGGAAAAACCAGATGATAGCCAGATATATGTCGAGAACGGACAGGAGTATGAACACTGAAGAAGTTCGAACGACCAGAAGAGAGGAGAGCGACGACTACGGATAAAAATGAATAAAAAATACATTGAAATATGTGACGGATTGATATGATAACCAATAATGCTGACACAAGCTTCAATGAAACGGTATATCGAAGATTAAATTATAAGATAAAAGTGAAATATAGCGATGAAGATTATTGTTTATTAATAAGTGAAAAATAAAAATATAATTGTTAGAATAAATGTTGACTATATGAAGAAGGGGTGAAATATTGCTATGAAGATTATTTGTTGTTTATATTAAATAGGAAGGGAATATATAACTATGAAAATGAACGTTGACTATATTGTAATTTTGTAATGTAAAAATATGTTCCAAAGAAGTTATGCAAGGATAAAGAAAATTGTATTTACAAGTAATAGTGCTACTACATGAAAAAATTATAATTATACGAGATCGACACACAACAACTACGGCATGAATATATAATTCCAAGAGCCACGTCAACAAGTAAAATACCATCCTACCCATACTACCAATAAAAAAAAAAGAAAAAATATAATTATACGAGATCCACACAACAACTACGGCATGAATATTTAATTCCAAGAGCAAAGTCAACAGTAAAAATACCATCGTACCCGTACTACCAATGAAAGAAAAATAATTATACGGGAAAGACACATTCCATCTTTGGCACAAGGTAATTCCTAGAGCCAAGTCAACAGTAATTTACCAACGTACCCGTACTACCAATGAAAGAAAAAAATATTATTATACGGGATCGACACACAACAACTACGGCATGAATATATACTTCCAAGAGCCACGTCAACAAGTAAAACACCATCCTACCCGTACTACCAATGAAAGAAAAAATAATACTATACGAGATCGACACCCTACGACCATGGCACAAATATATGTATAACACAATATAATTCCTAGAGCCAAGTGAACAGTAATTTACCAACGTACCCGTACTACAAATGAAAAAAAAAAGAAAGAAAGAGTATAATTATACGAGATCGACAAACAAGAACTTTGGCATAAAATAATTCCAAGAGCCAAGTCAACAGTAATCTACCAACGTACCCGTACTACCAATGAAAGAAAAAAAATAATACTATACGAGATCGACACACAACAACTACGGCATGAATATATACTTCCTAGAGCCAAGTCAACAGTAATTTACCAACCTACCCGTACTACCAATGAAAGAAAAATGTAATTATACCTGATCGACACACAACTACGGCATGAATATATAATTTCTAGAGCCAAGTCAACAGTAAAACACCATCCTACCCGTACTACCAATGAAAGAAAAAATATAATTATACGAGACGGACACCCAAGATCTTTGGCACAAATTAATTCCAAAAGCCACGTCAACAAGTAAGAGCAACAACATACCCGTACGAATAAAAGAGGAGACAGTGAACTAGATGATATATGAAAGAAGAAGAAGAAAATAAAAAGTTGGAGGAACAAAACCGAATAAGTATCAATAATGTAGATAAGAGATAACACACAACCATAGTGTTTTCTAGTGTCTTTTACTAGAAGAGAGCCTATACCAAATGGACTATATCTCAATCGAAACCATGAGAAAATATATTCATTAATTGTATCCAGAGAAGTAAACCCCGAAAACAAAGAAGATTATGAAATGACGTTTAATGTAATACAAAGAGAAGAGAATAATTGATGACGAAGAAGAATGAAAAAATAATATATTAACGAAGATGATCATGAGAGTATACCAGTGATGAAATGTAAAACAAACTATTCCTGTAATATATGAAGAATTTAGTTGAGTTGAATCAAGAAGAAGAGAGTATAACAATGTATAAATCGCAGATGCGTGAGATAATCCCAAGGATATTTATTATTTGTCGAAAGAACGACCCCTTTATGTTTTTTGATTATTTGAGATGAATTGACTGATGAATAATGCCAGCAATCATTTATTATTATTGATGGAGATGATGTGCCTCCGTATTTATTGATGTTAGTATGGCCAGTGGAGTTGTATGCCAAAGTGAGCCGCTCTGAACTGCCCCAGCTAAACTTGTGTTAGGGAAATAGGGAACTAAATAAACAAGGGAGATAATTACATAGAAGAGAAATAATTATGATTCAAATAGAAGAAAGTGAAGGGATATATAAAAAAGCATATGAGTCGACATGGACGTACAACAATTGATGAATTCTTCAATAAAAGAATAGAAAACAATATAAGTATACTGATTCAGAATTAATCAATTCTTATAGGAAGGCATATGTAAGGTACCAAATTTGGTAGTTACATAGAGTAAACAATTATTACGTCAAGTGACGGGAAATCATGAAAATAGTTCTAAGTACGTAAAACAATGGAAACAAAAAGTGAGTATCTACAGATACATTATTGTAAATTTCCAACAAAGAAGAAGGAAGTGTAATATAGCATCATCGAGTACAAAAGAGAGAAAGAAAATGACCACAAGCCAATATAAAATGTTAGAAACCAGGCCCAATAGTTTCCGACAGTGAGGGGAAACAACAAAAATAATAACTATGTAAGATGAAAAGAAGACAACAGATTCCCAACAGTGAGGGGAAACAACAAAAATAATAACTATGTATGATGAAAAGAAGACAACAGAGTCCCAACAGCGAGGGGAAACAACAAAAATAATAACTATGTAAGATGAAAAGAAGACAACAGATTCCCAACAGTGAGGGGAAACAACAAAAATAATAACTATGTAAGATGAAAAGAAGACAACAGATTCCCAACAGTGAGGGGAAACAACAAAAATAATAACTATGTAAGATGAAAAGAAGACAACAGATTTCCAACAGTGAGGGGAACCAACAAAAATCATGACGATGTAAAATGAAAAGAGACAACTCAAGAGCAACCAAACGATGGCAAACCAACCAATCTATTTATGAATATAAATACTATGGAACAACGACTACTACAAATGGAAATATTGAAGAAGACGTTTGAACCAAAAGAAGAAAGGAAGAAAAGGAGCAAGGAAACATGACACGAAGAGTGAAGATAATGTATGTACAATACAAGAAATCATCATTCACCAAGTATACAAGGAACTATACTAGTGACCGGAAGAAGAATAATGATTATCAACTATGAAGAAACAGTGTTTAGCATATTTAAGAAATCACAAACAGTAATAGTGAATACTTAATATAAGTGTGAAAACCTGTAACAAGTTAACCAATTTTAACCTAAATAAACCCGACAGACAATACAAGTGAGAAGGTTTATAACAGAGGAAAATGTGTTACCTTTATAGTGGAAACATCAAATATAAATAGTTAAAATGCACAGACAATTAGTGTGACCAATTTAATCAAGATTGTTATCCAAAATAGATAATCATAAGACCACCAAGAGAAATGTAAGATAGAACAGTAAAATCATTGTTCATAGAAAGTGATAATAAAAGCTTTGTTAAGTTTTAAAATGAAATATAACTGAATGCCACGGCAAGACAGAATACAATATAAAGAAATTCCAGAAAAAATAATAACAAACAAGCTAGTTAGTTAAGTATCAAACAACAAAGGTACCAGAAATTAGGTACAGCACAACAAGAAATATAATACCATTAGATTAAGAATATTTGTGTTATTGTTTAGAAAAAATAGTGTAAACATGTGTATTAATCAACAATTAAACCATTGTAATAGAATACCATAATGAAGTCATAATAGTAGAAGCAAATACTGCATAAGAATATGTTGCACATTGATACATAACCCCATAGGGAGTGCACCTATAACACAAAATCATATATGTTAATTAAACCAAACAACCATCAACAAATGTTTCAGTCAAAGATTCAAATAAATAATGATGCACACTAATAAGTAATATTTTATACTGAAATACACAGCACATAAAGCAGATTAAATATGATAGCACAAAGCTAGATGAAAAGAAACCCAATATGACAAGCTAGTTAAGCAAAATACATTATTAAAGCTTACGCAAAGATCACTGAAAGTGTTACCAGTAGTTAGAAAAATATCTAGTACTACTATGAGAACAGATCACTGTTATAAGAATAATAGTTTCATAATCAAATTATTGGAAACTAACTGACTATGAATGTATAGCCAGATGTAAACAAAGACAATGTGACAAACTAGTTAAGCAAAACACATTATTAAAACTTGTCCAAGGATTACTGAAAGTCTTACCAGTAGTTAGAAAAATATCTAGTACTACTATGAGAATAGATCATAAGTATAAGAATAGTAATTTTATAGACAAATTATTGAAAACTAAATGACTATGATTGTGGAATCAAATTTAAACAAACACTATGTAGCAAGTTAGTTAAGCAAAATGCACCATCCAAACTTGTTCAAAGGTAAATAAAACTGTTATCAGTAGTCAGAAGGATATCTGATACTACTATGAAAATATATATCAAATGTAATAATAGCAATTTAGTTATTGATTTATTAAAAAATAACTGACTGCCATGTCATAACCTGATGTAAACAAACCCAATATATTAAGAGTTGGAAACCTTTCAGATAGCGAAAGACTAATAAATACATTAAATTAACAAGGTACTATAGTGGTACACTATTTTCATTTGTAACATTATATACCTTATATGGTAAAAAGATTGACAAAGTGACAATTTAAAGAAAAGAGAACAGAAGGTATCTGGATAAGGCTATTAGTATGTGAAAAACAACATTTTTCATATAACAAAGTGTAAACCGATGTAAATAAATGTATATAATATTGTTAGAATACTAAACAAATGTCATTAGATAAGAAATAATAGTGTTATAAGCGATTATAAATAATCGAATATGGACGTTTGAAGACGCCATTACCGAATATTGTTGAAATAGTAATTGCACTTATTTTCTGTACTAAACAATTGAGAAATGGACTCAAAACGTTTAATAAGGGGTGTTATTGTGTAATTAGAATAAGATCTGGTGAAATAAACTTATTAATTTTAAGATTCACCATAGGAGTTTGTGAAATAGTTGTAGTGAGTTAATAATGGACGGATTTTATCCTTGTTTAGACTTTATTTAAAGCCCAAGGTGTCCGCGATCTATTGCCACTAACTATTCAACGATTTGAAAATTAATAAAAAAGTTATAGCAATTATAAACTTTTTAATCATTTTTTGTATCAACGCTTACGTCACTATAGTCTCCAACCCATATAAGAAATTGGTAAAATATTAAAAGTTTTATTTAACCGAGGTGTTTTGGGGTGGAGAGTTCGACAATTTAGACCAATCAAATGAATTAAAACAACCAGACAAGCAAGAGACGCTTAGGTGAAGCGTCACAGTCATTATTCAGTCGTCAAAGAGTCTACAAGCATAATTCGACGGGCAAGGTCGATGAAGAAATGTATGAAGTTGTATTTAAATTGTGCGCGACACGTTCATGAGTCACACTATACACACATAACCTATACATAACAAAGAAATGACGAGTGTACAGTGCGGAGTGAATTCAAATAATAAATACGGCCAGTGTATAATAACGGTCGTATTTTCGAGTTTAGTGTTTTATAAAAAACCAGGGAGTACTATATTTTCATTATTTAACAAATAAAACGGAAATAATAATTTCTGTTAATGAACGGAGAATTATTGTTTGGGTACCACTCTAGTCAGTAGTATCTAAGTGTATTGATTATAATGAAAATTATCAGAATTAAATAAAAGAATTATCTCGCATTTATTAACTTAAAATATAAATTTTTTTACGATTTTATCGTAATTAAAGAAGTCAATATTAATTTAAATATTACAAATAAGAGTGAAATGATTAGTCGCTCAATTGACTCATTTCGTTTGATTTGACTAATAAATAATTTTTTTGCGAAAGATATTCTAATTAACTGATAGTTACACATCAGACGCATTATGAATAAAATATATGCGTTTAGATTACTAAGAACTCAATGAATAACTTACTTATCCACAATAACTACTTACGTTTATTAGCTAACCTAGAAATAATAACGACAACTTTGCCACCTTTTCATAAGTCTGTTCTCAAGTAATATAAATCAAATGAAAGCTATCACAAGAGTTTTTTTCTTATTATAGATTTTTTCTCTTGCCAATAAATGATTTTTATAACCAACTATTAAATAATAATAGTAAATTTTAGCAGTGCAGCTCAACGCACGTGTTATTAAAGTAACTGCTGTGTCTCTTATATCCAGCGTACGATAGTACGATAGTTATCGATTTTATGGTACCGACTTTTATTTTAATACTTGTTTGTTTTTTTTTACATTAATTCTTTATTAAATATTGTTATAAAAGATAACATCTTGTATCTGGTATCATGCAACTTCCAAGATCACACGAACTTGGTAATTTAACTGTGTAAAGAGGACATAACCTCTCTAACTAAAATTATTGTATCAACCTTCAGTGTTACCAGCCTTGAGGTTAAAAGAGTTTCTTTTTAAAAAATTGTTCATAATAACTATTATTTTGTAAAGATATTAGTGATTGATTGTTTATTTAAAAGAGTTAATGGCATTGCAGAACTGTTAATAAATCTCAATTATTTTTACCAGTGGAAAGAGTTTTTTGATTTCAAAATAAAATAGTTTAATTCTCATAACTAGTTCTATCAGAAGGTGGCGGCAGAATTTAAATATTCATTATAATTCAAATCACAATTAAGCCCTTATTTTATTTTATTGTGCATGTGTATCAATTAGGGTATTCAAGTATAATATCCACATGTATGTATAAAGTGTATGTTGCAGCAGAAGCAGTCACCAAACAGAACAGTAATAACATCCACATATGGTAAGTGGGGAGGTGAACAGTGAAGTGCTAAAATATTTTTTAATTGAAAGATTTAAACGGGAATACCCACACAACTATTATTAATAATCAACACTAATAATAATAATTCCATTTTAAAATTTTATTATCTTATATCGTTGTGGATACCGGAGAGTATCTATCTACATCTATTATCTTGTATCGTTGTATTACGTTACAACGTTAGTTTTCAATGCGAAGTCCCTCATAAAACTTATAAAAATTTACTTACTCCGTCATCAACAAACATTTTAATTTATAAAAATTTACCTCCTCACCCTTCAAACAAATTATTATGTTTGAGATGAGGGCGAGGGAGATGGTGTATGTATGTAAGTGCGGGCCAGCGTGTGTGTGTGTGTGTGTGTGTGTGTGTGTGTGTGTGTGTTTTGGGACAGAGGTTTATTGCTCATTACTGTTCTCGCACACTGACATCTGGATTATGTTATGTTAGTTCTCAACGGCAACACCGTCTTCCTTTGCTTTGAACTACTTGTTTTACCTCCCCCAACCCCTCCCTCTACCACCTCGGAACCATTGGTGTAGTATACGTTTCACTCACACACACACACACACACAAACTCTTCTCCACCGCTTACTCGTCTAGGTAAGGTTGTAACAAAGGCCCTGCTGACTAACATTCCATGCTCTGTTAACCTATATTGTCAATAGAATGTCCTGTCTATGCGTACTACCTAACTCCCTTCATCACATAAAAAAACTAAATGAATAAAGGTTTAGTTTATTTTCTAAACGGGTCACACAGACAGATCGGCTTTGAAAATATATATCCTCTGGTTCTGTTGTAATTTTATATAACAGGAAACGATTTATGTTAGTTTTGTGGTTATTGCACAAGAAATGTCACTGTTTAATTTAATTATATGTATGTATAGCCCGATTCAGTTACTGCTGTACATAAAATGTCACTGTTTAAATATATGTGTGTATAGTCTGTTTCAGTTACTGCTGTACAATATATGTCACTGAATACTTATATGAATGTACTGCGTGTTTCGGCTACTGCACAATAACTGTTAGTGTTTGTGTGTGTGTGCGTGTGTGTGTGCGTGTGTGTGCGTGTGTGTGTGTGAACTCCAAATAGCATTCTCCGCCAACAGTAAGGTTGTACACAGTGGATAAGGTGAGACACTGGGTTGATTTAGAAAAGACAAGACATTGGCTCGACGTAACGTTAGTTTATTACACGCAGTAAACACCGTTACAACAAAACAGGACCTTTACAACAAGATAAGACCACCTTTGAAAAACAAACATGAGCAGTCATGACCGTTAAATGTAAGTTAGTTCACTTCACAAAAAACAAGGCGGTATTGTTGACAGTTAGGAACATCTCTAACTTTATATTGAAAAATAAATATAAGTTTGCAGTCCTGTGCGGAGAGATAACATATATAAAACAATAACATACATCTTACAAGAAAAAATATAATACACAGTAACCCAGTATAGTTAACAGTCCAGAACATAGACGTTACAAATATAAATTACCAAACAACAAAGCTAATTACTATCAGATGCTACAAACACATTATTTTGTACAAAAGATTCTACAGTAAAAGAGTATGCTGTCGTGTGATGTGGAGTACCGATAGTACAAGAACATCTCTACGTTTACATTCAAAAATAAATATAAGTTTGCAGTCCTGTGCGGAGACGTAATATATATAAACCAGTAACATAAATCTTACAAGAAAAAATATAATACACAGTAACCCTGTATACTTAACAGTCCAGAACATAGACGTTACATATATAAATTAACAAAGAACGAGACTAATTACTAGCAGATGCTACAAATACATTAGTTTGTACAAAAATTCTACAGTAAAAGAATTTGCTGTCGTGTGATATACAGTACCGATAGTACAGTAGAAAGCGTATAGAGTACGTAGTTATGTGACGGACACTAGTAAAATAACAGTGTCATTTTCGTGAGTAGGTACAGACGCTACAGTGTCACCAATGTCTATATCGTTCGTTAGACCATAAGTTGTTAAAAGACGTTGTCACGTACACATGAGTTTTGTCATAATACACACTATAGGTGCTACAACAGTATTGGTAATACATCTTTCATATCACATAACCAAAATTTCCATCAAATATTTGGTTTTTATTTAGCAAAACTGTATGCAATATTGAATTATCTATAAAAAAAGTCTGTAATGCGGTGTACTTAGAAAATATTTACAATACGAAAATAGAGAAGTAAAAGTGAGGAGGAAAAGAAAATAGAGAAGTAAAAGTGAGGAGGAAAAACAGTTCATAACCAAAGGAAGTAAGACGCAAAAACCAGAAAAGAAGGGACGCCACTGTTGCCTGTACCTTCCGTAACAACAGGTTCGAAGTCAACAGACTCGACAACAGTCCCTCCCTCTTGGTTATCATGCCATGTGAACCGTCGAAAAACGCCATGTTCACCCACTAGACTGTTTAATGCGTCTGCGGTAAATTCATTAAGCGAATGAAAGAAAGGTGAAGAGGCCGGATCTTCGATAAACAAATGAACATACGATACTGGAGCATTAGACAACTCCAGTATCGGATGAGTTTCGTGTATATCGAAGAACCGGACCTCGAGTAAATGAGTAGCCGACGGAGACCTGGGCGCGCTGACCACCAGATGAGCTGCAGACGCCTCCGTCGATTCCTCACGTAGATAAAATGAAGAGAAGCGGAATGCAGAGGAAAGCCGATCGAGTAGAGAAGTCCGCTTACGAACGGCAGCCTGTAACCGTTCGTCTCCGCGTCCGCCAGCCTGCCAGATGTTGACTAACGACTCGCAGCCGAGACGGAGCACGTTTTGAAACTAGTAAGCAGATTGAATACACATACAGCATTAAAAATCTGAAAACAGAGCAAACCATTTATAACACCAGTCCTTAAGAGAATGGAATACATTTCTATTACATCATCACAAGTAAAAATAAAAATAAACGAATGTTTGATCATACACACTACATGATTATATAACAGGGAAACACCTAGCAGGTAGGAAGATTTTGCGCTCGTCTCGTTTTCCATGTGAATAATCGACAAACCGTCACAGACAAGTACAAAAAGTTACCGAGTATTATCTAAGAAAACGCACACTCAAATTTATGATAGCGAGACTGCAGGAACTTAATGTAGGAATAGTTTCTATTCCAACAATGTAGTTTCGGATTACGCGAGAAGGTGCTTCGGTCTAACCTTAATAAAAGACAGCTAAGAAAATCCAAACAAACATTCGTTTGAGAGGAGCCGTTAAATCTACTACGCAACATTTACATTAACGAAATAGTAAATGGATGCTTACAACGTTGAAATAGTAAATGGATGGTAGAGGACTTAACATGCTTCTAACAAAGAAAGTATTAAGCAGAATCCACAAAAAACTCTTCGAAGGTACATGTGAAATGATCACACATAAACGCGCGCGCGCACACACATGTTTAAAAGCGAAACAACTTGAATTTTGTATGTCTACAGAAAACAGTTAAAGGAATCTGTAATCCTTCATCTACAAAAAAGGGTGCCTTACATGTATTATGACGCAACCAGAACAATCAGTATTAGCATACACGTATACGTATTACTACTACATCCGATGAAAGGGACGCATGGGGTGTAACAAACAATAGCGAGCGCGTTTTTATCGTTACAATGTACCGAACAAATGTTCAAGTTATGTTGTCTGTACACTTTTCGTTGACTGAGTACACAACGAATATAATAGTTAATTTGTGTTGTAAGTTAAACCATATACCAACCCGAACAAACTAATTAGGTGCACGGATATAAAAGTTTACTTGCATTGCGTTGAGCACAGTGAGTACACTACGAATGTAATCTTTAATTTGGGTTATAAGTTAAACCATATATATAAAAATTTTCTGACTCACTTTAAATCATTCATAAAAAAGAAATATATAATTTCTCTATAAATAAAAGTAATAACACCAAGTTGTATATGTCTTCTAGAATAGCCATACAAAACAAGTTAGACTTACCGAATCTGGTTGCCGTTCCTGAATCTCCTGTAGTATGTAGAGTACGAAGAATAAGCAGTAAAGATTGTCAACTATTGAAGATAGTCACCCACGATGTAGCTCACTGCACCCTCGCGCGCACGCTACAATGCAAACGACTCCCCGCTGAACGCGTATGCGTATTGAATATGAACTTTGTAGAAATTGTGTATAGAATAATCAATTGTACCACTACGTCTAACGGAAGTGTAAGGACAATACTATAATGAATGTCAAGATTTACACCACACAAGATTTACACCACACACCACCGACGTTGGAATGCTTGTACATTGGTGGAAGGGGGAGGGTGAAATATGTTATGCAACTGTTGTAAAATGTGTTAAATATTGAGCCTTTCATGTTTTCCCATTGTGATATTCTGTATATTGTAGAAAGAGTGATCCTTTAGGCGTAATTTGTAATTTTGACGAAGTTTATTTAACAATTTGCATCTGTCTTTAAAAGTGTAGCATATGCCAGGTGTAACATTTCCTCGCTCGCTCTCTCTCTCTCTGATTAACCTACATTTTACAAACTTCCATTCACCGACTAACATGTGAAAATGTTAATCGGTTACACGTGTGCACTGATGTGGCTGAGTATTAACTTGTTAAATATTACGTTTGACTACACGCATATGAAACAGTTCTCCGTCCACCCCCCGCGCGCGATAGGTGTGAATGATGTTAGGCATATGGTGAGGGGAGCGTTCGTAAACAACAGTTAAAACTTTAAACTTACTTTACTTGTAGTGTCTATTAGAGATTTATTCCAATTATTTACATATCAAAAATGATTATTTCAGAATGCTTTTTTACACGTTTCCTTATTTTTTGTGTATATATTATTTATAATAGCAAACATTATTTATTATGTTTTTCATCTTTTTAGTTATAAGAGGTTGGTAATACGTTTTTACTATCTTTGGATAGGGTAAGTTTTGTGTTTATTGTAATACCAACCAAAGTAGATGGCCTCGCACATGTTTGTATGTTTCATTTTGTCGTATCGTTTCCTACTTTCGACTTGTAGAGGACGAGGAGACGATGAGAATCGTATCTTATTTGAGGTACAAGGTCTATTTCTAGCCGTTCTATGCTTAAGATTTATCACCAAAATAATCGACCATTTTTTCGATTTTTAACCTCGGGTTCGTTGTCCGTGTGTCAAGTTTGAAAAACACATCGAGAGGACGGCAAATTTGTCCTCCTGTTTGTACACTCATTGCCTGGTTGCCTGCCAGCATGAGTTGTAACTCATTTCCTAGCACTAGTCTTATACCAGTACTATTTTTCGAATAGCAGGACTTTTCAATATTTTCAATATATTTTGTTCCATGTAAGTCAAATTTTATTTCGTTGCCGTAACTCGGCACTGACACCAATAACAACAACAACAATTTAGGCATACCATTTTCTGTAACATCGTAATGGTTTAAGACAGGCAGACTAGGCTACCAAGCTTGAATCATACGGCACAGCCACTAATTATTTAAAGAGTACTCACCACTGCACTCTAGATGCAACTAAAAACTGCTAATAGTTAATAGGAATAATTTATTTATTATTACTATTTATACATAATAGTTAACTTATAAATCATCATAAATTATTTGGGAACGTTTTTAAGGCAGTATTTAGATCATGAATTTTAATGGTGAATAAAATTAGGATTTTTTTTTGTATGCTAAGCAGAGTGATTGCTATTTTGTTTCCAAACCACACATGCAAGTTAATTTCAGATCACTGACAGTTGTACATTGTAAACGTTAATAATAATGGTTCCTTGTACGGTGGAAGAAGTAGAATATATTAACTGCGAGAGATGTAACGGGCGGACACCGTTCACGAAGTCTTTTAACCACGCCTAGTCCCCAGCATGTTGAAGCGCTCCTTCTGATAATGAAGATGATAATGATTATTATTATTAATATTTATTTTTATTTTTATACTGATCTTAACTGTTATCTCTTGCTTTAAGATTTCTTCTATACGTTTTTATAAAAATTCCGCCACTTTTGACTGTTTACTTTAGTTTACTGACATTATTAAATATTTAAGTAATTCATAAATTATACATAGCAAGGTATAGATCTCGGAAATAATTACAGAATTCTGTCTCGAATTCTTTACTCTTCGGGGTTGCCGAATAACGCCTAGAATAAATAGCGTATATTTTCATGTTAATAGAAGAACAATTAACAAAGGTTAAGACTACTTATTAAATATATGAAAAGTTGAATAATATTGGAATAAAATTTCACGATTGGATAACATCAGTAGAACAAATTTTGAGTGCGATGGAATTATTATCCTAAAGTGTACACTGTGTCCGCGCTTAAGTACGACTTTTGCGCTACCAGTAATCCGCAAACCATAACATAAAAAACATGAGATAGTATGTGTAGAAGTAAACAGAATCTGGGATCAAAACAGACAAACAATTATAAACGGAAAGGAAACGTAAAATAAATCGGAGAAACAAAGACTACAACGTGACACGTCAGTCGTTAAATTTTTAACACTACCTTCGTTTAAGCGCATTCACTCAATGAATAATTATACTGCGTTATTGCGAACTGTTTTTGCCTGTAAAATAACTGTAATTTTAAGATTTCTTACTTACGTGAACATAAAAATAAATCTAATAGCCGTCTATTCCCCCCGTAGAGGCAAAGTATGGCGTAATTGTTTAAAATTTCTCGCAGACAAAAAGAGAAGGGCATGAAAAATTCACTCATTCATAAGGACGTCTGTTTTTTACACACGAGGATTTACGTCCACAAAAACAAAATTACCGGAAACAGCTTAGGAAGAACCGGAGTGTGTCATTCTCTCTCTCTCTCTCTCTCTCTCTCTCTCTCTCTCTCTCTCTCCACACACAGGGCGTTCCGACATTAGAGAATACGCAAAATGAAAATTTTAACACTCTAGCTAATTTGCCTTTAAACTGATCCAAATTTTTTCCTAAACAATTACCAGTAGTGGTGTTACTAGGTGCTATTCCTGAGAGGAGAGATGAGAGTAGTTTGAAAGTATGGAAGAATTAGAAGAAGAAGAAGGAGAAGAATACTACAACGAAGAAGAACTCGTTATTACTACGTGCGTAGCGATCTTTAACCAATTCTGTGCAGGAGACAGCAAAGTAACAGAATACAATCACTGTAACGATAATCTATTTAAGTAATCTGTAATGGAAATATTGTATTTGTACGTAACAAAGTAATATAGTGTATATATTGGAACGTTGTAAAGACAGCTATTACATATCATAGTGATTGACATCTGTAAGTCTTCATTATTGAATTAATATTTGTTATCTTATCTAAGTAGAAGAAGCAGACTTTTGCCTCCAGAGCAAAGCAGGCTGATCACTGCCAGGAAATAAAGAGGCAATAACACGTAACTGTTAGTAAAATCGTGTTAATATTTAGTTCGATTTTTGACAGAAGCGTTAATATTACATTACACTTATTGTTATTCTGCACCAAATAAAACTAAATTCAATATATTTCCAATTATCCATTTTGTACACACCTTACACCTTAAATTTTTAAAAAAACCTTCGTTTAAGCGTATTCACTCAATGAATAATTATACTGCGTTATTGCGAAATGTTTTTGTCAGTAAAATAACTGTAATTTTAAAATTTCTTATTTACGTGAACGTAAAAATCGAACTAATAGCCGTCTAATACGGACGCTTTAGTCCCCCAGTAGAGGCAAAGTATGCGCGTAATTGTTTAAAATTACTCACAGACAAAAGAGAAGGGCGTAAAATATTCACTCGTTCATAAGGACGTCCGTTTTTTACACACGAGGATTTACGTCAGCAAAAACAAAATTACCGGAAGCAGCTTAGGAAGAACCGAGTGTGTCCTTCTCTCTCTGTGTGTCTCTCTCTCTCTCTCCTCTTCCTCTCTCTCTCTCTCTCTCTCTCTCTCTCTCTCTCTCTCTCTCTCTCTCCACACACATGGCGTTCCGACAGTAGAGACTACTTTTAAAAAATCTTATTTTAAAAATTATTTTACCTACCTACGTACGTCGCTCTCTGAAGTGTTTTCCTATAGATACATTTAATTAGTATTTTTAAACGTTAAAAATAAAGTATCAGTTCACTTTCTGAAATACTGGACACCTTTCTTTTCGTTAGAGACCAAGTAAAACGGGGTCACTTTGAAACAAACACAGACACAGACACATTAACCACTTCACTTTTTTCTCTTTCATTTACCGACTGTTGTACAATTATTTAATTAACCTAGCTACAGGTTTATTTATTTAAACCTGTTTTTGTGTTTGTCCTAATATAAGGGCATAGACGAGGTGGGGAATTACAACATACCCAGATAAATAGCAATCGTTCGCCGCGGCTCCGAGTTTCTCCGTGTTAAAATCAACGAACGACTTCGTCCACGCGCTCCGACAAAACGCTAGCACTCGATCGATAAAGTACACTTTTTTTAGGTTAGAAAGCACTAGTTTTCACCACAATGTCCGGCTGCTAACCGACACGTAGGCGGTAAGATTATTAAATATGAATAACGCACACTTTTTTAGGTTAGAATCCACTTGTTTTCAACAACGTTTCCCAGAACAAGATTGTCCATCTATATACACGAGGTTCGTTCGCTAAACCCTTCGGTATTATCACAACACTCGCGACCGACACGTCGTTCAGAACCCGAGCTAGTTGACTGCAGCGCTCCTCTGTTTAATATATGGTGATATCTGTCGTGGTTTGTATTTATTTTTCATTATTACATTTTTTTATGTTTGTATGTATAATTTTTTTTATAATATCTATGATTATTTTGCTTAATCACACAGACACACACACACACACACACACGCGCGTAAATTTTGTGGTCGAAAATCATATAATTTGAATACTTTTCCACTGTTTCTAACTAGTGTAGGCAGCACAGCGATTCTAATCAACGATACTTTACTTCGCTAAAAATATTTATGGATACAAGTGGGCTTATCGAGACCTGGTTTAAGTAAAGTAAGAATAAGTGCACTGAATATTGATGACGTCGTACTATTAAATTTAGATAACGCTCGCTAGTAGAACACGATTGTCCGTCTATATACACGAGATTCGTTAGCTAAACCGTTCGGTTTTATCTCGATACTCGCGAGCGACGCGTTATCGTCCAAAGCCCGAGCTAGTTGACATCGGCGTTTAATATATGGTGATATCGGCCATGTTTTGTATTTCTTTTTCGTTATTACATTTCTTACTTTTTTATTTTGTAATTTTTTTAATTTTTTTTTATATTTTTAATATTTTAATTTTTTTAATTTTTGATATATTATTTTTTTTCTTATATCTACGATTTTTTCTTAATTATACTATTTATATCGATTAAACTTGTATTTCTGTATATGACCTTACACACACACACACACACACACACACACAAAACGACAACAGTACATACATCCACGGCCTCCGCGTACAACGTGGGGAGAATCCGATACCATCGATGTATCTAATGGGAGGGGGAGGCGGTGGTGAGCTGTTGAAGTAGGTCAAGTGGAACCGTTGCATTATATTGCGCAATAGTATGACACACACACACACACACACTATGCCAACAGAACGCCCATCCGCGGCCTCCGCGGACAATGTGGGGAGAATCCGAGGCCAAATATTTTACAAAAATTTGCACATACACACACACACACACACACACACACACACACACACACACACACACACACACACACACACCAAGCCAACAGTACACCCATCCGCGGCCTCCGCGTACAACGTGGGGAGAATCACAGGCCATAGATAGGTGCCGTGGCGGGGGGTAGTGGCGAGCAGTGGAAGTAGGTCAAGTGGAACCATTGCATCATATTGGGCAACAGTATGACACACAAACACACACACACACATATATAATAGTTACGCTCGTTAGTTAAACAAGTGAGGGGGAGGGGGAATTGACAAGAAACCAATACTCTCATTTAAGTGTAATAACCCGAGCCCGAGCTATTTGACTGCAGCGTTCTTGGTTTAATATAAGGTGATATCGGTCTTGTTTTGTATTTACTTTTAGTTCTTACATTTTTTTATGTTTGTATACATTATTTTTGTAATATCTACGATTATTTTTCTTAATTATACTATATACATCTATTAAACATTGTATTTCTGTATATGACCTAACACACACGCACACGCGCGCGCACACACACACACACACACACACAGCCTACCATGACCCCTTTTTGTAATATCTACGATTATTTTTCTTAATTATACTATTTACATCGATTAAACATTGTATTTCTGACCTAACACACACACAGCCTGCCACGCCCCGATTTTTAATATCTACGATTATTTTTCTTAATTATACTTTTTACATTGAATAAACCTACGATTATTTTTCTTAATCACACACACAAACCACATCCTGCCCCGCCCTACCCGTTCTGTGACGTCGGTCATGTTTTGTATTTATTGTTTGTTAATACATATTTATTTATTTTTTTAATTATACTATTTACATCGACTAAACATTGAATTTATGTATAATACGTATGAGCCCAAGCCCGAGCCCGAGCCCCGAACTGAGCGAGAACGAAAAGAACGAGAACTGAACCCAAACGATCGAACTAGGCAGAAACGAACGAGAACTGGGAACGAAACAAATGAACTAGACCGAAACGAACGAGAACTAGTCCAAACCGAACGAGAACTAGACCGAAATGAAGAGCCCGACCACGAACTGGCCGAGACCGAGATGAACTAGAACGAGACCGAGATGAACGAGAACGAGACCGAAGTGAACGAGAACCAGACCCGTCACGATCTACTCTGATGACCGGATGGACGACCTCACGATCGGCCATGACCTACCTCATGGACCGATATATCTACAACAGGTATTTTGGAACGTTATTTTTGTGGAACGGATATAATAGTGACTAAAAAGTTGATATACCTTTTCCGCACTAACCGAAATGAACGAGAACGACATAATTTGTGAAAAAATTTGCACACACACACACCGACACCGAAATGTACGAGAACAAAATACTTTGCGAAAAAATTTACACACGATGGCGATACGGAAACAATAACGCGAATAAAACAATAGGCGCTACAGAACAATAGCATCGCTAATACATTAGGCGATACGGAAACAATAGGCGACATGGCAACAATGGCACGACTAACACAATATGCGCTTCGGAAACAATAGCATCTCTGAAACATTAGGCGATACGGAAATTATACCATCACGTTTGGCCGTCCGTGACGTCATCACCATCCACCCCACCCCACCCCGTGGGTTACCGCGAGTATGGGTCTAACGAGGGGATGGTGGTGGTTAGTCGTGACGTCATGTCTAGGTTGGTTCACAGAGCATCCGTTCGTGACGTCACTCGTGACGTCATGATAAGCTGCTCATGTCGTCATCACCCTCCACCCCGTCCCCCGTCAATTGATTTAGCTCCAACACCCCCTCGTCCATTGATTTAGGACCCCCCGTCCAACCATCACGTTGTGGTAGGTCAGGAGATCACCTGTTCATGACGTCATCGCCATCAAGTGCATCTTTATGACCAGTAAAAGTTTGGGGGGTGGCACTTGCAATCCAACCGTCATGTTGCAGTAGGCCAAGAGAGCATATTTTCATGACGTCACTGATGACGTGACTTCATGATGAGCTGTCCGTGACGTCATCACCCTCCACCCACCTCCTGCCCGTTGATTCAGCCCTCCACCCTCCCTATCAACCGACGCAGTATCCCGCCCAAGCTCAAAAGTGCATCTTTATGTAGGTGAAGAGTGCATCTGTTCGTGACGTCATCACCCCCTCCACCCACTGACATGTCACACATCTCCCTCCACCCCCTTCCACCCATTGTGATTGTGCGGGACTCTATTAGTAGACATGCAAGTGAGCCAGTACCCCCCCCGCATACTATTAATAGTATTACTATTATACCGCCCGATTATAAAACGCAACTCTTCACTAATAACCACTTGAACGTACACAGTAGTATCGCCCTATAATAACTGAAAAACTAAGGCCGCTGATGCCCTATATTTATACAACGCTCACATACCAGAAGATTCCAAACTACGCCTTATGTCTAAACTAAGAAGTAATTAATTGCGGCCTTGACACAGTCCGCGGTGCTGGCGGCTTCCAGAAAAGTCTCGCGAGCGCATGTTGACATCACATACGTACGCAACATTATACCTGGATTCCAATGGATTGTTCGAGAAACACGTAGATTGCTCTGTGATGTCTTAACACCTCCCCCTCCTTAAGCCTGTTCGTCTCGAACTGGCAAACCGTCTCTGAAGTAGTACTTGGCCAGGCGATCAAGGTGGACGACTTTGAACGTTTGCTTTCCTTCCTGTTGAATCCGATCAACAACATCGTTTATTCTTTTTTTCACAGTATAGGGTCCTTCCCCGTTAGATTGCAACTTAGGTGAGCGACAACGACGGCGCTTTGAGTTGAAGAACGAGACCTGATCTCCTTCTTGGAAACCCCCACTATTGCTGCGAGTGTCATACCGAGTTTTCATTTTTTCACTGGCAATCTTCAGCCGTCCTCTTATCAAGCGATTCATTTCTCGCAGTTGGTTTTCTAATTGCAAGGTATAGTTCTGTTGCTCTTGGGACTGAGTCTCAGGTGATCCGAACATTAAGTCCCCAGGAAGACAAATCTCCCGCCCAAACACCAATTTTGCTGGAGTCATGCCGGTTGTGTCATGTACTGATGATCTATACGCCATGAGGAATAGTGGTATATGTTGGCCCCAAGCTGTTTGGTTCTCGTCAACAACCTTCGAAAGATGCTGCTCAAGTGTCCCATTGAACCTCTCAACCGTCCCGTCCGACTGAGGATGCAGGGGCGTTGGCCTGCTCTTTCGAATTCCGAGTAGACGACATAATTCTTTAAACACTTCTGTATAACGGTACAAATTTATTTGTGTTTGAGGAGCCCCACGTTTTTGGGACGCCAATTTTATATAACGATACCGAGTATTTAAACCGTTATAACGATACCAGGTGTAAACAGTTATAAAGATACCAGGTGTTTAAACCTATACAACGATAACAGATGTAACTGTAATAAGAGTAGTAAATTTATGAGCTTTCTATGAGCTATTTGCTTTCTATTTTCTTCTTTTTGGTTTGTACTTAATTCGTCCACCCAGGCACGCATCATGGTTTGAAGTGCTTCGTGCTTCATTATTCAAGCTTTCTGGTGCTGGCTTAGTGAATTATTATTAAAATATTGATTTATAATTTATTATTGGTGAACCGTATGCGAGCTTTTATTTATTTACTGTTTAATTACCGTACTAATATTTATTTATTTTTAACTACACTTGTTACAATTACACCTGTCTGTTGGGGTGGGCGCCAGTTGCTTATTACAATACAATACACACAAGAAATTTAAAATAACTAACATACAAAAATAATTAAAATATAATATTAATTATATCATATAAGTTATCAAACACTGGTAATGATAGAGCATACATTAATTATTAATGTAGGCGTGTCGTGCTCCACGCTAATGGGCGACAATTTTATATAACGGTACAAATTTATTTGTGTTTGAGGAGCCCCACAGTCTTGGGACGCAAATTTTATATAAAGATACCGAGTATTTAAACCGTTATAACGATACCAGGTGTAAACAGTTATAACGATACCAGGTGTTTAAACGTATACCAGGTGTAACTGTAATAAGAGTAGTAAATTTATGAGTAGTTAAAATTTCATGTTTATTATTTAAAAAGAATTATTAATAATAAAACATTGTTAATAATCTCCGATCAAGATATCACTCTTTATTAAGTATTTATTTCTTTAGCTATACGGTGTTACACACATTTAAAACACTCTTACATCTAGACATGTTAATAATCTTAATCTAGACATTTATTCAAATTGATTTAATAAAAGAAATAAAATTTAAATATAATAAAGTTTTATTTTAATTGAATTCATTTAAATCAGATCTGAACTCAGCTTGCTCATTCTATACCAATGTTTTTTTAAAAATTAATAAAATATTATATTATTTACTCTTAGGCTGGCATTTGTTTCGTATTCAAAATTTAAGTTATACTTTTCTACAAAATGCAAATATCAAATCATTTCAATTATTTTTCTTTGGTAAAAAAATACTATCTCAAAATTAAAATCTTCTTTTCTTCTATATTTATCTATATGTGATCGCTCATTCTTACTAATAAAACATTTACGTAAGACTCTATTACATTCTTTACCTAATTATAAACTCTTTTGTTTTCATTCATTGGCTCTTTACATAGATTTTATGAGATCTTTAAAAAAAATCATTTATACATGCATTATGCATGTCACCTCGAGTTTTGATGACCTTAGGACTTATTGACGGGTCCAGCGTTGTCCTGAGTTGGGTTACCGTTACTCCTGGCTTGGAGTGGTCCTGGATATGTCCAGAGTCCAGCGTCGTTCTCCACCAGTGTGTGGTCCGTCCCAGAGAATTGATGTCGGCTTCGAGGTGGATCTCGTTCGGCTGTTAGGCGTCTAAAAAGCATCTCTTAACGTCCAGCATCTCGCGTCGCTCTTTGTAGCTTCTCTGTAGATACTATTGCTGACTTAAACTGTCCCGGTACTCTACGCTTCCCGTAATAGTGTAAACATAATTACTGAAAACGTCTTTATTCGTTCGTAGATGAGACTTATAACGAAATAAAACTGTTCTGCCGACGGACAGCGTGTCCGACTGCAACTGTGTCTTGAAAAGAAGAGAAGGGCTTCCAGTCGAACCCTTAATTTATACCCTCTCGAGATTCCGCACCTGTTGGTTCCGAAATAGTCCTGTCGAGAACTACAGATCACATGATAGCCCCCACTCCCGAACGTTTTCATATATTTGCAATTTTTTGCAAATGGCAATGTTTTGTACGGAATTGAGATAGCACAAATCATAGATAACTTGCTTAAGCACTCACTGTATTAATTTGAGCGTCGTAGTGTAATTTGCGTATTTGTGGCAAACTTATTTCGCACTGACTTCGCGTAGTGTGTCCTACTAACGACTTCTTACTGTAGATCTTGCCTTTTGTTTGTTTATACACTAATTAGTTTTCACCCAGTGAATTAAAATAATTATTTTAGTAATTAATTGGGGAGGGTTGCTGAGATTCCTGTCTGTGCATGCATCACTAACACACACAAGATACATGCGTAACACACATACAATCGAGCAGGTGTCCCTTGCCTGTTGGAATAGGTTAATTTCTCCTTTAATCTAACAATGAAACATTTTTACAATCCCAGACATGTCCATTTACCGCAAACGTATAATAATTCTACAAATTTTACATTTATTTAAATCAAAGTAAATCTAAATTTATTAAATTTAAAACGATAATCAGCATATGGCTGTATCGTTGGAGCTGATTAGAAATTTTTCCCTTGATCCGTATGGATTTCCATAGGAGCTCCATAACGGCAATAGAAGCTGTGAACTAACTCCTTTGCCGCAGTGGTAACCTCCTGGTTTGGAATTGCATTGGCTTCCACCCACATAGTAAAGTAGTCACCTACAACCATGATGTACCGGTTTCTATCGGCAGTAACTGGGAATGGTCCAGGAATATCAGTGGCAGGAATTCTCTCTAAAGGCAGGCCAATGTTATAATGTCTCATTTTTCCCCTGCTTCTGGTTTGTGGTCCCTTGTTTGCAGCACATATTTCACACGTCCGAACCCATTCCTGTACGTCGTGGCGGAGATGAAGCCAATAGAATCGCTTCCGTATTTTATCAAGGGTTTTGTTGACGCCAAGACGGCCTCCAGATGTTCCATCATGCATCTCCTTCAAAACAGACTGCACATAACTTCGGGGAACTATCAATCAACTGCATGACCACATCTCGTCCATGTGCACTTTTCCAAGCCCTTTTCAGCAATCCGTTCTCTTAGGATTCCCATTTAGCCCAGTAGCCCTTCAGCACTTCGAAACCATGGCAGATATCTTGTCGATCCGGGCGGCGACCTTCCTCTTTTGCTGTCAAGGTTGGCCCAATGTCTTCATCAGTCATCTGCCCTTGCCGAGAATCTTGTGTCGTCCAGCCGTCTGCCAGAAAATCTACAGTGATGGCTTGAACTCGTTCGCTTGAGTTTTGTTCTTCCTTTCCGTGGCAATGTCGGCAGTCTTCCGGGCACGGTCTTCGTGATAAGCCATCTAAATTACCATGCTGGCGCCCCCGCCGATGTTGTACCTTGAAGTTGTACTCTTGTAGACGTTCGAGCTACCTTGCCAAATGTCCTTCCGGATTTTTAAATCTCAAGACCCATGCAAGCGCGGCATGGTCGGTACGTAGTGAAAACTCTCTCCCATAGAGGTATTTATGGAAGTGCTCCAAATCTCTGACAATTGCCAACTTCTCTCTCCTTGTAACAAAATAATTTTTCTCTGGTTTAGAAAGCGTCTTGCTGTAATACGCTATTACTCGTTTTTCACCGTTCTGGACATGAGACAAAACTGGTCCTAGACCAGTATTGCTTGCGTCTGTGTCTACGATGTACTTCCCTTCGGAAGCTGGAAAAGCGAGAATTGGCTGCAAACATAATGCAATCTTCAAAATCCTAAATGCTTGGTCACAATCTTTCGACCACTGGATGTTTCGTTTATTTTCCGTTAGCTCATGTAGTGGTTTAGCAATAGAAGCGGAGCCTTTCACAAAACGTCTGTAATATGAGCATAACCCCAGGGAAATCCGAACTTCGTGTTTACTCATCGGAACTGGCCATTCTCTTACGGTGTCTACTTTATTAAGATCCATGCTAACGCCCACTGCCGATACTGTAATTCCTTCTAGAATAGAGAACACTTCTTGGGGCTCAGCTTCAGTTGTGCGCCGTGAATTCTAGTTAGACCTCCTTAACGTTTTCCAAATAGTCTTTGAAAGTTTTCCCAATCACTATGACATCGTCTACGTAAACACGGCAAGTTTTCCATGTCAGGCCTCGGAGTACCAGGTCCATCAATCTCTCAAATATTGCCGGTGCATTACAGAGTCCAAATGGCATGACGTAAAATTTAAAATTGGAATAAGCCACTTTGGGTCGAGAAAGCGGTCTTTCCCTTGTCTTCTAGATGAAGACCCACTTGACAATATCCACTCTTCACGTCCAATGTGGAAAACCACTGTCCTCCAGACGGCGTGTCGAGTGTATCGTCAACGCGAAGTAATGGATTGCAGTCTTTCTTTGTGACGTCATTCAACCTCCGGTAGTCTTCGCAGAAACGCAATCCACCATCCTTCTTCTCTACAAGCACTACCGGAGAAGACCAGGCACTTCACAAAGGCTCGATTACTCCCTCTGTCAACATGTCCTGTACCAACTGAGACATTTCCTCTTGCTTAGATAATGGAGGCCTTCGAGGAAGTTGGCGTATCGGTGTTGTGTCCCCGGTATTGATGCGATGTTGTACAAAAGAGGGTCTTCCCAATGACCATCCCCGAACTGCAAAACAATCTTTGAATTCATGTAATAACTGTCTGAGTTCCTTTACCTCACCACTTGAGAGGTCGTTAGAAGATCTGTTCAATTCCTGCAGGTCCTCTGGTAATTTGGAAGTATCCGAAGCACTGGATCTTCGTTGCGTCATTCCGGCTAACCAGGCCACAGGAGTCAATTTGCCTAGGAGCGTATTGCTTTTTAAAGTGACAGCTTGATCCAAAATATTCGCGACTCTAATAGGTACATTTCCGGTTTCTTCAGGTTTTACTAAACTTATGGCAATAAGTATGCCAGGTGTGCTGAGTACCTGGGATTCGAATATACAGCACTTGTTGCCCCTAGTATCTACCTCGGTTCTAACCATGATGATCTCTTCGGAGTTTGGCGGAACTGTTACAGCCACTTGGTTTATGACGTCCATCGATTTTTCTGATGTAGTCATTGAGGAGAGCATTACCTCTTCTCCACCGATTCTCTAGACATTGTTTTTGAAGACGACTCTAAATCCGTGTGCGTTCATAACGTCCACACCAAGAATTGCTTCATCCACAATGTCTGCAACAAGTATTTGACGATTAAACTCAAGTCCACCGAGGCGTAGGTATCTCCATTTTTCCAAACACTTTTACAGGCCGTCCAGTAGCTGTTAGCAAGCTGCAAAAGCACCAGATTGGCTTGAAATCTTTCACCAAATCGCGTCGGGCCACACAATGGGAATTGTTGCGCCTGTGTCAACTATAATCGAGGTTGGCCTTTCTTGAACGAATCCGGTAACTCCTAAGATCCCACTGTTTTTCTGAAGTGTAGAAATTGCGTCTTGTCTAGGGGCTTCGTTCCTCCAGTTAGTCAGCACACGCCCCGTTGTACCGACTACTACTCGTTTCCCTGCTGCTGAACTATAACCCGACAATCCGGTTGTAGAAGTCCAGGTTTCCCACATCTATAACACTTCGGTCTTCCATTCTTTTTTACTGTATTCTGTGGCGCCAAACGTCGAGTCTCTGTTCCTTGTTCTTCTTCATCTTCGTCTGTGCCGTCGCAATCTTTTAGCGCGTACTTTATGACTTGTCCAAACAGACGCTGGTTTAGCGGCCTCAAATTGCAAAGCATGTACCAGGGCGTCCGCACTGTTCCGGTGTCTTGCCATTCGTAACACTTGCTGTAGTTCGTTATCTCGGACACCGGCAGTAAATGTGTGCATCGCAAAACTCATTTGAAAATCTTCTGGCGCTTCAGGATAGTCCAGTCTAATTAGTCTGTCGATACTTGCTTCAAACTCTTGAAGGCTCTCCCCGGCATGCTATCGCCTTGCTCCCAACTGTTTGCAGTACACATCTTGCAAAGATTTACCACCATACCGTAATTCCAGAGCTTTTATCAATTCGGCATACGTGTTTTAGCTGCCAGGTGGCACATTCTGTAGTAATTCTGCCGCAGTTCCTTTTACTGCAAGAACGAGTGAAACAGCCTTGTCTTTCTCTGTCCAATTATTTGCGCATGCAGCAGCTTCGAATTGGCGTAAATACGTCGCCCAGTGCGTGCTTCCATCAAAGATTGGGGCCTTGACATGAACTGTCCCAACCGCAGGCGAGGTGACTTTCTCTATTGACTTATTTTGTATCTTTCCCTGTCTTTATCATTGGTACAGTCTGTTCAGAAATTTGTTTTGGTTATATTTTCATGAACTGCTCAACTTCACTTTTAATTTGTTCTCTTATGTTTGCCATTGAGTTTTCTACTGCAGATATTTTATTTGACCCAGATCCTTCTATGACAGATATTTTTGTAGACATCGATTCTTCAACAATCGAGACAGATTTTTCTACTCCACCAATTTTTAATATAATTGATTCTTGCACCTCCGATATTTTAGTAACTTGCTTATTAAGCTCACCTCGTAGGAGACCCAATTCTGCGGTAATGTGTTCTTGCAACTGTTTCTGCATAGCTTCAAAGAGAGCTTCCGTTTTATCTGCTTCTTGCTTACGTTATTCATCCTTCCGTTTTTCTGCTTCTTCCGCCTCCTGTCGTCGTCGTTCCTCGGTCTGCAACAATATCGCCTGGACATTTTCCATCAACTGACTGGCATCCATTGTCTTCCTATTAATTACGAAATGCACTCGTCTTGTACAAAGTGTCCGCTGTTTCCACTGTTAACCGTTCCATCATAGTTTTGACACCACTGTTACGACGGTCTACTTGATCGTCGTAGGTACATTGGGAAACAAAATACAAAACACTAATTAAGTCACTAATCACCAGCTTTAATTTTCACAGTTAAACAGTTCAAAATTAACAGCACAGTCTCTTACAACAAATCAAATAAAAATTGCTCACACGCAATCAAATATCAACTAATATTAAACACAATAGTATTACTATTATACCGCCCGATTATAAAACTCAACACTTCACTAATAACCACTTGAACGTACACAGTAATATCGCCCGATAATAACTGAAAAACTAAGGCCGCTGACGCCTTGTACTTACACAACGCTCACAGACCAGAAGATTCCAAACTACGCCTCATCTCTAAACTACGAAGTAATTAATTGTGGCCTTGACACAGTCCGCGCGGCTGGCGGCTTCCAGAAAAGTCTCGCGAGCGCATTTTGACATTACATACGCACGCAACAGTATAGCTGGATTCCAATCGATCGTTCGAGAAACACGCAGATTGTTCTGTGATGTCATAACAACATTGTCACAACTGTAGGTAAGTAACATTGTAATATATTGCAACGATACATATTTGCATATACGGGAATAATAATATTTTGTTTGTAGTAACAAGTAATGTTGTGAAAAAAATCGTTGTAAATAGGTTTAAATATTAGAAAACAGGACTAGTTATATGATACGAAATATTTGTCTAAGGTGACTATGCTTAGTGTGCGCGCGCGCGTGTGTGTGTGAATACTGTAATTTGTTGAGTACGTGTAGCTAGCTGAGACCTAATTTATGAAAGATAGAAAATTCGGCTAGTTTATGCTGTTTTATTTAATGTGTTAGCAACTCGTATTAATACATGAATAATTAATAATAATTCTACGTAATTTTTAAAGAAAATTTGCACATTTAATACATACTAATTTATCCAAGCAGTGGTATTAAAGCGGGTAGGAATGCGAACATGGATACAAAATAAATGAGAATTACGTTTGCTTTTATCATGTGTTTCTTGACGACAATCATCAACGATTATGCTTTTTCCCAAGGAAGTAAATGTAAGCTAAATAAAATACAGGATTGGAAGAAAGGAAATTAATATAAAAATGACTGTTACCAGTAATTACACAAAGTGCTATTAGACACAACCTGCATGTATATTGTAAACTTTCTTTGTTATTTTTTTACTTTCGTAAAGTATTATAGAAATAAATAACTTTAATTTTTTAAAACGTTACAACAGCACAAACTTTATGATACTAGTTACAGTTTTACTTGAGAATTTAATACTAGATTTACTCAGAGATTTCGTGGAGTGTAAGATAAATATAAATAATGCGAAAGAAACACACCAGTGAACTTAAAGCGCTTGCCAGGGTATAAAGGAGAAACCTTCAAAATTTTATCACAAAAGTTATATTCATGTATATCAAAATTTCTTAAACGCTTGTTATCAATGGAATTCAAAAGTTACCTACCACATACCGCTAATTATATATAGTTTATTAAAATATTAATTTTTGTCATTCAATTTTGGACATTAAAAAAATGTAGGGTGCAGGAGAAATATCTGACAGTTTTCGGTTTGTTATTGTGTCACGTGCAAGGGTTGTGGCAAGGTTACTCTTCTACATAAGGTTAGACCCGAAACGAAACGAATGCAATTGGCTGCTGAAATACCGCGGTAGCACTATCTGCGCGGCGAATATCTCTTAATACAAATATGTTATTTTTTACTGAGTACAGTTTTCGTTGTTTATATTTTTATTTGCAGGGTTTATTTTATTGACTAAAGTACGTACTAATGTTATGTGAGACGAATATTTGCACAATTTAAATGTATGCGCGTTTAATATTAATCGTATAGCAACTGAAGAAGCAGTACGGATTTCCAGTACATGATTTTAAAAAACCTATTAATATTAGAAAAAATAATACTGAAACACCTTTTTAAAAATAAAATTTAGTAATTCTATCAGGCAGGGCCGATTATAAGCAAAGCCCGATGAGTAATGACGTACATTTCAGTAAACTAGTCAAAGAAGTAAGACAATCTTGCTGTTTGAAAAATCTGTATGCTTGTTTGTTGGAATGATACCATTCGCCTGCATAAAACATACAACGGTAAAAAATTGAAAGTAATGACCATTAATAGCTCTTTATACTGTTTTCAGTTCCTACATTCTACTCCCCTATTTTTGATAAATTTTAAATCCCGTTAGACTTTAAAAATGATATTCCTGTACAATAGTCTTTGTAACTTTTCTTCATTTTTTTATCATAGAATTCTTTATCGTTTTTTGAAAAATATATCATTATTTGGTAGTTCCATGTGTGTGTTTGTGCCTTGCCTTGCAAAAGATGA
Source organism: Magicicada septendecula (assembly GCA_034769895.1). Classification (NCBI taxonomy): domain Eukaryota; kingdom Metazoa; phylum Arthropoda; class Insecta; order Hemiptera; family Cicadidae; genus Magicicada; species Magicicada septendecula. The sequence goes on from CM068372.1 coordinate 326,274,849, forward strand.
GAGGTTGTCATTTTTTCTTGATCATCGTCTTGGACAAAACATGCTTCTTTTGAAACAGGTATTTCATTGGTATTTTTACACCCATAAAAAGCAAACGAAGTAAATGTTTAACCTCTGTCGGCGGTAGATTAATAAACAATTGTTCAATACCTTGTATCTGTGAGAAAAGTTTTTTCAGGTTGATTAAGACTTGCAGATAAAATATACTTTACAATGTTTTTTCTGTATATTAGTAAAAACGCCAAATAACGAATTGATAATAATCAGGAAACCTTTTTGAAATAGCAACAAATTCTAAGTTTTTCCTATGCGCTTTGTTTCACAACCTGTGTAGATGTTTTTAAGTATGTTTTCTTGTATTTTGTGGTAAGTGCCATACCCGGAAGCCATATGTTTATTATCTGGACATATTCCTGAATTGAAAATACTAAAAGAATTGTTCACCAGTTGGAAAAAATTAGCCACATGTTCCTCTTTATGTAACAAATAACTAATCGCTTCAACCGTTGTATCTGAGAATAACTTCGTTACCAGAAACACGTGCTGACGTTCTTTACCTTTGACGGTGAAATGAATATGTGAGAGTTTAGAGCACAATTTGAATTAACCACTATCCAATGCTAACAATTTTCCAACAGTCGTCTTCGTCATGTGTTTTTGTTGGAGAATGTCAGCACGTCATCTAAAAAATAATTTTGTAAAAGTCTGTAAAGTTGCGAAACATCTGCAAAAAAAAACCATATGACTTTTTCTAATGCATGTGGGTTTGGGAAGCTTGAATTTGTATAGGTTTCATTTAGTTGATTCCACACTCCTCGAATTTTTGTTCCTACATCCGTTACAGTGAACTATAAACATTGTACCCAACGTCTTTTAACCAACTAACAATGTTTTTAACAACTCAGCTGACATTTGAACATCGATATCATAATAAATTGGTTGGTTCCAAACAGATATGGGGCCACGAAATATGGCAATCTGAAAACTGCTGTGAGGCTCAACAACACGATCTTGCTTCTGATCATAACTGACGCTGAATCTACGTTCATTTCGTCAAAAGAAATAACACACATCAGTTCAGCAGTGGTCAGGGTGTTTACCTGGAGCTTCATGAAACACAACATTACGGACTATGCCCGGCTGACAGTAAAATGAGACATATGTTCATCTCTCCAAATTTGGTAGTTCTGGCGTGGGAAAGCCACATTTATTTCTCAAAAATACGTAATATTTTCTTAGTACAGTGCGTAGTTTTACTGCCTTTGTGATGTCTTCAGAGTTTTATTTTACATAGATTTACTTGCCAATAAGCACTTAATTTATGTTTCAGTAAAAATTTCCAGATTTTCAGTATGTTTTTAGATTTTTGTGTTGACGTTTTCGTGAACAGGTTTTCTCTGTTCCTTCATAAGTGTGTTCCTCTGCCTCAATATAGCGCACATAGATTTGAAAATGCAGTTTTCACTTTCCAAATTTTACCTGCTTTTGAAGTGACTGTACATCTTTGAGCTCATTATTACAATTTTTGATAGTGCTCTGGAATATTTAAATTTTTTGGGTGACAAAGCCGATAAGTATTTTTAAGGGTCTTTTCGTAACCTATCTCACATAACATCTCTCTGTTCTGACACTGACTTCATTACTTTCAACAACCCCTGTATTATCATTACTGCGGCAAGGGATACCATCATTACAAGCAGTGATGATGACGGTAAGATCCATATGGAGAACAGCATCTTCTCTGAGAGCTCTTCTTTGTGGTAAATTCATTAACTCGGCACGCAAGTCACGAATATAATCTGTTGCAGGAAAGTATTTTAAGCAAATCATATCATTCGAAATTTGAATTATCTTGTCTGTAGCACTTCGAAATCCATATTTTTTGTACTTTGGGTAATATCCCATTCGTTCTTCTAGTGTATGAATTACAACAGGCTACAGCATACTCAGGCATAATGACAGTAAAATAAGGACAAGAATAACATCAATCATCGGAAATAATAGCAATGTTCAAAAACAACGATAAAAGCAAAATGAGACAAAACAACAACGTTTACCTCGCTGTCAAAACAAAGACAAATGCGTCTTGAAAAACTCAAAACTATCAACTAGAAATTAAATATTAAATAGAAAATTAAGAGAAAGTAACTGAGCAAGAATAAAAGTGCAACAACTGAAGTAACAGCTATGTTCATCAACGACAAAAAACAAAATGACGTTACAACGTTCACCTCGCTGTCACAACAAAAAATATGCACATATAAAGAAACCAAAATCTGTTATAACAACAAATAAAATATTAAATAGAAAATTAAGGAAGTCGAAATAAAAATAATTAAATTTTCGTAAACACCAATACAAACGTATTAGTAGCCTAACACTTTTACTATCGGAACGTTCTTATAAAACGTAACAAAACCAAAAAACACTCAGCCCACAGAAATACACCTACGATACCTGCAGTGTTTATCACAGAATTTAATCAATTCTGTACCACGTTTATTGTGCAAAACACTACACTCAAAACGTATTTGTCGTAAATCTGTGTTATTACACCTAAAGAACAAAGGCTTAAATTAACACTTATTAACACTCACAACTTACAATACCAGGGGCAAACCTAGGATTTTATTTGGGGGAGGGGGTTAACCACATATTGTTTTATTATGGTGTTATTTTTCTCATATTACAATGAAAATCGATAAAAACTGTAATTCACTAATTTAATTAAAAATTAGTTAAAATCATACATCAGATAGGATTACAGTTTGTCTTGGAAGTTTAATAATAACTTTATGTAGTATATATATATATATATATATATATATATATATGTATATACTTTGAGGAGAACATTAAAGTAAAAACGTGAGTGTTAACAGCATGTATATAAATGCAGTGGATATAAATGTGTATAACAGGGTTGGAGATATAAAGTTTACAGCATGTAAAATAGTGTTAAATAAGTTTGATAAAAAATATAACGATTGTCAGCTTTTATAAAAATAAAAACAGAAAAAGAAAGAAGAGTAAAAACGAGGAACTAAATATTAGGCTACTATATACTTTGATAAATAAGTTATTTATTTATCGTTCCTGATACTTAAAAAAACATGTGGATTTCATTATATGTTTATTACATGTTTAATTTAAAAAATCAGAAATATTTAAGTAAATATGGTCACATAAAGCGTATTAAATACACGAGTACACAGGACAACACTGGAATTGTTCAACTCCTAACGTGACGTGACTTCTAAATCGTCGTACGGTCCATGGCCTGTCTTTTTCATGGGCCTCGGTTTACGGCCATTTAGCGAGTAAAAGCAAACAGATCCTTTTTGTGAAATTAAATAAAACAGCTGACAGGGCTCAAGCATAGTGTAGAGCACGTCGTCACATGAATCATGTGTTTCGCGTTGCTGAAACATGAATGATATGACATGAATCATGTCAGGGGAAAATTGTGTCCTCCTATTCTCGTTCAACTCGAATCCTTTTCATTTTCACCATTTCTTTTCATCTGTTATACTTATGAATAAAGACTGTTATTGTAGATTATTTAAATTTGTCATTTTCCTAAATAGTAATTTTTTTAAATTGACAAAACTTGGAAGACAATTACATTTCGAACAACACGGAACAAGTTTTAAATTTTTTGAGCAATTTTTAAATTTTGTTGGATTTTGGGGGGACTCTATATCCCACATATCCTCCCCCCTTGGTTCGCTCCTGTATACCCAATACTAAGCAAATCGTATGGCGCGGAATTCTACTACCGTCGTGATTTCATGCGCAGCAGCGTGGATTCAGAACGCGCACTGCGCAACACATTCACCCCACCCTGTGTTGAGGTGTGGTCGAGTGGCGGGAATGGCACTAAACGTCACTGCCAAGGTTATTCTACTACATAGAAATCGCTGATATTTCAGTTGCCATGGAGCTGTGGGACGACTCTCACGACGCTTTCACTGTTGAAACGTTTTTTTAAAAACAAGTGAATCTACGTATTGCGCTCACTCGTATAAGCGTTCGTCGACATTTTAACAATGGCCAGAGCCTACTCTAAACACTAAGTAGCGTACTCTAAAGAACACATGTAAACTCGAGTGTCATATTACAAATCAATGTTTTTGAAAGCACAGAAACTACTAACACGTTACCATTTTGTGATGAAATTCCATTAGCGCTAGATCAGTTTTAACAAAAATTTCAATAGCAGCAGGATGTCTTATTTTGTCCATTTTCCAAAACACTAATGACACTTAAATTTCCAACAGCTAATAATCAATTAATAAATTGGCAGATATATTTGAAAAATAAACAGATGTTTACAAAAACTATGAATCTTACAGCACACAAAAAATTGACAGATGTCGCTCCGCGATCTATTCGAGTAATCCTCGTAATGCTAACATCACGCGGTGTTTCTATTTGCTCACGCCCATGTTTTGTATACAACAGCCTACGGTTACAACAATACTTAACATAGCTGTCGTATCACACTATTCTAACTATTTAAATTATAAAATACTTAAAATGAGTTACTTATATTTTATGTAAAACTATGCTGGATAGATACTGTACAAGTAGTTTTAACTGTATTTTAATGTAGTTTACAACTTATACAAGGATTCTTCAATATAAACACGTTTAGAAGCTGTTAAACATTTTTTATTCAACAATTTTAAAAGAAGTCTCCATTAACCTTAAGGCATGTGTCACACTGTTGCACTACTCTGTAGATTCCCTACTGTTAAAATTAAGCCCGTAAGCTGTCTACAAGACTACATATCGCTTTGCGTTTATGCTGACACCAGGTTCTTTGAAATCTAAGAGCAGCCCACCCTGATAATCAAAGAATACGGTCACCATTACTTTTCCTGCCGAAAGTTTGGACCGACATTTTTTCGCCTTTGGAGATTCTGGATGCTTTCGCTGCATACTCTGACGTTTGGATTCTGGTTCGTAGTGATAACACCAAGACTCATTACCGGCAACAATTTGGTGTAGAAAGGCATTACTTTGTTGTTGATATCGCATAAAATGCTGTACTGATGAGGCCGAACGCAAATTTTTCTGCTCATCAGTAAGCAGACGTGGAATCCACTAAGCAGCAACTTTGCGATAGCCAAGACTATGAATGATGGAATGAACAGTACCCACGCTGATGGTCAAAAACTAAATAACGGCACACAGATATTATTTGGACGGATTTTCTATCACAGATGTTATTTTTCAACTCAATAACAACGCTCAGAAAAGAACAAACTGCAAATATTTTGACAGACGCGTCACTAGTACTTAAACAGACGATATAAACAAATGAATTCCGTTGCCATGGCGACAAAGTCACGGCTGCTCAGATCAAATGTGTTTCTATTGGACAATCCTCGTACATTTATGCAAGTGTGAATGGCGAACACAAGTAAATGTACATTCTTATACACAGGTTTTGAACCTATTGAGACAAGAAACTGCAGAAACTTAAGTTGTGTTTTTTTATTTATAGCACGCAAAAAAAGTAATATTAAATTACAAACGTAGAACAAATTGAAGCACAAGCTATTGGTAATTAGAAATTGTCATTCAGTAGTTGTATCCACAACGGATGTTACATTAAAAACAAAATGGCTGCTCAAGTTCTAATTCAGACTTGAATAATAGAAAAGTTTTCATAAAACTCTACTTACTACAATGCGACCGATCATTAATGCTAAGTCGTATCTCGTGTTTCTACCGACAATAAACTACCCCACAAGGACACTATACGTATGTGTGCCTTGAACAGATGGAATCTTATAATCTTGTTGGTAAGTAAATAACAAGCTTTATGTTGATGTGTATAGAAGTGGTGAGTTGTAATCATGTGAATTATCTACAATCATCCATTATGTGGTAAGACACTGACGATGTCAGAAATTTGTCTGACGACGAAATCGCTCAACGGGACAAAATTTCGTACATAGTTTGTATAAGTAATAATAATCTTTGAAAAACGTAACACCTACAAAACGTCTAATTACAATGTAATAATGTTCTGAAAATCAGCAATTAATAGTATTGACAAAAATTACAGTTCTCTAAAATGTTTATATAGTTCAATAACACACAGAGGATCAAATTTTACGTTGCGTAACAACAAAACATATATCTCTTGTCAATTACCCCGTTCAGTTCAAAGAAGGTATTTAAATCATGGTTGATGTGTATATTATTTTATCACTCCCAGGTGTAATCATTCCTTATGAAAGCAAGTGACTAAGAGGCAACCACGACTGACACTAGGGAGAGCATTTCCTTTGCTGTGTTTTATATTTTTTCCGTGTTTTCTGTTACTAGATTATTCATGGTAGACGTTGACAAATGATCGTTGCTTACTTGTTGTTCGTTGACCGCTCAGTTCCTTCTTAGGTGTGCACTGAAATTGCTATGTTTCACACGTTTACAAGTATACAAACTAACACGTGGATGATAGAATTGTTTACGTTTTACTTGTAAGAGGTTAAACATAGTGATATTCAACCTCTAAAAAATTAAGTAAATACAAAGACCTCTTCATTATCATAATAACTCCCTTTTTTAGTGCAAGTAGCATATTTAGTATGTACGTTTTTTATTTTAATTAATTTTTTAAAAACAATTTCTAACGTAGAAACTGAGAAATTTTGGTAGTTAAAAAAGGAAAAGTGTTAATACACTACAAATTAAAAAAAACGAATTATGAACAAAATAACACGATGACAACATTCCTTACTGAATCATAAAATCTAAAGCAACCCAAATATGATGAAATAAAAATAGGAAGAAACAAAATATTCTAAATTTTTATAAGGTAGTGTAACAACTAATATAACTTGGTATAATAATTTTGAATGTCAATTATGTATTGCGGAAACGACTTAATCAGATACACCAGTAATCAGTCTGGGGACATTTTGTTAACAGCAGAACGCCAAAAATTTATAATGGTTTATCCATTTATAAATATACTTCTACATGAAATAGAGCAATGTGGGTGAGCACAAACACTATACAAATTCCTAAGAAATTTTGAAAATAACACTGAAATTTTACAGTATTTCTCATGGCACTAATCTATATTTGATATACTTGATAGATAGAGGTGTTTATGACTGCTGACAGTTTTCATGCAAAATTACGTTTATTCACGTTGTAGTGTAAAAAGGATTACAAGCTACTGAATACTTGCATAAATTAATAAAAAATGGGCAAGAAAAAAAGTTATAAGGAACATTCCTGTAGTAAGAAATACTTGACAAAATCTGCGTAGAAATCATATTCACATTACAATTTAATTCTTCGTATTCTTTTTATTTAACTACTAAGAAATTACAGTAACAACTGTAAAAAATATTTCTGTTACCTCAGGCCTTATTCTACTGCACATTTCATTTACTACCTCTGTCTTCTTCTACCAACTAACTTATCACATATAGTGGCTCCAAAAGTCCTTTGCATTCAGTTATTTGTGTAACTCTTATTCATTACTTAAAAGCAATGTCGAAATTATTTAATAAATTAATTTGCACGAAACTAGCACGTCTGACTTCAGTTTGTCTTAACTTTGTGTATGTTTGGACAAGAAGAAATGGGATTTTAATTGATGATTCTAATTTGTTTTTAATTATCAGTTTAACATAAAAATTTATGTTTGTTTCCGTTATATAGAAAAGATTGAGATAAATATTATATTTCAATAAACTGCAAGAAGGAAGTAAAAATGTTGTAGTAACATATTGCATGTAATATCTTCAAATAAATGTACTGGAAGTTGGTTTAATTTCAAGTATCGGATCTAACAATTAGCTGTATTGTAAGCGAAAAATTCAATTACAGTTCAAACAAACCTCTGAAGATATAGATTAATTTCTGTAAACGTGCGTTAGGTAAAAATAAACCTACTTGCAGTGCATTTATTTAAAGATATTACATAGGAGACCTGCAGGAAACTCAACGTGTTACAAAGAAAGAAATAACGTATTGCAATGGACTGTGAAAAATGACGTAAAAATATTGCAGTGATGTACCTTGCAATATTTGCATTTCAATAGTTTATTTCAACATAACAATGTACATATGTACAAGTTTTATAATATAAATGTGCTGAAATAAATCTTAGTTTAATTAAATACAAAATGCACATTAGACAAAACATTTTAACAATTTCTGTCACGAAAGTAAGTAGCGAAAGGTAAACAATGTCAAATTCACAAATGTATTAAAATATGAATAACAATGTAATGCAGCTGTGCATTGATGTACATAAATTTCACTATATTAAGTAAGTAATTCTCGAATTTAGTATTTCGTCCCAATGGGAAGGCAATGACGCCGCATGTGAAACAATGGTGTACACAAACGTTGTAACAGTACATTTACTCAGACATAACTGTCCGTAATAAACAATGGTAAATGTAAATGAAGATAAAGTGGAACCACGTTGCACCCTGTACTGTGATCGCAACGTGTTTCTTGTACATTGTTGTGTTGTAACGTAGTACCATGGCCTGCATAAAGACACGAATATAGGCACCTAATTTTAGAAATGTACACATAGCAGGTACAGAATTGTAGTATTGTGTATTCACATAGCTACAGTTTGTGTATTCTTCTTCTCCTTTTTCATTAAAAGAACTTGGTTATATAAAAGTGTCTCACCACCCATTATTCCCTCGGAATACACGCGTATTTTCTACCAATGACTATAAAAATATTGATACAAATACGTAACGCTCTCGAAACGTTTGTAGGTGTTACATATTGTTTAATTGATTTAATACTGCAAAATGAAAACAGTTAGTACCAGTTCTATCGCAGAAGTATTCGATATGAACTCTGACAGCTTTGATTCACTAGAAGTTTTTTTTTAAACGAACTCAGTACGTTACCTTTAGAGCAAAAGGTATTGCTAAAGTAAAAAATATCTCGGCTGCCTTTAGATTTATTGTAGAAGAATGGAAAGAAGTCAGAAAATTTCATAAAGTTTGCTGTAGTACCACACACAAATAAACCAGAATACACTCCGTGTATTACAAACTTACGAGAATGGCAGTTATGGTTTTATATAAAAAGTCAATCTTTTGGTTCAGGGTTGTACGGATCTATTTATCATATTTCCTCAATGAGTTCTATCACCACACATCCCAGAATAAACACATAGATTATAATAAAAAATAGGCTTACTTCATATGGAAGTAGGAGGCACATAAGATAAAACAAATTACTAAAACTAAAATCTGCTATTTCTTAAAAATTATGAAGAGTGTTTATTTCTTAAATTAACACATATGTATTGTGTTTATAGAGCAAACTCAAATAGCTGGTCGTCCGCAAATTGAATGTTTTTAATAGTCATATAATGTAAACTGTTATAGGACCATAAGACGCTAAACTGCTCGTTCAATAATCGATCCAATAAAAGGGAAAGCTTCTTGTACCTGTACCCATTTATTTTTTAGGTTTTCTATGTTTCGTTTATACTAAAAACAATGCGTAAACTTTTTAAAGCCAGTTAACATTAACGATTGCAAAGCTTTATTTCGAAGGATAGATTTCTTTATGAACCTAATCTTTACAGCGTTCATAAAAAAAGTTACACACAAACACACACACAGTCACACACGTTCACGTTCTCACAAATACATTGTCGATAACGGGAAATTATAGTTTGATGACATATCGTAATTCCAAGTACAACTTGATATATATTCTATGCATAGAGAAACGGTCTACTAATATTATTTTAAGATGACGATCAGTGTAAATAATGCTAAATTATTGTTATATTAATATAAATATAAATATAAATATTAATATTAGTATTATCATTATCGTTATACTTCATTATCATTGTCGTAAACCACAAACAGTACAAAATATGAGTAGTTTCTATGTCTCAGAAAGAAGCACATATTATTCCATGCAGCCAACTGGGATGTAGGTTATATTCTAATGTGAGTATGAAATTATACTTGGTATTCCGGATGCGCATACGTCAACGTCTAGCAAGCAGAAAAACTGGTACTTTCTCAGTTCACTGATTATATTAGTTACACTGGGACTCTTTAAAATTACATAATGGATATCTAGCCATTACACACGCTTCACGCACAATTTACAGATGACTTACATTTTAAAGAGGGGAGCTAACTCCCCATCGGTTTACTCCTCCCTTTCAGTATTGAAACTGCGATCAGAGTCACTGTCACTGCTGTCTATGTTGTCACCAATATCACTGCTGATATTATCATCATCCGAACCTGATGTGTTAATAATCTTGTCAGTAACGTCTGCCACTATTCCATCACTTTCGCAGTACTAGTACTCTACCTCCCAAACTTTCTTGGAGTACTCTACCCAGTCACTTTCAGTTACCGACATTATTGCTTGTACAACAGTCGTACAACAGTGTGACCCTTGCTTGATAAAAATTGGTCAATCTTGTACTGCTTTTCTCTGGGCCGATGGAGTTCTATAATTTAAAAAAGATGTTCCTTTCTCATATCGTAATTAATACCCTTATTTCTCATAAATTGTATCATATCGAGTTTTGTAGAATACTTTGTCGGAATCTTTTCCGCTAAAACAGAATGATACGGCGCATTTCATAACTATTACTGGTTCCGTCGGAATATTTGGCAACGACATATTCTCAACCCATTTTTAAAATTTTCATAGTTCATCTGCCCATGATAGTCACCACTAGCGCTTCCAAGTTCGTACAAAAGTTTAGCACCTGGAATAAAGCCATTTTTACTTCCCGCAAGTAAAATCACTAATCTGTTACCCGCACTGTAATTCTGTAATATACCAGAAACCTCATTTGACTGCCAACATTTATATACTGTTATATTATTGTCAACCCATGTTTCATCTTAAAAAAATGTTTGTCCCAGATTCCCGAAAGCTTTCAATTTGTACAAGGTACTTGTAACGCATCATTACAATTTCTGGTTTTTCAATTATCACTTTTCTTTTACTTCTACATTTTTGCTATTTGAATCCCACACTTTTAAGCACTCACGTTAATGATTTAGCGCCCCATGGAAAATGGATTCTTTCTGTCACAGTAGGTAGGAGTTTTGTAACAGTAGGCACAACGTTTTGATTTTTATAAAAATCTTGAACAATATTTCTTATAAAAATCCTCCGCTCAACAGTCCGTTAAGGACCAAGACGTACCGCGCGGCTTTTTGTGTTAGCGTGAGGGTGTATGGCTAGTACTACGCGCCACCAGTCGCTAGTTGCGGTATTCACAGCCAGGAGGTGGCGCTGTTATCTCAGCGCCTACTCAGTTTGCCTCACGACGCTGAGTGCACGCCGTACAGAACTTTCGCCGGGAATTGAACCCAGGACCACGTGAATTGTCTTTCTTATATATTTATATATTTCAGTAATACCCAGCTCGTTTTGTTGTTTGATTAAGTGGGTATGTCAGCGAATTTTGTCGTTTGTGTTCATCACATTTTTCAATTATATTAATAATTATTTCGCGACTTTCACTATGAACAACGAAACATTTCTTTCTTTGTTTCGATGATCCTTGAAGAGACATTGTGAACAGACATTTACAAATAAACAAATAACAGGATAATTCACTTACTAACAGAAAGTAACTAAAAGTACGTTCATCCTACACGGTAGTTCACAGATTCGTATTTTTAATGTTACTATAACACAACTACTTAAAAAGGACTAAGTTGTAAACACAACCCCAATAATACGTAGTCTTTAAACGCACTTACTACAGTAACAGTAAAAATCGGACTGCAATAATAATACAAACTGGTAGTCTGCCTTTGTGATGGATGTCAGTTTGCATTGTGAACAGGGCTGATGAATCACTGGCCTTGACAAAAAACAATACCAACACAGACATACACACACAACTCAATCACGCATACTTCATCTCCACCATCAGAGACTTGGAGTTCAGTCTAATGCAGTACATATCAACGGGTACGGTATATCAGGAGAACACAGATCATAAAAGTTACATTCTTGGAAAATACGTGGTTGGTGTTTTTTTGACATAAAAAAAATCGTTTGATAAACATGGAGTTAGAATAAATGAAACCGGTAGGCTACATGATTGACGATTCAGAAGTAATCCGCCCTTTATGTCCAGCTTTCTCAGGGACAGGAATTTACTATCGGAAGCTGTCCGTGCAATAGTGCTTGTATATTGACGATCTTACGCTGTACAACGATTGACATTAATCCTGTACATTAATCACTGCTGATGACCTCTGTGGTGTGCCTATGAAATTTTAGCACTATCTATCCGTACAGAACATAGTACTGTAAACTATGTGTTGCTAGCAAACAGCAGACTTGCACAAATGATATTCAGTCAAAATATGCTAGCGCTATTGTCAATTATCGTAGCGTTGTTTAACTGCCTTTGTCAATTAGGGCACAGCGGATGAGTTATTGGAACAAATAAGGGCAGCAATTTTGGTTGGTTTGAGGGCCATATAGGTATTGGAGGTCATGAAAAAACTGACGCTACAGATCGCCTACAAACTGATGCAATTTCCATACAACTTGACAACGCAAAATTCGTTGCCACGATCACTTTTGATAATACATTAAGCAGACTTTAAACACATTACAGAGCACATTTTTTGCCGTGAAACAGAGTGTCCGCAAATGGCCAACGGCAGATGATCGCAGTTGTCGTAAAGAGGTTTGCATCACCAAGCTTCGAATTGAGTACACTAACCTGACGTATAGTTACCTACTACTAGTAGAAGAACTAGTAGTCCGTGCATTTACAGGGAAACATATAATTTTAGAGTGTAGTGCTCTTCCTAAATTCAGGAAAAGACATAGTATAAAGTGTAACCTCTAAGAAGTGCTCGGAAATAATTAGGTACCAATAGTAAGAAATTTGTCTTTCCTAAAAGCAGCAAGAGTACTGTCTCGGCTCTGAAAAGATTTGGTTGTTTGTACGTCATTGAGTTACTAGACTTTACGGACAACCAAACATATAGTCGAGTAACACAGTTGTTTGATGTCGTTGGGCCTTAGTTACTAAGCCCTGAAAATAAAAAAGAACAAAAAAGAACCTTTACCTAATCGTTATGTCCATTTATAAAACCATATATGAAAAGAAGTTAAATACAGCTATGAAATAAACAGCCTATGTTTAATGTACTATAAGAGATAATTAACTACAGTTTCAGTATATAGTGCCTGTATTTAAGTCCGTAATAAATATAAAAATAGAAATTACATTCTTGGTGTTTTTGAAAACCCAGTTTCTTATAAATATTTAGATGTCTCTGAGACGTCTTCCGTAGTCTTTGATTTTACCAAGTAAAGATTGCTTTGGAATACGCAATGACGGAATGTACTCAAACTAAGTGAAACTTATGCTCTGTGATTCCATTTTTGTAAACATATTTGTCATTTACTGAAGAAAATTAAATATAGTTCCTGAAATCAGAAAAACGAAACTTGAATCAGGGCTGAGTCAGTCGTCAGTCGAAGATACACAGTAGGCCTAGGTTGCCTCCTTCTTTAACACGTTATTATAAAGTTTGCATACAGCGTGTTGATAATTTTACAGTCAATTAAAATGTAAAGATATATTTTGTATATCTACAGGGTAGTTCTGCTTTTTCTCTACCTCTCCTCAGGGAACCAACGTCCTTGATGAAACCGTGAAAATAAGATTTACATGTGTTCATTTCCAACTTTCAGTCCTGAAGTATCAACAAGATTTTCGAATAGAGGAATGAATTAATTAAATGTGTAGAGGAAATTGAAAACCAAGACCGAATGTTATACAACAACACTATCATAGAAGAATCTGGTCACGAGACAATGTTGATTAATGAAAATGTTGTGTTTTAGTTGTCGTTCTTTAACAAAAATGCCACATGTCGATGTATTGTAAAAAAATATCTAGAAGCTAGAAACCGATCACAAGACATTTGTAGTGCTTTGCGGATTAGAGATAATACAGATCGAGAGTTCTTTGATTGGAGCCAGGCAAAAGGATTAAGAAAAATATTGTTAATAAAAAGCTGTGAGGAAGCACAAGAACTATGCAAAATTATAATTTGCGAAATCAAAGAACTTTTAGTGTTTACAGAACATCTAATTGCTGCATTCACTTTCTTGCAAGCAAGTTTCAACAATACAGCAAGGTATTTCAAGAGGCAGCTTGGAATAAAACATATTATGCTTACCTGTATTTGGATTCGAATCTACTTTGCACAAATCTTTCCGTCATGTGCAGCAGTGAATCTTTTAATTCATTTAAGCTACATTGTCTTTACTTTGGTTAGTTGATAAAAACAATTCAGAGAATGTTCAAAACTGTTAAAGTCATGCATTATTTCCCATGCATTATTTCATCTATAATAATTCCGATGACAACTTTACAAGTAAAGGGTGTTTATGTTCTTTAAAATAAGTGGAAAAGTTCCTTAGGAATTAAGAAGCCGTGCTGTCTGTCGAAAGAGACTTCATTCCGGGAATCAAAGATTTCAATCAAAGGGCTATTGTCAATTTGCCAGTACAAAGGGCAACAGAATTTTTTTAGTACAGATATGTAACTGTTGAATAAACACATATTTACAATTAATTAGGATTAACAGTATTTTAGTATTGTTTGGTCACAAGTCCACTGCTCTTTTATGTGAGAAATTCATAAAAATTCTCCTTCTTATTAAAATAAATAAAAAATATTGTTGTTCAACGTTAGTTGTATGCAACACAGAAAGCGTAGGAAAACTCAAGTGGAATAGAGTGTCAGATGTACCTTTGACATTTGTTGACATTCGTGCAAAGAAAAGCAGAGGAAAGAAACATTTTTGTATCAACAAGTGTTTTTCAAAGTTCATGCTAGCCCAGCAAATTTATACTACACCCACTCTGAGTAAACAATATGACATTTAGAATATAAATAAATACTACAAGTATCTACATCTATATGTAAACTCAGGTACACGAGTCCGTTTCCATGTTTTCTCACTTTTGTCACTTTGAAACAGATGTGTGAATTATTTTTAACATGAGGTTTATTATGTTAGTAACCAAAGATTATCATCAGCGTAACGAAGTAAAGAGAATTAAAATCTTTTAATTAATAATGAAACTGTTAACTACAAAATTCAACGATTTTAGTATAATAAACACATTATTTATATATAAAGAGTACATGAACATATTTGGTGCGCTAGCGGTCTCTGTCTATAATGATTATGTTTTAGTTAATAGAAAACTATGAAATATACTGGAAGATTCAAGGGATTTTAGATAATGTGACTTTTAGTCTGACTATTTTCTCTTCACACCAAAGATTAGTTTGAAGGTAGATGAAGGTGCAAATAATAGAGAGTTAGTGCCCCCACACCAACTTTTACAGTAGTACATCTAACACAACATGGTAGTATAAGACACTGGTAACGGGCTCGGCTGAGTTTGTTTGCACAAAATGGACCCATCAGTCTTCTTTTCTTCTTCCGTTAGGGAATAAGCGAATTACCTGTTCCGGTCCCTATGTAACATCCACTATACCAACGCTTTCTAGGTCTTCCTGTACTTCTTTGTCAAATAGAATTTTATCTCTAAATTTCCTTAGACAATTACCATCTGGAAAACTAATTAGATGAGCATTCGATCTCTTTTTGTTTTCCGAAATACGATTATAACTATTAAAAATGTTCAAATCTTTGCAAATGCCTTCATTAGTCTCTTCATGCGCAGCCTTTAAAAGATTAAAAAAATGAAACCTCCTATGCCTGTATCATACTCAGCTGTTTCTTCACCAGAACCAAAGTTTGAAATGTAAACAATAACACGGACACAGCCATTAAATTACAAAAATTTAATTGAGTCTCTTTTCTTGTTTTTCTAGACAACACTTAGCGAATTGTGTCACATATTGACTGGAACAGCCAACTCAGGATCAACATCATAACCCAAATCGTAAGGATGTCAAACCATTATAGTAGAAATGGTACTTTTGCTCTATACTCTTAGTATCCAACACAATCTTAGTTCGCAAAAGGTATTTGTCCGTAAATGTCATAGTGTTTGTATTTTCCAGAGACGATTAGGACTACATGTTGTGATTTGAACAGACTTCCTGTAAGTGGAATATGGACCTTTGGAAGTCACATCCGTTGGTTTGGCTGATTACTTGATTATCCACAAACAGTATTGTATTTATGTATGTTCTGTTATTTATTTTAATTCCCGAATCCACTCTTAATTTCTACTTTGTATGTAATCAATAAAAATATTAAACAATATTGGAGATATGATGCAACCTTGGTACACTCCCTAATTCTCCCTAAACCCTCCTATAGTATATTCTATTCTTGTACAATTGTATGAGCTCTTTATAAGTCTACAAGTTATTAAGACAACGCCTCTCTCACGTAATGTCCCCTAGAATGAATCTGCTAGTTCAGTCAAATGTTTCGCCTCATAGCTACCCAAAGTTTTCCCACTGCCACAAATATGTTATATTTTAGCCAAACGTAATATTTTAAACAATGTGAGAAGCATATTCTAAATTTTGTATTTACTGTTACAAGAATAACGTAATTATTAAACCTAATTTTATTCGATTAATGAAGAAATTTGTGTTAGTGGATGAAATCACAATCAGAATGATCAATATTGCACACCACTATATAAAAATTATTCCGATTAGCGCTTTCAAGCTTCACAGCTCATCGTCAGATCAGGAATAGACAGAAAATATGTAATACCCAACCCTTCACCCCTCTCCCCCACCCTGCTCACCCACACCAAACTAAAAATTAATGACCCTTCCCCACCCCCTACACTCTGTCTCACGATCTGTACAGTTACATATTTTTCTAGTAAATTCCTTGTGTTTCAGTGTGTGTGTGTGTGTGTGTGTGTGTGTGTGTGTGTGCGCATCCTTTTAAACTACCCTCTTCCTCTCCACACACGTGGGTCAGTCACACACCCTTATTTTAAAACAACCAATTAGTACTATGAAATATAATTCTTAATCTTATCTATCTGCCCTCTCTCATTTACTTCTTAATCATGTTATAAAATATTTCTTCATTATCAAATTTAATTTTAATATTAATTAAACTGTCTAACCCTTTTTCTCTTTCTTTCAATATTTCTAACTCCTCTCTAAGCTTCCTTTCAACTGTGTTATTTACTACTTTTACAATTTCGTATTCTTCCAAAGGATTAACAAACTTGTGGTTGTCTTCTATGAAATGTCTAGCATATAACGAATTGGTTGTTCTATTACCTTCTCCACGTTTGTGGTCAGACAACCTGCATGCGAATTTTCGTCCTGTCTCCCCTAGGTACACTTTGTTGCAGTCTTTACATTTTAATTTATAAATTCCGCTTTTCTGTAATACTGGAATTTTTTCTATATTCTTATTCCTTATCTTATCAAATACCGTTTCACATTTTTTAATAGCTATATCTACTCCATATTTATTAAAACATTTTATAATTTTTCTAGTATGTGAACCTATGTATGTCAATGACCCTGCATAATTCTTTTGTTCTGGTACTATTTTAGCTTTTTGTATGTTGACCCTTTTCATAACTTTATCCACTATGTTGGTGCTATAATTATTATTCCTTACAATTCCCTTTATCGTTTTTAACTCCCTATCTTTTGATTCGGTCTCTTTTAAACACTTCTGAGCTCTGTAACAAAAGGAATTGATTGCCGCCATTTTATATCTGTATGGGTGGTACGACTCTCTTGGTATAATTATATCAGAATACGACTCTTTCCTAAATATCCCAAACTGTAGTTTCTCAGTATCTTTAATTTCTATGTTTAAATCTAAGTAATTTATTTGCTTACCTCCTATCTCTTCCTTAAATTGTAAGTTTTTATCCTTATTATTTACCTCCTTTATAAACTCATGCACTTCTTCTATGCTTCCTACCCAAACTACTAATACATCATCAACGTATCTAGACCATAATTTTATATTGTCTTTATACTTAGTGGAATTTATTAATTGCTTTTCAAAATCATTCATGTATATTTCAGCAAGAATAGGGGATACTGGAGACCCCATAGGTAAACCTTTTTTCTGTATATAAAACTTGTTATTAAACCTAAAATAGTTCTGATTTACACATTCTTTAATTACTTTCATCAACTGCTTTTTATACCTGTATTCTCCCATATTATTATCGTTTATTAACTTAATAACTTTATTTACTGTGATATTAGTAAACATGTCCTTAACATCCAGTGATATCAATTTTGTATTTACATTAATGCTAATATTTTCTAATTTTTCTATCAATTTTATATTGATTTTAAATTTGATAATGAAGAAATATTTTATAACATGATTAAGAAGTAAATGAGAGAGGGCAGATAGATAAGATTAAGAATTATATTTCATAGTACTAATTGGTTGTTTTAAAATAAGGGTGTGTGACTGACCCACGTGTGTGGAGAGGAAGAGGGTAGTTTAAAAGGATGCACACACACACACACACACACACACTGAAACACAAGGAATTTACTAGAAAAATATGTAACTGTACAGATCGTGAGACAGAGTTTAGGGGGTGGGGAAGGGTCATTAATTTTTAGTTTGGTGTGGGTGAGCAGGGTGCGGAGAGGGGTGAAGGGTTGGGTATTACATATTTTCTGTCTATTCCTGATCTGACGATGAGCTGTGAAGCTTGAAAGCGCTAATCGGAATAATTTTTATATAGTGGTGTGCAATATTGTTAAATATTGATATGATCATTCTGATTCTAATCTTATTCTTTACTTAATATTTACCGATTAATCACATTTGATGACAAAATGTTTGGAGTTTACTTCAGGGCCGCCAGAGCGCAGCAGTACGGTAATTCCTTTCATCATGTTGTATTGTGTTACATTAACGTTAACTTTAGGTCCGCCACCAGAGAGCAACAACAAACAAGATTTGATGATTACACAATTAACTCAAACCAATAAACCAATAACCTTTTAATTCATTATGTTAAAATTGAATTGTTATATTGCGCATATCACATTCTACTTTTCAACTAATTATTGCATCAATCATACTGTTATAATGAAAAAAGTATTTGTTACCTATAGTTTGTATGGTCTACACAGAAAGTAAGACGACGTGTGATGTGATTCTATTTATGTTCATTGTAAATAACGAATACTTATAATAAAATACATATGAACAATACTATGACTTCGTCTCATTTAATTATCCATTCACTCTTAATTGTAGTTAAATCTTTGTACCAAAATAACTTTTAATCCAAATACGAACGAGCAATCGCTTACACGTTGGTGCAGTTTACTTGCCACTCCACTCTGAAGTTCTCATTTTAGCGTATTTCCTACGATACATCCAATTTTCTAAAATCTAACTTAACACAATTTGAATACAAATAGTGTAAATAAAGTTTACTTTGACAGCGTGATTGTTGTCATTATGGTGCAATCTCAACAACTGGAAGTTTGTCTGTCAGAAAGTAAGAATATACAAAAGAACATTAGGCCGAAATTATCGAAAACAGTGAAAACAGTATGTCGTGAAATACGTAAAACTAGTCGATAGGGAATTAACTGTGTTGAAATGTAAAATGGTCGAATCTTGGGTATAACCAATGTTAATAACTGTCTAAGCCAGGTAAATAAAAAGGTTTCCACTAGTTTATTTTAGTAACATTATGTAATATTAGTAACGTTGCAGAAGGCACAGGGGAATTAGAAAAAAAAATATTCTGAAAGTAACTTAGTTATTTCCGACTCACAGTTTTTAAACTTCTAAAAATAACACAAGCCTACAAATAGTTTATTAATAATGTTTCAATTATATTTTATACATTTGAGATTGAAGTTTCTAGAGAAAATAAATCAATATGATTTTTGCAATTTGACAGCTTAACAAGCAGTAAGATATAGATTTTATAGTGAAGCAATAACAGCTTTTCAAAAGTGTGTGAACGTAAGGTTGTTAACTACAAAGGTAAAAATTTGGTATACAATAATAGCGTAAATAATTATAGGTTTCTGCCCCTAGGTTTGCTTGGAACTATCTTGAAAAAATAATCTATTTTAAAAACTAACCTAACTTGCTAGATAACGTTAGCGAAAATACCTCATATAGGTCTGGTATAGTTTTTGTCACAGAAACACGTACATGAAAAATAATTTAGCCAAGAATAACACATACTTTATTTTTATGAAAAGCTGTAAAATATGCAATGGTTGTAAGGATTTTCTCATCCACGCAATTTTCTAACGTTTTTATTAATAAGAAATAATAAAAAATTTAAATTATCTAATTTTTTATTTCAGATCCATGGATCTGGGTTACCATTATTGTTTTAGGAAATATTGCACATACGACTTTTTAAGACATAAATTGCCATGTATGTGGCCTATACGGCATTAGAAAATGGTAGGTCCTATACGAAAAATATCCCGTCTCTTTAATTTTACTTCATCTTACGTACTTGAAAATCTTTTACATATTGCATATTCTAACCTCCATAAGCGACCTATTGTTAGTAATTGTAAATAGCGCATTATCTAATTTGTACACAATATTTGTAATTCTGTTCAATAAAACAATACAGGCAGTTAATACCAGTTTTATTATGGAGTAATTACGTTTTCCTTGTAATAGACACTGCGGCAAATACGGTGTCTTTAATAAATAATGTAAATATGTATTACAATATCTATAATATGTTATACAATAGAAAAAGTAAAACATTTGAAACACGTTTTGGTTGTAAAATTATGTAACAAAACGCCAGCGTATAGTAAACACAAATTTATGAAAATGAGATGAAAGTGTAATACAGATGTACGCACAAGTATGAATTACAGTAGTATGAAGTATGATATCGCAGTATTAAATAAGTAATAGGCGAATATAGTATCCAGTTCCAACGGGAAGGCAGTGACGCCCATGTGAAACAATGGTATAAACAAACGTTGTAACCGTACATTTACTCAGACATAACTGTCCGTAATACACAATGGTAAATGGTTATTACAACAACGGGTTTCTTGTATATTGTTGTGTGGTAATGCAATATTGTGGCCTGTATAAATGAAGAGATGAATACATGCACCTACCTTTAGAAACTTACTGGTAGAAGCCACAAAATTATATATGTATAATCTAAAAATGTGTTAGAGAGGAAAGTGTTTTACAGAATTTTGATATTAAAACGTACTTTATAATAAAGACTGTATAATTTTACTGAGTTTATTTGGTGAATCTCAAGTTTCATTATTTGGTGAGTCTGAGTTTTAGTGACCAAAATTTGTGTACACAGAATAATGATAATATTCCCCTCGTACCCTTCTGATAATGAGGCAAGACCCTTTTGAACACACGACGACCGATTCGTTACGTAGCGCGTAGATATTAAAACGTACTTTATAATAAAGACTGTATAATTCTACTGTGTTTTAGTTGGTGAATCTCACGTAGTACGTCAACTACTCACGTAGTGAATCAATTTACTATTCTAAGCATTAGTTTAATTTACAAGTAGATCTGAAGAAGACCACAAATGGTTTTAGTGACCAAAAGTTGTGTACATAGAATAATGATAATATTCCCCTCGCACCCTTCTGATAATGAGGCAAGACCCTTTTGAACACACGACGACCCGTCGTAGTACGTAGCTCGTAGTACAAATAGTATAAATACGCTAGTACACAAAAAGTATAGTATATAAATGTTATAGCTCGTAGTATAAATACGTTCATTTCTCGACTTTATATTCTACTGGCTTTCATTGCCGCAATTTTTAAGACAGAAGTATACACCATGAAGTACATAATACAAAATACACACACATACACACACATTGCAGGAAACACTCTAATAATATTTACCACCACACATCCCAGAATGAACCAACCAAGAACTGAACACTCTTCTGAATGAACCAAATATTGTGAAAATTATAAAACTTGATAGACTCAGGTGTGCTGGACACGTGATGAGAATGGGGGAGAATGAAATACCAAGAAAGGCACTCACAGAAGAGATCTATGGCACCAGGAGAGTTGGTAGACCCAAACTACGTTAGGAAGACGGTGTGAACTACGATCCTTGGGACCCGGACTGGAGAGCAGCCGCACTTGACCGGGACAACTGGCGGAGGCTGTTAAAGGAGGCCTTGACTCAGTAATGGGTTGTTGCGCCGCTGAAGAAGAAGACACATCCCAGAATAAACGCATACATTGTGGTTGTAAAAGGATGCTACTTTTATGACAGTAGGAGACAAATTATGACATAGAATAAACAAATTACTAAGACATAAAAAATATGATTTCAAATAGAAAATATGAAAAGTATTTATTTATTAAAGTTAAAAGAAATATATTTCTTTTGTCGAGTTGATCGTGCTCAAATTCGTGTTTGTATTTGTCATACAATCGTAAAATGTTACACGACCAAGCACCAGATTCAATAAATAGAACGCTTCTACATACCGTTCCATTTTACGCTTTTGCATACCGTTCCATTTTACGCTTTTACAAACCGTTCCATTTTACGCTTTTACATACCGTTCCAATTTACGCTTTTACATACAGTTTTCATTTATTTGTTCTGAGTCTTTTCTTTTCTGGTTTACACTAATGATGCGTAAACTGTTTAGTGTAATATAACTTTTCCGATTGAAGACGCTTTATATCGAAGGATATCTGTCAATATGGGAAAATAGATTTATAACGTTCGTAAAACACTCTCACTCATACAATCACCTACGTTCTCATATAATTGTGGATAACGTAAAAATAAAGTTAACGACAAATAATTAAATTAAATAGAACTATATATTGCAACGACACAGCCATATGCTGTATTAAGCATTGATTTAAATAAATATAAAATTTGTGAAATTATTATAAGTTTGGGGTAAATGGACAGGTCTGGGATTGTAAGAATGTTTCATTGCTATACTAGGGGAGAAATTAACCTGTTCAAACAGGCAAAGAACACCTGCCCGATTGTATGTGTGTTACGCGTGTATCTTGTGTGTGTTAGTGATGCATGTACAGACAGGAATCTCTGCTACCCTCCCCAAGTAATTACTAAAATAATTATTTTAATTCACTGTGTGAAAACTAATTAGCGTATAAACAAACAAAAGGCACCAAAGTGTGTGTAAATTTTATAGTTAGAAACAGTAAGAAAATGACGTTAATAGGACACACTACGCGAAGTCAGTGCGAAATAAATGTGCCAAAAATACGCAAATTACACTAAGACGCTCAAATTAATACAGTGAGTGCTTAATCAAATTAGCTATGATTTGTGATATCTCGATTTCGTACAAAACATTGCCATTTGCAAAAAATTGCAAATATATGAAAGGGTTTGGGAGTGGGGGCTAGCATGTGATCTGGAGGTCTCGACATGATAATTTCGGAACCAACAGGTGCGGAATCTCGAGAGGGTATAAATTGAGGGTTCGACTGGAAACCCTTCTCTTCTTTTCAAAACACAGTTGCAGTCGGACACGCTGTCCGTCGGCAGAACAGTTTATTTTGTTATAAGTCTCATCTATGAACGAATAAAGACGTTCAGTAATTATGTTTACAATATTACGGCAAAGGTAGAGTACCGGGACCGTTTAAGTCAGCAAGAGTACCAACAGAGAAGCTACAAGAGCGCCGCGAGATGCTAAACGTTAGGAGATGCTTTTTAAACGCTTAACAGCCGTACGAGATCCACCTCGCAGCAGATAGTAATTCTCTGGGACGGACCACTCACTACTGGAGAACGACGCTGGGCTCTGGACATATCCAGGACCACGCCAAGCCAGGAGTAACGGAAACCCAACTCTGGACAACGCTGGACCCCGTCAATAAGTCGTAAGGTCATAAAACCTCGAGGTGACATCCATAATGCATTTATATATGATTTTTTGTTTAAAGAGCTCATAAAGACTATATAAGAGACAATGAATCAAAACAAAAAGTTTATAATTAGGTAAAGAATGTAATAGAGTCTTATGTAAATGTATTAGTCGTAAGAATGAGCGATCGCATATAGATAAATATAAATATAGAAGAAAAAAAAAAGAGAGTTTAATTTTGAGATAGTATATTTTATTATCAAATTAAAATAATTACTTATTTTTTGCGTACCGTATCACTTATTATATGATATATAATTACCTTAATATCCACTTTAGTGATACACAGTTTCGTCACTGATGACGCGTTTCTTGACTAAGTCCCATCCTCAGATACATTTACTTAATAAACTAAAATATTAAAATCACGACCATGATACTGGTCAAGTCAAAAATAAATACAATAAATTACAAATCGCATGTAATAAGCTTTGCTAACCACGGGTGGAGCTCCCGCATGCGTTCACTCGCAACCGCGATTGTCACGCGACTGGTCAAAGATTAAGACAAACTGATTGCAGTGTCGAACAGGTAATTTGACGCAAAATTTACCTGGTCATTTAATAAACTGTTTTTGGTGTTACTATCTTTTAAAGCTTTATAAATTTCAAATTCCTCCAGACTATCCATCCGTCTACCCTTTTTACAAACATGCAACGCTGTTAAATTTTCTTCGAAACTCGTATATTTATGTCCGCTTGATATTAAATGTTGTGCAAAGTTGGACTTAGTATTACTTGGCTTAGGAATATGTTCTAAAAATCTTTTATAAAAACATCTGCCAGATTGACCGATATAGAACGCATCACAATCATCACATTTTATTTTATATACACCACATTTCTTTTTTAATGGTAATTTGTTTTTGTTTTTGAAATAATTTCCTAAATTATTATTTGTTTTAAATGATAAAATATAGTTATTATCTTTGAGAACGGGTCTTAAAATATTTGGTATAATACCTGTGAAATTAGCCGAAAGATATTTATAATTTTTGTTACTTGCTTTTATAGAGTTTGAATTTTTATTTTCTAAACGTTTCCTATGCCTATTTATTATTTTGTCAACTATTGTAGATTTATACCCGTCATTTATTGCTATTTGTTTGATAGTGCTAACCTCATTTAAGTAGTCCTCCTTTTCGAGGGGAACATTTAAAAGTCTGTTGACAACACTGTTAAACACTGCCATTTTTTGTGTAACGGGATGATATGAATCATAGTGTATTACTGTGTCAGTACTAGTGTGTTTTCTAAAGATTTTGTATTTTAAATTATTCCCGTTGTGTAATACAGTGAGGTCTAAAAAATTGATACATTTGTTGTTTTCGATCTCCATAGTAAACTTTAATTTGTTATGAATTTTGTTTAGGTAATTTTTAAATAACTCTATTTGTCTGGCATTCCCGTTAAAAATAATAAAGGTATCATCTACATATCTTGAGTAATGGATGATTTTACTGGCGAAATAATTATCTTTTAAAATTTTTGTATTTTCTAAATGGTTTAGATGTAGGTCCGCCAGGATGCCAGAAAGTGGAGATCCCATGGCAAGTCCTTCATTCTCTTTATAATATGCATTTTCAAATGAAAAATAGTTTTGATGAAGAATGATTTTTAGTATCATCATCAGTTGGTTAACTTTCAGTATTTCTAAAGAACCTTTATTCATTAAATTATGCCTGAGTAAAGTTAATGTTTCATCAATAGGCACATTAGTGTATAAATCTACTATGTCGAATGATACTAGTTTGTAGTTTGGTTGAATTGTAACGTGGTTTATATTTTTGATAAAATCCTTATAGCTTTTTACACTACGATTATTTTCTAAGTTGGTGTGCTCTCTGATGATTTTTACTAAGGTTTTAGCCATTTTATAACCGTGGGCAGTTTTAAAATTAACTAATGGTCTAATTGGAGTGTTCTGTTTATGTACTTTCGGAAGACCCCTTAAACAAGGCGCACTAGCATTTATTGGTTTTAGTGAGGATTGTGTGCGTTTATCAAATAGTTGCGTGCATTTATTTATTGTTTTATTCAGTTCTAAAGTGTACTTCTTAGTGGGGTCGGATGTCAACTTAGTAATATTGTTGTCATTTATAAAGTTGTGTACTTTTTGTGTGTATTCATCAAGTTTCAGCATGGCTATAGAATTTCCCTTATCAACCTTGGTTATGTAAATATTATTATTAGAAAGTTTTTTATTTAGTTGTATAGCTATGCGTTGTTCGTGTTGTGCTTTAGTGTAATTAACTTTATTTTGTATAAGCTTATTGTTCTTGTTTTTAATGATTTTATTAAACTTATTATTTACTAATACTCTTATTTCATTTTGTTTGCCTGGGTCAGGAATGTTTTTTATCACTGACTCGGCTTCAATTATTCCTTTACTTAAGTTATATTTATTTTTAAGGTTGGGGGGAAATTGTAATTTAGACCTTTGCTGATAAGTTTTGTTTCTGCGTCAGTTAAAGTGACGTCAGTTGTATTTATTACTCTAGGGTAGAAACTGTGCGTGCGTTCGATGTTATCTTTATATTTACTGTTACTTAACTGGCTGATTTTAATTGCCTGTTTATGTTTGTGAAGTCTAATCTTATTTGTAACGTATTTGTTAATTTGCTCTATGATGCTATCGATCAAAGCAGGATGTACCATGTTATATAATTCCAATTGAGATTTATACATAGCCAAATTCAATGATATTTTTTTGCTATAGAGAAATTTAATTTCTTCTTTGATTCTAAACGTGCTAGCATATTGTTCGGTTTTTCTGGCTAGCTTGGAGGAATTATTAATCTTAATTTTAGCATAATTTGGGATTAAATTTTGTCGTAAAGAGGTTTTATTAAATTAAAATAATTGAAATGATTTGATAGTTGCATTTTGTAGAAAAGAATAATTTATTTTAATATGAAACAAATGCCAGTCTAAGAGTAAATAATGTAATTTTGAAATAAATTTTTAAAAAAGATTGGTATAGACTGAGCAAGCTGAGGTCAGATCTTAGTAAATGAATTCAATTAAAATTACATTTAAATTTTATTTTGTTTTTTGCAAATCACATTGAATAAATGTCTAGATTAAGATTATTAACATGTCTAGATGTAAGAGTGTTTTAAATGTTTTAAATTTACTCACAAGAATAATTATCACTGCTTTCATCTAGAAATAAAGTGGAGACAGTAATTTAATACGCTACATAGTTACAAACTGTTAATATTAGGTCTATACAAGACGAATTGCAAACAAATAATACAAAATCCATATGAGTCTCGTAGCATGTATTTCAGGGTTATTACTTAATGCGGACAATTAGACTCAATTGTAATATAATTAAATCAAATAACTTTGTTACAAAACGAAAAATAACAAAATTTATAATTCATGTAAAATAAGGAATTGACCAGATTGACAAACGAGTACACTTTTTAACGAATTATACCTAATTAAGCCAAAATTTGCGCATTATGTCTAATCGGAAGTTATTAAATAGAGATGATATATTTAACGTTAATAACCTTAATTACTTAGGAAAACATGAGAGTACATCACATGATACATGTAGTAACTTACGTATCATGTTTTATACAAAACTGATAAATTGAACTGAAACAAACAAATTTTTACAATAAAGTTTTAACAAAAAAGTTATATTTTTTCGTTTGTTATTCCCTGGGAGAGGAACCACAAAGGAGCAAACATTTGTGTTGCTGCGGCTGACAGTTTAATCAGATTAATCAGACTTATGTTGCTGTGGCTAAATTAAAAAAAAAGTGTTTAAAATAATTTTATATTTATACTTTATAGGGAAGCGATATTTTGCGTTGTAAGTATTAATACATAAAACTGTTAATATCGGATGTAAATACTATGGTCCAAAGTAAAAGTTCAATAAGCATACTTTGTGTGTAAAGAACTTAATTAATCCAATTGAAAATGTATTTTTTGAAAGTGATACGCAAAGCATTTAGTTTATTCGTGTATCGAGAAATATCTATGAGGATAGTTATTTTAAAATGTTAAACTCTAACAAACTTATTTTTATACACGTGTTTAAGATGTTTTTTAGTACTCGGATTATTTATTCTAACTTTTTAGTTATACTGAACATATCTTTTGTATGCGATTTTACAAATAAATTAAAGAACACGCTCTCAAGATAATATGCCACTGACAAAACATTACATAAACAAAAATAGAAAAGTGCACGTTGTGTTTTCTATCATTTTTTTTCAAACAAGTAAGGAACGAGTAAGGCAAATTTTTTCGTTATAACGTACAACCATCACACAAAAATATTTACCACCCAAAGTTTCCATGTAACTAATGCAGTCCAGATGTCATTTGCATTATCAGGCTTGAATGTATAGATTGAGAATAAAGTTTGGAAAAATACTTATTCCGTCAGAATACAGAAAACAAGAATATGACAAGGCAAAGAATCGCTGAATTGTAATTCGAATTTCAAAATATAGATTAATATAATTGATATTAACGTAATTTAATTATTATATGAAAGTAAGTAATTGTAGGCTTAACCATTTGCAATTTGTACCCGAGAATTTTGCCATTCAAGAATGTACAGCAACCTTAAATTTCTTCAGTGTCTCTCTGAATACAGACGTAGGTTGTGCATATATCATAGGTTAAAGGTAAAAACCTCAGGCTAGCATATCGATTGATGTAAAGCCAAGACTTGTGAAAACTGTGTGCACGTTGTTAAACACTGTAAGTTACTAGTGTGTGTGTGTGTGTGTGTGTGTGTGTGTGTGTGTGTGATGCTAGTATGGATATGAAAACTAGACGCACCATACTTTTACGTGAAACTGTAAAAAACAGATGTATTGCAAGTAGAAATGGGATATATTATTGGATTTTGCAAATTTTACTCGCCGATGGTCTTGTGGTAGTGCAAATTAGTGTAAGCATAAAGTGACAGTGTAATTATATTTTTAAATTACTTTAATTAACAAGTATAAATTGTTAATAAATTAATTACGGTCAATTAATTACGGAGTAATAAAGGCACCCTTATAAATTGGAGGATGCCGCAAAATCAGGACAATTCGCTAAGAGTGTTTTACAAATGATGAAAAACCAATCATTTTCATATTGTGGAAGTGACTCTAAGCAACCATCCGCAGCACTACCATAGAAATTCACACACCAGTGTAGAGTTATCTACAAAATTAGATGACAGCAAACTAAATTATTTAATCTATTGAATTATTTAAAACTACATTAACGCTAATGGAAGAAAGACGGTAATAAAGAACCAGTATAAATATTATACATTTTAAATACTAAAATTTATATATCATTCTATAATTGGGTATAAATTAGGAAATTTGAAACATGTAATTGACACGTTAAGCGTTTTAATTCTTTGTGTACACATTGTTACCATCAGAGTAATAGAGTACCAATTTAGGTAAATTGTTAGTTTTTAATTATCAATTCCTTAATATCTGTCGGGTAATCAAATTATAATCAATTTTATTTTTGTGTTACAGTATATCAATACAAGGTTTACAACATTTGTAAGTTATTTAAATGACGATTATAACACATGGATATTGTTGAGAAGGAACGAATATTTTTAAAATTTACAGAATTGTTTTTATATTTGTAGCAACTTGTTTTGTAAATTGATTTTCATTATTTCATCTCATGCCATTCTCAGCTCTCAAAAATTAATATGCGGCGACATAGTGTTTTAAAATAATTCAAATAGGTTGGAATCTCACGGGGTGGTTGTGTATGTAACTATATGGGAGATACGTTCAATACAAAAACACGCACGCAGCTGAACTTAACGTTGCAGTATATATGTATGAATGTCTGTGTTTGTGTGTGTGTATTGAAACTTTATGAGTATTACAAAATAAATGAATACATTTCTGACCGTGTACCCAACGCAACTATAAAGTGTTAAACACCGGTCAGGTCGTAGGTTTTTGTGTTCGTTGCGTTCAGTGTATGTGTTGAGTATATGTTGTTGCACAATAAACGTAATTTTACAAAGAGGAGTGAGACATTGATGACATGAACAAATTAATTAAAAAAGCATATTAAAATAATCTATTAACGATTTATTAATATTGCAAGGAAATTGCTGGAATATTAAAAATTAAAATCATAAAATTTCTAATCTTACCTTTTATAAATTTACACTCTGTAAAACATAACATACACTTGGTATTCAGAACACATCTAAAAAAACATATAATCTTAAATATCTAAACCTATATGCTAAACAAATTACACAATCACTTTATATTCCATGTCTGATTTCGACTCCTTTTTAAAAATAGCAACTCATTTATAAAAACATGTTAACATTATAAAAATAAATTTTAATTGTTGCTATAAGTATTTAAATAATAAAAACTAACATTGACTTGACAAAAATTTATATTTCCTCACGACACGCCCAAATTTGTAAAATTGAACAGGAGAAAATTCTTATTTTTAACTACAATTTACAATTACGTACATTATTTACATTTAATCTTTAAGTCTTTACTATCTCATATTCACTTTTTTTATGAGTTCTTTACACAAAAATATAATTTTCCATTTATTACCTGCGTACTGACGAAGTTACCGTGTGTACGTGTGTGTGCGTCCTGAATGATGACGATGACGACGACGACGACGACGACGATGATGATGATGATGATGATGCGTTCTCGGTACTCTATGCCCTGTTGTTGATGACGGTCCTGTGTTCCTCCATCGATCGTGGTGTATAGCAGATGATGGTGATCATTCAGCAGACTGACATAGTGACGGCGTATAAAGATGTCTTGAGTCTCTTTTCGCCCAAAATTGCCGGAGGTATTTATAGTAGCCGGCAAACTGACATGTTAGATATAGTTTTTGACGTGTTGAATTGTGTCGATTGGAGTGTAACGTCTCTTTAAATACTGATCACATTTTAGTCCGTTTTAGCGATCACATAACTGCTATCGTAACGCGAGCGATTACATTGTCTTTGTATTTTTTCACTGGTCACTTACATATACTTTGTTACATATACCTGGTCACTTACTTACTCACTTGTTAATTACTATTTAATTACGGTAGTAATTATCATTAATTAATACAATGTCTTTATAATTGCACTTTCTTGCAAAACTTTTGCATCACCATACGTGTTTAAATGTCCTTAATCTAAAGATGCATTTAGAATTGTGACATATTTTTGTTAACAGGTAAAAAATATATTAATTAATTAATTTTAATCCTGTTAAACCTGATTAATGACAAAACCAACAATTCGTACGTGTCTCCCCCTCTTGTCGTTCAGTGCAGGTCGGCGCTGGGACTTATGAAATTTCTAGCTCACATGTATCAAAATTTTTTACTTGATGACTCTTCCTCTTTTTTGACTTCCCTCTTTATTATAAGTCATGCCCATACTTTTCTGTTTATCCAGTGGTTGTTCGTTGTTCATTGCCTTTGTTTCTGATGTACAATCCACTCACGTTTATTACATGTTAAGAACATTCGTTTTTAGACACAATAGCTTTTTGCCAATCTTCATATTATTTTATAAATTTGTAGTTCAATCTATTATATTAATTCATATTGCTAAACAAATGCATTAATTACTAGTTTAGTAAAAATATTTTTATGGCAATGTCAAAATAATATATAAAACTAGAACCTGAGTACCAATGAATAAAAGTTGAAGAGGCACCGTATACGCTAGAAGACCATTTACTGTTTGGGAACTTAAATATCGTTATTGTAAGTTTAGAGTGTTGAGTAACTTGTGCTAATTGATTGATAAAGGAACGTATAATTGTATTTTGTTTTACAATTTCTATTTATATCGTTTCTAATATAACGGCAATTAATTATCAATTTAAATTGAATGCAGAAGTGTCCTTAAAGTAAATATATCAAGATAAACTATTTTTTACGAAGATAAGCAAAATTATGTAGACGAAAGTATTGTAAAAAATTAATAATAACCTACTTTATACAAAGAAGAATCTTATTATGTATTACATTCGAAAAAGAAAAAAAATAGAATAGCCTAATAGTAAAAAATAACCCCTAAAATTTTAATTTTTAAAAAAGACCTACTTTCCTCCGCCTGCATTACAGCCGGAGAATAATAAGAAGTATTCAGTGGGCCGGGGAGTGCTGAAGTTTAATTAATTTTATACAACGCTTAAAGTTTATAGTAAAATGTAGAATAGTTCACATTTGATATAGATCACTGATTTCAGTCTTTAAATTCGTATGCACATGACTGTGCTTATTCTGTGTACAATTTATTTGAAGGTTGTTGAAAATACGTAATGAAGTAATGTACCTCAGAAAAAATATTCACACAGTACTGTTGGTACTCGCCTAAGAATATGATGCAGGAAGCTTACTATTAGGGTGCAAGGGTGAGTAGTTCACAGTCTTGGACCAACACGGAATCGTCCACCACGCCGAACGATCGGTAGACATGAAAGTCTCAGGCCAGATGGAAGGGCGCCACCGATTACAGTATGCCAACCGATACAAACAGCTATTGTTTGTCTCTCTCATATACATCCATTGTAGTCGCCCAACAACTCTCCAAGAGAAGATTTGTATCCTATGCAACGTTCACGTGTCACAAGTATTAAAAAAGCGAGTCCTTTTACACATGATCCCAAAGGAGATGTGTCGACTGATGACCGGCCCACAATCTATCGGGATTTGTATCCCACCCATACAAATAACGCCCGTGAATATGGAAATTAATCGGTCGAAGCTACATCCACTAGAGGTTCATTTTCAATCGGGCCTTGGTTATAAATGCTAGGTCTACTTGACCATGACTATTGTGGAAACAAAGGGGTGATCTAAAATATTAGGGTAAGACGCTGCATAGAAATAACGAGGAGTTTGTATTTGTATCACCCCATCACGCAATGTTGAGTAAGGTATATAGTAATACGTAATTGCTGGTAACTGCCGGATCAGCAACGATCAGCCCGACAGAGGAACTTGCAGAACCCACTGCGAGGAAAAGGTAATAAATAAGTACATCCCAGTCGTAGGAGTCCACTCCGTAAGATAGTAGCTAAACTTTTCTAGGAGTAGTAAAGATCAGCAGATTCCTAGTGTACCTCGCTAACATTACCGTATCCCGACATAAAATTTATATTCTACCCAGTATACTTAAAATTAATAAAATAACAGTTTTGTCTTTTGTATATTTTCATAACGAAAATTTTTAAACATAATTAAACAATTTAAGCGATTTACTCTTATGAGGCACAAACTAATTTTAAGAGCACATTATACAGAGTGGCCCATAAGTCAGTTGGCAAAATTGCAAATAGCACTTTTATTGTAGAGGTGCAGCAGGGATACAGATACAGATAGCGGATACAGATAGTTAACAGCATATTTCTCATGACCTACAAGAAATGCTCAAAGTGGCCTCCATCCTTTTCTATGCAAATTTGACATCTTCGAAGCACTGAAGCAAAAATTATGTCCGAAATATTCAGGGACTGTAGGTGTTCAAATTCAGATTGAATGCGTTCCTTCAATTATTCCACATCACGAATGTTCACGGAGTACACTGCATTTTTTGTATACCCCAGACCGAGAAGTACATCGGGGTAAGATCAGGAGAACGTGGAGGCCATTCAACACGACCCCGTCTGCCAATCCATTCATCGAACGTTGGATTCAAAAACTCTCTCACAATCAGTCCATAGTGAGGGGGTGCCCCATCTTGTTGCCATATTAACTTTTCTCGATTGGCTGCAGGTGTTCAAAAAGTGGACTGTTTTCTAGTTCCATCAACACTTCGTGAAGCATTTGTAGGTAACTTTCAGCATTCACTGTACTATTAAAAAAGTAGGGTCCGAAGATCCCACCGGCTTAGATCCCTGCCCAAACAGTAACCCCCGGAGCGTTTAACTCTGTCTCTATCACCACATGTGGATTCGCAGTATTCCAGTAAATACAGTTGTGCCTATTCACTGTACCATTCAGCTTAAAAGTAGCCTCGTCACTCCAAACAATGGTTTTGTAAAATTGTGGATCGGCTTCTTGTATTGCGCACCATTCGCAGAATTCTGTAAGCCTATCAGGATCATCTTCATTTAGGCCTTGGAGTAAAGTGGGCTTATATGGTCTTAACTTCAACGTTTTCTGCACCCTTTGCAGGCTTGTTCGAGGTATCCCATACTCATTGGACGTTTTCGTGTTGTTTTTTTTTTGGTGACTGCACAAAACATTGTACAACGATATTTAAATTCTCTTCTGTTGTAACTGTTTTTGGCCTACCTGATCGAGGAAGTTCCGCTACCATTCCAGTCTGTTCAAATCTCTTATTCAGTTTACGAATACCTTCTCTAGATGGAGATGCGATGTTTGGAAAACGTTCCGCAAATAACTCAACAACATCACTGTAATTATGGTCCTGTTTCCACCACAACTGCAGTACAAAAACACGCTGCTCTGTAGATAGTTGTCTATTCATTGTCTCGCAAACAACATACAAGCGCTAACAATAGCATACACACCAACACCAACCTAACCTCATAACCTCAAATCTCAACTGAATTGTGGGAACTACTGTTCTAGTCAAGTCAAGTAACTACTATGCTAGTCAATTGAGCGTCTACATACTGCTAGTGCCAACTGACTTATGGGCCACCGGTATAACATATATCATTCTACTAGATGTCTGTAATTATTATTTGACTAATAACCATTATAATATTACAGTAATTCAACGACACCGAACAGTACACACAATATGCAACAATTACTAAAATTATTACGTTATATTATTGCGACATGTGACATACTAACCAAATTTTGACATTGAAATGACTCTTTAAGTGTAAGAGCACACTTAATCTAATCCAGCACGGTATTACCCTGCTTTTTTTTTTTAAGCAGACAGTACTTACGGACACTTTCAAGCTAACAACATGGTACTAAATAAAACTGGTTGCAGCAAAATATATAAACAGTATATTGTCTTGTTACAATGATAGCATATACAGTGCCATTAAAACAGAATACCAAATGAAATCAACATTCTTAAGATATGTTGTTAAAACTTTCTGATTCCGGGCTGTTTGTCCTTTGTCCAGTGCTACACACATTATCAAACGTTTTGGCCGTGCCATCGACGACCATCATCAGTGCAGATCGAGCTTCGTCTAACGCAGATGTCACACGTTAGAACCACAGTACTGCTAAGACGGAACGTTTGCTAATGTGTGTACGACTGGATCAAGGCCAAACAGCCGGAAATCTGAAAATTTAAACATTGACTCCGGCCGTTCAAGGCTTAGAAGATACTTATTCTTAAGATATGATAATACTTAACAAACCTTTCCTCCTACAAAAACATTCTTCTTATCTAATTTCAGGTCTTACTATCTGTGTAAATTTATACAGTTTAACATAACACACAACAGGTAGTGAATATCTAATTTGCGATTAAAATAAGAAACACTCAACGGCTTTAAAATCGGTCTAGAAAGGACGCTCCAATCACAGAATAAGCGAAGCAAACAATGAAAGTAAACTTAAACTCTGTAGAAAATCCTACCGGCTTGCAGGCAAAGGTGTAGTTGCCCTACCACCAAGCATAAGCTGCTCAGCGCTTGTATCGCTTCTCAAGGATTTATCTTAAGAATTTAAAACTTATGAAAGAAACAGGATCACAAAACGCTTTACCGTAATGTCATTGTCCTAGCGTGATTGAATCACTTACTACGCCGTAAACAATCAGACAATAGCAGAGTCTATTTATCAAATTTAGTAGTCCGCAAAAGTAACGTTTTAGGTAGGGGTCTGAGATGAACTGGTACTAATAACAGAATATATTATTGCTATCTAACTAATTTGGTGTATGTTAACTTTTTATAAGAATTCGAGAAAATCACATGTGACGTGAATGTAATTCGGAAGATTTCTACACATCAACATCAACAAACAAGCGCATTTAGTTTGTACTAGATGGTACTGCAACATTTTGTCTAGTTGATTACAAACGACGTTTGTAAATGACGAGTACACACCAAATACTTGGTTTGTACCCGAATGTACATAAACAGTTCCTTATTTGCTCTCTTAGAAGAGTTTACAGGTGAATTACAACAATTCTACACTGAAAAAACTACAGCAGCAGCTATAATCCTATTATTTTTGTTTTGAAAGTATCAAATGTGTATATAAATTGAATCATATTACCAGAATATAGAAACTCTGTGCAACGGGCTTATGCAACCTAGTGTTAAATTGTTGTTAAGCAAAGTGACAGACTCTTTGTACAATACGCCTTGAAGAAAAAGTCTTAAGTTTTATCTTAAATCCAAATAAACGTAATTTTTTATTTTAATTATTTCGAATACCTACTGCACTCCCACCGTGTTAATTTTGTACCATGTAGTTAAGAGAAAGGAATCACTTAAATTTTAAAAATGTTGTACTGATGTTGAACACCATCTCCCCACCTTTACTAAAACAACTAGATCTGCAAGTGGAGATATGACTTTAATTTAAGACGAAACCTCAGTCCATCCACATAGAGGAAAAAGCTATGTTATTGAAACCTTTTGTACTTACTTACCACTATAGGAGACTTAATGTAACTCACAAACGTATATAAACAAGCTGGTTTTAAAGTAACTTTCTATACAAGACCATCCGTCTTTTTGATGGATGTTATACGTATTATTACCTACACGTATTAAAGATTTTTCTTAGCAAAAAGAGTTCTGAACACAATATATTCAATCAAAATACACCACCAAATGACAGCTAGTTCAATAACCTATTGGTTTTCTCTGTTTACAACACTTTTAAGAAACATTTTCAATAAGTACTATTTACAACAAATTTTCCCAGGTATATGAATGCTAGACATTTTCGTTTATAACAGCAGTGTTTCCGAAATAGCTATGTGCACGATATAGTATTGGTACTTAATACTGACAACCTTCAATCCCTTATCACTCGATGCATACCTTAATCAAACAATAATGTTTGTTGTTGTAATGAATAGCAATTAAATGTTGTGTTTAACCATTCAAATAATCATACATAACTCACCTATTGCCATGGACATGGCTAGCACATAATGCAAAACTGTAATGAATAAAATGCATATTATTTACGTTGCGTTAATTATTACTTGTATTGATGTGAGAAATAGTTTTATTATTATAGCGTTTTGTCCATTTGTTTATTAAAACGTTTTTTCACAAAAGTAACCAACTAGTTTTGAAGAAGAATAACGTCACAGGTACGAGTAATTAATAAATTGATAGAGAATGCTTATTGCATGATAGTACCTGTTGTCAGCATAGTATTTGTAAGTTGAACTAAAGGAATAATAGAGCAAAACGTGTCTACGACAACAATAAAAAGCAGATATACACGTTACTACGCAGAGTAATGTTCATTAATGTTGTATTTTAAGCTGTTCAAGAAGTGGAAATTAAGCTAAGCATATAATGTTAAAACCACCCAACCACCCATCCTGCCTATCATTACTGTAGACTCAGACCATAACAAAGAAACTTTGGAAATTTTAAGTAACTTGTGTCGGCGCGTCAACCCAAATATATTAATTCTTGATCCTGCTGACCTGTTAGTAACATTACTTAACGGAATGTCTACATAATATTTTGAAAAATAAAAATAAATACGTAAATAATATGAATATTATACATTTTATAAAGTCACGAATATCAACACATGAAAATTATACAACTTTTTTCAGAGAATAACAATTATAACACATTCCGAACAACGCATCTTCTTAAAAAGGTCAGTTAGTAACAATAGTTTACACTACTAATAAACATTTTTATGAATAGAGTACTTGTTATGCTTTTATATTCAGCAAAGCAATAAAGCAAAGAGAAATGTAAAGCAAAGACTAACTGAAAATAAATCAAAGAGTAATATAAAGGAAAATTATTGCAGTGGTTCTAAAATTACTACATTACTAATATAGAAGGCATGTGAAGAAAACATTTGTGACATGAGATGTTAATGGAATAAACCTCAACACAGTTTTAATGAGAAACTGGCTGCAATATGCGCTTCTAAACCTCAACTCAGTTTTGATGAGAAACTCGTTGTAATATGCATGTATATACTGTACTGCAGTATGGACTTGTGGAAGCTGCACGCCGCTATAATTGAAAGTCACATTTGCTCTATCCGTACGACAGGGTGCTAAATAGCGGTTAAATCAATTTTTAATTATGTGTTACTTAAAAGCAAACTAAATTTGACACAATAAATTAAGCACTGATAATTAATACTAAAGGTATGTTTAAGCTGAATTTGAATTTTATTATTTATTAATATCTTATATTGTTAGTTGTGGGTGTATAATTAATTAACAACTGATGACCCAGTGAACACTCCTATGTCTAACATCCAATACCAATTTTATAGGGTGTAAATGAAGAGTAAGTTTTGTTTCTCGTAAGCAGGAGGTTCCAGTTGCAGCTGGGTAACAAACCACTTCTCCCACAACATAGTTCCTGAAACGCTGCTTCTAGCCGATATCGTCGTATTTCATTTTTGGTTTGGTCTCCAAGTTGCGTATTTTAATAAATTATATAGACTGGTAATTACCTTTATCTAATTTCTTCCTTGCAACTTTTGCGTAACGACGGGTTTCAGGAACACAGTCCCATCATCAGGTTATAAAAATGAAATCATGAACTAATCACTCTTCGTTAAGTTTAAAATAAAACCACTGCACAACATTCCAATTCATGCGAACACATAGCTATGTACATTCACATACGTGCGCGTCGTCGTAAAGTTTAAACTCGACTCAAGTAAAGACTGAGTCGACTTTTAACTTTCCTGAATTGTGTTCCTGAAACGCGTCGTTACGTAATAAAGTCTATATAATTTATTAATCGTCGTATTGTATGAACTAGTCGTCTTGAAATCCTGAAAAAGGCCTCTGCTTATAAACCGTCGCTCGGTGTTTACAGACAGAACACAATTGATCCGCAGAGGTTTGAAAGGACAAATAGTAATTTTTCTGTGTCACCGTTCTGTAGAAGGATTCCAGTACGCCAAGTAACTGAAACCTTCTCCCGCCACATCGGCATTTAGAGTTCCTCTGGATAGACTTCTCATCGACTCCCCTTGGAAAGGAGGAACTCTGATACTGCACCACATCTTTATGATATTTCTTTTTGTGAGATTCTTAACGAAATGTTTCCAAATTTGTTATGTAATCGCCTTAGTCTCTGAGAAAAGATAATTGGCTACAAATATATTGACAATATGTCCCTATTTACGACTTTACATAGAAAAATTATGCTTCTGTGTATTCAGCACAAAGTATAATAATGCCGGAAAGGATA
This sequence comes from Magicicada septendecula, assembly GCA_034769895.1. Taxonomy (NCBI): domain Eukaryota; kingdom Metazoa; phylum Arthropoda; class Insecta; order Hemiptera; family Cicadidae; genus Magicicada; species Magicicada septendecula. Next base: position 326,314,147 of record CM068372.1, read on the forward strand.
AATCTTAAGTCACTACTTCCATCAATGTTAGGTTAATCGATGACATTATTAATCAGCTGAAATAAACTTTAAAATAACTTCTAGTAACCACGAAATTACAAAATTATGGTGGTTACCCATTCAGACACAAATATTACTTTCGAGATAATAAGAAATAGATTTTTTCTTGTTAACTTTTGGAGTGTTTAAAACATTTTCAACTTCGTCGTTTTATTAACTGGTTAATTTCGTGTGAGTTTCTAACATGTGCCTTTCTGTTAATTAATTTTTGTTTTTTGTATATTATTTTTAGGAGTAACCTACGGGCACATTGTCATATAACATGCTTGTATCTTTGACGATACGTATATTTTAAGCCGCAGCGATTACAAAAATATTTAGCAAGCAAAAATGTTTTTGCAAAAATATGAGAAAAAACATTTTTGCTTTGTAAATATTTGTATGCCGCAGCAATTAGGCAATATACATTGATTGAAGTGTTCGCTTACGTTCTACAGGGTCTGGTTAATGAGGCAATTCTGAATATTCTGGGTTTCTTTGCGCTATCCAGTTACTACAACACTATTTTCCAGCCAACACGAACTCTCTTTAAATTATTGTTAATTTCCAATTATTTCTGACATAGCTTCCCCTGTCTGTTACATGGACCGCCAACGCGTCACCCAGCTAGTTAACGTAAGGGAATCAAAGCTAAAATATGTGCAATTAAGGAACGGTCAAGTCTCAAACTATTTACTCATTATTCGAACACCTATAATAATTTAACTTCGCCTTCTATTATTTGCTTATATAGTCTGTATTCTGCTTTGTGTAAATAGATCTAGCGTAATCGAGTTCAACATTTCCAAATAAGTGTGTTTTTGTTTGTAAGTATCGTTCAATCTGACGTTAAAATATTTATTCCTATTTTGCAAATCAAATCTATGACATGTTGTAACACTATTTGTTATTAAAGTCCATACTACGCCTTTAAAGTACACAATATTCAGTTTTCGGTAAACGTTTTACGCAAGGTAAAGAACATATTTTAAAAACATTTCGAGAGAAAATAATGTTTAATAATATGATCGCGGCTGCCACAAATACTTAATTTACTCATACATATCAGAATATCAAAGGTAACAAAGGTTACAATACAAGATGTCAAATTAACAAACGCTATCCCTGTCTGCCAGTGTAACGAGATTAAGACAGAGAGTAGACGTCTGTTAACCTACAGACATAACAATTACTATTTATTTACATGTAACTTGGTAAAATGAAATTTCTCATTTAAATTCAAACCGAATTCCCAGTCGTATAGGTCAGACAGAAGACAAGAGAGCAAACATAGCAGGAAAGTGTTTGTTAAAGAATATTTCAGAGTTAGAGTTTAATTGATTTTAGAGTAGTAAGGTAGGTTTAATACTTAAAGTATAATCAACAAAGGCGTTTTGAGGTTACTAATGCAAGTCGAATCGGCAATGCTTTGCAGCTTGGAAAAAAACCTGCAACAGGATATTCTTCGTAACGACTTTGCCTAAGTCTCTAAAACATCTTGTATGTCGCGTAAAATTAATAGTAGACGAATAATTTGATAATTGTATGATTGTTTCTTAATAAATCATTCAAAGTAATTTTTGAAATTGATTCTTAATATAGAGACCTAAATCAAAAATTTTCTAAAATTATCAATACTTTGTAAAATTTATAAACTGCACCATTACCATAAATCCCTGATATAAAATAAATATTCTGTATATGAATGTGACTACAATAAGTTGAACGCTTCATACATCACTTTGATGAATGAGAAGCTATCAGAAACAATTGTTACAAGCTTATCGTGTGGAAAGTGTTGGCAATACCTTGTGTTATGTGGACCCGTTACCAGTTTGTTTTCTTAGCTAGAAAACGGTACTAAGCTAAGAATGAACCTTACGGTTTACTTAGCTAGGAACCATAAATGCACCAGCGACATATTTTAGTCTGAATATTCTGGGTATAGACTTGTCGTAGGTAAAGCTGTTTGTTAGTTATCAAGCATCATGTATAGGCGAAAAGATAAATACCAACAAGCATTATTGTGAATACAATTATTCGTATGCTTCTTTCTTAATTTTTTACAAACCAAACCGGAAACATCCACTATGCCAGATGGTCGGCACAGATACTAGTGAAGACGAACGCAGACCGCTTTAAGATTGACAACGACTGAGTGTCCCACATTCTGTGATCAACTTGAGTCACGCAACTCCTTTATAGAGGAGTTTTATCCTTCAAACGTTCATCTGTCTCAAACTTTACCCCTCCTGAGGTTTATTTCTATCTGATCACCAAGAATGAAGACCGGCCCACTTTCACTGGGATTAGTATCTTTCCCGATGCAAGGGCGCCAAAGGGGCAATGTTTCTAGGAGATTCATATTCCACACCATGTTCCACATAATCCATTATTTTAATCTAGGGCCTCTGGTTTATAACCCATGGATCAATCCTAACCTTTGACTAATGAATCTTGTGGAGGACGATGAGACAAAGAGAACAGTAGTTTTTCGGTGTTTTAGGTCTACGCGTAGACGTTCTATGCTCGAAAGCGCGTTGGACAGTGATCTTAAAACGGAGGCATTATTGTTGTATACCAATTAAAATCGACATACTAAATATCTATAACACTTTTGAAATATTTACTGCCTCAACAACATTTTCAAAATACAGCATAAGATTACACGATATTTTACAAAATTAGAAAATAAAATCCTACACATATGAAGTAGGTAAAGCAAGGTAAAAATAGAAAATCATCAACGGTTATAAAAGCGGATAAAGAAGTTGATTCTAATCGTGGAAGAAGAGAGGAACAAACAAGAATGAACTCTGTCAATGCCATTTATAGCTTTCTGGTGAGAAATCTTTGGAACAAAACGTACGTTTTTTAGGAGTAACTGGAACACTTTGTTTTATGAAACACTTTGTTGAAACACTATCTGTTAAATCTTCTTTGTTTCATAATGCGTAAAAAGAGAAAATATTTCTCGGTTTACCATTATAATTACGACAGTTTTAAACCGCACACCCATCATTCATTTGGCAATATAAATCAGAAAATCGGACTTACTTGACCTGATTAACTATTTCACCAATCTTATCTTCCTTATACTGTACTTTCATTAATTATTGTATATTGTGTATTGTATTGTATATTGAATTTCACAAACAATTTATAAATAAATAAAGTAAACCCTAAACTCTGAACGTATAAAGTACTAAAAATTATAGTATTGAACCAAAAAGATTTAAAACTAATATTCTTTAGTAGTTCAGACATATTTTACATTCTTAAATGATACTGCATACAAGGTTACTGCCTGTCTGTATCAACTGAAACTAAATATCCACAGACCACTGTCACTCATTAAACACCCCCATTACCAAAACGTTAGTGAATACGGGGACAGACATTACAGGCTCACGTATTAATGAATCCGATATCACGTTTGCGATACAATGTAAACAACACCCACTGCAATTTTGCCACTGCGGAGCTTCCTCTACTAATTCTCATATTCATTGCTGCGTCACTAGTTACGGAACAAGATATTTAAAATAATTATTAAAAATAGAATATCGTTGTTAATAATTTACAATAATTTTGTATTAGAGTGATGATTTTTTAAAACTGGGTTAATAGAGTTTCAATTAACGTAAAATCATACTTAATCAGTTTTAATTGAGTAAAATCATAAACGTGTGATTTTATATTGACTGTCATTAACTTACTGTATACCTGTATCAAAGTCTCCCAGTTATAAAGGCATTCTGTCTTATTAGTAACACTGATATTATATACTATAAAGTTATTACTAACTTCATGCTCTTTGTTCTGCAGCAATTGAACAAGACAATGAGCTAGTTATATCCATTAGATTTCCTAAGGGTTTCACGGCAGGGGTCCTGATAGTTTTCATTTGCATCATAATGAATTGTTGAATATGTAACATATTTCAAATATTTCATGATAGGTCCTGATAAAGACCTACTAATTTAAAACTTCAAACTTATCGGTTATTATGCGCGCTACGTCTTGAATGTTCGTAACTTAATATGTTCAGCTATTTCCAGTTACATCTTAAGTTATCTCCTATGACGTATCATTGCTGCAGTTAATAACATGGACAAAGTTGCTAGTGATTTAACCCTAGTGTAGCGTCAAGGGAGTAGTCTACAGATTGAACTAATTACAAACTGCTAAATACGATCCGTGTCTGAGGTGCGCCTGCCCTGAGTCTCATAACATGCATTTCTGGGTGACTGCGTTAATGTATTCAATTACATTTAGTTACATCACTTCTGGAATAATTATACAACATAACCGTAAGGTGAGAAACACATAGTAAAATGTATGTTATACAAGGGAATATCAAAGATTTTCAAATTTTATTCTGCGACGTATAATTAATCAATATATTGGAAATTCAGGTACATACGGGAAAAAGTATTTACATATGTACGTATGTTATCTTGCAATGAATGTTTGAATCACTTCAGTCCAAGTACATCAAATTTCAAGTTTGTAGTACAAAAAGGAAGAAAGCAAACAAAGACTCAAAGACGCACACTCTTTAATATATCTGTTGTATGCAATATATATTACGTCAGCATAGCTTTATCTAAGTAATAGGAGAAAATTGTACAGAATTTTATCAGCTTTACTAACAAAAGGTAATTATGTGTTATTCAGAATGAAGATAAAATGTAGCTTTTGAACGAGTAGAGTAATGGGTAGTCAGAACCACACATTCAGAAAACACAATAATAAAGACAACCACATAGGCCGTGGGTAATGTTTTGTATAAAGTAAGATAAATTATACAACGTTAGTTACATACAAAAGAGAAATACACATCGTGATCATCTGTATACTGTGGGACTGTGTTAAAAACATATTTTTTAGGATATTCAAAGTTAATAATGTTATATAAAGTAACCTATTCTCAATTATACACATAAATGTTAATTATAGTAAAGAGCTGTAACAAAATACATATTCATTTCTACCACTTAAATGTTTGGAAGGAAGGTAGAAGCGCTAATTAACGCACAAACAGAAACGCAAGTATTTTTTGTTTGAGTCCGAATATGGCTATGGTATCTGCTCAATCTCTAAGCAATTCTACATTTATAAAACTCGAAACAATTTTCTGAGCTTAATGTTTAAAATAAATTGTGGTAGTAAGTCATAGTAAATAATCTTCCAATTCACGTATCCGTAAATATATACATTTTTGGCATCTCATTTTACGTCCAGGGTAAAAATGTTAAATGAATTCACTGTTCTACGAGAGCCCGGGAGATTTGGCAGGGAATTAAAATAACAAGCCTGACTAATAAAAGTACAGAATAATAAAAGTAAATTAATAAAAGTTATCTACAGAAATCAATAATGCAGCAAAGGTAACATTTGGTTTAGTTAAAAATAAAAGGCAAGTATGGTGGAATGAATTGTGTGAAGAAGGATTAGCAGAGAGAGAGCAACAAAATGGAAAAAGTGAAAATGCTCAGGGAAACCAGAACACTACTAGCAATTTAAGCAACAAAGAAAGGAAGCAGCAAGGATAATAAGGGGAACTAAAAGATCTTTTAAAAAATTAAAGCAAGTTGAAAGGCTGGAAAATTGTATAAAAAATAATTGTCGAGATTTCTATCAGACTTTTAAAAATAAACTAATGGGTTACAAAAACCAAGTGATTGTTTTAAAAATGAAAGTGGTAGACTTGGCCTAAGCAATGCTGAAAATTGTGAAATACTTGCAAAATATTTTGAGCAACTTCTAAATTGCCCGGAACCGATTCAGAAGTTAGAACTCTCAGACATTTATGAAAATTTAGAAGAAGATATGCCTCCGACTATCAAAGAAATTGAAGAAGTAATTGAATCTTTGCAAAATTTGCAAAATTAAAAGCTAGTGGTGAAGACTTCATATCAGCTAAACTTTTGAAATGGTCTCTACCAAAAATAAAAAATGATCTACAATTAATTTTTGATGAAAGTTGGAAAACAGAAAAAATCTCAGAAGAAGTAGGTGGCCTTATATATGCGCTGCATAAGAAGGGTGATAAGCAAGAGGTTAATAACTACAGAGGAATAGCTTTACTTCCAGTTGCATATAAAATATTTTGAAAGATTCTATTGAAGGGAGTAGAAAAAACTTTGGATAGCCATCAGGGTGGCTTTAGAAAGGGCAGAACCTGTCCCGAACAATTATTCACTCTGAAGTCAATAATCCGTCACAGGCTACTGAATTCAAAGGAGATTGTAGTAATATTTGTTCATTTCAAAAAGGGCTTTGATTCTGTCGAATAGAGAAAGTTCGAAAATTTAAGTATCTAGGATAGATAATTCAAGAGAATGGCTTGGAAAAATCTGATATAGAGGAAAGGATTCATAAGATGGAAAGGGCATATGGTATAAGTAAAGATATTTACAATGAAAAGAGCATATCTAGAAATGCGAAAATGAGGCATTACAGTACAGTAGTGAAACCAGAATGCCTATAAGCAAGTGAAAGTCTAGCATTTAATTATTATTTAGACAAACTAGAAATATTGGAAAGACGAACTATTATTAAAATATTAGGCCCACGAAAAACGTCAGAAGAATTGAAGTTAAGAAGTAATGTTGAAATATATCAAAGTATAGAAAATATAACAGAAACAATGAGAAAAAGAAGACTATTATTTTTTGGACATTTACATAGAATGGACGACAATAAGTTGACAAAGCAAATCTACAAATATCTGTGGGGGAAGAAGTCAATATGAAGTTGGATTAAAGAAGACCAAAAGGATTTAGAAAAAAATAATATACACGCAGAAGCAATTGAAAGAGACGTTTTTCGGGTAAAAGTGTTAAAAGTGGAGGGAGTCCGGGGTACGGGAGAGAAAAACGCAGGTTCAAAGTGGACTGAAGACAGGAAGAAGAGACACAGTGAGAAAATGAAAGAATATTGGGAAAAAAGAAAGAACGAAGAGTAAAAAATAGAAATTGGCATGTGATCCTCAGATGGCCGATACAAAAAAAAAACTACAGAGTTAAACATAAAAAAATAGATCGATTAAATCGCAAAGTTATGCTCTCGAAACAGTCACTACTCCCCTTCAAATTTCTTGGAATTGTTCAGTACAATATTAAATTCCGTCAAATTTAGTAAGCAAATTTAGAAATTATATAACTACCGGTAGATAATATAATAGGTATAACACGAAAAAGTAAAACGTGGAACGCTTCGTGTTTGTAAAAGAGGTCATCTATAGGCCTACGAAGGGCGAGTGCGGGTTCTGGAAACGACGTATAAAAACAAAATTTACCACAGAAACATCAACAATAGCTTTATAATAAAATGCAATAAAATATAAATTCGTTATATAAACCCATAAGAATGTTGATACGTTATTAGATTTGTGTTTATGTAAGATGGTGTGTTTTGTTAGCTGTGGTAATAGTAATAGCAGTAAGTTGGACGCCAACAAATTTTGACTCTAAACTAATGACGTACCTAAGTGTATGCGGTCCGCTCCGGGTGCCATTTTTTTATATGAATTTTTTTTCTCAATTTGGGAAAAATATTGATTTTTTTACTTTTAAATTTGCTTAGAGTACTAGATATTTTTGTGTATTATGTAGAAGCTACAACTTATGTACTTGAGTTATTATTCTTTTTGTCAATCACTCAATGTAAAATATTTTTCAAACAGTATGTTGGTATGATGTTTGTAACTGTAACTCTTTACATTAAATAGACATTAATATGAAGATTATTAACACGAACTTTAAAAGGACGTACACATATCCGAAACGTTATTGTCTACAAAGGCTGTTAACTGGTCTGACTCCGATAACTCGAAATTCGTTTTTATAACTTTAGTAACTTCCCTTATGACGTGTACAACGTCCCTTCTAACTTTAGCTGAGCATGTGTGTTCCAGTGTGTTGCCTTAAAAGGTTTGATAATTTTGTCGTATGTTAAATATTATTGCATACGATTTTATTGTAAAGACTTTCAGATACTTTCATCTTCATAATCACCTACTGCATTCTGATCGTGTCAATAAATTATTCAGTACTGTCTTTATTCAAAGTCCACATTCCTGCATAAACCTTATGAGGTTTCCATTATTGCTAAATTTAGTTTCTTTGCTGGCATCATCCTAATGTTCACACACACACACACATCGTTTGCTGGACGCTGCTTACCCATTAAGTCGTTGTTGTGGTAGTTAACTGTGTATCGTATACACAGTTGTTATGGTAGTTGTTGTTAACTGTGTATTGTATACGATCTTACTATTTTGCAACGTATTTGGAACAAATAAATATTTTTCTAATTAATAATTAGAATTATTAATTATTAATTAGAATTAATAATTAATAATTATTTGACTGTTAATAATTCTACTTTTTTTTGTACAAACTCATAATCGATCATTTATTGACTTGAAATTTTAGCATTTACAGATTGTATAACTTGTATAACTTAAGATTTGTCATTACTCTTTTTGATATTGATTACCATATTCTAATTGGTCTCGTATTCGTCTTTGTGTGTGAATATTGTAGCATAACAAAAGTATCACGTTAAACATTTAACTTAATGCAACATAAATAAAGAAGAAAAGTTCCATAGTGAGTGAGAAGAATGAATTGTTTTAAGGATTAAACTGGAAACTGTATATTAAGTCAATAAAATGTTAATAAGAATGAAAAATAACAAAGAAAACCATTGATCAAAATAACTTACTATGTAAAAACCCAATAAACCAGCAGTATACCCAGTAGATTGGGGAAGCAGTAAAAAGGGAAGGACAAGAAAAAGGAAATAAAAGGATGAAAACAATATTAATAATGGAAATTTATAAGGTCAAGAAGCAGAGAAACCACAAGACCAGAAATTACTAATATAATAATGAAGAAAGGACAAAATATGTCAAGATTCCCACAAAGACCCTAGAAACAAGAAGAGTTATTCCAAAAAATGTTGATAATGGAATACATACCATTGAACAAAATTAAAACCAATATATTTAGACCCAGTAACAAGTTACAAGATACAATCCAAAGAGAACCGAATTGTAAACTAGTTATAAGTATAATATGTGAAAAATTATTAAAAAGACTACCATTAGTGTAGACAAAAATAAGTGACTCACTATAATAAAGTTAAGTGTAAGAAATAGAAATCTATTAAAAAGACTACCATTAGTGTAGACAAAAAGAAGTGATACACTATAATAAAGTGTAGTGTAAGAAATAGAAATCTATTAAAAAGACTACCATCAGTGTAGGGAAATACTATATAAAAACTAAAAGACAGTCTAATGACTGAGGTCAATTTTAATAAAAAAAAAGTGTTTTAAAAATTAAGTAGTATAAGAAAATAATAGGTATAAGATGTTTTTATTTCATAGTGTTACCAAAATAATTATAGTGAACACTAGAGACAGTTAATAACTGAAGGTGTCATTAATTATAAGATGTTTTTATTTTTATTTCATTGTGTTACCAAAATAATTATAGTGAACACTAGAGACAGTTAATAACTGAGGGTGTTATTAGTTATAAGATATTTTCATTTTCATTATATTACCAAAATAGTTATAATGAACACAAGAGACAGTTAATAACTGAAAGTGTTATTAGGCATAAGATGTTTTTATTATGTTTAAGTGATACAAAAAAAGAAGTTAGTAGATATAAGATATTCTGTTATATTTCAAATCATGTTATTTAATTTTCAAGTTTGTAAGGCAGAGAGGCAAGTAGAAAATAGAAATGTAATAATTTTATTCAAAACTGTAAACCATGTGAAGGATACAAGGCAGATTAGCTAAGACACCACTTTAGAAAACACAGACTAGTAATGTAAACCCAAAACTATCTATCAGAAAATCAAACTACATAATAGGGGATAGAATTCAATACATACAACACAGAAATTGAAAATATAATTAATAGCGAATGGAATGACAAAGGAAAGAAAATTAACTTCTTTTGGAAACAAATAATACTAGGCCTATAATGGTAATCAAATCAGACTAAACAGTAAATGAATCAATATTGAAGCGTTTTGACAACAAAATTATTAACAACAAAGATAATCACGGAGTTATTAAGAATATTCCATGGAACTATTATCAGAAAAAACACTTAAAAACCATTTAAACACTAAATTTGTACAAAATATGAGGCATACAATAATTATGAAAAATTGTAATTTTTGGGCTTAAATGGACTTGAAACAAACCCAGCTATATATCCAAATATGTAAAATTAATTAATCAATATCACTGAGTAGTTAGATTTATGTAAAATTAAGAAATATTTGAAATACAGTAAAAAATAAGAAAACTTATTATGTATATTTAGATGGTGAACCAAATCTGAGACTTATATTTTTATAATTGAACAATAGAAAGAGGAAAAAGACATATCACAAATTACCCTAAAACGACGACGTTCAGAGTTTAGTCTATTGCTAATCGTGAAGACGACTAGTTGAAAATGTACTAACAGAATACCGAAAAAAGAATAATTTTGTGTAAAACCGAGTGTGGTTATGCAGAGTGTAACAGAGGTTAACTAAAAATTGAAAATAACATTAACTATTAATATTTAACACCTCACTAATTCCAAACAACAGTAATAACACCATCAAACACAAACACAAGAAATCAACGGCCATTTTGAGACGATTTTGGACCATTTTAGCAGAACACGTATACACATATTTGAACACCGGACACTTCACAAGAAACCCATCACGAAACGACATCGCAGGAGAAGAGAGGACACTCTACACTATATTCCTGGACCAACACTACTTCGCAGAGAAGGGAATATTCATTTATTTCTGCGGGAGAAGCTCGACCCGTTCCAACAGTTCATAGCAGCCAAAAGTGAGGTGACGGCAGCCATACTTGATTTCCGAACCAGCACGAGACACAGCCAGCTTGAAGGGAGTGACGTCATTTCGACGAATGGTTCGATATTAATTTTCATAATTGACAATTTAAATAATAATATTGTTTTATTTCAGCCATAATAATGTAGTTTAAGAATACCTGTAAGAATGTATCTTGTTCCTTGCCCTCTGACCATTTCGACTCGTTAAAAGAACCATAATTACTTAACCTTGTAAAAAATATATTTTGTTAATCTTGTTCGCTACCGACTGGAGCAAATATCAGCTAATGCCTTGGCCATGCGCAGTTTGAATGGCGCATAATTTTAAATGTCAATAAATGAACATCATTATTCAGTTACAAGAGTTGTATTTATTTGTACAATGAATGTTAACTATTTTTTTTTCTAAACCAAAATAATTTACAGTGCTAGAATAAATATCTGAGAAAATTACACACACAATTAATTAATTATTTATTAATTAATTAAATTAACCAAATAAACAAAAAACCAAATATTAGTAAAAATTTCATAACTTAGAAAATTTTATTTTATTATCAATCAATCACACTTAATTATAAAACATTATTTATATTTAATTTATTCTTTGTAATTGGTGAATCCAAAGTGGAGCTGTATCATCGGCGAGTTCAACACCGAGATTCAGACAACATAATTCTTACTATCTTTAAGGAGACTAATCTTGTGTGACTAAGAACAATCGTTATATATTTATTTATTTATATTTGTAATATTTTTATATTACAATATTCCAATAGCGGCCTTCAAATGAGTTTTTAAATTGTTCGTAAGTAGTTAAATTATCTCGAACAATAGTATACCATCGTGCAGCAGAATCTTGGAAATGTTTACTAACAAAATCAATTTTCTCTTTATCAGTTAAAGCATTACCTATTAACTCCATTTCATGTTCACAGTTCAGTAAGTATCCAATGGGATTGTCTCTCTTTGATCCTTTGAAGACTAACAATTTTGTCCTTTCATAAATCTGTGTTGGATACACCATCACCTGCGTTGGTCCCCTCTTCAATTCCGTTTTTAGACAATCTACTTCTCCACGTCGATTTTTCTTTAGTGTATTTATTTCACTTGAATATTCCTTTGTGGTTTTATTAGACTCTACTACGGCAGTTTCCAACGTCATTATTCTGGCTTCCAACTCCTGTGTCTTATTGATGTTTTCATGTACTTGTTCACTGACGTCTTTTATTTTCATATACTGCTCCCGATTTGATACTATAAATTTCTCATTCCAGTGTTAAGCTAATTGTTTCACACTATCTTTTAATTCTTTTGACCATTCTGCTTTATATTCTTTAAATTTATTCTCCATATTTAAAGCTTGCTCGTTTAGTGACTATTCTACTCTAGCTCCTAATACTTCTATTTTGGTATAAGTTTCTTTGAGTTTTGTAGTCAACTGTTCTTTAAGATTATTGAATTCAGCTCTAAATTCGGCTTTAACGTCGTATTTAATTTTCGCTAATTCAGCTTTAAATTCGGCTTTAGTTTCTTCGCTATTCGTTTGTATTTGTTCATAATGTTTGGCTAATTCAGCTTCAACTTCCTCCTTATTCGTTTTGAAATCTTTATTATTCTTTTGCATTTGTTTCTGGAGACTTCTAAGCGGTGTAGCCATTTCGTTGTATTAGAACTGAATATAAATTCTTTTTTTTATATTAATTATTATTGGTAACCCGCGACTCTATTGGTTTTCATTTAATATTATTTATTTACGTTTATTTTTATTATAAATTATCTCATACCAACAATTTCTCTCCTCTTTCAGTTTTCTTGAGCGCCAGTTGTGAAATACACAACAATATTAAAATTACAATACAATAATATTAATAACAATAATAATAATACACTTATTAATTATGAACATTATACGATAATTAACATATATCGAGCCACACGTTGGGGACGCCAAATTATTATGCAACGTTACAAGTATCATAAAAAATTACACAAATACAATACCATGTACTCAACGCAACTATGAAGTGTATAACACCGGCCTGGTCGAAGGATTTTTTTTTATTCTCGTTGCGTCAAGTATATGTAGTTGCACAATAAACAAATAATTTTTAAGAGGAGTGAGATGTTGGTCACATGAAATAATTAATTAAAAACGTTTCAAAACAATCATTCTATGATTTGTTAATATTAATCAAAAATATGTAAATATTAAAATTTCAAATTATAAAAATTAAAAAAAATATTCTCTTTTATAAGTTTACAAAAAATACAATATAACCTTCTATGCTGTTCATGACATATAAAAATAAACAACCATATAATCTTACTACCTAAACAGACATGCTAAACAAATTATCTGAACACTTTTATATCAGTGTGCCTGATTTTGACTCCAATTTTAAATAATAGTAGCAACTCATTTACAAACAAAAATAATATTAAATCTCAAAAATAATACTAATTGTTGCCGTAAACAAAATAAAAAATATAACATTTACTTCCAACCTATTATTCATGTCTACTGACACACCCAAATATTAACATACAACAGAAGATTAGTATTTTTAAATTTTCTTGTTAAATTAAATTATTTTCTCTAACTACCATTTAAATTTATGTATACTGATTATATTTAAAACTTTAAGTCTTTACTGTTCATATATAAGTTTCTTTTTTAAGAATTCTTTTCACAAACAAAAAATATAATTGTTTATTGATCACCTGCGTACTGTCGACGTTACCGTTACATGTGTGTGTGTGTGTGTGTGTGTGTGTGTGTGTTCTGTGCCGGCGTTTGCACGAGCCGGCGGTCGGAGATATGCCATACCGGTTTTCGTCCACGAATAATTGTAGCGGCACCGTAAATGAACGCAATTTAGAAGGATGTGCTGCGACGACGACGCGGTCTAGTGGCTAAACTTAGGGTTGTGTAACGCAGCTGCTGTACAAATCAGTTGTAGGCAGCCATTCACCGAATCAACAAGCAGCTCTCACCTCGGACAGTTTTCTGTTATTTCTACTCATCTTGATGGCAGGCTAACTTTTTGAGACTTCCCGGTGAGTGACTTACAGAATGGTATAAAATGATTTAGTAGTAAGGGAATATTTAAACTCAAATGTATTCAGCCAGATGCGAAAGTTAGAATGCTCGTGGTTCGGTCAGACGTGTGTGTGTGTGTGTATAATAAGAAAGTTAATCTATGTTTTAGTATTTAGAATTCTTTTAATCATTGTTCAAGTAACAATCATTTGTTATTCATTGTATAAAGTTGTAACTAAATCAAGTACGTTATAGACAGAGTTGAATAGTGTTGGTTATGCATGAACACGCACTGGTGACCAGAAGTGTGTACTTTTCTTTAATTATATCAGTTAAAAGTAAATTGTAAGACCGCCCTTAGATGAAATACTGTAACTCTTTTAATTGTCTGTAACTGTGAGGGCCTTTAGTGTGGTCATTATTTGCAAAATTACGATAATGGTTTCGCCACGCGGCGAGGGGGCTCCAGCATGTACGATTATGTCGGCACTTGTTAAATCTGGTGCGAGCGCCTCTTTACTATGCACATTTTATTTTTTTCTTTATGAGTTCATAATTACTTTGAAGATATAATTACTCCTTAGGCAATTTTAAAAAACTTTTATGCATTACCTTGAGCTAGTTGGGAGCTCCAGTTCTGATGTTTAAAACACTTGACTAGGGGGCAAGTTTTAGTGGACAGTATTTTTAATTTTTTTGAGTCCTTAGGGTTCTCGCCCTAGACGGAGACGTGGTCACAGCTAGTGTACTGCCACCTTCACCAGCCATGAACCACCTGAAACTTGTCTGTACCGAGGAGGGAGCTGGCTAACAGTAAGATGTAATTCAACCGCTGCAGTTAAGGTGATATAAACTCTTGTATTATTTTTTTTGGCCTGGCCCGCAGAACATCAGTTTATCAAATTGTGCTCGAACAATGTGTTTACTCAGGTAGACAGTTAGATCAAGGGTGTGTCACCAAGGCATTCACTATGAACATTATCCACACTTATAACGTACTATCACTGTAATTTTGAGCTACACTGTGGTGGTGCGCCAGAGTTTTTTTTATGTTTCAAATGCTAATATTGTAAGGGTAATTTGTTCGGTAAAGCTAATGACCTTTATTTGTATAGGTATGAGTTTCTTGATTCTGAACCGGCTGGTTCAGATGTTTTCTGAGTGTTACTGGGGTATCACATTTAATTCTTTTTCTGTATTTAAGGGCTGGGGGTTCGTTTTCAGGCTGTTTCCGTGTGTTAAATTTTACATAGTTTTTTGGGACACAAGTTAGGCACACGTTGGTACCGTTTCATGCAGGTCTGATACTTGTCTCACCTGGTCAGGCCTATTCTGGCACACTTCCACAGCTGCATACCACTTGGTTTTAATTTATATATGCACCGATGGCTGATATATATATATTTGTAACAAAGTTTAAACAAAAGATTTAACAATTTTGAAAAAATTATGCCAGTTGTTTTAAAACTTAAGTGATAATTGTTTTATCACTGTTGTATACAGTTTTAAAAATCTTTATTTTTTTGATATACTTATAATATACAATTCTCTGATTTTATACAATCATATGGCCTGCCAAGCCACTCTGACCTTGCAGTTTTTAGTCGTTATTATCCATTCTGTTTTCAAAATAAGAATTTCTTCATTTTAAGGGAGTTAAGGGGTTGTGGCTTTTATGAAATTATTCCAGCTGTGCTGGAAGCTTAAACTTATGATTCCGGTTTTGGGGCTTTATGAAAAATACAGATTTCCTCCCAGTTATATGTGGGTTCGCTATAACATACAGGCTGTCTGCCAGGTCGAGCATGAGTTTTAACTGTGATGTATATTATATGTATATGTGTCTTTATGTTCCAGTATGTGTTGCTAGTGTTAAGTGTTATCAGAGGGAATTTAAATAATTTATAGGATGTTAATTAAGGAGTCTATGTGATACTTTTTATACATGTATATATGTTTTCAAGATGTTCAAGCTTACGAGTTTACTATATTACATTAGTGATGTTATTTTGGGGTGGGGCTTTGCATGTTGAAGAATTCTTCAGAAATGATATATTGAATATTGTAAATTCTAAACATTAATTGTATAATGCCAAACGTGGGAATTGAAAATATTAAATTGAATATTAAATTATATATTTTTTTTTTATAATGAGTTTTGTGATAATAAACATGTTATACTATTGATTAACCGAGTTTTAATTGCAAGTCCCGTCTCACTGTACTCAGCGCATTTTTGCTTCTCTAGGCCTTCTGCTGAGTTTTAAATAACTAGTGGCCCTTCTTTCAAAAAAAAAAAAAAAAAGTCCAGGACTGTTTTCGACCTGTTAGATATTGTCACTTCGTGAAAAGCGTCCTTTTAATTACAAATCACTTTTTGGTTCATTATCGCGATTTCGTAAACATACTCGTAGCACGAGAGATATCATCGTTTGCGGAATTTTTTCCTAGTCACTCACATATAACACACTTATAAATTACTATTTAATTACACTAGTAATTAAAATTAAATTACATAGCGTCTTTATTATTGCAAATTCCTGCAATATTTTTACATCACTATATTCGTTAAAAATGCCTTAATTTAATGGCGTTTTTATAATTTAGGTAAGTCTTTGTTCACAGGTTTAAAATGTATTAATTAGTTTATTTTTATCGGGTTAAAACCTGATTACTGACGTACGCATCACCCCATCGTAGACTTTGCCTGTCGTAGCTTGCGTTCACACACACAAACTCACAAACGCTGTATTCACTCGCGGGGCAGGTGTATGCTTTCTGACAATTCTTAGCCTGCTTAATATAGTTCAAAACTGTTCATCATATATTTTCTATGCTAAATATTTACAAACATACCGCCCTGGGCAAATATGCAAATATATGTATTGCTGCAATATATTTAACCCAGAAGCATCAGGACATTTTTATTACTTACTTGATCATACGGCCTGTCGCATCTCTATCTCCCTCTCCCTCTCACTCTCTATCTTTCTATATATATTGCCATCGAACATTGCAGAAAGGGTATTTGTAGCTAGGTCTACATGCTTTTATACCAATTTTTGACGTTATAGACATGTTGAAAATTGAATTTTTTAAATTTTATTAAATAGCTATAAATTGTGAATTAAGAAATGAGTAAATAACTGTTGTATGTCAAAATGCCAATAAATTTATTTCCTGTCATGTTAATTGCGAATTTAGTGCGCGAGCGCGCGTCTGAGCGTGTTATTCGTATTTACATGAATAACTCTGGTATAAATTAACGTATTGAATCGAGACTTGGACAGCTCATGCTTCTAAATTAGCGCTACAGTTTTCTAATGTCAATGCCTCAAAACATATTATTTTAGTATGCATTTTTTAACAGAATTCATCTTTCTAAAGAATCCTTATCTTCTAAAAGTCATAAAATTTTTGATAAAATTTATACCTGCTTTTGCAGTTTTCAGCAAATTTTATCAGGAATTCTGTCTATCAATTTAACCCATCAATCACGTGCTAGGGATTTTGACCAATCAGAGGCCCCTATTTTCATTCAGATTGGGTCTCCACGAAGGAAGTTTCAGTCAGTTCGACCTAAGAGCTCGGCCTAAACAGACGTTCTCTCTGTGCGAGTTTTTCGTATCAGTATACGTATCTATATAAGGGTTACGAGTACGGAATCTTAGCAACGAGTTGCCCGTTTGCTAAAATCCTATTGGGTACTAGAACTAAAATAATAAAATAAAATTATTATTTTAAATAGTGCTATTCTCGCGGGAGTCAAAATTTTCTCGTGGGGCAGGTGTGTTTACCGGAATACATATGTGTGAACGCGAGGACACATCAAGACTCGGGAAGGTGTACGTACAATACACCGAAACTACATTAATTTAAATTAAAACCTATTATCGAGCCCTGAGTAAAGAGATAAACGCTATCGGTGTATTGGCGTGGTGCGTGTGAGCGGAGTGTCCACGTGTCACTAGAGCAGCAGATTTCAGCAGGCAGCGAGAGGTAGCAGATTCAACACTGAAACCCGTGAGAGGAGGCAGTACAACGGTTCAACGGTGTCGTAAAAGAAATTCAACGACCAAATAAAAATAGACATTTAAGAAAAAAAACTTTCAAATCATTAGAGACATTAATAAATTAGAATATATAATTTTTGTAAATCACAGATCATTTTAAATTTGTTTAAAATATATACCTTACTCCAGATAAAAGACTCTGTTATTATTGTGTTTTTAGTACTGTGCCTTATATTTGTTTTGTTGCAATATATATATAACATTTAAAAATTTATATTTATTTTACCTCAAGATATTATTTTTACCTTATTTGGAACATGTTTCGAGAACTCCTGTGTTCTCATCCTCAGCCTTCGTGATCTTGCGTCTGGTGAAGTATTTGTGTGTTGGCTGGACGCTATTTGGGCTTCTTGTTGGTCTCTGGTATTTTAAAGTGGTATTATTGTGTGTGATTGTGGTGTATGTATTAGTATTTTGTGTATTTTCGATGTTGAGTGCTTTGAATAGTGTATCACGTTTTGTATTGATTTGTATTTGTTCAGTTATTAGTTTTTTATGTATGTATATTAGTAAATTTTCCCAAATGTTCATTATGGTCCCTTTGTGTGGTATACGTTTTATTAGTGTCACATTGGATATGTCTGGGAATTCATGTCCCGTGTTTATTGTATGTGTGGCCTTATTGGATTTATATATTTCTGATTTTTTGTATGCATTTGTATGTTCAAAATAACGTTTTTTCAGCTGTTTTTTGTTTGTTCTATGTAACATTTATTCCAATCTTGGCATTCAATTTTGTATATACCGTTAGTTGTTGTATTATCTTTGTTGTGTGGGTTATTTAGTGTTTGTAATTATTTTTATTAGTTTTGTATCTATTTTGATATCTCTGTTTCTAAATAGTTTTGTTAGCTTTGTCATTTTATTATTTATGTATGTGAATGTGGCCCATTTGTTGTTGTTGTTATTATTTATGTGTTTTTCAATTTGATTAATTCTTAATTGTTTAGTTTTTATTTTATATATTTTTTTTTGTTTACAGTATTTTTATTGTATCCATTTGCATAACCAATTTGGTATAATTATTATATTTTTTCTTTGTCTGTATCTTGTTTGTTTAGGGGAATTTTGAACATACTGTTAAATAGCGAATAGAATGCTGCCATATTATGTTGTGGTAGGTGGTCAGAATGGTTAGGTATAGTGATGTTAGTAGAAGTTGGTTTTGTCTATATTGCATATTTTATGTGCTTGTTGTTTCTTGTGATGGTTATGTCTAAATGGTTGATTTTCTTTAAACAAATTCAAAAAAAAAGTGTATTGGAAAAATAGTGAAGTGAACATCAATAATAAGTGAAAGCAACAATCAAATAACGGAAAAATAAATATATAACAAATTATCATTAAAATAAATATACACTAACATGTACACAAACAAGATAACCACAACTCCATATAACCACATTACCAAGTTATTAAATAAATTTCCGACACGAAAAATACAAATAATGAACACAAACATGAATATATACTTCAATAGACAATGCAAAAAACATAAATTAACACCTAAATACATTAATATAAACACAAACAATAAAAATATGACTGTACAAAAAACAATAATACAAACACAAAGGTTATGGATACAAAATGAAATTAATCAATTATACAGTAAGAAAAATAACATAACACTAGATATAGTTGTATAAACTAAACTTAGAGCTAACAAGTTTATTACATACAATTACATGGAATAATCCTATACTATTAACCGAGCAATAATTGTTTGTCTGTAAATTTTTTTTCCGAAACGGCTGGTGGAATTTTCTTCTAAATCGCCATTTGGGGGTTTTTCTATACAAGGAATTCATTGGCCAAGTTCTTATTGTGACGATTTCTTTAATTAAAAAATAAAATAAATAATAAAATAGGAAATGTAAAAGCTGAGAAATTTAAATTTTAATAAATCGCATATTTAAACTAATTTTATATCACTACCATAAATCATAATAATATTTAATAAAGAGATTAAATGGCAAAAAGTAATTCGAGTGTAAAGATAGGGAAACCCTTTATTAATTTTACCCTGCATAGACGTGCACTAACCGGAATTAACCTGAATACCGACCCATAAACAAAATAATAATCCATGTAAATTGATATTAAATAAATAAATAAACAAGAACACAGTAGTGTACTATAATAAATTCTGTAATAAAGAATATATTCGGATAATTAAAAGGTCAACCTTTAATCCCTTAAATAGAGAAGAAAGGTGGAACTATTTTGTTGCGATGCGTAAACTCCGCGAAGTTAACTAACTCGTCCTAACATAGTAATTCAATCGAGATGGAGCGCTCTCGTAGTAAACACACGCTTGAACCAAGTCCCAAAGTACGACAATATGTTTTTTCATTTAGAGTACAGCTATAACAATGTGCAGCGGAAAGTAGTGGCAAATTAGTGTGCTAATAAGTTTGAATGTAATCTATAAAATCAAAAGGAATAAATAACTGTGTGAGGGATGACATCTCATTTGTCTAATTTGTAATATCTCAATGTTGGTTTAAAATAATAAGGTACGAGGTACCTAAAGTGAGAACTTTTATAAACAATAATGTGACGTGCATTTCTGCGACAAACAAGAACATTTAAGGCACTAATACTACTAACGATGCTTAACTACGAGACTTCTGAGGACCTCAACCCTACTTCATTATGAACTAATCACTTCAGGAACTTCAGCAGGAAAGTAAACTCCTCTAAAGATCAACCTTTGACGAACACCACAAGGACCAAGGACCCGGACATCGAGTAAACTTCTGGATATCACAGGTGACACGGAGACTTGTCCTCCGTGATTAATTAAAATTCTAACAAATGAATGGTTAAAGACAGTTTAAATACATATATATAAAGACTTTAATGATAATCACTTTATAACACGTAGTATGTCTTATTATTCAAAAATATTTGTAGTAGCAAGTAGTGCTTATGTATATATATATATATATATAGCTTCACTGATACAAAAATTTTAGATTAAGTCCATTCTTCAAATGGCCCCCAAATAGTATGATAGAATATGAATAAATGAGCTTATTTCACAAACGAGTTTATGGTCCCGGATCCGTGGATAATGCTAGCACATATAAATCCTTATGTTTTGGCCCCCTCCTTTTTCACAAAGTATTTTATAAATTGTAAATTTTTATTAAGAAAACCTTATGTGGTAATATTTATGTAGAGTTGTTGTAGTAATTGTTTAATAAAGAGATGTCATTACTTTACACAAAAATACTGAGTGAATAAATCATCAGACCCCCATGTAAAAGTTCCTTTAGTTATAACTACAGCTGGTTTCATTAATAATTGAAAGTTAATTACGAGTATGGCAGCCCGTGCAATTGATCTGAGGTAAGTATGCACAGGTTCCCGATGTTATAACGTAGGTGAGACGTTACATTATTTTCGGAAAAATTCATTAACCCGCTTTTCTGAGCAATAATTGTCGGTTCGTCTGTAAATTTTTTTCCTGTAACGGCTCGAGGAATTTTCTCGAAATTTTTTACATTACCAAAATTTCATTACATTATTATTCAAAAACGTTGTGTCTGTTTGTTTATTCAAAGGTTTTTATTCAAAGGAATGCATGTTTTGCAATGGCTTCATTCACCGTGGATGATAATCGAACCATAAACAATCGAGGAAATTATACGTTTATTGCAGCAGGGAATATTTATCATAAAAATTACGTGGCTGCTCATCCAACTCAAAATTCACAAGGTGAGTTTGAACGACCTCGATATGGACAGATGTACTTCCTCGATAATGAAGATGCTGTCAATGTACATGTCAACATTCCACTGAATAATGGTATTAGTGTCCCATTAATGAACCTGTTGGAAGGAATTATCAGCTCACAAAATCCATTTGTACAAGGTTTTATGATGATGCGAGAGGTTGAAGAAGAAATGAACCAGCGTGCTGGTGAGGAAAGAACTGAACCACCTTACGTGAAACTTCTCTTTGCGTTGCCCGAGGGTGCAGACCACAGAAGGTATAACATTCCTTTCCAAAATGATGTTTGCGCCGTGGTCACTTTGAATGCGATCAAAGTTTCCCAGATAATGAATTAGTTATTCGTCAGAGAGGTAAATCCATTGTTACAATGAGGAACATCGACCAACGGGTTGACCCATTCAATTACCCTCTATTTTATCCCAAAGGTACTTTTGGATATTCCATAGATATTAAGACATTAAGAACTCCGTATGCGAGTCGTCGTCACCTTACAAGACTTGAATTGGCTCAATATAGAATTACTTTTCGGCTACAATTTGCTCAATTTCTTCCACTCGAGAATCCTGTAAGAAGTCCTGATCTGCGTCTCCGAAATTTTAACGCTCTACATTATGGTGGTAAACTTTTTCAACAGTACCTCGTTGATAGTGCTATAAGAGTTATAAAAGATCGAATTGATTGGATTAAAGCTAATCAAAAAAAAATCATGCTGATAATTACGCTTCAGTTACCAATTTCATAAACCAACTTGCTGAACAAAAAATGCTACTGTTGGGGAAAAAGTTATATTACCTTCTTCATTTCCTGGATCTACAAGATATTACGCTGAACATTTTGAAAATACTATGGCCTTAGTTCGTCATCTAGGATCGCCGGATTATATGGCCTTAGTTCGTCGTCTAGGATCGCCGGATTATTTCATTACGATGACATGCAATCCTGATTGGTCAGAAATTAAGGAACCAACATAAGGAATACAATTCCATTATCAAAGTCTTTTAAATCAACCAGATAAGATAGACCTGACCTCGTTGCAAGGTTCGCAAAAAAAATTTCATGAACTAATTGATCATTTGGATAAAAAACAAATTTTTGGTAAATTTGCAGCTTATGTGTACACTACAGAATTTCAAAAGCGAGGTCTTCCCCACATGCACTTGCTAATGATTATGTCTTCTCAAGACAAAATATATAACGTCGAGGAGCTTGATGACTTGATTTCTGCTGAAATTCCTGACGACGACCTAATACTACGAGATTTGACGATTAAATGAATAACACATAATCCGTGTAGAGAGCATAACCAAGAAGCTCCATGTATGATCAATAAAGATGGAAAAATGAAGTGTCGCTTCGGATTTCCAAAATCATTCAAAGACTTTACATCTATAGTTGAAGATAAAAAACCCAATTATCGACGCCGATATGATTCGAGAATGGATCCAAACAGTCCAGACTTTTCACATCATCATGCTGTTTATCGTAAGGATAGTCATAGTAGACGAATAACAAGAGACAATCGCCATGTTGCTTCATACAACGTTTATCTTTTAAAAAAATTTAATTGCCATATTAATGTAGAATACGTTGGTAGTATAAAAGCAATTAAATATCTTTATAAATACGTTTACAAGGGACATGACTGTGCATTTGTCAAGGTAATTCAAGGTCAACGAACATTAAATTACAATGAAGCATAAACATATGTGCAAGGTCGATGGATCACACCTCCAGAGGCATGCTGGAGTCTCTTTGGCTATGAAATCCAGAAAAAAAGTCACAATGTTCAACGTTTAAATATTCATCTACCTGGACAATATCGAATAGCAAATATTGAACAGACGCAGGAAGATTTAGCTGATGTAGGCCAAAGAGGTTTAACTTTAGAAGCTTACTTTCGACATAATTCACATTCGAAGCAGCAACAACAAAATCAAGTCCACAATGAAAATCAACAAGAAATACATTATTATTATTATTATTATTGGCAGATGCCAGAGCACTTTAGGTGGATAGGAAGTAACAGTGAATGGCAGCCCAGGGTCAGGAGCCTTCGAGTTATTGGTAGAGTTCACAGCATAAACTTTGTTTCGCAACCAGAACTTTACCATCAACGGCTATTGCTCTACCACGTCAAGGATGCTACAAGCTTCGATGACCCTTTATTGGTAGAAGGAACAAGATACGCTACATATAAACAAGCCTGCCTAGCTAGAGGAATAACATATGATGATCAACAATGGGTCGAAGGTTTGAGAGAATCTGCCATGGCAAAAATGGCTTCAGTAATGAGAACACTATTCATACAAATTCTTATTCTTGGCGCTCCTGAAAATCCTAAGGCTTTATGGGATATGTTCAACGAAGAATTTGCCGAAGACTTTATCAGAGATGTCAGATGTAATAACACTTCTATTGAAGAAGTGATAAAAAGAGCTTACCGGTCATTGCTTACAAATTGAACACAGAAGCTACAGAAGGTCGAAATCTCCGCTTCTGGGTACAGAGATACAATATGGACGATATAGACAATTACGAAAATTAGTTGAATAAAGAAATAGTAAACGTTGATGAATAAGCAGAATTGGGGGAAAGCATGTATCAACGTCTTCGAGGAAGACAATTAGAAATTGTGGATCGAATTTTAAGTGATGCTGAAGGTCAATCTGAGTAAAGATGCTTTTTTATTGATGGACCTGGTGGTACGGGAAAAACTTTTATTTATAAGACACTATTCCACATTCTTTCTGGAAGAAATTGTAATGTAAAGTGCATGGCGTTCACTTTAATTGCGTCATCTTACTTCCTAATGCTCGAACATCCTACAAAACATTTGGACTTAAAGTTCCTTCAACTGCTGAATCTGTTTCAAATATAAAACCAGGATCTTCGAAAGGCAGGGAACTTGCTCAAGTTCAAGTTTTTTTAATGGCTGAAGCACCCATGTTACCTAAGTATGGAATGAATAATATGGACCAACTGCTTCGCGCTCTGGGCAATCCACATTTACCATTTGGAGGAAAAGTTGTTGCTTTTGGAGGAGATTTTCGACAGTGCTTGCCTGTTCAACAACGTGCCAACAAAAGTGAAATGATAGATCTATGCATAAAAAGAAGTAACCTTTGGCAATATTTCCATCTCTTTTCTTTGACTAAAAATATGCGTGTAGATCCAGAGCAAAGAGATTTTGCTGAATATTTGTTGAAGGTCGGGAACTCTCCGTCTCCGTTGAATGTAAATAATATGGACGAAATTGAGCTACCAGTGGGAATTCTTTCTAATGGAAATCTAATTGATGAAGTCTTTGGAAACTGTATTACTAATAATAGATTTCAAGTTATAAGAGACAGAGCTATAATTGCTCCTTTGAACAGAGACGTAACAAAAATTAATGCTGAGATCATTGAAAAACTACCTGGAGATATAACAATTTATCACAGCTACGACTCTGTAAAAGCTCAACCAGAAGGAGCTCTTCAATTCACTTCAGATTTCCTTATTTCTGTTGACATAGCCGATTTACCGCCACATGAACTTAAGTTGAAAAAGGATACTATAATAATGCTTTTACGAAACTTAGACATTACAGAAGGGCTTTTCAATGGAACTACACTAAATATTACAGAGTTTTGCAATAACATTATCAAAGCTAAGATAATTACTGGAGAAAAATCGGGTCGAGAAGTACATATCCCAAGAATTACATTGGATTCAACAAAGGTCAACTTGACTGTACCATGCAAAGACATAAATTTCCCGTAAGACCGGCATTTTCTATGACAGCTCACAAGGTCCAGGGTCAAACATTTGAGTACGTTGGTGTTGACTTACGAACACTAGTTTTTATGCATGGAATGTTATACGTCGCTTTTTCCCGAGTTAAAAGGAAAGGCAGTTTAAAAGTTCTTCTACCACAAGAAAATCCTCGACACACTCGTAATATAGTGTGGAAAGAAACATTTAATGATATTTATTCTAATAATAATGTACAGAATAATCTACAAATGGATGCTGATGATGAAAATCTTTTTGTGGACATTCCAGACAACGTGGATGATTTCAACATGACTTTTTTATAAAATATTGTACAAAATTAAATTTTTAAATATATTGCTATATATATATTTTTTTTAAATATATTATGTTTGTTAACCTACATGATGAGTTATAAGAGTACTATTTTAGTTTCCCAATTTCATAAAATTCATTTCCAATTTCTAAATTAATATTGTAAAATGCATGTCTGTTCTTGTTTTGTTATGTAAAAAGAAAAAAGTAAAATCTTATTAAAAAAATTATTTTTTATTTGAAACCGAGCGAAGCTCGGTCCCCTGGTACTAAATACAATAACATAGAAATTAAAGTAAAATTTGAAAAACAAAGACTATTACAATCAATAAATAACGCAACACATTAAAACAACAAAACGAAAATCAAGAACAAAAAAAACAAAAATAAACACACATTTTTCCTCGAACCATTAACCTAAACAATACAGAATTTAACAAAAAAAAAACAGAACATTTAAACAATATATCAAAAACTAACCTAACTCAAAACACAAACAAAAACTAGAAAATTTAATAGTAGAAACAGAATTTGCCATTAACCTAATAAAAGACAATATACAAGAAGAAAAAAGAACAGAAGCAACACATATAATTAAAAAAATAATCACTAGTGAAATGAAAAACAAATATAAACAAAAGAAAGACAATAAAACAATAAAAGAAATTAAAAATAAAGTAAAGAACAATAATTTAATATTAACTAAAGCAGACAAAAGTCAAGCAACAGTAATCATTGAAAAATCAGAATACATAAAAAAAACCGAAGACTTCATCAACAATAATAAATCCATACAACTAAATAAAGACCCAACAGAAAACTATCTTAAACAAACAATAAAACTAATAAAAACAACTAAAAACCTTTTCAACAATAAAAACACAGACATATGCAGTATAAAAATAATAATCCAGAACCATCTAAAATGAATAGCCTAATAAAAATACACAAATTAAACAACCCAATACGTCCATGAATCAACTTCAAAAAAGCTCCTACATACAAATTAGCAAAAATAATAGCACAAAAATTAAAAAGTAACCATCTAACAAATAACCATCATAACATAAAAAATACATACGAAATAATAGACAAACTAAATATAATAAATATAAATGAAAATACATTTTTCACATCATATTATATCACAAACATGTACACCAACATCCCAGTAGATGAAACAATAGACATAATAATAAACAAATTTAAAGAACAAAATGAAGACACACAATATATAACTGAAATAAAAAATAGCCTCCAACTAATACTAAAACAAAATTACTTTGAATTTCATAGAAAAATTTATCAACAGCAAGAAGGTTTAGCAATGGGATCTCCATTATCTAGCATAATAGCAGAAATATTCTTACAACACATAGACACCAAAATACAAAATATTATAAAATCATTTGATCCAAATGGCATATGGATAAGATATGTAGATGATGGGCTATATGTATCAAATAACAAAAACACAAATGCATAATAAAAAAACAAGTCAATAACATATATCCTAAAATACAATTCACAGAAGGAAAAGAAAAACATAACAAAATCAAATATTTAGACATAACCATCACAAGAAAAAACAACCACATACAATATGCAATATAGAAAAACCAACTTCTACTAACATCATTATACCTAACCATTCTGACCACCTACCACAACATAAAATGGCAGCATTCTATTCGCTATTTAACAGAATGTTCAAAATTCCCCTAAACAAACAAGATACAGACAAAGAAAAAATATAATAATTATACCAAATAGGTTATGAAAATGGATACAATAAAAATACTGTAAACATAATAAAAAACAAATATAAAATAAAAACTGAAGAATTAAGAATTAATCAAATTGAAAAACACATAAATAATTACAACAACAAATAAGCCACATTCACATACATAAATAATAAAATTACAAAACTAACAAAACTATTTAAAAACACAGATATCAAAATAGAATACAAAATTTAAAAAAATAATTTACAAAAACTAAATAACCCACACAACAAAGATAATACAACAACTAACGGTATATACAAAATTGAATGCCAAGATTGGAATAAATGTTACATAGAACAAACAAAAAACAGCGGAAAAACGTTATTTTGAACATATAAATGCATACAATGAAACAGAAATATATAAATCCAATGTGGCCACACATGCAATAAACACGGGACATGAATTCCCAGACATAACCAATGTGACACTAATAAAACATATTCCACACAAAGGGACCATACTGAACATTTGGGAAAACTTACAAATATACACTGTAACGTACCAAATTAGCAGTTACATAAAATAACTACCTAATACGTCAAAGAAAAGGATATCATGAAAATATTTCATCGAGCATAAAAGAAGGAACAGGAGAATGTAAATAAAGTGTGTATCTACGAATGAATAATATTGAAACAACCCAACGAAGAAGAAGGAAGAGTAATAAGGATATCATCGAGTATAACAAAGAGAGAAAAGCACCAACGAGCCAATAAAATACGTTAGCATCCAGGCCCAATAGATCCAAAATAGTGAGGGGATATGCCGTAAATAATTAATAACATAAAAAGGAGACGAATCAAGTATAATCACAATGGTAATAAAACAAACGAATTTGTTTATTACTGTGAAATAATATGGGACAATGACTACCATAACCATGAATAAAAATATGGAAGAGTATGACAATAATAAGGACACATGGATTATTACAAATAATGTGTAACCAAGGAGAACACCGGCAGTGAGAACCAACTAACCAGAAGAAGAAAAGAAGAAGAAGAGGAAAAGAAATGTACCATGAAGAATGAAGATTATGTATGAACAGTACAAGACATCAACATTCACAAGATATACAAGGAATTAAGAAGTGTAATGATTACTCGAATACCAATAACAAAGAATCCAGTGTTGAGCATCAATGAGTGATCACGAACAATGACAGTGAATACTTAATATAAGAGTAACAACATGTGATATGATAACCCTTTTACCCCAAGTAAACAGCACTAACAATACCAGTGAAAATGTTTATAACGGAGAAAAGTGATTAACCATTATAAGTGAAAGAATCCACGATTAACTAGTGAAATGCACAGAGAATTAGTGTAACAAGTTTAATCAAGATTGTAAAATCACATAGATAATCAGTAAGACCACAAAAAAAAAAATATGAGACAGAACAGTAAATTAATTGTTCATAGGAATTAATAATAAAAGCTTTGCAAGCCTTGATATGAAATTTGCCTGAATCCCATAGCAAGACAGGACCAAATGTAAATGAATACCAGAACAGATAGTAGCAAATAAGCTAATTTGTTGAGTATAAACCAATCAATGTATCAAAGAATAGGTACAACCCACCAAAATATGTAACATAATTAGACTAAGAATACCAGTATCATTGTTTCAACAAATAGTGTAAAAATGTGTATAACTTAATAATAAACCATTGTAGTAGAATGCCATAATGAGATGGCAATAGTTGAGTTAAATACTGCATAAAATTATGTAGCACATTGTTGTCAGACAACTGACACATAACCTCACAAGACTTGAACCTATAACATAAAATCATGTACATTAGTTAAACCAAGCAATTATCCACAATTGTTTCAAACAGAGACTAAATAAGAATAAAAATGCAAACAAATGAATACCATATGTACTGAAGGACACAGCAAATGAATCAAATTGAATACAATATCATTCAGTTAAATAGACAGAGCCCCAATGTGACAAGAGAGTTATTTAAAAAACAGTATCAAAATATATCAATAGAGTGTAACAAATGTTACCAGTAGTTAGAGAAATGTCTAATACTGCTATGAGAACGCCTCACAAATGTAATACTAGTAGTTAAATAATTGAAATATTATAAACTGACTAACTGCAATCATAGAACCACGTGTAAATAAACACCATACTAGAACTTAGAGAGCTTTCAGATAACAAAACGTTAATGAATACATTGAACCAACAATGTACAACAATTGTACACTATTTCAATTACTAACAATATATCCCTTGTGTACTAAAATAACTAAATAAGTGACAAAATGGAGAGATGAGAACAGAAAATATTTTGATCATACTGTATGTATATACAAAATAATATTTTTAGCAAAATAAAGTATGAACAAATGTAAGTAAATATACCTATTAGTGTTATGATGTCAGAAATATGTAATAGAATAAGGAATAATGGTGTTACAAGTAAATGTAAACAATCGAACATGGTTGGTAGAGACGCCATTAACAGATTTTGTTTAAACTATAAATATAACCATTTTATGTACTAACATGAAGGAGAAATGGACTCGAAATGTTTAGTAATAAGTATTGAAGTGTAATTATAACGAAATATGGTGAAAAAGACTTATTTATATTAAGAATCACCATATGAGTTTTCAAGATGATCAAGTGAATTAATAATGAACGGAATTAGTGCTTGTTTAGACTTAAAATAAAGCCACAAGTGTCCGCGATTTAATGCCACTATCCAAATGACGCTATGACAAAAAATAAGAAACTTATGACCATTATAAGTTTTTCAATCATTTAGAGTATCCATGTATACGTCAGAGATAATCTCGAACCCACGCTTAGAAAAGCTAAAAATTAAAAGTTTTATTTTACCAAAGTGTTTTGAGTTGAGAGTATGACCTTTTAAACCAATAAAATAGCTTAAAATGACCAGACGAAAAGAGACGCTTTAGCGAAATGTTACATTCGTTCCACAACACTCACGGCGAGAGGTCTATGTCGAAAATCAGCAAGATATTTTTTGAAATGTGCGCGTCACCTACAGTAATACACAGACAGACATTAACCTCTACTCAACACCACATTACCGAGTGTCAAGTGAATTAAGTGAACAGTGAATTAACATGACCAGTGTATAATAAGGGTCATGTTCAGCGTATATAATCAGGGAGTACAATATTTTAATAATTTTAAAGAAAATAATAAAAGGAATAATTCTCGTTGATGAACGATGGTTATTGTTATGACTGCACTAGTCAAGTAACGCTCGAGTGCTTTAATGAGTAGTGATGGACAATTATCAGAATTTAATAAACCAGTTGTAGCACAATATAATGACAATAATTAATTGAAAAATAATTATTTTATATTTAAAGAAAAATTGAGAACTGCGGAAATAAACTTAAATACCTCTCATTAATAAGTAAATGTAGTCGCTTACTTGACTATAACTTTTAAATTAATAAATAATTATTTTCTTGTGCGAATATTTTCATGACTGATAATTACACATCAAATGAATTATAAATAAAATGTTTGTAACTATATTATTAAGAATCTTATAAATAATCACTTACTTGTTCCTAGGCAAACTAACCTAGAACCGAAGCATATATTTTTGTCACAAGGAAACAATTCTGTTCTTAAATGATTTTTATGAAATGAAAGCAATAATAAGAGTTTTTTTCTTTAGATTTTTTCTCTTTCCAGTACATGGTTCTGATAGCTAATGAATTAATAATAATAATATTTTAACCGTGCAACGTTCAAAGCACGTGTTGACCTTAGTTTTTCTAAACCTCTGCATAACATACGATAGTACGATATTATCGGCTATCGTATCGAGTTTAATAATTTTAAATTTTTGTTCTTTTTCATAGTAGTAGATAAGTAAATATTGTTATTCAAACTCACATCTTTATATCTGGTATCATGTATCTTCAAAGAACTCACTAAAATTGGTAATATAATTAACTAAAGTGAACCTAACCTCGTTCACAATACTATTGTACATTACAACAGTGTTACCAGCCTTGAGATACAGAGATCTCAATATTTGTTTAAATTTGTTATTGTTTGTAAAGATATCCTATTAATTGTTTTAAAAGCGTTTGCTGAATTTAATCATTGTCAATAAATCCTCAATTTATTATCAGTGGAAACAGAGTTTTAATTTCTATAAAATAGAAGCAGTAGTTTAAATTTTTTTTAAACAGTTATCTCATAAGGTGGCGGTAGTATTTGAATTACTGATGTCATTCAACTTACAATTGAATATTTGATTTATTTTATTGTTTATGTGCATTTTTTCGATATTCAAAAGGAATATCTATGTATGTCAAGTGTGTTTACAGTAAGAGAAGTCGCCATCGAGAATAGTGAAGATATCCACGGATGGTAAGTTGGGAGGTTGATACAGTGAACTAATAGCGAGTCTAATACTCTTTCAAACAACAAACTTTAAATTCCAATCAACCAATTCTAATAATCATTAATAGTAATAATCAACAATAACATCATATCTATATATACTCGACTTGAGTATCTACACAACAGCATCTATATACCTATAACAATAACATCTATATCTATAATTGTATATTATAGATTGGCGTCCAACGTCTGAGCGCGAATTAGGACGAAAACACCTGATAATTTAATTAATTAAATAAACGATTTCTCAACCTATTTCGACAGCAGGACAGCAAGTACATTACACAGATAGAAAGATGTATAGAAGGTCAACATCGAAGAAAAGAGCGGCAGAGGCCGAGTGGGAGGCTAGAATGGAGGAGAAGGAAGCGACGTCGGCAGAGGACGTTGAAGAAATATTACTGGAAATTGAAGATAGACAACCTGAACCGGCGGAGGAGGTTCAACAACCGGAAGGTGAACCGGAAGCCACACAACAGGAAACACGATCAGATGTAAGACAACCTGAAACACCAACACTGACAGGAGAGCAGCTTTCCAGGAATGGATGAGAAAGATGTTGGAGTCAATGAAGGAAGATTACCGGTCGATGGACAAGAAAATGGATGAAACCAGTCAATCCACAAACCAAAAAATAGAGTCACTGAAGGAAGATACAAGATCATTAAAGGAGGACAGCCGATCCATAAAGGAGGAATTAAGGAAGAAGATGGAAGAAAGCCAGAAGAAGATGGAAGACGGGCAGAAGAAAACGGAAGAGCTATTGGGGAAAAATATGGAAATAATGAAAGAAAATCTATCTGCGGAATTAGGAATCAAAATCGATGAAACAAACAAAAAGATAGATGAAATGAACGAGAAGATCGATAAGGAAATCGAGTCAATGAAGAGTGATAATGAGAAAATATGGCAACAAATGGCCGACAACAGCTGCAGAATTGAAGAAATTGCAAAAAAAACAATAGAAGCAATTGATAAGAAATTGGAAGAAAACATAGAAGCGACGGAGGAGAGGATTGCAGTGATGGCAACAGAAATCCATGAAGAGATGTCCAACATACGGAGGGAAGGTGAGATTAATAAACAAAAAATTGTACAAACTGAAACGGATCTCAACCACCGTATCGACAATCTCGAGGAAACCCGCAACAAACAGGTAGAAGTAATAGAACGGAGACAGACGGAAATGGGAGTCGCACACACCACACTGGGGGAGAGGTGCGAAGAAATATCAACAACAGTGAACGCGGTCAAACACCAAGTGAACAACGACCGAGAACAGTTAACTGAGCGGCAACAGAGGGAGTTAAGTGACCTCAGAGACGAAATGAACCGCCTGCGAGCATTCGCCAATGTATTAGCCGGATTACCACACCTGGATGGACGGGAACAAATAGATTTCCGCGCATATGTTAAAAATACACTCGAGTTCCTAGAGAGGGTGGATGTAATACTTACCAGAAACCGAGAGAACCGTTGGTCAGTAATAAAGGGGATGTTGGACGAATCTTTTCGGAACGTATTCGACAATTGGTGGACAGCAACCCGGCACGAGGTGGACAATTATGCAGCATTTCAAGTGGCCTTTAAACTAAAATATTGGTCCGATTCCACACAGAACATCATCAGAGATGACATCACGAATGGCAGGTACGATCCCAACGGCAGACAGTCGATGACAACCTACTTTTTAGGGAAGATCTGTTTAGCTAGAAATTTGGAACCGGCCATACCAGAGGAGTGCTTGGTGACGAAATTGGCCTACCATTTTAGCCAAGGAGTGTCCCAGGGGAGACTCAACGCTCAGATCAAAACGATACAAGGTATGTGTACTCTCTTAGAAAGCCATGAGAGAGAGCGTTATTATCAGAGGAACCACCAGGGTCCCGGACAGCCATATGATCGGAGCGGACCAGGTAACGTTAACCCGAACAATAATACTGACCGAAATAACTATGGAAGAAATTTTAATAACCCTCCACGTTTCACTAATCACCAAAGCCCTAGACAAAATAACGGGGGTGACAACAATGACCATACAGACCGGGGAAATATAACCAATCCTAGGCCGAATGGTTATCAAGGAAACCCTAATTATCGGCAAGGTAATAATTACTACCGACCCCATAATAACCAGCCTCCGAATAACCAATATAGGCCGAATAATGGTAATAATAATAATAATCAATTTAGAAGGGTGCACTACACTCATGCCAGCAGAGGTGGAGGCAGAAGACCATATTACCAGGGTCGCCGAAGTTTTCACGGCAACAATAACAGCCGAAGTAACAGTGACGGAGATGAACGAGAATCAGGTTATCGATCCAACAGGAGTAATAGTAGTGAAGATAATCGGCCAACCACTAGAAACACAGAAGTATACCATAATGGGAATGGGCCAGGGTCCCAAGAGCCGAACGCATCAACCTCATCGGACAGGCACCCGGACAATGGTGACCTGCCTTTAAATGGGCACCGGCAGTGAAAAACACGACGACACCCTCACTGATCCGGTCTATTGTGTCTGACATATTGGCAAATACAATGGCATCAATCGAAATTCGTCGAAACAACTACTTAAAAAACATTAGACAAGACCTCATGGAAGAGAAGGAAAATAGCATCAGCGACACCGTTAACAACGAAATAGCCTACATATCAGTCAAGGTCAATGGAATCAAAGCAACAGCCATGATAGACACCGGAGCAAATGTATCCTTAATTGACAAAATGGAACTCAATCGAATACAATTAGGGAATAACACCATCATACCAACATTACCAATAAATAACATTATCCTAATTGGAGCAACGGGTCGGCAGAACAAAACCATCCGACACCAGGTACAATTAGAAGTGTCAAGCAACGGTGAAACAATTCCGATGATTTTCTTAGTAGCAAGTGGGCTACCATTTACCCTGTTAATCGGATGTGATATACTGCGGAAATATGCAGCTATCATAGATATGGACAAAGCCAAAGTATCATTAAAATCAAGTGAAGTTGAATGGACAGCAGCTTTGATTGAAAATAGGAAGGCACCTCCTGAACACATAATATACTACATACGGGAAGGCCATAACCAGAGAGAGAAGATGTCCATCGACGGAGAGGTTCGCCATAGCCAAGAAGACACATTATGGATGGAGAAAATAGCTGAGATTAAAGAATTCCAAACGAGTAACGTTGACCATATATTAACTGACGAACAAATAGAAAGACTGATACAAATTTATAATCGTTATAGGCATGTATTCTCTGACACGCCAGGCAAAGTGAAAAATTGTCAGTGCGAGATAAAATTCAAAGATCAGACTGAATTTAAAAGAAAATCGTACCCTATCGCATTTTCACTGAAGGAAGCAGTTCGTCTAGAGATACAGCGATTGATAGAAAATGACATAATCGAAATAAGCAACTCCCCGTACACCAATCCTATTGTGGCTGTACCAAAGAAAAATGGCGCAGTAAGGATTTGTTTAGACGCCAGGGAGATAAACAAAGCCATAATTAATGACAGGACGTCGCCTGGAGAAATCAACGAAATTCTAAAGAAAATTTGTGGCATACGGTATATCAGTATATGGGACACAGTGTGTGGGTATTGGCAGGTGGAGTTACACCCCAACAGCAGAAAGTATACGGCCTTTATTTTTGAAGGGCGTAACTACCAATTTAAAAGGTTACCCTTCGGCCTGGTAAATTCTGTAGCAGTTTTCGTGAAATGTATGGACGAGATCTTAGGCCAAAGTACACTACAATTTACTACAGTGTATGTAGATGATTTACTAATTACCTCCGGCAATTGGGAGGAACACTGCAACCGGGTGGCACAAGTATTATGTAAATTAGAGGAAAATAATATAACACTAAAGCTGGAGAAATCCAAACTAATAGCAAATGAAGTGCAGTTCTTGGGCTTTAACTTGTCTGAAACTGGCATAACCCCAGCACAAGGAAAGATGGAGGCGATACAGCGTTTCCCAGTACCAAAGAACCAGAAACAATTGCAATCGTTTCTTGGTATTTGTAATTATTATAGGAAATTCCAACATAACTATTCAGAATTGACAGCTAAGTTTTCCCAACAATTATCATCAAAGGAGAAGTTGAGATGGGGACCTGAACAGGACACAACATTTGAATTAATAAAAGAGAAATTTCTTACAACTGTGATGTTGCATCATCCAAACTTTAACAAGAATTTTTATATGAACTGCGATGCAAGTGATGCAAGCCTTGGATCAATATTGTATCAAGAAGACCAGGAAGGCAACCATCAAGTGATCAGTTTTGCTAGCAGAACACTCAACAAGTGTGAGCGCAACTATCACACTACTGAAAAAGAACTTCTGAGTATAGCGTTCGCTTGCGAAAAATTCAGAACGTATATTTTGGGATACCCAATCACAGTACGCACAGATCATAAGTCAATATCTTTCCTGAAGAAAGATAAATAGATTAAAACATGGCAGACTGACGAGACGGACACTAACGCTCCAAGAGTACAACATACATTGGGAATACGTCCCTGGTAAAAGCAACATAGCTGCAGACGTGTTGTCCAGAGTAAACATATTGGCCCAAACCTTTGAGGGAGAAAAAGAAACCATCGCCAAAATTTACCATATTTTAAGAAGCAAATCCGAATTGGCAGACGTATTATATAACATACAAATTCATCAGCGAAACGATCCTAAAATTCTCCAGATCATACAAAGATTGACCGAAAACGATGAAGGAATTATGCAATATTACTGTACCCACAACAATATATTATTCACTAAAACCAAACAATCTAGTGAACAGTGGAAAGTTGTAATACCAAAGATTATCGACAAAGAAATTGCAGTTGACTACCATGTGCGCTATGGACATATGGGAGCAGTAAAAGTAGTCAAGGCACTACATGAGCATGTCTACTTCAAAGATATGAACCGTAGAGTAAGAAGATATATACAGCATTGTCATTTGTGTCAATTAGTTAAATGCACCAATGAGAGGAGAGAAGGGGTAATGATACCCATTACTTCTGCAGGAAAATTAGAGAAGGTGTTTGTAGATATTTGTGGACCATTTCCACGAAGTGGTGGCAGACACCAATACAAATATATAGTGATAATCTTCGATCACTATACAAAATTCGCTAAACACTACGCCATAAACAGTGCAACATCCAACAAAATTTTGAACATTATCATATCGAAATACATCCCCGAGATAGGAAAACCCCAGTCAATAATCACAGATCACGGAACGCAATTTCGAGGCCGAAAATGGCAAGATACTCTAATCAACCAAGGTGTGAAAACCTATAAAACATCAGTATATCACCCTAACAGCAACCCTGCTGAGAGAGTTTTGAGAGAAGTGGGCAG
The DNA here is from genome assembly GCA_034769895.1 of Magicicada septendecula. NCBI lineage: Eukaryota > Metazoa > Arthropoda > Insecta > Hemiptera > Cicadidae > Magicicada > Magicicada septendecula. The sequence goes on from CM068372.1 coordinate 326,351,603, forward strand.
AATTTTAAGAACCTACTGCCACGCCCAACAAAGAAGATGGGAAGAATATTTATCCCCAGCTGAAGATTTCATTAACTTAGCTTGCCACCAGTCAACCGATGAAACGCCCTATACTGCTATGTTTGAGCAAAGACCACCCAGAGAAATTACAGAAATAATCAATTTTCCACCAGAAAGTGAATTTGAATTTAACAAAACCAAATTCTTTAACAATGCAGTCGAACGAGCTGACAAACTCAGGCTCAAGTATAAAAAGTCACAACCTAAGATCATAACATACGAAGTGGGAGACAAGGTGCTCTTAAAAAATCGAGAACTCCCGAGTGCTATAGAAGGAATTGCTAAAAAATTGTTACTGCTATACACAGGCCCATATACTGTTACCAGGAATAACATGAACAACACTTACGAACTACAAGATCCTGTGACAAAGAAAATAAAAGGCAACTACAACCAGACTTCCATGAAACGGTATAATGAAAATTAAATAATGAAAAAAGAGTGAAATATTGCGATGAAGACTATTCATTATTGATACTAAGTAAGAAGTGAAAAATATAACTATAAGAATAAATGTTGACTATATTTTAATTTTGTAATATAATAGTGTGATCCAAAGAAATTATGTAAAGGATGAAGAAAATTGTAATAACCCGTACTACAAGTGTAATAACTATACGAGACCGACACATAACACCTACGGCATAAAAAGAAAATTCCAAGAGCCAAGTCAACCAGTAATTTAACATCTAACCCGTACTAACTAATAAAGAAGAGTATATACGAGAACGACACACACCACCCATGGCACATATGAGATATAATCATAAATTCCAAGAGCCACGTCAACTAGTAAAGAACAACTTACCCGTACTACAAGTGTAATAACGATACGAGGCAGACAACCAACATCTACGGCATAAAAAGAAAATTCCAAGAGCCAAGTCAACAGTAAAAGAACATCTAACCCGTACTAATAAAGAGGAAATGATGTACCAGATGATATACAGAACGAGCAACAGAAGAAGTTGGAGGAATGAAAACAAATAAATATTATTGATATAGATAATAGATGATGCACAAACACGAGGCAAGACACTAGAAGAGAGCATATACCAAATGAAATATAACACAAAGAAGTGAATCATGAAAATGAAGAAGATTATGAAATGACGTTTAATGTAATACCAAGAGAAAAGATTAATTGATGACGAAGAAGAATGAAAAAATAATATATTAACGAAAATGATCATGAGAGTATACCAGTGATGAAATGTAAACAAACTATCCCTGTAAAATGTGAAGAATTTAGTTAAGCTGAATCAAGAAGAAGAGAATCTAATAATGTATAAACCGCAGATGCGTGAGACGATCCCAAGGATATTTATTATTTGTCGAAAGAACGACAACTTTATATTTTGAATTAATTTGAGATGAATTGACTAATGAAATATTCCAGCAATCATTTATATTATTGAGAGAGATGATGTGCCTCTGTATTTATTGATGTTAGTATGGCCAGTGGAGATGTATGCCAAAGTGAGCCACTCTGAACTGCCCCAGCTAAAATTATGTTAGGGAATTAGGGAACTAAATAAACAAGGGAGATAATTACATAGAAAGGAAATAATTATGATTCAAATAGAAGAAAGTGAAGGGATATAAGAAAAGCATAAGGGTCAACCTGGAAATGTACAACAATTGATGAATTCTTCAATAAAAATAAATATATGAATCCAGAATTAATCAATTCTTATAGGAAGGCATATGTAACGTACCAAATTAGCAGTTACATAAAATAACTACCTAATACGTCAAAGAAAAGGATATCATGAAAATATTTCATCGAGCATAAAAGAAGGAACAGGAGAATGTAAATAAAGTGTGTATCTACGAATGAATAATATTGAAACAACCCAACGAAGAAGAAGGAAGAGTAATAAGGATATCATAGAGTATAACAAAGAGAGAGAAAACACCAAGGAGCCAATATAATACGTTAGCATCCAGGCCCAATAGATCCAAAATAGTGAGGGGATATGCCGTAAATAATTATTAACATAAAAAGGAGACGAATCAAGTACAATCACAATGGTAATAAAACAAACGAATTTGTTTATTAGTGTGAAATAATATGGGACAATGACTACCACAACCATGAATAAAAATATGGAAGAGTATGACAATATTAAGGGAACATGGATTATTACAAATAATGTGTAACCAAGGAGAACACCGGCAGTGAGAACCAACTAACCAGAAGAAGAAAAGAAGAAGAAGAGGAACATCAACATTCACAAGATATACAAGGAATTAAGAAGTGTAATGATTATTCCAATACCAATAACAAAGAAACCAGTGTTGAGCATCAATGAGTGATCACGAACAATGACAGTGAATACTTAATATAAGAGTAACAACATGTGATATGATAACCCTTTTACCCCAAGTAAACAGCACTAACAATACCAGTGAAAATGTTTATAACGGAGAAAAGTGATTAACCATTATAAGTGAAAGAATCCACGATTAACTAGTGAAATGCACAGAGAATTAGTGTAACAAGTTTAATCAAGATTGTAAAATCACAAAGATAATCAGTAAGACCACCAAAAAAAAATATGAGACAGAACAGTAAATTAATTCTTCATAGGAATTAATAATAAAAGCTTTGCAAGCCTTGATATGAAATGTGCCTGAATCCCATAGCAAGACAGGACCAAATGTAAATGAATACCAGAACAGGTAGTAGCAAATAAGCTAATTTGTTGAGTATAAACCAATCAATGTATCAAAGAATAGGTACAACCCACCAAAATATGTAACATAATTAGACTAAGAATACCAGTATTATTGTTTCAACAAATAGTGTAAAAATGTGTATAACTTAATAATAAACCATTGTAGTAGAATGCCATAATGAGATGGCAATAGTTGCGTTAAGTACTGCATAAAAGTATGTAGCACATTGTTGTCAGACAACTGACACATAACCTCACAAGACTTGAACCTATAACATAAAATCATGTACATTAGTTAAACCAAGCAATTATCCACAATTGTTTCAAACAGAGACTAAATAAGAATAAAAATGCAAACCAATGAATACCATATGTACTGAAGGACACAGCAAATGAATCAAATTGAATACAATATCATTCAGTTAAATAGACAGAGCCCCAATGTGACAAGAGAGTTAGTTAAAAAACAGTATCAAAATGTATCAATAGAGTGTAACAAATGTTACCAGTAGTTAGAGAAATGTCTAAACTGCTATGAGAACACCTCACAAATGTAATACTGGTAGTTAAATAATTGAAATATTATAAACTGACTAACTGCAATCATAGAACCAGGTGTAAATAAACACCATACTAGAACTTAGAGAGCTTTCAGATAACAAAAAGTTAATGAATACATTGAACCAATAATGTACAACAATTGTACACTATTTCAATTACTAACAATATATCCCTTGTGTACTAAAATAACTAAATAAGTGACAAAATGGAGAGATGAGAACAAAAATATTTTGATCATACTGTATGTATATACAAAATAACATTTTTAGCAAAATAAAGTATGAGCAAATGTAAGTAAATATACCTATTAGTGTTATGATGTCAGAAATATGTAATAGAATAAGGAATAATGGTGTTACAAGTAAATGTAAACAATCGAACATGGTTGGTATAGACGCTATAACATCTTAACTTGTGTTATAACGTAGGGAACCCGCGTTAATTGGTTATGCCAATTATACAGGCTGCCTTTCGTTGTGACGAGCTGAAAATTAATCACAACAAATAAAACAATTCTTATATCAGGATATTGGGAAGGGGAGACTGTTGATTTATGCACTCAGTTTACTCGGTACTCAGATGACATCTCTTTATTACATTATGAGATAAAGTTCTCTATTTAAAGTTCTCAACATATATAGTTTACAGTATAATTATATATATTACTCTTTCATAAGGGCCCTCAAAATATGATGTACATATATTTAATTTATTCCACGGATCCGGGATTGAATATATATTAAGTTAATAATGGTCACCTTGCCATATACAATATTGAAAATTGAGCCATTTGAAGAATGGACTTAATTAATCTTTCAAAACAAGAAAACTTTTAGTTTAAACATTTCCTCGTTTGCTATAACCAGTGTTATTAGATTACAGACTACATGTTACATAAAATGTCTGTCTTTTAAAGTCTTAAAAGTGGTGAGTTAAATTGTCTTTTGTGGGTAATAATTTTAGTAACTCATAACCATGGAAGACAAGCCTCCATGTCACCTGGTTTTCAGTATTTGCTGCAGAATTGGTTCTTCGGTCCTTGTTGTGTTTCCTGAAGGTCTGTCGTTGCCTTAGTATCCGGTGACGGTGAAGTTCCTGAAGTCTGTTATATCATTCGGGGTGAAGTACTCTCATCTTTGGCGACTGTAGTAATTCTTGTAGGATACTCTGATCTTAGACGACTGTTGTAATTCTTGTAGTTATAATAAATAAATAGAAAGTTTGTTTCACAGTAATACACTTCACATGATTATTTATTAGTTGAATATCACCTTCATGTTTGTAGTAATGTATGAATTACATAGTTTGTTATTTATTCATTGTGAGAGAGATGTCATCGCCGCACAAATTTAGTTATTTAAATATTCATTGAACCAACCATTCACATAATTATACACGCGTCGCGAAACAACGCTGTACGCAGCTTACGGCGTGAGCGCTCCATTGCAAGTGGGCAAAATTGTAAGGGAGAGAGTAGTAATCTCGCGACAATTACTAGTCAACATAAAAGTAGTTCCATGTTTCTAATTTAATTAAAGGACTAAAGTTTGATTAAATAACTAAATAGAGATATTCTTAGTGACAGACGGTATCAAAGTACATTACAGTGGTCTTATATAATTATTTAAATAATAACAAAATTTACAATTATATTTAGTTTGTTTAGGGGTGAGAAAACAAGTTAATTCTGGTCATTGCCTGTATATGCAGGATTAATTAACAAGCTTTACCCTTTCTGTACAATTGTATTCCCTTTTATTTTATTATTAGACTTGTTATTAAATATTATTATTATTTAATGATAGCAATAAGATTTAGTTTAAAATGTGAGATTCTATTAAAATTTTAAAATTTTTCAGCTTATACATTAACAATTATATTAATTAATATTTTTTTTTTAATGAAATCGTCACAACGCCATTAACAGATTTTGTTTAAACTATAAATATAACCATTTTATGTACTAACGTGAAGGAGAAATGGACTCAAAATGTTTAGTAATAAGTATTGAAGTGTAATTATAACGAAATATGGTGAAAAAGACTTATTTATATTAAGAATGACCATATGAGTTTTCAAGATGATCAAGTGAATTAATAATGAACGGAATTAGTGCTTGTTTAGACTTAAAATAAAGCCACAAGTGTCCGCGATTTAATGCCACTATCCAAATGACGCTATGACAAAAAATAAGAAACTTATGACCATTATAAGTTTTTCAATCATTTTGAGTATCCATGTATACGTCAGAGATAATCTCGAACCCACGCTTAGAAAAGCTAAAAATTAAAAGTTTTATTTTACCAAAGTGTTTTGGGGTTGAGAGTATGACTTTTGAACCAATCAAATAGCTTAAAATGACCAGACGAAAAGAGACGCTTTAGCGAAATGTTACATTCGTTCCACAACACTCACGGCGAGAGGTCTATGTCGAAAATCAGCAAGATATTTTTTGAAATGTGCGCGTCACCTACAGTAATACACAGACAGACATTAACCTCTACTCAACACCGCATTACCGAGTGTCAAGTGAATTAAGTGAACAGTGAATTAACATGACCAGTGTATAATAAGGGTCATGTTCAGTGTATATAATCAGGGAGTACAATATTTTAATAATTTTAAAGAAAATAATAAAAGGAATAATTCTCGTTGATGAACGAGGGTTATTGTTATGACTGCACTAGTCAAGTAACGCTCGAGTGCTTTAATGAGTAATGATGGACAATTATCAGAATTTAATAAACCAGTTGTAGCACAATATAATGACAATAATTAATTGAAAAATAATTATTTTATATTTAAAGAAAAATTGAGAACGGCGGAAATAAACTTAAATACCGCTCATTAATAAGTAAATGTAGTCGCTTACTTGACTATAACTTTTAAATTAATAAATAATTATTTTCTTGTGCGAATATTTTCATGACTGATAATTACACATCAAATGAATTATAAATAAAATGTTTGTAACTATATTATTAAGAATCTTATAAATAACATTACTTATTATAAATAATCACTTACTTGTTCCTAGGCAAACTAACCTAGAACCGAAGCATATATTTTTGTCACAAGGAAACAATTCTGTTCTTAAATGATTTTTATGAAATGAAAGCAATAATAAGAGTTTTTTTCTTTAGATTTTTTCTCTTTCCAGTACATGGTTCTGATAGCTAATGAATTAATAATAATAATATTTTAACCGTGCAACGTTCAAAGCACGTGTTGACCTTAGTTTTTCTAAACCTCTGCATAACATACGATAGTACGATATTATCGGCTATCGTATCGAGTTTAATAATTTTAAATTTTTGTTCTTTTTCATAGTAGTAGATAAGTAAATATTGTTATTCAAACTCACATCTTTATATCTGGTATCATGTATCTTCAAAGAACTCACTAAAATTGGTAATATAATTAACTAAAGTGAACCTAACCTCGTTCACAATACTATTGTACATTACAACAGTGTTACCAGCCTTGAGATACAGAGATCTCAATATTTGTTTAAATTTGTTATTGTTTGTAAAGATATCCTATTAATTGTTTTAAAAGAGTTTGCTGAATTTAATCATTGTCAATAAATCCTCAGTTTATTATCAGTGGAAACAGAGTTTTAATTTCTATAAAATAGAAGCAGTAGTTTAAATTTTTTTTAAACAGTTATCTCATAAGGTGGCGGTAGTATTTGAATTACTGATGTCATTCAACTTACAATTGAATATTTGATTTATTTTATTGTTTATGTGCATTTTTTCGATATTCAAAAGGAATATCTATGTATGTCAAGTGTGTTTACAGTAAGAGAAGTCGCCATCGAGAATAGTGAAGATATCCACGGATGGTAAGTTGGGAGGTTGATACAGTGAACTAATAGCGAGTCTAATACTCTTTCAAACCACAAACTTTAAATTCCAATCAACCAATTCTAATAATCATTAATAGTAATAATCAACAATAACATCATATCTATATATACTCGTCTTGAGTATCTACACAACAGCATCTATATACCTATAACAATAACATCTATATCTATAATTGTATATTTTAGATTGGCGCCCAACGTCTGAGCGCGAATTAGGACGAAAACACCTGATAATTTAATTAATTAAATAAACGATTTCTCAACCTAATTCGACAGCAGGACAGCAAGTACATTACACAGATAGAAAGATGTATAGAAGGTCAACATCGAAGAAAAGAGCGGCAGAGGCCGAGAGGGAGGCTAGAATGGAGGAGAAGGAAGCGACGTCGGCAGAGGACGTTGAAGAAATATTACTGGAAATTGAAGATAGACAACCTGAACCGGCGGAGGAGGTTCAACAACCGGAAGCCACACAACAGGAAACACGATCAGATGTAAGACAACCTGAAACACCAACACTGACAGGAGAGCAGCTTTCCAGGAATGGATGAGAAAGATGTTGGAGTCAATGAAGGAAGATTACCGGTCGATGGACAAGAAAATGGATGAAACCAGTCAATCCACAAACCAAAAAATAGAGTCACTGAAGGAAGATACAAGATCATTAAAGGAGGACAGCCGATCCATAAAGGAGGAATTAAGGAAGAAGATGGAAGAAAGCCAGAAGAAGATGGAAGACGGGCAGAAGAAAACGGAAGAGCTATTGGGGAAAAATATGGAAATAATGAAAGAAAATCTATCTGCGGAATTAGGAATCAAAATCGATGAAACAAACAAAAAGATAGATGAAATGAACGAGAAGATCGATAAGGAAATCGAGTCAATGAAGAGTGATAATGAGAAAATATGGCAACAAATGGCCGACAACAGCTGCAGAATTGAAGAAATTGCAAAAAAAACAATAGAAGCAATTGATAAGAAATTGGAAGAAAACATAGAAGCGACGGAGGAGAGGATTGCAGTGATGGCAACAGAAATCCATGAAGAGATGTCCAACATACGGAGGGAAGGTGAGATTAATAAACAAAAAATTGTACAAACTGAAACGGATCTCAACCACCGTATCGACAATCTCGAGGAAACCCGCAACAAACAGGTAGAAGTAATAGAACGGAGACAGACGGAAATGGGAGTCGCACACACCACACTGGGGGAGAGGTGCGAAGAAATATCAACAACAGTGAACGCGGTCAAACACCAAGTGAACAACGACCGAGAACAGTTAACTGAGCGGCAACAGAGGGAGTTAAGTGACCTCAGAGACGAAATGAACCGCCTGCGAGCATTCGCCAATGTATTAGCCGGATTACCACACCTGGATGGACGGGAACAAATAGATTTCCGCGCATATGTTAAAAATACACTCGAGTTCCTAGAGAGGGTGGATGTAATACTTACCAGAAACCGAGAGAACCGTTGGTCAGTAATAAAGGGGATGTTGGACGAATCTTTTCGGAACGTATTCGACAATTGGTGGACAGCAACCCGGCACGAGGTGGACAATTATGCAGCATTTCAAGTGGCCTTTAAACTAAAATATTGGTCCGATTCCACACAGAACATCATCAGAGATGACATCACGAATGGCAGGTACGATCCCAACGGCAGACAGTCGATGACAACCTACTTTTTAGGGAAGATCTGTTTAGCTAGAAATTTGGAACCGGCCATACCAGAGGAGTGCTTGGTGACGAAATTGGCCTACCATTTTAGCCAAGGAGTGTCCCAGGGGAGACTCAACGCTCAGATCAAAACGATACAAGGTATGTGTACTCTCTTAGAAAGCCATGAGAGAGAGCGTTATTATCAGAGGAACCACCAGGGTCCCGGACAGCCATATGATCGGAGCGGACCAGGTAACGTTAACCCGAACAATAATACTGACCGAAATAACTATGGAAGAAATTTTAATAACCCTCCACGTTTCACTAATCACCAAAGCCCTAGACAAAATAACGGGGGTGACAACAATGACCATACAGACCGGGGAAATATAACCAATCCTAGGCCGAATGGTTATCAAGGAAACCCTAATTATCGGCAAAGTAATAATTACTACCGACCCCATAATAACCAGCCTCCGAATAACCAATATAGGCCGAATAATGGTAATAATAATAATAATCAATTTAGAAGGGTGCACTACACTCATGCCAGCAGAGGTGGAGGCAGAAGACCATATTACCAGGGTCGCCGAAGTTTTCACGGCAACAATAACAGCCGAAGTAACAGTGACGGAGATGAACGAGAATCAGGTTATCGATCCAACAGGAGTAATAGTAGTGAAGATAATCGGCCAACCACTAGAAACACAGAAGTATACCATAATGGGAATGGGCCAGGGTCCCAAGAGCCGAACGCATCAACCTCATCGGACAGGCACCAGGACAATGGTGACCTGCCTTTAAATGGGCACCGGCAGTGAAAAACACGACGACACCCTCACTGATCCGGTCTATTGTGTCTGACATATTGGCAAATACAATGGCATCAATCGAAATTCGTCGAAACAACTACTTAAAAAACATTAGACAAGACCTCATGGAAGAGAAGGAAAATAGCATCAGCGACACCGTTAACAACGAAATAGCCTACATATCAGTCAAGGTCAATGGAATCAAAGCAACAGCCATGATAGACACCGGAGCAAATGTATCCTTAATTGACAAAATGGAACTCAATCGAATACAATTAGGGAATAACACCATCATACCAACATTACCAATAAATAACATTATACTAATTGGAGCAACGGGTCGGCAGAACAAAACCGTCCGACACCAGGTACAATTAGAAGTGTCAAGCAACGGTGAAACAATTCCGATGATTTTCTTAGTAGCAAGTGGGCTACCATTTACCCTGTTAATCGGATGTGATATACTGCGGAAATATGCAGCTATCATAGATATGGACAAAGCCAAAGTATCATTAAAATCAAGTGAAGTTGAATGGACAGCAGCTTTGATTGAAAATAGGAAGGCACCTCCTGAACACATAATATACTACATACGGGAAGGCCATAACCAGAGAGAGAAGATGTCCATCGACGGAGAGGTTCGCCATAGCCAAGAAGACACATTATGGATGGAGAAAATAGCTGAGATTAAAGAATTCCAAACGAGTAAAGTTGACCATATATTAACTGACGAACAAATAGAAAGACTGATACAAATTTATAATCGTTATAGGCATGTATTCTCTGACACGCCAGGCAAAGTGAAAAATTGTCAGTGCGAGATAAAATTCAAAGATCAGACTGAATTTAAAAGAAAATCGTACCCTATCGCATTTTCACTGAAGGAAGCAGTTCGTCTAGAGATACAGCGATTGATAGAAAATGACATAATCGAAATAAGCAACTCCCCGTACACCAATCCTATTGTGGCTGTACCAAAGAAAAATGGCGCAGTAAGGATTTGTTTAGACGCCAGGGAGATAAACAAAGCCATAATTAATGACAGGACGTCGCCTGGAGAAATCAACGAAATTCTAAAGAAAATTTGTGGCATACGGTATATCAGTATATGGGACACAGTGTGTGGGTATTGGCAGGTGGAGTTACACCCCAACAGCAGAAAGTATACGGCCTTTATTTTTGAAGGGCGTAACTACCAATTTAAAAGGTTACCCTTCGGCCTGGTAAATTCTGTAGCAGTTTTCGTGAAATGTATGGACGAGATCTTAGGCCAAAGTACACTACAATTTACTACAGTGTATGTAGATGATTTACTAATTACCTCCGGCAATTGGGAGGAACACTGCAACCGGGTGGCACAAGTATTATGTAAATTAGAGGAAAATAATATAACACTAAAGCTGGAGAAATCCAAACCAATAGCAAATGAAGTGCAGTTCTTGGGCTTTAACTTGTCTGAAACTGGCATAACCCCAGCACAAGGAAAGATGGAGGCGATACAGCGTTTCCCAGTACCAAAGAACCAGAAACAATTGCAATCGTTTCTTGGTATTTGTAATTATTATAGGAAATTCCAACATAACTATTCAGAATTGACAGCTAAGTTTTCCCAACAATTATCATCAAAGGAGAAGTTGAGATGGGGACCTGAACAGGACACAACATTTGAATTAATAAAAGAGAAATTTCTTACAACTGTGATGTTGCATCATCCAAACTTTAACAAGAATTTTTATATGAACTGCGATGCAAGTTATGCAAGCCTTGGATCAATATTGTATCAAGAAGACCAGGAAGGCAACCATCAAGTGATCAGTTTTGCTAGCAGAACACTCAACAAGTGTGAGCGCAACTATCACACTACTGAAAAAGAACTTCTGAGTATAGTGTTCGCTTGCGAAAAATTCAGAACGTATATTTTGGGATACCCAATCACAGTACGCACAGATCATAAGTCAATATCTTTCCTGAAGAAAGATAAATAGATTAAAACATGGCAGACTGACCAGATGGACACTAACGCTCCAAGAGTACAACATACATTGGGAATACGTCCCTGGTAAAAGCAACATAGCTGCAGACGTGTTGTCCAGAGTAAACATATTGGCCCAAACCTTTGAGGGAGAAAAAGAAACCATCGCCAAAATTTACCATATTTTAAAAAGCAAATCCGAATTGGCAGACGTATTATATAACATACAAATTCATCAGCGAAACGATCCTAAAATTCTCCAGATCATACAAAGATTGACCGAAAACGATGAAGGAATTATGCAATATTACTGTACCCACAACAATATATTATTCACTAAAACCAAACAATCTAGTGAACAGTGGAAAGTTGTAATACCAAAGATTATCGACAAAGAAATTGCAGTTGACTACCATGTGCGCTATGGACATATGGGAGCAGTAAAAGTAGTCAAGGCACTACATGAGCATGTCTACTTCAAAGATATGAACCGTAGAGTAAGAAGATATATACAGCATTGTCATTTGTGTCAATTAGTTAAATGCACCAATGAGAGGAGAGAAGGGGTAATGATACCCATTACTTCTGCAGGAAAATTAGAGAAGGTGTTTGTAGATATTTGTGGACCATTTCCACGAAGTGGTGGCAGACACCAATACAAATATATAGTGATAATCTTCGATCACTATACAAAATTCGCTAAACACTACGCCATAAACAGTGCAACATCCAACAAAATTTTGAACATTATCATATCGAAATACATCCCCGAGATAGGAAAACCCCAGTCAATAATCACAGATCACGGAACGCAATTTCGAGGCCGAAAATGGCAAGATACTCTAATCAACCAAGGTGTGAAAACCTATAAAACATCAGTATATCACCCTAACAGCAACCCTGCTGAGAGAGTTTTGAGAGAAGTGGGCAGAATTTTAAGAACCTACTGCCACGCCCAACAAAGAAGATGGGAAGAATATTTATCCCCAGCTGAAGATTTCATTAACTTAGCTTGCCACCAGTCAACCGATGAAACGCCCTATACTGCTATGTTTGAGCAAAGACCACCCAGAGAAATTACAGAAATAATCAATTTTCCACCAGAAAGTGAATTTGAATTTAACAAAACCAAATTCTTTAACAATGCAGTCGAACGAGCTGACAAACTCAGGCTCAAGTATAAAAAGTCACAACCTAAGATCATAACATACGAAGTGGGAGACAAGGTGCTCTTAAAAAATCGAGAACTCCCGAGTGCTATAGAAGGAATTGCTAAAAAATTGTTACTGCTATACACAGGCCCATATACTGTTACCAGGAATAACATGAACAACACTTACGAACTACAAGATCCTGTGACAAAGAAAATAAAAGGCAAATACAACCAGACTTCCATGAAACGGTATAATGAAAATTAAATAATGAAAAAAGAGTGAAATATTGCGATGAAGACTATTCATTATTGATACTAAGTAAGAAGTGAAAAATATAACTATAAGAATAAATGTTGATTATATTTTAATTTTGTAATATAATAGTGTGATCCAAAGAAATTATGTAAAGGATGAAGAAAATTGTAATAACCCGTACTACAAGTGTAATAAATATACGAGACCGACACATAACACCTACGGCATAAAAAGAAAATTCCAAGAGCCAAGTCAACCAGTAATTTAACATCTAACCCGTACTAACTAATAAAGAAGAGTATATACGAGAACGACACACACCACCCATGGCACATATGAGATATAATCAAAAATTCCAAGAGCCACGTCAACTAGTAAAGAACAACTTACCCGTACTACAAGTGTAATAACGATACGAGGCAGACAACCAACATCTACGGCATAAAAAGAAAATTCCAAGAGCCAAGTCAACAGTAAAAGAACATCTAACCCGTACTAATAAAGAGGAAATGATGTACCAGATGATATACAGAACGAGCAACAGAAGAAGTTGGAGGAATGAAAACAAATAAATATTATTGATATAGATAATAGATGATGCACAAACACGAGGCAAGACACTAGAAGAGAGCATATACCAAATGAAATATAACACAAAGAAGTGAATCATGAAAATGAAGAAGATTATGAAATGACGTTTAATGTAATACCAAGAGAAAAGATTAATTGATGACGAAGAATAATGAAAAAATAATATATTAACGAAAATGATCATGAGAGTATACCAGTGATGAAATGTAAACAAACTATCCCTGTAAAATGTGAAGAATTTAGTTAAGCTGAATCAAGAAGAAGAGAATCTAATAATGTATAAACCGCAGATGCGTGAGACGATCCCAAGGATATTTATTATTTGTCGAAAGAACGACAACTTTATATTTTGAATTAATTTGAGATGAATTGACTGATGAAATATTCCAGCAATCATTTATATTATTGAGAGAGATGATGTGCCTCTGTATTTATTGATGTTAGTATGGCCAGTGGAGATGTATGCCAAAGTGAGCCACTCTGAACTGCCCCAGCTAAAATTATGTTAGGGAATTAGGGAACTAAATAAACAAGGGAGATAATTACATAGAAAGGAAATAATTATGATTCAAATAGAAGAAAGTGAAGGGATATAAGAAAAGCATAAGGGTCAACCTGGAAATGTACAACAATTGATGAATTCTTCAATAAAAATAAATATATGAATCCAGAATTAATCAATTCTTATAGGAAGGCATATGTAACGTACCAAATTAGCAGTTACATAAAATAACTACCTAATACGTCAAAGAAAAGGATATCATGAAAATATTTCATCGAGCATAAAAGAAGGAACAGGAGAATGTAAATAAAGTGTGTATCTACGAATGAATAATATTGAAACAACCCAACGAAGAAGAAGGAAGAGTAATAAGGATATCATCGAGTATAACAAAGAGAGAGAAAACACCAAGGAGCCAATATAATACGTTAGCATCCAGGCCCAATAGATCCAAAATAGTGAGGGGATATGCCGTAAATAATTATTAACATAAAAAGGAGACGAATCAAGTACAATCACAATGGTAATAAAACAAACGAATTTGTTTATTAGTGTGAAATAATATGGGACAATGACTACCACAACCATGAATAAAAATATGGAAGAGTATGACAATATTAAGGGAACATGGATTATTACAAATAATGTGTAACCAAGGAGAACACCGGCAGTGAGAACCAACTAACCAGAAGAAGAAAAGAAGAAGAAGAGGAAAAGAAATGTACCATGAAGAATGAAGATTATGTATGAACAGTACAAGACATCAACATTCACAAGATATACAAGGAATTAAGAAGTGTAATGATTATTCCAATACCAATAACAAAGAAACCAGTGTTGAGCATGAATGAGTGATCACGAACAATGACAGTGAATACTTAATATAAGAGTAACAACATGTGATATGATAACCCTTTTACCCCAAGTAAACAGCACTAACAATACCAGTGAAAATGTTTATAACGGAGAAAAGTGATTAACCATTATAAGTGAAAGAATCCACGATTAACTAGTGAAATGCACAGAGAATTAGTGTAACAAGTTTAATCAAGATTGTAAAATCACATAGATAATCAGTAAGACCACCAAAAAAAAATATGAGACAGAACAGTAAATTAATTGTTCATAGGAATTAATAATAAAAGCTTTGCAAGCCTTGATATGAAATGTGCCTGAATCCCATAGCAAGACAGGACCAAATGTAAATGAATACCAGAACAGGTAGTAGCAAATAAGCTAATTTGTTGAGTATAAACCAATCAATGTATCAAAGAATAGGTACAACCCACCAAAATATGTAACATAATTAGACTAAGAATACCAGTATTATTGTTTCAACAAATAGTGTAAAAATGTGTATAACTTAATAATAAACCATTGTAGTAGAATGCCATAATGAGATGGCAATAGTTGCGTTAAATACTGCATAAAAGTATGTAGCACATTGTTGTCAGACAACTGACACATAACCTCACAAGACTTGAACCTATAACATAAAATCATGTACATTAGTTAAACCAAGCAATTATCCACAATTGTTTCAAACAGAGACTAAATAAGAATAAAAATGCAAACCAATGAATACCATATGTACTGAAGGACACAGCAAATGAATCAAATTGAATACAATATCATTCAGTTAAATAGACAGAGCCCCAATGTGACAAGAGAGTTAGTTAAAAAACAGTATCAAAATGTATCAATAGAGTGTAACAAATGTTACCAGTAGTTAGAGAAATGTCTAAACTGCTATGAGAACACCTCACAAATGTAATACTGGTAGTTAAATAATTGAAATATTATAAACTGACTAACTGCAATCATAGAACCAGGTGTAAATAAACACCATACTAGAACTTAGAGAGCTTTCAGATAACAAAAAGTTAATGAATACATTGAACCAATAATGTACAACAATTGTACACTATTTCAATTACTAACAATATATCCCTTGTGTACTAAAATAACTAAATAAGTGACAAAATGGAGAGATGAGAACAAAAATATTTTGATCATACTGTATGTATATACAAAATAACATTTTTAGGAAAATAAAGTATGAACAAATGTAAGTAAATATACCTATTAGTGTTATGATGTCAGAAATATGTAATAGAATAAGGAATAATGGTGTTACAAGTAAATGTAAACAATCGAACATGGTTGGTATAGACGCTATAACATCTTAACTTGTGTTATAACGTAGGGAACCCGCGTTAATTGGTTATGCCAATTATACAGGCTGCCTTTCGTTGTGACGAGCTGAAAATTAATCACAACAAATAAAACAATTCTTATATCAGGATATTGGGAAGGGGAGACTGTTGATTTATGCACTCAGTTTACTCGGTACTCAGATGACATCTCTTTATTACATTATGAGATAAAGTTCTCTATTTAAAGTTCTCAACATATATAGTTTACAGTATAATTATATATATTACTCTTTCATAAGGGCCCTCAAAATATGATGTACATATATTTAATTTATTCCACGGATCCGGGATTGAATATATATTAAGTTAATAATGGTCTCCTTGCCATATACAATATTGAAAATTGAGCCATTTGAAGAATGGACTTAATTAATCTTTCAAAACAAGAAAACTTTTAGTTTAAACATTTCCTCGTTTGCTATAACCAGTGTTATTAGATTACAGACTACATGTTACATAAAATGTCTGTCTTTTAAAGTCTTAAAAGTGGTGAGTTAAATTGTCTTTTGTGGGTAATAATTTTAGTAACTCATAACCATGGAAGACAAGCCTCCATGTCACCTGGTTTTCAGTATTTGCTGCAGAATTGGTTCTCCGGTCCTTGGTGTGTTTCCTGAAGGTCTGTCGTTGCCTTAGTATCCGGTGACGGTGAAGTTCCTGAAGTCTGTTATATCATTCGGGGTGAAGTACTCTCATCTTTGGCGACTGTAGTAATTCTTGTAGGATACTCTGATCTTAGACGACTGTTGTAATTCTTGTAGTTATAATAAATAAATAGAAAGTTTGTTTCACAGTAATACACTTCACATGATTATTTATTAGTTGAATATCACCTTCATGTTTGTAGTAATGTATGAATTACATAGTTTGTTATTTATTCATTGTGAGAGAGATGTCATCGCCGCACAAATTTAGTTATTTAAATATTCATTGAACCAACCATTCACATAATTATACACGCGTCGCGAAACAACGCTGTACGCAGCTTACGGCGTGAGCGCTCCATTGCAAGTGGGCAAAATTGTAAGGGAGAGAGTAGTAATCTCGCGACAATTACTAGTCAACATAAAAGTAGTTCCATGTTTCTAATTTAATTACAGGACTAAAGTTTGATTAAATAACTAAATAGAGATATTCTTAGTGACAGACGGTATCAAAGTACATTACAGTGGTCTTATATAATTATTTAAATAATAACAAAATTTACAATTATATTTAGTTTGTTTAGGGGTGAGAAAACAAGTTAATTCTGGTCATTGCCTGTATATGCAGGATTAATTAACAAGCTTTACCCTTTCTGTACAATTGTATTCCCTTTTATTTTATTATTAGACTTGTTATTAAATATTATTATTATTTAATGATAGCAATAAGATTTAGATTAAAATGTGAGATTCTATTAAAATTTTAAAATTTTTCAGCTTATACATTAACAATTATATTAATTAATATATTTTTTTTTAATGAAATCGTCACAACGCCATTAACAGATTTTGTTTAAACTATAAATATAACCATTTTATGTACTAACGTGAAGGAGAAATGGACTCAAAATGTTTAGTAATAAGTATTGAAGTGTAATTATAACGAAATATGGTGAAAAAGACTTATTTATATTAAGAATGACCATATGAGTTTTCAAGATGATCAAGTGAATTAATAATGAACGGAATTAGTGCTTGTTTAGACTTAAAATAAAGCCACAAGTGTCCGCGATTTAATGCCACTATCCAAATGACGCTATGACAAAAAATAAGAAACTTATGACCATTATAAGTTTTTCAATCATTTTGAGTATCCATGTATACGTCAGAGATAATCTCGAACCCACGCTTAGAAAAGCTAAAAATTAAAAGTTTTATTTTACCAAAGTGTTTTGGGGTTGAGAGTATGACCTTTTGAACCAATCAAATAGCTTAAAATGACCAGACGAAAAGAGACGCTTTAGCGAAATGTTACATTCGTTCCACAACACTCACGGCGAGAGGTCTATGTCGAAAATCAGAAAGATATTTTTTGAAATGTGCGCGTCACCTACAGTAATACACAGACAGACATTAACCTCTACTCAACACCGCATTACCGAGTGTCAAGTGAATTAAGTGAACAGTGAATTAACATGACCAGTGTATAATAAGGGTCATGTTCAGTGTATATAATCAGGGAGTACAATATTTTAATAATTTTAAAGAAAATAATAAAAGGAATAATTCTCGTTGATGAACGAGGGTTATTGTTATGACTGCACTAGTCAAGTAACGCTCGAGTGCTTTAATGAGTAATGATGGACAATTATCAGAATTTAATAAACCAGTTGTAGCACAATATAATGACAATAATTAATTGAAAAATAATTATTTTATATTTAAAGAAAAATTGTGAACAGCGGAAATAAACTTAAATACCGCTCATTAATAAGTAAATATTGTCGCTTACTTGACTATAACTTTTGAATTAATAAATAATTATTTTCTTGTGCGAATATTTTCATGACTGGTAATTACACATCAAATGAATTATAAATAAAATGTTTGTAACTATATTATTAAGAATCTTATAAATAACATTACTTATTATAAATAATCACTTACTTGTTCCTAGGCAAACTAACCTAGAACCGAAGCATATATTTTTGTCACAAAGAAACAATTCTGTTCTTAAATGATTTTTATGAAATGAAAGCAATAATAAGAATTTTTTTCTTTAGATTTTTTCTCTTTCCAGTACATGGTTCTGATAGCTAATGAATTAATAATAATAATATTTTAACCGTGCAACGTTCAAAGCACGTGTTGACCTTAGTTTTTCTAAACCTCTGCATAACATACGATAGTACGATATTATCGGCTATCGTATCGAGTTTAATAATTTTAAATTTTTGTTCTTTTTCATAGTAGTAGATAAGTAAATATTGTTATTCAAACTCACATCTTTATATCTGGTATCATGTATCTTCAAAGAACTCACTAAAATCGGTAATATAATTAACTAAAGTGAACCTAACCTCGTTCACAATACTATTGTATATTACAACAGTGTTACCAGCCTTGAGATACAGAGATCTCAATATTTGTTTAAATTTGTTATTGTTTGTAAAGATATCCTATTAATTGTTTTAAAAGAGTTTGCTGAATTTAATCATTGTCAATAAATCCTCAGTTTATTATCAGTGGAAACAGAGTTTTAATTTCTATAAAATAGAAGCAGTAGTTTAAATTTTTTTTAAACAGTTATCTCATAAGGTGGCGGTAGTATTTGAATTACTGATGTCATTCAACTTACAATTGAATATTTGATTTATTTTATTGTTTATGTGCATTTTTTCGATATTCAAAAGGAATATCCATGTATGTCAAGTGTGTTTACAGTAAGAGAAGTCGCCATCGAGAATAGTGAAGATATCCACGGATGGTAAGTTGGGAGGTTGATACAGTGAACTAATAGCGAGTCTAATACTCTTTCAAACCACAAACTTTAAATTCCAATCAACCAATTCTAATAATCATTAATAGTAATAATCAACAATAACATCATATCTATATATACTCGACTTGAGTATCTACACAACAGCATCTATATACCTATAACAATAACATCTATATCTATAATTGTATATTATAGATTGGCGCCCAACGTCTGAGCGCGAATTAGGACGAAAACACCTGATAATTTAATTAATTAAATAAACGATTTCTCAACCTAATTCGACAGCAGGACAGCAAGTACATTACACAGATAGAAAGATGTATAGAAGGTCAACATCGAAGAAAAGAGCGGCAGAGGCCGAGAGGGAGGCTAGAATGGAGGAGAAGGAAGCGACGTCGGCAGAGGACGTTGAAGAAATATTACTGGAAATTGAAGATAGACAACCTGAACCGGCGGAGGAGGTTCAACAACCGGAAGCCACACAACAGGAAACACGATCAGATGTAAGACAACCTGAAACACCAACACTGACATGAGAGCAGCTTTCCAGGAATGGATGAGAAAGATGTTGGAGTCAATGAAGGAAGATTACCGGTCGATGGACAAGAAAATGGATGAAACCAGTCAATCCACAAACCAAAAAATAGAGTCACTGAAGGAAGATACACGATCATTAAAGGAGGACAGCCGATCCATAAAGGAGGAATTAAGGAAGAAGATGGAAGAAAGCCAGAAGAAGATGGAAGACGGGCAGAAGAAAACGGAAGAGCTATTGGGGAAAAATATGGAAATAATGAAAGAAAATCTATCTGCGGAATTAGGAATCAAAATCGATGAAACAAACAAAAAGATAGATGAAATGAACGAGAAGATCGATAAGGAAATCGAGTCAATGAAGAGTGATAATGAGAAAATATGGCAACAAATGGCCGACAACAGCTGCAGAATTGAAGAAATTGCAAAAAAAACAATAGAAGCAATTGATAAGAAATTGGAAGAAAACATAGAAGCGACGGAGGAGAGGATTGCAGTGATGGCAACAGAAATCCATGAAGAGATGTCCAACATACGGAGGGAAGGTGAGATTAATAAACAAAAAATTGTACAAACTGAAACGGATCTCAACCACCGTATCGACAATCTCGAGGAAACCCGCAACAAACAGGTAGAAGTAATAGAACGGAGACAGACGGAAATGGGAGTCGCACACACCACACTGGGGGAGAGGTGCGAAGAAATATCAACAACAGTAAACGCGGTCAAACACCAAGTGAACAACGACCGAGAACAGTTAACTGAGCGGCAACAGAGGGAGTTAAGTGACCTCAGAGACGAAATGAACCGCCTGCGAGCATTCGCCAATGTATTAGCCGGATTACCACACCTGGATGGACGGGAACAAATAGATTTCCGCGCATATGTTAAAAAAATACACTCGAGTTCCTAGAGAGGGTGGATGTAATACTTACCAGAAACCGAGAGAACCGTTGGTCAGTAATAAAGGGGATGTTGGACGAATCTTTTCGGAACGTATTCGACAATTGGTGGACAGCAACCCGGCACGAGGTGGACAATTATGCAGCATTTCAAGTGGCCTTTAAACTAAAATATTGGTCCGATTCCACACAGAACATCATCAGAGATGACATCACGAATGGCAGGTACGACCCAACGGCAGACAGTCGATGACAACCTACTTTTTAGGGAAGATCTGTTTAGCTAGAAATTTGGAACCGGCCATACCAGAGGAGTGCTTGGTGACGAAATTGGCCTACCATTTTAGCCAAGGAGTGTCCCAGGGGAGACTCAACGCTCAGATCAAAACGATACAAGGTATGTGTACTCTCTTAGAAAGCCATGAGAGAGAGCGTTATTATCAGAGGAACCACCAGGGTCCCGGACAGCCATATGATCGGAGCGGACCAGGTAACGTTAACCCGAACAATAATACTGACCGAAATAACTATGGAAGAAATTTTAATAACCCTCCACGTTTCACTAATCACCAAAGCCCTAGACAAAATAACGGGGGTGACAACAATGACCAGACAGACCGGGGAAATATAACCAATCCTAGGCCGAATGGTTATCAAGGAAACCCTAATTATCGGCAAGGTAATAATTACTACCGACCCCATAATAACCAGCCTCCGAATAACCAATATAGGCCGAATAATGGTAATAATAATAATAATCAATTTAGAAGGGTGCACTACACTCATGCCAGCAGAGGTGGAGGCAGAAGACCATATTACCAGGGTCGCCGAAGTTTTCACGGCAACAATAACAGCCGAAGTAACAGTGACGGAGATGAACGAGAATCAGGTTATCGATCCAACAGGAGTAATAGTAGTGAAGATAATCGGCCAACCACTAGAAACACAGAAGTATACCATAATGGGAATGGGCCAGGGTCCCAAGAGCCGAACGCATCAACCTCATCGGACAGGCACCAGGACAATGGTGACCTGCCTTTAAATGGGCACCGGCAGTGAAAAACACGACGACACCCTCACTGATCCGGTCTATTGTGTCTGACATATTGGCAAATACAATGGCATCAATCGAAATTCGTCGAAACAACTACTTAAAAAACATTAGACAAGACCTCATGGAAGAGAAGGAAAATAGCATCAGCGACACCGTTAACAACGAAATAGCCTACATATCAGTCAAGGTCAATGGAATCAAAGCAACAGCCATGATAGACACCGGAGCAAATGTATCCTTAATTGACAAAATGGAACTCAATCGAATACAATTAGGGAATAACACCATCATACCAACATTACCAATAAATAACATTATCCTAATTGGAGCAACGGTCGGCAGAACAAAACCGTCCGACACCAGGTACAATTAGAAGTGTCAAGCAACGGTGAAACAATTCCGATGATTTTCTTAGTAGCAAGTGGGCTACCATTTACCCTGTTAATCGGATGTGATATACTGCGGAAATATGCAGCTATCATAGATATGGACAAAGCCAAAGTATCATTAAAATCAAGTGAAGTTGAATGGACAACAGCTTTGATTGAAAATAGGAAGGCACCTCCTGAACACATAATATACTACATACGGGAAGGCCATAACCAGAGAGAGAAGATGTCCATCGACGGAGAGGTTCGCCATAGCCAAGAAGACACATTATGGATGGAGAAAGTAGCTGAGATTAAAGAATTCCAAACGAGTAACGTTGACCATATATTAACTGACGAACAAATAGAAAGACTGATACAAATTTATAATCGTTATAGGCATGTATTCTCTGACACGCCAGGCAAAGTGAAAAATTTTCAGTGCGAGATAAAATTCAAAGATCAGACTGAATTTAAAAGAAAATCGTACCCTATCGCATTTTCACTGAAGGAAGCAGTTCGTCTAGAGACACAGCGATTGATAGAAAATGACATAATCGAAATAAGCAACTCCCCGTACACCAATCCGATTGTGGCTGTACCAAAGAAAAATGGCGCAGTAAGGATTTGTTTAGACGCCAGGGAGATAAACAAAGCCATAATTAATGACAGGACGTCGCCTGGAGAAATCAACGAAATTCTAAAGAAAATTTGTGGTATACGGTATATCAGTATATGGGACACAGTGTGTGGGTATTGGCAGGTGGAGTTACACCCCAACAGCAGAAAGTATACGGCCTTTATTTTTGAAGGGCGTAACTACCAATTTAAAAGGTTACCCTTCGGCCTGGTAAATTCTGTAGCAGTTTTCGTGAAATGTATGGACGAGATCTTAGGCCAAAGTACACTACAATTTACTACAGTGTATGTAGATGATTTACTAATTACCTCCGGCAATTGGGAGGAACACTGCAACCGGGTGGCACAAGTATTATGTAAATTAGAGGAAAATAATATAACACTAAAGCTGGAGAAATCCAAACTAATAGCAAATGAAGTGCAGTTCTTGGGCTTTAACTTGTCTGAAACTGGCATAACCCCAGCACAAGGAAAGATGGAGGCGATACAGCGTTTCCCAGTACCAAAGAACCAGAAACAATTGCAATCGTTTCTTGGTATTTGTAATTATTATAGGAAATTCCAACATAACTATTCAGAATTGACAGCTAAGTTTTCCCAACAATTATCATCAAAGGAGAAGTTGAGATGGGGACCTGAACAGGACACAACATTTGAATTAATAAAAGAGAAATTTCTTACAACTGTGATGTTGCATCATCCAAACTTTAACAAGAATTTTTATATGAACTGCGATGCAAGTTATGCAAGCCTTGGATCAATATTGTATCAAGAAGACCAGGAAGGCAACCATCAAGTGATCAGTTTTGCTAGCAGAACACTCAACAAGTGTGAGCGCAACTATCACACTACTGAAAAAGAACTTCTGAGTATAGTGTTCGCTTGCGAAAAATTCAGAACGTATATTTTGGGATACCCAATCACAGTACGCACAGATCATAAGTCAATATCTTTCCTGAAGAAAGATAAATAGATTAAAACATGGCAGACTGACCAGATGGACACTAACGCTCCAAGAGTACAACATACATTGGGAATACGTCCCTGGTAAAAGCAACATAGCTGCAGACGTGTTGTCCAGAGTAAACATATTGGCCCAAACCTTTGAGGGAGAAAAAGAAACCATCGCCAAAATTTACCATATTTTAAAAAGCAAATCCGAATTGGCAGACGTATTATATAACATACAAATTCATCAGCGAAACGATCCTAAAATTCTCCAGATCATACAAAGATTGACCGAAAACGATGAAGGAATTATGCAATATTACTGTACCCACAACAATATATTATTCACTAAAACCAAACAATCTAGTGAACAGTGGAAAGTTGTAATACCAAAGATTATCGACAAAGAAATTGCAGTTGACTACCATGTGCGCTATGGACATATGGGAGCAGTAAAAGTAGTCAAGGCACTACATGAGCATGTCTACTTCAAAGATATGAACCGTAGAGTAAGAAGATATATACAGCATTGTCATTTGTGTCAATTAGTTAAATGCACCAATGAGAGGAGAGAAGGGGTAATGATACCCATTACTTCTGCAGGAAAATTAGAGAAGGT
This sequence comes from Magicicada septendecula, assembly GCA_034769895.1. Classification (NCBI taxonomy): domain Eukaryota; kingdom Metazoa; phylum Arthropoda; class Insecta; order Hemiptera; family Cicadidae; genus Magicicada; species Magicicada septendecula. Next base: position 326,376,432 of record CM068372.1, read on the forward strand.
GTTTGTAGATATTTGTGGACCATTTCCACGAAGTGGTGGCAGACACCAATACAAATATATAGTGATAATCTTCGATCACTATACAAAATTCGCTAAACACTACGCCATAAACAGTGCAACATCCAACAAAATTTTGAACATTATCATATCGAAATACATCCCCGAGATAGGAAAACTCCAGTCAATAATCACAGATCACGGAACGCAATTTCGAGGCCGAAAATGGCAAGATACTCTAATCAACCAAGGTGTGAAAACCTATAAAACATCAGTATATCACCCTAACAGCAACCCTGCTGAGAGAGTTTTGAGAGAAGTGGGCAGAATTTTAAGAACCTACTGCCACGCCCAACAAAGAAGATGGGAAGAATATTTATCCCCAGCTGAAGATTTCATTAACTTAGCTTGCCACCAGTCAACCGATGAAACGCCCTATACTGCTATGTTTGAGCAAAGACCACCCAGAGAAATTACAGAAATAATCAATTTTCCACCAGAAAGTGAATTTGAATTTAACAAAACCAAATTCTTTAACAATGCAGTCGAACGAGCTGACAAACTCAGGCTCAAGTATAAAAAGTCACAACCTAAGATCATAACATACGAAGTTGGAGACAAGGTGCTCTTAAAAAATCGAGAACTCCCGAGTGCTATAGAAGGAATTGCTAAAAAATTGTTACTGCTATACACAGGCCCATATACTGTTACCAGGAATAACATGAACAACACTTACGAACTACAAGATCCTGTGACAAAGAAAATAAAAGGCAACTACAACCAGACTTCCATGAAACGGTATAATGAAAATTAAATAATGAAAAAAGAGTGAAATATTGCGATGAAGACTATTCATTATTGATACTAAGTAAGAAGTGAAAAATATAACTATAAGAATAAATGTTGACTATATTTTAATTTTGTAATATAATAGTGTGATCCAAAGAAATTATGTAAAGGATGAAGAAAATTGTAATAACCCGTACTAGAAGTGTAATAACGATACGAGGCAGACAACCAACATCTACGGCATAAAAAGAAAATTCCAAGAGCCAAGTCAACAGTAAAAGAACATCTAACCCGTACTAATAAAGAGGAAATGATGTACCAGATGATATACAGAACGAGCAACAGAAGAAGTTGGAGGAATGAAAACAAATAAATATTATTGATATAGATAATAGATGATGCACAAACACGAGGCAAGACACTAGAAGAGAGCATATACCAAATGAAATATAACACAAAGAAGTGAATCATGAAAATGAAGAAGATTATGAAATGACGTTTAATGTAATACCAAGAGAAAAGATTAATTGATGACGAAGAATAATGAAAAAATAATATATTAACGAAAATGATCATGAGAGTATACCAGTGATGAAATGTAAACAAACTATCCCTGTAAAATGTGAAGAATTTAGTTAAGCTGAATCAAGAAGAAGAGAATCTAGTAATGTATAAACCGCAGATGCGTGAGACGATCCCAAGGATATTTATTATTTGTCGAAAGAACGACAACTTTATATTTTGAATTAATTTGAGATGAATTGACTGATGAAATATTCCAGCAATCATTTATATTATTGAGAGAGGTGATGTGCCTCTGTATTTATTGAAGTTAGTATGGCCAGTGGAGATGTATGCCAAAGTGAGCCACTCTGAACTGCCCCAGCTAAAATTATGTTAGCGAATTAGGGAACTAAATAAACAAGGGAGATAATTACATAGAAAGGAAATAATTATGATTCAAATAGAAGAAAGTGAAGGGATATAAGAAAAGCATAAGGGTCAACCTGGAAATGTACAACAATTGATGAATTCTTCAATAAAAATAAATATATGAATCCAGAATTAATCAATTCTTATAGGAAGGCATATGTAACGTACCAAATTAGCAGTTACATAAAATAACTACCTAATACGTCAAAGAAAAGGATATCATGAAAATATTTCATCGAGCATAAAAGAAGGAACAGGAGAATGTAAATAAAGTGTGTATCTACGAATGAATAATATTGAAACAACCCAACGAAGAAGAAGGAAGAGTAATAAGGATATCATCGAGTATAACAAAGAGAGAGAAAACTCCAAGGAGCCAATATAATACGTTAGCATCCAGGCCCAATAGATCCAAAATAGTGAGGGGATATGCCGTAAATAATTATTAACATAAAAAGGAGACGAATCAAGTACAATCACAATGGTAATAAAACAAACGAATTTGTTTATTAGTGTGAAATAATATGGGACAATGACTACCACAACCATGAATAAAAATATGGAAGAGTATGACAATATTAAGGGAACATGGATTATTACAAATAATGTGTAACCAAGGAGAACACCGGCAGTGAGAACCAACTAACCAGAAGAAGAAAAGAAGAAGAAGAGGAAAAGAAATGTACCATGAAGAATGAAGATTATGTATGAACAGTACAAGACATCAACATTCACAAGATATACAAGGAATTAAGAAGTGTAATGATTATTCCAATACCAATAACAAAGAAACCAGTGTTGAGCATCAATGAGTGATCACGAACAATGACAGTGAATACTTAATATAAGAGTAACAACATGTGATATGATAACCCTTTTACCCCAAGTAAACAGCACTAACAATACCAGTGAAAATGTTTATAACGGAGAAAAGTGATTAACCATTATAAGTGAAAGAATCCACGATTAACTAGTGAAATGCACAGAGAATTAGTGTAACAAGTTTAATCAAGATTGTAAAATCACATAGATAATCAGTAAGACCACCAAAAAAAAATATGAGACAGAACAGTAAATTAATTGTTCATAGGAATTAATAATAAAAGCTTTGCAAGCCTTGATATGAAATGTGCCTGAATCCCATAGCAAGACAGGACCAAATGTAAATGAATACCAGAACAGGTAGTAGCAAATAAGCTAATTTGTTGAGTATAAACCAATCAATGTATCAAAGAATAGGTACAACCCACCAAAATATGTAACATAATTAGACTAAGAATACCAGTATTATTGTTTCAACAAATAGTGTAAAAATGTGTATAACTTAATAATAAACCATTGTAGTAGAATGCCATAATGAGATGGCAATAGTTGCGTTAAATACTGCATAAAAGTATGTAGCACATTGTTGTCAGACAACTGACACATAACCTCACAAGACTTGAACCTATAACATAAAATCATGTACATTAGTTAAACCAAGCAATTATCCACAATTGTTTCAAACAGAGACTAAATAAGAATAAAAATGCAAACCAATGAATACCATATGTACTGAAGGACACAGCAAATGAATCAAATTGAATACAATATCATTCAGTTAAATAGACAGAGCCCCAATGTGACAAGAGAGTTAGTTAAAAAACAGTATCAAAATGTATCAATAGAGTGTAACAAATGTTACCAGTAGTTAGAGAAATGTCTAAACTGCTATGAGAACACCTCACAAATGTAATACTGGTAGTTAAATAATTGAAATATTATAAACTGACTAACTGCAATCATAGAACCAGGTGTAAATAAACACCATACTAGAACTTAGAGAGCTTTCAGATAACAAAAAGTTAATGAATACATTGAACCAATAATGTACAACAATTGTACACTATTTCAATTACTAACAATATATCCCTTGTGTACTAAAATAACTAAATAAGTGACAAAATGGAGAGATGAGAACAAAAATATTTTGATCATACTGTATGTATATACAAAATAACATTTTTAGGAAAATAAAGTATGAACAAATGTAAGTAAATATACCTATTAGTGTTATGATGTCAGAAATATGTAATAGAATAAGGAATAATGGTGTTACAAGTAAATGTAAACAATCGAACATGGTTGGTATAGACGCTATAACATCTTAACTTGTGTTATAACGTAGGGAACCCGCGTTAATTGGTTATGCCAATTATACAGGCTGCCTTTCGTTGTGACGAGCTGAAAATTAATCACAACAAATAAAACAATTCTTATATCAGGATATTGGGAAGGGAAGACTGTTGATTTATGCACTCAGTTTACTCGGTACTCAGATGGCATCTCTTTATTACATTATGAGATAAAGTTCTCTATTTAAAGTTCTCAACATATATAGTTTACAGTATAATTATATATATTACTCTTTCATAAGGGCCCTCAAAATATGATGTACATATATTTAATTTATTCCACGGATCCGGGATTGAATTTATATTAAGTTAATAATGGTCTCCTTGCCATATACAATATTGAAAATTGAGCCATTTGAAGAATGGACTTAATTAATCTTTCAAAACAAGAAAACTTTTAGTTTAAACATTTCCTCTTTTGCTATAACCAGTGTTATTAGATTACAGACTACATGTTACATATAATGTCTGTCTTTTAAAGTCTTAAAAGTGGTGAGTTAAATTGTCTTTTGTGAGTAATAATTTTAGTAACTCATAACCATGGAAGACAAGCCTCCATGTCACCTGGTTTTCAGTATTTGCTGCAGAATTGGTTCTTCGGTCCTTGGTGTGTTTCCTGAAGGTCTGTCATTGCCTTAGTATCCGGTGACGGTGAAGTTCCTGAAGTCTGTTATATCATTCGGGGTGAAGTACTCTCATCTTTGGCGACTGTAGTAATTCTTGTAGGATACTCTCATCTTAGACGACTGTTGTAATTCTTGTAGTTATAATAAATAAATAGAAAGTTTGTTTCACAGTAATACACTTCACATGATTATTTATTAGTTGAATATCACCTTCATGTTTGTAGTAATATATGAATTACATAGTTTGTTATTTCATTGTGAGAGAGATGTCATCGCCGCACAAATTCAGTTATTTAAATATTCATTGAACCAACCATTCACATAATTATACACGCGTCGCGAAACAACGCTGTACGCAGCTTACGGCGTGAGCGCTCCATTGCAAGTGGGCAAAATTGTAAGGGGGAGAGTAGTAATCTCGCGACAATTACTAGTCAACATAAAAGTAGTTCCATGTTTCTAATTTAATTAAAGGACTAAAGTTTGATTAAATAACTAAATAGAGATATTCTTAGTGACAGACGGTATCAAAGTACATTACAGTGGTCTTATATAATTATTTAAATAATAACAAAATTTACAATTATATTTAGTTTGTTTAGGGGTCAGAAAACAAGTTAATTCTGGTCAGTGCCTGTATATGCAGGATTAATTAACAAGCTTTACCCTTTCTGTACAATTGTATTCCCTTTTATTTTATTATTAGACTTGTTATTAAATATTATTATTATTTAATGATATCAATAAGATATAGTTTAAAATGTGAGATTTTATTAACATTTTAAAATTTCTCAGCTTATACATTAACAACTATATTAATTAATATATTTTTTTTTAATGAAATCGTCACATACTCCGCCGCTTAATACACAGCCTCCGGCTTATTTGTTAGGAATGTACCGGGAGTATGTTTGGGGATTTCCTGTGAAATTTCTCTCACCCGTTTTTCTCTGTATGTAATTACGAGTTGCACAAGTCAGTCTCGACTTGCTTATTCTTACTATCTACATATCATACTTTACAGACTAATTCTAATACTACATACAATTCACACATTATAAAACATATTGTAAACATTCTAAATTTTCTTAACTCTACTACTTATGACTACTACCGGGTTTTTCTTTAGATGCGAGTTATTCTAGTTATAGAATTTCTAATTAAGTAATTGGTTACTTAATTATTCCTCATATTTGTTGTCAGCTGACTTCTTACTTTGCTCTACTTTCGATGAATAGGATTCAAGGTTGATCAGGCCTCGTACCTATTTACACGATTAGGTAGTCAAATGTTACTCAAGTACTCTTTTGCATTTGAGTACCAGACATATACCTTTTTTTTTTTTACATTTATTTAACTTGCACTCTACCATTTCCTTCTTCGTGATAACGTTTTATCTGCGAAATATGTGTCCTTCGTACATATTTTTGAGTAGAGGGTTCCTACAGGGCTACGGTTACTGGAGTTAAATATTTGTGAATTTGATAAGGACCGCACCATCGGTATGATAGCTTGGAAGTTGTCTTATCGATTGCACTACTCGTAGGGTGTGTTTTACACATAACTAAGTCACCGATTTGGTACTTTACTTCATTATTATTATTATTTCGCTCGTGATATTTCCTTGATTTCGCTAAGTTTGTTCGTAAATTAGCGCGCGCTTCATTCCATATTTTCCTAATATTTTTATCCCTAATTTCAAGGGGTAACAATTCATGTATTTTCCACTTAGTGGATAATGGGTGGTTAGGTTTATACTTGAACAATAATTCGAATGGGGTAGACTTATGTCCTTCGTGATATGCTGAATTAAAGGCGAACTGTATCCAGGATAGGTTCTGGTCCCAAGAAGTATGATCGTTAGCATGGTAGGCTATTAAAGCAGATTTTAGGTTTCGCAAATACCTCTCAGCTATATTACCTTGCGGACGATACTCTGTAGTGGTAATGTGTTCTATTCCTAGTTTGAAACACATGTTCCTGAATTCCTTGGACTTAAACTGTGGTCCGTTATCCGACACTAGATGGACAGGAATACCGAATTCTTTAAATAATCTATGCTGTAAAATACTTACTGTGGTTGTAGCTAAGGCTCGCCGCATGGGGTACATCCAGACGAATTTGTTAAAAGAGTCTACACAAATTAGTAACATTGTATTTCCTGATTTAGAACGCGGGTAGGGTCCTGAAAAGTCTAAATAAATTTTGGAGAACGGGGTAGCAGGAATCTCTGATATTAATTGACTTATTTGACTGTTTCTCGCTGGTTTGCTGAGTGCACACAACTGACACCTTTTCACAAAATTGGCGATCTCACTGTTCATATTTTCCCAGTGATATTCTTTACTAATTCGATGTATGGTTTTATTTATTCCCATATGAGCTCCAATGGTGGAAGAGTGATAATATTCCATCAGCATAGGCTTAATAATATCAGGGGCGATTATTCGTAAATATTTTCCGTTCGCTATTCTACAAGATAATACTCTCCTACTTAATATGTATTTCTCTGACTTATTTCCTTTTTCAAGTTGTTCAATAATTGGACTCAAACGTGGGTCTTGTTGTTGATACTGGGCTAAATCCGTAAATGCAAGAGGTAATTCGGTAATTAAAGTATTAATAATCGGCGTTTCTCTACTCTTGTTTTCGTAAGTATTACTACTAGGCTGGAACATACGTGACAGTGTATCGGCAACTACGTTTTGGGTGCCTCTAATATGTTGTACTTTGAATTTAAAACAATTTAATCTTAATACCCATCTTCCGATACGACCTAACTGTTTTGGGTGATTTAGTAGCCAAGATAACGCTTGATTATCTGTTTCTAACAAAAACTCTTTATGTTCTAAAAATGGTTTGAACTTCTCAAAAGCGAAAACTATAGCTAAACATTCTAATTCGTATGCGGAGTATTTCTTTTCTTGATCTGTCAGGGTGCGAGAAGCGTAACTAATAGGTAACCTTGAGTTATCTACTTCCTGATATATTACTGCACCTAGGGCGACACTAGAACTGTCTGTCTGCACTACAAATGGTTTTGTAAAATCGGCTAATTGTAGTACGGGGGGTGATATTATGCTTTCTTTTAATTTCTCGAATGCGGTTTGGTGTTGCTCATTCCATTCAAATTTAATTCCCTTCTTTCTTAAGGTATTTAGCGGTGCTGCAATTTCGGCTAGATGTGGGATATACTTATGGAAATAATTTATCATTCCTAAAAATCGGGCTATTCCTTTCGCATCCCGCGGTGGTAAAAATTCTCTGATGGCACGGGTTCGCTCTGGGTCTATGCTCACCTTTCCGTTGGCTTTTGCGATGTGACCTAAAAATGAGAATTGTCACAGCAAAATTTACTTTACTGGGGTTTACGGTTAATCCAGCTTTCTCCAATCGGGATAGTACTTCACGTAGAGGATTAAGATGTTGCTCAATTGACTCGCTGTAGATAACAATGTCATCTAAGTAGTGATACACATATTTAAATTTTATGTCATGAAATAATTTTTCTAATAATCTGCTACATACAGAACTACCTTGGGATATACCAAAGGGTACCCTCGTAAATTGGTACAGGTTGAAAGGGACGGCAAATGCGGTAAGACGTTTTGATTCTTGTGAGAGGGGTATCTGGTGAAATGCCTGATTTAAATCCATAATGGTAAAAATTTTTGCTTTCGTAAAATAATGAAAAGCACTGTGGATGTCGGGAAGTGGTATAGATTCAAATTCTATCCGTTTATTTAGTTGCCTGTAGTCCACAACTAATCTATGTTTGTCGTTACTTTTGGGTACTAAAAACGCGGGTGAAGAATAAGATGACGTAGAGGGTTCGATGACTCCTTGTTCTAACAACTTATTAATTTGGTTCCTCATTACTTCCATTTTTGGAGTGATAATTTGTATGGGGCTAAACGAATTACTTTATTGTCACTCAAATTTATTTTGTACTCTATCAGGTCCGTCAGTCCTAACTTTGGGGTGAGGACGTTGGAGAATTGTTTTATTAAAGTCTGTATGTTCCGTCTATCTTTACTTTCCAGATGACCTAATTCAGATTCGTGATGCTTTATATGTGTAGAAGTGGTGCTAGTACTTTCTCTGTTATTTGCATTATCATGCAAGTTATATTTCCGTGAACGATCGAATCCAAAGTAAAACATCTTATCGTGAATGTCTAGAATTATTCCTGTTTTATTGATAGAATCAGCTCCCAATATTAACTCGGGTCCTAATTCGTCGCATACCAACATTGGAAAATACCACGTTAGATTTTTAATTTTTACTTTAAACGTGATGATAAGTTTTATCATTAAGTTTTGCTTATTAGCTGTAGCGCATCTAATATTTACTGATTGACTGCGTTTAACTAAATTGTGTTTAAATAATTTATTGGCTAGCTCTTGACTAATTAAACTTTGCGTTGATCCGAAATCAATTAATCCGAGGGTGGATGTAACACCAAGGTCAACTTGTATATACGGTAATTCACACTCATTGAAATCACATTTACTAATAGAGTTACATTTATCGATAAATTTTCTAACATAGGGGTCTAATTTTCTTTTGTTGTTTGTATTAGTATTTTGTTTTAATTGGTGGTCTATCAGGGGTTTACCTGTTTTCACGATGCTGCGGAAGACACAGGGTTTCGGATCTCCCTGCCTTACATGTTTTTTGGATAATGAGTTTTCTGATTGTACTGTTTCCGTTTACAGTTTCTACTGAGGTGTTCAGGTTTTCCGCAGTTATAGCATATATATTCTTTACGCGGGGTCTCACTGGTTTCGTGTCGATGTGGAGGCTCCTTGGACTTACCATGGCCATGAACATAGGTTGGTCGCCGAAATGGTCGTCGTTCTCGTAGACTTCTTGGATCTGAGACTAGGGCTTGCGTTTCCTTTCTATGTGGTGTTGTGGATACCGGTGCATGTCTGTGCTGATCTGCGTACCACACATTTGACGAGTGAACACAACATTGTTCAAGGTCAGCAAAAGTGAGGGGTCTACTTATTAGTGCTAAACGGGAGCGTTCTTCAGGAGACAAGCCTACCAAGATAGTATTGACCAATTGTTTTTCAGTCCAGTCGACTTGCAGTAGACGTGAATATTCTCTGATGTCTGCAATATAGTGGGCCAGTCTTTCATGGGCTCCTTGTACTCGAAGTACGGTATTTCTTTTGATCTCCTCATAAATTCCCGTGGGGATAAAATATTTGATTATAGTAGTATGAAGTTCTTCTACTGGAAGAGTCGAGTTTAATGATTCTAGCACACGATCTCGTAAAGGTGGTTTACATTTGGGTAGGATAACCTGCAGTATTTGCCAATCGCTCAATTGTTGTAGATCTTTTATTTGCAGTAGGTATCTGATAAAAGTCAATATAATCGTGATACTTAAGCCATCGGTGTAAGGAATTTCATTAATTATTTTCTCTACTGGGTGGGAAATCTTTCCGTAGAGGTCTACATTAAAATATACTTTTGGTATACTTTTCGAAGGATTGGTGGTTGCATTAGGATTTGTAATAGCATATTTACTAGTGCGAGTATGCTGAACATTAGGCGGTGGGGGTTCTGACATAGTTAGGGTATTTAATTCTCTACTAGGTATTTGTTCATGAGTCTGTTGTATCTTCGATACAGTGGGTGATTCGTGGTTCGAGGTGGAGAGAGGGTGTTCTAAAGTAGGGGATTGAACTGGGGAAATGTATAATTTTTGTAAGTAGTGCTCAATTTCCTCCATTCTCGATGAGTCAGACTTTCGTCGTAAGTCGTTGATAATTATGGGTAATTGGCTTAATGCCTCATCCGCAAATTTCTGCACATCGGCGGGGATTACGGTGACGTTGGGCCAGCTTAATAAATTATTCAACCGGCGGGTTAAATGTTCTATACGTTGCGTAACGCGCAAAATTTCAGTAGGTGATTTTTTGTCCTGAAGGTTCTGAGTTAATACCATCAGTTCCCTATATTTCGCATAACAGGTTTCTCGTTCGCCGTCATAATCGAGTTCACGCAATCTATCTAACTGCGAGGGTATATCTGATCCGGTTTGGCGTAATGATTTTCGTAATTCCGACACGGTTACATTCTCGTGTTTTAGACCTCGTAAAAGTGCTTCGTAGCATAGCTCATCTTTTAATAATAGATCAGGATTAAATTCAGCCATTTTCCTAACGTGAGTGGTTATAACTAATTATTCTACTATTTGCATTAAATGCTATACAACGCTACCTTTTTTTTTTACACAAAAAATATAAAAATATAAATCAATCGTATTCTTTCTCTTTTTTTTAACAAATAAACACTTAAAATGTTATGACAACCTTTATCATTTTACATTGAGAGAGAGAGAGAAATTTCACACAGGCTCGAATATGCGTACGACAAAAGGGGGAATCTTCGGTTACTAAACACAGGAACAGACACGCTTCTATTAACAATAGAGCAAACAAAGAGGGTGGCGTATTGTCTAACTTAACTTGAGGGAGAGCAACTATGACAGTTTTAAACAATCGGCAACAGGAAATTTACATGTCCGAGTTTGTCGTCAAATTGACACGTTGATGAATGAAACTTTTAGACAAGCACCTACATGGTTTTGTTTAAATGGGACAATATGTTAATATTACTTTACACATATTATATTTACAAATAAAGTTACCTATACTATATTACTATAATAATAATTATTATTTTTATCTTATTTAAAATTCGAACACATATTAAAATACATGAGTGAATAGATCAACAGCTTGTGTGTGTTGGATATCGGGACACAATTACTTCTTTCTTTTCTCTTAAGCAAATTAGCAAATTAATTAGCAGAGTGGCGCAATTTATAACATCTTAACTTGTGTTATAACGTAGGGAACCCGCGTTAATTGGTTATGCCAATTATACAGGCTGCCTTTCGTTGTGACGAGCTGAAAATTAATCACAACAAATAAAACAATTCTTATATCAGGATATTGGGAAGGGGAGACTGTTGATTTATGCACTCAGTTTACTCGGGACTCAGATGACATCTCTTTATTACATTATGAGATAAAGTTCTCTATTTAAAGTTCTCAACATATATAGTTTACAGTATAATTATATATATTACTCTTTCATAAGGGCCCTCAAAATATGATGTACATATATTTAATTTATTCCACGGATCCGGGATTGAATATATATTAAGTTAATAATGGTCACCTTGCCATATACAATATTGAAAATTGAGCCATTTGAAGAATGGACTTAATTAATCTTTCAAAACAAGAAAACTTTTAGTTTAAACATTTCCTCGTTTGCTATAACCAGTGTTATTAGATTACAGACTACATGTTACATAAAATGTCTGTCTTTTAAAGTCTTAAAAGTGGTGAGTTAAATTGTCTTTTGTGGGTAATAATTTTAGTAACTCATAACCATGGAAGACAAGCCTCCATGTCACCTGGTTTTCAGTATTTGCTGCAGAATTGGTTCTTCGGTCCTTGGTGTGTTTCCTGAAGGTCTGTCGTTGCCTTAGTATCCGGTGACGGTGAAGTTCCTGAAGTCTGTTATATCATTCGGGGTGAAATACTCTCATCTTTGGCGACTGTAGTAATTCTTGTAGGATACTCTCATCTTAGACGACTGTTGTAATTCTTGTAGTTATAATAAATAAATAGAAAGTTTGTTTCACAGTAATACACTTCACATGATTATTTATTAGTTGAATATCACCTTCATGTTTGTAGTAATGTATGAATTACATAATTTGTTATTTATTCATTGTGAGAGAGATGTCATCGCCGCACAAATTTAGTTATTTAAATATTCATTGAACCAACCATTCACATAATTATACACGCGTCGCGAAACAACGCTGTACGCAGCTTACGGCGTGAGCGCTCCATTGCAAGTGGGCAAAATTGTAAGGGGGAGAGTAGTAATCTCGCGACAATTACTAGTCAACATAAAAGTAGTTCCATGTTTCTAATTTAATTAAAGGACTAAAGTTTGATTAAATAACTAAATAGAGATATTCTTAGTGACAGACGGTATCAAAGTACATTACAGTAGTCTTATATAATTATTTAAATAATAACAAAATTTACAATTATATTTAGTTTGTTTAGGGGTCAGAAAACAAGTTAATTCTGGTCATTGCCTGTATATGCAGGATTAATTAACAAGCTTTACCCTTTCTGTACAATTGTATTCCCTTTTATTTTATTATTAGACTTGTTATTAAATATTATTATTATTTAATGATAGCAATAAGATTTAGTTTAAAATGTGAGATTTTATTAAAATTTTAAAATTTTTCAGCTTATACATTAACAATTATATTAATTAATATATTTTTTTTTAATGAAATCGTCACAACGCCATTAACAGATTTTGTTTAAACTATAAATATAACCATTTTATGTACTAACGTGAAGGAGAAATGGACTCAAAATGTTTAGTAATAAGTATTGAAGTGTAATTATAACGAAATATGGTGAAAAAGACTTATTTATATTAAGAATGACCATATGAGTTTTCAAGATGATCAAGTGAATTAATAATGAACGGAATTAGTGCTTGTTTAGACTTAAAATAAAGCCACAAGTGTCCGCGATTTAATGCCACTATCCAAATGACGCTATGACAAAAAATAAGAAACTTATGACCATTATAAGTTTTTCAATCATTTTGAGTATCCATGTATACGTCAGAGATAATCTCGAACCCACGCTTAGAAAAGCTAAAAATTAAAAGTTTTATTTTACCAAAGTGTTTTGGGGTTGAGAGTATGACCTTTTGAACCAATCAAATAGCTTAAAATGACGAGACGAAAAGAGACGCTTTAGCGAAATGTTACATTCGTTCCACAACACTCACGGCGAGAGGTCTATGTCGAAAATCAGCAAGATATTTTTTGAAATGTGCGCGTCACCTACAGTAATACACAGACAGACATTAACCTCTACTCAACACCGCATTACCGAGTGTCAAGTGAATTAAGTGAACAGTGAATTAACATGACCAGTGTATAATAAGGGTCATGTTCAGTGTATATAATCAGGGAGTACAATATTTTAATAATTTTAAAGAAAATAATAAAAGGAATAATTCTCGTTGATGAACGAGGGTTATTGTTATGACTGCACTAGTCAAGTAACGCTCGAGTGCTTTAATGAGTAATGATGGACAATTATCAGAATTTAATAAACCAGTTGTAGCACAATATAATGACAATAATTAATTGAAAAATAATTATTTTATATTTAAAGAAAAATTGTGAACAGCGGAAATAAACTTAAATACCGCTCATTAATAAGTAAATATAGTCGCTTACTTGACTATAACTTTTGAATTAATAAATAATTATTTTCTTGTGCGAATATTTTCATGACTGATAATTACACATCAAATGAATTATAAATAAAATGTTTGTAACTATATTATTAAGAATCTTATAAATAACATTACTTATTATAAATAATCACTTACTTGTTCCTAGGCAAACTAACCTAGAACCGAAGCATATATTTTTGTCACAAAGAAACAATTCTGTTCTTAAATGATTTTTATGAAATGAAAGCAATAATAAGAGTTTTTTTCTTTAGATTTTTTCTCTTTCCAGTACATGGTTCTGATAGCTAATGAATTAATAATAATAATATTTTAACCGTGCAACGTTCAAAGCACGTGTTGACCTTAGTTTTTCTAAACCTCTGCATAACATACGATAGTACGATATTATCGGCTATCGTATCGAGTTTAATAATTTTAAATTTTTGTTCTTTTTCATAGTAGTAGATAAGTAAATATTGTTATTCAAACTCACATCTTTATATCTGGTATCATGTATCTTCAAAGAACTCACTAAAATTGGTAATATAATTAACTAAATTGAACCTAACCTCGTTCACAATACTATTGTACATTACAACAGTGTTACCAGCCTTGAGATACAGAGATCTCAATATTTGTTTAAATTTGTTATTGTTTGTAAAGATATCCTATTAATTGTTTTAAAAGAGTTTGCTGAATTTAATCATTGTCAATAAATCCTCAGTTTATTATCAGTGGAAACAGAGTTTTTATTTCTATAAAATAGAAGCAGTAGTTTAAATTTTTTTTAAACAATTATCTCATAAGGTGGCGGTAGTATTTGAATTACTGATGTCATTCAACTTACAATTGAATATTTGATTTATTTTATTGGTTATGTGCATTTTTTCGATATTCAAAAGGAATATCTATGGATGTCAAGTGTGTTTACAGTAAGAGAAGTCGCCATCGAGAATAGTGAAGATATCCACGGATGATAAGTTGGGAGGTTGATACAGTGAACTAATAGCGAGTCTAATACTCTTTTAAACCACAAACTTTAAATTCCAATCAACCAATTCTAATAATCATTAATAATAATAATCAACAATAACATCATATCTATATATACTCGACTTGAATATCTACACAACAGCATCTATATACCTATAACAATAACACCTATATCTAAATTTAACGTTGTGTATTGTTACAACATACATAAAAAACTAATACCTGAACAAATACAAATCAATACAAATCATGACACACTATTCAAAGCACTCAACATCGAAAATACACAAAAAACTAATACATACACCACAATCACACACAATAATACCATAAAATACCAGAGACCAACAAGAAACCAAAGCAGCGTCCAACCAACACACAAATACTTCACCAGACGCAAGATCACAAAGGCTGAGGATGAGAACACAGGAATTCTCGAAACATGTTCCACATAAGGAAAAAATAACATCTTGAGGTAAAATAAATATAAATTTTAAATATTTTATATACATCAGGAAACGAACTGTAGCAGAAAGTGTTTGAACACACACACACACACACACACACACACACACACACACACACACACACACACACACACACACACACACACACACACACACACACACACACACACATATATGTATATATATATAATACTGTAGGTGTTACTTTACGCTTTCGTGTAGGCACAAGTAACAGCGCAAATAAAACGTGTCTTTTTTAATTCCTAAATTTAAGATACATTTTACGTCTACCATTAGACGACGCGTAGAGGAATGCGTCATTATTAAATAATAATGACACAAATTATTTATACATTAATTAATTGTTTTTGTATAAACGTTATGAACAATTAATTTATATGAACAAAAGGACTGACAGTCACGAATCATACATAATCATGACAATCTACTGGTCTGCACGTAAACGCAGAAATTAGTGCGAAAACATACCTAAAAATAATTTATTAAAACCGATACTTTATGCAGGACGTAAAAAATATTACAAGTCTGGAATGGCTTCCAGCAAACTTAGACTTGTCGACTTATACCAAACTTGCGATACCATGACAACTTGGACAAGGCAGAGACTCTGGTAATAATGACGGTGTGACTACATCACTCTGATTATCGACGTGGAAGCACCAGTGTTCATCAACACTGTCATCCAGACACACACACACACACACACACACACACACACACACACACACACACACACACACACACACACACACACACACACACACACACACACACAATGATAACTTTGTAACGGCTACAACTACAACTATTATAATTTATAATAATGGTACCTCTTATGTCACTGTTACTTTGCATTTATTTTTATCTGTAGTAAAATAAATATTAATTGTTAAACTTTTTAGAGACAACTGTAGAAGTTAGTCCTTGCTACATATGCACATGCCATACACAAAATAATATATCATACGGGTAAAGTAGCGTTTTATGTTGTACATTAATCTCAAAAACTCTTGCAACAACGTAAATACATAGAATTGTTGAAATTGTTAAAGAACCTTGGTCTTAAATAAATTGCTAAGTAAATGTTGCAATGAATGTTGTATCTGTCAAAATACAGCACTGTAATCCTCTTTAGCGTAACTTCCATAGTCTCTTTGTTATTTTAATTGTATTAATAACCAGTGTTGCGTGTGCTGTTTGTTGAATAGATTTAGCTACCCTCATTGTTACAGTTGTTTAAAGTCATTCAAACGTTTACCTACTTTGCGAAAGAACATGGACTTTATCGTTAACAGTGCCTGATTCGCAACAGTTTAAATTGGATAATGTATACTGATATAAGGTCAATATTGCTTATTAAGGTTACTACAAAGTCTTTATTGTTTTTTTTTTTATAATGCATGAGAAATAATATTTTAATATCTTTAAAGCAGTGAATTAACCAAAATTGGGTTAAGTCATTACTGTGATAGAGGTTAAAATAATTTTTCACTTGTATGATTGCTTCTACGATATATCGTGAAATAAAACTGAAAACTAATCACTAGCAATCTAATTAGTTCTCGTGGAGTTTTCTACTTAATATATAAGAATTTTTTTAAACAATTAAAAACCTTGAATATTTCATTGTATAAACGAGTCTGAATGGAATGTTAAGAACGTTTTTTATGTAGAATAAGAAATATAAGAAGACATAATATTATCAAAATTTTCAAGTAAAAATGAATATTAGTTTTATTGGATTTAAATTCACGTTGTAATGTATGACACAAATAAAGTTGCAAGTTTCATTAATAATAATTACAAAATTCACTATTTTAGTTTAAACAAATAATTTTATTATAAACTTTTAAAACATTTTCAGCTAATGCGTCTGACACAGCTAATTTATAACGACACTGACTAATTGAATACAATAATAATACAATAGTGTTTTTTGTGTTAAATGTAATTTAACGTAATACATGTGGGATAGTGGAATTTGTTCCAATCGAGTGGTAACGCAACTGTGTCAATCGAGGTGTAACAGAAACGAAAACGTTGAAACTAGAAATTTTAATTACAGCTCTTTTTCATGGAGTGAGACCTGAAAAGACTTCAGTTGGTTAAATAGTAAATTTATGTTTGGAACCTTGAATTTATAAAATATAATTAAACTTTATCGTTAAATGTGTTAATAAATAACTTCTAAATATTAAACAACGTAAATATGTAGGTCTGAATGGACCCCAATATCACAATTATAAAAGAAAACTAAGAATTTTAAGTATATAGTAATCGTGAATAAATAAAGGAAACAAATTCCCGTATACTCTTCAGCAAATAGACATTCAACGAACGGTTACTTTGTAACACAAACAGTAGAGTCACCATCAGTATACTGTGTGTTTTCTCCTGATTCCTCCGATGAAAAGCTGTGTGAAACCATAACTTGATGATAAAGAAATGTCTAAACTTAAGTGTGACTGTAATATTGTAACTATTAGAGATACAAATATTGTACGTTTAACAAATATGTTTGAAGGAAAACGTTTTAAAGTTATGTCAATACTGGTCCTTTAAATGCAAGAATAAAATCAATAAAATCCCAACAATTAATGTTCACAGTTTATACCAGGGTCCGCGAAAGTGCAACTACTGTACGACTCTTGTTAAACCTTATAAAACTACACATATATCACTACAGTATACGTTATAAGGTTTCGAAGTAAAAGTACTAGTATCATTGGTTCCTCAGAACAACTCAGAGTCGCTCTTTGTCTATAGAGAAGTAACCGTAATACACTAACTTATGATATTACTACACATATACTACGACATTGTCCACGCGTTTCGTAGTAACGCCATGATAATTCAAAATTAAGAGTACTTACCAATGACATACAGGATTTAGTATCGCGCATAGGTTGTATGATTCCCACAATTAATACATTTTAGCAGGAATATTCAGTAATGTTGATCACGATACGCCTTAGCAATTTTAAGTAATTTAATCTTATTGCGTTCATCAATGCGATGGCATTACTTTAGGAGTAACAGAAAGGCTGTGAAGCACACTATTCATTCCGTGTTTGTTTAAGTTTACTGTTTTTGCTAAAGTGTTTTGTGTCCCAAGGTTACGGCACAGGAGTTTTGTCCCCCGGGGACGTGCAGGACCATTCTTTTAAAGAAAATAGGAAAAAACAGTATTTATTGAATATGCAGTTTTCACGGATTATACACTTGTGTCAACAGATGGTCGGAAAAAGGAAATATCAAGCGATGGGTGATGGCTTGAAGGTTAATAATCGGTTGTAAGAAGTGGAATTAATTAATGCATTTTATGTTCCAGTCGACTGGGATTTTACTAATTTTATTAACATTATGATTTTATGTTGATTTTATGTTACAATGTAATGGTTCATTGTGTGCTGGAATAGCGAACTGTAGTCTCTATATTTACGCTGTTATTTTTCATTTTTGTTTTGCTTGTTTTATCGAATCTATAAAATTTAAATTTCCTATTTGACGTTTTACGTCTTTACCTCTTTATATCCTTTGCGTTAAGGGAATTTTTAAATACTAGAGCTTGATAATATGTTAAGAAGAAATTGGATATGAAATGCATTTGTAATAGTTTGTAATGAAGAAAATAGAAAATGATGAAAGTTTACCGATGATAGTCCAATTGTGAGCGCCTGAGGTTAAGTTGTAAAAGCTATACTAGTTTAGCCTTAGGTCTCCTGATAATTATTAGTGATGTAAAGTGAAGTGTTATTTAGATAAAGTGATTTAGTATAGCAATTGGTGTGAAGAGGAGGAAAGAATATTTTACTAAATATAATTAATTCACTACCGACTCGGAACACAACATAACGAGCACGTCATGGACAACGAAATCAAAGAATATTTTACATTTAATTTTTGACTATTTTTGCCTACAAATAAATTTATGTTAATAATATATATAATACTTTCACTAATGAACTTACTGTTGTCACTTCCCAAACGTTTCGAGATGTTGTTTCTCTTCTTCAGTGGGTTTAATACTGTCTGTCGATTACAGAATAACCGTTACGGAAAAATGGAGTGTGTGGTGGGGGTTGATGGTGGGAAGGGATTGAATTATGTGTGTGGATCAGTGTGTCAAATAGTGTATGTGATTTGTAATGTATTTGTTCGTTTAATATGTTGTTTGGTTGTAGTGTGTGATATCTGTATATTTCAAATTGTTCAGCTGTGTTTAGTTTTCTACTTTTAGGTAAGTAGTGTAATATTTCCATGTTGTGTTCTATGTTTGTGTAACTGTGGTTTTCGTTATGTAAATGTGTGGCAAATGTGGAATGTATGTAGTTTGTGGTGAGGGCTTTTAAATGTTCAGAAAACCTGGAAGAAACAGATCTTCCCGTCTGGCCGATGTAGAATTGTTTATTCTGAACATTTAAAAGCCCTCGCCACAAACTACATACATTCCACATTTGCCACACATTTACATAACGAAAACCACAGTTACACAAACATAGAAC
This sequence comes from Magicicada septendecula, assembly GCA_034769895.1. NCBI lineage: Eukaryota > Metazoa > Arthropoda > Insecta > Hemiptera > Cicadidae > Magicicada > Magicicada septendecula. The sequence continues at coordinate 326,396,255 of CM068372.1, forward strand.
ACAACATGGAAATATTACACTACTTACCTAAAAGTAGAAAACTAAACACAGCTGAACAATTTGAAATATACAGATATCACACACTACAACCAAACAACATATTAAATGAACAAATACATTACAAATCACATACACTATTTGACACACTGATCCACACACATAATTCGAACCTCAACGCCAATCCCTTACCACCATCAACCCCCACCACACACTCCATTTTTCCGTAACGGTTATTCTGCAATCGACAGTCAGTATTAAACCCACTGAAGAAGAGAAACAACATCTCGAAACGTTTGGGAAGTGACAACAGTAAGTTCATTAGTGAAAGTATTATATATATTATTAAATTAATAAAGTGAACGAAGAGGATGCAACAACAAGATAATTTAAATAAATTTATGTTTCAAAACATGAAGAAGAATGTGAAGATAGATTTTCCTGGTCTATGACAATATGACTGAACACTTTCAGTGATTAGTAAAATTGTCTCTTTTAATTTTTAGATCATTCCAGACACATGGTAACTATAGAACATTGAAAACACCACGTGGTACCAGCAAATTATGTACAGAGAGCCTGTGGTGTGGGGCGATAGAATATAAATAAAATCTCTTGGATAATATACTCGCGCGCATACGCACGTTGGTGTGTTTAAAATTTTTATAATAATTAGAATATACAATAAAGTAAATATAATAATTTTAAGAATTATAAAAATATCTAAAATAGTTATTGCGTGTAGACATATATAATAATAACCTTGTTGATTACAAACTATTATTTGTGATTAATTAACTGCTGATTACTGACTTCATTGGTGTCTATATTTTGTTTCCACTGTATCGTACGACGATCAGAGACTGTCGTAACAGTGGGTCAAAAGTGTGACAGAACCTTTAACAGTGGAAACAGAGGACCCTTTGTACAAGACTAGTGGAATTTCTAATTTATATATTATTGTAGACTACCGGAGTCTGAACGACATGACAAAGAAAGATTGCTATCCACTACCTTGCGTTGACATTACACTCGACACGCTGTAGGGGGGCTCAATGGTTTTCCATATTGGACTTCAAGAGTGGGTATTGGCAAGTGGTTATTTATAAGGAAGACAAGGAAAAGACATCTTCCCCGACACCAAGTGGCCTATTTCAATTTACCGTTATGCCACTTGGACACTGTAATGCACCGGCAACATTTGAAAGACTGATGGATTTTGTCCTCCGAGGCCTGACATGGAAAACTTGCCTTATTTACTTAGACCATATCATAGTCATCGGGAAGACTTACAAAGACTATTTGAAAAATCTTAATGAGGTTCTAACTAGAATCCACGGTGCACATCTGAAGCTGAGCCCGAAGAGGTCTTCTCTATTCCAGAAGGAAGTAGAGTATCTGGGACAACTGGTTTAGGCAGCGGGTGTTAGTATGGATCATATAATGTAAACATTGTATGAGACTGGCCAGTTCCGAAGAGTAAACACGAAGCTCGGAGTTCCCTGTAGTTCATATTACTGACGTTTCGTAAAAGGGTTTGCTGCAATTTCTAAACGACTGTATGAGCCAACGGAAAATAAGCGAAACTTCCTGTGGTCGAGAGAGTGTGATCAAGCATTCATGACTTTGAAAATTGTATTATCATCGCAGTCAATTCATGAATGCTCAGCTTCCAAACAAAAGTACATCCTAGACACAGACGCAAGCAATACTGCTCTAGGAGCAGTTTTGTCACAAGCGCAAAACGATGAAGAACGAGTAATAGAGTATTACAGAAAAGACGCTTCATAAACCAGACAGAAATTAATGCGTTACAAGGAGAGAGTAGCTGGCAATTGGCCGAGCTTTGGAGCACTTTCATAAGTACATATATGGAAGAGAGTTTTTACTAAGCACCCACCATGCAGCGCTTGGATGGCTCTTGAGATTTATAAATCCGGAAGAGCAGTTGGCAAGGTAGCTCGAACGTCTACAAGAGTACAACTTCAAGGTACAACATCGGCGGGGGCGCCTGCATGGTAATTCAGATGGCTTATCACGAAGACTGTGCCCGGAAAACTGACGACATTGCCCCAGAAAGGAAGAACAAAACGCAAGCAAATATATTCAAGCCATCACTCTAGATTTCATAGCAGACGGCACGACAAAACAACATAGTTGAGAAGAACAGATAATCGTTGAAGACATTGGACCGATCTCGACGGCAAAAGAGGAAGTTCGTCGCCCGGAACGTTAAGATCTCTGCCATAGTTCCAAAATGCTGAAGAGCTACTGGGCACAATGGGAAACTCTTACCTTGGAGAACGGATTGCTGAAAAGGGCTTGGGAAAGTGCAAATTGACGAAAAGTGGCCATGCAGTTGATAGTTGCCAGTAGTAAAATGCAATCTGTTTTGTAGGAGACGTATAATGGAAATTCTGGAGATCATCTCGAGGTTAATAAAATCCTTGACAGAATACGGAAACGATTGTATTCAGTTCATCTCCGCGGCGACGTAGAGGAATGTTATCGGATGTGTGAAATATGTGCTGCAAGCAAGTGTCCACAAATCAGAAGCAGAAGAAAAATGAGACAGTATAACGTTGGACTGGCACTCAAGAGAATTGCCATAGACATTGTTGGACATTTCCCAGTCACTAACGATGGAAACCGGCACATCATCGTTAAAGGCGTCTATTTTACTAAGTGGGTGGAAACTTACGCAATTCCAAATCAGGGGGTTATCACTGTGGCAAAAGCGTTGGTTCACAACTTCTGTTGCCGTTATGGAGCTCCTATGGAAATCTACACGGATCAAGGGAGTTTTGTGTCAGGACTGTTTAAAGAATTATGCCGTCTACTCGGAATTCGAAAAACCAGAGCAACGTCTCTCCATCATCAGTTGGACGGAATGGTTGAGAGATTCGATAGGACACTTAAGCAGCAACTTTCGAAGGTTGTTGAGAAGAACCAAACAGACCTGGAACAATGTATACCACTATTCCTCATGGCGTAGGCCTATAGGTCGTCAGTACGGGAGACAACCGGCATGACTCTAGCAAAATTGGTGTTTATGCGGGAGATACTTATTCCTGGGAACCTGATGGTCGGATCACCTGAGTCTTAGTCCCAAGAGCCGCAGAACTATTTGTCGCAATTAAATAACGAAATGCTACAAATAAATTGCTAGATAAGAAGATAGCCAGTAATAATATGAAAACTATGTATGAAGCAATAGTGTGGGTTTCCAAGAAGGAAATTAGGTGTACGGCCAGCCGAGCAAGTGCGTGTTTCTGTCAAGACGGCAAAACGTACCCTCTAGAGTTTTCGAGTATTTGTTGACGGATATTATGTAACATTAGCCTGAAACCCTGCAGCCGATATATAGGCGACAGCTGCCGCTTTACGTTGGCGAGTTACTTAGTGCTTCTCAAGTGGCTTAGTGAAAAGTGTTTACTGTGTTATAATTACTGTAGAACTGTATTACTTGACATTATTATTGTATGTGGACAAATTTAATTGAAATTATTGTACGAGTATTAACTTGTTGAATAACTTGTTGATTACATACTGTTATTTTGATTAATTAAAGCTGGTGATTAGTGATTTCATTGGTGTCTGTATTTTGTTTCGACTGTAGCGATCAGAGACCTTTGTAACAATATTATATATAACGTATGTGTATTTTTATGTATAACATATGTTTCTCATTAGAGAACACCGAGTTTCAATTTACTTCCTTTTGTATTTTCTTTTTTAATTAGAACTTTAATGTTTAAACTAGGAATGTGTACTTTAGTGAAGAACACGGAGTAGGCCTATTAGACGAAGAAGACAGACTAAAGTACCTAGTGAATTAAGAGACTATGAATGACTTGAAAAAAAATTCTTTATAAAATTTTAAAATATAAGCTACGTAAATATAGACAATGTAGTGTTCATTATATTACAAATCCATTTATTAATATCAGCAATTTTAATTTTCATAATTTAACAAATTAGTAACAAAAATGAGACATATAAAATGTGACTAATCAACCTTGAGAATTTAACGACTAATAGTAAACACAGTAAAAAGTAATATGGTAAGGTTATACGTACATCAAATACTGTTTTAAAATATTAAGATCACTTACATCTGAACGTCAAATTGGTACGTAAAAATTTCAAACTCACCTGTATAATTTTTTTTTTCCAGTATGAAATATGAAACATTGTGTTGAAGTCTGGTGGTTGTTTTATATAAAGCGTTGACGTATGATGTCATTATTTTGCATACGTTAACAACAAAAACAATGATTTTTAACAGGATAAAAATTATAGCAGTGGGGTGTGACAAATAAATAAAATCATCACACTATTGAACACTAATTTACTGAGTCGCATTTAATGCTTCTTAACATAGGGCCTATTAAAAAATGTGTATTTCAGTTTCTTTTTCTTCAAAAAGTAAGTATAACATTGTGTATTTAGTTATTTATTAATTGGTGAGACATTTTATTACAAAAAAATATTAGAGACAACATATTCCAGTTTTACACAACCGCGCGCGCGCGTCGTACATGTAACGGTGAAGGAAAATAATAGAATTGAATAACTCTTAAAGATGACTGCTGTAGCGTGTATACATTTGAAGATGAAAAATGTATAAAGTTAAAACAAATAAAAACATAAATAAAGATTTTCTCTACAAATTAAAAAATGGTTTTCCGAAATAACGACAATCAAAGCTGTGCATAATTCATTAATACAAATGTAAATATTTTTATGAAGACAAAGTTTCTAAACACTAGGTTGAAAGTAATGAGAGATATATAAGTTCTTGTGTGTGTTGAGAGAATTTGCCGTGACTGGCAGCTGCTGTCAAGTAATCTACTTCCAAGTTAATTAAAGTATTTTATCCTTTCCCCAATCCTTCTAGTACCTTCTTGCCTGGTTGCCCGTCCCAATACACAGTCTCCTTATTCCTTTCTTAATAAGGTATTCTTTTCCTTTACTCTTGGAGTTTAGTAATTACAGTATCTACACTGCTTAAAGTATTTGTTAATGTATTTGTTAAAACATTTTACTTCTTCCGTTTTCACTTAACATTTCCTTAATATAGTGTTTCAATTCCTGTACAAAAATTATTCTTTCTAACGTTACAAGTCTGCTACTGCTTTGTCTGTAGTTTTATTATCAATTAAAAAATAAACGGACAACATATTAAAAAGAACTGTTTAAAATTTATTGTTTAAACGATAAGTATTAGTATCTTTAGAATGAAACATCTAACAATGTTAGATCTGACTCAAAATGAAGAAAGTTTTTTATTTGTACGCATTACTATAAATTTCATTATATATTAGTCTAATTATAACTTTCACTTATATTGAAGAGTTAAGTCTTCGTAAAATAGATTTTGATAACACACACGCGCACTCAAAATCACAATAATTAGTTTCTGTTAATTATGTCAAAATAATTTACGTAGTCGGAACTTTATTCCCTAAAAATTAAGTACTTTAAAACATGGAATTGTAACACGAATTCATCATATCGCTTCCCCCACTACGCATTGTAGCTTGGTCAGTAGCGGATTACCTTTAATTCATTAACGTTCTGAAATCATTCAATCCATTAAGGAACAACGTGGTTACGTTGTTGATTTTCTCGATGGTGAACAAAACTATTGTTAAAAGTTTTTAACTTTCTCTAACTTTTAAACTTACGATAATTGTATATACCACAAATCAAAATTAATCTGGAAGAAATTTTGTACGGCTTGACTATTTTGTTTAATCTTTTAATAAAACAGCGACAGAATCGAGCTTGAGCTCCATGTTGCTAGAAGTACACAATATTTGTGTCATTAGTTGGACGTCCTCTAATATTTGAGTTTTCGTTATGAAAAATGCCTAGTTATTCATCACCTATGTGAATGTGACGTCTAAGAAAAAAATTAATATCACACACTACAATCTACATAGTGATGAAGTAAGTGACGTAGTGATATAGTGACGTAGGAAAAAGTTACAATAGTTACGCATGGATTGTCATGCATAAAAAGTGTGTTGTTTCTTGTAATGTTAATATTACTTATCAGTGTAAAACATTATTTTCTGTAAGAAATGGTAACGAGACAGTAACTAAGCTTCTTTTTGCAGAAATAGAACAAACTGAGAATGATGCAGACCGCAAATCATCGTAACCACTCTGTATATTATTTCATATCCTGCAGGTAATAATTTATTACTAGAATATAGCCTTCAAATAAAATTTTGTAAGAGGATAGACGCAATAGTGGTCTTCAAACGGTGTAAAAAGTGATTGAAAATCTAGTAATTCCTTATATAATCTTTAATAACCGTTTTCATAAACTGAGACACTCATACACAAAAATTCTTCAAGTCAGTGACTTCTGACACACTCTATTGTATCAAACAAAACGTTAGCTAATTAACATTGTAGCAGTAAATAATACAAGTCGAAATTTACAGATGCCCACAAGTCGAAACAAAAAATCACGATTATAGTTTCTTATTAAACCGCAGTCCAAATACTCGAACCGAACCGTAACTCACATCTACAATAAATAACAATTTTTTGCTTCAACTCGCAATCTCAAACTCACGACTCACTAATGGCTAGCCTTTTCCAAAACAACTCTATTTATGCTTTGATTGTGTATCGTAGTAATGCCAGAGATCATCTGCAAGGAGCAGAAATATCTGGAAATAGATATAGTTGCGTCATTCTCACAAACATAGTAGGCTACACGTGGAAAGTGTCATTTTATCTATAAGTTATGATCACCGTAACAATACACCGACTGTTCATTACTGAACATATTGCGTAGTATACAATTAATTATAATACACGAAACATAAAGAAAACGAATTTCTGCAAACTGTGAAGTAAGACGGCCTTTTCCATTTTCTCCTACTTATTCTTGTCAAGAGGTTTGGAAATAAATGCAAGAATCTATTGTAAACTTACTAATGACACTTTCTTAAATTATTTCTTATTCACCTTAAATTCTATACTAAATGCTAACTTATCTGTAGAAATTAGAATTCCACAGAAAGATTTTATAAATCTCTGGCACAACATAAAACCTATACATTTTTTGAAATTGAATTGAGAACATGGGTTACTAGTGATATAAGCTAAGAGATCACACGTCCGCATAGGGAAATAATCCTTTATTAATTAACATAAATATATTATTTATGTTTCTTATGGAACTAAATAATAAAACCATTTTACTTAAACGGAAAATGTTTAAGGTATATTTTATATTAAGTTTTCTGGTATACAATTTAAAGTTATTGAAATAACATATATTTACCACTGTAGCAAAATTTAAGTAAATTCTCTACTATAATATTAAAATTCCTATTTCTTACAAAACTTGTAGCACTAATATTTTTTAAATTTTTATGAAATTTTTGTAAAATTATTGAAAAGATGCTAAACATGCTACAATATGACGAATTGAAGTGATATCTTAATGACAAAATTTCACTACTATAATTTGCAAACACAGTCTTTACGTAACGTATATAAATTTTATTGTTTTGACAAGACAAATACGCTTGATGTTTAGCAGACTTTCCGTGAAATTCTACAGTCAACCCTACCCCACAATGTGCGCACAGACCTACATACTCGACTACAAAATTTTAGTATATACAAATATCTTTGTTCAATAAATTCTTGGTCTGTTTACTGCCAAATGTAAAACTATTATATATTAAAATTTCTCCTAGGTATTAAAAAATGTGTCTCAGTGTAACCATTTAAAATTATCTTGTTTAACCTGTGAGAATGGCGTGTAGATATGCTGTAAAAAGTATAAATGCTTCCGACATCATGTATCTCAGTTTTCACACATTATACACACATTTTTTGTGTGACTGTAATTTTAATTGTAATGGTGCAATTTGAAAATGTGTTGATTGTGTTTTATTTGTATATCTAGATATGGCGTTGTCCGTGTAGTCAAAGAAAGATATACTTTATTTGAAACTGGCATTTACTAGAAATATGGAGCAGCCAAAATCCAAAGTGACTTTGGCAAACTTTATAGGTTAACGTTAAATCAAAACGTCTGTGCATGCCACGCCTGTGTTTAAAGCTTGGCATGAAACTCACTCAATTGAGTATTTCAGTAGTAAACTCAAAAATTGTATCACATTTATAAGTGCATTTAAGTGAACATGCAGTCCACGTTTTCTACACCTTGTACAAGTAAATTTTATTACGTAAATCTTATTTATTAGTCTACACGTGTCTGAAAGTCTACGGTAAGAATTTTAATGCTTAGTAGTGTGTGTGATTTTTTTTACAATGCTTCAGATAAAACAAATCCTGTATCACCTTTCCTGTCATAATTTACTCTCTATACATTTTTATATTACATTATGTTACCTTTGAAAGAGAAATATCTGTTTTTTAACTGGACGTATAAGAAAGTGAATTATTTTATACACCACATTTTACTTATCTTTATCTATAAAATCATATTCTGAAAGAGCGGTTCATTCCTCTGCTACCTTCTGTGTGTGTGTGTGTGTGTGTGTGTGTGTGTGTGTGTGTGTGTGTGTGTGTGTGTGTGTGTGTGTGTGTTAATTTGGTCTGAGGTGACAGGGTTCTGTCCCGATATTCGTATCGTACTGAACGTGATGCTAGTTAGAAATAAATTTATATACGTAAAATATTACCTGTTGTGCTTCTGAAATAAAATGAAATCACGTTTATCACAATTTGTTTGAATTTCATTGTCCAATTTGAACAATTTCTTTATTAATATCACTTTAGCTATACGTCAAGCTATTAGCACAAAAACCTCCTTGATAATACAAAGATTTTATTTCATTTTATAATAATTCTTGAAGTACATTCAAATGTATTTTTTAAGTATATATTTTAAGTATTCTAACGTACTTGCTAACATGTATGTCTAGCTATTGTAGAGCATCGGTCACATGAATACGTAGTAAATGAATTGTCTGTCTATAAGCACCTCTTTCGCAGTTTTCTTTTTTCTTTTTGGGTAGCCAAAATAAATCAACTTGATGATGAAATGATCACTGCATATTTTCCATACGATGGACTGATTATTTAATTTGAAAATACGGTTAAAGCAGTTAAATCGTGGCGCAACGGAGGAACTTGTATCTGATTCGTATAATGTTATTTAAAATTTTAAATTCGCACAACACGAGAAGTGGAAGAGACTCTCGGCAAGAAAGCTTAGTCTAGCCGCTTGTTTTTGCGTTGTGTATCTTGCTACGACTATTATTACGGGACGCTCTCGAAGAGACGAGAGCGTCCTTGCAACCGTTTCTCAGGTAGCGAAGCAGTTGCAGAATGTGTGCAAAGCTGTGCAGTAAACTACATTCTAGACTGTACGACTGCTTGTTAACTACGCAAATTATGATGGCACACCGTCAAAAAAATGGGACATTATTCTGGAACACCCGCAGGTTATATAAAGCAACAACGGCCGGTTTAGTTGGTAATTGTTGGCGATTCATTGAGTGCGGATCAAGTGGTTGTTACCAAAAGCTGATTATTGTGTTATAATTAGTACGGATCCCTTCATAGTAGACTTTATAGTTGCGTGTGGATAAATTTAACATGAATTATTGTAAGAGAGTATCTTGTTGATTTTTAGTGCGACTCATTGAAGCTGGTAATTAGCGATTTCATTGGTGTCTGTATTTTGTTTCCACTGTACCATACGACGATCCGTAAGACCGTCGTAACAATATACACATTACATCAGTTTGCGTCACTGAAAAACCACTATGGTTGGGAATTTGCATGAAGATACATTATACCGAGAAATAACAATTTTGCGTTGCAATTGTTGGTGCTTAAAAGACTTTGCAAATAGGAAACATGTATAATAGTAAAAAGTACTCAGCAGTCCATCAACTAGTGCAATCAAAATTTATGATTCCGACAATGAGTGAAGACACTGAATTTCCTGAATCTCCGTAGTATATTTTATTAATATTTTGATTAAATACTATAAATACCAAAGTATTATACGAACTGAAAATCAAAGTACGTGTCAAACAATAAAATTTGAATTGATGTCAGTAATTTCATGAATGTCAATAAAATGCTACTAGTACGATTAAAATACCGTTACTTGTGTATACGTTTTACGTAATAAAATTTATTTGTACAAGGTATAGAAAACGTAGACCGCACGTTCATTCAAATACATTTATAAATGTGAGTCAATTTTTGAGTTTACTACTGGAACTCACTCAATAGTGGCTTTACACACAGGCGTAACATGCACCAGCGTTTTGATGTAACGTTAACAAATGTATTTTTGCCAAAGTCACTTACATTTTTGGCCGCTTTATATTTTTGGTAAAAGCCAGATTCAAAAAGTCATGTATTTCTGTGTTTTACTACAAGGCCAACGGCAAATTTATATATACACAAGTAAAACACAATTAACACATTGTCAAATTAAAGTGTATAAGGTTATTATCGTTGTCTATTTACCTATGTATGCGTTCTCCCTACTGTTGTAGCAACAACGTTATGTTATTCAATGTATGACAAAGAGCAAACGTTCAGAACATCGAGAAAAAAGGACTTATGGAGCAAAAGTTAGGCGAGGACTCTAGTTGCTACTGCGGAGGCGGGGAGTGTTCTACACTAGCTGCGGTGTTATGTTCGGCGGCTGCCCTCGCTGTTGACGTATGCGGTACCTAACAAGGCCGGCTATTCTGGGCTCTTGCTGCTCAAATCTACAATCTACGTGCAAGTCGTCGCGCGCTGTTATCCAAGTAGAGGATACCGAGTTTACTTCTCAACAGACGAGAAGGAAACTACGGGGGACTTTGGCAATTCGCCAAAGCCCCTTGCCGAGAATGCTTCGTAACTTTCTCTTATGAATAGCGGCAAGGAAAGCCCACACCGACAAGGGCGGGAAACAGAATCGAGCAGAAAGGGTGACGGTGACAAAGGAGAAGAGCGTAGACTTGGAGACTTGCATTCGAAGAGTTAACATCGTTATTGACAACGCAGAAGAGGACGCCTCGACCTCTACACAACTGCCATGAAGAGGCAATCAAGCACCAACGCGGCGGCAGGGAAGGAGAAGAAGAAGCCGCCGGACATACGCTCACATCATCGCCAGCGCCACCATCAAGCTGCAGCGATGAAAGTAGACCAGCCGCCTTGCCTGCAAGACGAAGACAATTCAACACACACGACTGGGACCTGCCGCACAGTGCAGGTAAGTCGTTTAGGTAGCGCTACCGAGCGGAATCCGGGGAGACCGAGAGTAGGACTCACTAATAGAAATACGGGTTGCGCCGCCACTGTGACGGTGTCACAATTCGGCCCCCGGATACCCTCTGAGCAAAGAGCGGAGTTAGTCAGGATTGGACCAGCCGATAGTGTCCCTGTTGCACTGTGCAGCAGCGGCGAGCCCCCCGGCCGGCCACTTGGGCCAGTCGGGAACCCTACGATTATTGCGGGAAGCCCTGCTCAACCCGCGCAAGTTCGTGACACTACGATCGGTCCTTATTAGGGCCACCAGAGCCCGTAAAGGCCGGATCATCCGGTTGCACGGCCGCTAGTAGGCCAGGCAGCCCCAACCCACTACCGGAGTCTGACTCCCCCGACATGGAGACCTCGGCTTCCACCGACTGGGTGGTAGTAGGGCACGGTGGCAAGCTGAGGAAGTCCCGTCCCTGGCTTCCTTGGGTTCGGCTATGGACTCGGCGGCATTCCAAGCCTCCGCTGAGGTTACGCCTAGCCGCACCTCCGAAGGAAGGACCCCGCCGGTGTTCGTCACGAACGTCAGAGACATAATCGGCTTTAGTCGCCGAATCCGCAAGGTCGTTGCGCTGGCAGATAATGCTTCTGTCAAACTCTTAGCGAGCGAGACTGTACACGTTACCTGCCGCAGCGCGTCGGAACACTTCGGAGTGATCCACTGGCTGGAACAAGATTCTTTCCAGTTCCACACCTACTCCCTTAACCGCATCAAGCCTGTAGCCCTCGTTCTTCGGGAGCTAGACATACAGGCCGATCCGCAGGTCGTCCTGGACGAACTGCGCGACGCGGGTTACAAGGTTGTGGCAGCCTCTCGGTTGTACACCCTACGGCTCGCGTCGACCCCTGCCATTAATCAGACTCCAGGTGGAGAAGGGCGAACCCAGTCCCTATTAGAGTTAAAACGGCTGTTTGGGCTCTGCGTTAGCGTAGAGCCCTGCCGTCTGACCGGGAAGATTTTGTAATGCCACAGGTGTCACTGGTACGGCCACAGCAGCTTTGCTTGTCGGAACGCGCCGACCTGCGTCCGATGCGGACTCGATCACTTAACGCAGGCCTGCGCTGTTCCTGACAATCACAGGTACTGCATTAGCTGTGGAGGCGCCCATTCTGCAAATAACAGGCGCTGTCCTATTTACAAAGAGCAGCTGGACAATCTAGTCAACCGGTCCAGACTAAGCCTCGACAAGTTGTGCAGCCAGTAACATCGGCCAAAGGCTCTGACCCTGTGGTACGGAAACCAGCCCCAAGGTCTGCTCCGGTTCCAAAACCACCTAGTGCAGTGAGCCCGAGCAAAGCTAAACAGGCCACACCAGAAGTAGCGCCCTCGGAACCGGAACGCCAAAAAACCAGCGTATGCAAAAAGTCCCGTTGCCGCAGGATGATGAGTAACTTGATCCTCCACTGCCGCCGCCACCCAAGCCTCGCTACCCCAGATCAGGGAAGAAAGTTAAAGGACCTCAGGCCATGATCATGGGCCAGCCAATACCTGCTACTGGACCAAAGCTTGTCCGCCAAAAGCCAGAACGCACACCCGCTCCAGAACCAGCCCCCAAGGCTTCCACCGCCTCGCCCCGCCACAGCTATGCAGCTGCCACCAAGTGTTCTCCACAATCATCTACCAATGATCTCGCCGTCGTCTCCGACTTTCTGGCAAGCTACGACTTGCAGAAAGTAGCCCAAACTTTCCTTAATATCAACGAACGCTTGGCAACAGTCTCGGCCCAAAACAAATTCCTCCTCTTGGTGGAAGCCTGCCGTGTTATTGGTCTGTTATGAACAACGGACTACCACGGCAATCCCTCAAGCGAGACCTCAAGCTCGTGGCGTGGAACGCCAACGGTCTCGTTACCCGGCATTCTGAGCTCTTAGAGTTCGTTGCCCGTCACAAGCCCTATGTGCTTCTTCTTGGTGAGACGCACCTGACACCGCATCGTCGATTCCGACTACCCAACTACGTGTGCTACCGAGACGAACGGTCGGGTCGCGCAGGAGGGGGCACCGCGTTGTCCTGCCTCAGCGGCAGAACCTCGAGTGCACCGCGGTCGAGATCCATGGTGCTCTCGGCGGTCTACTCGTGGTTTCCGCATACAAGCCTCCACAAACGGAGCTCCTGTCAAACGATCTGAAGGCCGCCGTTGGCGCACACAGAAGGGTAATCATGGCGGGCGACCTGAACTGTAAGCGCCCTGATTGGGGGAGCCGCTTGGTGAACCCAAACGGGTCTCGCTTACGCAGGTACGCTGATGCGGCTCGGGTCAGAATCATGGGTCCTACCGGGCCTACATACTATCCCCCGAGGGCTAACTCCCGCCCTGATGTACTGGATATTGCCGCGGTCAGGGACATTTATTCCCCGGTCCACGTCTCCGTCATTTCGGAACTGTCCTTGGATCATTGCCCATCAGTGTGCATCTAGCTACCCAGCACCCTACCGTCCGCGACGAGCGGCGGGTAATCGAGTGGGGACGCTTTGGCCCGGCGTTCAGTCGCCGCCTACCTGAGCGTATACCACTCGACACTACCCAGCATGTCGACGAGGCAGTTGCCTTATTCGACACAGCCGTAGTCTCGGCGGTAGACGTGTCCTCCCGGATAAAGCTGGGGCTCACGCCCGACTATCAGCAGATCCCCGAAGAGGTGTTTCAGCTCGCGTGCGAGAGGAATCTCCTCCGGAGACGCTGGCAGAAGACTCGTGACCCGGCCGACAAGGCTGCGTTTAACAGAGCGACCGGCAAGTTGCGTCGTGACATGCTGGCGTTCCGTAGACGCAGCTGGGAGCTAGCTGTAGCACAGATGGATGGCCCTGCAGAGAACCGTAATGTCTGGCGGATTCCCAGTGCCCTAACGGGAAAGCGTAAACGTGCGTATCTCCCCGCACTGGTAGGACCCGGCGGTCGACCCCTTGGTCTTCCCCTCGAGAAGGCAGAGTTTTTGGCTGAAAGTTTCGAGCGACAGTTCGCTCCCAACCCAAGAACCCGGCCATCACTGAGCGAATCTGCCGCGCGGTAGAGCGCTTTCTATCGGCCGGTATCACAGTCCAGCCGGAGCCCATCTCGCCGAAGGAGGTCTCTGAGAGGATTGTTCAGCTCAAGCCCCGGAAGGCGCCTGGCGCAGACGGAGTCATGAACTTCGCACTCCATCGCCTTCCGGAGCGAGGAATACAGTTCCTCTCTGATCTGTTCAATATATGTCTCAGACTGGCCTACTTTCCCGCGAAATGGAAAACGGCTACAGTTATAGTGATACCCAAGCCGGGAAAGAATTCTTGTCGCGCGGAAAACCTCAGACCCATCATGTCCGCGACGTCCAAGGTTTTCGAGCGATTGATCCAGCGTAAGATCCGCGACCACCTAGAAAGACTGGACGTGCTGATCCCCGAACAGTTCGGCTTTCGTGAGCTGCACTCTTCGACATATCAGCTGATGAGACTCGTGGAATGCATTACCGAGGCTGGCTGCCAAAGCAAACAGACGACTGTGATCTTCCTAGACTTAGAGGAAAGCCTTTAAACGCGTGTGGCACGAGGGTATCCTTTACAAACTAACGGGAGTCCTTCTCCCAGATTGCTACGTTCACTTGATCGGCAGCTTTCTGCGAGACCGTAGCTTCCGAGTGAGAGTAGACCACGCTCTCTCTTCGGAGAGGCGTATTACCGCTGGTGTCCCTCAGGGAAGTGTACTTGGGCCTCTACTGTTCTCGCTGTTTGTCAACGACACGCCCCGAGTTCCTGGAGAAAAATTGTCGCTGTTCTCGGAGAACACTGCAGCTTTCGCCTCAGAGCCGAACGCAAGTTATGCGGCAATCAATCTCCAGCGCCAACTCGACGCATATGTCGGGTAGACCGATGACTGGAGAGTTGCCGTCAACGCTTCGAAGAGTGCCGCGGTAATATTTTCACGGAAACGCAAGTGGCCTCGGCCGCTTAAAGTAGGCCCCGTCGAGGTCCCCTGGACCAATAGCGTCAAGTACCTCGGGCTCCACGTGGACTCCCGACTCACCTGGCGAACCCATACACAGTACATCCGACAACGCGCTTCGGCGCAATTCAGTAGATTCTGGCCCGTGCTATCAAATCCGGTAATGACCCCCCAGCTAGGTAACCTCATAGTCAACAGTCAACTCGTACGTGTTACCCGTGATTACCTATCGCTGTCCTGTTTGGGGATACCTTGCTCGTGGTCATAGATCAACGTTCCAGCTCGTTCTCGACCGGTGACTGAAGCTTGCGTGTAAAGTCCCCCGGAGGTACTCTTCTCGTCTTTTGAGGAGAGGACTCGGTGTCCGCTCTTTTGATGACACCGTGAGACGCCTGGCGCGTAGATTCTATGTTCGTTCCGAAAGAGTAACCCACAATTCCCTCATTGCAGGACTTGGTAAATACACCCCGCGACCAGGTGAGTCCTAGAAGCGACCTCGTTTATTACCCCGGTGGTATAATCCACCAATCGCAGGTCGCTTCAGACCCTCCATAATTAGGTAAAACAATATAAAAGGAACTCAACTGAACCAGTGGCAGGAGTCCTAACTGAGACTCGGGACACTGCACAACTCGCGGACCCAGTCGTGCCCACACCGAGGCAGCGTATATGATGGTGGGCAACAGATACACGTAGACGGTCAACGTACCTAGCTTATGAGTCATACCATTTTTGGCAAGTATCGGAAACAGAGAACCGAGACGAGATGACGCTCTAGTTCTGACTACCTCACTGTGGGTAGCCGACGATCAGTGTGGGCGCCGAAGCACTTGACTTCTCTCGACCACGGTAAGTACGTCCTGCCGAGTCTCAGTCGGCCTCGCGGCTCCATCCGCGCTTGGAGAATTGCACCGCAAAATTTTTGCCCACGTTGACGGCAACTTTCCAATTCTCCGTCCAGATCCCAAACGTATCGAGTGCAAGCTGAAATAGTTCGATCGTCCTGTGAGCGTTCCGCTGTGAGGTACGAATGTACCTCCGTTTTGTCGGCAAAACCAGTGCTATCTGGGTACGTCATGTCACGCAGACGGAAAACAGAAGGACGCTAGGACGCTACCTTGAGGTACCACGGCTGTACTGTGTTCCTCGGAAGAGACATAGTCATCTATTGTCACGCATAAGGTCCTCTCCGTCAGAAAGCTAGCAGTTAAGTAAATGTAGCAGTCTGGGCCTGGGTTTCCCGGATCTCGAATAATAGCTCGTCGTGGCAGACACTATGAAAGACCTCTTCCACATTCAGGAAGCAACCTGCTGTCTGCTTCCCTACATCCGTCCGTGATGTATTCAACCAGTTTCCATCAACAGTAAAGAAGCCGAACTGTTTGTGGTCCAGAACGTCAATGTTTCTTAGATCATTTTGTACTCGCTTATCACAGCTGTCCGAGACGTTCTAGTACCCCTGACGTGGCAGGAAGGAGACTAATATACCGGAGGTTATCGGCACGGGAAGCAACATTTCCTGCTTCGGACTGACTGTGGCCGTTGCCTTCCGCCATTTCTTGTAAACTGTAGGCTAGTCTAAGACACGTGTTAAACAGCGCGAACAAAAAAAGACTCCTGACTTCTTAAGACGAATGAGAATGGTTTTTGAAACACTGTCCGCGCTATGAGTATTTCTTGGTCGGAATTCCGCGATCCGATCTGAGTCCTCATCTCTAGAGATGGGTTCGAGGACGGCAGTGATTAGGAGAGACAAGATCCTCAACACGTTATCAACTTGCTCACCGAAGTTGCAGTCCATGAGAGGTTTTTTATCTACTGTCGCTTGAAACAGGAGCCCAGGAACTCGGCCTTCTCTTCCGGGCATCCCAGTGGTTGTCCAAACTGTCCACCAACAGTGGAGATGCCATGCCGGCGCCTCTTCTCCGCCAGGGCGGTAAGTTACCTGTAAGGGCAGCTCTCGACTAACACGTCTCCCGTTTGGGCTACGGCGAGCTCTCAGCAGCGTCTTCGGTAGGCCAGCATCACGAGGTAAAACGCCGCACACCCGATTGTACGCTGCTTTGTCGGCCGGTTCATGGGTCCTCTACCAGTGTCTCCGCTGCCGCTTTAATCGGCCGGATTTCCTGCTCTGCGTGTAGCCAGCTCTAGTCTCCGAATTGCTATAGGTTCTTTCTCAGCGAACGATCGCTCGGGCGTCATACCAGTGGCGGTTGTATTTGCAGCTTTTTGCACATCTCTTTCAACTTCTGATGTGTGAACGGCTTCACGCCTCTGAATACCCTCAGTGAGGGAATATATCTTCCTCCTGGTAGCGGACAATAGTGTCGGCGTCCGCCATCAGAACTGCTTTCGGTTCTACCCATCTTGACATCGTGTATGTGAAAAAGACAATAAACCGTTTGCCAGCTCGGGTAAACGGTTATGAGCTGGCTATCTATCAACAACGAAGAAAATCTGGTTTGTACGTTTACAATTCCTATTCTCAAAAGTGAATTTCTCGTAAGCTTATTGGTTCATTGGTAACTACTTCTTATGATTTCCTTACAGATAATAAATTTTATTGAACAAGAACTTATCAAACAGAGCAATTCATGTTCAAAAACTCCGAAATATTTTACAACTGATTGTAAAGCCAATAAAACATTTTTACTTATAAAACGCATATATTCAGTTACTAATTTTTAAAACGACTAAAATGTATTAGAGATACGTTCAAGACAAGAACACGTAAGCAGAAGATCAAAAGTTTACAATCTCGTCCAATATATATTACACCAAAATCTTCTCATTTTATAAATATGATAAACAAAATATCGATATTTTTGATACGTTTTATCTGAATATTTGAAAAATAATATGTATGAGATTCAGCCAAGTCTCTTGTATCTATAGTAAGATGTTTCATCACTTTGTATTCAATAATCTGTTGGCTATGCTGGCCATATCATTTCCTAAATCCAACATTCCTACCCCAACTTTTTTCTTCAGCTAGAAGGCCTGCCTATCTTCGTCTCTTCCGGTAGATAAGAAATGTCTATAAGACGATTGAAGGTACTTAAGTCTCCCTGAATAAGCTAGCAACCCGACTGCAGGAAAGTCCAGTTTTTGGGCTGCCTCCTTCGAGCCTACAGAACTGCCCTCAGTTTCACTCTCTCCGCTGTTGGGAATTTTCCTCCTCCGCCTTCGAGATCGTTCACAACATGCAACCATTTGTCACCTGCAATCCTACTCCGTGGCCGTATAACTGGGTGGTGATTTAGTAAGGAAGACTGATATTTTAGGAAGCTATTTTTGGAAGAAGTAAGAGAAGTTGGGAATACGCAGGGATTATCTGATTCTGCTTCTGTGATTCTCATAGAATACAGTGCATTGGAAAAAGTGTTAAGACTAATGAGAAATAGGAAGGCTTGTGGAAGTAATAGGTGGAAAGTCAAGTATGCTTAGGTTAATTTAAAACAAAGGTTTTTTATGTTTCTCAATTTATGCTGGAAATATAGAATAATGACATCAGATCGGACAGTAGCGGTTTTTTGTGCCATCTATATAAAAAGGGAAGTAGGTCAGAATGTGAGAACTACGGAGGGAAAAGTATTTTAAATGTCACCTGTAAAATATTTTCTGAGGCAGTGACAATGAGATTGAGATCGTTAGTTGAATTGCTATTACTGGAAGAACAGCATGGAATTAGAACAGGAAGGCAATGGTCAGATAATCATTTGCGTTGGAGCATATTATTGAGAAAAACAGACAATAAAATGTTGAAAAACACTTGGAGATTTTGGATTATGTTAAGGCTTCTGATATGATGCATAGGGAACTTTTACTTGATATTTTTAAGAGAAAAGGGTTAAAAAAATATGTGGTTGAAATTATTAAATGTATCTATAAAGTCTCAAGGATATTCGTAGCCGTGGGTGATAGTAGGCTGGAAATTGGGCTGAGACAGAGATGCAGCCTTTCTCCTATATCACTTAATGTGTGTATAGATGACATTCTACACGAGTGAAAGAATCATTTGCCACTTTGTAATTGAGATTTTGGATATTACAGGAGTGTTTGCACCTTACTTTTCACTCAAGACCAGCTTGTTATTTCCAAGAACGAACTTACCTTACAGAGAGCGTTTCACGAGCACCATAAAGTATTTAAGAACTTTACTTTAATTTTATCTGTTAAAAATCTAAAGTAATGGCTTTTTGGAGCATTTAAAATGGACAAAAATAGAATGATTGCAAGTAGATCCATTGAACAAATTTCATCATATAATTTCTTAGAGCGCAGTGTATCAAATCCTTGGAAGGTTGATAAGTTTTAATAGTATATGTGGTAATATCCAGCGTACCTTAAGGAATAGCGTACGGTTAGGTAAGAAACGTTATTAATATTTTAAACGGTGATATCTCTTTCAAGCTGTTTGTACGGTAGTGAAACATGGAAAATGAACATGAAAGTCAGCTGCTAAGTGCAGAGATGAGGTATCTTAGATCAGTAGCCGGGTGTACCATTTTCAAGAGGAAAAGATATTAGTTTGATCCGTCATAAATTAGCTGTCCGACCAATAATCAACAAGGTGAGGGAATGGGTTGATTAGGTATAACGTACGGACACATCTAATGCAAAATATACAAGGCCCGTAAGTGCCAAAAAAGTAGAAGTTTGAGACGTCCTTCAAAAAGATGGAGAGATCAGTTGTAACAACAAACAACGTAATACAGTTTGAGTCTTATACTTGCAAAGGAGAAGAAGAAGAAGAAGAAAGAGGACGAAGATGACGAAAATGAATAAGAAAATAAATTTCAATAAAACCTTAATTAGCTTTCATTATACTGGTTTGTTGAAATGTATTGCGACAGTACAAATAAGTGATGTACTGAGCATTGAATGTAAAAATTTAAATATACCTAATAAACTGTAAATAATTAATAATGTATTACAAATAAGCATGTCAGGGATTGCAAGCTTGGCTCAGACAAAAATATGAACAGGTGTTTCGACCTGAATCGACGTGCACACACACACAAATGTAACTGAAAGTGTGTACACCAGTATTTTGCTAGTGTGTGTGAACGCAGGTCTATGCAGGCGAGTTTACCACCCCAAGATGAATAATTGCACAATTATTGTTTTTCCGCAATTATTCATAAACTATAATTAAGAATTAAAATCCAAAACCACAATAAAATGTAATAAAATTTACTAAATACTGTGTACGCAAATCACGCGAAAGTGCCACACCGTACGAGTGTAATAGTGAAATAACTGTGTACAAATCGAAAGGGTTAAGTTGCAATGTCCGAAATTACAGTGAACATGTGTTGAAAAAATAGTTATAAGATAAGTATAAGAGTAGACTTACAGGACTCTGCAATTCGCAGAAATATAAGAAATAGCGAAATTGACAAGGAGGGGGGAAACTGAACCCAGAAACAATTTCAGACATGTCGATTTCGTACCACTGCAGGTGTTAACCAAAACATGGGTATAAATAGGACACGCAAGCTACAGTGGTTCTCTTTCTGAAATCATCCACGGTGCAGCGGAAGCTTCTGCCCGTCCGCACAGAATATTTAAATTTTTGTAAATAGTTTCATCCTTCCAGTTACATAGAGTTGTGTAACTGGATTGTAAAACAAACCATATTTAAGTAGTAACAAAATTACATAAGAAGATCCACATAAGAAGGTTAACTGACGTCCGAGACAGCACGAGGAGAAGTTCCAGAGAGCGATACGACGCTGGACAAGAGAGAGAGTCGACGCTGGACAAGAGGAGAAGAGAGACAGTCGACGCTGGACAAGAGAGGAAGTCGACGCTGGACAAGAGGAGAAGAGAGACAGCCGACGCTGGACAAGAGGAGAAGAGCGAGTGATGCTGAAGTTCGAGACGAGGACGATTACAGAGGGATCCAATGATTGAGTATGATTGACGACGATAAGGTGATAAACAACTTATTTATCTCTTAATCGAACAATTAACGTAAAGACAATGAAAGACATTCTTGTTCTATTTAAAAGTAAGAGTCAATGTTTATTGTAAAATTTGAATTAAAATCATAGATGCTATTGAAATAAGATTAACGTAAACAAGAGCTCAAAGTAGTATTGAAATGAAAAGAATTTAAAGCGTTTAAGTAAAAAATTAGCGTTAAATATGAATCAGTACTGAGAAACAAAAGATAAATTCAGTAACTATTGATATTTTGAGTTACATTGCAATATATAAGAAAATATTTAAATATTGATATTTTGAAACACACCAATCTTGAACGTGAGACCGGTCACGTCAAATTTATGTATATGTATCGTTGCATAAGAAATATCGCTTCCAAAGTGGGGCATCACAAATGTAAATTATATTATATTTTCAACGTTAAATACGTTATATAGTAATGGCGCTCCAAGATCGTGGGGCTATTCAAACACAAATAGAAGTGTATTTGTATTTGAAATTAAATTTAACAAAATATGTATCGTTGCAGTATTTTTAAAATTGTAGTGTTTCCTATGTCTATATGTGATTAAGTTTATAACTTTTCCCAGACAAATTTATTTACTCAGTAACAGAAACAAAATTATAAATTTACAAAAATGATATTGAGAAATACTGGATTACGCTTTACGGTCAAAACGTTTTGATTTACTTAATTCAGAAATATGCCACAAGTAATTAATGAATGAAAGTATCTCTTAGGTTAACAGTTAAAACTACATGTACTTACATTTATAACTATAATAGTTACATTTACAAAACGACTGTAATAGAAACGAAACGAAATAATCAACCAACAAATTCCAACGCATTTAGAGAACTTAGCAAAGTGGTTTCAAACTTTAATTTCATCAGTTGTTTCAAACTAATATTAATTGCGAAAGTTTTGAATACCGTTAGTATTAGCAAGCACAACTGATTTATCTTCCTTCAAATTTGTTACAAAGTACACAAGTACCACAACTTGTAGGTTGCATCCTAATGCAAAACAGGTGTATGTTTGCACCATGGAAAACGGTTTCAGTGATATACGAGCTTAGCGCATATACGTTATGGCACACTTAAACTAAACGATACGGTAGTTCCACAAAACAGGAAGACGATGTTCATATCGTAATGCGTGCCAATTGTAATAGTTTTAAATATTAAATTTTATTACATTTATTAATTTTATTTTATAATAGTAAATGTTAATTTAATTTTTTTGCGATATTTTTGATAGAAATTAGAGCATCAATGAGCGTTTAATAACTATTGCTTGCACTAGAGAAAATTTGTGTGTACGTATAAACTATAAACATACGCATGAGTACACATATACGAGGGTAAGTCAATAAGTATCTCCAAAGAATGTTTCATTATTGTAACAACAGTAGAAATCTGAGAGTTTGTTTACTTTTCAACATAGTCCCCTTGCTTTTCAATACACTTGGTCCATCGTTGGACAAGCTTCCGGATGCCCTCTGAAAAAAGTTTTTCGGCTAAGGAGCAAGCCTCGTATGCACCGCTTCCTTCATTTCTTGGTCTCTAAACAATCGGCGGCCCCTTAAGGCATCCTTTGCAGATGATACGCCGCTTCATCGATAGTCACTTTTCGGTTGGTCTGAATTATGGCTTCAACTTGTTCAATAATAGCATCAGCAGTGGTAGAATTTGGCGTCCTGTTCTTTTCTCGTCCTTGATACTTGTCCAAAAGATATTATCCCCATATTGTTTTGAAAGTCTGCTATGGATTTCGGCTCCTGATACACCTTCAGACAACAAAAATTGAATAACTGCACGCTGTTCTTCGTTGGAGCATGTATACGATGGCTTTTGCATGTCATATTTTCTGGTTCTTTAATACACAACCCAGATAGTTTCTAAAATTTGTATTAATCCGTTACATTTTGTAATTGTACTCACACTTAAAAATAACCTCAAACATTTGTTTTGTTAAAAAATTGGGTTAATTAAATTTCAAGTCTATGTATAGTGAGAAAGAAATATATAATACTAAAATCCGTTTTAACAGGATCAAAAGATTAATCCTGAACATAATTGACATTCTGGATATAACAGAGTGTAAAAAAGCAAACAATTTTTACCTCTAGATTTATCGGCGACTGTATATTTAAGACTAGCTAAAAAGTGGATGTAGGACATGATGGACAGCTGTGCATTGTGCAGACCACTACTTGTTTGAAACAGCAGTTTGATTTTACTTGGGATTACATGGTCAAGAAGACAATATCTGGTTGTAAGCGACCTAATTCCTTGACGGCCTTCACTTTATGACAGTGAACCTATATTAAGGATAAATGGTGATATTCAGTTAACTTATCCCCCTATAAAAACTACTGAATAATTAATACGCGTTCTACATACATTTACTAAAACTCAGTGTCGTTGTTTTATATGCGTAAATTATTTTAATGCGATCAGTAGTATTGTACGAACCATTTAGTGCTGTACACAACACGTGAAACTGAAGCTTGCAAAGCTGTTTCAGTATACGTAGGACTACTGTTCACCACAACTCACATGATCAAATTATGGGGAAGCAAGTGATAGATTGCTATGAAAATTGAGATGAGAACCATCGTCTGCAATTATTAATAATGCGCAGAATTGCAATATTTTAAGCTGCAAACGACAACAAGCAATTCAGCGAAAGAGAATTACATGCTATTTTAAGAAGCAATATACATGAATGTATAACATATTATGATGTCATGGCCAGACATAAATAAATTAATATTGTTCAGGCAACCATATAGAATAGTAGTTTATTAAAAATTACTTATGGGGATGGTTAAAATTCAAAATCTTAACTAGTGAAATATTAACAAATTATTATGTTAAAGAAAAAAAATTTAACTCTAATTAGTTCTGTTTCAAATGTTTATTTGGTTTAGTTTTCTGTACTTAAAGTAGGCTTATGTTTAGAGTTTGTGATGTAAATGACAATAATACAGTTTTTACTTTATTTCGATGTAAATTGAAAACTATGTCAGTAGCAGGAGTTCAGTGACTTTACAATCTACTGATCTCGGACAGTCGTGGTATCTCCGTAATGTTGTAGATGCCAGAGTCTCTCAGGGTCACTTTCAGATTGTTATTGGGATAGAAATTTCAGAGGGTCTAAGTCAATGCGACATGTTTGTATGTGTGTACCACAAATACCGTACGCTTTAAACACCTTTACAAACCTACATGGAAATTTTTGTACACCACGGTTTTTCAAACCCGGAAAGCACTAAGTTTCAAACTACGGTCAGACTAACACTTGTTTATAATACTAGGCGTGTCACTGACACAAATGGGCGGAGCATTTGTATTCGTAATAATTTATTTATCAATATTTTTACAATCAACATAATATATACACTTTAATGATAAACACTGTTTATTGAATACACTACATTATAGTACAATATTATCATTAATTACATTAGACATTATTTGTCATTAGACATATTCCACAACCTTTGCAACTCATCTCTGCGATCAACCATTGATGGACTTGTATTAACTTTTAACAGTCTATCAAAATTAAACGCTGGTTTTAATAATAATCCTTTTAATGTTTTCACTCTTGAAAGAGCAACATACGTTAATCCAACCTGAAATTCATTGTCTCCTAAATTAACAATTGCCTTATCTAATGTTATCCCTTGCGATCTATGTATACTAACACCATATGCTAACATTAACAGAAATTGTTTGCGAGTACAAGAAATTTCATTTTTCTTGAATGATGCCACTACTGGTACAATGGGTAATGAGTTCTCGTACAGAACTCGTCCTGTATATTTTTTGAAAGATACGAGTATACATATTGACATGTGATCGTTATAATTTTCGCATACAAATGCCGGGTCATAAATAATATTAGTTACTGTCCCAACTGAACCGTTGGCTAGTCCTTTTGTGACCCAAAGATTTCTTATGAGGATAACTCGAGCACCTTTACATAAACATAATTGGGCAAATAATCCCTGAGCATAGTCAGATTTTGCTAGAGAGGCTTCTGGCCAATTATGGGATTGCGTTGTTTAGAGCCACGGGTAGTTTATTGCTTTCTAGTTTTTCATAATTAAAGCGTTCGATTTCAGCATTTTTCGACATTATACAGACTTTGAAATTGTCCCCGATATTGTTTACATAAAATCTTCTAGATAAGAGCTGATAATCTTGTTCAATGACTCTATTAATAATCATTTGCGACTCTATTTAAAGTCTCTCTGAAATTTTTTTATCGTCACCTTTCTGTCTCATAATCTCCGTTAAAAAAAAACTTTGTTGATGTGTTCATATAAAAGACTCGATTGAATGGTCTCAACATTATTACCAACATTATAAAGACACCTGTCAGCAACCGGTGGTAGTTGGGACCAATCACCGACTACATACAAGCAAAGGCCACCAAAAGGAACAGCTGAAGAACGCTTTTTTGCTTGTTTAAGTCGCATGTCCATTTGGAAAAACAAATTCAAACCCAACATACTGGCTTCATCAATAATAACGAACAACACATCTTTTAGTTCTTCTTCAAAAGCAATTTTGGATTCACCTTTTAAATCTTTGAAAGTTCCTCCCCTTTTCTTTGAAGTATTTATTCTTAGAGCTGAATGAATAGTTTGTCCAGCAATATTGTTAGCTGCCTCACCAGTAGGAGCCATTAAAAGAGTTGCATCGCAGCCAAAATATGAATTAATTCTCCTAACCATTTCATTAATTACACAGCTTTTACCAGTTTCAGCTTTTCCCTGAATAACTGCAAGTCTTTGATTGCAATCATCATAGTCATTTAGCTGATATTCTACGAAAGATTATATCTTATTTTGTTGGTCGTTAAAAATAACATTGTATATTCATGAGAATGATACTGATTCCTAAATGTTTCTCGATTCCGTTCGATGAAAGAAGTTTTATTCTTTATATCTGGATATTTGTAATAGGCTGCTTCCCAATTATGAAGTAAATCGATATCACGATTACCTAGACCAACATGAGTTGGTAGTGGATTAGGCATTACTGCTGCTATAGCCATCGTCTCTATCGTCAAAAATATCAAACTCGTTATTACTATCCTGATCAAGTTCAGTTTCTTCTGTAATTAAAGACATGTGTAATTGTTAGTGAAACTGTCCAAAATTTTGTCGGGTATAAGCCATGAACCATGTTTTATCTGTACTTTTCAAGTCTTATTCATTACGCCAATGCTTATGTAAAATCAACTTTTGTTTACTATATAATTCAGTATTGACTGCATTGTTATTGTTGTTCACTTTAGGGAAAACTTGTACATTTCTTTCTTTTCTGTTTGTGCTAATTGAATTATTTCTTCCCTTAGAAACCTTTTAGCAAAATCGAATAATGTTATTTCTTCCATGTCTAATGGTCTACTACTATAAAACTGAATGAACGAGTTACTGTCATTTTCACTGTTGGTTCCATTAATTGCAACATAGTCTTCTATTGTTATGACAAGTATTCTAAAAATTCTGGTATATTGATACAATGGAATTGCATAGAGTAAATGACATGTTTCGCAAGCCACCGTCTCCTTCTCCGATCACTATTTTCATCAAACTTGTATATGCTCGACGGGATTCTTCATCCGGGGGTCTCTATTCAACGATTTCTTGAAACATTTCCGTCAAATGTTTCGAAGCAGGGTCTGACTTTGAAGCATATTTGGATACATATTCAACCACCTGGTATAAGGAGGTGACTATACTAAAATCAGTATTTGCTTTCCATGTTTGTGCGATGACAGGATTATACTCATTCAGGAGTTCAACATTCCTTATTGGTGTATATATCCAAATACCTTTCTCATTTTTCTCTAGATGAGATTGCTCTTGTAATTCTTTAGGATATTTGAACCTGCAAGTATATTCTTTGACATTCCACTTAAGACAATATCCTTTGGTACATCTGGTATGTATTCGGAATCGATTCAGCAGTTCTGAAAGAAAACGATTGTTGTCGATAAAAACATCACAACATCAGTTTATCTAATCCTTGAAGGATGTATAGTTGCCGGAGGATTGAATGCATTAACCAAATTGTCGTAATACATCATGGACTCAAAATGTCTTCCTCAGATGCATTATCAAGCGTTCTTGGATCAGGAGCACCAGAGATCCAAAGAAGACCGTGTACATGACATGAACCACTATCCTGTAATTCGAAACGAAACCAATAATCTGAAACTGAGAATATCTTACAGACGACATTTTCTATCAATAAAGTTGCACGAAACGAAAAATAATCTTCAACAATTGAGTTATTCTCATTATTAAGTTTTTGCCATTGCTGAGCGATTGTAGATTCATCTAACGTTCCCTCTTGCACGAAATTACAACCCATGAGTCGTGCCAGATCAGGCCACCAAAGATAAGCTGCATTCAAAGTAAAAAAGTCCGTAGGAAGATTATCACACTGCTCAATCGTTGATTCAAGTTCACCTCTTCGTTGAAACCAGTAAGATTTTGATGCTCTTATTTTTTCACACCAATAATATAAACTCCTTATTTTTTATGATTACTCGACAGCTTGTTTCTCAGTTGCTGTATTGTTCCATTGAAATGAGATTTTCTAGCAAATATTGTCCCTCGTTGAATAGCTTAATGACGCTGAACAGTGTTCAATGCAAAAAATCTGAACCTAGGATCTTGTGCAAAACGTCGGTTTTTATATTGCATCAAAAACTGAAAATATTCAAGTGCTGTAAGGTTCGTACTACTTGCTCGAGTATTATCGTTTAGTTCAGCAGATCCGTAAGGTAGTAAAGTGTGAAAAGCCATGCTTACATATTCTTCGCACGAGAATTCATTTATGATATCAGTACCTTGTGGCCATTGCCACACATTTTAAATTATATACGTCGACGTTTCGACAATGTTTATTGTCATCATCAGGACCTGTGTCAAAAGGAATATCAAACACAACAGAACAATTATTTGGGTAAACATGTTCGTGTATGTAAGTGTGTGTGCGTGCGTATTTATGTATCATTGTATATGTGAAGGAGTTGAGATAATTTGTTTACATCTTCAAATGTTTTCTTTAAAAAACGAGAAAATTATAATATCACAGAACTTAATTTATCCATTATTACAATTTAATATTACAATGTACACGTGTTACTTTCATTTCCTTCAAAAGTCAAATAATGTACAAGCGTCATCTGGTTCTGTTTTATAAATAGGGCGGTTGGTCTGGAAAAATTTACAGTTGCGTGTTTTTGGCGTCAGCAACAATTGTAAGTGCCTCACTGATCTTATTATTTAGTATAAGCTAGGTAAACATATAACAATCCTTATAGACACATATTCTGATTAGTTTTAAACTCAGTACAGTGGTTATCTGCGTTCTGCGTAACTACAGTTAGATGACAAAAATGAAGAGAATATAATTATGTTATACTTAAGTATTGATGCTCGAGTGTGTATTTTTTACACACTTGCTGGTTTTTTAGAATTAAAAGACGAAAATTTTAATACGCCTCAGTTTTATTGTTCATTATAATGTAATAAATACAAAAATAAAAAATACATGTTTTTGAATTGGTATATAGAAGTAAAAGTTTATTTGTAACTCTGGCTACTTAACATACATTTTAATAACATAGTTTTAAATAAATTATATTTTGAGAAAAATTAAAAACCTTTTGTACTTGCTGGTTTTTTAGAATTAAAAGAAGAAAATTTTAATACGCCTCAGTTTTATTGTTCATTATAATGTAATAAATACAAAAATAAAAAATACATGTTTTTGAATTGGTGCTGTACATTGTTTCGAATTATCATCACAGCCATCAGAATTGTCGTCATTATCAATCTCAACATTTTCCTCTGGGGCTGGAGCTTCAGCACTCAATGTTATGTTGTGCAGTAACAACTCGCAGTATTGGCTATGTGTAGGGTCTTCAAGATACTTGTATAAGATTCAGCAAATCACGTTGCTTAGCAGGCTTCAGTCCAAGTCGCAACTTGTAAAGCTTTGACAGATCAGTACTGCTAACGTCTCTATGGTAATGCTTGTTTACCACTAAATGTCTTTTCCATGGCCCATAATACGATTTCTGGAGGTAAATGTGTTTGTCTTCTTTCTGAAACATCATCGTAACTTTTTTTTCAAGAAGAAATACTCTACAGCATTCTTTATATCAATGAAATCTTCGTGGGTCATAATCTTCAGGTGAAACGGTGAAGGATGCTTCCTCTACTATTTTGTCCCATATTTCTCAAATTTCCTCTTTCATGAGTGACTTTTTCTTCTTGCCAATTAGACTAAAATTCTGGTCATTTGGAAGATAACTCTGCCCCAATATGGGAAAGAGGTACGTGACTTTTTGGAAAAGTTTCAGCACGTGGACTAAGCAGTAAAGAAACTGGACCATTGTCTTGTTTTTATTTTGTTCATTTAAAGATAAAAATCTGATACAACATTCTGAATTTCAGCTTATTATTTACGGCATTTTATTATTCCGTTTATGGCATTCATAAACGTTTAAGAACCAACATTTCAGGGTCTACAATATTTCGAGCTGTAAGCCTATATCAAAATTTAAAATATTTATGAAAAATAACGTATAAAATATATTGAACAACTTACTTTCAATCTTCACCGATCACTCGCTTTCAACAAGATTTCCCACGTGGTTTACAAGATTTCTCTTCTGAAAACAAAACAAGCTCATCATACCTCTTGCCATCCAGGATGTTATTTATTGTATCTACGAATATAGATGTGACTTCATTTGGTCCTTTATTATTATTTGGTCCCTAGGTACCGATAATTCTCACAGAATCATCTGACAAGTCATGAACACCACAAACATTATACCACAACTGTCTTGAATACTAAACATGACCACTTTGAATGTGCGGAAGAGGGAGGTTTTCCATGAAGTCAAAGGAAATGCATGTTATAACTCTTTCCTTAGTTTTCTTAATAAACTATCTTTTTTCTTTCAAAAGAGCATCGTATTTGTTTAGGTAGAGGGTTAAATCTAAAGTATATTGAAATTTAATACCTTCATCTGTAGCTGAATTAATCTTTTGTTGAAGTGAGTCACCGGTTGCACATGTATCTGATCTTGGGTACCCAAAGTGTATGTTAAAGATACACAAAATAGACCAGTATAATTTGTAAGGTATGTTTATGTGGTACAGCTCCAGAAATGTTGATGCATGTCAGCAAGTCTAATCTTCAGGGAGGTAGGCCTACCTACGGTTGGAATTATTCCTATTCGAGTAGTGCGATTTTCTAGCCTGGTACGAATTAATGTGATGTTCTACTAGATATTGAACACCACCAAGAAGCTTCCTAGGCCTATGCTTATGAATACCTTGTTTGCTTGTTGGTAACTTTCCAGTTTCCAATGAACTATTCTGTAATCTATTGAGCCTGTTCTTACAAATACCATGGAAACTTAAGAAGGCTTTTTGACATATAGGAACGTCTTTACCTTCGATACGGAGTTTGTAAGAATAGGCAGCTTCATGGTCTCTCCTTGCATCTTGGTCAGTGATCCGCTGCCACTTTCTTTCAATTAGGCGAATAGTTATTAGTCCACAGAGATGTGAGTCTTGGTCATTATTTGTAACTAGATTGCTGAAATCTTCAAAAATCTTTTGCTGCTTGACATCATCTACTTTGCTGAAGCACTGAAACTTTGAACATCTGAAATAGTGAAACGACATTCGTTAAAATTTTACTTAAACAAACAAAATCAAAATAAGTACTGTACATAATTTTATTTTTGATTCATTACGTTAAGCCAGTGGCGCATCCAGGCTAGTTTTTTGCAGGAGGGGTTTCAAATACTTAAGAACACTGGTTTCTCTTATTCTTTTCTTAAAAGGGAGACGTTTTTTATATTAGGAGTCCGTATTGAATAGAAATTTGAAGACAAAAATTACAGCATATTTTTTTATGTATTTTAAATTTTTTACATGTTTTCGGGAGGGGTTATGAATTTTTCTGTGTGAACCATTGCGTTAAATAATTTTATTTTATTACTCCCATATATTTCAATAAACGTTTATTGACTCAATAATGCATTCTGCAGCTTGTAATGACAAAAAGAAGAGTCTAATGTTACCACCTATTGCAGTAGGCCTAAATCATAACATGACAGTCTCTGTTAAGGCTACAATGCATACTGTAACATATTTAAAGACAAAAATCTGATACAACATTCTGAATTTCAGCTTATTATTTACGGCATTTTATTATTCCGTTTATGGCATTCATAAACTTTGAGAACCAACATTTCAGGGTCTAAAATATTTCAAGCTGTAAGCCTATATCAAAATTTAAAATATTTATGAAAAATAACGTATAAAATATATTGAACAACTTACTTTCAATCTTCACCGATCACTCGCTTTCAACAAGATTTCCCACGTGGTTTACGTGTTCTTCGCCTCGCACTTTTCCATCTCTTATAATGCTCTCTTTTTCCATCATTATCTGTTGCTTTTTTAGCCACTCACCGTGATTATTATCTTCCATGCTTGAACAAAACTATTTAATTTTGAAGACAATATATGTGATAATACAAACTAACCTGATTCTCTGAATGCTACTCAGACAATAAGCTACTAGTTAGAATAGCACAGTAATGCGTTCTACTGCACATTTCTGGAAAGAACCAGGCAGGTCCAGGACTAATCTGGTTTTTACTGGAAAGACGTTGGACTTGTTTTTTTTTTGTAGAATGCCCAATACTTTTCCACTTTATATATCAGGACAAAAATGTTATTTGAAAAATCAAATTATACCACTAGGTACCTCTAGGCATGGAGAAGCTGCAGGTGCCATTATCACAAAATAGTCAGTTTTAGACTTGTTTGGTTTTATAATTAACGTTTCAATTATAAATTTAAAACTGGACTTTTTGTAATCTGGCTAGTTCTCAGGTAAACCCTTCTCACGAATTTCTTGCAAATAATAAACGTTCCTTTACAAGAACGTAACACACAGAAATATTTTATTACCAATTTTATGAGCTATAAAACATCTTTTACTTAAAAAAATCTTTCAGTTACTAGTCTTTAGAAGAATTACGGTCGCTAGGTAGGCTTCATTATGACAAGTGTTTTGATATAAGTTTAATTTTGAAATTTTCCATATTTTCATAGTTGTTTAAGTTAACGTGTTGTTTTTAAGAATGTGCCGCAAAATAATTACGTACCCTCGCACACGCACACTACACTCGCGGCTAAGTAACCTCACGCACCATTTCACTGAACTGAAAGTTGTTTTAATAATTAAAAAACTTACAACAAACATTTTTCATAATGTTGCTTATCAGCATTTTTATGGTGTTTAAACTGCAAGATTCTCTACATATTCATAAAGCGTTTTTATATGGTTTCATGTGTTTTATTATCTGTTACTATTCATAATGCAATTACGTAGAATGTCTGTTGCTGTCTAAAAACGTAATACATCCACTTGGAGAAGAAAATATATTTAATAATATATATAATATTTCACACACACACACACACACGCACACGCACACAGAGATGCTACTATTTCAGATACTAAATAATGGCTTCTTTTTCCATATACATTGCATATTCACCTAGTCACATATTTGTGACTTACGTTGTAACATGCAACTCTAAACTGATGAAATTTGTTATATTTCCCTAAAGTAATTACAAGTTTAAAATTTTTTTTCGTTAAAATGAAACGATTAAAATTATATATTTGCCACAATTACATTTTGAGTATTTATTTTTTATATTCTATGGGCATATAACCTTTATTTTTTAAAGACCTATAGAAGTTTAGATGTTTACAAGAAGGACAAAATACTAATTCAACAAACAAACCCTACGTTTTTTTAGTTCACTTTTTTTCAAAGGAAAAGTGGAAATCGTATTCCTCTATAGAATTATATCCTTCCTGTGGATGCTAGGGGGATATTACGAATAAACTTCCGTTGTCAACAGCTTCCTTCAAAATACATCCTGTTTTTTGCCATATCGTCCGCTTTTAAAAGGTTCTGCTCTACACTGTACTTCTATTTTAACTCCTGTTCCCCACGATTACTTCACGTATATTTAAAGTGTACAAAATATTAAATTATCACCGTCGTCTTCATTTAATCCAGGTTATTTTACAAATTCCTAACATCTATTTCAGTACTTTCAATATGCATTCAATGTTCTGAAACCAGATTTATATTTTTTAGTGGCTCAGTACATAAAATGAAAACAAGAACGTGATTGTAGTGTAAAGTTTCTATGATTGTTCATAGATTAACAGATAATATGGATAACCAATTAGATTCATTCACCAAACAGGAGAATAACGGCCACGGTCAATATTTTCTTATATTATGTACAATATAAGATCACGTTTTCCTATGTACCAATATTATTAGCTATGAATAAAAAGGAACAAAGAGAAAAGAAATTTATAACCTACTACTCAACTCTCAAAATGTAATAATTGAAAACAAGGATTAATCTTAGCAGTAAAAAATAAGGCCTATGTAAGCTACCTTATAAAAATAAAGGTTCGTAAGGTAATTATTAGGTTTGTGAATTATGGCTACAGCGGTAATTTGTAACACTTTAAACAAATTTATGTGTGTGCAATATTATGCAAGGTTACGTTTTTCTGTGTGTGTGTGTGTGTGTGTGTGTGTGTGTGTGTGTGTGTGTGTGTGGGCACGCGCGCAAGAGTTGATCTTATTTGAGTTCAAAACTACGTCATATATAAAGATTAAATTGTAGGGACGAGAGAATAACGTCAGATAAAATCATTAAGAGTAATTTAAAACCTTATTTTATTTTAATTTAAAAACAAATCTGAAAATTAAAAAAAATAAATGTTCGCCTCTTCTTATAAGTGTCTATGTATTATAATCGGAGTAAGTAATAATCAGTGTTTAAATAACGCAAACTAATTAGAAAAATCATGTTGATATATATTGTAGAAAATATAATATTTACTTTAACATTAAATGCCTGACACGCATTGAGGAATTACTAATAATTCATAATTAACAATTAACTAATATAATAACTTAAGGCTTTAAAACGTTCTGATAATAAAAGTTTTCCAAACAATGTTTTGACAAAGATTGTCAAAGACGATGAAAGACTGATGTAAATGAAAGACTCTGAAAAACTGCCATATGAGATACTATTAAAGGCTTCTTATTAGAACTGATGTATTAGGGACTGAGTGAGGGACTTCGAATCATACAGCCCACCCGTGTTTTTATATATCTACGCACATGACTTAATTTTTCATGTTAAACGTTTCACATTTTACTAGAAAATTGACCACGAGTTGGTGCACATGAAATTCCCGCTTCTAGACCTTTCCACACTACGTGTTTTTAACTACACGTGATTTCATGACTAATTACTTTGTCAGTTAAATAAATGCTATTAAAATTTATGTAATATTAAAATAATTAGATACTAATAGTTCTTCCAATTTCCACGCTGATATAAATTATTTTTAGTTTGTCTGTTAACTGGCTTATTGTTAATTATCTTCACACAATTCGTTACGTGCAAAACACTTATTCACTTTCACTCTACACTGCACTGCTGTTTTTATTGTTTATAATTATCTTAAACTACGTTAACATGCATTACTCATACTAATAAAAATGTTGTCTTACAACACTCACACCCTTTTGCACAAGACACCAACTAAGGCTTATTTTAAAGACGTCCTAATATATTCACATTGCATAAGCCTATAGGTTGAATTAACATTTTTATTTTCACTGAAAATTAATTTTATTGTTAATTAAATTAAAAACTTTTTAAAGTGCAATACGTTAAATAAATCGTTAACACGCATAGACAAAAAAACTAAATGATCCCTTCTCTTTCTAACAAGTACTCTCAATCTGTGCAATGAAACTTCTATTTACAGAGTTTATCATGGGTAAGCCAATAAGCCAATATAATGTCCAGCAATTATATGTTAAGGTTTACCATGTGCGAGTTGCGTATACAAAAGCAATAACTACTCGTATTAACTTGTGTATTCTTTTATTACTTCTATTATTATAATAATAATAATAATTATTATTATTATTAAAAATGGGCAGTAATGGCAAGGAAAGAGATCCCACAACATCTAATTAGAGCAATACAGAGTCTGTATATGGAGAATAAAATCTTAATAGAAGCAGGGAGACCGAGAACAGTTGGCCGGATAGATAGGATAGAACCTAGATTTGGCCGGATCAATTGTGGATTACGACAAGGGTGTCCATTATCACCTTCCCTTTTTAATTTATATATTGACGATGTCATACAAAACTGGCAGATGTGTCTTCCAGACCACGTTAGGATCAGTCACTCTACAATTGACACTTTGTTTTTTGCGGGCGATCAGGCTATTCTGTCGGACTCTGAAAACAGTTTGCAGATGAGTATACATTTGTTAAATTGAATCTGCAAACACTCTGGATTGGAGATATCCACAATTAAAACCAAGATGATGGCTTTTTGTGGAACTGATCCCATACGGGCAAAAATTATTATAGATGGCACTCTCCTGGAACAAGTTAGCAGTTTTGAATACCTGGGCTACAGTTTGTCTTATAATGCAACCAACGACGTGGTGCATAAGTTTCATAAATTCAACTTTATGTGCGGGACCATCAGGCAAACCCTTAAGTCAATAAGTAAAGAAACACGCCTAAAATTCTACATGGTGATGGCTGTTCCCACACTTCTTTATGGGTATGAGAATTGGACTTTAATGAATGGCCAGGCGGCTGAAATGAGATTTCTCAGGCACGTGGCAGGGTATACTTTCCATGATTATAGAAGAAACATAGATATACGGCAGGAACTGAATATTATGAGTATACTCGACAGCATTGCCCAGTATCGGCTGAATTGATAGGAATATCTTTGCCGAATGGATGGCTGTCGCATCCACAAACAACTATGGAACTATAAACGGAGGGGGCGGAGAGTTGTGGGACGTCTGAGGAAGCGCTGGAGTGACCAGCTGTAATATTCGCGACCGTAACAAACCATTCTTGGTTTAAACCTTCAAGATGATGATTATTATTATTTCTTTCAAAAGTTAATTTTAGTAAAGTGGGTTGTTCGCTACATATTTGCGAAAGTTTTTACTGATATAGTAAATATCCACTAGTCATCTATGTTATCGCTACCCTCGTTCAAAGCCAGATGATCAACTTTATCGCTAACAACTAAGGTCACAGTACTGTTAGATAAGCATATCTGAGCCTATCATCGTCTTAACAGATGTTTGACGCAGTCGGTATTTGTAACCAACTCGCCAGAAACATGGGAGTGATTTTAAAGCATTTATTAGTTTTCTTAACACATTTTGGAAAATTACTGATATTTCCGTTCCTGTGTCAATTAAAATTTGTATTTTGACATAGTTTACATCTACCGGTGTTGTTTGCTGTATACCGGGCATACAGCATTAGGTTTATGCACATTTCAAGTGTGTGGTCATCACCAAAGCTTCCTGAATATTACATGGACAATGGACATATACCACTACTATTAACACTGGCATCTTTACACCAAGCTAGCTTATTACTACAATCAGTGTTACGACGTATAGTGTTGCTATAATGTTTAGAATATCAGTACTTATACAATTGTACCTTCTGATTTTTAGTGCTTGTAGCTGTTTATTTAAGCACGCCGCCCCGACGTGACGTTTTACCCATTTTCTTTTATCGGTCTCAGCAGATTCTTGTACTGCAGGTGCTTCATATTATGTTTTATACTTTTGATTTTAATAATAGCTTGTACTTTCGTAAGCTTGTGAGTACTTCCACGTCTATAATTATCCGTGTCTGTTGAATAATCTCCAATCGAATCCATACCTCGTTCACATTGACGGATAAATTCAACTGGATTTTCACTTCCACTGTCTCCCCAGAACTTAGCTTGATTATGTTTCATTTATAAGCTGTGTGTTATATTGTATACATACTTGCCTATTATCGATCTTATTACTTTATCTGGAAAATTGTGTATCAACCTGGACATGTAGTTCGTCTATAGGCGTTAACAAATCAGACTGCGTCAGTTGAGTTTGAGTTTTACATAACTCCATATGGTCTTTATAGGTTTTTATATTCTCTGGTGAAAAAGTAAAAAATATTCTGTTCTCAGAGTTTTAAAAATATTTTCTTGTTTCGTATATTTTTAATTAAGATTTTATTATTTAATATGCAAAGTGTATACGGAGAAACCAACAGAGACTAGGAAAATTATGTGCCAGAACATGGGAATTCCACTTGATGGTGATACAATTTATATATTACAGTTTGCTGATGACCAAATACTTTTGGCTCAAGTTTTTGAAGAAATAGAGTACATGAGTAGAAAATTGATACATGATAGTCAAAAATATGGATAAGGAAATTACAGAAGAAACTAAAACCAAAATATTTAAAACCATTGTTAGACGTATCATGACTTACGTCTCAGAAGTTCAGACTACTAATAAACACACGAGAACAAAATTAATGACAGCAGAGGTGGACTTTTGTACACGTTCGGCAACAGTATCCAGACGTGGTAAAATTAAAAAAGAAGTCATTAACGACAGAATGAACGTGAAAAATTCAATTGTTGATTGTATCCAAACTAAAAAATTACAGTGGTATAGACACACGAAAAGACTGGCACAGAAAAGATTGCCAAGTGCCAAGGAGTGTTATAGAATAGTCGCCACCAGGAAAAAGGAAAAAAAGAAGGATAGAAGAAATTCAGGCTATTTTGAGGGAACGAGAGATTGAAGAAGATCTTTAGCAGCAGTGGAAGATGAGTATTCAAGCATTTCTAAAATTTTTGGATTTTTAAGATGTATAAACATCGTAAAACCGGAATAAATTAAATTAACACAAATTAATTAAAAAAATTCGCTTATGCTAATATTTTTATTTCATATGCTACATACGGGGCATATGCGTGTGATTTAATGATTCTTACGGAACTTTCAGGAGACTATAAAAACTGTGAAAAAAGAATACAATAGTTACTGCATACATTATTTTAAATAGTTATGGTATTCAGTTTACATAAATTTTGTTAGTTTTTGTCTTATTTTATTGAATTTAGAACAATTTTTATAAATTGGTGTTGATAACTTTGTTTGGACAGTAACAATTAAGATTTAGAATTAATGATAACTTTTAAGGGTATTTATTTATTTAAGGGTACTTAAGATTATTTAAGAGAGTATTTAAAAAAAATGATAGGTCTAATACTCAATATAATATAATATAATATTATAGTATGTATACTGTATAATTATAAATTGTTATAAGATAAATACTATGAATTATATTCCTTTATTCCATTATTCATGTAGTTTCTCTTATTTTAAAAATTCTTTATTTCCTTTATACCATGATCATGTGTTATATAAATTGTTGACACAATTTATCAAAGTTCAAAGCAGAAGGCGTGTTATGACTTTTGAATCTTTAAAATCTACTCAATTCTTCACTTAATATTTTTGCGTGTACTATCCAAAAGGCTGTGAATACACATGCGCGAGTGCTTGCATGCGTGACACATACCTATGAGGGCATAGGTGTATACATTTTTCGTCTGTATCCTATGTGGACGAAATATGTTAAAAGCAATGAATGTAAACAATCGTGTAATAATCTTTGACACTTGGTATCACAAATTATTTACGCCTTCAAGTTATACTTGAAGAAGAAACCTATCGATGAACAATCGACCCAACAGTAGAATTTTAGTAAGTTTTACAAGAAACATGCAAAATATTAAAAACTGAAAAATGTGTTTCACTAGGTATACTCTAAAGTAACTTTTGAAGTATACTAAGTGCTTTACTTTCAGACAAATATAATCTATTCAAAAGATCCGTACATCGAATCTCACGAGTGAAAAATATCGTATATAACAAATGATTGTGTCAAGACTGATGAAACTCGGTAGTGCCATAACTAGATGGTTAAATGTGTTACATACGCATTTAACAGTCAGCAACATTTATGTTAATGTTCAATTAATTACTCTTTCTGGACCTAAAAACCTAAAAACCATTAAGAAATTAGTAAAATAATTTTGATATAAATAATTTTACTAACAAATTATTCCATTGTAAAACTGTTCCAACTTTTTCTACTAGTAATTTTGTGCAAACCACTATGTTGTCTTTGGTATTGACGAGCCAACAGTTGGTAAATAACCTGAAGATGGCTTGACTGCCGAAAGCGCTCGTCAATACCAAAGACAACATAGTGGTTTGCACAAAATTACTAGTAGAAATATTTGAGACAACTAACACTCCAATACAAAAATAAATTTTCTAAATTTAATATGAATTTCGATAGAGATGTAGTCAACACAAACCTTGTCACGTTTATGATCTCCAAATTTCACCTATTTTCAGATTAATGTTCATGTATAAAGGAGTAGACCTATTTAGGGTGAACTATATGCAGTGTTTCCTTCTCTATTTACCGTAAACTTATTTTGCCAGAATATACTTAATTAAAAATTAAAAAAAGCGTAATAAATTATAAATAATTTATTAACTTTTACGTCTATATATACTGTGAATCATCAAGGAATCTTCAGTATAAAATTTAAATATATTAATTTAAAGATCCTGTTGTTGGGAGACAGGAGCGGCTTTCACCCGTATTTGGCGACGTAATCGGGCGGGCAGTGGCCGTGCTGGTCAACGCTAGTGGCGATGCAATAAGGTAGGCAGTTTTAACCTTGCATTTAACTCCTGTCAGCTGATCACGGTTCGACAGTTTGTAACAAGTTTTTCTGGACCGTCCTCAGTTCATGGAACGTGTTATCTGGTCTCATTTTTCTTCCATCCGCTGACATGATGAGTTGGTCCGACGGCTTGGAAACAGACTTCTTGACTTCTATCATGCGCGAATAAAAAGCAAGTGTCTCTGGTGAGGTTATTATACAGTGTTTTATTAGAGTGTTCAATGTTTAGTTATTCTGAATATGTGGGTTATGTCGTGTGCGTGTAATATAAACGTATAAAGCCGTCCTTTTTATAACAATCTAATGTAGATTAAAATTATACGGGACTTCCGGTCTGACACCACGTGGCACTTTGCACTTAACTGATTTAAGCAGGTTTAAAAATAAATGTAAGCTAAAAGTAATGATAATGTCAACGTGTATAAAGTTTAAAAGAGAAAAGGGGTGATATTATGTGACGAATTAAAATTAAATTAAACTGTTTCTGTTTGCATTGGATGTACTATGTATGTGTTTATAGATGTTCAATACGAAGTTATTTTATGGTTGTGAAAATATATGAATTAATGGAACAAATGCATGAATAATGTATGGGAACATATCGTACAAACGATAAAATTAAATTTAACGCAAGATGTGTAATTTTTTTGTAATAAGGTGACTAAGACAGACATAAGCCTTATGCACTAAGCAACCAGAATTATATTCATGCAA
The DNA here is from genome assembly GCA_034769895.1 of Magicicada septendecula. Lineage (NCBI taxonomy): Eukaryota > Metazoa > Arthropoda > Insecta > Hemiptera > Cicadidae > Magicicada > Magicicada septendecula. The sequence continues at coordinate 326,436,912 of CM068372.1, forward strand.
AGTTTAAGCATTATTAATAGCAGAGAAGTAGAGTGCCTAAAATTAGGACAGTGTGAGTGTGGTGTTGGTGTTCCGAGAAAAAGGAACTGATTTTACTGTATTTTACGATAGCTGTGTACAAATGAAACGATGTTGCAGGGTCCCCGCCCCAGTCGGTAGAAAGGTTCGTGGATGGCGACTACAACACCTGTCACCTCTGCAGAGCTATGCTAACATGCTCCTCCAACGCCGTCGGATCCAACCCAGGAACACCCAGGAATGCCCAGGAATACATATCTACACTCAACCACTACCGTGAGCGAGAACTTCATGTGAAGAAGTGAGCAGACTCCTCTAATGACCAGGACCACACCAGCATCCATCACACATGTCGCAGGACTGAGTAAATTTTACAAACGCAGGTGGGATAATTACTGTTTATAAATTTCATACAACAACACTATAATGAGTTCAGGGAAGAAACGGACATATATAGATATTTATATAATATATATATAAACAGTTTTTTTAATATTGCTAGTGAGCAACATTTGTCAGAACCTGTCCTGTGTATACATATTTGCTACTTTCTTATTAACTGTTAAAAGAACACCCATTTAGCATGTTATTTGACTACTTCTCATTGTGGCTAGTATTAGTAGTGCTGATTAATGAACACTAATAATATTGAATTAATAATGAACACTGAACATCTTTTAAAATGTATGTACTTCTATTTGTCTATGAAATTAATTATGGAAACTGTAATTGTAAACTTTACACAATTCAATTGCCTGTATAATGATGAAACACTAATAAAAAAAGAAGGTTGTTATCGTTGAATAAGCGTTTAATTGCAAGTCCTGTCACAATGGGCTTCAGCATAATTTTTTCTTCCGTCTAGGTCAAACGCCTAGTTTTAAAATTTAATGTAACGTCCGTAGACGTTACAAATGGTAGCAGAGAGCGTGGTTCCATCTCCGTGTGCTGGCCAAGCAGGTGGCAGGACTTGCAAAGCAATTTGAAAGTTAAAGCAAATTTTTCCGGTGATTAAAGTAATTAAAGTAAAAAAAAATAAATTTCCTGGGTCTGCAAAGAGGGTGTAATAGCATATGTATGTATGGGGTTGGATACCAAATTTTGAAGTGCATGGAGTTAAAACAAAAAAAAAAAAATTTTTTATTGGTGTTTTTTTTTATATCTTTGTAAACTTAGAATATGTGATATAGTGTTGTAAGTTGGATTATTATTGTTGTAAGAGTTAGTGCAAAGTGGGCCATAATGTTATGATCACTTCCTTATTAAAAAGTTGTTACTAGCCAGTGTAGACCGGAAGTGGTGTTTAATTACAGAGGGGGAATCACTAGGTACGTCTCCTTGTAAAGTTTTATTATGTTTAAACTTCACCTGAGAAATTTTCCTGCATGCTTTCGTTCTGTCGGACCTTATCCGAGTTGGTCATGACTTGTTCGACTCCTCCATGCCATGTTATCCAATAACCTTCTGGTTCGGACGTGATTATATGGTTCGTTTTAATTTGAGTCTAGAGCAATTGCATCGTAATAGGGGAGTTACCCTGGAATATATATTCATGAATTAAATTTGTTTGGTGAGAATGCGGTTATGGTCGGACCAGGCACCCTTGTTATTGATTTGATGTATTGGATCTAGACATGAGCTTTCATTGTACAAAATTTTTCCAATTTTACGTAGCTTCTGAACGGATGATTGATGCCTTATACTTGTTTGTTGGGTGTTATAGGTTGTAATTATTTGGGTGTGTGTATATTGTGTGTTGTTATCGGTGTTTTCTTACCAGTAATATTTTCGGCATCAGTGTATATGTGTTTTCTTGTTCGGAATTAGAGGAGCTTGCTCTGCTTTTCGGATTATCCTTTCTATTGCTTCGTTAGGGGACCCTGAGATCACTTGAAGCTAATCAAGTTATTCCGTTCTATTGTTGAGATGTGGTGTTGAATTATTGTTTTATGTTTTTTTTTAGCAATTATGGAAAGTTGATGGCCGACACAATAATTAGATTTGGGTGGTATCATTTGGAGCGTCGGTCAAAGATGTTCATTGGTAGTAGTTGTTCATTTGAAAACGATTTGGCAAATTTGCTCGGATGGAAAGTATTTAAAGTCGTTTGTCGGGTGCTGTGTTGACTTTCCTTTTATTGAACAGTTTTGTTTGTGGTGCAAATAATAAGTGATGTTGTTATCCATGATAAGTTTGGTCCGATACATGGTCTCTTGTTGCGGTGAGGTTGGGCGATTTTGCTGCCCTGTAAAGAAGTTTACCACCTCCCTTACTCACGTATTGAGGTTAACTTATGGTTAATGGGATTTCGAGTGATGTTCGCGTGCCCTCGGCGCGGTCTCCTCTGCCTAGTTAATCGGGGCCGTCCGCCCTAATGTAGGGATGTGGGCCAGTCATATGTCAAGGATTGTGATGCCTTGTTTTGCTGCATATGGCTGGTCAGTCCAAGAGGTGGACAGTAGTGGTATGGTCACTCACATATCAAGGTCAGTGATACCTTGTTTGGTCTTCGGACGCGTATGTGAGTGGCAGCAGTAGGAGTAGGTGGTGGTCACCAGTAAAGGTGACGTGTAGGGGCGGTCCCGTGAGGTTGGCATGGCGGAGAGGGTCGCGTGGGAAGGATCATGGTTGAGAGTTTTTCGGTCCTCAGAAGGGGGGGATCGAAGTTGTCCCGAGTAAGTATCGGTCCTGGGGTCTTAGTTGTGAATGTAGGAGGCCTTAGGAGGTCAGAACTCAGAGGGATCCCCAGTTCTCGTTTTTCTTCTTTTCTCCTTCTATTTCTTCTCGCTGTATGCTGACCCTGATCAAGTCAGCATGCAGTTCCCACACACATGCACAGATACACCCACATGCACACAGGCATACACACTACACTTCTTCTTTCCTCTTCCTTCGTTTACACTCTGAGCGTCTTCCAAAGAGCGGTAATTTTTTTTTTCCTGAGATTTCCTCAAGGCAGCCAAGAGACCTGCGTGTTATGATAGGACAGCCAAGTGGCTACGGTTTGATTCAAATTTGGGGCAACCATGTTGCCCTTTTGGGGTGAGGATGTGCCGATGCAATTTAAAAAAATTTAAATTGCCCGGCCATATTTTGGGCCGACACGGCTGGCTAAATTTCAGACTCGGTGTTGTTGGAGACAGGAGCGGCTTTCACCCGTATTTGGCGACGTAATCGGGCGGGCAGTGGCCGTGCTGGTCAACGCTAGTGGCGATGGAATAAGGTAGGCAGTTTTAACCTTCCATTTAACTCCTGTCAGCTGATCACGGTTCGACAATTTGTAACAAGTTTTTCTGGACCTTCCTAAGTTCATGGAACGTGTTATCTGGTCTCATTTTTCTTCCATCCGCTGACATGATGAGTTAGTCCGACGGCTTGGAAACAGACTTCTTGACTTCTATCATGCGCGAATAAAAAGGAAGTGTCTCAGGTGAGGTTATTATACAGTGTTTTATTAGAATGTGCAATGTTTAGTTATTCTGAATTTGTGGGTTATGTCGTGTGTGTAATCTAAACGTATAAAGCCGTCCTTTTTGTAACAATCTAAGGTAGATTAAAATTATACGGGACTTCCGGTCTGACACCACGTGGCACTTTGCACTTAACTGATTTAAGCAGGTTTAAAAATAAATGTAAGCTAAAATAATGTTAATGTCAACGTTTATAAAGTTTAAAAGAGAAAAGAGGTGATATTATGTGACGAATTAAAATTAGATTAAACTGTTTCTGTTTGCATTGGGTGTACTATGTATGTGGGTATAGATGTTCAATACGAAGTTATTTTATGGTTGTAAAAATATATGAATTAATGGAACAAATGCATGAATAATATATGGGAACATATCGTACAAACGATGAAATTAAATTTAACGCAAGATGTGTATTTTTTTTGTAATAAGGTGACTAAGACAGACATAAGCCTTATGCACTAAGCAACCAGAATTATATTTATGCAAAGTTTAAGCATTATTAATAGCAGAGAAGTAGAGTGCCTAAAATTAGGACAGTGTGAGTGTGGTGTTGGTGTTCCGAGAAAAAGGAGCTGGTTTTATTGTATTTTACGATAGCTGTGTACAAATGAAACAATGTTGCAGGGTCCCCGCCCAAGTCGGTAGAAAGGTTCGTGAATGGCGACTACAACACCTGTCACCTCTGCAGAGCTATGCTAACATGCTCCTCCAACGCCGTCGGATCCAACCCAGGAACATCCAGTAATGCCCAGGAATACATATCTATACTCAACCACTACCGTGAGCGAGAACTTCATGTGAAGAAGTGAGCAGACTCCTCTAATGACCAGGACCACACCAGCATCCATCACACATGTCACTGGACTGAGTAAATTTTACAAACGCAGGTGGGATAATTACAGTTTATAAATTTCATACAACAACACTATAATGAGTTCAGGGAAGAAACGGACATATATAGATATATATAATATATATAAACAGTTTTTTTAATATTGCTAGAGAGCAACATTTGTCAGAACCTGTCCTGTGTATACATATTTGCTACTTTCTTATTAACTGTTAAAAGAACACCTATTTAGCATGTTATTTGACTACTTCTCATTGTGGCTAGTATTAGTAATGCTGGTTAATGAACACTAATAATATTGAATTAATAATGAACCCTGAACATCTTTTAAAATGTATGTACTTCTATTTGTCTATGAAATTAATTATGGAAACTGTAATTGTAAACTTTACACAATTCAATTGCCTGTATAATGATGAAACACTAATAAAAAAGAAGGTTGTTATCGTTGAATAAGCGTTTAATTGCAAGTCCTGTCACAATGGGCTCCAGCACAATTTTTTCTTCCGTCTAGGTCAAACGCCTAGTATTAAAATTTAATGTAACGTCCGTAGACGTTACAGAGATATGTATTGATTGATTTCTGTGTTGATTCGTTACGATTTGAGACGTTTCAATTACGTCTTCGGAATTTATTTTCATTGCGAGATTAGTGAATGTAAAAAGCTTTGTGTACGGTGTATGTTTTATTAACAAATTTGTCCATTACAGACGAGATTCATCCAACATTTCTAACAACTACAAATATATAAAATAGTACATTTACCGCAAATTACAATAGAAACTAAAGATTTAGTAAGTGCTGCTAAAACCAAATTAACGGTAAACATTTTTGTGTCATAACAACCGTAATGATGCAAACACTCACGTCTCCCCCCCCCTCACTCCGAACGAAGGATTTACCTAGTGTTTTTAAAAGGCAGTAAATATTATTTACTATACAAAAATTATTTTCCCTGTTATAAATTGTGAAACTTTTTAAATCGTGCAGATTACAAACAGAATTATTTTTGATCGAGTAGGTTTCTCATTTAGGATTTTTAATTATTTTCTAATTTTGCCTTTTGCGTTAGATTTCCTTAGAACTTAATGCTAATGGCATACACACTAAAATAGTAGACTAAATAGATTAGAGTTAAAAAGTCTTATTCTGAAACGTTGAAGTAAATGGTATGGGAACTAAGTAAATACTATTGTTTCTAAGTGCTTAAAGAAAGTAAATAGAAAGTCTTAAACAAGGTGTCTGTAAAACGTCTTGACGTGAAAATCTTATGACTTAGGGACTACAATTTAAGCAGGTTACATGAGTAGTCACTCTAATGAATATATATTTGTACCGAGCATGGTTACCTGTTTACATTGCATACAAGGGAAAATATTTTAAGTAGATAAGAATGTCAACATCTAATCAGAAAAAATGAAAGTCAACGTTTTATAATGTGGTGTAATGAGAAAAACAGATTTCATAACGATAGGTTTTAAATTAAGTAGATTACAATTTTCTCTCACAACATTAAATCCGTTTTGTTGAAGCAATAAATTATACGTTATGGAGAGAAAAGGAGTTTCAACGCTACATGGTTAAAACCACGTATGTCATTAAAAAGTTAAAGTTAGTCAGTATAAATGTTTTGAAATAAGTAAAGCATAATAAACTTTACTTGTTCAATTACCACACTCGCCTTTGTCACAGTGAGATTAAGAGAATCATTGGTAGACTACAACTACAAACCCTTATAAAACATTTAATTAGCTACGAGAAAAATGAAATCCCTGGATCGTACATTTCACTGCAATTGCTAACTTATAGGATTCCATACTAAAAGAAATCTGTACAGAGATTTCTATATCAATTTATATTTAGTCTGCGTATGCGTGTTTTAGCGCGCGCCTTCATGCTCCTATCGTCAACTTGCAAGACACCTACAGAGAAAATTTCTCCTTCCGGGGACAGACATCCCATTTCTATGTGAGCACGTGAGCAAGCAGCATTCACCATTTGTTCATGAGAGTTTTCTTTTTTTGACCAGACAACTGAATAACTTATGGAATTGATGCAGACAGTTGCTACTTAACCCAGTCTCATTGTACTAAAACGGTCATTCATTGAGCATGCTCTGAACTGACAAACTTACACACTTCAAACTTACAAATTTACAAACATGAAGATGCAAACGTTCAATTTAGTGTTATTTGTGTACGACTGTAAATCCCCCCATGTAAAATATTGTACATTGTTGTTCTTCTCCCCTTCAGTGTTCTACAATTTTGCCTGTTCTGGCTCCACCATCTAATCCAGGGCTTCCCCACACTTGTTCCACCGATCGGGTGATAATTCAAAACTTGCTTTGTAATCCGATCATTCTGCATTTTGAATACATGCTCTTTCCACCTTCCATTATATATTTCTCCATGTTGTACAACCGATTTAATAATAATCCCTGTCTATTGGTTGCATTTGTATCCTATATCCTTTAATAAAACATTCACTCTCCTAAGAAATTTTTATTTTTGACGGCTTCACCTAAGATTTCTTTTCCTAAATGCCTAAAATTCTGAACCGTACAGCAGTGTGGAAACTCCCATCATATCATAAAATTGTACGTGCAAGTCTTTTAATGTCTTATTGTTAAAATAAAATGCGACTGTAACACATATCCTTTAAAATTTATTTATTGTTAATCTGTAATTAATAAGAAACATAAAAGAATGTAAACAGGAGGTATGATCATTATAAAAAAAGGAAAAGAATGCTAGAATGAGACATGTCCCGAAATATAATGATAAGAGTATTAAGGTTAAGCTATTCAACCTAATTGAAAACATTGAATCAGAACTTAAATTTTTAAGCTCCATATGGTGCCAGAACCTGCTCATTCCTTTGAAGAAGATGCATTTAATAATAGATAAAATGAAATTAAGTATTTTTAGTTTTAAAGTTTGAACTAAAATTCTTTCCGTCTATGTTTATTACCCTTACGTGAGAAATACTTAAACGTGACTCTACATGTCTATAAATAAACGTATTTTGCCGCCTATCCACCCCTACGTGTTACATACGGCATCCCTACGTGCAACCCATGTCATCATCCACTGCACTTCACGTACTTCAGTGCTTTTTAACACACCGCCATTGACCTCATCAAATTTGGGTATGGAAAGCAAAATGATATGAGCCGAAATATTAAAAAACGCAAATATTCATGTGGAATAATAAGTTCAGGAGAATTTAACAAAACTTTGCTTATAGTTTTCACATTTTACTACAACTTTTACAACATGTAGATTTTGTTAAACTTTTTCCAGAAATCTAATGTAAATTTGTTGGAACCGTAATTAAACTTTCTATAACTACCGCAAATTAACAAACTACAGGGAATTAAACTTGTAGAAGTGTTTTTAACAAAATGTAAAAAGTAACAAATTTTCAGAAACCTTCGTTTATAGGATATTTAATTAACAGATTTCAGTTGACTTGTCAAGGACACCAAATAAATGAAACCTTACTGTATCTCAAAAGAATGAATGATTTTAAAGAATAACAACGTCACAAAATAATTAGAAGTTTTTATACTGTCCTCAAATACTGAAATACAATCAGTTATTTACAACAACAATTACACGTAACCTACAAATTAAATTAAAAACTATTTATTGTTGAAAATAAAAATGTATAAAAAAGAAACTACAAAAGAAAAATGAGAAGAAAAAATTATCAAGAAAGAGAAAAGAAATAACAAAGAAAAGCTATCTGTTGCGAAGAATTTGTTTTGTGACCACCCGGAACAGCCTGGTGGTAGTGGTCAGAAGCGCCGAAAAAGGACTACTAAAAAAGCAACAAAAGTAGAAGACGACGATGAGGATGACGAAGATGAGGATAATTTATGCTTAAGTTGCTTGAAGGCGTTCAATAAAAGTACGCCTGGGGCGGAATGGATCCAGTGCACCAGTTGCAAACGTTGGGCACATGTGCAGTGTGTCAAAGGAGAAATAAAAGGGGTGTTTTTTGAATGCATTCATTGCAGTGACTCTTTAGTAATGGAAGACAGTGATTAAAACTTTATGCATTAAGCTAAACATAATCTTATTTTCTTCTATGCAAAGAGTTTTTGTTTTAAAAATTATATATAAGAGTTTGTTCAGCAAATTGACTTTTATTTAGCTCCTAAATCAACAACAAAAAGGTAAAGTGCTAGGTGGTCCATCGTACCCCACTAGCTGGGCCAACCTATCCCATGCACGGGGTAGGTTGGCCCACATGACAAAGCCCATAAATTATATTAATAGAGCCTTCAGTTGTGCAAAATTAACAAACATAGAATTTTTTATTTGTAATAAAAGATATTGGAAATTGTTAAAAATTATTACCACGGTAAAAAAACAAAACTTTTTCTAAAAATAAAACAAAAAACTGGGCCAACGTGCCCGGTCTCCCCTAATTACACATTTAAGGGTACACTACGTACTTGAATTTTTGAAACAGTAGGCACGGATTGTGCGAGAACACTATCACGAGACTTGCACACTTTTGTGCTACAGTTTCAGTATCGCTGACGTAACGTGACTTGTGTTTCCAATTTATATACTCATTCATAGGAATTTCTGTAACAAATAATTATAGATTACTTAGTCAGGTGTTTACGTAGACAACGTTTTGCATATGTCAGTAATTTGAAACCACTGAACAGTTTAAAAAATTATTTTATGGAGCTAAACCATTGTAACAATATTACATTTTTTAATATTATAGAAAATCACAAAATGTTAAATACTGTACGTAACCAAATAATGACGACACGCTATTTATAAAAATCACGTATATGAGTACATACCATTGTGGAATCTTGTAGAGATCGACTATAAATTATATTGTAACAACACAGAATGTAAAAGGTGCGATTACGAGCACGTTGCAGGTGAGCAAATATATTTGGTAAAGTAGACGAGTGTATTAAACCTCTTTAATTTAGGTAATGTGCACATTGTAAATATTAAAACTATAGTAAAAGCTTTAAAAGTGTCCATAAAAGTAAATGCTTGCTTCATAAGCAATTAGAACATTACTGACACCTCTTAAAATGTAATACTACAATACTGTAGAAACTCGAGTTAATTTCCTGATGCAGTCAAAAGTATAACCTGGTTTTAGATAACCGTTGTCTTTAACATAAAGTTCAATTGAAAAATAGCAGATATTTTCTAGGAAGTGTTGTATGTTTTTTTTACTATTTTAATTTAAACATAGTTTCTGAAATTAATTTCAAATATCTATTATGCCCTAACTAATACTTACTTACTTCTTTTATGTTCACTGAAATGCAATGGCATATGCAAACATCAATCTGCGGGGGGAGGGGTAAATACCTTAGTAGGCGTATTATTTTCTTTATTAAAAAAGTATTATTCGTAATTGGGAGACTTATGTCTCCTTATATTTTTAATCAGTAATTTCAAAAACATCACATTTTTTTATAAACCATATTTTTTATTAAATTCTTATATCTATTGTAATATTATACAATAGATTCATTTTACTTCAATTAGACTATTATTTTTATACATTAATGTCGGTAGCACTGGGAATAAAGTTTTGCAACATTGGTATTTTAACAACTATATATTTCAAAATGACCTGCTAATAACTAATTCTGTCAATAGAAAAAAAAAGTTTTCATTAAACTCTTATACTTCTTACTGTTATACTAATATTTTACTAATACATAATTAACGAAAAATTAGACAAAACCATATTTGCTGAATTCTTACAAAATTAACACCAGTATCTGGAAAATGAAAAAGAAACAATATACAGTAAAAATAAGAATTAACTTAAATATTATTTTTAAATAGGTAAACCATTTTTGTGTCCAAGACAAGCAAATTGTAATTTAAAAAACCAAGATTATTCTCCTATTTTCTTGATTGGTAAACCGCTCAACAACATTTTCAGGAGAGGTATCAATTTTTCTGTATATATTGAGCGAATCTAGCTTATTAAGCCTTGTCTCCGATGTTGTAGAACTCAGGCACGTTTTCAACAACCTGAGAGTAGAGGAGGAGCGTTCTAGCTCAGCTGACGTCACTGAGAGTACTTTTAAAATTTTTCGGACGTTGGGAAATATATCTGGATTGCAAGCTTGCAGAAAAACTAGAGCTGTGTCTGGAACAATCATATCTGGTTCATCGACCCACTTTTGCTGCCATATTTATCCTCAAGTTTGAAGTTTCATCTTGGAAATGTCAGGTAAATGATACACGCAACAAACTGCTTGATTGCTTGAGTAGGAGCCTTAGTGACGGAATGATGTATGAATACTTGAATATAATACATTTTATAAAATTAAGGTCCGAAACGGGTTTTTAACTTAACAATGCAGTGATCAACAAAAAGAATATATAAATTTAGCTTGTAGTGTTGTTTCACGTCCAATTCCTTGCCATCATGTGCCTAACATTTTTTAGGCACCTTTGATAGAACCTCATGTTCATCTGCAATTTCATTGATTTGTTTAAACAGTGAGTTGAAAGGTTCATCCACATTTCTCCGCCTCTCTTTCAGAACATTTTGCACATTAGTTACTGACTTTTTGGCTTGGTAAAGATCAATATTACGTTTCTGCAAGTGTTTTGTTACTGGCAGCATTAGACCGGTGATTTCAACACAAACTACCAAGCAAGCTAAACATTCGTACCTTAAAATAGCATGCAAAAGAGAGGAGGCCATAGAAAGTTTTGAGCCTAACTCGTTTATTTCCTCAAGAGTTGTGACAATGGTGCTAAAAAATTCTAAGAAATCGATAAATGCTGTGTGTCTCTCCACCCAATTTGTCTCACATAGCTAGTCAAAACAGTTATGTTGGTTTATTCATAGAAATATGTTTCTTAAGTACTTATTGCGTTATATAGCTATCTGTGATAAAGATAGTTATATTTTTAACAGTACTTAGCATATACTTTATCTGTCAGAAGGCAGATTCACTTTTTGTAGCTGAGACGACCGTAAAGTTTAAAACGTTGTTCCAGCAATGAGTATATTCAGCGTATTGTTGTATTTCCTTAATTTTAGCTTGAACACGCTGCAATTTTCCTAGCATATTTGATGCCCTGTCATACCCTTGACCACGTAACTTAATATCAAAATCATGGTCTTTACACACTTTTAATATCACATCAGCCAAGTCCTCTCCCGATCATGAGGTAAATGCAACAAAGGTAAAAAATATTTCAATAATTTTTTCTTTTGTAAAAAAAAGGACACAGATTGACATTTGTTCAGTACCAGTTTTGTCTGTGGTCTCATCACACAAAACTGAGATATACTATCACTTGTTAGTATCAGTTATTATTTTTCATTGATCAGGTCTCCACATATTTCAGTTAACTCATTCTGAACGCGGTGACTTATATACAGTGCATTTTTTGAACCCTCTTCTACATGCTCTTTTAATATATTCTACTCTCTGAGGCGGCCGCCAGTAAAAAATGGAAAAGCCTCGTCACCGACGGTCCAATCAACCCCAACCTCCCTCGTGCAGTGTGAGTCGCCAACTTCCGACTAAAAACCGGACACGACTATCTCGCTTCACATCTGCACCGCCTCCGAGCGCTGCCAACCCCTGAGTGCCAGCTGTGCGGTCACGCGACGATGGACGCCGACCACCTGAGAGGCTGCCCGGCCTTAGACCACACCCCGTCCAACGAGGACACCGAGATCGCCGAAGCCCGACGCTACTGGTCAGCGCGTCACCTAATGGCTCAACAGCCAAGGGTGGGCGTTGCCTAGTAAGTAAGTAAGTCTTTTAATATATTCTTACCAGCTTCTAAGAAATTTAAGGAGAGCGGAGAGCATTAAGGGTTCCTCGATTTTGTTCATCTTCTTGGAGAAGAGAAGAGCACCTGCATTCTCTATGCCGTCGAAGAGGAATATTTTCCCTACCATGCAGAATAATTGTTTTCACAATACTCACCAACATTTTACTATTTTCAGCCACCTTTTTTTTTACTGAACTGTTTGCAAGTTCTTGTACATTGCAAGTTATATTTTTTTTATTTTGCTTAAACGATTCTGCATACAGTAAACTGTTTACATGGTACTGAGATGACCAATGATTTTTAAATGTTTCTAAGGCTTTTTTTTTACTTTTTAAGTCGACGATTAACAAGATTGCAATATCAGCGTTGTGAAAAGTTTTTTCAAAACAAATACAATATTTACACTGCGCGCCATCTTCACATTCAGAATAAACCAACCAATCATATTTTAACAACCAAAATTACTGGAATAATCGCATAATTCCACCTTCGTTTTTACAGGAAATTTGTGGTCAGCCATACTTTCAATGTAATTTTTATAAAGGTCGGCATAATTCAGGTTATCATCAATTTGAGGTTTACATTGTTATAAATTACTAATGTCTTCTATTTTACTTAATAATGATGATTTGTTTTGTGAAATAACATTTGTGTCAGAACAGCCAGGATTTATAGTTTCACTGTTGTCAGAGAATTTAGAAACAAGCCCGGAAACATCGCTGCCATTACCACAAGCTTCACTATACAAGTATCTGGCTGAGACGATGTAGAAGTTGACAAAGAACATGTAAGTCTTTCTGCTACACTATTACACTTTACTAATTTAGTTTTTGTTACAAAGAAATCCAAAGTGTTGACATTCTTGTTTGGTACTTTTGTCTTGTCATCAAACTTGGCTCTATTAATTACCATGTTTGACGCAACAAACAATCAAATAATCACTAATAAAACTAAAAAAACGGCGAATTTAATAAACACTGTGTTGCCAAACAAACACAAACGTGAAAATGGCGGACGGTGACAACAACTGTGCACGAGTGGTGTAAATATAGCCTGAACGACTTCCGCTGATCAATCCCGAAAATACAGGAATATATGAAAAATTGTAGAGGCCACCTCTCACCCGTGGCGCTCGTGCAGCGAATTTCTGTTCGTAGGGTACAGGCAATAGTGAAAACTCGAAATTTTGTTGCCGTGGACTGCGTGCATGTTTTGAAGGGCCTACACGCCGCAGGCAGGCGTGCAGGATTTGGTTAGTTATGTTTATACCTTCAGAAAATACGATTCATTTTAAATAAAATATTATTATTTCTAAAAATTAATTATTTTAGGATTACATACGTATATATTTATTCTTTTTTCTATTTAAGTAAAAAAGATATCCTGAAATTTCCTATAAATGTAAAGTGTTTTGAAAGCAATTTTTTTCATTATTATAGCCGCATTATTCAAGATATAAAATTAGAACCACTATTATCATTTTCGTTGTATTTATCGACTGATGCCTGCAAAAAATGCTGAATTTAACTTAAGTATTAAATAATATTTATATGAAAAAGGTTTATGTATTTATTTAAGTGTCATAAAAATATTATTTAATACTTAAGTAAAAATTCTTAGAGTTCATTGGTAGTAGCCAGTGACCTGTGTGGCGTTCGTGTGGCCTCGCCGCCGCGCCGTCAAATTAGAGCGAGAGAGAGAGAGAGAGAGAGAGAGAGAGAGAGAGAGAGAGAGAGAGAGAGAGACAGACAGACAGACAGCCAGACAGACAGACAGACAGAAAACAGGTAACTTATTGAACGTTACACTCTGCGTAATACATTGCTCAGTGAACTACAAATTATAACTCAAGTAATGATTGTTATTATAAACTACTTATTTTGTTAGTATTTATATCTCCCTCCAAATCGGCCGAAATATGCAATTTTGTAATTTCTAACTAGAGCCTAAATAAAATAAGGAAGTGCATATTACATTTTTGAGGTTGGGAGTAGCTTGAGCCCTCTGACCCCCTTGCGTAAGCCGTTGCTGCAAAGTAATTCAACTTTTCTAACAAATAATACTATTTTAACCCATACATCCTTTTGATTTAATATTCATTTTTAAAGTATCCAAGTCACTGTATTAAATAAATAATTGCTTATCTAATCCGTCGAGTGACTTACTTGTAATTCCGCTTGACGCGTTTCAGGGCATATACCCCATCTTCAGAATAATTCCTCTTCACAGAACGTCAGACATTAAGATTAAAATGTAATAAATTAAAATTAAAATCCATGGTTAAAATATTAACTCGTCAAAATATTAAAATATATGAATGCACAGAGAAGCACGCACTATCACAACATGAGTTCACTTCGCGTTATAGCCGGTGTACACCGCCGCGACGGAGTGCGCGATTAACATCGCGGCGGTGTACACCGGCTATAACGCGAAGTGAACTCATGTTGTGATAGTGCGTGCTTCTCTGTGCATTCATATATTTTAATATTTTGACGAGTTAATATTTTAACCATGGATTTTAATTTTAATTTATTACATTTTAATCTTAATGTCTGACGTTCTGTGAAGAGGAATTATTCTGAAGATGGGGTATATGCCCTGAAACGCGTCAAGCGGAATTACAAGTAAGTCACTCGACGGATTAGATAAGCAATTATTTATCCTTTTGATGTCTTATAATGTGTATTAAATCTGTTAATTACATAAAATATGCAAAAGTAGTACGTAATAGAACACATTATATTTACACATATGAGCAATTATAAAAACAATTTCATGAGTCGCCTTCCGTTTTATACAATTATGCAATTAAATATGGACGAGTCTAAAGTGTCAGGAATTCAGTACATATACATTTATTACAATTCATAAGGGAAGTCAAAACACCAATAATATCTCTCAAAAATTTTAATCATTCTTTTAACTGTATTATGTCTTAATTAAACTGTTTAAATTCAAATCCAAATAAATATTCATTACTTAAAGTAAAGAAAAATTATTTTTAATAAAAACAATTATGTGAATTTTTGTTTAAATACTGAAAATAAAAGAAGCGTAGTGAATGTGAAAAATTCAATTGTTGATATAAAACAAACAAAAAACTACAATGGTATAGACGGCCGAAAAGAATAACACAGGAACGACTGCCAAGGAGAGTTATGGAACGGACCCCACCAAGAAGAAGGATAAGAGGAAGACCATCTATCACCTGTAAGAAGAAATTCAGACTACATTGAGGGATCGAGATATTGAAGATCTTTGCATGGACAGGCAGCAGTGGAAGATTCAATCACTTCTGTAATCTTTGGTTACGGAAAATGTGTAAACATTGTACAGCTGGAATAATAATATTATAGAAACGTAGAATTTACAACCTTAGTTTGTTTAAAATAGGCCTATTTAGTTAACAAGACGGAGCTATTTACAAGTTAAATGGAAATGTACCTTTTCTAAAAAGTCAAAAGCATATCTTGGATATACATTAGTACCAGAAAACAATCCCTAATAATGTTTTTGTGTTTACATGTGGTAAAACTGGTAAAAACGTGAGTATATCTAAACCAAATTATCAGCTGTTGTATCACTAATGCAGTTACCAGTACTTATGTAAGTAGTTCATACTTACTGTTTTTATACAAACAACCTTAATTTGACACTACTTGATCATTTTTAGCCTAGCGTTAAAAACGTTTAAAATTTTAAATTATTATAACATATGTGAAACGAGTAAACGAGTTTTGTCTTAAATGGTTTCCTTTTATAGACTTAGTAATTGGCACACTGATAATTTGTGTCAGAAGAAATGACCTTTTGAAGATTACGAACCAACAAGATTAGTTTAGAACGATCTGCATAAAGAAAACGACCAATGCATTTCAATTTTTTTGCATTTGGTAAGTCGTTTTATAATATCGCTGTATTCGTGTTTCCAACTTCAACTTATATTTGTTACAGCGGATCCGGCTACGAATAGAACACCCGGCCTATTGTAGACTGTAGTGTAATTTGCAAATATTCCCGTAAAATACTACCAATTTATATTTAGCTTTTAATCACAATAAACGAGATGCTTTAAAAAAAGTATGTTAAAAGATGGTTTATAGCGTGTAAAATACAGGAATACATTTCACAATGATTCTCTGTAATTACTGTATCCAACATAGTGTGGTATAACTTTGATCACTCTTTTATTGTTTTTTAGTTACGAAACTGAGAGTAATATATTTTTACATTTAAATAAACGGTAAGTGGTTTTCAAAGTTGGACTCATACACTAAAATATAGAATTAAGCTATCCAACAAAAGTAAACAGTGAGAGTTATATGATGGCAGAAAGAAATTGATTTTAAGAAAACAATTTTTTTTCTAAGAACATACAAAATTTTTCCACAAACTGCAAGAAGCAGAAACAGATGCGGCTAAACCGGATAGATTTAACTGCATGTTTAAATTAACTTTATTCAGACTTTAAAATTAAAACGTCTCAAATGAGAATATTTATAATTTGTTTACGCTAATTTGACGTATTATGAAGTATTTGAATCAAAGGTATTTGCAATCAGAGGTTTACAGAGACGTTAATATGACAGCAGAAATGTGTTTAATTTTTTTAGATATGTAGCTTAGGATCAGAATATAATTCTGCAAATAGCACTCGGTCTCTTGTGTAAAACGTCTGGTTCCCATGTAACTGCGTGGGTCACATTGTAAATGCATGTGTTGGGAAAACAGAAGCTCAGCAGAGGGGTAGACAAAAACCCAGACTCTAAGGAAATCAGATGTACGACTCTGAATGTAAACAGATATATAATAACAAGGGAAAACGTATAGTGAAGATTAGTAAACAAAGAGTAACGCTTATATACTAATCTTGATGTTGCCAAATTTCGTAATCAAAATCAATAATATTATTAAGGAAACTTTTTGACATACAACATAGTTACAGATAAAATGTATGCACAGTGTATAGGCCTAATTATATACACATTTATTTTCATATATGTAAAACGTTTAGCGTAATTGAGTTATCTGAATGGAGTCTTAATTAAACAATATTCAGACACTATTCAGACACTTTATGAATAAATTTGTAATTAGACCTATCATATTAATCACCTTTAATCTAAATCGGTCTGGCAAAAATTAGTTTACTTATTATGTTAATCGGAAACCCATTATGCACACTGACAAAGAACAGCCATTCCTCTGACGGACCAGACGCCTCCGATTCAGTTGAGCCTCGAGACCGGCCGATGAAAAAAACTAAGCGGGTTCGGTCATCCTACTTCACATCTTCGGCCTCACCTACCAAAATTAACAAAGCTGCTAACAATGGCGGCCCGGAACATGTTTCTTCGGTTCTGCTGCCCGTGCTCCGTTTGCTTTTCTCACGGCGTGAGCGACGTCGAAAATTTCTACTGCCCATTGACACCGGTCTTAATTATAAAAAGTAGCTGTTTGCGATCTTGCTGTGAAAAGCGCGCCCAGGCATTCCTGGACTCTACTAGCTAGGACCTAATACTTGCAGTGCTGACTTGAACTTAGTCACTCATGTCAAAAACATTTACTTTTCGTAAAGCGACGTGTAGAAGATTATCTCCATAATTTTAAGCTGTCTCCAAACACTTAAAGACACGTCCCTGCGTGCATTAGATAATAAAACTGTTGAAAGTCGTAGCGGCGTAGGATGTCGCTAAGAGCAGACCCTAGACTCTTAACTAGGTTTCGAAAAGGCCTTCAACAGTGTCTGACACGACGGACTCTTGTTCAGAACTCACCAAAATGCAGATTCTTAATTGATGCATTCCCTGATTGCTAGATGTCTGATGGTAAATGCTATCTGATTGAATATAAATTATTATATCACCTCCGAAGTCTAATTATTAGATCAATCATGTACTCAGCCTACGTACATTATGTACCCGGAGTCCAGATAACCCTGTTTACGTTCGGCACATGGTTGTATATATCCGATCAAAACATTGACAAGGCGATATGCAACTACAGCGCAAACTCGACACAATTGTAGAGGCTGGTACTGTCAATCTCGAAGTGATAATTGGAAACGTCCTCGGCATATACTGTGCTAGTGTGAATTCCCGACATTCGCTTGGTAACTTTTGCTTCGAGAAAGACACCAATGCACTTGACTTCTAGAGACCGTGGTAAATAGACTCTGCCTGTATGCAATCAACATCCCTGTTCTTTCTGGCGCGTAAAGAATAGCACCTCGGAGCTCTTGGTCTTGTAGACAAGTTTCCAGTTGCCGGCCCAGTCCACAAAAACATCGATTTTGGGCTGTAATTGTATGAACGTCTTGTCAATGTTATGATAGAGGGTATACACCGCCTTGTGGAACGCATGCACGACTGATTCCAGGTTCCCTGGATAAGTCGTTCACGTATAAGGATAAGAAGAAGGACCTTAGTTCTTCTTTGTGGTACTCCGAATTTTATACAGGAAGACCTCAACCACAGATATGACTACTTCCTCAAATTGATGGGCGGTTTGGAATGATCCCGCGTTTGCCAACCATCGTCAATATGTCGAACCATAGCGATGGAATTCTACTTCAATTCTGACGCTGACGTATGAAGGGCTGGTAGATAGGGATGTGGAGCGAAATTGGAAGGTGATCAGACGACAGTTTTGTGAGCCAGGAGACATAGATCGTACAAGACTGGTTTGTCCAAGGCATTGGGTGCCGCGATATATTGTTCAGGATACAACGTTGTTTGGGTAGGTCCGATTCCCTACCATGGCGATTATCAATAAGCCTGAGCAGAAGCTTTACGTTCATGGTAGACCAGCGAATAATGCATTCGCGATGTTTGCAATTCAGATCACCTACCACTATGACCCTTCGGTGATAATCGAAGGAGGCCATCAGGTCAGGGTGATGGAGTTCTTCGTTGGGAGGTTTACAAACTGTCGCCACGAAGACGCCGCCAGAAGCTCGATGTATCGTAAAGCGGTAACACCTTTGCAATGTTCCGCCTCGGTGATGTGCTATAGAATAGAAGCATTCCCCGCGACGGCTGAATCGTTGTCCGCATTGCACGGACGGTCGTATTTGGCTAATCGAAAACGCATAGGCGGAGACTCGATCAGGTACAAAAAACACGTCGAGTTTGAGTCTGGACACTAATCTTTAGGACTTCCTCGAGTTTGTCCGACAGACCGGTGGATTTCCAGAAGATTATTAAGAGGCCACGTTTGAGGACCCGATCACAGAAGACCTTTGCAAATGGCTGGACTAACAAGAGGATGGACCTCTCTGCAAAAATAGCAGTCTTTAAACGCGACGAATTCACTTTGAAGTCTGGGCGAATTTTTGGAAGTCGTACGCCGCAAGAAAGTCGTAGGCGATGCTGGTGTCTGAGGAAGGCTAGGCAGTGCACCTAGTGATTCTCTGCGAGTAAAAGAGCAAAGGCTATGAGAACACGGTGGTTGTGTCAAAAGTAGTCTTTTTTGGAGGAGCTAGGAGCAGAAACATCAGAAGCGTGGAGGTCAATCTTTGTCTCGCGGCGCGCTGGCCGTTTGGACGTGGTGGCATGAGCTCTCGGTAGACCAGCGATGGGCCACGCGATTGTTAATTCGTTATATTTTACATTTGCCTGCCCTGCATCTTGAGAAGGGCGCTCTGATAGCAAGGTTGGGAAGCCTGCATTCAGTCCAGTGGTAGGGTCGTTTTTCGAAAGGGAGGACACGGTTCTTTAGGCTACATAATTGAGAAAGTAACCCGCTATCGATGGCAGCGGTAGGGCTATTTTGGAATGTAATTATCAACCAAACCATCCATAATATCCGGTATTATTTAGCTTCAAATAGAACACACAAAGCAAGAGACTGTTATCCTACAAATTCTAATATATGGAACATATTTGTGGTAGAAGTTTAGAATCGTTTACGTATACCTACGTAGAGATTTCTATTTGTTTTCTTGCGTTATTTATACATTTTTCCAATCGATATCTATCAGAAACATTAGTTTGTCTGATCTCAACATATAACAAAGGTTTTTTCTCTTTTCAAAAACGGTCATCTTCTTCTTTCTCTTGCTTTAAATATTTTAATAAGTTTTAATTTTGGAGGATTTTCTACCATCCTTGCACATTCACTTTTCTGTAGCTTCTATGTTTTCTTAAAGTTTTCCATCTACCCGTTCCCAGGGCTTTCTCTATTTCTTCTTCCTATTAGATTCTTCTATACCAGTCTTTGCTAATAGTTATATTATAGCTATATTCAGGTCTTTATAGCTATATTCGAGATGAAAGGCTATATTCGAAGCCTTTATAATTGAATATATATTACCAGTCTCTGTGCTTACATGAACGTAAACCTATTTTAAGACGTTAAGTATGTCAACTTTGTAGTTTTCTTTTGTAGTCAATGCCACATTTTTACTTCATTTACGTCGTTTGGTGCATTAAAATATGTGTTTCTGTGTGCCACTTTTAAGTATTGGTAATGATATTTTTGGTTTTGTAAAGGTTTTTACTAGGAAATGTATTTATGATTGAATCGTCGCGTTAGCATAACCAACTGGTATTGGTTATGCCAATATCAAACACTATTCCTTACTTCTCTCAAAATCTAAATGCAAAATCGTAATGTTATTCTTAATAGAAATTACTTAGGCCTATATCTTACTGTAGTATTCTTACCTCTTGCATTTATAATTAGTTATTAATTTGTAAACTTGTCAATTGAATATAAAAATTCACATTAACTTAAAACTTATAGTATAGTATCGCCTATGCATTGTTTTAATTGAGTTTTCCTTTATTTTTCTTCCTCATAGAAGGCGTTATAAATCCCACATATTGATCAACTTTATTAATTAATTTACATTTGAGTAAACATTCTTAACAGACGATTATTAAGTATATATTAATTATTTTGGACATGTGTGTCAATATATAAAAAAATATGCATTCATATGTTTGTCAATTTGTATTTAAATTAAATTCTACAAGTAGGTTTATATAATAATAGCAGAATTTTAAGGATAATAAAAATGAATATAATTATAATATTATATAGGGCTAATATAAACATGATATTGTTCATTTACATATTAATCAACGTTTAGTACAGATTTATTATAATGTAAAATATAATATTTGTATATTCCCTGCAGATAGGAAAATATAATCTCGTTGTAATAACTTTATATTGCTAACCTGAGTGGCAGAGCTTGATAACGAATAATAATTAGTTAGTTCATCGAAAAGTACCATGGTGGTTAACATCCAGCGGGAATAACGCGTAGAGACTGTACGTTATATCAAGCGCCTGTGTTGAGTTAATAATTTGAAATATTTTTTATTCTGAGAAAATCGTTGCAAAACCCACGTTCGTCCTTGCTCATAAGGAAAACGTCATTGTAAAACTCTTTATTGACTTTCTTTCCAACAAATTGTTTTGGAATTCATCTAGTTTGTTTTAGAATACCAATTATTTCTTTGACAACAAAACTTTTGAGAACTTATTGTGCACATTACAGTAGAATCCTGTAAAAAACTGGAAAGTGATATTGATAAAAATTATATCGTTAAGAAACCCATAACTAAATATATCAGTATGGAGAACCATACATGGTTTCCATGTTCTAAGATATATATTTAAAAATCATTTACTTGAATTCTATGTAATAATTTCTAAAAAGAATCCCTCACCTTCAAACTATTTTCACTATTTGTAGCTATTTTTGTTATGATGGGGTAGTCGTTTAATATAATGTTATTTTTGAGTTTCTTTACCTATAAAAATTAGGTCCTTTACTCTTATAAAGAAGCTGAATTACGCAGATAATCATTCCTCCTCCTCAACCGATCCCCACCATTAATGATATTCACACTCGTACTTTACCATATCAGGAGTACGAGTTTCTAAAATCACCAACTCCCCCTTAAACTATTCTCTCCATTTTATACATATCTCATTTACCATTTTACAGTAGATTATTATGATCCCCAGGATAATTTATTTTACAAAATTAAGTACTTTACTCTTTTTAAAAACAAAAAAATGCAGATAAACTACCTCTGTCCCTTAACCTAACAACCTCATGTTTGATATTTACAGTTTTATTGAGTTCAGTTTCACGATACGTAATCATTAAAGTATCTTATTTTTTAAAATAAAGTACTTTATTTGCCATCAAAAACCTAGTTTTTGAAAAATTATCCCCTCCCCCTTCAACTATCCTTTTCATTTAGAGATATATCATATACCTTCCTACATCGGATTATTATGACCTTCTTTTCATTACTTTATTTATTAAAATTAAGCACTTCACTCTTGTTAAAACGTAAAATGGTGAAAGTAAACAACCCCTCCCACTTAACTTATTTTCACCAAAATCAATAGGCCTTGAGTCCTCTAAAACTCGGGCATATATGCAAAAGCTTATTTGATTTTGTTTGAATTTACGGCAGTTATCGTTCCCCATAGAAAACATTCTACATACAGACACAACACAGGCACTTTTCGGAAAAGGACTTTTCTTTATATTTTGAGGGTAGTACAAGCAGAATCAGTCCTTATCTAGAACACGCTTTTTTTTCGCGATCACTATACTTCCATTTATTTACGGAACATAGAAGTAAAAATTAGACGAAATTCCAGTGCTAAAATAAATAATTGTCCTTCATTGTAATTAGAATATTCTTGTTTCTGTCACGAATTAAGTTCGTTTGTTTGTGTGTGTGCGCGTACGTACGTAAGCCGCCCACCTCTGTGTATATCTATGTGTATCATTAATATTAATTATATTTAATTGAGGTAGGCTGATATTAAATTAAATAATACTTGTTTGTTTATGGTGTTCTGAAGGAGATCTTTGCATTTCGTTTTTGAGTTCTTTCACTAATAATATTTGTAAATTGTTTTCTGGTTTAATTTAACTTTTTATTTGAAATTAATTAAATTTTTTCACATATTGCCTTGTTTAATGTTTAATAATAATATGTTTGAAGGTTCATCCAAAAGTCCATTACAATGCCTTTGTATAGTATATGTTTCATTAGGTCTGTGTTGTTAATGTCTGGAATGTTTGTGTCATGCGTTGCTTATCAAATTTTTCAAACCATTGGCTCTTAAGATTTTTTTACTGCTCACACATATTCTTTTACCACATGAGTATTCCGTGGTATCCACTTTTTTTAAATCCTAAATAGCACATCTGCCATAAATATTATGGCTACGTTTAGAGATCGCCGTATTCAAACATTGAAAAAATAAAGGGATAACACAATAATCATTACTCACATCTTAAATAACAATTTTATAAGGAAAGACACTCTTATTCAAAAAGGTAAAGTTCACAAATGTCCTCGGAGAGTAACAAAGAACAAATATTATCTACATAAAATGCCGCTATATTTAATGGAAGTTAAAAATTAAAGGTGTTTCCACGTAATAATTAAAAACTTACTCTTATCAAAAATACACTATCCAATAAAGCACAGTGAATAAAAATGTTCGAACACAACTGACACTTCTGATTGCTTCGATTCGCAATATCAAACTCAGTGCAGCGAAAGGTGTTTATTTATAAATAGCAGAAACGCGCGCAGTGAGTATGGAAAAGTTGTAATATAGTGAAGAATAATCACAAAAATAAATGTGCGACAGTTCCAGAAGTAACGAGAGCATTCAGGGTTTCGACTTTTGGATTGCCTCCATAATATTTTACACATTTCTACTACACTAATTCCGTATCTACCTGGTGCAGAGATAACAACACTGATGAAGATAATAAGAACTGAACAAATTATGATAACAAAGATTGCCACAAAGATTGCTACGTATTCACTATAAAACCCGTATAAATCTTGCCTCTATTTTTTTCTGTCTGAGATTGAACTAATAATTTTCAGTTTTTTGGGGTAGCCTATATATTTTAACATGCCATTAAAGGAAATCACAAGACCAGTTGTCAAATAATATTAAAATTAAAATACGGTTGTGAAATACTTGAACTATCTTTTTTAATTACAGTAGAAAAAAATTGTAGTGATTTTATAAAATTAATTTGGAGCACAAAAATATTAGTTCAAAGCAAGTCAGTACTTGGTTTATTGTTGTGAATTTCAGATAGCTATGACAATTATCTGTTTAAGACACACGACTAAATAGACAGAGCAAGACACAGTTACTGTTAAGAAGACAAATAATTAAGAACAGAGAAATATAGGTATTTAGATGTATATTGAAAGGGGGAGAGAGAGAGAGAGAGAGAGAGAGAGAGAGAGGAGAGAGAGAGAGAGAGAGAGAGAGAGAGAGAGAGAGAGAGAATAAACAGAATGAATGAAAGTGTGATTAGATAAAGGGCTTTAACTTATCAATCTTAAAATATTTACATATTTACACCATGTTCGTACGTCGATGTTAATGCCGCACCAGAATAAACTAAATTGCATGTACATCAAATTTTAACGGCTGAGGTAATTTATAAACAAACATTTATTCACCACAATACGAATTAAAATTTAAGTGGTAATCTTGAAAACGCGGTTACATTAAAAAAAAAAACACTCTTATCTCATTATGCGGCTTGCAACCTCATAAGCTACAAATGCCAGTGAAGTGATTAACTGTGGTTGCTACTTTAACCAAAGTTGGTTTCAGACGTAGTTTAATACGTAATGGACCTTGCTTTGAGTGTTAGGGTAATTGGGTTTGATTAAGCAGTATTTGTGTTTTTTCACAGTAACAGCTTGTATTTCTTGCTTTTATAGCTGTGTGCATGAGCACCAAATTTCAAATTAGTAATATACATTTACTAGACTGACTTCAATTTCTGTAGAAAGTCTAGTAAATTTTCAATTTTATATAATCGCAAATAAAGTATAACAGAATATTTTGTATTCCTGCTTTATATTTAATTACAAACGTACAATAATGTTTATTCTCTTTGCTACAATCCAGCATTCGATTGCATTTGTTTATTTTGATCAAACAAGTACAAACACACTTATCAGTAACATACCGCCTACATAATTAAGCAAATATAAATGAATCTTTAAACTTTCTACTAGGAAAAAAGTGTGTCTAATAAATTTATGTGATATTTGTTTTATTATAAGTTTATTTTACTAAAAGACAAACATGTAAGAGATTACGACAAAAGATTCAATATAACTTTTTTTACAAAAAATTGGAAATCTCCTTACAATCAAAACGTAACTTATAGTTTACTGAAAAGCAAACAGTGACTTAAAAAACGCCGTGTGTAAAAATTGAATTATTTGTAGTGACTGCAATTACTACGCTTATAACAAAAATGACTGATGAAAAGAAACAGACATACAAAATAATACAAACGAAAGTTGAACATAACAATTTCGAATGCAAGACCAGTGGCGGAAAGGAAAAGGATCTTCAGAAATTTCTTTAGAAAATGAAGCAAACATTGTAAGGAACCATTTGCTAGAAGCCTTAAGGCATACTACATAAAAGACAACTTGATGTTCAACTTTCTAAAAATACGCATGAAACACACACACAGTAACATACACAAATACACACGCACACATTAAAATATCACTTGCATGCAAAAAAGGAGAAATCATAATTACGGAATAATTTTAGAACCTATACTAATGGCATAAAATTTAATTTTGTGACATTTTTATTACATAATTATTGCTGAATTTGGCTAACTATGAGTATAGAAAACACCTATGCACGAATAAGAAATGTCGTCATCAATGTTACAATGAACTTACACTGTACGAGGTGCTACCCAAAAAAATTTGAACATCGCGCGTGAACTGGATGGAGTATGATCTTCGCCGCTAGATGTGCTTCGTGAATCAATGTACCAATAGCTGAGACGACGCTTTGTGTTGTTCAGTAGGAGTTTGTGATGTTATTTTTCTATGATTCGGCGATTGTCTTTTCAACGAATATGATGCACTTTAATGAGCAAAGAATTGGTATACAATTTTGTTTCAAAGTTACAAAAAACTTGAAACTGCTACATAAACTTATCGTATGCTACAGAAAGCCTTTGGAAAGCGTTCCAGACGACCGTCGACAAATAGAAGACCATTTCAGGTGGGGAAGCTACCATTTCAGATCGTAGGCAAACAATCGACGATGTGTGTGGAATAGCTGAACAGTCATAAGGAACTGTTTCACGCATTTTGTTTGACGATTTGGACATGAGACATGCGATATTTGTGCCAACACTACTGAGTAGGCTAACGAACAGATGATCCATTGCATTTATATCTGCATTAAACTCAAACAGTTTGTACGAGACCCAGGTTCCTCTCCCAAATCGTGACCGATGATGAATCATGGATTTAGTGTTATGATCATCAGCCTAACCATGAGTCGTCACAGTTAAGCTCACTAATTTCACCACAGCCGTAACAAGCGCGTAAACTTTCCACCCATGTGAAGTCTATGTTAATCGTTTTTTCAACGTTCATGGAACTGTCCACAAGGAATTCTTACTCTCTGGTCAAATTACACTGATAGTAAGTTTTGTGAGAGGTCACACTTAATATGACCAATTACTAGCTGCCGCTACTACTGTGTGATTTTTATCCATTCATCATCGGGAATATCCTGTGATATAGGCCTAATCTGAAAACATCTTACGCCACATTAGCAATTTTGGCTGGTTATCAGTAAGGGTAAATTGAAAACAGCCGGCCAGTATGACATGTGTGATTACGTGTGTGTTATTAGGTAGTATTATTATTAGGGTTTTTAACTAATGCGTGTAGATATTCGCAAATTACGATGGTTATTATTTATTAGAATAGTGAGCACTGGGCAACAGTAAACTGAAATAATCCATACCATCATCAGAATAATATGTCTGACTAAAATTGGATTGTACTTAACGGCCGTGTTCAGTCACTACATAATTAGTATATACGGTCTCTCTGATATCCTCTGACGTATGGCTAAAAATACTGACGCTTCCTGTATGAAGCCTACACGAAGTAAGCTCTAAGCCTATAGAATACAGACGTTTGTGAATATCAATTGTATAATGAGTACGTACTCCATCCTGCGTCTATTTTGACACCCTAACAATTATAAAGAAATATTACGTTTAAAAGCACACGTTTCTGGATGTGTACATTGTAAATTTATGAATTGTGTGCTGATTATAAGCAACCATCTTTGACGAATTGTAAAGGGTATCATATATACATTGTATTTAATTTTCCCACAAAGTGAGTGAAATAAGTTCAGCTTTTATTACATTCAGGCCCAAAGGCGTCACATGTTGCTATATCAATCTTAACGCAGCATTGTAGATTTGGGTTTTCTTTTCAGTATGAGTAACAGAGTAATAATAACAAATTTTATAAAAACAATATATAAAACATTATTTTATATAATTATACAGTAGTCAAAAAATTTTTAAACTGTATTTAATTCGACTATCTCATTTTCTAGTTTTTGTAGTTATGCTTGTGCGTGTAAACCATTACCTTGTGATATTTCCAACAGTGAAATAAAAAAACTTATTAAAAACGGTTTCTCTCTTACAGAGACATATATGCCCTACATGATAAGGGACAGTTTTTATCTAAATTTACTGTTAGATTTAACAACTGTTGCGCCAATATTTTTAAACAACATACCACGATTTCATAACAAATGAAGCTTTTGAAAAGTCAATTACTTTACAAACTCTACAACAATAATTTCTTTATGATATATCGTCGTCATCACGCAAATGATATGCATTTAAATTACGTCAATATGTTACCATAACTTCAAATAATCCTATTTATTTGTTTACAATATGATATTTCAGTTAGCTGTTTAGACCAGGCTTGGTAGTTTCTGATAATGCAATTTCATAGAGTTTTAAAGCAGTTTAATGTATTCTCTGTCACCCCGCAATAAAGATTTCAGGCAGAATTGCATGTTTGAAGCATATGCGTTATTCCCGGAAATATATGCGTATTCAGATTATTGCAAGTCGGTATCAGTTTCCAAGTATTGTCCTTGTACAACATGAACTCTGTTTATGTGAGCGCGCGCGCGCGCGCGCGCGCGCGTGTGTGATAGACGAGGCAAGAGAGATTGGGTGGGTGTGTACGATAGGTGGTAAGAGGAAGTGAGGTTGAGAGAGTTTCTGCCCTGCTCGCTCGTGCGTGCGCTACTAATGTAGACGTGTTAGTAGGTATACGCATTCACCACATAGGCCTAAGAGGTATATATAATATTAACTTAAAACTGTAGACTATATTTTTTAAAAACAATAACTGCACATAAATTTGCATATAAATCTTGCCTTAGAATTCCGTCTTAACAACGGTCAGAATACATTACAATATATTATGTGATACATTTGTCAGTTGTTCTGCTGTAAATTTTGCAGTAATTGGATAAGTGTGTTATAGAAAAATAGCGCCGACTATGCGTTCACAGTAATAACGAAGCAACTTACTACGTTCTTTGTTGTTTAACAGAATTTTGATTACTTGAAGACAGAAATAGATTATCATTTGTTTACTGGTTTCACCTTCACCTTACCCACACTGAACACTGACGCACGCAAGTGACGTAACACGATTTAACGCTATTCATGAATATCTTCCCTAAATACCCCTATTTGTTACAGCATCTCACACTGACGTCGGATAATTGCTAAACATTTCTGGCGTACGTTATTAGTTTCTTCTAATGCTCTAACGATGAAATTAAAACTACTAAACCGGAAGCGACCAACTACAAATTAAAAACTAGTCTTCAGTTACACAGCTGAATCGACTGTTCATTTTTAAATCAGATGAAGGAACGCAGTTTAGAAAACATAAGAAGGAAAATACGTTTTGCGGAAAATAAACAAATCTGGCCAATATTAATGTTTCAGCGGAAAACATAACATTTGAAGTTATACCTTGCCTGATTCTGAGAATAAACTAAAGTGGCATCAAACAAGCTCCTTAATTTATTAAATTTGAGCTAAATTAAAATAATAGCAACATAAAGTATAAGTTTTTTAAATTAAAGATGCAAAATAAATCTACAGCTGGATTAACAATAATGACAACAACAACCATAACGTGGTTAAGCACATTGTTTCCTAAGAGACACTTCAACCCCCGAGCGTCTTCAGACTCAAGCGTAACCTAAAGACGGCCAGAATTAACGGAGGTCTACTAACAAGCCACATTATACAAAACATTCATAATACACTGCAGCGAATAAATCGAAACCAAATAAAATTAGTATTAGAAGCCCAAACACATATAATCAATAAATAGTTGTCTCGTTGGAGTCAAAGTTTAAACTATAGCGCAAACATACACATTCAAAAAATAATGAAGGTCACTTCATGAAATTTTGGTTTCCAAGTAAACACCAATAATGAAAATGAATAAGGCAATGTGACAGTGTAAATCCAATTTTACTTCCATATTCCTTAAGGAATGGAAGTATGGTGATGGCAAAAAAAATCGTGTTCGAGATTATTGCAGATTCTGATTCTACTACACTCAAAACATGAAAAAAAGTCGTTTTCCGAAAAGTGTCTGTGTGTGTGTCTGTGTGTGTGTGTGTGTGTGTGTCTGTGGGTCTGTAGATTTTTTTTTTTTGGCAAACGATAACTGCCGCAAATTCAAACAGAATCAAATAATTTTTTGCATGCAGCCCTGATTTGTAGAGTACTCACGACCTATAGTTTTTGGTGAAGATCGGTTGAGGGAAAGGGGTAGTTTACATGCAACGGTTTTTTTTTATCAAGGAAAACTTTTTTTTTGGCAACGATAACAGCCGTAAATTCAAACAGAATCAAATAATGTTTCGCATACAGCCCTGAATTGTAGCGTTCTCAAGACCTATTGATTTTGGTGAAGATCGGTTAAGGGAAAGGGGTAGTTTACCAGTAACGTTTTATGTTTTAACAAGGGTATTTCCTATGGCAAACGATAACAGCCGCAAATTCAAACAGAATCAAAAGATTATTTGCATACAGCCCTAAATTGTAGAGTTCTCAACACCTATTGTTTTTGATGAAGATCGGTTAAGGGAAAGGGGTAGTTTACCAACAACGTTTTTTTAACAAGGGTATTTTCTATGGCAAAAGATAACAGCCGCAAATTCAAACAGAATCAAATAATTTTCTGCATACAGCCCTGATTTGTAGAGTACTCAAGACCTATTGTTTTTGGTGAAGATCGGTTGAGGGAAAGGGGTAGTTTACCAGCAACATTTTTTTATCAAGCGTATTTTATATGGCAAACGATAACAGCCGCAAATTCAAACATAATCAAACAATTTTTTGCACACGCCAGTGAATTGTAGAGGACTCTAGGAATTTTGATTTTGGTAAAGATCGGTTAAGGTGAAGGGGTAGTTTACCTGCAACCTTTTACGTTTTAGCAAGAGTAAAGTACTTGAAAATTCATTTAAACTTTTTCAAACAATGGTAATTGTTAAAAAATATCGGTATGGAGAACCATACATGACTTCCATATTCTAAGATTTATATTTAAAATCATTTTCAGCCAAACAGCCAGGCTGTGTCTTACCTGCCTTTTTATTGCTGTATTAAATGAAAAATATTATATTACATTAAAATGAAAAAATTATAATTTTATTGCCTGGCAACAAAATTATTCTATTTTTAACAATTACCATTGTTTCAAAAAGTTTAAATAAATTTTCAAGTACTTTACTCTTGTTAAAACGTAAAAGGTTGATGGTAAACTACCCCTTCCCCTTAACCGATCTTCACCAAAATCGAAAGTCATTGAGACCTCTACAATTCAGGGACGTATGCAAAAAATTATTTGATTCTGTTTGAATTTGCGGCTGTTATCGTTTGCCATAGAAAATACCCTTGTTAAAAAAACGTAGCTGGTAAACTACCCCTTTCCCTCAACCGATCTTCACCAAAAACAATAGGTCTTGAGAACTCTACAATTTAGGGCTGTATGCAAATAATCTTTTGATTCTGTTTGAATTTGCGGCTGTTATCGTTTGCCATAGGAAATACCCTTGTTAAAACATAAAACGTTACTGGTAAACTACCCCTTTCCCTTAACCGATCTTCACCAAAAACAGCAGGCCTTGAGTACTCTACAAATCAGGGCTGTATGCAGAACATTATTTGATTCTGTTTGAATTTGCGGCTGTTATCGTTTGCCATAGAAAATACCCTTGTTAAAAAAACGTTGCTGGTAAAATACCCCTTTCCCTCAACCGAACTTCACCAAAAACAATAGGTCTTGAGAACTCTACAATTTAGGGCTGTATGCAGATAATCTTTTGATTCTGTTTGAATTTGCGGCTGTTATCGTTTGCCATAAGAAATACCCTTGTTAAAACATAAAACGTTACAGGTAAACTACCCCTTTCCCTTAACCGATCTTCACCACAATCAACAGATCTTGAGAACTGTACAATTGAGGGCTGTATGCGAAACATTATTTGATTCTGTTTGAATTTGCGGCTGTTATCGTTTGCCAAACAAACAAAATTACCCTTGCTAAAAAAAAAACCGTTGCAGGTAAACTACCCCTTTCCCTCAACCGATCTTCACCAAAAACAATAAGTCGCGAGTACTCTGCAATCCAGGGCTGCATACAAAAAATTATTTGATTCTGTTTGAATTTGCGGCAGTTATCGTTTGCAAAAAAAAAAATCTACAGACACACACACAGACAGACACACAGACAGACACACAGACACACAGACAGACAGACAGACAGACAGACAGACACAAAGACACTTTTCGGAAAACGACTTTTTTTCATGTTTTGAGTGTAGTAGAATCAGAATCTGCAATAATCTCGAACACGATTTTTTTTGCCATCACCATACTTCCATTCCTTAAGGAATATGGAAGTAATAAAATAATTTTGTTGCCAGGCAATAAAATTATAGTTTATTCATTTATGTATTTTTTTCTCAGTTATGTACTGTTTACGTTTCCATTTTATTATTATGACTACCGCAATGAAAAGGCAGGGAAGACACACACACACACACACACACACACACACCGTTCGCGTTATTTTTGGCCTCATTCATGTTTATTTTCTTACATTTGCACGGTTTTTAAATGGAAAGTGCAGAACCCATACCAACATAACGCATGCAAGCCGAAAAAGTGTCAAGCGTGGATAGCGATTTCCTTCCTGTGGATCGCTGGGCAGTGTAACTGCACGTGTTTACAGAGGAACGATTCATAGACAGACTTTTCGTCTTTAGGGAATATTTAGGTAATATTTCATTTCGAAAATGATTTTAAATATAAATCTTAGAATATGGAAGTCATGTATGGTTCTCCATACCGATATTTTACTTCCATATTCCTTAAGGAATGGAAGTATGGTGATGGCAAAAAAAATCGTGTTCGAGATTATTGCAGATTCTGAAGCTACTACACTCAAAACATGAAAAAAAGTCGTTTTCCGAAAAGTGTCTGTGTGTGTGTCTGTGTCTGTCTGTCTGTCTATCTGTGTGTAGATTTTTTTTCAATGGCAAACGATAACTGCCGCAAATTCAAACAGAATCAAATAATTTTTTGCATTCAGCCCTGATTTGTAGAGTACTCGCGACCTATTGTTTTTGGTGAAGATCGGTTGAGGGAAAGGGGTAGTTTACCGGCAACGGTTTTTTTTTATCAAGGGAAATTTTTTTTTTTGGCAAACGATAACAGCCGCAAATTCAAACAGAATCAAATAATGTTTCGTATACAGCCCTGAACTTAGAGTTCTCAAGACCTATTGTTTTTGGTGAAGATCGGTTAAGGGAAAGGGGTAGTTTACCAGCAATGTTTTATGTTTTAACAAGGGTATTTCCTATGGCAAACGATAACAGCCGCAAATTCAAACAGAATCAAAAGATTAGTTGCATACAGCCCTAAATTGTAGAGTTCTCAAGATCTATTGTTTTTGGTGAAGATCGGTTAAGGGAAAGGGGTAGTTTACCGGCAACGTTTTATGTTTTAACAAGGGTATTTCCTATGGCAAACGATAACAGCCGCAAATTCAAACAGAATCAAAAGATTAGTTGCATACAGCCCTAAATTGTGGAGTTCTCAAGACCTATTGTTTTTGGTGAAGATCGGTTAAGGGGAAGGGGTAGTTTACCGGCAACGTTTTTTTATCAAGCGTATTTTCTATGGCAAACGATAACAGCCGCAAATTCAAACAGAATCAAATAATTGTTTGCATACTTCCCTGAATTGTAGAGGTCTCAATGACTTTCGATTTTGGTGAAGATCGGTTAAGGGCAAGGGGTAGTTTACCTGCAACCTTTTACGTTTTAACAAGAGTAAAGTACTTGAAAATTTATTTAAACTTTTTCAAACAATGGTAATTGTTAAAAATAAAATAATTTTGTTGCCAGGCAATAAAATTATAATTTTTTCATTTTAATGTAATATAATATTTTTCATTTAATACAGCAATAAAAAGGTAGATAAGACACAGCCTGGATGTTTGGCTCAAAATGATTTTAAATATAAATCTTAGAATATGGAAGTCATGTATGTAGTAGGGGGAAATTGGGGGTTCAAACGCAACACAATGTCAACTAATAGAGTCCCGCACCACCGCTGGACCCGCAGCATCCCAATGGACCACAGCATCCGCGAATTTCCGCGAATAAATTTTTTTATTTTTTTTATTTGGTTTTTTATTTTTTTTAATTAAATTGATTTGGTGGGATGAGGTTCAATGGACCACCAGCATCCGTGAATATACTTTTTTATTTTTTAAGAAAGCTGATTTGCATATCAGTGGGTGGTGTTGGGTGGGAGGTTTTTTTATTTCATATCAGCGGGTGGGGGGGGTGGTTCCAACTCGAAGCATTATAGTGTATACTAAAATATATGATCAGGTGTACCAACCTTTGCATGAGTTCAAATTTGTTGTGTGTTATAATGTATATTAAATCTATATGATCAGGTGTACCAACCTCTGTAGTATTATTATAGTGTATAGATATTTTATATGAGCAGGGTTGTCAACATTTTCTGCGGTGGGGGGAGGGAAATTCAAATATGTGTTATATAGTGTATATATTAAAATATATGATCAGGGTTACCAATCTTAAATTATTGTGTGCGTGTATAGAGCAGATCTGCCAACATTTCTTTCTCTTCTGTGGTGGGAAATTCAAACTATATATGATCATAATTGTTACTCTCTCTCTCTCTCTCACACGGTGTGTATCTCTCTCTCTCTCTCTCTCTCTCTCGTTGTCAAACGTTATACTCACCGGCATTATAGTGTATATTAAAATATATGATTAGGTGTACCAACCTTTACATGAGTTCAAATTTGTCGTGTGTTATAATGTATATTAAATCTATATGATCAGATGTACCAGCCTCTGTATTATTCGTCCTCTCACTCTCCCTCTCTCTCTCTCTCTCTCACACACGTTGTGTATGTCTCTCTCGTTGTCAAACGTTGTGCTCAAACTGTGGTCAGTACCGCACGCATGTATATGAAATTAGAAAGTTTATTCGACATATATTAACGCCCTCTCTCTCTCTCACTCTCACTTGTTTCAACTGTGTCAACAATAGTAACGTCCTCTCTCTCTCTCTCTCTCTCTCTCTCTCTCTCTCTCTCTCTCTCTCTCTCTCTCTCTCTCTCTCTCTCTCTCTCTCTCTCTCACTTTCACACGTTTCAACTATGCAAGGTTCCATACCCTTTCTCCTGTCTCCCTCTCGTACATTGAGTAGTCGGTGTGATGAATAAATAATTTTAGCACTCTCTCTCCCTCTCGTTGTCAAAACGTCGTCTTCATTTTTCAATGTATTAAATAATTAATTAATAGTTTATAATGCAGTCAGTGTGATTGATCCTTGTTAGAAATATATATATTCGGCGTCAATGAACTACTTACCTGTTATGTTGTTACAGATGACAAATCCATACGTTAACGGCTTAGCAATCTGGTACAATACTTCTGTTTTAAGGTTCAGTAGTGTATAGCGAAATAAATTAAAATTATACACACACATGAAAACGGCGGTTGAAATTCATACAAATCTTCTGATGTAACAGTTCACAAAAATAAATTAATTGTACACATGTTCAGAGGTGTAGAGTGAAATAAAATAAAGTCATAATTTGTTTAAATGATTAAATATATTTTAACATTCATAATTAAATAAATACATTATAAAATTGATATTTTTTCGAAAGTTTATATATAGTTGTGTGTCGTACTTGTAGAAGAAGCAACCTGCAACATAACAATACAACAACAACATTAAAATCATGTTAAATATCACACACACACACACACACACACACACACACACACACATACGCACATACGCACACGCCTACGTAACGTAATCACACACATACATACATACAACGTACACACGTTTGGGTTACACCACACGCGCACGCACACACACATATGCACACGCACACACATACGCATACGCAACGTAATCACACCCATACATACAACGTACACACGTTTGGGTTACACCACACGTGCACGCACACACACACAGACGTACACGCACACATACGCAACGCGCCCACACACAGACGCAAACGCAACGTAATCATACACATACATACAACGTGTACACGTTTGGTTTGAATCATGTACATGTAGGGCCAATAAACAGATAACAGATTTAAATATGCTATAGTCATTGTAAGACGTTACAATCATTGAAGTGTTTAATAAGTAAATTGTATGTATGTATATATCACTGAATAATAATAATAATATAATCGTTCTAGTGTTATCGTTTGCTGCAACAGGTAAAGCAGTTACAAAAATTACATATAGGTTCAGAGGCGTATAGTGAAATAAATTAAAAATCCATTCATCAAAACTTTGTAAATTAGAATCTGCACTACATTCAAACATACGCACACACACAATGATAAAAAAATTGTTTATTAAAAGTAGTTTGTTACCTTAACGAGGTACGATTTCCATATGTACTGTTTGATTCCTCATGCCTCGAAACACGAGATGTAGGTCGCTGGGGCTTATATGACGGAGCTCTTCATCTGTAAAGACGCAAGCATACCTCTTAGGTAGATATACACGATAGCGTAGCTCACCATCTTCCAACGTTACAAGCACAGACTTCCCATATCTTGTGTCCACATGCACCATGTTAACAATCGGATACTGCTTGTTCAATGTTAATTCTGCACACCGTTTGTACTCAATAGCAGAAACTGTATTGAATTTTGTGATAAACGACATCATTTATTAGAAGTGAAAGTAATGATGGTGGTGGTGATGTGGTCATCAGGAAAGTTCACGTTCATCGCCCGAAGCTTTGCATGTACATACACACAGGCAGAATTAGCGCTGTTACAAAATATATATATTAGGAAAGTCAAGCCCACAGACTACTAGAAATAGTTATCGTTTGAACAAAAAAAAAAAAAAAAGAAACCGCACATTACGAACTAATATCGTTACAATAATAATAATACATAAACTTACGTTTACGGTCGTCCA
Organism: Magicicada septendecula; assembly: GCA_034769895.1. NCBI lineage: Eukaryota > Metazoa > Arthropoda > Insecta > Hemiptera > Cicadidae > Magicicada > Magicicada septendecula. The sequence goes on from CM068372.1 coordinate 326,473,524, forward strand.
AACTGAAGTATGGAGTGACAATAACTATAGATATCACAGTAAGAATTTTTGTTGTTGTTTTTAACAGGTGATGTTTTTCATCCCCTGAAGCTTTGTATGCAGAATTATGACTGTTACATAATATATCTTAGGAAAGTCGACAGAAATAGTTATCGCCTGCAGCAAGAATTTTTGTTGTTGTTGTTTTTAACAGGTGGTGTTTTTGCATGTACATACATGCAGAATTATGGCTGTTACATAATATATATTAGGAAAGTCGACAGAAATAGTTATCGCCTGCAGCAAGAAGTTTTGTTGTTGTTGTTTTTAACAGGTGGTGTTTTTGCATGTACATACATGCAGAATTATGGCTGTTACATAATATATATTAGGAAAGTCGACAGAAATAGTTATCGCCTGCAGCAAGAATTTTTGTTGTTGTTTTTAACAGATGGTGTTTTTCATCCCCTGAAGCTTTGCATGTACATACATGCAGAATTATGGCTGTTACATAATATATATTAGGAAAGTTGACAGAAATAGTTATCGCCTGCAGCCATATACAAGTTTACCTAATGAAATTAACAATGCTATGAGACACTTACATTAAAAATGTTTGTATAACAGAAAAATCATTAATTATCCACTCTCTAAGTGCGTGCACATTATGGTTTGTACATAGTGTAGAAGAAGAATTGCAATGTGTAAGACATAACGCCCCAGGAATGTTTTTTGGTACGTCTTTTGGGCAACCAATGTCATCAAGATTTATTATATGATAATGAATTATTTTCGATTCTAAAAAACGTTTTCTCTCAAGACCCTTCACAAACACATATTTATATATGTTCGTATACGTTGTTAACACTGAAACAAGATTGTCGTACGGTGTCTCTCCTTCATCCCATCTTAGCCCATGATAGTTTGTCGTTAACCAGCAGTTGGTTCTAGTGTATTTCGAATTCGTAACGACTGTAGCAGGCGGGGCGAAAATCCAATGTCTGTATGCAAAACGTGTTACGTCCATAACCGACAACTCCTTTACTATATAATTGCCGTTGTCAGCATAAAAGCAGTGAAAGTCAATTATTACAGCAGCGTTTTCCATTATACTATAAAAAAAAAAGAAACCACACATTACAAACTAATATTTATAAACACAAAGTTCATTACAATAATGATAATAATACACAAACTTACGTTTACTGTCGTCCGAACTGAAGCGTGGAGAGAGAATAACTAACGATATCACAGTGAGAATTCTTTTGTTTTTAACAGATGGAATTTTAGCAGGAGGGGGAGCAGAGTCGTCGTCGGCAATTAATTTGGCACGTACGTGAGATTTTAAAAAACAATTATCAGTTTTAAATAATAATTTTCGGAAACAACCCCCGACTTAAAAAAATATAGTTTACCTTGTGGTATAAAATTCAAACTATTAAATTGTCTCTCTCTCTCACACACATTTCTGATTACTATACAACTAATTGCATGTATGTTCAGAGGGTTATACCGAAATAAACCATTGTGTGTATTCGCTAAATCCTCCTTTCACTTTCTAATATGACACATGACACTCATTAGTTGCACCACCGCAAGTAATTATGGATTAGAAAGTATTCACGTCCAAACAAACACCGGCTTTCCCCTACCACCAGAGACCAATATATACTCAACAAATTTAACGATAATTTCTCATTTGATCTGCTTGCGTGCACTGATAAATCTATCACGACATTTTTAATAGTTGGAAGACTGTATTATTGTGCAATCGCAGTATATACAAGTTCCTGTGTGTAGTCAACATACAATAGTTTTGGTGAATATAATTTATTGTATGTACAGATTTTATTTAAACGTAAAAATTATTTGCATTAAAACATTATTTAATACATGTATGTGTATGTTCAAATCACAATTTATGAAATATATTCTTACCGTATTTTTTATATTACACTTCTAATTGAAGATATATATATTTTAATTTAATACATGTGTGTGTAAGCGTATGCGTATGATCAAATTACAATTTTCTGAATATATTCTTAACGTACTTTTATTCTTAACGCACTTTTAATTGAAGATATATATTTGAATTTAATACAATTTTCTGAAATATATTCTTACTGTACCTTTTATACACTTCTAATTGAAGATATATATATTTTTAGGTATAACTGAATTTTATCGGATTCACACTGACTGCTTGCGTGCGTTGATAAATCTATCTCAACAGTTTTTTTTTTAATAGTTGAAAGACTGCTTGAATTATTGTACGTTTCAGTATACACAAGTTCCTGTGTGTGTAGTCAACATTCGTTAGTTTGGTAAGCATAATTTATCAAGTGCATTATTTATTGATTTAATACATGTATGTGTATGTGTGTGTGTGTGTGTGTGTGTGTGTGTGTGTGTGTGTGTGTGTGTGTGTGTGTGTGTGTGTGTGTGTGATCAAATTATTATTATCATCTGAAACAGAACAGTATATATAGATTCGAGTGGTATGTAAGACACTGTTATATGTTACTAAAATCATACGTAATTGGACCTAACATGATCCATGCTAACGTATGCGTTCGTTAGGTGTACGTGTGCATCTGTGTGTGTGTGTTCGTGTGTGCGTACGTTGCGTATGCGTCTGTGTGCGTCTGTGTGTGTGTGTTCGTGTGTGTGTGTGTGTGTGTGTGTGTGTGTGTGTGTGTGTGTGTGTGTGTGTGTGTGTGTGTGTGTGTGTGTGTGTGTAAGCGTATGCGTATGATCAAACTACAATTTTCTGAATATATTCTTAACGTACTTTTATTCTTAACGCACTTTTAATTGAAGATATATATTTGAATTTAATACAATTTTCTGAAATATATTCTTACTGTACCTTTTATACACTTCTAATTGAAGATATATATATTTTTAGGTATAACTGAATTTTATCGGATTCACACTGACTGCTTGCGTGCGTTGATAAATCTATCTCAGCAGTTTTTTAATAGTTGAAAACTGCTTGAATTATTGTGCGTCTCAGTATACACAAGTTCCTGTGTGTGTATTCAACATACGTTAGTTTGGTAAGCATAATTTATCAAGTGCATTATTTATTGATTTAATACATGTATGTGTGTGTGTGATCAAAATATTATTATTATCTGAAACAGAACAGTATATATAGATTCGAGTGGTATGTAAGACGCTGTTATATGTTACTAAAATCATAACAAATATTTTAATTCTAAGCATATTTATTGGCGTACATGTATTATGTAAATCATCTCTTTTTCAGTCATCTACGTAAATGCATTTGAATTATTTACGCATGCGCATAGCAGCTTTTAGTACAGTTGCACACACACACACACACACACACACACACACACCTCGCCACTCACTTGCAACAACGTCTTACTTATCACACGTTCATGCGCTACAAATTGATATATATATAAATCGTTTAAGATACACTAACATAATACCAGCGTTATAACAGTACCTTTTGTTTTTCAGTATTCATTCATTCTCACTCTCTCTTGAAGATCATGGCTAACCTTCAGCAGGAACGTGGGGAGGAGCAGACTGAACAAGGTAAAAAGTTCACAGTTAAGAAATTATTTTTGTAATTATGTAGTGTGCAAACTTGCTGATGCGAATTAACGTTTGAGTCATACTATGTCTATTGGTGTGTGTATGAAAAGTCTCACTCTTAACATCGTTTAGAAATTGACATGTAGATGAAAATTTTTCATGTTCCTTCATAGGCTTGTCACCTTCTTTCCAATCAACTAATTCAATTCCACAACAAAAGCATTTAACTCTATCGTCTACAAATGACATACTATGCCCACAAACATCGAAATTTCTAGGGTAGAAGTAGAACCCCGCAAACGCTAACTCGTCGGGGCTGATAAACGTCACTTCCCAATACTTGAATGATTTTATTCTTCCACTTTCAATACTAAAATCAGGAGTAGCCAACATCTTCACGGTTTGTAATAAACTGACATATTACCCCGACGAGTGTTATTTATTTACTACAAACATGAATTTGTGTGTACACGTTATTTATCATTCCTATTGGTTACTAATACTCATGTTTCTATTGTTTCAGTTGTGACTCGGTTTTATATCGGGAGGAACAGTAGTGTCCGAGGGTGCATCACAACCTTCGACTACATTCCAGTGAACGTCAACGCGTCGGATCATGACGTAGTATTCGTAATGACTGAGGCACGTCCTTTATTGCTTGAGGATATTCAGGCAGAGCAGGCACGTTTACGCAATATCAAGTGGCATATTGCGTGCAGGATACGTTTTACCAAAACCGTGGTAGATGGTGACAGTGGTGAGGAGAAAGAGGTAACGAAAGACGCCGTCTTCCACGGACGTTGTCGCACGTTGCTCGCGGACGACAGCGACGAGTTGAATTGTCTACTCGATGAATCCTACGATAAAATCTTCAATAGCATATCTAATTTTACCCGTGACGGGAGCGGATGGTCGGTGGATGCTGTACTGAAGCTGGAACTGGTTGTTGGACGGTACCAGCCTCTAGCAGCGTCCTCCTACCTTCCAACCCCGCGAAAACTCGCACACACCAGGGCAGTAGTCAACATCAAGAACCCCCAGGATGAAATGTGTTTTCTGTGGTCTGTTCTAGCCCACATACACCCTCAACAACAACATAGAGACCGTGCTTCAAAATACGCCCCCTTCAAAAACACATTAAATATGTCCGGTATCGAGTACCCTGTTTCGTTAAAGTCCATTTCCAAATTTGAAGCACAGAATCCTAACATTTCTATAAACGTTTTCGGCTATGATATAGAAGACAATATCAAAAATGAATCAAAAAATGAGGTTTACCCTCTGAGAATTACCCCGAATAAGGACAGGTCACATCACGTTAATCTTTTGCTTCTGACCGATACAAATAGCCGAAAACATTACTGTCTTATCAGTAACATGAGTAGATTGTTATCATCCCTAACAAAACACCGCGCTCAATCATTTTACTGCGACTACTGCCTGCATCGTTTCGCCACAGAACATGGTCTGTCCGATCATCTCCCCTACTGCACACCTTACGGCGAGCAGAAAACCAAAATGCCCACGGAGGAGGAGAAGTTTATGTCCTTTAAAAATTACGCGCACTGTCTTAAAGTACCCTTCACCGTCTACGCCGACTTCGAGTCCCTCATCACTCCGCTTCAATCGTGTTCACCTGGTAACGACGTCCCGACGACAGTGCACGAGTTAGGTGAATTCTACTCCGTCGATAGCAGCGGTGCCCGTCAGAAAATAACTTCTCCTCCTGTATCGTCCACATCATACGAAGCGATGCATATCCCGTCAGGTTTCTCCTATGCTATCGTCGATCATACGCACAGCCTTTGGAGAGAGGCTAAAGTTTATCGGGGTGAAAACGTTGTAGACACGTTCTTCTCGTGGTTGTTGAAAGACGCCGAGGATATGATGAAGGTGGTACGACATAACGTACAATTAATTATGTCCGATGATGACAATGTTGTGTTCACTAACGCCACCGTTTGTCATTTGTGTGAGCGCCCTTTGACAGACGATGACAAGGTACGCAATCATTGCCATCTTACGGGGAAATTCTTGGGAGCAGCCCATAATAGCTGTAATCTGAGTTACAAGATGCCTCGTCATATCCCCGTCTTCTTTCACAACCTTCGTGGCTACGACTGTCACCATTTAATGCTTGGTTTAGGGAAATATAAGGACGAACGCGTATCCTGCATCGCAACATCCAGTGAGCGTTACGTGTCGTTCTCCCTGGGTCCCTTGCGTTTCGTAGACTCCTTTCAATTTCTTAATCGCTCTCTGGACACACTCGTTACCAATCTGTCCGCGTCCGGGAGCCAATTTCCTTTGCTCAGAGAGGAAATGCTTAGACGGGGTTTCGATGAACAGACCAATCTGCTCGTACGCAAGGGGGTATACCCATACGAGTATGTTGACATTATTGATCGGTTCAACGAAACAAGTCTACCCGCTCGTGAACACTTTGATAACCGGTTGATGGAATCATCTATTTCGGACGCAGATTACGAGCACGCGCAAAACGTGTGGAGTGCATTCAATCTGCGTACGTTTGGAGATTACCATGATTTGTATTTGTTGACAGACGTAATGCTGCTGGCCGATGTCTTTGAAAGTTTCCGAGACATGGCCTTACGCGATTACTGCTTGGACCCATGTCATTTTTACTCGCTTCCCGGACTCGCTTGGAACGCGATGCTAAAAATGACAGGGGTCGAATTAGAACTGTTGACAGAAATAAATATGCATCTGTACGTCGAGTCTGGGATCCGCGGAGGCTGCGCGATGATATCCAACCGTCATGCAGTCGCTAACAATCCTCTGATTCCAGACCAGTACGATGTTTCGAAACCGACCTCCTTCATTCTGTATACGGACTGTAACAATTTATACGGTGCAGCCATGTCGCAACCACTCCCTTACGCAGACTTCCGATGGCTCGATCGTAACGAAATCGAGTCCTTGGACGTACGTACTGTGAGTGATGATGCTGACATCGGGTACATCCTCGAAGTCGACCTACACTATCCTAATACCTTACACGACCTGCATTCCGACTACCCGCTTGCACCTGTGCGCCAGCGCATAACACACGATATCCTTTCTCCCTTTTCCAAACGTTTACACGAGAGTATATACAGATCATCGTATAACGAATCAGGGTCATCCGTAGAGAAGTTGTTAACAACTTTGGAGGACAAACAAAATTACGTTCTCCATTATCGAAATTTGAAATTGTATTTAAGTCTTGGTTTAGAGCTGAAAGCGACTCATAGGGTGTTGTGTTTTAAGCAAAGCGCTTGGTTGAAACCGTTTATCGATTTCAACACCCGCAAGAGGCAATCAGCCGTCAACAGCTTTGAAAAAGACCTTTTCAAACTGATGAACAACGCCGTATACGGTAAGTCGCTGGAGAACTTACGGAAACATATAGACTTTGAACTAGTCTCGAATGACCGACGGCTTCAAAAACTAGTTTCCACACCCAGGCTAAAACGTATGATTCGTTATACGAACGATCTGGTGGGGCTTTCACTCCGTAAAAAATCCATTGTTCTTTCTCGTCCCGTGTATGTCGGCTTCACGGTGCTTGACGTTAGCAAAACAATAATGTACGACTTTCTGGATTACGTTGCGTTTGCGTCTGTGTGTGGGCGCGTTGCGTATGTGTGCGTGTACGTCTGTGTGTGTGTGTGCGTGCACGTGTGGTGTAACCCAAACGTGTGTACGTTGTATGTATGGGTGTGATTACGTTGCGTATGCGTATGTGTGTGCGTGTGCATATGTGTGTGTGTGCGTGCGCGTGTGGTGTAACCCAAACGTGCGTATGTGTGTGTGTGTGTGTGTGTGTGTGTGTGTGTGTGTGTGTGTGTGTGTGTGTGTGTGTGTGTGTGTTTGATATTTAACATGATTTTAATGTTGTTGTTGTATTGTTATGTTGCAGGTTGCTTCTCCTACAAGTACGACACAATTATATATAAACTTTCGAAAAAATATCAATTTTATAATGTATTCATTTAATTATGAATTTTATATTGTGAATGTTAAAATATATTTAATCATTTAAACAAATTATGACTTTACTAATTTTTTTTTTTTTCACTGTGTGTTTGAATGTAGTGCAGATTCTAATTTACAAAGTTTTGATGAATGGATTTTTAATTTATTTCACTATACGCCTCTGAACCTATATGTAATTATTTGTAAACTGCTTTACCTGAGGCAGCAAACGTTAACACTAGAACGATTATATTATTATTATTCAGTGATATATACATACATACAATTTACTTATTAAACACTTCAATGATTGTAACGTCTTACAATGACTATAGCATATTTAAATCTGTTATCTGTTTATTGGCCCTACATGTACATGATTCAAACCAAACGTGTACACGTTGTATGTATGTGTATGATTACGTTGCGTTTGCGTCTGTGTGTGGGCGCGTTGCGTGTTTGGTTACGTTGCGTATGCGTATGTATGTGTGTGTGTGTGTGTGTGTGTGATTACGTTGCGTATGCGTCTGTATGTGCGCGCGTTGCGTGTGCATCTGTGTGTGTGATATTTAACATGATTTTAATGTTGTTGTATTGTTATGTTGCAGGTTGCTTCTCCTACAAGTACGACACAATTATATATAAACTTCCAAAAAAATATCAATTTTATAATGTATTCATTTAATTATGAATTTTATATTGTGAATGTTAAAATATATTTAATCATTTAAACAAATTATGACTTTATTTTATTTCACTCTACACCTCTGAATATGTGTACAATTAATTTATTTTTTGTGAACTGTTACATCAGAAGATTTGTATGAATTTCAGCCGCCGTTTTCATGTGTGTGTATAATTTTAATTTATTTCGCTATACACTACTGAACCTATGTGTGTGTGTGTGTGTAAACTGCAACCTTAAAACAGAAGTATTGTACCAGATTGCTAAGCCGTTAACGTATGGATTTGTCATCTGTAACAACATAACAGGTAAGTAGTTCATTGACGCCAAATATATATATTTCTAACAAGGATCAATCACACTGACTGCATTAAAAACTATTAATTAATTATTTAATACACTGAAAAATGAAGACGACGTTTTGACAACGAGAGAGAGAGAGAGGGCTAAAATTATTTATTCATCACACCGACTACTCAATGTACGAGAGGGAGACAGGAGAAAGGGTATGAAACCTTGCATAGTTGAAACGTGTGAGAGTGAGAGAGAGAGAGTGAGAGAGAGGGAGGGAGAGAGAGAGGACGTTACTATTGTTGACACAGTTGAAACAAGTGAGAGTGAGAGAGAGAGAGAGAGAGAGAGAGAGAGAGGGCGTTAATATATGTCGAATAAACTTTCTAATTTCATATACATGCGTGCGGTACTGACCACAGATTGAGCACAACGTTTGACAACGAGAGAGACATACACAACGTGTGAGAGAGAGAGAGAGGGAGAGAGAGAGGACGAATAATACAGAGGTTGGTACATCTGATCATATACTTGACTTTCCTAATATATATATTTTGTAACAGCGCTAATTCTGCCTGTGTGTATGTACATGCAAAGCTTCGGGCGATGAACGTGAACTTTCCTGATGACCACATCACCACCACCACCATTACTTTCACTAGTCTTCTTTGTAGTCTTTGTTTAGTTCCACCTAGTTTGATACAGACGTCTTCACTTCTCATAAATAATGTCGTTTATCACAAAATTCAATGCAGTTTCTGCTATTGAGTACAAACGGTGTGCAGAATTAACATTGAACAAGCAGTATCCGATTGTTAACATGGTGCATGTGGACACAAGATATGGGAAGTCTGTGCTTGTAACGTTGGAAGATGGTGAGCTACGCTATCGTGTATATCTACCTAAGAGGTATGCTTGCGTATTTATTTCTAACAAGGATAAATCACACTGACTGCATTATAAACTATTAATTAATTATTTAATACATTGAAAAATGAAGACGACGTTTTGACAACGAGAGAGAGAGAGAGGGCTAAAATTATTTATTCATCACACCGACTACTCAATGTACGAGAGGGAGACAGGAGAAAGGGTATGAAACCTTGCATAGTTGAAACGTGTGAGAGTGAGAGAGAGAGAGAGAGAGAGAGAGAGTGAGAGAGGACGTTACTATTTGTTGACACAGTTGAAACAAGTGAGAGTGAGAGAGAGAGAGAGAGAGAGAGAGGGCGTTAATATATGTCGAATAAACTTTCTAATTTCATATACATGCGTGCGGTACTGACCACAGAGAGAGGAGAACAGTTTGAGCACAACGTTTGACAACGAGAGAGACATACACAACGTGTGAGAGAGAGAGAGAGGGAGAGAGAGAGAGGGAGAGAGAGAGGACGAATAATACAGAGGTTGGTACATCTGATCATATAGATTTAATATACATTATAACACACGACAAATTTGAACTCATGTAAAGGTTGGTACACCCAATCATATATTTTAATATACACTATAATGCCGGTGAGCATAACGTTTGACAACGAGAGAGAGAGAGAGACATACACACCGTGTGAGAGAGAGAGAGTAACAATTATGATCATATATAGTTTGAATTTCCCACCACAGAAGAGAAAGAAATGTTGGCAGATCTGCTCTATACACGCACACAATAATTTAAGATTGGTAACCCTGATCATATATTTTAATATATACACTATATAACACATATTTGAATTTCCCTCCCCCCCCACCGCAGAAAATGTTGACAACCCTGCTCATATAAAATATCTATACACTATAATAATACTACAGAGGTTGGTACACCTGATCATATAGATTTAATATACATTATAACACACAACAAATTTGAACTCATGCAAAGGTTGGTACACCTGATCATATATTTTAGTATACACTATAATGCTTCGAGTTGGAACCACCCCCCCACCGTCTGATATGAAATAAAAAACCTCCCACCCAACACCACCCACTGATATGCAAATCAGCTTTCTTAAAAAAATAAAAAATTATATTCACGGATGCTGGTGGTCCATTGAACCTCATCCCACCAAATCAATTTAATTAAAAAAAATAAAAAAACCAAATAAAAAAAATAAAAAAATTTATTCGCGGAAATTCGCGGATGCTGTGGTCCATTGGGATGCTGCGGGTCCAGCGGTGGTGCTGGACTCTATTAGTTGACATTGTGTTGCGTTTGAACCCCCAATTTCCCCCTACTTGTATGTTTCTCCATACCGATATTACTTCCATATTCCTTAAGGAAATGGAAGTATGGTGATGGCAAAAAAAATCGTGTTCGAGATTATTCCAGATTCTGATTGTACTACACTCAAAACATGAAAAAAAGTCGTTTTTCGAAAAGTGTCTGTGTGTGTGTCTGTGTGTCTGTCTGTGTGTAGATTTTTTTTCTATGGCAAACGATAACTGCCGTAAATTCAAACAGAATCAAATAATGTTTCGCATACAGCCCTGAATTGTAGACTTCTCAAGACCTGTTGTTTTTGGTGAAGATCGGTTACGGGGAAGGGGTAGTTTACCAGCAACGTTTTTTTAAAAAGGGTATTTTCTATGGTAAACGATAGCCGCAAATTCAAACAGAATCAAATATTGTTTTGCATACAGCCCTGATTTGTAGAATACTCAAGACCTATTGTTTTGGTGAAGATCAGTTAAGGGGAAGGGGTAGTTTACCTGCTACGTTTTTTTATCAAGCGTATTTTCTATGGCAAACGATAACAGCCGCAAATTCAAACAGAATCAAATAATTTTTTGCATACGTCCCTGAATTGTAGAGGTCTCAAGGACGTTTGATTTTGGTGAAGATCGGTTAAGGGGAAGGGGTAGTTTACCTGCAACCTTTTACGTTTTAACAACAGTAAAGTACTTGAAAATTCATTTAAACTGTTTCAAACAATGGTAATTGTTAAAAAGAAAATAATTTTGTTGCCAGGCAATAAAATTATAATTTTTTCATTTTAATGTAAATTATGTATGAGTTAATACCTTTATATATATAATTCTTCTGTACGTGTGTATGTTACTGAACTCCTCCATGTATAAAATAATATATCGTTCGTGGCAGGTAAGCATATCTCAGTTATGTAATGTTTACGTTTCCATTTTATTATTATGCCTACAGCAATAAAAAGGCAGGTAAGACACACACACACACACACACACACACACACACACACACACACACACACACACAATTCACGTTATTTCTGGCCTTACTCATGTTTATTTTCTTACATTTGCACGCTTTTTAAATGGAAAGTGCCGAAACCCACACCAACATAACGCGTGCAAGCCAAAAAAATGGACATCAATTTGCTTTCTGTGGATCGCTGGGCAGTGTAACTGCACGTGTTTACAGAGGAACGATTCATAGACAGACCTTTTGTCTTTAGGGAATGAACCCTCTGCAAGATGCTGAGGGTCCAAGAGTGACTTCGGAGCGCTTCTTTTTTCGCGTGTTTGTTCTGTGAAACGTACACTGTAGATTCGCAGCTTTACTCTAAGCAACGCTCAATAGGAAATGTTGAAAATTTTGTCCAGTGTACCCTCATTCACACTAAACCTGCTCTGATGTTTTAATTACGGACATCATAATATTAAAACTTTGGAAATTTGAGCACTACTTAATGGAGATCAATCATTAACTTATACAAGCCATTAATTTTATGCATATTTTTCATATATATATGTGTACAACGTTATCGGCAAAAAAGAATTAGTTTTTGTTAAAATTCCTTCCCGCGATATTTGGCAGTAGTCCAATGTTTTCTACAAAACCAGACGTTTCGGCAATGCCATCGACTTCCATCATCAGTGAAAATCGAGTGCGATAACGTGAGGTGGTATACGTTAGTGACCACAGTACTGTGGTTAAGGCTGAAGCAGTAAGTAGAAAGAAGTAATTTCTATGGTAATATTTAATTTCGAATATGATTTTAAATATAAATCTTAGAATATGGAAGTCATGTATGGTTCTCCATATCGATATTTTTCAACTGGAATTGCAAAATCTGAAAAAGAAAACTTGTTTTCAGGATACACTACAGCAGCAATTGAATTAAGACATTACGCCGTAGAAAATCACTTACACAAGGGGACGAAATATTACAGTGCTGCAGAATATTAGATTGGAGATGTAATAAACTTGACATAAATTTTACGCCCTCAAGTTCATCTACGTTTAATTTTAAGGTGTGCCAGACATTAATACCCACGTCACTCAAGAAACGGAGACAACCTCACGAAGGTCCGTTATATTTGTTATAAGTTGCATTGTTAGGTATTCTTCTTATTCCTGGCAAGTGTAAGGCTATTATGTCCTGCGTCGTTACAACTGATCTCTCCATGTTTTCATCGGCGGTCTAATACTTCTTCTACCTACCTGTGGGCACACATTTTTTATTTACGTGTGGTGTTCTTGATGGGTTCATTCCTGTCCATACTCTGAAAAAAAGTTAAAATGGTACTTAGCAATGGTAGCAAATTAGCAAAATTCCATCTAATTTTTCAAAAGAAAAACCACTTTTAAATTGCGATTCTGATTTCATGTCGATCACAATGTCACCAAAGTGGAGTTGCTAGATTTTGTGTTTATATTTGAGAAACGCAGTGCAGTGTTAACGACTAAAATGTACAACATTTTTGTCGAAACGTCTTTCCGAATGACGAGTGTGCAAAACACCTGAATCTGCCCGAAAGACAACAACGCTGAAATTTAAAAGTACAATATTAATAATCGTCCTTAACTAGTTAAAAGGTAGTATCTGGGTAGCATTGTCTACAGACAGAAAACATCTGTATGATTTCATCTTAAAATATATTAACATTTAACAATAAAGGCTCTGAACAGACTTTAATGTCTATGAAGTACGTGTATAGCAAAAAAGACCTATAGATACAACTCAGTTTAAAATCCTATTTTACTGTATTAAATTCTATGTGCCAGAGTACCTTGTAATCAACTACTCATATACAGTGTATAAAGTAAACTTAATGTCAATGCTGATCATAACCTTTAACAAAAGATTGCAAATGTGATTAACGTTACGGGGTGATAATTAGTACTATAGTAATTTACAAAGAATAGTATCTAAATACAATTTAGATTAGATTAGATAGATTTATAATCTATTTAAAATTATTTAATTTTTCTGAATTTTCTTGTGTAATTATTCCATTTGAGAGGTAAAACACGACCAAGGAAGCCAATTCAGACAACCAGTCGGGATGTGGTACAAAGCGTAAAGGACGTCTGTATAATGAAAAAGAAGTGAAATAAACAGAAAGTTGTAGATAAAGTAAGGGGTAAGAGGCAGACAAAGCTCTTAGATAATCAGTAAGTTTGGATTAAGGGTAACAGGCCTTAATTAACTCCGTGATTGATTACTTGACAGCAGCTGACAGTTCCGAAAATTGGCTTACGTTGAATAAACTAAGAGAAAATCGCGAATGATCAACATTGTTTCACGTGAAACTTGTGTATCATTAACGAGTTACTTTGTTCAACGCATCATGTAAGTAGAAGCAGGGAGACTATAATCGCTACACGATGTGCAGTATCTGTCGTGTAACTTTACTACGACAAAAAAATGTTAAAATACTTTCCATTGCAGTCTGTTGCAAATATGAAAGCGCAAATTAAAAATTATTAATTTAAATTAATTAATTAATTTAAAACAAACTGCAGAAACCACAGCACCAACAATAAAAATAGAGAAAGACAGAAAACAAGAAAATAGAGGTCACGTTGTTCAAATTTGAGCTAGTTAATATCAAGGCGTGAACATTTTTTGTATTACTTAATAGGTAACTTATCTTTGCCTTTTTAAAGGTGCTGCTTGTTTCAGTAGATAGTTACATACAGGAAAACACCTTTAATTAGTCAGCATTTTGCATCACTAGGCCAAGTGCCATTTCATAAAAATTATATTGAAGTGTTTCCTTCCAGCCAAACACCAGAAGTAACGTATTTTAATAATTTAAAAATAGTTACAATTGTTTAATTCTAAAATTTTAAATTGTAAAATGTAATTTATATTTGCATATTGTATCCACTTTTTAATAAGAACCGAACTTTGAAAGACAAAAGTGATAAAACTTATTTATGCGTCTGGTCTAGTGATGCATATCTCTGAAATTATTTCTCGCTTCAAAATAGTTTCCAGCAGAGGTGTTATAAAAACTGCCACTTAACGGCCTGAACATCTCCAGTGAATTAATAAAGGCTGTGGAATTACGGCAATGAGACCAGCATCTGTGCGATGTATACATGAGGGTATGCAGGCTTCGAGCATGTAAGAGTAATCATATTTTTAGAGGTACCGTATCACATAATGACAGAAATCCAAGAAACGCTTTGTTGCTGTAGTATCTCAAAAGCTCTTTATCAATAACTTACCTTCGCCTATATGTTTAATTACTTGGCATACACACTATTATGTTCTATTTATTTTGTCATTTCATATTTTTCTTTAACTCTAAAGGACTGCCTACAGCTGTCCCGCTGACTACGTCCCCGGAAAGACTACAGCGTTCCTGAAAGAGCAACATGTTCTTGAAACCCGTGTCAACCGATTCACTAAATTGGCTTTCCTGAGACATTGGAGCACCTCCGGACGCGGATTACTATCTTAAATTTATTCGTAGTCTCAGCTATAGTAAATTACATGTGTTCGGACTGTCACAGCACCATAATTGTTTACACCCTTTTATTCAAACACATTTGTTCACTCACCAGAATTATTCAGCACAAGATTTATATATTAGTCAAACGGATCCAGTATCACATTATCGCCGTAACTGTTAGAGTAATGATTAATGGAAACAGTTTAATAAGTAAACATAGATTTAACAATCTTTGGAAACGTTGGAAAAGGGCAGAAAGCACAGTGCAAAAATTGTAGCCAACCTAAAGCAAGTTGTTGGGAGAATAAAATACAAAATTAAAGAGAGAAGTGCCTGAGAGTATTAATGGGAGCCGTAAAAAACCCACGAACAACACTGTAGCTTCTACGTTTCAGATCATAGGAGGGAATGTGATTATTAATGGGTTTTTCAAGAGACGTCAGCCACATTTATAGTTCATACAGGCCTCTACAGCGTCTATTGAACGCCGTGATATAACAGGACATCTTTATGCTCAACTGACTTTTACCATACCGACTGCAACTAGAAACATTGTCAAAGAATTAGGAAGTTGGCGCACGCTTAAGCTTAGTTGTCCTCACGTTTAGCTACACATGCTCGTTGCAAACATTGTCGAAGTAGTGGCTATTGACACGGACATTATATATATTTGTAGTAAATTTGTAATAGATTTAGGAGACTGTTAATTTATGTATCGCCAAGTGAAACTAAGGTTTTGGATGAAATCGTAGGGAAACTCAAGCCTGACGTTGCTCGAAGGAAGAAACGTTAGTGGAGAAGGGGAACACCTGGTGTTGGATGTAACAAAATGGGACAAGAAGGAATTGAAAGTCAACTGCGTCTACCAAGAAGAAACATGTCCTCGATTGTGAGTTAAAGAAATCATACTTTGGACGAGACACTGGGGAGAAAAAAAGTGCTGTAATAAATATAACAAGAAAGAAACTGGGTGAAAAAAATATATTAGCAGGAAGGAAATATACGCTTAAAATACAGGGAATGGAAAAACTCGAATGTGAAATGGCGTTTGTGGTAGGATGAGAAATGGTTTCCAAAAAGAATATTACCGAGTAGGTGGGAAGCAAAATGGAAGTAAGAAGAAGAGTAACGGCGAATGTTTTGTAGAAATAGTTAAATGAGAGCCAAATTGAAGCTAAAGATAACTATAAAAATTGCCATGTCTACGAAATTTGTCAAGAGAGAGACCAGTGCTACAGTATGGAAATTTATATCATACCCAACTACATAACACTACATGGGACTGGTTGTGTGAGCGGGCAGAATACGTAACTATTTTTGCATACACCCCTTCTACACGTTGGTCGATTATTCAACTGGCATTCAAGTCACCCATGTATTATACTGTACAAGTGCGTTTATACATACAAGAGCGTTTCTGAAGTGACGAATCAATGTGCAATTGCGATTTAGTGTGCGTTACCAGAGCTGTTATAATTTTCACTTCGGTGTAGCATAAAGTGATTGTCAGAGGACATTTCTGATAATTAACTTTTATTATCTATTACGACAGGCTTTAATGAGGTGACGTTTATTGTTCATTATTTTAGCGTCGTTTGGATAAACGTGAACTTGGGCTTTATTTAAACTTTAAGAAAATTTGTCATTTGTAATTTTCTTGTCTTAAATATTCTGTCTTTACCGTCAAACATTGCGAACCGTTTAACATTTGTTACAGTATCATAGTATCTATGATTTATAGCTAAGCTAGATGAGGCAATTGGTAATCATATCAAATATGCTATATTTAGAATCACACGAACGCGCGCGCACTTGGGTAATGCGCGATGGAGCTTTCTGGTACATCCTTTGATGACAGTAGTGTCCTATTTTTCAACTTAACCCCAATAATAATATAATTGTACTCTTATTCTGATTTGTATTTATTTGGGAATTCAGAAATGTTAGTCATGGAAATTTGATAGTATTGTGATTTGAAATTTATGATTGCACATTATATTGTTGTTAGACGTGACACAAAAATATAGTATTACTGGTACTAGGTAGCAGTAATTATATGCAGTTAAATAACTCGGCTAATTTTTTGATAACCCAAAATTTTTTCTATTCAACACAAAACACTACCCCGCTGTGTACAAGACATTTACCGCCATTTAGAACTATCAACTGAGCCAGTACAGTACGCCAGTTAAAAAACAAAATTGACGTTTACCTTAGACAGTTTCAATGTGTGGTTTTTACTATGCTTAATTTAATCGTGTTTCTTTGCTGCAACACGTAGATACAGTATAATGATTTCTGTGTATCATCAAATATGTTACTAATTTTCATTGCCGTAGGTATAAGTATTATTATTCAGCGTAGCGAACGTCTATGTTTCATGAATACTAATGTTTTAATCTTCTGTGTCAGACTTACTTCTCTAGAGAACAATACATAAGGTAAGGCTTCTCTAAGCCTCCCAGTGATAAACATTCTTATCTTTATCGCACAGAAGTCTGTGTTATTGTTTTTACTACCGTACGTTACTTACAATTTACACAAGCCTTGGATAACCTCTCCGATTTAAGAGTTTATGTCATGGATACAAACTCTCACTCTCAGGCACGAGGCATCTCTTACTCTCAGAAACACAAATGATTATATTGTCTTTATTATGTAATAATAATTGTTCCTCTAACTTTTCATTATAAAAATTATTATCGATTCTACACGTTGAAGGTGTACTTACATCACACACTTCCTCCTGTCAGGTTAGATGGCGCTGAGGCCCTGATATTGGGCATAATCATCAAGTGTACATAAGTAAACAACAAATTTTTTCCTTGTTATTAATCAACATGAAAGACACTTAGCAATGTAAAAAATAGTTTATGTAGAAATTTATGTCGTATAACATAGGCTCTATTATTTTTTCTTCGTTGAATTATGAACGTAAATTCTTTAAAAACAGAAGTTACGTTTTTATTAGCAACCACTTAAAACCAATATTTACTATAAAATAATAAATAATTAAAACATATTTAATTACATACATCATGAAATATTATTAATAATTGTACGCAATTAAGTATTATGTATAATACGAATGGTTGTGTTGTTCTTTTATTTATGCCGTAAAGTAATTTTCGTGCTAAGGCATTTTGCTTGACCGTATTATGTGTTAGATATGAGTTTCATATAATCCTTTCCCTTCACGTTTCTTGAATCCCTTTTTTTAAGAAAATCCAATGAAATTCAATATTCTGATGTAATTAATTCTTTGTTTGGTCATTCCTTTTTCCAATAAATACATATTTATAAAGTTACCATATTTTGTAAACTATTTAACTTAATATGCTTTGTAAATTAATAACCTCAAAATGTATTCTACATAGGCCTACGAAACAATGATTTTTATGTTTTCAGCAGGACTGATTTTTTTTTTGTATTATTTCCGTACTACTTACACAGGGGCAAACTACGGCAAACCAAATTTATAAAGTCGGTGCTCAATAGAAATATGTACACGGATATTACTTAATTATTATGTGGGACGTATCAAAATAAGCTTGGAGGCAACTATTGCCATGTGGCTTCACCCCCTCCCCCTCCACCTTTGGCTACGCATACCAAGCGTAACGCGCGACAACGCTGTTGGGCGAGGGGCGGAAAGAGCTGCTACTATTGCGTCACCTCGAAGCTTATAATGCTATGTTCCGTACTATAGTACGTATATACTGTATGCCGTAGCCAGCAATTCCTGAACCTTTCTCCGGAAAGTAGGTGAAAGTGAACAAATTGTTTTCGGGTACAAAAAACGTTTTAGCTAATTATGAATGGATAAACAAACCAGTTAAACCGATAATTAAACTAAATACATAATACTAAATTATGGAAGAGCTTGGGCATTATCAGTAAAACGATGAGTTTCAAATGCGCAGAATCAAATCGTTGATTTCAGAAAAGACATGAGTCACCAAAAGTAGATTTTTCAGAAAACTGTAGACATCCCATAGCTTTATGTACTAACTCAGTAAAACGATTAGAGGTTTTTATAATAAAAATTGAGTTTCTTATAATTGTTTTACTGTTAAATATTGATGTTCATATATATTAAATAAAAATAAATAAATTAAAACGTATAACCTTTCTGACATCAATAGGCCTTTCTCTTTGGTTTACGTAAAAAAACTTTGAAAATTAATTTATGATAATAAGTTTCCTTATTTACACGTCCTAGATATAGAAGAAGTGAAGAAAATAGTGCATT
Source organism: Magicicada septendecula (assembly GCA_034769895.1). Taxonomy (NCBI): domain Eukaryota; kingdom Metazoa; phylum Arthropoda; class Insecta; order Hemiptera; family Cicadidae; genus Magicicada; species Magicicada septendecula. The sequence goes on from CM068372.1 coordinate 326,492,942, forward strand.
CTTAACTTTCGTGCTTAATGACTCTACATTTATCGATTTTTTATACAATTTTATTATAACGCAAATTTTAGAGAATCCCTTCCAAAATGAATAGCTTAATTCTTGACAAATTGAATAGAATTAAATTTTTAAATACATTGTCTGCAAGATCTTTAATTGACTTAAAAAGTACATTACAATAACATCAAAATACTCAACGTTACCTGACACTAAGGTAGCGCTACTTTAAAATACTCAAACACTGCCAAACAGTCATAGAAATTCATTAAATATCTAGTAGCAATGTTACCTTAAATAATTTAGCAAAAGGCAAACCATTTCTAAATTGTGAATTGATATTGATTTCATGTTGATCACGATGTCACCAAGGAGGAGCTGCTAGATTTTGTGTTTACGTTTGTAAAACACAGTGCCATGTTTACGACTCAAAATGCACATTGTTTTTGACAAAGCGCCTTTCCAAATTGCGAGTGCGCGTAACCTATGAGGGTGGCCGACAGAAAACTGCGCTGAAATGTGAAGGCACACTATTAATAATCGCCCTTAACTAGTTAAAAGGTGATGTCTAGCTAGCATTCTCTACAGACAAAAGACAATTGTATTATTATATGTTAAAAGTATTAACATATAACAGATAAAGCCTCTGAACATGCTTTAATGCCTATCAAGTACTCGTGTAATAGAAAAGATCTATAGCTAAAACTCAGTTTAAGAACCTAGTTTACTGTATTAAATTCGAGTGCCAGCGTGTCCTCTCGTATTCAATTACTCATATGCAGAGTGTACAAAGTAAACTTAATATCATCACTAAAAACATTTTAAAACCAAAGATTGCAACTGTGATCAAAGTTACAGGGTAATAATTAGTGCCATAGTATTTTGAAACAATATAATCTAATTACTTAAAACTGTTTCATCTAATCAGAATTTTTCAGCATGTAATTATTTCAATTGAGAAGAAAACCACGCCAACGAAAGTCAATTTAGACAACCAGTCGGGATGTGGTACAAAGAGTAAAGGACGTCTGCATAATGGAAAAGAGGTGAAGTAAACAAAAGGTTGTATATAAAGTGAGAGGTAGAGACAGACAAAGCTCTTGAATAAACAGTAAGAACGGATAAAGGGTAACGGGCCTTAATTAACTCCGTGATTGATTACTTGACAGCAGCTGCCAGTTCGGAAAATTGGCTTGCGTTGAATAAAGTAGGAGAAATTTTGAGTTTGATCAATATTGTTTCACAAGGAACATGTTACAAATACACGTTGCAAGTGTATAAACAGGGAAACAGTTTTTTAAACTCAGAAAATATTAAGTCAATTGCATCAATGGAAACATTGATTCATTCCCCTCAACCACATTGGGGCATGTAAGTTTTTTGGAAAATTGTAGACATTCACAGTCAAAGTACTTAATTGTCTTCTTAATGCTCTTCATTATGTAGAGAGATTTCTTACATACTTTATACATACTATAAATATAGAATAGAATATAGAATAATACTTTCTAGTATACTGTCAATAAATGAAAATGCTTTATTATGTATAATTATACAAAAATGTTATTTGAATATAAAAACATTATGAAAGCATAGGGCAGAAAAGTCATACTGAATGAAATTATATTGGCAGCGATTTCCTTAGAAATACATGTTGTTTTGAACATTGAAGACCACCGCTCACGAAAGTTAAGACATCTTTGGTTTAAACAATTTTGTATGTAAATCAAGATGTAAATCATCCATGCCCTTTGTGTAATGTCACTCACAAATTGATTACGCATGTCCTTTGTGAAATCACGGATTCAATTTACTTAAACTTTTGAAACGTGAAACATGATTCTAAAACAGCTTTCTTTATTATTGTTACTTTTATTGTTAACATTAATTTTATTATTTTTCCGTGCGTTCGTGTTTATGCAAATGAATTTACATAAAATAGCTTTACTGGTTTTGTTTTGTTAGTTTTAATTTTCTTAACGTGATTTCAGTCAATAATATTTGGAAATTATTACAATTTAACAAAACAATGCAACTTCTATATTCTAGATCACCTCCTTTTATTCTGTACTTGATCATCCTGTAATGTACATCAAACCAATTTAAGCAGGTAATGTGAGAAGCATGAAAAGAACCATCACAACCATCATTGTGATAATCAGTGTATCCCAAGTTGAAACAAATTCATTCAAATGCACAAAGTAGATAGTAAAGAGAAACAGAAAAAAACGAAGAATATAAACAAAATTTGTTGACGTACTGAAAGGTAAACATGACAGTGAATCGCCACAGAAAAGTACGAAGACCGTGTTACCCAATAAAAGAGATGCGAGAACATACGTATGAGTAAATCAACGAGTGAAAAATATTAAGGTGATCAACAGTCAGAAATATTAGTGGATATCGTGGTAATACGGTCGTGAAAGTGCATGTCGAATAACGTATTCGGAATAAAATGGAATTCTATTGTACAAGTGCACTGAAACACTACCTGTCCTTAAAAAATCTGTGAATTACAAAGTCTGAGTGCATTCACTCTGTAGCTACCTACTTTTCTGATAAATTGGTATCCAACGGTACATACCATTATCTGTGTATATATAAAACTCAAAGTGTGAGGGTTTATGGGTACTGAATACAAATCCACACCGTTACACCGATTGCCACCAAATTTTGTACATGTTAACCTTTGGCACAAGGCAAAAAATACTGTCTAACTTGGAATTTGATATTTCCCCCCGTTCGAACAATTTAGGCCTTTTTAATTATGGCTTTCCGTTGACGCGTATTAAGATGTCAAAAACATCATGGATACCAGAATTAATTAGCATAATAAAAGTAAATAAACGAATGATATATTTAGCGGCTTCGGAACTGTACTTTTATCCATTCCTGCAGTTTTTAATATGCGATTGTGTCGACATATTTTGTAATTTTGTATACAGATACGCCTATATAATTTGTAATTGTCTTAAACGATTATAAACTTTATGTTTATACGTATTTCTGATGATGCAATAAATAAGTAATGAAATATATTAAATAGTACTACTAAAGATGTCAGCAACACCACGGAGACCAGAATTAATTACCATAGTAACAAGTAAATAAACAAAAGCTATTTAGCGGCATCGGAACTGTACATTTATCCATTCCTGCAGTACATTTTCGATGTTATATATATTATGCGATTGTATCTATATATTACGATGTGGAAAAGAAGAAGTGTACTAATTGTAAATTGTACTATTACTTAATGCAAAGCGAAAACATGTGTTGTTCTCATTTGTTAGGTTAGGTGACAAGGGATTTTGGTTTTAGGTTTACTGCTGAAATAAATAAAAGCCATGGTTGAGGAAAACATAACGTTTAATGTGTTATACAATGTTTCTAACAAAGTAACATTAAAATAAGGAATTTAGCGTTTTTGATTTAACAGGTATTTTATAAATGTCTCCAAAGACTTTATAAACGGGTACTATGAAATTTCCAAAGGCTGATGCACCAACATAATAATTTAGTACAAGCTAAAATAGTACAAGTGTTGTAAACAGCTTTGGAGAGAATTAGATTAATGAGCACAAAATTGTTTTTCGAGCTGACAGGACGCCATATATACATAGACAATAAAAATTATATTAAAATACTTAGTAAAAGTCAGATATTTGCGTACGAAGCCGCGGGTAACAGCTAGTGTCTTATAAGACCTGCTTACCTGGTCTAACGCAAGGTGAAAACTACAGTTATTAAACGTATTGGCGGGTGTCTTCTAAAGATATCATTCGAACGACGATAATTTCTACAAAAGCATCCTATATTTCAACTCATTGTACCTTCTGTTTGATTCCATGTAGACGAGGTCGAAACATCCACAGTTATGCTATACGATGTCGACAGGAACAAGCCTTTACAAGGTAAATATGACTATCAACATTTGGAGTCCTTCATCTATCCGCTGCTCTACAGAAAAAAGTATACTGCTGTGCCGATGCAATTTAAAAAAATTTAAATTGCCCGGCCATATTTTGGGCCGACACGGCTGGCTAAATTTCAGACTCGGTGTTGTTGGGAGACAAGAGCGGCTTTCACCCGTATTTGGCGACGTAATCGGGCGGGCAGTGGCCGTGCTGGTCAACGCTAGTGGCGATGCAATAAGGTAGGCAGTTTTAACCTTGCATTTAACTCCTGTCAGCTGATCACGGTTCGACAATTTGTAACAAGTTTTTCTGGACCGTCCTCAGTTCATGGAACGTGTTATTTGGTCTCATTTTTCTTCCATCCGCTGACATGGTGAGTTGGTCCGACGGCTTGGAAACAGACTTCTTGACTTCTATCATGCGCGAATAAAATAAAAAAAAGTGTCTCAGGTGAGGTTATTATACAGTATTTCATTAGAGTGTTCAACGTTTAGTTATTCTGAATATGTGTGTTATGTCGTGTGTGTGAAATGTAAACGTATAAAGCCGTCCTTTTTGTAACAATCTAATGTAGATTAAAATTATACGGGACTTCCGGTCTGACACCACGTGGCACTTTGCACTTAACTGATTTAAGAAGGTTTAAAAATGAATGTAAGCTAAAAGTGATGTTAATGTCAACGTGTATAAAGTTTAAAAGAGAAAAGGGGTGATATTATGTGACGAATTAAATTTATATTAAACTGTTTCTGTTTGCATTGGGTGTACTATTACTATGTATGTGGGTATAGATGTTCAATACGAAGTTATTTTATGGTTGCGAAAATATGTGAATTAATGGAACAAATGCATGAATAATATATGGGAACATATCGTACAAACGATGAAATTAAATTTAACGCAAGATGTGTAATTTTTGTTTGTAATAAGGTGACTAAGACAGACATAAGCCTTATGCACTAAGCAACCAGAATTATATTCATGCAAAGTTTAAGCATTATTAATAGCAGAGAAGTAGAGTGCCTAAAATTAGGACAGTGTGAGTGTGGTGTTGGTGTTCCGAGAAAGAGGAGCTGGTTTTACAGTATTTTACGATAGCTGTGTACAAATGAAACGATGTTGCAGGGTCCCCGCCCCAGTTGGTAGAAAGGTTCGTGGATGGCGACTACAACACCTGTCACCTCTGCAGAGCTATGCTAACATGCTCCTCCAACGCAGGTTCCTGGTATCCCAGGAATACCTATCTATACTCAACAACTACCATGAGCGAGAACTTCATGTGAAGAAGTGAGCAGACTCCTCTAATGATCAGGACCACACCAGCATCCGTCACACATGTCACAGGACTGAGTAAATTTTACAAACGCCGGTGGGATAATTACAGTTTATAAATTTCATACAACAACACTATAATGAGTTCAGGGAAGAAACGGACATATATAGATATATAATATATATATATATATATATAAACAGTTTTTTTTAATATTGCTAGTGAGCAACATTTGTCAGAACCTGTCCTGTGTATACATATTTGCTACTTTCTTATTAACTGTTAAAAGAACACCCATTTAGCATGTTATTTGACTACTTCTCATTGTGGCTAGTATTAGTAATGTTGATTAATGAACACTAATAATATTGAATTAATAATGAACACTGAACATCTTTTAAAATATATGTACTTCTATTTGTCTATGAAATTAATTATGGAAACTGTTATTGTAAACTTTACACAATTCACTGATGTACAATTTCACAAACTTTGCCTGTATACTGATGAAACACTAATAAAAAAGAAGGTTGTTATCGTTGAATAAGCGTTTGATTGCAAGTCCTGTCACAATGGGCTCCAGCACAGTTTTTTCTTCCGTCTAGGTCAAACGCCTAGTTTTAAAATTTAATGTAACATCCGTAGACGTTACAAATGGTAGCACAGCGTGGTTCCATCTCCGTGTGCTGGCCAAGCAGGTGGCAGGACTTGCAAAGCAATTTGAAAATTAAAGCAAAATTTTCTGGTGATTAAAGTAATTAAAGTAAAAAAAAATAAATAAATTTCCTGGGTCTGCAAAGAGGGTGTAATAGCATATGTATGTATGGGTTTGGATACCAAATTTTGAAGTGGATGGAGTTCAAAAAAAAAAAAATAATTTTGTTTATTGGTGTTTATTTTATGTCTTTGTAAATTTAGAATATGTGATATAGTGTTGTAAGTTGGATTATTATTGTTGTAAGAGTTAGTGCAAAGTGGGCCATAATGTTATGATCACTTCCTTATTAAAAAGTTGTTACTAGCCAGTGTAAACCGGAAGTGGTGTTTAATTACAGAGGGGGAATCAACTAGGTACGTCCCCTTGAAAAATTTATATGTTTACACTTCACCTAAGAAATTTTTCTGCATGCTTTCGTTCTGTCGGTCCTTGTCCGAGTTGGTCATGACTTGTTCGACTCCTGCATGCCATGTTATCTAACAACCTTCTGGTTCGGACGTGATTATATGGTTCGTTTTAATTTGAGTATAGAGCAATTGCATCGTAATAGGGGAATTACCCTGGAATATATATTCATGAATTAAATTTTGTTTGGGGAGAATGCGGTTATGGTCGGACCAGGCACCCTTGTTATTGATTTGATGAATTGGATCTAGACATGAGCTTTCATTGTATACAATTTTTCCAATTTTACGTAGCTTCTGAACGGATGATTGATGCCTTATACTTGTTTGTTGGGTGTTATAGGTTGTAATTATTTGGGTGTGTGTATATTGTGTGTTGTTATCGGTGTTTTCTTACCAGTAATATTTTCTGTATCAGTGTATATGTGTTTTCTTGTTCGGAATTAGAGGAGCTTGCTCTGCTTTTCGGATTATCCTCTCTATTGCTTCGTTAGGGGACCCTGAGATCACTTGAAGCTAATCAAGTTATTCCGTTCTATTGTTGAGATGTGGTGTTGAATTATTGTTTGTGTTTTTTTTTTTTAGCAATTATGGAAAGTTGATGGCCGACACAATAATTAGATTTGTGTGGTATCATTTGGAGCGTCGGTCAAAGATGTTCATTGGTAGTAGTTGTTCATTTGAAAACGATTTGGCAAATTTGCTTGGATGCAAAGTATTTAAAGTCGTTTGTCGGGTGCTGTGTTGACTTTCCTTTTCTTGAACAGTTTTGTTTGTGGTGCAAATAATAAGTGATGGTGTTATCCATGATAAGTTTGGTCCGATACATGGTCTCCTGTTGCGGTGAGGTTGTGCGATTTTGCTGACCTGTAAAGAAGTTTACCCCCTCCCTTACTCACGTATTGAGGTTAAGTTATGGTTAATGGGATTTAGAGTGATGTTCGCGTGCCCTCGGCGCGGTCTTCTCTGCCTAGTTAATCGGGGCCGTCCGCCCTAGTGTAGGGATGTGGGCCAGTCATATGTCAAGGATTGTGATGCCTTGTTTTGCTGCATATGGCTGGTCAGTCCAAGAGGTGGGCAGTAGTGGTATGGTCACTCACATATCAAGGTCGGTGATACCTTGTTTTGTCTTCGGGCGCGTATGTGAGTGGCAGCAGTAGGAGTAGGTGGTGGTCACCAGTGAAGGTGACGTGTAGGGGCGGTCCCGTGAGGTTGGCATGGCGGAGAGGGTCGCGTGGGGAGGATCATGGTTGAGAGTTTTTCGATCCTCAGAAGGGGGGGATAGAAGTTGTTCTGAGTAAGTATCGGTCCTGGGGTCTTGGTTGTGAGTGTAGGAGGCCTTAGGAGGTCAGAACTCAGAGGGAGCCCCAGTTCTCGTCTTTCTTCTTTTCTCCTTCTATTTCTTCTCGCTGTATGCTGACCCTGATCAAGTCAGCATGCAGTACCCACACACTTGCACAGATACACCCACATGCACACAGGCATACCCACTACACTTCTTCTTTCCTCTTCCTTCGTTTACATTCTGAGCCTCTGTCTTCCTAAGAGCGGTAATTTTTTTTCCTGAGATTTCCTCAAGGCAGCCAGGTGACCTGCGTGTTATGAGAGGACAGCCAAGTGGCTACGGTTTGATTCAATTTTGGGGCAACCATGTTGCCCTTTTGGGGTGAGGGTGTGCCGATGCAATTTAAAAAAATTTAAATTGCCCGGCCATATTTTGGGCCGACACGGTTGGCTAAATTTCAGACTCGCTGTTGTTGGGAGACAGGAGCGGCTTTCACCCGTATTTGGCGACGTAATCGTGCGGGCAGTGGCCGCGCTGGTCAACGCTAGTGGCGATGCAATAAAGTAGGCAGTTTTAACCTTGCATTTAACTCCTGTCAGCTGATCACGGTTCGACAATTTGTAACAAGTTTTTCTGGACCGTCCTCAGTTCATGGAACGTGTTATTTGGTCTCATTTTTCTTCCATCCGCTGACAATGTGAGTTGGTCCGACGGCTTGGAAACAGACTTCTTGACTTCTATCATGCGCGAATAAAATAAAAAAAAGTGTCTCAGGTGAGGTTATTATACAGTATTTCATTAGAGTGTTCAACGTTTAGTTATTCTGAATATGTGTGTTATGTCGTGTGTGTGTAATGTAAACGTATAAAGCCTTCCTTTTTGTAACAATCTAATGTAGATTAAAATTATACGGGACTTCCGGTCTGACACCACGTGGCACTTTGCACTTAACTGATTTAAGAAGGTTTAAAAATGAATGTAAGCTAAAAGTAATGTTAATGTCAACGTGTATAAAGTTTAAAAGAGAAAAGGGGTGATATTATGTGACGAATTAAAATTATATTAAACTGTTTCTGTTTGCATTGGGTGTACTATTACTATGTATGTGGGTATAGATGTTCAATACGAAGTTATTTTATGGTTGTGAAAATATGTGAATTAATGGAACAAATGCATGAATAATATATGGGAACATATCGTACAAACGATGAAATTAAATTTAACGCAAGATGTGTAATTTTTGTTTGTAATAAGGTGACTAAGACAGACATAAGCCTTATGCACTAAGCAACCAGAATTATATTCATGCAAAGTTTAAGCATTATTAATAGCAGAGAAGTAGAGTGCCTAAAATTAGGACAGTGTGAGTGTGGTGTTGGCGTTCCGAGAAAAAGGAGCTGGTTTTACAGTATTTTACGATAGCTGTGTACAAATGAAACGATGTTGCAGGGTCCCCGCCCCAGTCGGTAGAAAGGTTCGTGGATGGCGACTACAATACCTGTCACCTCTGCAGAGCTATGCTAACATGCTCCTCCAACGCAGGTTCCTGGTATCCCAGGAATACCTATCTATACTCAACCACTACCATGAGCGAGAACTTCATGTGAAGAAGTGAGCAGACTCCTCTAATGACCAAGACCACACCAGCTCCGTCACACATGTCACAGGACTGAGTAAATTTTACAAACGCAGGTGGAATAATTTCAGTTTATAAATTTCATACAACAACACTATAATGAGCTCAGGGAAGAAACGGACATATATAGAAATATATATAATATATATATAAACAGTTTTTTTTAATATTGCTAGTGAGCAACATTTGTCAGAACCTGTCCTGTGTATACATATTTGCTACTTTCTTATTAACTGTTAAAAGAACACCCATTTTTGCATGATGTTATTTGACTACTTCTCATTGTGGCTAGTGTTAGTAATGCTGATTAATGAACACTAATAATATTGAATTAATAATGAACACTGAACGTCTTTTATATATGTATGTACTTCCATTTGTCTATGAAATTAATTATGGAAACTGTTATTGTAAACTTTACACAATTCACTGATGTACAATTACACAAACTTTGCCTGTATACTGATTAAACACTAATAAAAAAGAAGGTTGTTATCGTTGAATAAGCGTTTAATTGCAAGTCCTGTCACAATTGGCTCCAGCACAATTTTTTCTTCCGTCTAGGTCAAACGCCTAGTTTTAAAATTTAATGTAACGTCCGTAGACGTTACACTGCTACTTCGTGGTTCTGCATATATGGAGATAAAAACGGCAGAAAATCGTACAATTTGAATTAACGTAGTACGATTCCCTTTCCGTCTGAAATGCACAATTTTTCCGGTATTAGCTATAATGGTTTTGATCTGAGTCAAATAAACTTCATTGTCTTGGATTTTTGTGGCCAACGTTTTAAATAGCAAACGATTTGGCTAGTTTGCATTCGAAATCGTACACTCGAGTGGAAATCAATCTCACCTCATGGAGTTTAATAAAATACTTAGTCTTAGTAATAGAAAATTAAGGTACCGGTAAATGCGCGCGCATGTGTTTATGCGCACATTATAAATGTTCTTTATATATATCTGTCAGCTCACTCACTTACTGAAACTAAATATTTGTTGAGGAATTCACCCTTGGTAGCTTATATGTCACATAAATTCGAATATATATTATTGTGGATTAAAATGAGTAATTTATTGTAACGTATTTTTGTTATGTTTACTAACTGACGTAATACTGAGCACTTTTTGAGTCCATTTTTTATGCCTTTTTGTTAATCAAAATGCTGGAGTCACTATGGTTACAGGTCCCAACCGTTGAATGAAACGAGTCCATTACACGCAGAACTGGACAGAGTTTATTAAATTTGCGGCTCCTACTGTGACCTTCATTACAGGTCGTAGATTGACGTGTCTGCAAAGGTGATGTAGTTATGAATTCATCAAAGAGCCCGTAGTACTGTTCTGCTTTAATATTTATTTAACAATCAGTTAAAATTATCACCACGTACAACACACGAACTAGATGATTCAACAGTTTAATTTTCCGTCACAAATAAGGTCCCTGAATATTATTAATAATGATCATAAAGGTAATTACTCTTCTGCGGCCTTTGATAAATTTGACTGAGCAGAAGATTATACATCCACTGTAGCAATTAATTTTTTACCCTGTTATTGAGGTCTGATGGGTTTTAGAATTATAAGCCCATTCACTGTTACAATATCAATTATGACTTCCTTATTAACGACAATTACCTTAAATAAATTTTGCCAGATATAATGATATTACATGAATTGTCAGTTAGAATTAAAATTAAAATTACGATAAATATAAACAATATTTTTAGAAAGAAAATTCAATTTGCACCATGTACACACACACACATTTTGTAACGTTACTTTTTTGCGCGCGAGTGTGATAAAACTTAGCCCTCCCCGTACAAGTCGTGAGACTGTACATTAATTTAGTTACATTAAACAATTACGTCATTCATGAAAATGAATTTGGTAGAAAGAGAAGAGTATCATAATATATAAATATCTAATAAACATTACTATACTACTGTACTATACACTGTACTGTATATACTGTACATTACTGTACTATAAACTTAAAAGTTACCATATGTACTTTATTTAAACAAAATATAATTTCAGATGTCTTCCTCTTTTAAAAGCGTGTACATAAACCTTTAATGAATGTAAGTAAAACCCATATTTAATAACACCATATCACGTGTTTGCCGCAAAATAATACAGAAGGCTGCGTTTTATTTGAAAAAACAGTCTACAGAATTCTAGTTCTAATTTCTCCTATTCGTAGAAGTTTAACATCCGTAAGGACATCATACTTTACCAGAATCCTCTTTAAATCTTTGCTGTTAGCTCTCGTGTTTTCTAACAGTTGGAACAAATATCAAAAAATATCTAACCAACTACTCTAAATCTGTGAAATCTGCACACTGGTTATTCAATGCAGTGAAGGTTAGACGACGTAGGCAACATTTCAGCAGAAATATTTGTAATGGAGTAATCTCCCACAAAATTAAAAGAAAACATTTCTAAGCCGTTCTTAAAGACTGAAAAATATCAACACAATAATAGTAAGTGGTGATATGTTCCATTGGTTTATAAGACGAAACAACAAATTTAAGAAAATTACATCTAGAAATTTTTACGGGTATGAATAATACTTGAATGTGCAAACTGAAGAGATGCGAGGATATTTTTCAAATTGTGGAAAACGTCACCAAAACTCTTTGCATCGACAAGTATAGGACTGTTTAATAATAATCACTCAAAAAATAGTAATCCAGACTATAAAAAAGACAATTTTGGACCGCTTAGGAATCCAGTATTCACACTTCCACCCCATTGCAGCAACTAGTAGGCCTTGTTGCTGGTAGGGTAGTCGAGTAAGATCTTGAAGGGGCATTTCGTAATTAGGCGGGGTAGAATACTCTGTAAATGCCTGGAATAGCCTCGCGTGCCAAGAGTCACGTAGGCACCCAGAGATGCTGTACTATTTACTTTCTCAGAGAAGAACTTCACCCTCCTTATGCTTGTTCGTCCCTAACTGGCAAACCCACAGTGTAGCAATACTTAGTCAGGGGGTCTAGATGGATAAACTTGACCAACATTATTGATTCCCTGTTTTACAGTGTAAAGACCTAAGTCAGTTTGGTTTTCGTTAATTACACTTTGCGAAAAAGGCCTTTTCAGCAACTTTCCCCCCGCTGAGCGCTTCCTTTAACTCAGGAACAAACAGCTTTACTTGGCCATCTCTCAGTTAATTCCTCAATCACAATCAATCACAACGAACACGTAGGCATTCATAATGTCCGTGTCAAAAACCATTTCATTGCCCAGTGGTCAACAAGTACAGTAAATGTCACCTTATTACAGTTTCGCAATACTTAACGCAATGATCACTTCATGCTAAACCGCCACAATAACTCACACGCACACTTCCGAAATTGCCAGGTGTAGCTGAACTGATGGGGAAAGTAAATAAAGACAACAAATGAGAAATAATCACAGAATCAAATGCAAGGTAACGGAGCATCGTGCTTTGACGGGAGAATGCTACTTGACATTACACTGCCAATTGATTCAGAAAAAAACTAGTTTTCCATTATAGAATGGTGTTCGGTACTTAGATATTGTAATATTTATAAAATTTGCAAAGATACGTTTTTATAAAAGAGTTACGAAACTTTCAGACAGAAAAAAAATGTTTTAAGGACGTAGAACATAGTAACAAACTTTATGTTCCTGCAGAGTACTTCGGAAAATTGGAAAAAACACTACGCATGTTTACTATTTAGTTGCAGCAGGTTACGACAGCAGCACAATGTAGTAAAACCTAGCAAATGGTGAACGCAAAAATGTGTACTTTTAAGCCTTGAGCTTTTAACTTTGTTATTTTCATGCACATTAAAACGTTTCTCCGTTTAATTATAAACTTAGCATTACAAGTAAATTATAGAAATTATAATCCCCCCCAAAAAACTGTTGTGTCTGAAAGGTAATTGCATTTTTGAAATAAGTTAATTTTATCATTTGTAACTTGCAAGTTACAAACCAATCACTGTAAGTAGTAAAAAGTATCACTCACTAGGGAATAGCTAAATTGCGTGTTACTGAATTGCTAATTCCTAATTATTATTGTTAGGAGTTAGCAAGTGTGTTACATAATAATTCGTAATTACGATTGTTTGTATGGACCATTTACATTTTTGCCATATTTTGTTGTAAACAGCTGGAGTTTTACGAACATTGTGAACTATAAATGAGTATATTATAGGATCTCAATAAATGCAGGAGTATAACTACTCCTTGTGTTAAGAAAAGTTACAAATATTAAATATGATATAAAAACATATGTGTCACTTTATTAAAAGCAATAATATATAAATAATTCTAGAAATTCCAGCAAGAAAATATTTTCTTAGCTTAAATGAAACCCTATATTCCTGTCTCAGGTAATTAATTTAATTTAATTATAGTAGACTGCTTTCTCAACGTAATCAGTTAATTTGCCATATACAATATTTAAAGACAATCGGCTATACAGTCCTTTCTTACTTAGAGCTCAAAAGGTCTCCCTATGCTGCTGTCTTATTGTCAGTGCTAACTGACAATTATTAAATAATTAGAGCAGTGGTTTATAACTTAAAAGCGTCTGAGGACCACAATTAAACTTAGGTCCCTTCCGCTGTGCCTCATCATAAGCAGTGAATTTTCAAACAGACAAATAAACATAAAAATAAAAACAAACATTATTTTATTGTAAATGTGTAAAAAGAGATCATTTACACATTTAACATGTCTTACAACTTACCTTCAGCTGTACAATATTTATTATGTAAGTATAGAAATTAATAAATGAAGGACATTAAGCTCTTTATTTTTGCATAAAGCATTTAATATGAAACTGAGATCGATTAAAACGGGAGTGTCCACATTGAGTTAAGCCATTACTAATCTCAGAAGCAGAAGGAGTGAAGAATCTGTGAGGTGACTTCTGCTAAAAATTTTAATGAACTTAACCATGTAGAACACGTTCTCGCAGTTGTATTACTCCTAAATGGGCGTCATTTTCTGTTAGAAGTTTCTAAATATGGAAATCGTTGATACGGTAGCCGATTAAAAATATTCCGCTTCTCTTTTTCCTTTGTCTGCAGGAAGTGATCACCTTGTAAATCACAGTATTCTAGTTAAATTTCAGCTGACAGTTCTTAAATAACAATATCAAAAAGATTGTACATAGAAAGATACTATTTTTTTATATTTCAAGTTCTCTTAATCTTATCTTACACATGTCTATGATTTCTTAAATATGTGGCCAAAATTTCGAGAAACAAGTGTTTCAATCTCTTTATACCTTTCTGATACCTGCCAACAAAGAATGCCTCACTGTTTTTGCTTACAATTATCAGCGTAATTGTAGTGTGGTGGATTGTTCACTACTCTAATCTCCATTGTGTGTTAATGAAATATAAGAGCTCAGTTACAGGTGAGTCTTCTTCTTCTCTGACGAGTTGTTTGAAATAGCCGTTTAACAGATGCGACTAATCATGAATGAGTTGGACGAAAAATTTGACAAGCTCTTTTGTTTTATCTAACTAAGGGAAGGAAGGAAGTAGATTGGGTCTTGTAATATAATTAAAGAAAAGAAGACGAGTGCTAATACATACGCAATTAAACAAATAAAATTATATCTGCTGAAAGTTTATTAGTGAATCATTGTAACATTTTCTTATAGGGTTTTTGCTGAGTTCTTCTCAATGAAAATAATAATTTCTTTTTTCACTTACTTAATAGAAAACAACTGAGTAATTATTAAACTGATTTTCCAAGATATGGTGGCGGGCCTCATACAACGGTGTCGCCTAATCGCTGCACTGAAGTAAGGAATCCCAATAAATCAGTTGTCGTCGTTAAGTGACAAGGCTAATTGTACAGTCGTGTTACCATATATATGTTGCATATCATTACGGTCAAATGTCACACTATAAAGTATAGTAATCTGAGATGTCATTATCTTAATATACCATAAGAATATATTGTCATTTGCATTGAGTGCGTATACAAAACTGCAGCTCGCTAGCTTAAAAAGAAGTAGTAGAAAAATGTATTTTCAATATCTGCCCATAGTGAAAGAAAAACAGGTTAAAGCTAAATAAAAGCGTATGATGAAACGAATAAATCACTTAGACTAGTTTTACGGAATGCTGACGGCATGACCCAACATAAAGTATCAAGTAAGTAAATTTTTCTGTCAAAATCTAATAGACATTTTACTACCAAGACAAATCCATTTTATATTTAAGTCCGATCCTAAATACCCTAGTATCAAATTTATCACACTAATCATCTAGATAATTCTGCTCTTGCTAGCACAGCAATTCTAAAAAATAAAACATAATAAACAAATTGTGAACTACAGGAGTAACAAAATACGTCGGGGCGCACAATAGAAACTGTCGCGCCTGGGTCAACTGTAATCGAGGTTGGCCTTTCTTGAAAGAATGCGGTAACCACCAAGCTCCCGCTGTTTTTCTGAAGTGTAGAAATTGCGTATTGTCTACGGGCTTCGTTCCTCCAGTTAGTCAGCACACGCCCCGTTGTACCGACTATTGCTCGTTTCCCTGCTGCTGAATTCTAACCCGACAATTTCGTTGTAGATATCCAGGTTTCCCACATCGATAACACTTCGTTCTTCCATCCTTTCTTATTTTATTCTGTGGCGCCGACCGTCGAGTCTATGTTCCTTTTTCTTCTTCCTCATCGTCTGTGCCGTCGCGATCTTTTAGCGCGCACTTTATGACTTGTCTAACCAGACGCTGATTTGGCGGCCTCAAATTGCAAAGCATGTACCAGGGCGTCCGCACTGTTCAGGTGTCTTGCCATTCGTAACACTTGCTGTAGTTCGTTATCTCGGACACCAGCAGTAAATGTCTGCATCGTAAAACTCGTTCGAAATTCTTTTGGCCCTTCAGGATAGGCCAATATAATCAGTCTTTCGATACTTGCTTCAAACTCTTGAAGGCTCTCCCCGGAACGCTGTCGCCTTGCTCTCAACTGGGTGCAGTACATATCTCGCAAATGTTTATCACCATAATGTAATTCCTGAGCTTTTATCAACTCGCATAGGTGTTTTGGCTGTCAGGTGGTACTTTCTGTAGTAGTTCTGCCGCGGGTCCTTTTAATGCAAGAACGAGTGAGACTGCCTTGTCTTTCTCTGTCTAATTATTTGCGCATGCAGCACCTTCAAATTGGCGGAGGTACGTTGCCCAGTGACTGCTTCCGTCGAAGGTTGGAGCTTTGACATGAACTGTCCCTACTGCAGGCAAAGATACTTTATCTATTGACTGATTTTCTGTGTCCTTTCCTGTCTTTATCATTGGTATAGTATGTTCAGAAATTTGTTTTGGTTGTGTCTTTATGAAGTGCTCAATTTCACTTTTAATTTTTTCCCTTATGTTTGCCGTTGAGTTTTCTACTTCAGATATTTTAGTTGACATAGCTTTTTCCACAGTCAAGACAGATTTTTCTACTTCAGCTATTTTATTTGACATGGATTCTCCTACGTCAAATATGTTTGTAGACATCGATTCTTCAACACTCGAGGCAGATTTGTCTAATTCAGCTATTTTTTAATGACATTGGTTCTTGTACCTCCGATATTTTAGTAACTTGGTTATTAAGCTCACCTCGTAGGACACCCAATTCTGCAGTACTATGTTCTTGCAACTGTTTCTGCATAGCTTCAAAAAGAGCTTCCGTTTTATCTGCTTCCTGCTTACGTTTTTCACCCTGTCGTTTTTCTGCTTCTTCCTGCTCGTGTCTGCGTCTTTCCTCTGCTTTCCGCAGGAGGGTTTCTTGTCTCTCTTCCGCTTTCTCTGCATCCTGTCGTCGTCGTTCCTCTGTCTGCGACAACAGCGCCTGGACATTTGTTATCATCTTACTGGCATCCATTGTTTTCCGATTAATTGCGAATTACATTCGTCTTGTACAAAGTGTCAACTGTTTCCACTGTTAACCGTTCTATCCCATTTCTGACACCACTGTTACGACGGTCTACGTGATCGTCGTAGGTACAGTGGAAACAAAATACAAGACGCCAATTAAGTCACTAATCACCAGCTTTAATTTTCACAGTTAAACAGTTCCTAATTAACAACACAGTCTCTTACAACAAATCAAATAAAAATTGTTCACACGCAATAAAATGACAACAAATATTAAAACGCAATTGTATTACAATATACCGTCCGATTATAAAACACAGCACATCACTAATAACCACTTGAACGCAGACAGTATCGCCCGACAAATAACTCGAACCGCAGTGTAATATATCGCAACTATAACTGAAACTGAACGTCGTTGAGTACTGGTATTTATACCCCCGTCCCCCTAAATACTAGATTATTCCACACACTACATATTAGTTCTAAACTACGACGTAATTGAGTGCGGCCTTGACACAGTGCGTGCGGCGGCGCGAATTCTGGCACAGTCTAGCAAATGCGTCGAGAATCACGTACGCCACACACGTTAGAGCGAGATTCTTCTCGAACATTCGACAAACACGTAGACTGTTCTGTAATGTCGTAACAATAGTATGATAAATGTACGTCTTAAAAAACTCCCAGCAATATAGAGGAAGCAACAAAAACCCTAATAGGTACTTTACAACTGGCTGCAAAACAAGCCACATCCATCTCTTGTAAACAAAAAGACTATATTAACATCCTTATTGCGGAATGAAAAACTTATTGCGGAAAAAAAGGCTAGAGCAAACTGCCACAGAAACCAGTTACCAAGAGATAAACTATATACAGGCAAATAATAAACTCAAAAATTTTATTTACAGCAGCTTGTTGTACAAAAATAAGCAGATTTTTTTATAACATATTACGTCCTTCTAAAATCATAATATACATTTTAGAACGAGACTAAATAGCGAAACATCTGATTACAAACATTTAAATCCGTAGTCGCCCAGGGTAGTGTTCTGAGGCCAATCTTAATTTTAATATTCACATCTGACTTTCCAACAACTGATTATACTACAAGAAGTAGATTTTCTGATGGCACAACTGTCCTAGTTTTTTATGAGAGCCCTGTTACAGCATGATCAAATCTGAAAAATCACCTATTGTAATCAGAAGTGGAACATCAGAATTAACAAATTTAAATTACAGCATGCAACTTTGATTTTACAAAAAGAGAAATATCCGCAAGTGCTTATAAATAAGAGAGATCATCATGCGTTTAGTACTTAGGAGTTCATCCTGATAATAAACTCAATTGGAGGAAACATACTTTAAAAAAGCCTACGTAGATTGACGTGAGGACGAAAGAATTATATTGGCTACTTGGTAGAAAATCTAAACTCTCGTCAGGAAAGAAACTCCTTCTATAAAGGCTACAATTTTTCCTATTTAGGCATACGCTGTAGAGTTACATGGTTACGCCAGAAATTCTAATATTGCTTTATTTCAATGGACACAATGGTAGTATGTTACTAATCAGATGCAACATATAGATCTCCAGACACCAACCGTTTAACAGGTTATTCACGAATAAAGTATGAAACATCATGCAACTTTAGAAACGGACACCAATCCTATCATCCTAAAACTTGTGCACGACCATCACAACAGAAGATTGAAAAATACTTGCCCAACCTATCTGACATAGGGTAAAAGAGGTCTTCTTTCTGGAGAAGTCTCATCGCACCAGAAATTCCCAGCCCACCAAGTTGCTTATACATATTGTTTTAATTTTTGACTGCTGTTTTAGGTTAAGAAAAAATAATATTATCCCTTTAAGTAACTTGTATTTAAGAATATGTCGAATTATTTGGAATTGCAGAATTAAAGGTATTTAGATTACACGTATTTGCTAAGGATTTTAATATATGTAATTTTCTGACTTGGATGACTATGACTAATATATAATTGAGCATTATTTAAATGAAAGTAAATGTACATTCTTTATACCTAAATAATACCCTAGTAATCTTTGGGTTGTTCACAGTAATAACCGGAAACCTGAAATACTATGATTATTTTAAGAGTTAGATTCAGGAGCAAAATGTAACCCTATTTCAATGTATCGACGTCGTTAGTAGAGTGTAAGAAGCAATTACTGTTAACTAAAACAACAGGCTAACTTCCCGTTGGTTTCAGAAGCACTCACCAAGCAATCTAACCTGTTGCTTTTGGTTGACTGTTATTACGGCCAAGTTCCAGCTTTGTACACAGCCAAGTATTATTACATCCGGTAACAAAACACTTGCACTAAATAAAATAAAGACGGGGTATAATTTACTTACTTGTTTGTACTCACGAAATGTAAAACTGTACAGCCAAGCTGTGTAATGAAAAATATGAGACAGCACCAAAATCTGAAGCCTTTAATCAACTTATTCGCAATGGACTCTAGTGGCACAGAACTCTAATGACGTGAAACGTCAACAGCGTGCCTTTATGTTTTCACAAGCTCAAACACGAAATAAACGGTATTTTTTTCGAAAATTATCCATTTGAACTCTGGTGTCCCTTATTATGGCGTACAGTTTTGTGTCGTTAACGTTTGAGTAAAGGAAGTACTAGGATGTATTGCTATGTAGAGGAAAAGCATCACTTTTATATTGTCCATCTTTCAGAACTAAATGTTAATTTTCAACGAAATTATTAAATAAAATGTAAATCACACGCGCACCCGCGCACTTACACAGAAATATTCCTCAGCACAAAAAAAAACAAAATTATGAACATTTTGACATAATATACTTTTTTAAACATAGCTTAGTTCAAAACTTATGACTACTTTACAAAGAAAAGAATAAAATCAAACTTTAAAATGTCTATGGGCGTCAGAAAATGTGTTACAGCCTTAGTATCCCTATTATATGAACTTCATATCCTGTGTTCTGTTGCAGTTTATATATATATTGCAACGAATCACAGGATCATGATAGGCGGGGCAAGTCATATATTACACAGACAATGGACATTCATATTATATTGGTAGATGGTTAAGTTTGGTTGTTATCAATTGTATTTAGTAAGGTTAAGGGTTTAGTTTAGAAAAACTGTGCATTATTAGTTATGGTGATTCATGTACTGTGTTAGTGGAAATGTGCGCGCGTGTGCGTGTGGAAAACGTTTCCCGGGCGGTGCGTGAAGTATTATCGTTGTTTTGTCATTAGCTGAACTGAGACATGTGTATCGCTACAATCCCTATACCTGTCGGACTATTGTTTACGTTCTTGTATATTATTGGTATGTAGTCAGCATGCATGAGATACGAGTAGTCTGATTACCGCTATGCATGCTGTTTCAAAGTAAATGCACTCTACTGCATGAAAAGTGCTTGGTCACTTTACTAACCATGTGACTTCCATCCACCAATAGAATGCTGACTGGTGGTTGGAAATTTTCTTATGCCTGTCGTTACACAGGCAGTTCTTCTACGCCATCTACCGCGAACGGAACGTGCACTCCTTGTACAAGAATTCTACCGCTTGCAAGGTGTTGTAAAAACTATTCGTCGTTAGTGACACGGGAAGACTCAGAACTGTGTGTGTAGTACATTTGCACACATCAGTGTTTTAACGCATTGTGCGTAAAATTACAAGCAGTTCTTCACTGCTGCTACCGTGAACGGTACATACAATTCCTTGTACAAGATTATACCGCTTGCAAGGATCTGTTAAGACTTGTCGGGAATAGTAATGCGTGTGACGCATAACAATTGATTTTATATCTTTACACACGATATTAATATTGTAGTATTACGTGTGTAAGAAGTGAGTGTAACTGTACCACTGTGCGAGATTTTCCGCAGTGACAGTATCATTAATTGTTACGCAATAGTTCCATCAAGACGTTTCCGTGCTAGTGCAAGATTTCCTCATAGGGTGGTCTGCTGATCGCGGCAGACCTTTGTATTCGCGAGAACACTTGAAGAAGCCGGAGAGGTATAAGCTCAATATACCGTTATTAGATTAACTCACTGTCACCTGAGATATTACTTGGTCTTAAACTCTATATAAGTTTTGCGAGTGATAAAATCCGTAGTACCGTTGTGTGTGCGAAGTGTCGGATTCATCGTGGGAATTGCAGGACATCAGCCCAGCTGTTACAGGACATCAGCCCAGCTGTTACAGGACATCAGCCCAGCTGTTACAGGACATCAGCCCAGCTGTTACAGGACATCAGCCCAGCTGTTATAGGACATCAGCCCAGCTGTTATAGGACCAGCCCAGCTATTACAGGACATCAGCCAAGCTGTTACAGGACGCCAGCCAGCTGTAAACGTTTCCGGTGAAACGTCTGTCATTTGTAAGCCACACCTGACGATCCATCTATACCGCAAAGACCGGCCCTTCTCTTCAACAACATCATCGTGGGAGTCTTCTTATGTAACGAATTACGTCTTGCGTATGAACATTATTTAACACTTTAAAAGGAAGACTCTATATCAAACATTACATTCTGTACATTTCAAATATACCATATAAACTATAACTTGTGTTTGTACAATAAATAATCTTAAACCCTCCAATATAGACTTGTAATTTGAATTACACATACTATCATATCCTATGCGCCAATAGTTTAGTAATTTGTGTTGTCGCATAGAGATATTTTGGCGCTTAGCAACGTAGGGCTCGTAAAATAGCGGAAATTTACGCTATTACATATTTGTCTATGAATATAAAATTTGTTGGAAAAATCCGACGTATAAATATAATTAACGTAATAATTGTATGTGTATTGTTCATGTGAAAAGCTGAGGATATAATTTTTCAAGTGTGCATATTCTCTTGTATATCATATATGAACAGATTTTATCAGTATATTGGAGGTAGATTATTAGTTGTTGTATGTTAGATAAGGTATTTACATGTTGATATTTTGAACTGCTTTTTCTGCGTGCATATAAACTGGTTACCATATGTTCTAATCTTGTTGTGATAATAATAATAACTTTCTTTGATTATAAATCAGTGAATTTAAATTTACTAAATTTTAAATTAATTTGATCACTATGTCGAATAAAAAGGAGTTTATAGAATATTTAAGGGCTTTAAGGGCCAGGTCACTTGATGATAAAACCATATCTGAGCAGAGTAGAGCCGTTAGGCGGAAATTCTGGGATAATATTGAAAGTAATATTAACGAGGCAACTCGCTTAGGGCAGAGTATTTCATCGTTTGATATGATCGGAGAATTAGATTTTGCATGCAATTATAGTGAAGATGACGAAGATGAAATTAGTAATAGCAACACTATTAGTCCAGAACATACTTCAGATAATTGCTGCGAGGAGATGAAAGCTGTGGATGAGGAGATGATAGCCATTAGGCAGGAATTTTGGGAAGAAATGGACGCCGACGGAGAGGAGAGGATGGCGGAACTACAGGAAGTGTCAGCTGATATTGAAGCAGATTTAACTGTTGAGAATATTGTACCATGTGATAATTTTGAGGTACCTAATGTCCTTGTGGAACATACTCTCAACGAAAGTAATATGGAAGTTAACCAAGATGTGACATCGGAAGGATTAACGGAGAACAGTAGCGTAGCAGGTGAACTTGAAAGTGATTATACAGAAACCACCTTATTAGGGCCTAGTAGTTCATATCTCGATAAAGTCGAGTATTTAGATTCTGCATCGGATTGTAGTGAAGATAACAGGAATGAAATTAGTAGTAACAACACTGTTAGTCTGGAACATACTTCAGGTAAGTGCTGTGATGAGGTGATATTTTATAGTGTAACAGATATAGCATGCGAGAACCGTGAACGTATGATAGGATATGAGGCTATCATGGATGCGGACAGTGTATGCATAACACATAAAAATTCCGAACCAGTAGTAGAGCCTGGAACTAGTATGGATACTAACGGTGCAGGTATTTATGACACATGGCCTGATGATGAGGTACTAGATGAATCTATATCAGGTACTGAGGTGTTTACGGAGGACGGAGAGGTGAATGATACTGGTGACAGTAAGGTGACAACAATTATGGTAAATAATAATGAACCGCCGCGTAATCAGTTTCATGTTCAAACACCACAATATCAGCCGCAATCACAACAACATAAAAATACAACTCAGCAATTTAATACCAACTTATTAGCAACAGTTATTGAAAATGATTCAGTTGAAAAGCAGTTCAATCGATCAAGTATGGAAAATGTTAGTTATAAGAATAAAACTGTTATGTATGGCCTATATCCTGCCGAAATTAGGGATAATTTAGTATGTAATAATGATAATAGTAATAAACGTGAGGGAAATATTAGGATTGAAAATTGCACCGACCTTATTGTCGAAGCAAAAATCAAGGGTTATGTTGACGAGATGTTGGTCGACAGCGGCACAGAAATATCGCTGTTGGACGAGCAGTTACGTAAGAGGTGTAAAAACCACTTTGTACAAATGCCGATTCTGCAGGTAAGTCACACAAGGATAGAATCAGCAGCGTGTGAGTCGCAGATAGTTGAAAAACAGGCACGTATAACAAGATATGTGCGGGGAACGGAAATAGATGTGACCGTAATTGGAGTTAGAAAACGCGGACATAATATTATATTGGGAATCGACGAATTGAATAAACTGCCAGTTGGAGTTCCAAACCATACATTACGAGATAAGGTTGATAGTATAGAGCACCTTATCAGACTAGGACGCTCGAAAGATAAGATAACGAATAACTCACCGACTCCCAAGGTTCAGTTAATGGGTTGCGAGATAAGGCAATTACGGTGTATATTAAACAAATTTAAATCTGTATTTCCAAGTAAACGTGTGCGTTTCAAAACTGAGAAAAATTTACACAAAAAGTCAGAAAGAAATGTCAGGATATAGGGGTAAGAATGTGTAGTGATGTTAAATATGTCAAGTTCAGGTTTAAATGTTGTATGTAAGATGACTCTGAGAATGAACAATAATCTAGTTTTGATAAGGAATGTTGTCTGTGTACGCTATGATCCTGCTTTAGATGTCGTTATCTGTGTGTCAAGAACATGTGTGTTTGTTTTGGTTCGAAGGTTACCACGTGTCTTTTGATTTGATGCTTCTGTCAAAGTGACAGTTGGAAATGTTAGTATTAATTGAGGATGTTTATTTGATTTTAGTTTGAGGGTATCATTATTATTTCAGGATTAGGAAGTTGTTTTGGTTATATTGAAAAAAAAAATTTTTTTATTTTTTGTTAGTTAACTAAAGAAAAAAAAAAAAAATTTTTTTTATGCGGGAGGGAGTTAATCCTGCAACGAATCACAGGATCATGATAGGCGGGGCAAGTCATATATTACACAGACAATGGACATTCATATTATATTGGTAGATGGTTAAGTTTGGTTGTTATCAATTGTATTTAGTAAGGTTAAGGGTTTAGTTTAGAAAAACTGTGCATTATTAGTTATGGTGATTCATGTACTGTGTTAGTGGAAATGTGCGCGCGTGTGCGTGTGGAAAACGTTTCCCGGGCGGTGCGTGAAGTATTATCGTTGTTTTGTCATTAGCTGAACTGAGACATGTGTATCGCTACAATCCCTATACCTGTCGGACTATTGTTTACGTTCTTGTATATTATTGGTATGTAGTCAGCATGCATGAGATACGAGTAGTCTGATTACCGCTATGCATGCTGTTTCAAAGTAAATGCACTCTACTGCATGAAAAGTGCTTGGTCACTTTACTAACCATGTGACTTCCATCCACCAATAGAATGCTGACTGGTGGTTGGAAATTTTCTTATGCCTGTCGTTACACAGGCAGTTCTTCTACGCCATCTACCGCGAACGGAACGTGCACTCCTTGTACAAGAATTCTACCGCTTGCAAGGTGTTGTAAAAACTATTCGTCGTTAGTGACACGGGAAGACTCAGAACTGTGTGTGTAGTACATTTGCACACATCAGTGTTTTAACGCATTGTGCGTAAAATTACAAGCAGTTCTTCACTGCTGCTACCGTGAACGGTACATACAATTCCTTGTACAAGATTATACCGCTTGCAAGGATCTGTTAAGACTTGTCGGGAATAGTAATGCGTGTGACGCATAACAATTGATTTTATATCTTTACACACGATATTAATATTGTAGTATTACGTGTGTAAGAAGTGAGTGTAACTGTACCACTGTGCGAGATTTTCCGCAGTGACAGTATCATTAATTGTTACGCAATAGTTCCATCAAGACGTTTCCGTGCTAGTGCAAGATTTCCTCATAGGGTGGTCTGCTGATCGCGGCAGACCTTTGTATTCGCGAGAACACTTGAAGAAGCCGGAGAGGTATAAGCTCAATATACCGTTATTAGATTAACTCACTGTCACCTGAGATATTACTTGGTCTTAAACTCTATATAAGTTTTGCGAGTGATAAAATCCGTAGTACCGTTGTGTGTGCGAAGTGTCGGATTCATCGTGGGAATTGCAGGACATCAGCCCAGCTGTTACAGGACATCAGCCCAGCTGTTACAGGACATCAGCCCAGCTGTTACAGGACATCAGCCCAGCTGTTACAGGACATCAGCCCAGCTGTTATAGGACATCAGCCCAGCTGTTATAGGACCAGCCCAGCTATTACAGGACATCAGCCAAGCTGTTACAGGACGCCAGCCAGCTGTAAACGTTTCCGGTGAAACGTCTGTCATTTGTAAGCCACACCTGACGATCCATCTATACCGCAAAGACCGGCCCTTCTCTTCAACAACATCATCGTGGGAGTCTTCTTATGTAACGTATTACGTCTTGCGTATGAACATTATTTAACACTTTAAAAGAAAGACTCTATATCAAACATTACATTCTGTACATTTCAAATATACCATATAAACTATAACTTGTGTTTGTACAATAAATAATCTTAAACCCTCCAATATAGACTTGTAATTTGAATTACACATACTATCATATCCTATGCGCCAATAGTTTAGTAATTTGTGTTGTCGCAATATATGTGTGTGTGTGTGTGTGTGTGTGTGTGTGTGTGTGTGTGTGTGTGTGTGTTTATATATATTGTAACATCACAAAATGTTCCATAACAATAATGAACACCAGAAGGGTGAATAATACCAAAAGAACTATAAATGAGTGAACAGAAAGAATGTAACAGTCAAAATAATAAAACCATAAAAAGAAAAGAAGAGAAGGAATCCAAGTAAACAGTGATGAATCCGCAACAGGTACTAAATGACACTACAACTTATATAAACTGAATGACAATGACAAATTAACAAGATAAGTTTTCCACATAAACTGTCAAGTAAGCCCAATAAAAACATTTGATAAATAAAATCAAACAGTATAAACAAAATAACAACTGACTTGAATAGTATTGAGCTATATATATTATGAATAGATAACAGCATATTAGCTGATATAAGTAGAACAATAATATAGGAAAGACAAATATGATGTACTATGCTAGAGGTAGCCACAAAACTGTAAAGGATAAAATGAAAACCAAATATGTGTTATTAAAAATTAAGAATAACTATAAATGTAAGCACTATATGTGTTTAGGTAACTTCATAAGTGAGTAATATGTATACAAAAGATAATAATATTCAGGGAACAAACATTGTAGTATAATAAAAAACAGATCCTGAATGACCAATTTAAATCAATAAAATGAGAGGTAAATAGAAACCCTATTAAGCATAATGCAGTAGAATCATGACTGTGATGAATAGAATATAAGGTACCACCACATGGGTGATATTATACAAACTAGAAATGAGAAGGACATGTTAAAATATAGATAGTAAATTATGAAAGTTTATGTTAGTGAATCGACATAATTAGACAGATAAGTAATATTGTTCAGCTGAATGCAGCAATTATACATAATAAGGTATTACTTTTAATAATTTAACCATGTTCAAAGTAGAAGGTAAGAATAATTAAACAAATACCGGTATTAGAAAAATGTTGATAGTCGGATTTGCCATTGTTAGCAGACAACGCTTGTAACCAATGTCCTAGTAAGATTAAATCAATGAAATATTAATGAAAACTGTGTTTAAACTGGCATCAAGCCATATCAAAATAAAGATAAATAAATAAGCTGTAAAATGATAGTAGTAGAATCCGAAATGGAGTTGTAATAGTTGAGCTATTAACGTTAGCATCATAAAATTTGTGAATTACGATTGAATACGAAGAATACTATCAACATTGAAATTATACGCCAAAATACAGATATGTAATGCCTATTAATAGAATTACGTCATCATGACATAATTTCGGACCAATCACGAACGAGTTTAGTAAGACCTACGGCGCTCAAGCGGCCTGATGAAAAAACTATATAAACGAGGATCATTGTAAGCACAGAAGCATTTTGTCAAAATTCACTCAACCAGCAACTACAAATCCAGAACAAATAATCATCATAATTTTATAAACCAACGATACAGAAGAAGTGTAATTCAATGTGTGCATCGAAAACTGTAGTGAACTTTAACCAGTAGTGCGTTTATATGAACGAGGTTAACTATCAACATAACCAAAAAGTAGTAGCTAATTCAAGAAGTAAATTAACTCCTTCCAGTGCGAATATTAGTGAAGTGAAAAAACGATCATATAATCAGATCGTTAAAGTGTTCATAAATTAATCATTACGATTAATCAACAGGTACTACAGTGCTCATAATTATTTTTTACATTTTAGCAAATAACAGTATAACATAATACGCGATTATACTGACGCAAAAAACAATAAGACTATAAGTAGAGAATACTGTATCAAAGTTATTTAGAGGAATTAACATATTCCGACTTAAGATCATATATGTTAACGTTTTTATAACTGAACTCAATTTTAGTCAGAACAAACGAACTATTCGTTCATTAACTTTCAATTATTAAAGGCGGTGTCTAACCTAACCATATGATATCATAATAGTATTTTGAAATAAAGTGGCGTTCTATTCTGTAGCTCTTAACGAAGCCACCCTTGAGATAAATCACTATAATAACTAATTTATCAATCATAATTAGAGTTTTCATTGTTAACTATACTGAGCTAGGCAAAGGAAAGAAACCGGACGATTTGTGATCCGTTAATTGTTATGTAATGAATGTATTTAATTGAAATTATTCAATAACGAATAATAAATACCAGTATTGTACAGCAACAACATTTGTCAATAATTATTTCAACTAATAATTGGTAATCAGTATTAATTATCACTGAGATGCATTTAATAGTAAGTAAAAAAGCCGAAGTTTAAGGCATGATCTCAATCTAACTATTTGATCATTTATTAAGTAATTAAACATCAGAATTAACGATCAATTCATTCAGAAGAATTCTTTTTTATCGGGCATTTCTAACGAAAACCCATATGGCGCCAAATATAAGTTAAAAATGTTTATAAAAGCTTTTACAGCATTAGTACACTGTTCAATCAAAAGCTTGACAGTTTATTAACCACCTGTGAACAACTGAACATCCAGTACTTCATCACAAGTACGTGAAATTTTAATGTATGTATCATAAACTTGTCAAGACAATACACTGACATACACAGACGACACTTTTAACCCGAAGAGTGAACTAACAACAAGAGATCCGGCAGTGTGTACATTCATCAACGGATCTACAATTAAATATTTACTCATAAAAATCTAAACATATTTACTAAACAACTTCAAGAGTAAGTGAACAGATTTATTTATATTGGATTCAATACAAAAAAAGGTTGAATTGGATTGAATAAATCACTAAACCGAAACACTAATAATAACAAAAAATCAGTAATAACTAATAATTCCAACTACCTTACTAAAGAAGTTAGGACCGGATCTAGAGACAAGTTACTATATATATATATATATTTCAATCACTTTCTGCTACAGTCCGTTTCTTGATGTATATAATACATTTAATATTTATACATAAATTTACGTCAAGATGTTATTTTCCTATTTGGAACATGTTTCGGGTACTATCTTGTACCCATCCTCAGCCTTCCGGTTTTTTTGTCTGGTGAAGTACATATGTGTTGTTGGTTGACTATTATTATTGTGGCTTCCTGTTGGCTTCTGGTATTTCAAGTTGGTTTTATTGTGTGTGATTGTGGTGTATGTGTTAGTTTTTTGTGTATTTTCAATGTTGAGTGCTTTGAATATTGTGTCATGTTTTGTATTGATTTGTATTTGTTCAGGTATAAGTTTGTTTTCTGTTTTATGTTTGTATATTTGTAAATTACCATATGTTCATTATGGTGCCTTTGTGTGGTATATGTTTTATTAGTGTTACATTGGTTATGTCTGGGAATTCATGTCCTGTGTTTATTGCATGTGTGGCTAAATTGGATTTATATATTTCTGGTTTTTTGTATGCATTTAGGTGTTCAAAATAACGTTTTTTCAGCTGTTTTTTTGTTTGTCCTATATAACATTTATTGCAATCTTGGCATTCAATTTTGTATATACCGTTAGTTCTTGTATTATCTTTGTTGTGTGAGCTCACACAATATAAACTATGTAGTCAGAAGTTTAAAGGGTACTGCAGCTGAGTGGTTCACGGTAGTACAAGATAAATTATTTACATATCAAGAGCTGGTACAACATTTTAGGGCGAGATACTGGAACAGCGATATACAGCGAAAAATACGCGTACAGCTGGAGTTTGGTAGGTATTCCAGTTTACAAGGGTCTAAAGAAAATTATTTAATCCAACTCATATCTCGTGCGAGTATCTAGAACCAGAAATATCAGAGCCAGAAATGGTAAATAAATTATCTCATCATTTTGGACGCGGTATTCAAATCGCTGTAATTACATAAGGTATTAAATCATTGGAGGAATAACTCCTATTGTTAATTAAATGGGATAATGTTGACAGCCAAAATAATATTAATAATAATAATAGTGAACCGGCTCGGAAACAATTTCAGCCAAAACATCCACAAAACAATAACAAAAACAACCACAACAATTTAAAAAACAAATCTAATTTCCAAAAGTTCAATCAAAGTAATGTATCGGCAATTAATAAAACATACCATATCAAACTTGATTTATCTCAAGGGTGGCTTCGTTAAGAGCTACAGAATAGAACGCCACTTTATTTCAAAATACTATTATGATATCATATGCTTAGGTTGGACACCGCCTTTAATAATTGAAAGTTAATGAACGAATAGTTCGTTTGTTCTGACTAAAATTGAGTTCAGTTATAAAAACGTTAACATATATGATCTTAAGTCGGAATATGTTAATTCCTCTAAATAACTTTGATACAGTATTCTCTACTTATAGTCTTATTGTTTTTTGCGTCAGTATAATCGCGTATTATGTTATACTGTTATTTGCTAAAATGTAAAAAATAATTATGAGCACTGTAGTACCTGTTGATTAATCGTAATGATTAATTTATGAACACTTTAACGATCTGATTATATGATCGTTTTTTCACTTCACTAATATTCGCACTGGAAGGAGTTAATTTACTTCTTGAATTAGCTACTACTTTTTGGTTATGTTGATAGTTAACCTCGTTCATATAAACGCACTACTGGTTAAAGTTCACTACAGTTTTCGATGCACACATTGAATTACACTTCTTCTGTATCGTTGGTTTATAAAATTATGATGATTATTTGTTCTGGATTTGTAGTTGCTGGTTGAGTGAATTTTGACAAAATGCTTCTGTGCTTACAATGATCCTCGTTTATATAGTTTTTTCATCAGGCCGCTTGAGCGCCGTAGGTCTTACTAAACTCGTTCGTGATTGGTCCGAAATTATGTCATGATGACGTAATTCTATTAATAGGCATTACATATCTGTATTTTGGCGTATAATTTCAATGTTGATAGTATTCTTCGTATTCAATCGTAATTCACAAATTTTATGATGCTAACGTTAATAGCTCAACTATTACAACTCCATTTCGGATTCTACTACTATCATTTTACAGCTTATTTATTTATCTTTATTTTGATATGGCTTGATGCCAGTTTAAACACAGTTTTCATTAATATTTCATTGATTTAATCTTACTAGGACATTGGTTACAAGCGTTGTCTGCTAACAATGGCAAATCCGACTATCAACATTTTTCTAATACCGGTATTTGTTTAATTATTCTTACCTTCTACTTTGAACATGGTTAAATTATTAAAAGTAATACCTTATTATGTATAATTGCTGCATTCAGCTGAACAATATTACTTATCTGTCTAATTATGTCGATTCACTAACATAAACTTTCATAATTTACTATCTATATTTTAACATGTCCTTCTCATTTCTAGTTTGTATAATATCACCCATGTGGTGGTACCTTATATTCTATTCATCACAGTCATGATTCTACTGCATTATGCTTAATAGGGTTTCTATTTACCTCTCATTTTATTGATTTAAATTGGTCATTCAGGATCTGTTTTTTATTATACTACAATGTTTGTTCCCTGAATATTATTATCTTTTGTATACATATTACTCACTTATGAAGTTACCTAAACACATATAGTGCTTACATTTATAGTTATTCTTAATTTTTAATAACACATATTTGGTTTTCATTTTATCCTTTACAGTTTTGTGGCTACCTCTAGCATAGTACATCATATTTGTCTTTCCTATATTATTGTTCTACTTATATCAGCTAATATGCTGTTATCTATTCATAATATATATAGCTCAATACTATTCAAGTCAGTTGTTATTTTGTTTATACTGTTTGATTTTATTTATCAAATGTTTTTATTGGGCTTACTTGACAGTTTATGTGGAAAACTTATCTTGTTAATTTGTCATTGTCATTCAGTTTATATAAGTTGTAGTGTCATTTAGTACCTGTTGCGGATTCATCACTGTTTACTTGGATTCCTTCTCTTCTTTTCTTTTTATGGTTTTATTATTTTGACTGTTACATTCTTTCTGTTCACTCATTTATAGTTCTTTTGGTATTATTCACCCTTCTGGTGTTCATTATTGTTATGGAACATTTTGTGATGTTACAATATATATAAACACACACACACACACACACACATATATATATATATATAAACTGCAACAGAACACAGGATATGAAGTTCATATAATAGGGATACTAAGGCTGTAACACATTTTCTGACGCCCATAGACATTTTAAAGTTTGATTTTATTCTTTTCTTTGTAAAGTAGTCATAAGTTTTGAACTAAGCTATGTTTAAAAAAGTATATTATGTCAAAATGTTCATAATGTTGTTTTTTTTTTGTGCTGAGGAATATTTCTGTGTAAGTGCGCGGGTGCGCGTGTGATTTACATTTTATTTAATAATTTCGTTGAAAATTAACATTTAGTTCTGAAAGATGGACAATATAAAAGTGATGCTTTTCCTCTACATAGCAATACATCCTAGTACTTCCTTTACTCAAACGTTAACGACACAAAACTGTACGCCATAATAAGGGACACCAGAGTTCAAATGGATAATTTTCGAAAAAAATACCGTTTATTTCGTGTTTGAGCTTGTGAAAACATAAAGGCACGCTGTTGACGTTTCACGTCATTAGAGTTCTGTGCCACTAGAGTCCATTGCGAATAAGTTGATTAAAGGCTTCAGATTTTGGTGCTGTCTCATATTTTTCATTACACAGCTTGGCTGTACAGTTTTACATTTCGTGAGT
This sequence comes from Magicicada septendecula, assembly GCA_034769895.1. Taxonomy (NCBI): domain Eukaryota; kingdom Metazoa; phylum Arthropoda; class Insecta; order Hemiptera; family Cicadidae; genus Magicicada; species Magicicada septendecula. The sequence goes on from CM068372.1 coordinate 326,525,730, forward strand.
ACAAACAAGTAAGTAAATTATACCCCGTCTTTATTTTATTTAGTGCAAGTGTTTTGTTACCGGATGTAATAATACTTGGCTGTGTACAAAGCTGGAACTTGGCCGTAATAACAGTCAACCAAAAGCAACAGGTTAGATTGCTTGGTGAGTGCTTCTGAAACCAACGGGAAGTTAGCCTGTTGTTTTAGTTAACAGTAATTGCTTCTTACACTCTACTAACGACGTCGATACAATGAAATAGGGTTACATTTTGCTCCTGAATCTAACTCTTAAAATAATCATAGTATTTCAGGTTTCCGGTTATTACTGTGAACAACCCAAAGATTACTAGGGTATCATTTAGGTATAAAGAATGTACATTTACTTTCATTTAAATAATGCTCAATTATATATTAGTCATAGTCATCCAAGTCAGAAAATTACATATATTAAAATCCTTAGCAAATACGTGTAATCTAAATACCTTTAATTCTGCAATTCCAAATAATTCGACATATTCTTAAATACAAGTTACTTAAAGGGATAATATTATTTTTTCTTAACCTAAAACAGCAGTCAAAAATTAAAACAATATGTATAAGCAACTTGGTGGGCTGGGAATTTCTGGTGCGATGAGACTTCTCCAGAAAGAAGACCTCTTTTACCCTATGTCAGATAGGTTGGGCAAGTATTTTTCAATCTTCTGTTGTGATGGTCGTGCACAAGTTTTAGGATGATAGGATTGGTGTCCGTTTCTAAAGTTGCATGATGTTTCATACTTTATTCGTGAATAACCTGTTAAACGGTTGGTGTCTGGAGATCTATATGTTGCATCTGATTAGTAACATACTACCATTGTGTCCATTGAAATAAAGCAATATTAGAATTTCTGGCGTAACCATGTAACTCTACAGCGTATGCCTAAATAGGAAAAATTGTAGCCTTTATAGAAGGAGTTTCTTTCCTGACGAGAGTTTAGATTTTCTACCAAGTAGCCAATATAATTCTTTCGTCCTCACGTCAATCTACGTAGGCTTTTTTAAAGTATGTTTCCTCCAATTGAGTTTATTATCAGGATGAACTCCTAAGTACTAAACGCATGATGATCTCTCTTATTTATAAGCACTTGCGGATATTTCTCTTTTTGTAAAATCAAAGTTGCATGCTGTAATTTAAATTTGTTAATTCTGATGTTCCACTTCTGATTACAATAGGTGATTTTTCAGATTTGATCATGCTGTAACAGGGCTCTCATAAAAAACTAGGACAGTTGTGCCATCAGAAAATCTACTTCTTGTAGTATAATCAGTTGTTGGAAAGTCAGATGTGAATATTAAAATTAAGATTGGCCTCAGAACACTACCCTGGGCGACTACGGACTTAAATGTTTGAAATCAGATGTTTCGCTATTTAGTCTCGTTCTAAAATGTCTATTATGATTTTAAAAGGACGTAATATGTTATAAAAAAATCTGCTTATTTTTGTACAACAAGCTGCTGTAAATAAAATTTTTGAGTTTATTATTTGCCTGTATATAGTTTATCTCTTGGTAACTGGTTTCTGTGGCAGTTTTCTCTAGCCTTTTTTTCCGCAATAGGTTTTTATTCCGCAATAACGATGTTAATATAGTCTTTTTGTTTACAAGAGATGGATGTGGCTTTAAATCCTATTTAACAATTACAACAATTCTTGTTAATCCGGTTACTCTTAGTACTATGTTTTTTTTGTGGGCGCCACTTGGAATCGTTTGTTCCAAGAATGAAATGTGATTAAAAAAGAAATTGAAATTTTTAAATCTTGCTTCTATGAAAAAATAAAAACAAGTCAGTTTAGCTTGGAAAAATCAGGTAAGTTTAATGATTCTTCAAAAACAAACAAATCGTCTGAAGGACTAACATTCATAAAAAATTATACAATTGCAGAGTTAATAAAAAATTCACAAGTTATTATTATTATTGACAATTTTATATATCCAATCAAGTATCGGCTAGTGTTTTAAAATTTTTTTACTCAGTTGAAAAGCATGAGTTTAATACGTGAAAAAATCTTTACTCTCAGGACGTGACTCCTTTGAACTACCAAGACATATCAATAAGATGCCTTACAAGAAAAACTAAGTGATTTGAAGGTGTGTGGCATGTGTAGTACAACTGTGGGATAAATGTAACCAGGTAAAAAAAATTGACTTTAATTTCGGTAACTCACGTTCCAATGGTTAATTAATCTCGCACTGGACACTCCTCTCGTGTAGTTTTTCAATCTCGCCTCTTCACGTGTGCACCGAATCTATTTTAAGTCAAAATTGCGATCATTTACTATTTCCGCACTTTTTGTAAAAACGTTTGGCAGTAGATTATCGTTCAAACGCCGCCACTACGAAACATCTGTTCCGCGTTGATTCAGAAATTGGCCGCCGTAGCGCTGATTCCCATGCAGTGTCGAGAAAGGCTTTGTGTATTGTTTGTTTACGTTAAGAGGATTATTGTCAAGTTAGTCAGTCTATGCGAACACAGCAGAATTCGTTCTCTATTTAAAGTTTTGGTCCCTCCTGGGCCGTTGACGTTCTGGCTGCGTGATTTCTATTAAAATTTGCCGTGTTGCTGCTCTATTTCAGCAACACTTTGGCGTAGATTCTTGTAGAGGTTATGTCAGTCTGTTTGTCTATGTACGGGAAAAGCCTTTCTTCGGGTCTTGTGTCGAATTCTCGCCTCTCGGTTTCGCCTTAGCTGCGTTGATCAGTGTCGTGGGTGATGCATCAGTTCTGGAGTTCAAGTTTCAAGTGTTTTTGGGTCGAATTTGGTCTCTCTTTTATACTAATTCAGGCTGACTGTTTTCATCGACTTCCGGTATATTTGTGTAAAAATTCTTTCTAGATTGTTCGAGAATAAACGAAATGTAATGTCATGGAACAATTTTCACTTCCGTAGAAGCTTTTAGAACGAATTTCTTATTCTTCATACTAAGGATATTTCAAAAATTACACTGGTATTTATCAAACAGTTTTAAATTAGTACTCACAATTTGTATGCCATTATTACATTTAGATTCTCTGTTTTCAACTGAATCTAGCGATACTAATTATGATTGGTTTTTAATTAAATTAAGTCTAATAAGTAACACAATATACAACTCCCACCATGGGTTGTTGTCACGAAAATTCAATTTTTATAACAAAAAATTGTTGTGAAAGCATTATGTCTCTTCCACAATCTAAACATCCAACATTACTACCTTCCTATAACAAAACAAACAAATTTTAACATAGATAATACTTATATAATTACCATTTTACATGGCCTCTGCTCATGGCCTAGATTTTTTGTTAATGTTATAACACAATAATTAGTCTCTTTCTTTAATATATGTAGTATTTCACTAGTGTACCCTCAGAGTTTATTATATTGTCTATCTTTTGTGATACCTGGTTACTCTTTACATATATTATTATCATTACAGGATGACATAGCATCATTGATTGGTCTTGAGGTGTCCTTTTTTCAAAGTGTGACGAATCTCACTCTTATAAGTTACATTCTTTTATAATTGACTTTATTTTCAACTGAGTTTGTTCGTTTTTAAGGTATACAGAAGTATTGTACCATTCCATTTTATTTTTGTTAGCATTTTGTAAATATTTAGCCAGATATGATTATTTTTGTACTGGTTGATTGGCTCCAGCCATATATGGTATAGGTAAATATTTTGCTAACTTGACTATTACAATGTTAAAGTTAGTCAAATATATTAGTATAGTCGCTTTATATCATATTTCAACTTTCTAATGCAATTTGGTTGCATTTTGGCGACATTAAATCCATAACTTATACAATATTATATGCCTACCACATGTTTTTAGTTAGTACGGTTTTTGGCTATTTTGACTGACTTTTAATCATTTGACAGCTTTCATTATTTAAGATAAATTGTTCACTTTTGTCTGCCTGACAATTACATATAGTTTTCATTTCAATCTGATAATAATTATTTTTTCATGAAATCTGGGTGTATGGTCTCAAATCCAACACATCAATATTTTTTGTCATAACAAATATACAATTTTTATTCTAACTTAAACTCTTTCTAATAATGTATTTAAGTCATTTAATACATTTATTTTATTTACATTACATAATATAATAATGGATCATGCCCATTCATTCACAAAAAATAGTTCTTAATACTCTATTCAGACTTAATAATTAATGACTTCATTTTGGTTGATTCTGACATTATTCGTCTCTCTTTTAGTGTCTTATGGTTTTTTCACTGTTATTCACATGAATAATATATATGGGGTTTGTGTCTTAGTCAAAGTCTGGTCGTTTTTCATGTTAGTAGAAATAATTATTAGACAAAGTTACACAATTTTTTAGGACTACTTGGGTTCGATACTGTTCACCTCACTTTCCTCTTATGATAATTTGCTATGTAAATGGTTTCCTTTATGGAACGTTCTGTGACGTTACATATGCCTCTCCGTTAAAGTTGATAATTTTTGAAAAACATATCTTTGGTTTTTATGAAATTATCATCTCTATATTAACCCTTTATTAGCTTCTTTATATTTCATTCTTTTATCTTATAATTAAATTCCTGTACTACTCCTTTAATATATTATTCCAACTCAATATTCCTATTTCATTCTTTGTCGTATCACCTATTCCTTTCCTTTTTACCTTGATGTTATTTAATTAATCTTTGTTATAATACCCTATCAATTCCCTAACTTTCATAGAGGGTTGGGAGTCAGAGTGGCTCGCTATGGCATACATTCTCTGCCCTTCCTATCTATAACTACTGAAATCAGAGGCAACACATCCCTGTCCAAAAATAATAATTGCACCTTTGCAACAAATAATAATAATAATAAAAAAAATATAATATTCAAAGATCATAGGCTCCTACACATAAATTCCCTATCTTAAACTCTTCTGATTAATTCACAATTATATTAATATATCGTTCTCCGCAGGTAAAATTATCGTTTAAAATCATTCAATGTTAATAGCTATATTCATATTCATCATTACCTCCTTATGTAACACACTGTTTTCCTTTTTTTTTCATTTATCATTTCCATTTTGTATCAAATATATGACAGTATTTCTCCTTCTTTTCTCCTTTACTAAGTGTCCATCTCGTAATATTTATTAGTAATAATCTTTCTCCTTCTATAAGTACGGGTAAGCTGGTAAATATACGTTGACATGGCTATTGGAAATAAATCTTGCCTATAGTGGAATGTGTCCATCTCGTAATATTTATTAATAATAATAATCTCTCTCCTTCTCTAAGTACGGGTAAGCTGGTAAATATACGTTGACATGGCTATTGGAAATAAATCTATATTTTATATATATCTTTATGCCTTTGGTCTAAGGTGTCCTTCTCGCAATATTTATTAATAATAATCATTATACAATAATATTTATATTTATTTAATAATCTCTACCTCCTTTCTAATTCTGGGTAAGTTAAAAAATTCACGTTAACATCTTTAGTCAAGGTAGCTTCTCAATGATGCTGTATTTTACTTGGGTTTTTGGTCATGGTACTTGCTCACTGATTGAGTATTTGACTTATGATTTTTAATCATGGTACTTTTTCAATGATGTTTGGTTATACGTAACTCTTACTTTGTTACTAACCGTGTCAGTTACCTCGTAGGTATTGTTTTTATTGTCTCTGGTTATCGTGAAAGGTCCTGTATATAAGAGTAGCAATTTCCTCGTTATGCCTTGTATAGCACTGGGCAATTCTCTATTTTTACCGCATGCGAAAACTACACTCAACAATTCTTTTTCGGTAGTATTGTAGTTTCGTTCGCAACTGTTCAGCACGCGGCTAGCAAAGCTAATTACTAAATGGTTACCACCCTGATCTTCCTGATATAAGGCTGCACCTAAACTCACGTTACTGGCATCGCAGTTTAGAAAAAATGGTTTTGTAAAGTCGGGATGATGCAACATTATTGTTTCTAAAACTTTTCCTTTATGATATTGAGCACTCCATGTTGCTCTGGTCCCCAAGTCCATTTGTCTTTAGCTGATAACTGCTTTTGGAACCTGGCAGTTAGTTCTGAGTAATTGGACCGAAACTTTCTGTAATAGTTACAGATTCCTAAAAATGACTGCAGCTGTTTCCTGTTCTTTGGGGTGGGGAACTTCTGTATGGCCTCTACCTTCTCTTTGGATGGAGTAATCCCTTGTTCTGTTAAATTAAAGCCTAAAAATTTCACCTTATTTGCAATGAATTGGGACTTGTCTAATTTGAGGGTGATATTATTCTCTGATAATTTCTCTAACACCTGTTCAACCCTATTACAATGGTCGTCCCAATTCGCTGAAGTTACCAGTAGGTCGTCGACGTATACTGTCGTAAACTTCAGTACTTCCTGCCCCAATATTCTGTCCATTATCTTTACAAACACCGCCACAGAATTTATTAAGCCAAAAGGTAATCGCTTAAACTGATAGTTTCTGCCCTCGAATATGAATGGCATATATTTCTTACTATCAGGGTGGAGTTCTATCTGCCAGTAACCGCATACCGTATCCCATGAGCTTATATATTTGGTTCCGTGAAACTTTTTCAATATCTCCTCTATCTCCCCAGGTGATGTGCGGTCGTTAACAATCATCTTGTTGATCTCCCCAGCATCGAGACATATACGTACCTTTCCGTTCTTTTTTGGCACCGCTATGATTGGGCTGGTAAAGGGCGAATGACTATACTCGATTATGTCGTCCTCTATCATCCTGTTTAATTCTTCCCTGACTTCGTTCTTTAGCGAGTATGCGACCGGGTATGATTGGGCTGGTAAAGGGCGAATGACTATACTCGATTATGTCGTCCTCTATCATTCTGTTCAATTCTTCCCTGACTTCGTTCTTTAGTAAGTAGGCGATCGGGTACGATTTCCTGTTAAATTCCACCGGAGTTTTGAATTTTATGGTGCATTGATAATCTCCGGCTTTACCTGGAGCGTTTGAGAATATGTGTTTATAATTGTTGTATACCTTGACTAATTGTTCCGCCTGTGTTTCGCTGATCAGACCCCTTGCTTTCGTCCTTTGAAAATCCCGTATTTCTTCTAATTTTTCTAACCACAACTCTGGGTTTTCCTCCCGATATAAAGGCATGTTTATTGGTCGATCGGCACAATAATAATGGTTCACTATCGCTTGACAAGGTGTGTCGTTTGTACCTTCTCCTTGGACATCAATCAAATTATTGGTCCAAATTCCCTCGTTAGTTTTTAAAGTTATCACCTTACCTTCCAAATCTATTACTGCATTGTATGGCCTAAGTATATCGCAGCCTATTAGGATACTCATGGGTAAATTATTCGCCACTAATAACCCTATTGGTATCGTTACCCCATTACTAGTCATCTCTAATGACACCTGTTTCTTTATTGATTTATTTTGCCTCCCCGTTGCTCCGACTAAAATGATGTTATTTATAGGCAGAGTGGGTATTGGTAAATTACTATTTTGTTTGATCCTCTCTAGCTCTACACTATCGATAAGTGATACATTTGACCCCGTGTCAATGAGTAATATTGCTTCTATGCCATTGATATTTGCTTTGATTTGTACGATATCATTATTCCCTTTGTTATGATTTTTAATGATATTGTCACTCTCTTCTAATAACTCCTCTGTAATATCCATAAGATAATTATTTATTCTTAATGTCATAGTCCCATCTTTGTCCTGTCTAGGTTTGTAACTAGTCACCCCATAATATTGGTTCAGTGAAGGGCGGTTTTCCTTTTCCACTGCCGCGTTTAGTTTAAATGAGCCACGGTCTCATTGGCCCGGCTCCCGGAACGTTGGGTTGTTGACCCGTCTGTGTTTCCTGCCTGACCTCGGGATTACCATTAATAGGTTGGCTGTTCGTCGTATTACCCTGGCTACCTGGCGCCTGTTGTGGGTAAAACATGTAAGTGGGTACATTGGGTGGATATGGCCGTCGGTTATTGGCCATTGTATAGTTTACCTGGGGCCTATATTCTTGATTTCTCCTATCGCCTCCTCCTTGGTCGCCCCCGTTACGATAACTATTGCGTTGACCATAATTATTTCCCCTATAGTTATTTCCGCGATAACTGTTTCCTTGATGGTAGTTCCTACCGTAATTATTCTCGGGGTAATTACCTCCGTTTGGTCCCGTATAGTTACGGTTATTTGGACCCTGAGTGTTATTACTTCGGCCATTTGGTGGGGTATTATTGTTCTGATTATTTGTGTTAAGGTTTTTACCGTTTCCACCTCCATTCCGGTTTGGTCCGTTATTGTTGCTATTGTATTCTACCTTACGATTAGGGGGTTGGTAATCCTGGAAACTTCCAGTGGATTCACAATTTTCTAATAATTTGGCGAGATCGGCTAATTTACTGAGCTGTTGGTACAATTGGGCATCTTTGATACCATAGCTTTAATGTCCAGCTAACTGCCTTACCAAACATTCCTCCGGGATTGGCGGTATCAACTTTCGTGCCAAACATACCTTTCCTAGGAAATAAGACGTCGGGGACCGTCCATTGGACGCGTCGTATTTGCCACAGAATATGTCCATTCTTACCCTGTTTTGTGCAGTCTCCGACCAATACTTCTCCTTGAACTGGCGTTTAAACTCGGCTAAATTCGTGATTTCGGGTCGTACCGCTATCCACCAGTTCAAGGTGGACTATGTCCTATTAACGTCATCTTTTCACTGGGGATAACTTTAAAATTTACACACACTTTGTTGCCTTTGGTTTGTTTCTACACTAATTAGTTTTCGCACAGTGAATTAAAATAATTATTTTTTAATTACTTGGGGCGGGTAGCTGAGATTTCTGTCTGTACATGCATCACTAACGCACACAAGATACACGCGTAACACACATACAATTGAGCAGGTGTTCTCTGCTTGTCGGAACAGGTTAATTTCTCTCCTAAACTAACAATGAATTATTTTTACAATCTCAGACCTGTCCATTTACTTTTAACTTATATTAATTCTACAAATTTTGTATTTATTCAAATTAATGCCTAATACAGCATATGGCTGTATCGTTGCATTACTCTTCTGCTTGAGAAAACAAATTTAATAAATATTTATTTATTAAATTGTTGTCTATTTGTTCTAGACAAATACAATAATATTATATTCGCTTAACTTACGTTTACATCAGTTAAACAACACATAATAATGAGTAGTTCGTATAACTCTCGCTGTTGGTGGGATGCACTCTTTTTTCACCCCCCCCCATCATAACAGCTGGTCGGTGCATTGACCTTGTACGGTTTCAGTGGCATTGTTCATTTATACGTAGAATTTCTTGAATGACGTCGCATGATATTTGCCGATGTCCTTTTCTTTCCTCTCATCGTTTGATTATAACAGCTGAGTGGTGCGTTGACCTTCGTCATTTTACTATATGCAGGATTGTATTTCTGCAAGAGTATTTCCAAAACAACTTTAGTTGTCGGTCGCATAATTGGATACAGATGGACGGCTTTGGAAAATACATCAATACAAACAAGTATGTGTTTCACTCCCCGATTTGATCTCAGAAGTGGTCCAAGAAAATCCACTGCAATTAGCTCTCCTTTCTGGCCTTTTGGATACTCTGCATTTCCACATATGTATGCCATCTTTCACTCTGTAATTTTACATTTCCTTACTCATGCATTCTTACCTTCGTTTCTTAACTCGTTTCTTAACATGAAATTTACTTATAGAATACATTAACATTCATTACCCTTTTATTACATTTCTTTACTATTACCTTTCTGATCACTAATAAATTTTCTTCATCCTTACCACTACTTTCTGAAATACACCTTTTTTGTTAGCTTCGTAGTGAGTCATTATCGGCTACAGATGACTACCTTAGAAACACGTCTATATCCAGACTTTTCTGTGCTTAACTTTACTTGATGTTTTAATCATAGTATATGAGCTCTAAATAATCTCTGCCCTTGACTTTCACTATCGCTGTCTTCTGTGTCCTTGCCTTTCCACTAAGGTATGAAGAAACCTATATCAATTTAACTATATACTTTAATAAACAAAATCTACTATCTCATCTTTAAACTCTTTTTTTGATTATTTCTTTAAAGGCGATCGCTCATTCTTACGACTAAACATTGTAACATTACATAATCAGTACTCAATACTGATAAAAATAAAGAAGTATTTGTAAATAATAATAATAAAAAAGTCAGTTCCCATTAGTCAGAACCCATTCCATAAGTCAGAAATGAGGGATTAAGTATCATCCTACGAAAATATTTGTACCATAAAACACTTTATCAATTAAAAACAATGTACTACGTGTTACCATAAAAGTGCGGTGTGTACAAAGTGAAACATAGTATGATATGTGTAATTTTCAAAACTGAAAAAGACATCAATCACAAATAGTGAAGATGCAGGACTATAGTAATAAACTATAAGTTTAGTAATAAGTTGTTGTAGTTTTGTTTGGTTAGGCCACAAAGGCAATATCAATGTAATGAAAAGACTATTTTGTTTATGTTTGAAGGATCCAGGGTTATATAAGAAAATAATAATTGCTAATTAGAATAAAGTAAAGAGATGGTAGAAAATAAAATATTGCCTAGAGAAATAATACATTTACAGAAGTATAAGTCAGAAATAAATCAAGTTAAAAACCACTAAATTATAAAAAACAAGTATCTAAGTTTATGTAAAGATGTGAAGAAAAACATTGTATAAATTAAATATAATTATAGCAAACTATTATAAAGGAGTACAGGAGTATTTTTCCTAAAAAAGGGAAGCACTAATAACTAATAATAATTAATACCAGCCTATTTACTAAAACTGTACCTAGGTTAGCCAATAAAAACTCATCAATTTCTTGGTTACTAAGAGTAACCGGATTAACAAGAATTGTTGTAACTGTTAAATTGGATTTCAAGAAAGTAGATTACCAAAAATAATGTCCAGCAAATTTAAAAAAATTAGTAACTACGATTCGGAAAAAACACTATTCTAAATTAATGAAACGATTCAGCACAAGCCACTACATCTGAGACGTCCGTTGAACCACAATAATTAATGCAAGAAAATCGAAGAATATTGAAAATTCATCCAACCATATGAGGGCCTGAAAATTTTGAACTATCACTACTTGGGTGAGAACGCCTACCTTAATAAACTTAAAAAAATTACACATCACCAACAAGTAACGAACACTAGAAACAGTACAACATCCTGCAATTTATAAGAAAACTTAGGGTGAACATAATAAACTTTATTTATTTAACCAAAAATAGTAAAAAACGTGGGTTCATTAGAACTCTACTGCAGCCATCTTTATTTTCTTGTCTTCTGTATGAATACGTAAGCTGCGCTCTGGCGTTTAAAAAACGAACTTGTTGAATCAGACTTTAAGAAAACAAATATTAATTATTGTAAAGTATGATACTATTAACTAAGCATTTCTGACTTTCTTATAGTTCAAAGAATCCCCAAAATAACCCTGAGATACATAATATATTAATTTTAATAGTAATTGTAATTGAATATATCTGTTGTGTTATATAAAAAAAACTAATATCGAAAAATATTGTGATTTTGAAAATAATCGAATTTTAAACCGATGAAGTGAAGGTAATAATTTCCAGAAAAATAAACCAAATTCAATCAATAAATACCTTTCTTTTAGGTAATTGACTTTGTATTAGTTTTTATAGATAGCAGCTTTGTTACAGGAAACAAGTGAATAGCAGAGAAGAGTAAGAAAGTTAGCTCCGACATCAGAACTTATGAAGTACTACGGACAACATAACCTGTAATTGGTTAGCAAATTGAAAACATCTGATGTAACGCGCGTAAAGAACAAACGATCAAATCGTACTCAAAGAGAGGAATTCTCTCTCTCTCTCTCTCTCTCTCTCTCTCTCTCTCTCTCTCTCTCTCTCTCTCTCTCTCTCTCTCTCTCTCTCTCTCTCTCTCTCTCTCTCTCTCCTACACTTTGACAAACAACTGAATAATAATACCTGTAAGAAAATAGAATACATAATAAAGAATACCGTGGTTTACTTGTCAATACTAAAGAATTACACACACCAATATACAAAAATAAATTAACACTATCAGAGTATAAAAAAGACGTAACAAATGTAGACGACGAATACGCCGGTTAGACGCGGGAGACGTTACAAAATGACGCTAACAACGTAGATCTAAACTAACGTAATTATTATACTGTAAAGTCTCGATCGAAAAGACGAGGAAGACGTTACAAAATGTCGCTCAACTTAGATGGCTTGAATTAGGAAAGAATTTCGAGATATACACAAGTAAATAATAACGAAAAACCTAATTTTTGTCGGGAACTGTAAGAAGCCAAGAAATGCATACCAGAGGCAGGTCAAAGAAGAGGACAGAAGACACGGAGAAGGAAGAAGGTGGACAGGAACAAGGAATACAATTAGTCACCGACAGTGAAATGGACCAACAGACGGGCTATAAAGAAGAAACCGAAGTAGTTATAGACACGGAAAAAGAGCAACAGGCGGGTGACAAAGCGGAAGCCAGTGGAGAACCAAATTGTCAAGAAATAATGAAATTTATGGCGGAGCAAAGTAGACAAACTAAGAAAAATCTAAAGAAACAAAATGAAACCTTGAGCAAAAAATTTGACAAAATTGATGAAAATTTTAGGAAACAGGAGGAAACCTCCAGGAAACAAGATGAAAATTTTAGGACAAGCTTCAAACAAATTGAGGACCGGATAAATGAGAACCTTCGGAAGCAAAACGAGAGTAATCAAGAGAGTCTCAGACAGATTCAAGAAGGGAAAAAGCAAATACACAAGAAACAAGACAAAATAAGAGAAGATAACCAGAGACACCATGAATCATTAATGAAACAAAAATATGAAAGTGTCAGAAAGTTAGAGGAAACAATGGACAGTGGTTTCAAGAATTTGAATAAAACACTAGACATCACTTCCGAAGGTATTAAAGAAGACCAAAGTGCATTGTTATCTGAAGATAAACCTAACAGAAACAAAGAGAATATTAAACACATGGGAAAAGACAAAGAAAATAAGAAGAATAACAAATCCTAAGAAAATGAAAAATACACGGGAAATTTTAGAGATGATTAAAGGTGGATTAATTAATGTATTTAACCTTCCAATTAAAAAAATAGGGAGTTAGTTAAGTTTAAATTTTATAGAAAACCTTAATAAATATGACAAAAGTAAACCACCATAAAATAATGAATAAAAACTTAAATAAGGCTAGATTTCAATTAAATATGTCGACGATTGATGTGTATCAGACAATATGAGTCATATCTTCATTACGGAATATACCATTAAAATATTTGATAAATAATCCAGAGGTCAAAGGGATTGGAATAGTATTAAATATGAGTGACTACGTTATGTTAGAAGAGTTACCATACCTGTTAGTTTAAAAGGAATTAACTATGACGGGAGACCGTGACTTAAATGAAGCTTTCGTAGCAGCCAAGTGGGAGAGCCGGATGATAAGGAAATTATCAAGGAGAGAAATAATTCCAAACACCCCAGTAATCCGAGGAAGAGGAGTAACTGAGTATATGGACCATGGTTAACCCAAGTAATAATCAACCAGAAAAAAAAGGAACTGATTTTCTGTATACCGTCCAAGCAACCCATTGGAAAGAAGGAACAAAATAAATAATATTAATTAAAACAAAGGCAAATCAAATGAAGAAAGAAAAATGATAAAATACTAAATTCTAAAACAAAGTAAGATCAACTTATATCAATAATTTACAGGAATTAATTTTGAAGAAAAAAAGAATTATCGACAAAATTCAAAAAGAATGTAAGGACAAATTTTCTAATATATTTAGAAACAATATGATTTAAGGTAAACGACAAAACGCCAAGAGAATGTAAGAACGACTTACACAATTTATTTATAAATAACATGATTTAGAATGGAATAATAGAAAAAATAATATTTTTGATGGGAACAACGAAAAAAAATAAATAAAAACAATTAATGGTAATGTGATCAGACATGACGGTAAAATAAGAAGGACAATGGATAATTTAATGACTATAATTACAACGAAGGTAAAGAATGATAACAATTAATACAGCTACAATTTAGAATTTCTTGGAGTGGAAAATGATAAAGGAAGAAATGATACGAAGGACATCTCTCACAAGAAGGAAAGTCAAAAGGATTTACAAATAATGCCTGTCAACAAAGTTATCTAAAAATAGCTACAGAAAATAAGAAGGAATCAAGAAGAAAAAAGAAATATATAATCAAATGTAAACAGCAACAGTGTGAATAATCCCAAGAGTGTTTTTTTTATTAGTCGCCAATCGACTACTTGTAAGTTTTTTTTATATATAATGAATTGACTGTAGAAATGTTCCAGCAATCATTTTCCTGAGCAGACGGTACGTCCCTCTGGTCTCAGAAGGTGTAAGGATGGACAGCAGAGTAATGGACCCGAAAGTGGCCACCCGAACTGAACGACCGCACAGGATAGGGAAAAATGTTAGGGAAATTAAATATTTAAGGGATAATAAACCAGCTAAGAAGATATTAGATCAGATTCCAGAAGTACGAAGGAAGAAACAGAAGGAAGATAGCAGACAGAAGTTCAATTGAGCAAGGACAGGTATAGAAGTAAATAGAAATATGAGAGCGTTAGAACAAGTTTTTATTGATTAATGTGACCAGTCCTCAACAAGTGATGTTCGAAAAACCACCACCACGAGAAATATTATCATTAGTAAATTTTCCTCCAGGAGAGAGAGTAGAGTATAATAAAATGGAAATGCATAATAGGTTACTTCATAAGGCTGAACTTTTGTATAAAAAAGAAACCGGCAAGAAGAAAAGAATTATTCCATATAAATTAGGGGATAAAGTACTAATAAAAAATAGACAACTACCTAGTTCTATACAGGGTATAGCAAGGAAATTATTCTTACTTTATACTGGGCCATACCTAGTAACCCAGGTGAAGGGTAATAATACCTATGAAATAAAGTCAATTACAAATAACAAAGTAAAAGGTGTATATAACCAAACAGAGATGAAAATATATTTTGAAGAATGATAAAAGAAGGTGAATGATTAGGAATCAAACAATTAATTTTAATAATGCAATAACAATAAATATGTTCTAGTGGGGGAGCTTTATGTAACATTACATACTCAGTGCTCAATACTGATAAAAATAAAGAAGTATTTGTAAAATAAGAATAATAAAAAGTCAGTATTTACCCATTCTAAAGTCAGAAATGTGGGATTCAGTATTATGCTATGAAAACATTTGTACCATAAAACACTTTAGCAATTAAAAAACAATGTACTAAGTGTTACCATAAAAGTGCGGTGTGTACAAAGTACAACATAGTATGATATGTGTAAATTTTAAAAACTGAAAAAGACATCAATCACAAATAGTAAAGTTGCAGAACTATAGTAATAAACTATAAGTTTAGTAATAAGTTGTTGTAGTTTTGTTTGGTTAGGCCACAAAGGCAATATCAATGTAATTAAAACATTTTTTTGTTTATGTTTGAAGGATCCAGGGTTATATAAGAAAATAATAATTGCTAATTGGAATAAAGTAAAGAGATGGTAGAAAATAAAAATCGTGCCTAGAGCAATAATACATTTACAGAAGTATAAGTCAGAAATAAACCATGTTAAAAACCACTAAATAATAAAATACAAGTATCTAAGTTTATGTAAAGATGTGAAGAAAAACACTGTATAAATTAAATATAATTATAGCTAAATATGTATTATAAAGGAGTACTTTTCCTAAAAAAGGGAAGAACTAATAACTAATAATAATTAATACTAGCCTATTTACTAAAACTCTACCTAGGTTAGCCAATAAAAACTCATCAATTTCTTGGTTACTAAGAGTAACCGGATTAACAAGAATTGTTGTAATTGTTAAATAGGATTTCAAGAAAGTAGATGACCAAAAATAATGTTCAGCAAATTTTAAAAAATTAGTAACTACAATTCGAAAAAAAAACACTATTCTAAATTAATGAAAAGATTCAGCACAAGCCACTACATCTGAGACATCCGTTGAACCACAATAATTAATGCAAGGAAATCGAAGAACATTGAAAATTCATCCAACCATATGATGGCCTGAAAATTTTGAACTATCACTACTTGGGTGATAACGCCTACCTTAATAAACTAAAAAATTACACATCACCAACAAGTAACGAACACTAGAAACAGTACAACATCCTGCAATTTATAAGAAAACTTAGGGTGAACATAATAAACTTTATTTATTTAACCAAAAATAGTAAAAAACTGGGTTCATTAGAACTCTACTGCAGCCATCTTTATTTTCATGTCTTCTGTATGAATACGTAAGCTGTGCTCTGGCGTTTAAAAAACGAACTTGTTGAATCAGACTTTAAGAAAACAAATATTAATTATTGTAAAGTATGATACTATTAACTAAGCATTTCTGACTTTCTTATAGTTCAAAGAATCCCCAAAATAAGCTTGAGATACATAATTTATTAATTTTAATAGTAATTGTAACTGAATATATCTGTTGTGTCATATAAAAAAAAAACTAATATCGAAAAATGTTGTGATTTTGAAAATAATCGATTTGTAAACCGATGAATTGAAGGTAATAATTTCCAGAAAAATAAACCAAATTCAATCAGTAAATACCTTTCTTTTAGGCTTTGTTACAGGAAACAAGTGAATAGCAGAGAAGAGTAAGAAAGTTAGCTCCGACATCAGAACTTATGAAGTACTACGGAAAACATAACCGGTAATTGGCTAGAAAATTGAAAACAGTTGATGCAACGCGCGTAAAGAACAAACGATCAAATCGTACTCAAAGAGAGGAATTCTCTCACTCTCTCTCTCTCTCCCTCTCTCTCTCTCTCTCTCTCTCTCTCTCTCTCTCTCTCTCTCTCTCTCTCCTACCCTTTTACAAACAACTGAATAGTAATACCTGTAAGAAGATAGAATACATAATAAAGAATACCGTGGTTTATTTGTCAATACAAAAGAATTACACACACCAAAAAATAAAAATAAATAACACTATCAGAGTATAAAAAAGACGTAACAAATCTAGACGACGAATACGCCGGTTAGACGCGGGAGACGTTACAAAGTGGCGCTAACAAAGTAGGGCTAAACTAACGTAATTATTATACTGTAGAGGTCTCGATCGAAAAGACGTGGGAGACGTTACATCATTTATCTACATTTCTAAAATATTATTTCTAATTATAATTTTTTCTTTGTTTTAATTTATTGTCTTTTGATACAGTCTTTATGAGCTCTTAAAAAAATCATTTAAAAATTCAATATGCATGTCACTTCGAGTTCTGATGATCTTACGACTTATTGGCGGGGTCTAGCGTTGTCCAGAGTTAGTTTTCTATTCCCCCTGGCCTGGCGTGGTCATGGATACTTCTAGAGTCCAGCGTCGTTCTCCAGCAGTGTGTGGTCCGCTTCAGAGTGTTGTTATCTGCTGCAAAGTAGATCATAAACAGCGTCTAACGTCCAGCATCCCTCGTCGCTCTGGTAGCTTCTCCGTGGATATTCTTGGTAGACTTAAACGATCCCGGTACTTACGTTTTCCGGAATATTGTCACATATTTAACGAACGTAATATTCTTTCGTTAATGAGACTTGTTTTAAAATAAAAATAAAACTGTTCTGCCGACAGACAGCATGTCCGACTGCAACTGTGTCTTAAAATGAAGAGAGGGGTTTTCGGTCGAACCCTCAATTTATAGCCTCTCGAGATTCCGCGCCAGTTGGCTCCAAAATCATCCTGTCGCTACCCGCAGATCGCCTGATAGCTCCCACTCCCGAACCTTTTCATCTATTTGCAATTATTAGCAAATAGCAATGTTTTGCACGGAATCGAGATAGCACAAACCATAGCTAATTTGATTAAGCACTCACTGTATTAATTTGAGTGTCATAGGGTAATTTGCGTATTTTTTAGCACGTTTATGTCGCACTGACTTCGCGTAGCGTGTCCTATTAACGTCTTCTTTTCACTGGGGATAACTTTAAAATTTACACACACTTTGGTGCCTTTGGTTTGTTTCTACACTAATTAGTTTTCGCACAGTGAATTAAAATATTTATTTTATTAATTACTTGGGGCGGGTAGCTGAGATTCCTGTCTGTACATGCATCACTAACACACACAAGATACACGCGTAACACACATACAATTGAGCAGGTGTTCTCTGCATGTCGGAACAGGTTAATTTCTTCCCTAAACTAATAATAAAATATTTTTACAATCTCAGACCTGTCCATTTACTCTTAACTTATAATAAATCTACAAATTTTGTATTTATTCAAATTAATGCCTAATACAGCATATGGCTGTATCGTTGCAATTTATTATTTGAGTAAGCCTGTAAAAATGTCGCAATTTTACTTAATAAACCTACAACTTGTAGTAATTTTGTTTAACAGCAACTTTATTTAATTGTTTATTACTTATGTTCGTCACAGAATTTCTTTAATAATAACGAATATGACGTAGTGTTTGGTGGGCACGGTCTGCCACTAATATTCATAAGTTAAACAGTAGTGTAATTTATTAGACTTTTTATGAATGTTCTGAATAGTAAGACTGTTTTTTACTTCCATGTTCCTTAAGGAAATGGAAGTATGGTGATGGAAAAAAAATCGTGTTCGAGATTATTGCAGATTCTGATTGTACTACACTCAAAACATGAAAAAAATCGTTTTTTCGAAATGTGTGTGTGTGTGTGTGTGTGTGTGTGTGTGTGTGTGTGTGTGTGTGTGTGTGTGTGTGTGTGTGTCTATCTGTCTGTAGAATTTTTTCTATGGCAAACGATAACAGCTGCAAATTCAAACAGAATCAAATAATTTTTTGCATACAGCCCTGATTGTAGAGTACTCACGACCTATTGTTTTTGGTGAAGATCGGTTGATGGAAAGGGGTAGTTTACCTGCAACTTTTTTTTTTATCAAGGGTAATTTTCTTTGTTTGGCAAACGATAACAGCCGCAAATTCAAACAGAATCAAATAATGTTTCGCATACAGCCCTGAATTGTAGAGTTCTCAAGATCTGTTGATTTTGGTAAAGATCGGTTAAGGGAAACGGTTAGTTCACCAGCAACGTTTTATGTTTTAAAAGGGTATTTTCTATGGCAAACGATAAGAGCCGCAAATTCAAACAGAAACAAATACATTTTTGCATACAGCCCTGATTTCTTTAGTACTAAAGACCTATAGTTTTTGGTGGTGATCGATTACGGGAAAGGGGTAGTTTACCGGCCACGTTTTTTGTTTTATCAAGGGTATTTTTTATGGCAAACGATAACAGCCGCAAATTCAAACAGAATCATATAATATTTTGCATACAGCTCTGAACTGTAGAGTTCTCAAAACCTGTCGTTTTTGGTGAAGATCGGTTAAGGGAAAGGGGTAGTTTACTTGCAACGGTTTTTTATCAAGGGTAATTTTTTTCTATCGTAAACGATAACAGCCGCAAATTCAAACAGAATCAAATGATGTTTTGCATACAGCCCTGTATTTTAGAGTTCTCAATACGTATTGGTGTTGGTGAAGATCGGTTATGGGAAAGGGGTAGTTTACCAACAACGTTTTATGTTTTAAAAGGGTATTTTCTATGTCAAACGATAAGAGCCGTAAATTCAAACAGAATCAAATAGGTTTTTGCATACAGCCCTGATTTGTTGAGTACTAAAGACCTGTAGTTTTTGGAGAAGATCGGTTAAGGGAAGGGGGTGGTTTACCGGGGCCATGTTTTTTGTTTTATCAAGGGTATTTTATATGGCAAACGATAACAGCCGCAAATTCAAACAAAATCATATAATATTTTGCATACAGCCCTGAAATGTAGTGTTCTCAAGACCTGTTGGTTTTGGTGAAGATCGGTTAAGGAATAGGGTAGTTTATCTGCAACATTTTATGTTTTATCAAGGGTAATTTTTATATGACGAATGATAACTGCTGTACATTAAAACAGAATCAACTACTCTTCTGCATACCTTTTTGAATTATACAGAACTCAAGATCTGTTGATTTTGTTGAAGATCGGTTAAGGGGAAGTGGTAGGTTACCGGCAACGTTTTATGTTTTAAAAGGGTATTTTTTCTATGATGAACGGTAACTGCCGTAAATTCAAAGAGAAACAAATAATTGTTTGCATACAGGCCTTAATTGTAGAGTACTCAAGACCTGTCGCTTTTGGTGAAGATCGGTTAAGGGAAAGGGGTAGTTTACCGGCAACGGTTTTTTATCAAGGCTAATTTTTTACTTCCATATTCCTTAAGGAATGGAAGTATGGTGATGGCAAAAAAATCGTGTTCGAGATTATTGCAGATTCTGATTCTACTACACTCAAAACATGAAAAAAAGTCGTTTTCCGAAAAGTGTCTGTGTGTGTGTGTCTGTCTGTCTGTCTGTCTTAGATTTTTTTTCTATGGCAAACGATAACTGCCGCAAATTCAAACAGAATCAAATAATTTTTTGCATGCAGCCCTGATTTGCAGAGTACTCGCGACCTATTGTTTTTGGTGAAGATCGGTTGAGGGAAAGGGGTAGTTTACCGGCAACGGTTTTTTTTTTAGCAAGGGTAATTATGTTTGTTTGGCAAACGATAACAGCCGCAAATTCAAACAGAATCAAATAATGTTTCCCATACAGCCCTGAATTGTAGAGTTCTCAAGATCTGTTGATTTTGGTGAAGATCGGTTAAGAGAAAGGGGTAGTTTACCAGTAACGTTTTATGTTTTAACAAGGGTATTTCTTATGGCAAACGATAACAGCCGCAAATTCAAACAGAATCAAATATTGTTTTGCATACAGCCCTGATTTGTAGAGTACTCAAGACCTATTGTTTTTGGTGAAGATCGGTTAAGGGAAAGGGGTAGTTTACTTGTAACGTTTTATGTTTTAACAAGGGTATTTCCTATGGCAAACGATAACAGCCGCAAATTCAAACAGAATCAAAAGATTATTTGCATACAGCCATAAATTGTAGAGGTCGCAATACCTATTGTTTTTGGTGAAGATCGGTTGATGGAAAGGGGTAGTTTACGAGCAACGTTTTTTTAACAAGGGTATTTTCTATGGCAAACGATAACAGCCGCAAATTCAAACAGAATCAAATAATGTTTTGCATACAGCCCTGATTTGTAGAGTACTCAAGACCTATTGTTTTTGGTGAAGATCGGTTAAGGGGAAGGGGTAGTTTACCAGCAACGTTTTTTTATCAAGCGTATTTTTTATGGCAAACGATAACAGCCGCAAATTCAAACAGAATCAAATAATTTTTTGCATACGTCCCTGAATTGTAGAGGTCTCAATGACTTTCGATTTTGGTGAAGATCGGTTAAGGGGAAGGGGTAGTTTACCAGCAACATTTTGCGTTTTAACAAGAGTAAAGTACTTGAAAATTTATTTAAATTTTTTGAAACAATGGTAATTGTTAAAAATAAAATAATTTAGTTGCCAGGCAATAAAATTATAATTTTTTCATTTTAATGTAATATAATATTTTTCATTTAATACAGCAATAAAAAGGCAGGTAAGACACAGCCTGGCTGTTTGGCTGAAAATGATTTTAAATATAAATCTTAGAATATGGAAGTCATGTATGGTTCTCCATACCGATATTTATTATTATGCCTACAGCAATAAAAAGGCAGGTAAGACACACACAGACACACACACACACACAATTTACGTTATTTCTGGCCTCACTCATGTTTATTTTCTTACATTTGCATGCTTTTTAAATGGAAAGTGCCGAAACCCACACCAACATAACGTGTGCAAGCCGAAAAAATGGACATCAATTTGCTTCCTGTGGATCGCTGGGCAATGTAACTGCACGTGTTTGCAAGCAACGATTCATAGACAGACTTTTCGTCTTTAGGGAATGAACCCACTGCAAGATGCTGAGGGTCCATGAATGACTTCGGAGCGCTCCTTCTTTTTCGCGTGTTTGTTCTGTGAAACATACACTGTAGATTCGCAGCTTTACTCTAAGCAACGCTCAATAGGAAATGTTGAAAATTTTTGTCCACAGTGTACCCTCATTCACACTAAACCTGCTCTGATGTTTTAATTACGGACATCATAATATTAAAACTTTGGAAACTAGAGCACTACTTAATGGAGATCAATCATTAACTTATACAAGCCATTAATTTTATGCATATATTATATATATATATATATATATATATATATATATTGTAGCGTGACAGATGTTTGCATAATATTGAATGGCAATTGATCATTAGAATAATGAAGTTATAATATTTAAAGTTGGAAGAAAGCATTAAGTTTAATATAAATAGATTAATTCATAGCAACTGTGGAAAGAAATCATTATTATAAAGAAAATCCAAGTTCAAGTAAAAGGAGTTACTAGTGATGAGTCATCCAAAACCAGTCTCATAACCAAAGGTTTTCAAGGTATAACCCAGGAAGGTAAAATAGTAAATAACAAAGCAGTACTGAATATGACCAAACCCACAACGAGGAAGAATAAATAGAAGAGAAACCCTAAAATAAGCCAAGATCAACCAATACAGGTTGTGTATTTCTGTAATAAAGAAGAAGATGGAGAAGATCCCAAGAAACCTGATGGCAACAAGAAGAAGATGGAGAAGATACCAGTCCCAGAAGGCAGGAGAAAAGAAGACTGAAGAAAGAAGAAGAGGGCAGCATCCTGAAGAAGATGTCATGCTCTTATAAAAGACACCCAAATCCCTATATCACCAAAATAAATATCTAAAAATAAAAGTATAACGAAATAAAAACCACATGTATATAAATTTAAGAGAGAGGAGTGTATAAAGTAAAAGTTTCCTGTGAACTAAGATGAAACAATAATATAGTACCCATGGAACAAATCTCCATTGAAAAACGCTAACCAATTTATTATGTTGATAAGACTATACGACCATTTAGCATTAACATAATATATAAGTGAAAGTGAACCAGTGATAGTTTTGGGTATTATAAAAAATGAACCTTGTGTTTCATTCTTGGCAATCACAAACATTGGATGCAATGAAATATGCATTTTTCAATGACTTAAAATGTGTACGGTGACAATATGTTGTTCATAAGACATGAATCTGTTTAAAATAACATTTTTGTTTTACATGAAAAAAGAAAAACAGATTTCATAGTGCTTTTTGAACGGTTCATACTATTTATTTGTTAATGACAGGGTACAATTCCCCAAAGACAAGGTATAAAAGACTGTATAAAAACTGTAGAATCCTACTTATAATAATAGTTAGAAATAAGAATATAGATATAAGGTTTTAATGTATATAGTACAAGAATGTTTAAAAATGTTTTAGATATAAGGCCATTTGTTTGGGTCTGAAACAACTAACATCAGAACTATAAAAATAGTTACTATTTGTAAATAGTAGAGAGTAATTAAGATGTTAGTTAGTACAAAACCTTTGTTGTAAACCATATTTACATGTTGGAAATGGGAATTTTGTTGCAAAATGTCTGATTTGAAGACAACCATTTATTTAAAAAAAATGTTCTTTATTCTGTTTAACTATTGTTTGTATTGTAACCAATACTAATTGTTTTTGTGTAATTTGAAAACATGTTTAATTTATAATACTATTTGTAAAAAGTCAGAGAGGGTATCACACATCATATATTGTTTATAAATTATTTTGTAAGAAAAATTGTTAAAAAAAAATCATAGGCCAAAAGAATGGAAACCAAACTTCAACAAAACAGAGAAATTGCTCAATTAAATGCAAATAAACAAAAGGGGTTTAGACAAAATAAACTTGAGATCATGCCATATAATTGCACATACCATTTAGAGAGATTTTAATAAATTATATTCAGAATTATAAATAAAAATAAAATGACTAAACTCAGAAATTTAGACATGGGAGTCATATATTTCAGAATAATGTTTCAGAATACAACTAATTCAATTAATTACCAGAAAATAAGGGAATAGGAACCTTTTAATACAATATAGGATTATTAATATTAAATATAACTGATAAAATGGCTGAATTTATATAATGACAGGAAGTAAATTTTAATGTTTTGACTTCCAAACAGAGTATACCAAACTGAAAGTGAAATTACTATTTTTTGGACAGAAAACACTATAAAATGGCATTATTTAATCTGAAAATAACCAGAATGAACTGAAAGATTAATTTAAATCAAATCTAGTGAATAAAATTGACAAATAACCAAAGTTTAGGCATTCATATAGTGAAATAGTAAAATGTACACAGGATGTGAAAATATTTTTGAACAATGTTAAGGATAATATTATATGGGCTAAGAGTTTAATTGAAACTGAAGGAAACAGTTAGTTAATTATTGGTAGTTGAACGGTTAACATGACATACGTTTAATAACGTGTATAACCTAACCTATAATCGTCATACAAGCGAGTGTATAGTGAGTGAGTTATTGTGAAATCGCGAGTGACTTGTAAAATACTTCTGAAACTATCATATTATAACAGAAACGATCAAGTAACACTCCATAACACAGAACAATATAAATCTACTCCGAAAAACACCATAAAACACTAGAAAACTGTATAATACATTAAACCAAATTAGTGACGGAATCGGAGAAAGTGTTTGACTTATAATTACACAGACATACTAAATACAACCCAGAATCACTACACCAGTCACTACACAACATATAACAAGAGATTTGCGGACACGAGAACAGAAATATTGCGTCAAAATACATTATTTGGAATGCAGCAGCAACGAGCAAAATTTTCATCGACTTGACGGCGGCCATTTGCTTTGACAATTCCAGTGCCTCTTCTTGGTTCAGCACAGCTGTTTGGTGAAAACAATTATTATATTTACAATTTATTATTCAATGTCTGTGTTTATTAATAACTATTAATTTGATTGTAACGTTATACTTTTTAAATATTAGCCCGATTTCTCTGACTTTGGTAATAACTGGCTGTTTAAAGAACCCTATATAATTTTTATAACTGTAATAAAATAAATAAGATTGATAAGGTGTAAGTTGTAAGGTGTTTAATTGGTGTGTAATTGGTGTGTAATTGGTGTGGCTCTCGACGTCTTACTGGCCTGAAACACTTCCTTAAGTTTCCCAGCTGGTCGAGTCCCAATGGTAGCAAGACCGGTCGAGTAGCGTAAAGTTGATGAAGAAATAGATATGCTCAGCTTCACCGAAAGTTTCAAAACAAAAATTATTGTTTTGAAGAAAATTAAAAAAAAATTATGTTTATAAAAAAAAATAATAAAAAAAAATTTTAATTTTATTAATTAATTAATTAGGATCAATTAATTAATATAGGGCTGTGAAGTTTTAAACAGTGTAATGCTCTTCTGAAAATTTTTATTAAAGTTTTAGTATAATTTAAATAATCTATCACCACTCATAAGACTGTCTGTAAACCAATCGATATTTGTTTACCTTTCTATTTTTTTTAGGTTATCTTCACTTACGGGTGGTAAAGTCCTTGTAGATTATCAATTAGAATTATATTATTGGTAATTAGTATTATTGAAGAAATAAAGAACTATTAAGTATTGAAAAGTATTAATGTTTTATTAAGTAACAGCAATATTGACTCTTATCGATTAGTATCGATTCTCAGGATATCGAAAAAAGTTACAAGTATATGTTATAAAAATTATATAGGGTTCTTTAAACAGCCAGTTATTACCAAAGTCAGAGAAATCGGGCTTATATTTAAAAAGTATAACGTTACAATCAAATTAATAGTTATTAATAAACACAGACATTGAATAATAAATTGTAAATATAATAATTGTTTTCACCAAACAGCTGTGATGAACCAAGAAGAGGCACTGGGTTTGTCAAAGCAAATGGCCGCCGTCAAGTTGATCAAAATGTGACTCGTCCCTGCTGCGTTCCAAATAATGTATTTTGACGCAATATTTCTGTTCTCGTGTCCGCAAATCTCTTGTTATATGTTGTGTAGTGACTGGTGTACTGATTCTGGGTTGTATTTAGTGTATCTGTATAATTATTAGTTCAAACACTTTCTCCGATTCCGTCACTAATTTGGTTTAATGTATTATACAGTTTTCTAGTGTTTTATGGTGTTTTTCGGAGTAGATTTATATTGTTCTGTGTTATGGAGTGTTACTTGATCGTTTCTGTTATAATATGATAGTTTCAGAAGTATTTTACAAGTCACTCGCGATTTCACAATAACTCACTATACACTCGCTTTGTATGACGATTATAGGTTAGGTTATCCACGTAATTAAACGTATGTCATGTTAACCGTTCAACTACCAATAATTAACTAACTGTTTCCTTCAGTTTCAATTAAACTCTTAGCCCATATAATATTATCCTTAACATTGTTCAAATATTTTTCACATCCTGTATGCACTTTTACATTTTCACTATATGAATGCCTATACTTTGGTTATTTGTCAATTTTATTCACTAGATTTGATTTAAATTAATCTTTCAGTTCACTCTGGTTATTTTCAGATTAAATAATGCCATTTTATAGTGTTTTCTGTCCAAAAAAAATAGTAATTTCACTTTCAGTTTGGTATACCGTGAAGAGTCAAAACATCAAAATTTACTTCCTGTCATTATATAAATTCAGCCATTTTATCAGTTATATTTAATATTAATAATCCTATATTGTATTAAAAGGTTCCTATTCCCTTGTTTTCTGGTAATTAATTGAATTAGTTGTATTCTGAAACATTATTCTGAAATATATGACTCCCATGTCTAAATTTCTGAGTTTAGTTATTTTCACATTTATTCATAATTCTGAATATAATTTATTAAAATCTCTCTAAATGGTATGTGCAATTATATGGCATGATCTCAAGTTTATTTTGTCTAAACCCCTTTTGTTTATTTGCATTTAATTGAGCAATTTCTCTGTTTTAATGAAGTTTGGTTTCCATTCTTTTGGCCTATGATTTTTTAACAATTTTTCTTACAAAATAATTTACAAACAATATATGATGTGTGATACCCTCTCTGACTTTTACAAATAGTATTATAAATTAAACATGTTTTTAAATTACACAAAAACAATTAGTATTGGTTACAATACAAACAATAGTTAAAACAAATAACGAATATTTTTTTTTTTAAATAAATGGTTGTCTTCAAGTCAGACATTTTGCAACACAATCCTTATTTCTAAACATGGAAATATGGCTTACAAAAAAGGTTTTTTACTAACTAACAACTTAATTACTCTCTACTATTTACAAGTGGTAACTATTTTTATAGTTCTGATGTTAGTTGTTTCAGACCCAAACAAATGGCCTTATATCTAAAACATTTTTAAACATTCTTGTACTATATACATAAAAAACCTTATATCTATATTCTTATTTCTAACTATTATTATAAGTAGGATTCTACAATTTTTATACAGTCTTTTATACCTTGTCTTTGGGGAATTGTACCATGTCATTAACAAATAAATAGTATGAACCGCTCAAAAGCACTATGAAATCTGTTTTTCTTTTTTCATGTAAAACAAAAATGTTATTTTAAACAGATTCATGTCTTATGAACAACATATTGTCACCGTACACATTTTAAGTCATTGAAAAATGCATATTTCATTGCATCCAATGTTTGTGATTGCCAAGAATGAAACACAAGGTTCATTTTTTATAATACCCAAAACTATCACTGGTTCACTTTCACTTATATATTATGTTAATGCTAAATGGTCGTATAGTCTTATCAACATAATAAATTGGTTAGCGTTTTTTCAATGGAGATTTGTTCCATGGGTACTATATTATTGTTTCCTCCTAGTTCACAGGAAACTTTTACTTTGTTCACTTCTCTCTCTTAAATTTATATACATGTGGTTTTTATTTCGTTATACTTTTGTTTTTAGATATTTATTTTGGGGATATAGGGATTTGGGTGTCTTTTATAAGAGCATGACATCTTCTTCAGGATGCTGCCCTCTTCTTCTTTCTTCAGTCTTCTTTTCTCCTGCCTTCTGGGACTGGTATCTTCTCCATCTTCTTCTTGTTGCCATCAGGTTTCTTGGGATCTTCTCCATCTTCTTCTTTATTTCAGAAATACACCACCTGTGTTGTTTGATCTTGGCTTATTTTAGGGTTTCTCTTCTATTTATTCTTCCTCGTTGTGGGTTTGGTCATATTCAGTACTGCTTTATTATTTACTTTTTTACCTTCCTGGGTTATACCTTGAAAACCTTTGGTTATGAGACTGGTCTTGGATGACTCATCACTAGTAACTCCTTTTACTTGAACTTGTATTTTCTTTATAATAATGATTTCTTTCCACAGTTGCTATGAATTAATCTATTTATATTAAACTTAATGCTTTCTTCCAAATTTAAATATTATAACTGCATTATTCTAATGATCAATTGCCATTCAATATTATGCTTATATCTGTCACGCTACAGATTGCTCCCCTCCAGAAGTAATTATTTCAGACATGTTTATGGATGAAATAATTTCTTATGATAATTTCATCATTTCTTATAATTCATTTTCTTCTCCATTTTTATATCGACTTTTTTATAATTAGAGTTTAATTAATTTTATATATATAATTATTTGTTTTACTACTGATCCTTTTCGGATAGTTAGTGTCTTCTGAGATATATTATAATTGTAATACATTTTCTTTCTATATCAACTTCGTGTTGTATCCTTGGGATATTAATTCCCTAACATTCCCTATCACGTGGGCTGGGGCAGATCAGAGGGGCACTGTACGCTACTTCTCTGCTGGCCATACACCACTTCTATAAATTGAGTATAGGGGCATATCCATCCCTGCTTAAAAACATAATGCTGCTGGAATTATCTTCAGTCAGTCATCGAATAAATAAATAAAAAGTAGTCTCATTTTCGACTAATAAAAATATCTTTGGATTCTCCACTTCGTAGTCTCTCAGATTATCTCACGTTTTCTATCTTAATAAATCTTCATAATCATTATTATACTCATTACATATATATTTTTTCAAAACTCTTAACTTGTCTGATATATATTATTTTTATTATGGTTGAAAACCTTTCTTTTAATAATTCTGGTTACTGTTTACCGTGTAACTCTCTTTCTTCTCCATCTGAATTCTCTTTATACTTTCTTCTGGTTACTCATTGTATTAGCATGGTCTTTATATATAGTCTTTCGTATTCATTATTTGAATGGTCTTAATATGTTATATTTAATTTTTTAACATTGTATCTTTACATTAGATATACAGGTTGTTATATTGATCATTTTATTTAAACATTTTGGTTCTTTCCTTTCTCTTAGAAAGTTATTAATCCGCCTTCGCATTCATTAACATTAATTCATTTATATCATATTTCATGTGGTATTTCTTCTCTTTGCATTTCATATAGGTCTTATTATTATCATTTGTTCGAAATCATCTTCTCCATCTGTTTGGTATGAGTTGTTCTTCTTCGCTCTTAATTAACTGTTTTCATTATCGTTTCATAGGTAATTAGTCTCTTTGCTTCCAAATTTTTTCCTTCTCTTGCATATTACACTCTTTTTTGTTATTCTTCTCTACTCCTTCAAATTCTATTGTGAATGTCTAGCATTTATTCTGGATTAACGTTAATTCTCTTTTCTGAATTATTCACTTTATTTTCTCCTCAATTCAATCATAATTGACACATAATTATTTTTTGGAACTTGGTTAGTTTTAATGTAAAGTTCAAACTATTCTTTTTAATTAATTGAAAAATATTTCTCATAAATCCTTGTAATATGTTGATCTTATCTTGTTTCAAAGTACTGACGTTCTATCAACATTCAAATTCTGTTTAATTCATTTATTCCCAGAATTGTTTCATTCAGAATTGTTTATAGTATTGTGATTTTACTATTATTTCTGAATGTTTTGGTATTTCTCCAAATTCAAATTCTTCTTAATTATTTACCATAAATTTTTCTCATAAACTTAGTTATAGTAAGTTGGTCTTACTTCATTTTTAAATTTTTCATATATTAATTTCAAAATTCCTTTCTTCTTAATTCTTCCAAAATATTTTTCTCATAATTCAGTGGTAGTAAGATGTACTTACTCAGTTTTAAATTTTCATAAATAAATTCAAAATTCCTTTCTTCTTAATTCTTTCATAAAGTTTGTTCAAAATTATCAGTGGTAGTAAGATGTTCTTACTAAATTTTAAATTTTTATAATTATATTTGAATTCAAAAGTCTTTCTTTTTCTTTCATAAAGTTTGTTCCAAAATTATTAGGTTGTAAGTTGTTCTTACTTATTTTTTAATTTTTTCAAAATATAAATTCTAAATTCCTTCTTCTTATAATTCTCCAAAATGTTCTTCTCAAAATATTAGGTTGTAAGATGTACTTACATTATTTTTGAATTTTTTTAAAATATAAATTCTAAATTCCTTCTTCTTATAATTCTCCAAAATGTTCTTCTCAAAATATTAGGTTGTAAGATGTACTTACATTATTTTCGAATTTTTTGTAATATAAATTCAAAATTCTATAACTCACAACTCATTCTTCATAATATTTCTTCATAGAAGCTTGATTGTACACTCCTTTGATCTTTCCTGAAACGATTTCCTTCAACTCATATGTATTGTTATGCTTATTATTTACCACAACATATGGTTATATATTGTACTCTACACTGGCCCATATTATTTATACTTTTGTAAGCTGATCTTCTCTTTTTCTTTCCTATAAGTTTTCTTTTCTTTTTTATACCCAGGAAGATGGACGATTTTCTTTATGTCGTTCCATTGCTCATATTTTTATTTATAATGTGCATTTTCTTTAATAGTCTTCATTCATAAAACTCAGTTTTGTTTCTATGTTTATTCTTCGTATCATTCCCTTTCAATGATATTTATTTCGTCTCCTTCAACGTTGTTTTTCGCCGTAGTCGGTTATCGTGATCCGTCCCTTTTCTTGATGTCGTGTGGTATTTGTGTCAACCAGGGTCCATCATCTCAGTTGCTCTTATAAAATTTACCCTAGGGCGCGACACTCGGTTATTATTACTGTTATTGTTTTTATTACTAAATTTATCATGATAATAATTTCGGTTAGGTTGGTAAGGTTTGTCATCATTATTGTTGGGATATGGATTTCTCTGACTGTATGGGACATTATTATGTTGGTATAAATTGTTTCTATTGTATGGATAGGGGTTGTTATTCCTAACGCCGTTAGAATTATCAATAAACTGGTCATTACGCGGCGGTTTGTTAGGGCCGTCGTAATTACTGGGCTGATTCCCTCTATCATCATATTGTATACACCAATACTTTTGTGGTCCATGTTTTGTATTACCTGACAAATATATGTGAGGATCTTCATCTGGGTTATCACTTATTATTTGTTTGTCTGAAACACCATAAGCTGGTTTACCATCACATATCCACTCTGAAGGAATATATTTTAGTCTAACCGTACCCTGGAACTGTCCTAAATGGCACACTAATGGAATACATTCTGGTGATTCATCTGTGCCGTCATTACAGTCTGGTACGATATCACATTTCCATTTTTCTGAAATCCACCGTCCGGTTCTGCGTTGAAACTGGTCTGTTCCACCTGTGGTATTCTGTTTACCTCTGGTCCTTTCCCAGTGATAAACTACTGTCTTGTGGTGAATTATTTCTGAAATT
The DNA here is from genome assembly GCA_034769895.1 of Magicicada septendecula. NCBI lineage: Eukaryota > Metazoa > Arthropoda > Insecta > Hemiptera > Cicadidae > Magicicada > Magicicada septendecula. The sequence continues at coordinate 326,557,440 of CM068372.1, forward strand.
ACTTCGATTCTCCTTCTATAATTCATAGAATTCATGATGTCTTTGTCATAGGTAATTGGGATATTATTGCCATCAATTAACCCATGTTTCATCATCTCCAACTCTTCCTTCGTTTTTATTACATTTCTTGGATACATTCTCCTTTTCCTTGGTTTAATATCTTCCTGGTTTCGGTTAGTTTCAATTCTAGGTAATACCATTACTTGTTTCTGCGTTTTATCATTTGGTACTTCTTCTGGTTCTGGTTTACTATTATATTTTATTTCTTCAGTCTTCTCCTTTCTTAATTCCTCTCTTTTTAATCTGTCCTCCCTCATTTCCTTATTCTCGTCATCTAGTTTCTTGTTCATATTATCTAGTATTTTATGCTGATCATCCAGTTTCTTACTTAATTCTTCTTTCAAGGACTGGTTGTCTCGCATTAACGCTCTGAACATTTCTTGTATTGTCATGTCCTCTGCTTGTGATGGTTTTTCCGGACATTGACTTCCCCTGTCTGAGTAGGCATCTCCGGTTGTTCCTCTGGTTGCTCTGTTTGTTTGGACAACACCGATTGTAATACCTCTTCCAACTCTACTGGCGTTGCCTCTTTGTTGTCCATATCAGCTTCTATTTCTTTCTCGGCCTCCGCCGCCCGTTTCTTAGATGTTGCACGTCGTTGCATTTTCCCTTGAAATTCTCTGGCTTTGTAGCTGTTGCCTAGCTCCAACTAGTGATTGGGCAGAATTTATTGGCCTTCCAATCGCTAATTAAAGCCCCTAAAGTTGTGCGCCAATTTGTAATAAAATAAATAAGATTGATAAGGTGTAAGTTGTAAGGTGTTTAATTGGTGTGTAATTGGTGTGGCTCTCGACGTCTTACTGGCCTGAAACACTTCCTTAAGTTTCCCAGCTGGTCGAGTCCCAATGGTAGCAAGACCGGTCGAGTAGCGTAAAGTTGATGAAGAAATAGATATGCTCAGCTTCACCGAAAGTTTCAAAACAAAAATTATTGTTTTGAAGAAAATTAAAAAAAAATTATGTTTATAAAAAAAAATAATAAAAAAAAATTTTAATTTTATTAATTAATTAATTAGGATCAATTAATTAATATAGGGCTGTGAAGTTTTAAACAGTGTAATGCTCTTCTGAAAATTTTTATTAAAGTTTTAGTATAATTTAAATAATCTATCACCACTCATAAGACTGTCTGTAAACCAATCGATATTTGTTTACCTTTCTATTTTTTTTAGGTTATCTTCACTTACGGGTGGTAAAGTCCTTGTAGATTATCAATTAGAATTATATTATTGGTAATTAGTATTATTGAAGAAATAAAGAACTATTAAGTATTGAAAAGTATTAATGTTTTATTAAGTAACAGCAATATTGACTCTTATCGATTAGTATCGATTCTCAGGATATCGAAAAAAGTTACAAGTATATGTTATAAAAATTATATAGGGTTCTTTAAACAGCCAGTTATTACCAAAGTCAGAGAAATCGGGCTTATATTTAAAAAGTATAACGTTACAATCAAATTAATAGTTATTAATAAACACAGACATTGAATAATAAATTGTAAATATAATAATTGTTTTCACCAAACAGCTGTGATGAACCAAGAAGAGGCACTGGGTTTGTCAAAGCAAATGGCCGCCGTCAAGTTGATCAAAATGTGACTCGTCCCTGCTGCGTTCCAAATAATGTATTTTGACGCAATATTTCTGTTCTCGTGTCCGCAAATCTCTTGTTATATGTTGTGTAGTGACTGGTGTAATGATTCTGGGTTGTATTTAGTGTATCTGTATAATTATTAGTTCAAACACTTTCTCCGATTCCGTCACTAATTTGGTTTAATGTATTATACAGTTTTCTAGTGTTTTATGGTGTTTTTCGGAGTAGATTTATATTGTTCTGTGTTATGGAGTGTTACTTGATCGTTTCTGTTATAATATGATAGTTTCAGAAGTATTTTACAAGTCACTCGCGATTTCACAATAACTCACTATACACTCGCTTTGTATGACGATTATAGGTTAGGTTATCCACGTAATTAAACGTATGTCATGTTAACCGTTCAACTACCAATAATTAACTAACTGTTTCCTTCAGTTTCAATTAAACTCTTAGCCCATATAATATTATCCTTAACATTGTTCAAATATTTTTCACATCCTGTATGCACTTTTACATTTTCACTATATGAATGCCTATACTTTGGTTATTTGTCAATTTTATTCACTAGATTTGATTTAAATTAATCTTTCAGTTCATTCTGGTTATTTTCAGATTAAATAATGCCATTTTATAGTGTTTTCTGTCCAAAATAATATTAATTTCACTTTCAGTTTGGTATACTGTGAAGAGTCAAAACATCAAAATTTACTTCCTGTCATTATATAAATTCAGCCATTTTATCAGTTATATTTAATATTAATAATCCTATATTGTATTAAAAGGCTCCTATTCCCTTATTTTCTGGTAATTAATTGAATTAGTTGTATTCTGAAACATTATTCTGAAATATATGACTCCCATGTCTAAATTTCTGAGTTTAGTTATTTTCACATTTATTCATAATTCTGAATATAATTTATTAAAATCTCTCTAAATGGTATGTGCAATTATATGGCATGATCTCAAGTTTATTTTGTCTAAACCCCTTTTGTTTATTTGCATTTAATTGAGCAATTTCTCTGTTTTAATGAAGTTTGGTTTCCATTCTTTTGGCCTATGATTTTTTAACAATTTTTCTTACAAAATAATTTACAAACAATATATGATGTGTGATACCCTCTCTGACTTTTACAAATAGTATTATAAATTAAACATGTTTTTAAATTACACAAAAACAATTAGTATTGGTTACAATACAAACAATAGTTAAAACAAATAACGAATTTTTTTTATTTTAAATAAATGGTTGTCTTCAAGTCAGACATTTTGCAACACAATCCTTATTTCTAAACATGGAAATATGGCTTACAAAAAAGGTTTTTTACTAACTAACATCTTAATTACTCTCTACTATTTACAAGTGGTAACTATTTTTATAGTTCTGATGTTAGTTGTTTCAGACCCAAACAAATGGCCTTATATCTAAAACATTTTTAAACATTCTTGTACTATATACATAATAAACCTTATATCTATATTCTTATTTCTAACTATTATTATAAGTAGGATTCTACAATTTTTATACAGTCTTTTATACCTTGTCTTTGGGGAATTGTACCATGTCATTAACAAATAAATAGTATGAACCGTTCAAAAAGCACTATGAAATCTGTTTTTCTTTTTTCATGTAAAACAAAAATGTTATTTTAAACAGATTCATGTCTTATGAACAACATATTGTCACCGTACACATTTTAAGTCATTGAAAAATGCATATTTCATTGCATCCAATGTTTGTGATTGCCAAGAATGAAACACAAGGTTCATTTTTTATAATACCCAAAACTATCACTGGTTCACTTTCACTTATATATTATGTTAATGCTAAATGGTCGTATAGTCTTATCAACATAATAAATTGGTTAGCGTTTTTTCAATGGAGATTTGTTCCATGGGTACTATATTATTGTTTCCTCTTAGTTCACAGGAAACTTTTACTTTGTTCACTTCTCTCTCTTAAATTTATATACATGTGGTTTTTATTTCGTTATACTTTTGTTTTTAGATATTTATTTTGGGGATATAGGGATTTGGGTGTCTTTTATAAGAGCATGACATCTTCTTCAGGATGCTGCCCTCTTCTTCTTTCTTCAGTCTTCTTTTCTCCTGCCTTCTGGGACTGGTATCTTCTCCATCTTCTTCTTGTTGCCATCAGGTTTCTTGGGATCTTCTCCATCTTCTTCTTTATTTCAGAAATACACCACCTGTGTTGTTTGATCTTGGCTTATTTTAGGGTTTCTCTTCTATTTATTCTTCCTCGTTGTGGGTTTGGTCATATTCAGTACTGCTTTATTATTTACTTTTTTACCTTCCTGGGTTATACCTTGAAAACCTTTGGTTATGAGACTGGTCTTGGATGACTCATCACTAGTAACTCCTTTTACTTGAACTTGTATTTTCTTTATAATAATGATTTCTTTCCACAGTTGCTATGAATTAATCTATTTATATTAAACTTAATGCTTTCTTCCAAATTTAAATATTATAACTGCATTATTCTAATGATCAATTGCCATTCAATATTATGCTTATATCTGTCACGCTACAGATTGCTCCCCTCCAGAAGTAATTATTTCAGACATGTTTATGGATGAAATAATTTCTTATGATAATTTCATCATTTCTTATAATTCATTTTCTTCTCCATTTTTATATCGACTTTTTTATAATTAGAGTTTAATTAATTTTATATATATAATTATTTGTTTTACTACTGATCCTTTTCGGATAGTTAGTGTCTTCTGAGATATATTATAATTGTAATACATTTTCTTTCTATATCAACTTCGTGTTGTATCCTTGGGATATTAATTCCCTAACATTCCCTATCACGTGGGCTGGGGCAGATCAGAGGGGCACTGTACGCTACTTCTCTGCTGGCCATACACCACTTCTATAAATTGAGTATAGGGGCATATCCATCCCTGCTTAAAAACATAATGCTGCTGGAATTATCTTCAGTCAGTCATCGAATAAATAAATAAAAAGTAGTCTCATTTTCGACTAATAAAAATATCTTTGGATTCTCCACTTCGTAGTCTCTCAGATTATCTCACGTTTTCTATCTTAATAAATCTTCATAATCATTATTATACTCATTACATATATATTTTTTCAAAACTCTTAACTTGTCTGATATATTTTATTTTTATTATGGTTGAAAACCTTTCTTTTAATAATTCTGGTTACTGTTTACCGTGTAACTCTCTTTCTTCTCCATCTGAATTCTCTTTATACTTTCTTCTGGTTACTCATTGTATTAGCATGGTCTTTATATATAGTCTTTCGTATTCATTATTTGAATGGTCTTAATATGTTATATTTAATTTTTTAACATTGTATCTTTACATTAGATATACAGGTTGTTATATTGATCATTTTATTTAAACATTTTGGTTCTTTCCTTTCTCTTAGAAAGTTATTAATCCGCCTTCGCATTCATTAACATTAATTCATTTATATCATATTTCATGTGGTATTTCTTCTCTTTGCATTTCATATAGGTCTTATTATTATCATTTGTTCGAAATCATCTTCTCCATCTGTTTGGTATGAGTTGTTCTTCTTCGCTCTTAATTAACTGTTTTCATTATCGTTTCATAGGTAATTAGTCTCTTTGCTTCCAAATTTTTTCCTTCTCTTGCATATTACACTCTTTTTTGTTATTCTTCTCTACTCCTTCAAATTCTATTGTGAATGTCTAGCATTTATTCTGGATTAACGTTAATTCTCTTTTCTGAATTAATCACTTTATTTTCTCCTCAATTCAATCATAATTGACACATAATTATTTTTTGGAACTTGGTTAGTTTTAATGTAAAGTTCAAACTATTCTTTTTAATTAATTGAAAAATATTTCTCATAAATCCTTGTAATATGTTGATCTTATCTTGTTTCAAAGTACTGACGTTCTATCAACATTCAAATTCTGTTTAATTCATTTATTCCCAGAATTGTTTCATTCAGAATTGTTTATAGTATTGTGATTTTACTATTATTTCTGAATGTTTTGGTATTTCTCCAAATTCAAATTCTTCTTAATTATTTACCATCAATTTTTCTCATAAACTTAGTTATAGTAAGTTGGTCTTACTTCATTTTTAAATTTTTCATATATTAATTTCAAAATTCCTTTCTTCTTAATTCTTCCAAAATGTTTTTCTCATAATTCAGTGGTAGTAAGATGTACTTACTCAGTTTTAAATTTTCATAAATAAATTCAAAATTCCTTTCTTCTTAATTCTTTCATAAAGTTTGTTCAAAATTATCAGTGGTAGTAAGATGTTCTTACTAAATTTTAAATTTTTATAATTATATTTGAATTCAAAAGTCTTTCTTTTTCTTTCATAAAGTTTGTTCCAAAATTATTAGGTTGTAAGTTGTTCTTACTTATTTTTTAATTTTTTCAAAATATAAATTCTAAATTCCTTCTTCTTATAATTCTCCAAAATGTTCTTCTCAAAATATTAGGTTGTAAGATGTACTTACATTATTTTTGAATTTTTTTAAAATATAAATTCTAAATTCCTTCTTCTTATAATTCTCCAAAATGTTCTTCTCAAAATATTAGGTTGTAAGATGTACTTACATTATTTTCGAATTTTTTGTAATATAAATTCAAAATTCTATAACTCACAACTCATTCTTCATAATATTTCTTCATAGAAGCTTGATTGTACACTCCTTTGATCTTTCCTGAAACGATTTCCTTCAACTCATATGTATTGTTATGCTTATTATTTACCACAACATATGGTTATATATTGTACTCTACACTGGCCCATATTATTTATACTTTTGTAAGCTGATCTTCTCTTTTTCTTTCCTATAAGTTTTCTTTTCTTTTATATACCCAGGAAGATGGACGATTTTCTTTATGTCGTTCCATTGCTCATATTTTTATTTATAATGTGCATTTTCTTTAATAGTCTTCATTCATAAAACTCAGTTTTGTTTCTATGTTTATTCTTCGTATCATTCCCTTTCAATGATATTTATTTCGTCTCCTTCAACGTTGTTTTTCGCCGTAGTCGGTTATCGTGATCCGTCCCTTTTCTTGATGTCGTGTGGTATTTGTGTCAACCAGGGTCCATCATCTCAGTTGCTCTTATAAAATTTACCCTAGGGCGCGACACTCGGTTATTATTACTGTTATTGTTTTTATTACTAAATTTATCATGATAATAATTTCGGTTAGGTTGGTAAGGTTTGTCATCATTATTGTTGGGATATGGATTTCTCTGACTGTATGGGACATTATTATGTTGGTATAAATTGTTTCTATTGTATGGATAGGGGTTGTTATTCCTAACGCCGTTAGAATTATCAATAAACTGGTCATTACGCGGCGGTTTGTTAGGGCCGTCGTAATTACTGGGCTGATTCCCTCTATCATCATATTGTATACACCAATACTTTTGTGGTCCATGTTTTGTATTACCTGACAAATATATGTGAGGATCTTCATCTGGGTTATCACTTATTATTTGTTTGTCTGAAACACCATAAGCTGGTTTACCATCACATATCCACTCTGAAGGAATATATTTTAGTCTAACCGTACCCTGGAACTGTCCTAAATGGCACACTAATGGAATACATTCTGGTGATTCATCTGTGCCGTCATTACAGTCTGGTACGATATCACATTTCCATTTTTCTGAAATCCACCGTCCGGTTCTGTGTTGAAACTGGTCTGTTCCACCTGTGGTATTCTGTTTACCTCTGGTCCTTTCCCAGTGATAAACTACTGTCTTGTGGTGAATTATTTCTGAAATTACTTCGATTCTCCTTCTATAATTCATAGAATTCATGATGTCTTTGTCATAGGTAATTGGGATATTATTGCCATCAATTAACCCATGTTTCATCATCTCCAACTCTTCCTTCGTTTTTATTACATTTCTTGGATACATTCTCCTTTTCCTTGGTTTAATATCTTCCTGGTTTCGGTTAGTTTCAATTCTAGGTAATACCATTACTTGTTTCTGCGTTTTATCATTTGGTACTTCTTCTGGTTCTGGTTTACTATTATATTTTATTTCTTCAGTCTTCTCCTTTCTTAATTCCTCTCTTTTTAATCTGTCCTCCCTCATTTCCTTATTCTCGTCATCTAGTTTCTTGTTCATATTATCTAGTATTTTATGCTGATCATCCAGTTTCTTACTTAATTCTTCTTTCAAGGACTGGTTGTCTCGCATTAACGCTCTGAACATTTCTTGTATTGTCATGTCCTCTGCTTGTGATGGTTTTTCCGGACATTGACTTCCCCTGTCTGAGTAGGCATCTCCGGTTGTTCCTCTGGTTGCTCTGTTTGTTTGGACAACACCGATTGTAATACCTCTTCCAACTCTACTGGCGTTGCCTCTTTGTTGTCCATATCAGCTTCTATTTCTTTCTCGGCCTCCGCCGCCCGTTTCTTAGATGTTGCACGTCGTTGCATTTTCCCTTGAAATTCTCTGGCTTTGTAGCTGTTGCCTAGCTCCAACTAGTGATTGGGCAGAATTTATTGGCCTTCCAATCGCTAATTAAAGCCCCTAAAGTTGTGCGCCAATTTGTAATAAAATAAATAAGATTGATAAGGTGTAAGTTGTAAGGTGTTTAATTGGTGTGTAATTGGTGTGGCTCTCGACGTCTTACTGGCCTGAAACACTTCCTTAAGTTTCCCAGCTGGTCGAGTCCCAATGGTAGCAAGACCGGTCGAGTAGCGTAAAGTTGATGAAGAAATAGATATGCTCAGCTTCACCGAAAGTTTCAAAACAAAAATTATTGTTTTGAAGAAAATTAAAAAAAAATTATGTTTATAAAAAAAAATAATAAAAAAAAATTTTAATTTTATTAATTAATTAATTAGGATCAATTAATTAATATAGGGCTGTGAAGTTTTAAACAGTGTAATGCTCTTCTGAAAATTTTTATTAAAGTTTTAGTATAATTTAAATAATCTATCACCACTCATAAGACTGTCTGTAAACCAATCGATATTTGTTTACCTTTCTATTTTTTTTAGGTTATCTTCACTTACGGGTGGTAAAGTCCTTGTAGATTATCAATTAGAATTATATTATTGGTAATTAGTATTATTGAAGAAATAAAGAACTATTAAGTATTGAAAAGTATTAATGTTTTATTAAGTAACAGCAATATTGACTCTTATCGATTAGTATCGATTCTCAGGATATCGAAAAAAGTTACAAGTATATGTTATAAAAATTATATAGGGTTCTTCAAACAGCCAGTTATTACCAAAGTCAGAGAAATCGGGCTTATATTTAAAAAGTATAACGTTACAATCAAATTAATAGTTATTAATAAACACAGACATTGAATAATAAATTGTAAATATAATAATTGTTTTCACCAAACAGCTGTGATGAACCAAGAAGAGGCACTGGGTTTGTCAAAGCAAATGGCCGCCGTCAAGTTGATCAAAATGTGACTCGTCCCTGCTGCGTTCCAAATAATGTATTTTGACGCAATATTTCTGTTCTCGTGTCCGCAAATCTCTTGTTATATGTTGTGTAGTGACTGGTGTAATGATTCTGGGTTGTATTTAGTGTATCTGTATAATTATTAGTTCAAACACTTTCTCCGATTCCGTCACTAATTTGGTTTAATGTATTATACAGTTTTCTAGTGTTTTATGGTGTTTTTCGGAGTAGATTTATATTGTTCTGTGTTATGGAGTGTTACTTGATCGTTTCTGTTATAATATGATAGTTTCAGAAGTATTTTACAAGTCACTCGCGATTTCACAATAACTCACTATACACTCGCTTTGTATGACGATTATAGGTTAGGTTATCCACGTAATTAAACGTATGTCATGTTAACCGTTCAACTACCAATAATTAACTAACTGTTTCCTTCAGTTTCAATTAAACTCTTAGCCCATATAATATTATCCTTAACATTGTTCAAATATTTTTCACATCCTGTATGCACTTTTACATTTTCACTATATGAATGCCTATACTTTGGTTATTTGTCAATTTTATTCACTAGATTTGATTTAAATTAATCTTTCAGTTCATTCTGGTTATTTTCAGATTAAATAATGCCATTTTATAGTGTTTTCTGTCCAAAAAAAATAGTAATTTCACTTTCAGTTTGGTATACTGTGAAGAGTCAAAACATCAAAATTTACTTCCTGTCATTATATAAAGTCAGCCATTTTATCAGTTATATTTAATATTAATAATCCTATATTGTATTAAAAGGTTCCTATTCCCTTATTTTCTGGTAATTAATTGAATTAGTTGTATTCTGAAACATTATTCTGAAATATATGACTCCCATGTCTAAATTTCTGAGTTTAGTCATTTTCACATTTATTCATAATTCTGAATATAATTTATTAAAATCTCTCTAAATGGTATGTGCAATTATATGGCATGATCTCAAGTTTATTTTGTCTAAACCCCTTTTGTTTATTTGCATTTAATTGAGCAATTTCTCTGTTTTGATGAAGTTTGGTTTCCATTCTTTTGGCCTATGATTTTTTAACAATTTTTCTTACAAAATAATTTACAAACAATATATGATGTGTGATACCCTCTCTGACTTTTACAAATAGTATTATAAATTAAACATGTTTTTAAATTACACAAAAACAATTAGTATTGGTTACAATACAAACAATAGTTAAAACAAATAACGAATTTTTTTTTTTTAAATAAATGGTTGTCTTCAAGTCAGACATTTTGCAACACAATCCTTATTTCTAAACATGGAAATATGGCTTACAAAAAAGGTTTTTTACTAACTAACATCTTAATTACTCTCTACTATTTACAAGTGGTAACTATTTTTATAGTTCTGATGTTAGTTGTTTCAGACCCAAACAAATGGCCTTATATCTAAAACATTTTTAAACATTCTTGTACTATATACATAAAAAACCTTATATCTATATTCTTATTTCTAACTATTATTATAAGTAGGATTCTACAGTTTTTATACAGTCTTTTATACCTTGTCTTTGGGGAATTGTACCATGTCATTAACAAATAAATAGTATGAACCGTTCAAAAAGCACTATGAAATCTGTTTTTCTTTTTTCATGTAAAACAAAAATGTTATTTTAAACAGATTCATGTCTTATGAACAACATATTGTCACCGTACACATTTTAAGTCATTGAAAAATGCATATTTCATTGCATCCAATGTTTGTGATTGCCAAGAATGAAACACAAGGTTCATTTTTTATAATACCCAAAACTATCACTGGTTCACTTTCACTTATATATTATGTTAATGCTAAATGGTCGTATAGTCTTATCAACATAATAAATTGGTTAGCGTTTTTTCAATGGAGATTTGTTCCATGGGTACTATATTATTGTTTCCTCTTAGTTCACAGGAAACTTTTACTTTGTTCACTTCTCTCTCTTAAATTTATATACATGTGGTTTTTATTTCGTTATACTTTTGTTTTTAGATATTTATTTTGGGGATATAGGGATTTGGGTGTCTTTTATAAGAGCATGACATCTTCTTCAGGATGCTGCCCTCTTCTTCTTTCTTCAGTCTTCTTTTCTCCTGCCTTCTGGGACTGGTATCTTCTCCATCTTCTTCTTGTTGCCATCAGGTTTCTTGGGATCTTCTCCATCTTCTTCTTTATTTCAGAAATACACCACCTGTGTTGTTTGATCTTGGCTTATTTTAGGGTTTCTCTTCTATTTATTCTTCCTCGTTGTGGGTTTGGTCATATTCAGTACTGCTTTATTATTTACTTTTTTACCTTCCTGGGTTATACCTTGAAAACCTTTGGTTATGAGACTGGTCTTGGATGACTCATCACTAGTAACTCCTTTTACTTGAACTTGTATTTTCTTTATAATAATGATTTCTTTCCACAGTTGCTATGAATTAATCTATTTATATTAAACTTAATGCTTTCTTCCAAATTTAAATATTATAACTGCATTATTCTAATGATCAATTGCCATTCAATATTATGCTTATATCTGTCACGCTACAGATTGCTCCCCTCCAGAAGTAATTATTTCAGACATGTTTATGGATGAAATAATTTCTTATGATAATTTCATCATTTCTTATAATTCATTTTCTTCTCCATTTTTATATCGACTTTTTTATAATTAGAGTTTAATTAATTTTATATATATAATTATTTGTTTTACTACTGATCCTTTTCGGATAGTTAGTGTCTTCTGAGATATATTATAATTGTAATACATTTTCTTTCTATATCAACTTCGTGTTGTATCCTTGGGATATTAATTCCCTAACATTCCCTATCACGTGGGCTGGGGCAGATCAGAGGGGCACTGTACGCTACTTCTCTGCTGGCCATACACCACTTCTATAAATTGAGTATAGGGGCATATCCATCCCTGCTCAAAAACATAATGCTGCTGGAATTATCTTCAGTCAGTCATCGAATAAATAAATAAAAAGTAGTCTCATTTTCGACTAATAAAAATATCTTTGGATTCTCCACTTCGCAGTCTCTCAGATTATCTCACGTTTTCTATCTTAATAAATCTTCATAATCATTATTATACTCATTACATATATATTTTTTCAAAACTCTTAACTTGTCTGATATATATTATTTTTATTATGGTTGAAAACCTTTCTTTTAATAATTCTGGTTACTGTTTACCGTGTAACTCTCTTTCTTCTCCATCTGAATTCTCTTTATACTTTCTTCTGGTTACTCATAGTATTAGCATGGTCTTTATATATAGTCTTTCGTATTCATTATTTGAATGGTCTTAATATGTTATATTTAATTTTTTAACATTGTATCTTTACATTAGATATACAGGTTGTTATATTGATCATTTTATTTAAACATTTTGGTTCTTTCCTTTCTCTTAGAAAGTTATTAATCCGCCTTCGCATTCATTAACATTAATTCATTTATATCATATTTCATGTGGTATTTCTTCTCTTTGCATTTCATATAGGTCTTATTATTATCATTTGTTCGAAATCATCTTCTCCATCTGTTTGGTATGAGTTGTTCTTCTTCGCTCTTAATTAACTGTTTTCATTATCGTTTCATAGGTAATTAGTCTCTTTGCTTCCAAATTTTTTCCTTCTCTTGCATATTACACTCTTTTTTGTTATTCTTCTCTACTCCTTCAAATTCTATTGTGAATGTCTAGCATTTATTCTGGATTAACGTTAATTCTCTTTTCTGAATTAATCACTTTATTTTCTCCTCAATTCAATCATAATTGACACATAATTATTTTTTGGAACTTGGTTAGTTTTAATGTAAAGTTCAAACTATTCTTTTTAATTAATTGAAAAATATTTCTCATAAATCCTTGTAATATGTTGATCTTATCTTGTTTCAAAGTACTGACGTTCTATCAACATTCAAATTCTGTTTAATTCATTTATTCCCAGAATTGTTTCATTCAGAATTGTTTATAGTATTGTGATTTTACTATTATTTCTGAATGTTTTGGTATTTCTCCAAATTCAAATTCTTCTTAATTATTTACCATAAATTTTTCTCATAAACTTAGTTATAGTAAGTTGGTCTTACTTCATTTTTAAATTTTTCATATATTAATTTCAAAATTCCTTTCTTCTTAATTCTTCCAAAATGTTTTTCTCATAATTCAGTGGTAGTAAGATGTACTTACTCAGTTTTAAATTTTCATAAATAAATTCAAAATTCCTTTCTTCTTAATTCTTTCATAAAGTTTGTTCAAAATTATCAGTGGTAGTAAGATGTTCTTACTAAATTTTAAATTTTTATAATTATATTTGAATTCAAAAGTCTTTCTTTTTCTTTCATAAAGTTTGTTCCAAAATTATTAGGTTGTAAGTTGTTCTTACTTATTTTTTAATTTTTTCAAAATATAAATTCTAAATTCCTTCTTCTTATAATTCTCCAAAATGTTCTTCTCAAAATATTAGGTTGTAAGATGTACTTACATTATTTTTGAATTTTTTTAAAATATAAATTCTAAATTCCTTCTTCTTATAATTCTCCAAAATGTTCTTCTCAAAATATTAGGTTGTAAGATGTACTTACATTATTTTCGAATTTTTTGTAATATAAATTCAAAATTCTATAACTCACAACTCATTCTTCATAATATTTCTTCATAGAAGCTTGATTGTACACTCCTTTGATCTTTCCTGAAACGATTTCCTTCAACTCATATGTATTGTTATGCTTATTATTTACCACAACATATGGTTATATATTGTACTCTACACTGGCCCATATTATTTATACTTTTGTAAGCTGATCTTCTCTTTTTCTTTCCTATAAGTTTTCTTTTCTTTTATATACCCAGGAAGATGGACGATTTTCTTTATGTCGTTCCATTGCTCATATTTTTATTTATAATGTGCATTTTCTTTAATAGTCTTCATTCATAAAACTCAGTTTTGTTTCTATGTTTATTCTTCGTATCATTCCCTTTCAATGATATTTATTTCGTCTCCTTCAACGTTGTTTTTCGCCGTAGTCGGTTATCGTGATCCGTCCCTTTTCTTGATGTCGTGTGGTATTTGTGTCAACCAGGGTCCATCATCTCAGTTGCTCTTATAAAATTTACCCTAGGGCGCGACACTCGGTTATTATTACTGTTATTGTTTTTATTACTAAATTTATCATGATAATAATTTCGGTTAGGTTGGTAAGGTTTGTCATCATTATTGTTGGGATATGGATTTCTCTGACTGTATGGGACATTATTATGTTGGTATAAATTGTTTCTATTGTATGGATAGGGGTTGTTATTCCTAACGCCGTTAGAATTATCAATAAACTGGTCATTACGCGGCGGTTTGTTAGGGCCGTCGTAATTACTGGGCTGATTCCCTCTATCATCATATTGTATACACCAATACTTTTGTGGTCCATGTTTTGTATTACCTGACAAATATATGTGAGGATCTTCATCTGGGTTATCACTTATTATTTGTTTGTCTGAAACACCATAAGCTGGTTTACCATCACATATCCACTCTGAAGGAATATATTTTAGTCTAACCGTACCCTGGAACTGTCCTAAATGGCACACTAATGGAATACATTCTGGTGATTCATCTGTGCCGTCATTACAGTCTGGTACGATATCACATTTCCATTTTTCTGAAATCCACCGTCCGGTTCTGCGTTGAAACTGGTCTGTTCCACCTGTGGTATTCTGTTTACCTCTGGTCCTTTCCCAGTGATAAACTACTGTCTTGTGGTGAATTATTTCTGAAATTACTTCGATTCTCCTTCTATAATTCATAGAATTCATGATGTCTTTGTCATAGGTAATTGGGATATTATTGCCATCAATTAACCCATGTTTCATCATCTCCAACTCTTCCTTCGTTTTTATTACATTTCTTGGATACATTCTCCTTTTCCTTGGTTTAATATCTTCCTGGTTTCGGTTAGTTTCAATTCTAGGTAATACCATTACTTGTTTCTGCGTTTTATCATTTGGTACTTCTTCCGGTTCTGGTTTACTATTATATTTTATTTCTTCAGTCTTCTCCTTTCTTAATTCCTCTCTTTTTAATCTGTCCTCCCTCATTTCCTTATTCTCGTCATCTAGTTTCTTGTTCATATTATCTAGTATTTTATGCTGATCATCCAGTTTCTTACTTAATTCTTCTTTCAAGGACTGGTTGTCTCGCATTAACGCTCTGAACATTTCTTGTATTGTCATGTCCTCTGCTTGTGATGGTTTTTCCGGACATTGACTTCCCCTGTCTGAGTAGGCATCTCCGGTTGTTCCTCTGGTTGCTCTGTTTGTTTGGACAACACCGATTGTAATACCTCTTCCAACTCTACTGGCGTTGCCTCTTTGTTGTCCATATCAGCTTCTATTTCTTTCTCGGCCTCCGCCGCCCGTTTCTTAGATGTTGCACGTCGTTGCATTTTCCCTTGAAATTCTCTGGCTTTGTAGCTGTTGCCTAGCTCCAACTAGTGATTGGGCAGAATTTATTGGCCTTCCAATCGCTAATTAAAGCCCCTAAAGTTGTGCGCCAATTTGTAATAAAATAAATAAGATTGATAAGGTGTAAGTTGTAAGGTGTTTAATTGGTGTGTAATTGGTGTGGCTCTCGACGTCTTACTGGCCTGAAACACTTCCTTAAGTTTCCCAGCTGGTCGAGTCCCAATGGTAGCAAGACCGGTCGAGTAGCGTAAAGTTGATGAAGAAATAGATATGCTCAGCTTCACCGAAAGTTTCAAAACAAAAATTATTGTTTTGAAGAAAATTAAAAAAAAATTATGTTTATAAAAAAAAAATAATAAAAAAAAATTTTAATTTTATTAATTAATTAATTAGGATCAATTAATTAATATAGGGCTGTGAAGTTTTAAACAGTGTAATGCTCTTCTGAAAATTTTTATTAAAGTTTTAGTATAATTTAAATAATCTATCACCACTCATAAGACTGTCTGTAAACCAATCGATATTTGTTTACCTTTCTATTTTTTTTAGGTTATCTTCACTTACGGGTGGTAAAGTCCTTGTAGATTATCAATTAGAATTATATTATTGGTAATTAGTATTATTGAAGAAATAAAGAACTATTAAGTATTGAAAAGTATTAATGTTTTATTAAGTAACAGCAATATTGACTCTTATCGATTAGTATCGATTCTCAGGATATCGAAAAAAGTTACAAGTATATGTTATAAAAATTATATAGGGTTCTTTAAACAGCCAGTTATTACCAAAGTCAGAGAAATCGGGCTTATATTTAAAAAGTATAACGTTACAATCAAATTAATAGTTATTAATAAACACAGACATTGAATAATAAATTGTAAATATAATAATTGTTTTCACCATACAGCTGTGATGAACCAAGAAGAGGCACTGGGTTTGTCAAAGCAAATGGCCGCCGTCAAGTTGATCAAAATGTGACTCGTCCCTGCTGCGTTCCAAATAATGTATTTTGACGCAATATTTCTGTTCTCGTGTCCGCAAATCTCTTGTTATATGTTGTGTAGTGACTGGTGTAATGATTCTGGGTTGTATTTAGTGTATCTGTATAATTATTAGTTCAAACACTTTCTCCGATTCCGTCACTAATTTGGTTTAATGTATTATACAGTTTTCTAGTGTTTTATGGTGTTTTTCGGAGTAGATTTATATTGTTCTGTGTTATGGAGTGTTACTTGATCGTTTCTGTTATAATATGATAGTTTCAGAAGTATTTTACAAGTCACTCGCGATTTCACAATAACTCACTATACACTCGCTTTGTATGACGATTATAGGTTAGGTTATCCACGTAATTAAACGTATGTCATGTTAACCGTTCAACTACCAATAATTAACTAACTGTTTCCTTCAGTTTCAATTAAACTCTTAGCCCATATAATATTATCCTTAACATTGTTCAAATATTTTTCACATCCTGTATGCACTTTTACATTTTCACTATATGAATGCCTATACTTTGGTTATTTGTCAATTTTATTCACTAGATTTGATTTAAATTAATCTTTCAGTTCATTCTGGTTATTTTCAGATTAAATAATGCCATTTTATAGTGTTTTCTGTCCAAAAAAAATAGTAATTTCACTTTCAGTTTGGTATACTGTGAAGAGTCAAAACATCAAAATTTACTTCCTGTCATTATATAAAGTCAGCCATTTTATCAGTTATATTTAATATTAATAATCCTATATTGTATTAAAAGGTTCCTATTCCCTTATTTTCTGGTAATTAATTGAATTAGTTGTATTCTGAAACATTATTCTGAAATATATGACTCCCATGTCTAAATTTCTGAGTTTAGTCATTTTCACATTTATTCATAATTCTGAATATAATTTATTAAAATCTCTCTAAATGGTATGTGCAATTATATGGCATGATCTCAAGTTTATTTTGTCTAAACCCCTTTTGTTTATTTGCATTTAATTGAGCAATTTCTCTGTTTTGATGAAGTTTGGTTTCCATTCTTTTGGCCTATGATTTTTTAACAATTTTTCTTACAAAATAATTTACAAACAATATATGATGTGTGATACCCTCTCTGACTTTTACAAATAGTATTATAAATTAAACATGTTTTTAAATTACACAAAAACAATTAGTATTGGTTACAATACAAACAATAGTTAAAACAAATAACGAATTTTTTTTTTTTTAAATAAATGGTTGTCTTCAAGTCAGACATTTTGCAACACAATCCTTATTTCTAAACATGGAAATATGGCTTACAAAAAAGGTTTTTTACTAACTAACATCTTAATTACTCTCTACTATTTACAAGTGGTAACTATTTTTATAGTTCTGATGTTAGTTGTTTCAGACCCAAACAAATGGCCTTATATCTAAAACATTTTTAAACATTCTTGTACTATATACATAAAAAACCTTATATCTATATTCTTATTTCTAACTATTATTATAAGTAGGATTCTACAGTTTTTATACAGTCTTTTATACCTTGTCTTTGGGGAATTGTACCATGTCATTAACAAATAAATAGTATGAACCGTTCAAAAAGCACTATGAAATCTGTTTTTCTTTTTTCATGTAAAACAAAAATGTTATTTTAAACAGATTCATGTCTTATGAACAACATATTGTCACCGTACACATTTTAAGTCATTGAAAAATGCATATTTCATTGCATCCAATGTTTGTGATTGCCAAGAATGAAACACAAGGTTCATTTTTTATAATACCCAAAACTATCACTGGTTCACTTTCACTTATATATTATGTTAATGCTAAATGGTCGTATAGTCTTATCAACATAATAAATTGGTTAGCGTTTTTTCAATGGAGATTTGTTCCATGGGTACTATATTATTGTTTCCTCTTAGTTCACAGGAAACTTTTACTTTGTTCACTTCTCTCTCTTAAATTTATATACATGTGGTTTTTATTTCGTTATACTTTTGTTTTTAGATATTTATTTTGGGGATATAGGGATTTGGGTGTCTTTTATAAGAGCATGACATCTTCTTCAGGATGCTGCCCTCTTCTTCTTTCTTCAGTCTTCTTTTCTCCTGCCTTCTGGGACTGGTATCTTCTCCATCTTCTTCTTGTTGCCATCAGGTTTCTTGGGATCTTCTCCATCTTCTTCTTTATTTCAGAAATACACCACCTGTGTTGTTTGATCTTGGCTTATTTTAGGGTTTCTCTTCTATTTATTCTTCCTCGTTGTGGGTTTGGTCATATTCAGTACTGCTTTATTATTTACTTTTTTACCTTCCTGGGTTATACCTTGAAAACCTTTGGTTATGAGACTGGTCTTGGATGACTCATCACTAGTAACTCCTTTTACTTGAACTTGTATTTTCTTTATAATAATGATTTCTTTCCACAGTTGCTATGAATTAATCTATTTATATTAAACTTAATGCTTTCTTCCAAATTTAAATATTGTAACTGCATTATTCTAATGATCAATTGCCATTCAATATTATGCTTATATCTGTCACGCTACAGATTGCTCCCCTCCAGAAGTAATTATTTCAGACATGTTTATGGATGAAATAATTTCTTATGATAATTTCATCATTTCTTATAATTCATTTTCTTCTCCATTTTTATATCGACTTTTTTATAATTAGAGTTTAATTAATTTTATATATATAATTATTTGTTTTACTACTGATCCTTTTCGGATAGTTAGTGTCTTCTGAGATATATTATAATTGTAATACATTTTCTTTCTATATCAACTTCGTGTTGTATCCTTGGGATATTAATTCCCTAACATTCCCTATCACGTGGGCTGGGGCAGATCAGAGGGGCACTGTACGCTACTTCTCTGCTGGCCATACACCACTTCTATAAATTGAGTATAGGGGCATATCCATCCCTGCTCAAAAACATAATGCTGCTGGAATTATCTTCAGTCAGTCATCGAATAAATAAATAAAAAGTAGTCTCATTTTCGACTAATAAAAATATCTTTGGATTCTCCACTTCGCAGTCTCTCAGATTATCTCACGTTTTCTATCTTAATAAATCTTCATAATCATTATTATACTCATTACATATATATTTTTTCAAAACTCTTAACTTGTCTGATATATATTATTTTTATTATGGTTGAAAACCTTTCTTTTAATAATTCTGGTTACTGTTTACCGTGTAACTCTCTTTCTTCTCCATCTGAATTCTCTTTATACTTTCTTCTGGTTACTCATAGTATTAGCATGGTCTTTATATATAGTCTTTCGTATTCATTATTTGAATGGTCTTAATATGTTATATTTAATTTTTTAACATTGTATCTTTACATTAGATATACAGGTTGTTATATTGATCATTTTATTTAAACATTTTGGTTCTTTCCTTTCTCTTAGAAAGTTATTAATCCGCCTTCGCATTCATTAACATTAATTCATTTATATCATATTTCATGTGGTATTTCTTCTCTTTGCATTTCATATAGGTCTTATTATTATCATTTGTTCGAAATCATCTTCTCCATCTGTTTGGTATGAGTTGTTCTTCTTCGCTCTTAATTAACTGTTTTCATTATCGTTTCATAGGTAATTAGTCTCTTTGCTTCCAAATTTTTTCCTTCTCTTGCATATTACACTCTTTTTTGTTATTCTTCTCTACTCCTTCAAATTCTATTGTGAATGTCTAGCATTTATTCTGGATTAACGTTAATTCTCTTTTCTGAATTAATCACTTTATTTTCTCCTCAATTCAATCATAATTGACACATAATTATTTTTTGGAACTTGGTTAGTTTTAATGTAAAGTTCAAACTATTCTTTTTAATTAATTGAAAAATATTTCTCATAAATCCTTGTAATATGTTGATCTTATCTTGTTTCAAAGTACTGACGTTCTATCAACATTCAAATTCTGTTTAATTCATTTATTCCCAGAATTGTTTCATTCAGAATTGTTTATAGTATTGTGATTTTACTATTATTTCTGAATGTTTTGGTATTTCTCCAAATTCAAATTCTTCTTAATTATTTACCATAAATTTTTCTCATAAACTTAGTTATAGTAAGTTGGTCTTACTTCATTTTTAAATTTTTCATATATTAATTTCAAAATTCCTTTCTTCTTAATTCTTCCAAAATGTTTTTCTCATAATTCAGTGGTAGTAAGATGTACTTACTCAGTTTTAAATTTTCATAAATAAATTCAAAATTCCTTTCTTCTTAATTCTTTCATAAAGTTTGTTCAAAATTATCAGTGGTAGTAAGATGTTCTTACTAAATTTTAAATTTTTATAATTATATTTGAATTCAAAAGTCTTTCTTTTTCTTTCATAAAGTTTGTTCCAAAATTATTAGGTTGTAAGTTGTTCTTACTTATTTTTTAATTTTTTCAAAATATAAATTCTAAATTCCTTCTTCTTATAATTCTCCAAAATGTTCTTCTCAAAATATTAGGTTGTAAGATGTACTTACATTATTTTTGAATTTTTTTAAAATATAAATTCTAAATTCCTTCTTCTTATAATTCTCCAAAATGTTCTTCTCAAAATATTAGGTTGTAAGATGTACTTACATTATTTTCGAATTTTTTGTAATATAAATTCAAAATTCTATAACTCACAACTCATTCTTCATAATATTTCTTCATAGAAGCTTGATTGTACACTCCTTTGATCTTTCCTGAAACGATTTCCTTCAACTCATATGTATTGTTATGCTTATTATTTACCACAACATATGGTTATATATTGTACTCTACACTGGCCCATATTATTTATACTTTTGTAAGCTGATCTTCTCTTTTTCTTTCCTATAAGTTTTCTTTTCTTTTATATACCCAGGAAGATGGACGATTTTCTTTATGTCGTTCCATTGCTCATATTTTTATTTATAATGTGCATTTTCTTTAATAGTCTTCATTCATAAAACTCAGTTTTGTTTCTATGTTTATTCTTCGTATCATTCCCTTTCAATGATATTTATTTCGTCTCCTTCAACGTTGTTTTTCGCCGTAGTCGGTTATCGTGATCCGTCCCTTTTCTTGATGTCGTGTGGTATTTGTGTCAACCAGGGTCCATCATCTCAGTTGCTCTTATAAAATTTACCCTAGGGCGCGACACTCGGTTATTATTACTGTTATTGTTTTTATTACTAAATTTATCATGATAATAATTTCGGTTAGGTTGGTAAGGTTTGTCATCATTATTGTTGGGATATGGATTTCTCTGACTGTATGGGACATTATTATGTTGGTATAAATTGTTTCTATTGTATGGATAGGGGTTGTTATTCCTAACGCCGTTAGAATTATCAATAAACTGGTCATTACGCGGCGGTTTGTTAGGGCCGTCGTAATTACTGGGCTGATTCCCTCTATCATCATATTGTATACACCAATACTTTTGTGGTCCATGTTTTGTATTACCTGACAAATATATGTGAGGATCTTCATCTGGGTTATCACTTATTATTTGTTTGTCTGAAACACCATAAGCTGGTTTACCATCACATATCCACTCTGAAGGAATATATTTTAGTCTAACCGTACCCTGGAACTGTCCTAAATGGCACACTAATGGAATACATTCTGGTGATTCATCTGTGCCGTCATTACAGTCTGGTACGATATCACATTTCCATTTTTCTGAAATCCACCGTCCGGTTCTGCGTTGAAACTGGTCTGTTCCACCTGTGGTATTCTGTTTACCTCTGGTCCTTTCCCAGTGATAAACTACTGTCTTGTGGTGAATTATTTCTGAAATTACTTCGATTCTCCTTCTATAATTCATAGAATTCATGATGTCTTTGTCATAGGTAATTGGGATATTATTGCCATCAATTAACCCATGTTTCATCATCTCCAACTCTTCCTTCGTTTTTATTACATTTCTTGGATACATTCTCCTTTTCCTTGGTTTAATATCTTCCTGGTTTCGGTTAGTTTCAATTCTAGGTAATACCATTACTTGTTTCTGCGTTTTATCATTTGGTACTTCTTCTGGTTCTGGTTTACTATTATATTTTATTTCTTCAGTCTTCTCCTTTCTTAATTCCTCTCTTTTTAATCTGTCCTCCCTCATTTCCTTATTCTCGTCATCTAGTTTCTTGTTCATATTATCTAGTATTTTATGCTGATCATCCAGTTTCTTACTTAATTCTTCTTTCAAGGACTGGTTGTCTCGCATTAACGCTCTGAACATTTCTTGTATTGTCATGTCCTCTGCTTGTGATGGTTTTTCCGGACATTGACTTCCCCTGTCTGAGTAGGCATCTCCGGTTGTTCCTCTGGTTGCTCTGTTTGTTTGGACAACACCGATTGTAATACCTCTTCCAACTCTACTGGCGTTGCCTCTTTGTTGTCCATATCAGCTTCTATTTCTTTCTCGGCCTCCGCCGCCCGTTTCTTAGATGTTGCACGTCGTTGCATTTTCCCTTGAAATTCTCTGGCTTTGTAGCTGTTGCCTAGCTCCAACTAGTGATTGGGCAGAATTTATTGGCCTTCCAATCGCTAATTAAAGCCCCTAAAGTTGTGCGCCAATTTGTAACAAAATAAATAAGATTGATAAGGTGTAAGTTGTAAGGTGTTTAATTGGTGTGTAATTGGTGTGGCTCTCGACGTCTTACTGGCCTGAAACACTTCCTTAAGTTTCCCAGCTGGTCGAGTCCCAATGGTATCAAGACCGGTCGAGTAGCGTAAAGTTGATGAAGAAATAGATATGCTCAGCTTCACCGAAAGTTTCAAAACAAAAATTATTGTTTTGAAGAAAATTAAAAAAAAATTATGTTTATAAAAAAAAATAATAAAAAAAAATTTTAATTTTATTAATTAATTAATTAGGATCAATTAATTAATATAGGGCTGTGAAGTTTTAAACAGTGTAATGCTCTTCTGAAAATTTTTATTAAAGTTTTAGTATAATTTAAATAATCTATCACCACTCATAAGACTGTCTGTAAACCAATCGATATTTGTTTACCTTTCTATTTTTTTTAGGTTATCTTCACTTACGGGTGGTAAAGTCCTTGTAGATTATCAATTAGAATTATATTATTGGTAATTAGTATTATTGAAGAAATAAAGAACTATTAAGTATTGAAAAGTATTAATGTTTTATTAAGTAACAGCAATATTGACTCTTATCGATTAGTATCGATTCTCAGGATATCGAAAAAAGTTACAAGTATATGTTATAAAAATTATATAGGGTTCTTTAAACAGCCAGTTATTACCAAAGTCAGAGAAATCGGGCTTATATTTAAAAAGTATAACGTTACAATCAAATTAATAGTTATTAATAAACACAGACATTGAATAATAAATTGTAAATATAATAATTGTTTTCACCAAACAGCTGTGATGAACCAAGAAGAGGCACTGGGTTTGTCAAAGCAAATGGCCGCCGTCAAGTTGATCAAAATGTGACTCGTCCCTGCTGCGTTCCAAATAATGTATTTTGACGCAATATTTCTGTTCTCGTGTCCGCAAATCTCTTGTTATATGTTGTGTAGTGACTGGTGTAGTGATTCTGGGTTGTATTTAGTGTATCTGTATAATTATTAGTTCAAACACTTTCTCCGATTCCGTCACTAATTTGGTTTAATGTATTATACAGTTTTCTAGTGTTTTATGGTGTTTTTCGGAGTAGATTTATATTGTTCTGTGTTATGGAGTGTTACTTGATCGTTTCTGTTATAATATGATAGTTTCAGAAGTATTTTACAAGTCACTCGCGATTTCACAATAACTCACTATACACTCGCTTTGTATGACGATTATAGGTTAGGTTATCCACGTAATTAAACGTATGTCATGTTAACCGTTCAACTACCAATAATTAACTAACTGTTTCCTTCAGTTTCAATTAAACTCTTAGCCCATATAATATTATCCTTAACATTGTTCAAATATTTTTCACATCCTGTATGCACTTTTACATTTTCACTATATGAATGCCTATACTTTGGTTATTTGTCAATTTTATTCACTAGATTTGATTTAAATTAATCTTTCAGTTCATTCTGGTTATTTTCAGATTAAATAATGCCATTTTATAGAGTTTTCTGTCCAAAAAAAATAGTAATTTCACTTTCAGTTTGGTATACTGTGAAGAGTCAAAACATCAAAATTTACTTCCTGTCATTATATAAAGTCAGCCATTTTATCAGTTATATTTAATATTAATAATCCTATATTGTATTAAAAGGTTCCTATTCCCTTATTTTCTGGTAATTAATTGAATTAGTTGTATTCTGAAACATTATTCTGAAATATATGACTCCCATGTCTAAATTTCTGAGTTTAGTCATTTTCACATTTATTCATAATTCTGAATATAATTTATTAAAATCTCTCTAAATGGTATGTGCAATTATATGGCATGATCTCAAGTTTATTTTGTCTAAACCCCTTTTGTTTATTTGCATTTAATTGAGCAATTTCTCTGTTTTGATGAAGTTTGGTTTCCATTCTTTTGGCCTATGATTTTTTAACAATTTTTCTTACAAAATAATTTATAAACAATATATGATGTGTGATACCCTCTCTGACTTTTACAAATAGTATTATAAATTAAACATGTTTTTAAATTACACAAAAACAATTAGTATTGGTTACAATACAAACAATAGTTAAAACAAATAACGAATTTTTTTTTTTTTAAATAAATGGTTGTCTTCAAGTCAGACATTTTGCAACACAATCCTTATTTCTAAACATGGAAATATGGCTTACAAAAAAGGTTTTTTACTAACTAACATCTTAATTACTCTCTACTATTTACAAGTGGTAACTATTTTTATAGTTCTGATGTTAGTTGTTTCAGACCCAAACAAATGGCCTTATATCTAAAACATTTTTAAACATTCTTGTACTATATACATAAAAAACCTTATATCTATATTCTTATTTCTAACTATTATTATAAGTAGGATTCTACAGTTTTTATACAGTCTTTTATACCTTGTCTTTGGGGAATTGTACCATGTCATTAACAAATAAATAGTATGAACCGTTCAAAAAGCACTATGAAATCTGTTTTTCTTTTTTCATGTAAAACAAAAATGTTTTTTTAAACAGATTCATGTCTTATGAACAACATATTGTCACCGTACACATTTTAAGTCATTGAAAAATGCATATTTCATTGCATCCAATGTTTGTGATTGCCAAGAATGAAACACAAGGTTCATTTTTTATAATACCCAAAACTATCACTGGTTCACTTTCACTTATATATTATGTTAATGCTAAATGGTCGTATAGTCTTATCAACATAATAAATTGGTTAGCGTTTTTTCAATGGAGATTTGTTCCATGGGTACTATATTATTGTTTCCTCTTAGTTCACAGGAAACTTTTACTTTGTTCACTTCTCTCTCTTAAATTTATATACATGTGGTTTTTATTTCGTTATACTTTTGTTTTTAGATATTTATTTTGGGGATATAGGGATTTGGGTGTCTTTTATAAGAGCATGACATCTTCTTCAGGATGCTGCCCTCTTCTTCTTTCTTCAGTCTTCTTTTCTCCTGCCTTCTGGGACTGGTATCTTCTCCATCTTCTTCTTGTTGCCATCAGGTTTCTTGGGATCTTCTCCATCTTCTTCTTTATTTCAGAAATACACCACCTGTGTTGTTTGATCTTGGCTTATTTTAGGGTTTCTCTTCTATTTATTCTTCCTCGTTGTGGGTTTGGTCATATTCAGTACTGCTTTATTATTTACTTTTTTACCTTCCTGGGTTATACCTTGAAAACCTTTGGTTATGAGACTGGTCTTGGATGACTCATCACTAGTAACTCCTTTTACTTGAACTTGTATTTTCTTTATAATAATGATTTCTTTCCACAGTTGCTATGAATTAATCTATTTATATTAAACTTAATGCTTTCTTCCAAATTTAAATATTATAACTGCATTATTCTAATGATCAATTGCCATTCAATATTATGCTTATATCTGTCACGCTACATAACATATACTTGTAACTTTTTTCGATATCCTGAGAATCGATACTAATCGATAAGAGTCAATATTGCTGTTACTTAATAAAACATTAATACTTTTCAATACTCAATAGTTCTTTATTTCTTCAATAATACTAATTACCAATAATATAATTCTAATTGATAATCTACAAGGACTTTACCACCCGTAAGTGAAGATAACCTAAAAAATAGAAAGGTAAACAAATATCGATTGGTTTACAGACAGTCTTATGAGTGGTGATAGATTATTTAAATTATACTAAAACTTTAATAAAAATTTTCAGAAGAGCATTACACTGTTTAAAACTTCACAGCCCTATATTAATTAATTGATCCTAATTAATTAATTAATAAAATTAAAATTTTTTTTTATTATTTTTTTTATAAACATAATTTTTTTTTTTAATTTTCTTCAAAACAATAATTTTTGTTTTGAAACTTTCGGTGAAGCTGAGCATATATATTTCTTCATCAACTTTACGCTACTCGACCGGTCTTGCTACCATTGGGACTCGACCAGCTGGGAAACTTAAGGAAGTGTTTCAGGCCAGTAAGACGTCGAGAGCCACACCAATTAAACATATTACATTGGACTTGATTACATCGGAATCACATAATCCACAATAGCAGTATATCATCAACACACATCTATACTTATTTAATTTATATTATTACAAATTGGCGCACAACTTTAGGGGCTTTAATTAGCGATTGGAAGGCCAATAAATTCTGCCCAATCACTAGTTGGAGCTAGGCAACAGCTACAAAGCCAGAGAATATAAAGGGAAAATGCAACGACGTGCAACATCTAAGAAACGGGCGGCGGAGGCCGAGAAAGAAATAGAAGTTGACATGGACAACAAGGAGGCGACGCCAGTAGAAGCGGAAGAGGTATTACCACCGGTGTTGTCCAAACCAACTGAACAACCGGAGATACCCACGCAAACAGGGGAAGTAAATGTCCAGGAAAGACATATAGAAAAATCCAAAGTAACGGAAGAGGGTAAAATGGATAGGATAATGGAAATGTTCTTACAGTTAAGTAAGCAAATGGAATCCACAAAAGAAGAAAACAAATCAATGAGTAAGAAAATAGATGCTATTGGAGATACTAATAAGACCCTAGAGTCCAAGATGGAGGATAATAACAAGAAGATAGACGAAAACAGTAAAAAAATGGGAAATGATAACCAGTCTCTGAAAGAAGATATCAGATCCAGCAAGGAAGAAACAAATAAGAAGATTGATGAAACCAATAAGAAGTTGGAAGAGAAGATGGAAGAAAACAGCAAGAAGATGATTGAGAAAATGGAGGAAATGTTCCAGCAGATGATGAAGAAAAGGGAAGAGGAGCATCAAAAATGGATTAAGGAAATAAGAGAGAACAGATTAAAAAGGGAAGAGGAGCATCAAAAATGGATTAGAGAAATAAGAGAGGACAGATTAAACAAGGAAGAATTAAGAAAGGAGAAGACCGAAGAAATAAAAAAAGATAGCCAACCAGAACCAGAAGAAGTACTAAATGATAAAACGCAGGAAGATAGTCAACCAGAACCAGAAGAAGTAATAAATGATAAAACGCAGGAAGATAGCCAACCAGAACCAGAAGAAGTACTAAATGACAAAACGCAGGAACAAGTAATGGTGGTACCTGAAATTGAAACTAACCGAAACCAGGAAAATATTAAACAAAGGGAAGGAGAATCAAGCATGAGAAGAATATATCCAAGGAATGTAATAAAAACGAAGGAAGAGTTGGAGATGTTGAACCATGGGTTAATTGATGGCAATAACATCCCAGTTACCTATGACAAAGACATCATGAATTCTAGGAATTATAGGAGGAGAATCGAAGTAAATTCCAAAATAATTTACCACAAGACAGTAGTGTACCAATGGGAAAGGACCAGAGGTAAACAGAATACGACATGTGGACAAGATCAATATCAGCGCAGAACTGGACAGTGGATTTCAGAAAGATGGAAATGTGATATCGTACCAGACTGTAATGACGGCACAGGTGAATCACCAGAATGTATTCCATTAGCGTGCCATCTAGGACAGTTCCAGGGTACGGTTAGACTAAAATATATTCCTTCAGAGTGGATATGTGATGGTAAACCAGCTTATGGTGTTTTAGATAAACAAATAATAAGTGATAACCCAGATGAAGATCCTCACAGATATTTGTCAAGTAACACAAAACATGGACCAGGAAAGTATTGGTGTATACAATATGATGATAGAGGGAACCAGCCCAGTAATTACGACGGCCCTAACAACCCGCCGCATAATAACCAGTTTATCGGTAATTTTAACGGCGTTAGGGATAACAACCCCTATCCATACAATAGAAACAATTTATACCAACATAATAATGTCCCATACAGTCAGAGAAATCCATATCCCAACAATAATGGTAACAGACCTTACCAACCTAACCGAAATTACTATCATGATAAATTTAGTAATAACAATAATAACAATAATAATAACCGAGTGTCGCGCCCTAGGGTAAATTTTATAAGAGCAACTGAGATGATGGACCCTGGTTGACACAAATACCACACGACATCAAGAAAAGGGACGGATCATGATAACCGACTATGGCGAAAAACAATGTTGAAGGAGACGAAATAAATATCATTGAAAGGAAATGATACGAAAAATAAACATAGAAACAAAACTGGGTTTTATGAGTGAAGACTATGTAAGAAAATGAACATGACCAATAAGAATATGAGCAATGGAACGACATAAAGAAAATCGTCCATCTTCCTGGGTATATAAAAGAAAAGAAAATTTATAAGAAAAGAAAAAGTGGAGATCAACTTACAAAAGTATAAATAATATGGGCCAGTGTAGAGTACACTATAACCCCATATGTTGTGGTAAATGATAAGCATAACAATACATATGAGTTGAAGGAAATCGTTTCAGGAAAAATCAAAGGAGTGTACAATCAAGCTTCTATGAAGAAATATTATGAAGAATGAGTTGTGAGATTTAGAATTTTGAATTTTATTTAAAAAAAATTCAAAAATAATGTAAGTACATCTTACAACCTAATATTTTGAGAAGAACATTTTGGAGAATTATAAGAAGAAGGAATTTAGAATTTATAATTTATAAAAATTCGAAAATAATGTAAGTACATCTTACAACCTAATATTTTGAGAACATTCTGGAGAATTATAAGAAAAATGAATTTAGAATTTTTATTGAAAAAATTCTAAAATATGTAAGAACAACTTACAACCTAATAATTTGAAGAAAAAACTTTATGGAAGAAAGAGAAAGAGAGAGAATTTTGAACTTATTATTTATAAAAATTTTAAATTGAGTAAGTACTTCTTACTACAACCTAATAATTTTGGAACAAACTTTATGGAAGAAAGAAAAAGAAAGAATTTTGAATATAACTTATTCTATAATATGTAAGTACTTCTTACTACAACCTAATATTTTGAAAAGAACATTCTGGAGAATTATAAGAAGAAGGAATTTAGAATTTATATTTAAAAAATTCGAAAATAATGTAAGTACATCTTACTACAACCTAATAATTTTGGAACAAACTTTATGGAAGAAAGAAAAAGAAAGACTTTTGAATTGAAATATAATTATAAAAATTTAAAATTGAGTAAGTACTTCTTACTACAACCTGATAATATAGAACAAAAATTTATGGAAGAAAGAGAAAGAGAGAAAATTTTGAACTTAATTTTAAAAAGTTTAAAATTAAGCAAGCACAGCTTACTACCACTGAATTATGAGAAAAACATTTTGGAAGAATTAAGAAGAAAGGAATTTTGAAGTTAATATACGAAAAATTTAAAAATGAAGTAAGACCAACTTACTATAACTAAGTTTATGAGAAAACATTATGGTAAATAATTAAAAAGAATTTGATTTTGGAAAAATACCAAAACATTCAGAAATAATAGTAAGATAACAGTACTATAAACAATTCTGAATGAGACAATTCTGGGAATAAATGAATTAAACAGAATTTGAATGTTGATAGAACGTCAGTACTTTGAAACAAGATAAGATCAACATGTTACAAGGATTTATGAGAAATATTTTTCAATTAATTAAAAAGAATAGTTTGAATTTTACATTAAAACTAACCAAGTTCCAAAAAATAATTATGTGTCAATTATGATTGAATTGAGAAGAAAATAAAGTGATTAATTCAGAAAAGAGAATTAACGTTAATCCAGAATAAATGCTAGACATTCACAATAGCATTTGAAGGAGTAGAGAAGAATAACAAAAAAGAGTGTAATATGCCAGAGAAGAAAAAAAAATTTGGAAGCAAAGAGACTAATTACCTATGAAACGATAATGAAAACAGTTAATTAAGAGCAAAGAAGAACAACTCATACCAAACATATGGAGAAGATGATTTTGAACAAATGATAATAATAAGACCTATATGAAATGCAAAGAGAAGAAATACCACATGAAATATAATATAAATGAATTAATGTTAATGAATGCGAAGGCGGATTAATAACTTTCTAAGAGAAAGGAAAGAACCAAAATGTTTAAATAAAATGATCAATATAGCAACCTGTATATCTAATGTAAAGATACAATGTTAAAAAATTAAATATAATATATTAAGACCATTCAAATAATGAATACGAAAGACTATTTATAAAGACCATGCTAATACTATGAATAACCAGAAGAAAGTATAAAGAGAATTCAGATGAAGAAGAAAGAGAGTTACACTGTAAACAGTAACCAGAATTATTAAAAGAAAGGTTTTCAACCATAATTAAATTAAATATATCAGACAAGTTAAGAGTTTTGAAAAAATATATATGTAATGAGTATAATAATGATTATGAAGATTTATTAAGATAGAAAATGTGAGATAATCTGAGAGACTACGAAGTGGAGAATCCAAAGATATTTTTATTAGTCGAAAATGAGACTACTTTTTATTTATTTATTCGATGACTGACTGAAGATAATTCCAGCAGCATTATGTTTTTTGAGCAGGGATGGATATGCCCCTGTACTCAATTTATAGAAGTGGTGTATGGCCAGCAGAGAAGTAGCGTAGAGTGCCCCTCTGATCTGCCCCAGCCCACGTGATAGGGAATGTTAGGGAATTAATATCCCAAGGATACAACACGAAGTTGATATAGAAAGAAAATGTATTACAATTATAATATATCTCAGAAGACACTAACTATCCGAAAAGGATCAGTAGTAAGACAAGTAACCATATATATAAAATTAATAAAACTCTAATTATAAAAAAGTCGATATAAAGATGGAGAAGAAAATGAATTATAAGAAATGATGAAATTATCATAAGAAATTATTTCATCCATAAACATGTCTGAAATAATTACTTCTGGAGGAGAGCAATCTGTAGCGTGACAGATGTTTGCATAATATTGAATGGCAATTGATCATTAGAATAATGAAGTTATAATATTTAAAGTTGGAAGAAAGCATTAAGTTTAATATAAATAGATTAATTCATAGCAACTGTGGAAAGAAATCATTATTATAAAGAAAATCCAAGTTCAATAAAAGGAGTTACTAGTGATGAGTCATCCAAAACCAGTCTCATAACCAAAGGTTTTCAAGGTATAACCCAGGAAGGTAAAATAGTAAATAACAAAGCAGTACTGAATATGACCAAACCCACAACGAGGAAGAATAAATAGAAGAGAAACCCTAAAATAAGCCAAGATCAACCAATACAGGTTGTGTATTTCTGTAATAAAGAAGAAGATGGAGAAGATCCCAAGAAACCTGATGGCAACAAGAAGAAGATGGAGAAGATACCAGTCCCAGAAGGCAGGAGAAAAGAAGACTGAAGAAAGAAGAAGAGGGCAGCATCCTGAAGAAGATGTCATGCTCTTATAAAAGACACCCAAATCCCTATATCACCAAAATAAATATCTAAAAATAAAAGTATAACGAAATAAAAACCACATGTATATAAATTTAAGAGAGAGGAGTGTATAAAGTAAAAGTTTCCTGTGAACTAAGATGAAACAATAATATAGTACCCATGGAACAAATCTCCATTGAAAAACGCTAACCAATTTATTATGTTGATAAGACTATACGACCATTTAGCATTAACATAATATATAAGTGAAAGTGAACCAGTGATAGTTTTGGGTATTATAAAAAATGAACCTTGTGTTTCATTCTTGGCAATCACAAACATTGGATGCAATGAAATATGCATTTTTCAATGACTTAAAATGTGTACGGTGACAATATGTTGTTCATAAGACATGAATCTGTTTAAAATAACATTTTTGTTTTACATGAAAAAAGAAAAACAGATTTCATAGTGCTTTTTGAACGGTTCATACTATTTATTTGTTAATGACAGGGTACAATTCCCCAAAGACAAGGTATAAAAGACTGTATAAAAACTGTAGAATCCTACTTATAATAATAGTTAGAAATAAGAATATAGATATAAGGTTTTAATGTATATAGTACAAGAATGTTTAAAAATGTTTTAGATATAAGGCCATTTGTTTGGGTCTGAAACAACTAACATCAGAACTATAAAAATAGTTACCACTTGTAAATAGTAGAGAGTAATTAAGATGTTAGTTAGTACAAAACCTTTGTTGTAAACCATATTTACATGTTGGAAATGGGAATTTTGTTGCAAAATGTCTGATTTGAAGACAACCATTTATTTAAAAAAAATGTTCTTTATTCTGTTTAACTATTGTTTGTATTGTAACCAATACTAATTGTTTTTGTGTAATTTGAAAACATGTTTAATTTATAATACTATTTGTAAAAAGTCAGAGAGGGTATCACACATCATATATTGTTTATAAATTATTTTGTAAGAAAAATTGTTAAAAAAAAATCATAGGCCAAAAGAATGGAAACCAAACTTCAACAAAACAGAGAAATTGCTCAATTAAATGCAAATAAACAAAAGGGGTTTAGACAAAATAAACTTGAGATCATGCCATATAATTGCACATACCATTTAGAGAGATTTTAATAAATTATATTCAGAATTATAAATAAAAATAAAATGACTAAACTCAGAAATTTAGACATGGGAGTCATATATTTCAGAATAATGTTTCAGAATACAACTAATTCAATTAATTACCAGAAAATAAGGGAATAGGAACCTTTTAATACAATATAGGATTATTAATATTAAATATAACTGATAAAATGGCTGAATTTATATAATGACAGGAAGTAAATTTTAATGTTTTGACTTCCAAACAGAGTATACCAAACTGAAAGTGAAATTACTATTTTTTGGACAGAAAACACTATAAAATGGCATTATTTAATCTGAAAATAACCAGAATGAACTGAAAGATTAATTTAAATCAAATCTAGTGAATAAAATTGACAAATAACCAAAGTTTAGGCATTCATATAGTGAAATAGTAAAATGTACACAGGATGTGAAAATATTTTTGAACAATGTTAAGGATAATATTATATGGGCTAAGAGTTTAATTGAAACTGAAGGAAACAGTTAGTTAATTATTGGTAGTTGAACGGTTAACATGACATACGTTTAATAACGTGTATAACCTAACCTATAATCGTCATACAAGCGAGTGTATAGTGAGTTATTTTGTTAAATCGCGAGTGACTTGTAAAATACTTCTGAAACTATCATATTATAACAGAAACGATCAAGTAACACTCCATAACACAGAACAATATAAATCTACTCCGAAAAACACCATAAAACACTAGAAAACTGTATAATACATTAAACCAAATTAGTGACGGAATCGGAGAAAGTGTTTGACTTATAATTACACAGACATACTAAATACAACCCAGAATCACTACACCAGTCACTACACAACATATAACAAGAGATTTGCGGACACGAGAACAGAAATATTGCGTCAAAATACATTATTTGGAATGCAGCAGCAACGAGCAACATTTTCATCGACTTGACGGCGGCCATTTGCTTTGACAATTCCTGTGCCTCTTCTTGGTTCAGCACAGCTGTTTGGTGAAAACAATTATTATATTTACAATTTATTATTCAATGTCTGTGTTTATTAATAACTATTAATTTGATTGTAACGTTATACTTTTTAAATATTAGCCCGATTTCTCTGACTTTGGTAATAACTGGCTGTTTAAAGAACCCAATATAATTTTTATAACATATACTTGTAACTTTTTTCGATATCCTGAGAATCGATACTAATCGATAAGAGTCAATATTGCTGTTACTTAATAAAACATTAATACTTTTCAATACTTAATAGTTCTTTATTTCTTCAATAATACTAATTACCAATAATATAATTCTAATTGATAATCTACAAGGACTTTACCACCCGTAAGTGAAGATAACCTAAAAAATAGAAAGGTAAACAAATATCGATTGGTTTACAGACAGTCTTATGAGTGGTGATAGATTATTTAAATTATACTAAAACTTTAATAAAAATTTTCAGAAGAGCATTACACTGTTTAAAACTTCACAGCCCTATATTAATTAATTGATCCTAATTAATTAATTAATAAAATTAAAATTTTTTTTTATTATTTTTTTTATAAACATAATTTTTTTTTTAATTTTCTTCAAAACAATAATTTTTGTTTTGAAACTTTCGGTGAAGCTGAGCATATATATTTCTTCATCAACTTTACGCTACTCGACCGGTCTTGCTACCATTGGGACTCGACCAGCTGGGAAACTTAAGGAAGTGTTTCAGGCCAGTAAGACGTCGAGAGCCACACCAATTAAACACCTTACAACTTATAGATTCACACATCAATCTTATTTATTTTATTACAATATATATATATATATATATATATGTGTACAACGTTATCGGCAACAAAGAAGTAGTTTATGTTAAAATTCCTTCCCGGGATATTTGGCCGTAGTCAAATGTTTTCTACAAAACCAGACGTTTCCGCAATGCCATCGACTTCCATCATCAGTGAAAATCGAGTGCGATAACGTGAGGTGGTATATGTTAGTGACCACAGTACTGTGGTTAAGGCTGAAGCAGTAAGTAGAAAGAAGTAGTTTCTATGGTAATATTTCATTTCTAAAATTATTTTAATTATAAATTTTGGAATATGGAAGTCATGTATGGTTCTCCATACCGATATTTTACTTCCATATTCCTTAAGGAATGGAAGTATGGTGATGGCAAGAAAAATCGTGTTCGAGATTATTGCAGATTCTGATTCTACTGCACTCAAAACATGAAAAAAAGTCGTTTTCCGAAAAGTGTCTGTGTGTGTGTCTGTCTGTCTGTCTATCTGTGTGTCTGTGTGTAGATTTTTTTCTATGGCAAACGATAACTGCCGCAAATTCAAACAGAATCAAATAATGTTTCGCATACAGCCCTGAATTGTAAAGTTCTCAAGACCTATTGTTTTTGTTGAAGATCGGTTAAGGGAAAGTGGTAGGTTACCGGCAACGTTTTATGTTTTAAAAGGGTATTTTTTCTATGACGAACGGTAACTGCCGTAAATTCAAAGAGAAACAAATAATTGTTTGCATACAGGCCTTAATTGTAGAGTTCTCAAGACCTATTGTTTTTGGTGAAGGTTGGTTAAGGGAAAGGGGTAGTTTACCTACAACGTTTTTTTAACAAGGTTATTTTCTATGGCAAACGATAACAGCCGCAAATTCAAACAGAATCAAATAATTTTCTGCATACCGCCCTGGTTTGTAGAGTACTCAAGACCTATTGTTTTTAGTGAAGATCGGTTGAGGGGAAGGGGTAGTTTACCAGCAACGTTTTTTATCAAGCGTATTGTCTATGGCAAATGATAACTGCCGCAAATTCAAACAGAATCAAATAATTTTTTGCATACATCAGTGAATTGTAGAGTACTCAAGGCCGTTAGATTTTGGTGAAGATCGGTTAAGGGGAAGGGGTAGTTTACCTGCAACCTTTTACGTTTTAACAAGAGTAAAGTACTTGAAAATTCATTTAAACTTTTTCAAACAATGGTAATTGTTGAAAATAAAATAATTTTGTTGCCAGGCAATAAAATTATAATTTTTTCATTTAATCTAAATTATGTATATATTAGAAAATATATCGTGCTTGGCAGGCAAGCATATTTCAGATTATAAATCTTAGAATATGGAAGTCATGTATGGTTCTCCATACCGTTATTTTACTTCCATATTCCTTAAGGAATGGAAGTATGGTGATGGCAAAAAAAATCGTGTTCGAGATTATTGCAGATTCTGATTCTACTACAGTCAAAACATGAAAAAAAGTCGTTTTCCGAAAAGTGTCTGTGTGTGTGTCTGTCTGTCTGTCTGTGTGTCTATGTATAGATTTTTTTTTGGCAAACGATAACTGCCGCAAATTCAAACAGAATCAAATAAGGTTTTGCATAGAGCCCTGATTTGTAGAGTACTCACGACCTATTGTTTTTGGTGAAGATCGGTTGAGGGAAAGGGGTAGTTTACCGGTAACGGTTTTTTTTTATCAAGGGAAATTTTTTTTTTGGAAAACGATAACAGCCGCAAATTCAAACAGAATTAAATAATGTTTCGCATACAGCCCTGAATTGTGGAGTTCTCAAGACGTGTTGTTCTTGGTGAAGATCGGTTAAGGGAAAGGGGTAGTTTACCTGTAACGTTTTATGTTTTAACAAGGGTATTTCCTACGGCAAACGATAACAGCCGCAAATTCAAACAGAATCAAAACATTATTTGCATACAGCCCTAAACTGTAGAGTTCTCAAGATCTGTTGTTTTTGGTGAAGATCGGTTGAGGGAAAGGTGTAGTTTACCAACAACGTTTTTTTAACAAGGGTATGTTCTATGGCAAACGATAACAGCCGCAAATTCAAACAGAATCAAATAATGTTTTGCATGCAGCCCTGATTTGTAGAGTACTCATGACCTGTTGTTTTTGGTGAAGATCGATTAAGGGGAAGGGGTAGTTTACCGGCAACGTTTTTTTATCAAGCTTATTTTATATGGCAAACGATAACAGCCGCAAATTCAAACAGAATCAAATAATTTTTTGTATACGTCCCTGAATTGTAGAGCTCTCAAGGACTTTCGATTTTGGTGAAGATCGGTTAAGGGGAAGGGGTAGTTTACCAGCAAAATTTTACGTTTTAACAAGAGTAAAGTTCTTGAAAATTTATTTAAACTTTTTCAAACAATGGTAATTGTTAAAATAAAATAATTTTGTTGCCAGGCAATAAAATTATAATTTTTTCATTTTAATGTAAATTATGTTTGAGTTAATATCTTTATATTATAACGAAAAGAAATAGTGAGTGTAATGTGTTGTAAAAGTGTCGGGCGTTACCTCCGCGCACGTTTTGTTACTTACTGTTGACTGGATCCTCTGCGGTGATGTAGTCCTGTAACACAACTTAATACTATGTTTTTTTTGTGGGCGCCACTTGGAACCGTTTGTTCCAAGAATGAAATGTGATTAAAAAATAAATTGAAATTTTTAAATCTTGCTTCTATGAAAAAATATAAACAAGTCAGTTTAGCTTGGAAAAATCAGGTAAGTTTAATGATTCTACAAAAACAAACAAATCGTCTGAAGGACTAACATTCATAAAAAATTATACAATTGCAGAGTTAATAAAAAATTCACAAGTTATTATTATTATTGACAATTTTATATATCCAATCAAGTATCGGCTAGTGTTTTAAAATTTTTTTTACTCAGTTGAAAAGCATGAGTTTAATACGTGAAAAAATCTTTACTCTCAGGACGTGACTCCTTTGAACTACCAAGACATATCAATAAGATGCCTTACAAGAAAAACTAAGTGATTTGAAGGTGTGTGGCATGTGTAGTACAACTGTGGGATAAATGTAACCAGGTAAAAAAAATTGACTTTAATTTCGGTAACTCACGTTCCAATGGTTAATTAATCTCGCACTGGACACTCCTCTCGGGTAGTTTTTCAATCTCGCCTCTTCACGTGTGCACTGAATCTATTTTAAGTCAAAATTGCGATCATTTACTATTTCCGCACTTTTTGTAAAAACGTTTGGCAGTAGATTATCGTTCAAACGCCGCCACTACGAAACATCTGTTCCGCGTTGATTCAGAAATTGGCCGCCGTAGCGCTGATTCCCATGCAGTGTCGAGAAAGGCTTTGTGTATTGTTTGTTTACGTTAAGAGGATTATTGTCAAGTTAGTCAGTCTATGCGAACACAGCAGAATTCGTTCTCTATTTAAAGTTTTGGTCCCTCCTGGGCCGTTGACGTTCTGGCTGCGTGATTTCTATTAAAATTTGCCGTGTTGCTGCTCTATTTCAGCAACACTTTGGCGTAGATTCTTGTAGAGGTTATGTCAGTCTGTTTGTCTATGTACGGGAAAAGCCTTTCTTCGGGTCTTGTGTCGAATTCTCGCCTCTCGGTTTCGCCTTAGCTGCGTTGATCAGTGTCGTGGGTGATGCATCAGTTCTGGAGTTCAAGTTTCAAGTGTTTTTGGGTCGAATTTGGTCTCTCTTTTATACTAATTCAGGCTGACTGTTTTCATCGACTTCCGGTATATTTGTGTAAAAATTCTTTCTAGATTGTTCGAGAATAAACGAAATGTAATGTCATGGAACAATTTTCACTTCCGTAGAAGCTTTTAGAACGAATTTCTTATTCTTCATACTAAGGATATTTCAAAAATTACACTGGTATTTATCAAACAGTTTTACATTAGTACTCACAATTTGTATGCCATTATTACATTTAGATTCTCTGTTTTCAACTGAATCTAGCGATACTAATTATGATTGGTTTTTAATTAAATTAAGTCTAATAAGTAACACAATACACAACTCCCACCTTGGGTTGTTGTCACGAAAATTCAATTTTTATAACAAAAAATTGTTGTGAAAGCATTATGTCTCTTCCACAATCTGAACATCCAACATTACTACCTTCCTATAACAAAACAAACAAATTTTAACATAGATAATACTTATATAATTACCATTTTACATTTCCTCTGCTCATGGCCTAGATTTTTTGTTAATGTTATAACACAATAATTAGTCTCTTTCTTTAATATATGTAGTATTTCACTAGTGTACACTCAGAGCTTATAATATTGTCTATCTTTTGTGATACCTGGTTACTCTTTACATATATTATTATCATTACAGGATGACATAGCATCATTGATTGGTCTTGAGATGTCCTTTTTTCATAGTGTGACAAATCTCACTCTTATAAGTTAAATTCTTTAATAATTGACTTTATTTTCAACAGAGTTTGTTCGTTTTTAAGGTATACAGAAGTATTGTACCATTCTATTTTATTTTTGTTAGCATTTTGTAAATATTTAGCCAGATATGTTTATTTTTGTACTGGTTGATTGGCTCCAGCCATATATGGTATAGGTAAATATTTTGCTAACTTGACTATTACAATGTTAAAGTAAGTCAAATATATTAGTATAGTCGCTTTATATCATATTTCAACTTTCTAATGCAATTTGGTTGCATTTTGGCGACATTAAATCCA
The DNA here is from genome assembly GCA_034769895.1 of Magicicada septendecula. NCBI lineage: Eukaryota > Metazoa > Arthropoda > Insecta > Hemiptera > Cicadidae > Magicicada > Magicicada septendecula. Next base: position 326,597,465 of record CM068372.1, read on the forward strand.
TAAATTATACAATATTATATGCCTACCACATGTTTTTAGTTAGTACGGTTTTTGGCTTTTTTGACTGACTTTTTATCATTTTACGGCTTTTTTTATTTAAGATAAATTGTTCACTTTTGTCTGCCTGACAATTACATATAGTTTTCATTTCTGATAATAATTATTTTTTCATGAAATCTGGGTGTATGTTCTCAAATCCAACACATCAATATTTTTTGTCATAACAAATATACAATTTTTATTCTAACTTAAACTCTTTCTAATAATGTATTTAAGTCATTTAATACATTTATTTTATTTACATTACATAATATAATAATGGATCATGCCCATTCATTCACAAAAAATAGTTCTTAATACTCTATTCAGACTTAACAATTAATGACTTCATTTTGGTTGATTCTGACATTATTCGTCTCTCTTTTAGTGTCTTATGGTTTTTTAACTGTTATTCACATGAATAATATATATGGGGTTTGTGTCTTAGTCAAAGTCTGGTCGTTTTTCATGTTAGTAGAAATAATTATTAGACAAAGTTACACAATTTTTTAGGACTACTTGGGTTCGATACTGTTCACCTCACTTTCCTCTTATGATAATTTGCTATGTAAATGGTTTCCTTTATGGAACGTTCTGTGACGTTACATATGCCTCTCCGTTAAAGTTGATAATTTTTGAAAAACATATCTTTGGTTTTTATGAAATTATCATCTCTATATTAACCCTTTATTAGCTTCTTTATATTTCATTCTTTTATCTTATAATTAAATTCCTGTACTACTCCTTTAATATATTATTCCAACTCAATATTCCTATTTCATTCTTTGTCGTATCACCTATTCCTTTCCTTTTTACCTTGATGTTATTTAATTAATCTTTGATATAATACCCTATCAATTCCCTAACTTTCATAGAGGGTTGGGAGTCAGAGTGGCTCGCTATGGCATACATTCTCTGCCCTTCCTATCTATAACTACTGAAATCAGAGGCAACACATCCCTGTCCAGAAAATAATAATTGCACCTTTGCAACAAATAATAATAATAATAAAAAAAATATAATATTCAAAGATCATAGGCTCCTACACATAAATTCCCTATCTTAAACTCTTCTGATTAATTCACAATTATATTAATATATCGTTCTCCGCAGGTAAAATTATCGTTTAAAATCATTCAATGTTAATAGCTATATTCATATTCATCATTACCTCCTTATGTAACACACTGTTTTCCTTTTTTTTTCATTTATCATTTCCATTTTGTATCAAATATATGACAGTATTTCTCCTTCTCTTCTCCTTTACTAAGTGTCCATCTCGTAATATTTATTAGTAATAATCTTTCTCCTTCTATAAGTACGGGTAAGCTGGTAAATATACGTTGACATGGCTATTGGAAATAAATCTTGCCTATAGTGGAATGTGTCCATCTCGTAATATTTATTAATAATAATAATCTCTCTCCTTCTCTAAGTACGGGTAAGCTGGTAAATATACGTTGACATAGCTATTGGAAATAAATCTATATTTTATATATATCTTTATGCCTTTGGTCTAAGGTGTCCTTCTCGCAATATTTATTAATAATAATCATTATACAATAATATTTATATTTATTTAATAATCTCTACCTCCTTTCTAATTCTGGGTAAGTTAAAAAATTCACGTTAACATCTTTAGTCAAGGTACCTTCTCAATGATGCTGTATTTTACTTGGGTTTTTGGTCATGGTACTTGCTCACTGATTGAGTATTTGACTTATGATTTTTAATCATGGTACTTTTTCAATGATGTTTGGTTATACGTAACTCTTACTTTGTTACTAACCGTGTCAGTTACCTCGTAGGTATTGTTTTTATTGTCTCTGGTTATCGTGAAAGGTCCTGTATATAAGAGTAGCAATTTCCTCGTTATGCCTTGTATAGCACTGGGCAATTCTCTATTTTTACCGCATGCGAAAACTAAACTCAACAATTCTTTTTCGGTAGTATTGTAGTTTCGTTCGCAACTGTTCAGCACGCGGCTAGCAAAGCTAATTACTAAATGGTTACCATCCTGATCTTCCTGATATAAGGCTGCACCTAAACTCACGTTACTGGCATCCCAGTTTAGAAAAAATGGTTTTGTAAAGTCGGGATGATGCAACATTATTGTTTCTAAAAACCTTTCCTTTATGATATTGAGCACTCCATCTTGCTCTGGTCCCCAAGTCCATTTGTCTTTAGCTGATAACTGCTTTTGGAACCTGGCAGTTAGTTCTGAGTAATTTGACCGAAACGTTCTGTAATAGTTACAGATTCCTAAAAATGACTGCAGCTGTTTCCTGTTCTTTGGGGTGGGGAACTTCTGTATGGCCTCTACCTTCTCTTTGGATGGAGTAATCCCTTGTTCTGTTAAATTAAAGCCTAAAAATTTCACCTTATTTGCAATGAATTGGGACTTGTCTAATTTGAGGGTGATATTATTCTCTGATAATTTCTCTAACACCTGTTCAACCCTATTACAATGGTCGTCCCAATTCGCTGAAGTTACCAGTAGGTCGTCGACGTATACTGTCGTAAACTTCAGTACTTCCTGCCCCAATATTCTGTCCATTATCTTTACAAACACCGCCACAGAATTTATTAAGCCAAAAGGTAATCGCTTAAACTGATAGTTTCTGCCCTCGAATATGAATGCCTTTTTTTTTCCTACTATCAGGGTGGAGTTCTATCTGCCAGTAACCGCATACCGTATCCCATGAGCTTATATATTTGGTTCCGTGAAACTTTTTCAATATCTCCTCTATCTCCCCAGGTGATGTGCGGTCGTTAACAATCATCTTGTTGATCTCCCTAGCATCGAGACATATACGTACCTTTCCGTTCTTTTTTGGCACCGCTATGATTGGGCTGGTAAAGGGCGAATGACTATACTCGATTATGTCGTCCTCTATCATCCTGTTTAATTCTTCCCTGACTTCGTTCTTTAGCGAGTATGCGACCGGGTACGATTTCCTGTTAAATTCCACCGGAGTTTTGAATTTTATGGTGCATTGATAATCTCTGGCTTTACCTGGAGCGTTTGAGAATAGGCCTATGTGTTTATAATTGTTGTATACCTTGACTAATTGTTCCGCCTGTGTTTCGCTGATCAGACCCCTTGCTTTCGTCCTTTGGAAATCCCGTATTTCTTCTAATTTTTCTAACCACAACTCTGGGTTTTCCTCCCGATATAAAGGCATGTTTATTGGTCGATCGGCACAATAATAATGGTTCACTATCGCTTGACAAGGTGTGTCGTTTGTACCTTCTCCTTGGACATCAATCAAATTATTAGTCCAAATTCCCTCGTTAGTTTTTAAAGTTATCACCTTACCTTCCAAATCTATTACTGCATTGTATGGCCTAAGTATATCGCAGCCTATTAGGATACTCATGGGTAAATTATTCGCCACTAATAACCCTATTGGTATCGTTACCCCATTACTAGTCATCTCTAATGACACCTGTTTCTTTATTGATTTATTTTGCCTGCCCGTTGCTCCGACTAAAATGATGTTATTTATAGGTAGAGTGGGTATTCGTAAATTACTATTTTGTTTGATCCTCTCTAATTCAACACTATCGATAAGTGATACATTTGACCCCGTGTCAATGAGTAATATCGCTTCTATGCCATTGATATTTGCTTTGATCTGCACGATACTATTATTCCCTTGGTTACTATTTTTAATGATATTGTCACCCTCTTCTAATATCTCCTCTCTAATATCCTTAAGATAATTATTTATTCTTAATATAGTCCCGTCTTTGTCCTGTCTATGTTCGTAGTTTGTCACCCCATAATATTGGTTCAGTGAAGGGCGGTTTTCCTTTTCCACTGCCGCATTTAGTTTAAATGAGCCACTGTCTCATTGGCCCGGTCTCCCGGAACATTGGGTTGCTGACCCGTCTGTGTTTCCTGCCTGACTTCGGGATTACCATTAATAGGTTGGCTATTCGTCGTGTTACCCTGGCTACCTGGCGCCTGTTGTGGGTAAAACATGTAAGTGGGTACATTGGGTGGATATGGCCGTCGGTTATTGGCCATTGTATAATTTACCTGGGGCCTATATTCGTGATTTCTCCTATCGCCTCCTCCTTGGTCTCCCCCGTTACGATAACTATTGCGTTGACCATAATTATTTCCCCTATAGTTATTTCCGCGATAACTGTTTCCCTGGTGGAAGTTTCTACCGTAACTATTCCCGGTGTAATTACCTCTGTTTGGTCCCGGATAGTTGCGGATATTTGGACCCTGGGTGTTATCACTTCGGCCATTTGGTGGGGTATTATTGTTCTGATTATTTGTGTTTAGGTTATTACCGTTTCCACCTCCATTCCGGTTTGGTCCGTTATTGTTGTTATTGTATTCTGCCTTACGATTGGGGGGTTGGTAATCCTGGAACCTTCCAGTGGATTCACAATTTTCCAATAATTTGGCGAGATCGGCTATTTTATAGCCGATAGTCGGGGACTGTCCATTGGACGCGTCGTATTTGCCATAGAATATGTCCATTCTTACCCTGTTTTGTGCAGTCTCCGACCAATACTTCTCCTTGAATTGGTGTTTAAACTCGGCTAAATTCGTGATTTCGGGTCGTACCGCTATCCACCAGTTATCCCTAGTGTTTTTAAACGTCTCGTCTAACATCTCCCGTATCCTGTCCCACCTTGTTTCTCTATTTCTCCCAATAAACTCCTCCATTCTCTCTAAAAATTCCATTGGGTTTCGTCGATAGTTTTGGAAGTTGATTACTTCCCTGTTTTCACCATGACACGTATGAGTATTTACTATAGGTGTGTCTCTCAGCGCCTCTAATCTTTCTTGCAGGTTCTTCTCTCTCTGGTCTATTTCCAGTATACTATTTTTGTTAGTTTTTATTTGTTCGTCCAGTCTGTTAGCGATGTCATATGTTCTCTGCATCCTCTCGCTAATGTCTTTCTGGACTTCTTCCACCTCCTGCATGATGGCGTCTTGGTTCTGCCTTACCATGTTTTCGAGATTTCTAACATCTTGTTTGGTCTCTACTGTCTGTTCCTCTATATTTTCGAAACGTGTATTGTTTCCCTCCTGTAACCTTTCCAACTGTTTCGCCATGTTTTCGACCTTCCTGTCACTATCGATTTTATTATCATTGATCGTTTTGTTTACTGTTTCGTACTTTATGGTAATTTCTTTTTTCAGGGACTCTATACTTTTTTATTCTCCTCCTGAAATATCTCCAGTTTTTTCCCATTGTCATCTATTTTCTCGGTTATATCCTTCTTTAAAGATTCTATGTTTTTGTCTAATTTCTCCTTATCTTCCAGCCTGTTTTTATTATTCTCCTCCTTCAGGGATTCTGTATTTTTGTTCATATCCTCCTTCAGGGATTTTATTATTTCCTCCTTTAGGGATTCTGTATTTTTGTTCATATTTTCGTTTAGCGTTTGGAACATCATCTCATTAGTATTTTTGTTTGTTTCTTCCATTTTTTGGAGCATCATCATTAATATATTCGCATCAACACTCCCTGTTATTTTTTCTGGTTCGGGTTTCTCTGTTTGTTCTACCATTTGTATGGGTTCTTCTCCCGTTTGTTCCTCTATTTCATCTGCCGTTTGTACTGGTCTTTCCATTTCTAGTGTGGGCGTTTCTAACTCCGTTTCCTCCATTTGTACTGCCTCTCCGTCTTCCACACTTAACTCGGGTTCCACATTCTTCTTTACCTTTTTTCCCTTAGGTTGCGGCATTTTGATCTGTTGGTAGTTGCCGGACTTGTTCCGTCTTTTTCAAGCCTCACTAGTTGGGCTGCCAATTTATAACGAAAAAAATAAAGTATTGTGTGTTGTAACTGTGTTGTAAAATGTGGGGCGTTACCTCCGCGCACTTTTTGTTACTTACTGTTGACTGGATCCTCTGCGGTGATGTAGTCCTGTAACACAACTTAATACTATGTTTTTTTTTGTGGGCGCCACTTGGAATCGTTTGTTCCAAGAATGAAATGTGATTAAAAAATAAATTGAAATTTTTAAATCTTGCTTCTATGAAAAAATATAAACAAGTCAGTTTAGCTTGGAAAAATCAGGTAAGTTTAATGATTCTTCAAAAACAAACAAATCGTCTGAAGGACTAACATTCATAAAAAATTATACAATTGCAGAGTTAATAAAAAATTCACAAGTTATTATTATTATTGACAATTTTATATATCCAATCAAGTATCGGCTAGTGTTTTAAAATTTTTTACTCAGTTGAAAACCATGAGTTTAATACGTGAAAAAATCTTTACTCTCAGGACGTGACTCCTTTGAACTACCAAGACATATCAATAAGATGCCTTACAAGAAAAACTAAGTGATTTGAAGGTGTGTGGCATGTGTAGTACAACTGTGGGATAAATGTAACCAGGTAAAAAAAATTGACTTTAATTTCGGTAACTCACGTTCCAATGGCTAATTAATCTCGCACTGGACACTCCTCTCGGGTAGTTTTTCAATCTCGCCTCTTCACGTGTGCACTGAATCTATTTTAAGTCAAAATTGCGATCATTTACTATTTCCGCACTTTTTGTAAAAACGTTTGGCAGTAGATTATCGTTCAAACGCCGCCACTACGAAACATCTGTTCCGCGTTGATTCAGAAATTGGCCGCCGTAGCGCTGATTCCCATGCAGTGTCGAGAAAGGCTTTGTGTATTGTTTGTTTACGTTAAGGGGATTATTGTCAAGTTAGTCAGTCTATGCGAACACAGCAGGATTCGTTCTCTATTTAAAGTTTTGGTCCCTCCTGGGCCGTTGACGTTCTGGCTGCGTGATTTCTATTAAAATTTGCCGTGTTGCTGCTCTATTTCAGCAACACTTTGGCGTAGATTCTTGTAGAGGTTATGTCAGTCTGTTTGTCTATGTACGGGAAAAGCCTTTCTTCGGGTCTTGTGTCGAATTCTCGCCTCTCGGTGTCGCCTTAGCTGCGTTGATCAGTGTCGTGGGTGATGCATCAGTTCTGGAGTTCAAGTTTCAAGTGTTTTTGGGTCGAATTTGGTCTCTCTTTTATACTAATTCAGGCTGACTGTTTTCATCGACTTCCGGTATATTTGTGTAAAAATTCTTTCTAGATTGTTCGAGAATAAACGAAATGGAATGTCATGGAACAATTTTCACTTCCGTAGAACCTTTTAGAACGAATTTCTTATTCTGCATACTAAGGATATTTCAAAAATTACACTGGTATTTATCAAACAGTTTTACATTAGTACTCACAATTTTTATGCCATTATTACATTTAGATTCTCTGTTTTCAACTGAATCTAGCGATACTAATTATGATTGGTTTTTACTTAAATTAAGTCTAATAAGTAACACAATATACAACTCCCACCTTGGGTTATTGTCATGAAAATTCAATTTTTATAACAAAAAATTGTTGTGAAAGTATTATGTCTCTTCCACAATCTGAACATCCAACATTACTACCTTCCTATAACAAAACAAAACAAATTTTAATATAGATAATACATAAAAAATGACAATTTTACATGGCCTCTGTCATGGCCTAGATTTTTTGTTAATGTTATAACACAATAATTAGCCTCTTTCTTTAATATATGTAGTATTTCACTAGTGTACACTCAGAGTTTATTATATTGTCTATCTTTTGTGATACCTGGTTACTCTTTACATATATTATTTTTTATCACAGGATGACATAGCATCATTGATTGGTCTTGAGATGTCCTTTTTCATAGTGTGACAAATCTCACTCTTATAAGTTAAATTCTTTTATAATTGACTTTATTTTCAACTGAGTTTGTTCGTCTTTAAGGTATACAAAAGTATTGTACCATTCTATTTTATTTTTGTTAGCATTTTGTAAATATTTAGCCAGATATGATTATTTTTGTACTGGTTGATTGGCTCCAGCCATATATGGTATAGGTAAATATTTTGCTAACTTGATTATTACAATGTTAAAGTTAGTCAAATATATTAGTATAGTCGCTTTATATCATATTTCAACTTTCTAATGCAATTTGGTTGCATTTTGGCGACATTAAATCCATAAATTATACAATATTATATGCCTACCACATGTTTTTAGTTAATACTGTTTTTGGCTATTTTGACTGACTTTTATTCATTTGACAGCTTTCTTTATTTATGATAAATTGTTCACTTTTATCTGCTTGACAATTACATATAGTCTTTATTTAAATCTGATAATAATTAATATTTTTCATGAAATCTGGGTGTATGGTCTCAAATCCAACACATTAATATTTTTTGTCATAACAAATATATAATTTTTATTTTAACTTAAACTCTTTCTAATAATGTATTTAAGTCATTTAATACATTTATTTTATTTACATTACATAATATAATAATGGATCATGCCCATTCATTCACAAAAACTAGTTCTTAATACTCTATTCAGGCTTAATAATTAATGACTTCATTTTGGTTGATTTTGACATGATTTCTCTCTCTTATAGTGTCTTATGGTTTTTTCACTGTTATTCACTTTAATAATATATATGGGGTTTGTGTCTTAGTCAAAGTCTGGTCGTTTTTTCATGTTAGTAGAAATAATTATTAGACAAAATTACACAATTTTTTAGGACTACTTGGGTTCGATACTGTTCACCTCACTTTCCTCTTATGATAATTGCTATGTAAATGGTTTCCTTTATGGAACGTTCTGTGACGTTACAATATATACAGGTGGAACTTGGTTATTACGGCCTCAGCTGTTACGTCAACTCGGGTGTAGCGTTATTTTGTCATAAGTCCGGTGAAACTAATATTTTTAACATTATAAAAATTCCCGGTTTTAACGTCACTAAATATTGTACTACTCTGTTATAGCGTCAAATATTTCTCAGATATTTTACTCTAAATTTCATATAAACGTATATATGTGCGCGCGCGCTAGCCCATGGCTACAGACATACATTGTATGCAAGCGATAAGCACTGTAACAGGACTGCCGGCGCCAGCCATTTTACGTGCTCCAACGGATGGCTAGATCGATTTAAGGCCCGACACTCGATTTCCTTTGCAAAAATTTGTGGTGAGGCAAAATGCGTAGATCTGAACGTTACAGGCGATTGGGTGCGTAACACTTGGCCAGAAATTAGACGATCGTATAAAGATGAAGACATCTTTAATGGACATGAAGCCGGAATTTTTTATAAAGTAACTCCAGATAAGACTTTCAAATTTAAAAATGAAAAGTGCGTTGGTGGGAAGCTCTGTAAACAAAGAGTTACAGTTTTTGTTTGTGCGAACATGACGGGAACCGAAAAAAGGAAACTTTTAGTTATCGGGAAAAGTTTGCATCCTAGATGTTTTAAAAACATCAAAAAACTTCCTGTAAGTTACACTGCCAACATAAAAGCGTGGACGACTTCTAGTATTTTTGAAGATGACTTCTGTACGTGTGTATGTCACTGAACTCCTCCATGTATAAAATAATATATCGTTCGTGACAGGTAAGCATATCTCAGTTATGTAATGTTTACGTTGGCTTTTTATTATTATGCCTACAGCAATAAAAAGGCAGGTAACACACACACACACACACACACACACACACACACACACACACACACACACACACACACACACACACACACACACACACACACAAACACACACACACAATTCACGTTATTTCTGGCCTCACTCATGTTTATTTTCTTACATTTGCACGCTTTTTAAAGGAAAGTGCCGAAACCCATACCAACATAACGCGTGCAAGCCGAAAAAATGGACATCAATTTGCTTCCTGTGGATCGCTGGGCAATGTAACTGCACGTGTTTACAGAGGAACGATTCATAGACAGACTTTTCGTCTTTAGGGAATGAACCCTCTGCAAGATGCTGAGGGTCCATGAGTGACTTCGGAGCGCTCCTTCTTTTTCGCGTTTTTGTTCTGTGAAACATACACTGTAGATTCGCAGATTTACTCTAAGCAACGCTCAATAGGAAATGTTGAAAATTTTTGTCCACAGTGTACCCTCATTCACACTAAACCTGCTCTGATGTTTTAATTACGGACATCATAATATTAAAACTTTGGAAACTTGAGCACTACTTAATGGAGATCAATCATTAACTTATACAAGCCATTAATTTTATGCATATTTTTTATATATATGTGTACAACGTTATCGGCAACAAAGAAGTAGTTTTTGTTAAAATTCCTTCCCGGGATATTTGGCTGTAGTCCAATGTTTTCTACAAAACCAGACGTTTCGGCAATGCCATTGACTTCCATCATCAGTGAAAATCGAGTGCGATAACGTGAGGTGGTATATGTTAGTGACCACAGTACTGTGGTTAAGGCTGAAGCAGTAAGTAGAAAGAAGTAGTTTCTATGGTAATATTTCATTTCAAAAATGATTTTAAATGTAAATCTTAGAACATGGAAGTCATGTATTGTTCTTCACACCGATATTTTACTTCCATGTTCCTTAAGGAAATGTAAGTATGGTGATTTCTATGGCAAACGATAACAGCCGTAAATTCAAACAGAATCAAATGATGTTTTGCATACAACCCTGTATTGTAGAGTTCTCAATACCTGTTGGTGTTGGTGAAGATCGGTTAAGGGAAAGGGGTAGTTTACCTGCAACATTTTATGTTTTAACAAGGGTAATTTTTTATATGTCGAACGATAACTGCCGTAAATTCAAACAGAATCAACTACGTGTCTGCATACCTTTTTGAACTAAAGAGAACTCAGGATCTGTTGATTTTGTTGAAGATCGTTTAAGGGAAAGGGGTAGTTTATCAGCAACGTTTGATGTTTTAAAAAGGGTAATTTTTACTTCCATGTTCCTTAAGGAAATGGATGTATGGTGATGGCAAAAAAAATCGTGTTCGAGATTATTGCAGATTCTGATTCTACTACACTCAAAACATGAAAAAAAAAGTTTTCCGAAAAGTGTCTGTGTGTGTGTCTGTCTGTCTGTCTGTCTGTGTGTCTGTGTGTAGATTTTTTTTTTGGCAAACGATAACTGCCGCAAATTCAAACAGAATCAAATAAGGTTTTGCACACAGCCCTGATTTGTAGAGTACTCAAGACCTGTTGTTTTTGGTGAAGATCGGTTGAGGAAAAGGGGTAGTTTACCTGCAACGGTTTTTTTTATCAAGGGAAATTTTTTTTTGGCAAACGATAACAGCCGCAAATTCAAACAGAATTAAATAATGTTTCGCATACAGGCCTGAATTGTAGAGTTCTCAAGACGTTTCGTTTTTGGTGAAGATCGGTTAAGGGGAAGGGGTAGTTTACATGTAACGTTTTATGTTTTAACAAGGGTATTTCTTATGGCAAACGATAACAGCCGCAAATTCAAACAGAATCAAAAGATTATTTGCATACAGCCCTAAATTGTAGAGTTCTCAAGATCTATTGTTTTTGTTGAAGATCGGTTGAGGGAAAGGTGTAGTTTACCAACAACGTTTTTTAACAAGGGTATTTTTTATGGCAAACGATAACAGCCGCAACTTCAAACAGAATCAAATAATGTTTTGCATACAACCCTGATTTGTAAAGTACTCACGAGCTGTTGTTTTTGGTCAAGATCGGTTAAGGGGAAGGGGTAGTTTACCAGCAACATTTTTTTATCAAGCGTATTTTTTATGGCAAACGATAACAGCCGCAAATTCAAACAGAATCAAATAATGTTTTGCATACGTCCCTCAATTGTAGAGGTCTCAAGGACTTTCGATTTTGGTGAAGATCGGTTAAGGGGAAGGGGTAGTTTACCGGCAACCTTTTACGTTATAACAAGAGTAAAGTACTTGAAAATTTATTTAAACTTTTTCAAAAAATGGTAATTGTTAAAATAAAATAATTTTGTTGCCAGGCAATAAAACTATAATTTTGTTCATTTTAATGTAAATTATGTTTGAGTTAATATCTTTATATATACAGTGGAACTTGGTTATTACGGCCTCAGCTGTTACGTCAAATCGGGTGTAGCGTTATTTTGTCATAAGTCCGGTCAAACTGATATCTTTATCATTATAAAAATTCCCGGTTTTAACGTCACTAAATATTGTACTACTCTGTTATAGCGTCAAATATTTCTCAGATATTTTACTTTAAATTTCATATAAAAGTATATATGTGCGCGCGCGCGCTAGCCCATGGCTACAGACATACATTGTATGCAAGCGATAAGCACTGTAACAGGACTGCCGGTCCCAGCCATTTTACGTGCTCCAACGGATGGCTAGATCGATTTAAGGCCCGACACTCGATTTCCTTTGCAAAAATTTGAGGTGAGGCAAAATGCGTAGATCTGAACGTTACAGGCGATTGGGTGCGTAACACTTGGCCAGAAATTAGACGATCATATAAAGATGAAGACATCTTTAATGGACATGAAGCCGGAATTTTTTATAAATTAACTCCAGATAAGACTTTCAAATTTAAAAATGAAAAGTGCGTTGGTGGGAAGCTCTGTAAACAAAGAGTTACAGTTTTTGTTTGTGCGAACATGACGGGAACCGAAAAAAGGAAACTTTTAGTTATCGGGAAAAGTTTGCATCCTAGATGTTTTAAAAACATCAAAAAACTTCCTGTAAGTTACACTGCCAACATAAAAGCGTGGACGACTTCTAGTATTTTTGAAGATGACTTCTGTACGTGTGTTTGTCACTGAACTCCTCCATGTATAAAATAATATATCGTTCGTGACAGGTAAGCATATCTCAGTTATGTAATGTTTACGTTTGCTTTTTATTATTATGCGTACAGTAATAAAAAGGCAGGTAAGACACACACACACACACACACACACACACACACACACACACAATTCATGTTATTTCTGGCCTCACTCATGTTTATTTTCTTACATTTGCACGCTTTTTAAAGGAAAGTGCCGAAACCCATACCAACATAACGCGTGCAAGCCGAAAAAATGGACATCAATTTGCTTCCTGTGGATCGCTGGGCAATGTAACTGCACGTGTTTACAGAGGAACGATTCATAGACAGACTTTTCGTCTTTAGGGAATGAACCCTCTGCAAGATGCTGAGGGTCCATGAGTGACTTCGGAGCGCTCCTTCTTTTTCGCGTGTTTGTTCTGTGAAACATACACTGTAGATTCGCAGATTTACTCTAAGCAACGCTCAATAGGAAATGTTGAAAATTTTTGTCCACAGTGTACCCTCATCACACTAAACCTGCTCTGATGTTTTAATTACGGAGATCATAATATTAAAACTTTGGAAACTTGAGCACTACTTAATGGAGATCAATCATTAACTTATACAAGCCATTAATTTTATGCATATTTTTTATATATATGTGTACAACGTTATCGGCAACAAAGAAGTAGTTTTTGTTAAAATTCCTTCCCGGGATATTTGGCCGTAGTCCAATGTTTTCTACAAAAACAGACGTTTCGGCAATGCCATTGACTTCCATCATCAGTGAAAATCGAGTGCGATAACGTGAGGTGGTATATGTTAGTGACCACAGTACTGTGGTTAAGGCTGAAGCAGTAAGTAGAAAGAAGTAGTTTCTATGGTAATATTTCATTTCGAAAATGATTTTAAAAATAAATCTTAGAATATGGAAGTCATGTATTGTTCTCCATACCGATATTTTTCTATGGTATACGATAACAGCCGCAAATTCAAACAGTATCAAATGATGTTTTGCATACAGCCCTGTATTGTAGAGTTCTCAATACCTATTGTTGTTGGTGAAGATCGGTTAAGGGAAAGGGGTAGTTTACCAGCAACATTTTATGTTTTAACAAGGGTAATTTTTTATATGACGAACGATAACTGCCGTAAATTCAAACAGAATCAACTTGGTTTTTGCATACCTTTTTGAACTAAAGAGAACTCGAGGTCTGTTGATTTTGTTGAAGATGGGTTAAGGAAAGGGGTAGTTTATCAGCAACGTTTTATGTTTTTTAAAAAGGGTAATTTTTTTATGACGAGCGATAACTGCCGAAAATTCAAAGAGAATCAAATAATTTTTTGCACCCTTTACTGAGTTGCAGAGAGCTCAAGGTCTACTGACTTTGGTGAAGATAGGTTAAGGGAAAGGGGTAGTTTACCTGCAACATTTTATGTTGTAACAAGAGAAATGTTTCCATGACGAACGATAATTGCCGCACATTCAAACAGAATCAAATATTTTTTTGCATGCATCCCTGAATTGTAAAGGACGGAAGGTCTATTGATTTTGGTGAAGATCGGTTAAGAGAAAGCGGTAGTTTACCTGAATCATTTTATGATTTAACAAGAGTAACGTACTTAGTTTTTATAAATAAAGTATCCTGATAAGACGTTCGCAGTAATCCTCTGTAGAAACGTAGATGAAATATCTATAAATGAAGAGGTTAGGTGAACGGGATGGAGGTAATTTTCTATTATTAAAAATTATAGTTGAAGGTGGAGGGGAGAATTTTTTATATGTGTACTACGTTATCGGCAACAAAGAAGTAGTTTTTTGTTAAAATTGCTTCCCGGGCTCTTTAGCCGTAGTCCAATGTTTTCTGTAAAACCAGACTTTTCGGCAGTGCCATCGACTGCCATCATCGATGAAAATCGAGTGTGAAAACGTGAGGTGGTATACGTTAGTGACCACAGTACTGTGGTTAATGCTGAAGCAATAAGTAGAAAGACGTAGTTTCTATGGAAATATTTCATTTCGAATATGATTTTAAATATAAATCTTAGAACATGGAAGTCATGTATGGTTCTCCTTTCCGATATTTTATATATATGTGTACAACGTTATCGGCAACAAAGAAGTAGTTTTTGTTAAAATTCCTTTCCGGGATATTTGGCTGTAGTCCAATGTTTTCTACAAAACCAGACGTTTCGGCAATGCCATCGACTTCCATCATCAGTGAAAATCGAGTGCGATAACGTGAGGTGGTATACGTTAGTGACCACAGTACTGTGGTTAAGGCTGAAGCAGTAAGTAGAAAGAAGTAGTTTCTATGGTAATATTTCATTTCAAAAATGATTTTAAATGTAAATCTTAGAACACGGAAGTCATGTATGGTTCTTCATACCGATATTTTACTTTCATGTTCCTTAAGGAAATGGAAGTATGGTGATTTCTATGGCAAACGATAACAGCCGTAAATTCAAACAGAATCAAATGATGTTTTGCATACAGCCCTGTATTGTAGAGTTCTCAGTACCTATTGGTGTTGGTGAAGATCGGTTAAGGGAAAGGGGTAGTTTACCTGCAACATTTTATGTTTTAACAAGGGTAATTTTTTATATGTCGAACGATAACTGCCGTAAATTCAAACAGAATCAACTACGTTTCTGCATACCTTTTTGAACTAAAGAGAACTCAGGATCTGTTGATTTTGTTGAAGATCGTTTAAGGGAAAGGGGTAGTTTATCAGCAACGTTTGATGTTTTAAAAAGGGTAATTTTTACTTCCATGTTCCTTAAGGTGATGGCAAAAAAAATCGTGTTCGAGATTATTGCAGATTCTGATTGTACTACACTCAAAACATGAAAAACAATCATTTCTCGAAAAGTGTGTGTGTGTGTGTGTGTGTGTGTGTGTGTCTGTCCCTCTGTCTGTCTGTAGATTATTTTTCTATGGCAAACGTTAACAGTAGCAAATTCAAACAGAATCAAATAATTTTTTGCATACAGCTCTGATTTGTAGAGTACTCAAGACCTGTTGTTTTTGGTGAAGATCGGTTAAGGGGAAGGGGTAGTTTACCAGTAACGTTTTATGTTTTAACAAGGGTATTTTCTATGGCAAACGATAAAAGCCGCAAATGTAAACAGAATCAAATAATGTTTTGCATAGAGCCCTGAGTTGTAGAGTTCTCAGGACCTATTGTTTTTGGTGAAGATCGGTTAAGGGAAAGGGGTTGTTTTCCTGCGACGATTTATGTGTTAAAAGGGTATTTCCTATGGCAACGATAAGAGCCGCAAAATCAAACAGAAGCAAACATTTTTTGCATGCTACCCTGATTTGTAGAGTACTCAAGACCTATTGTTTTTGGTGAAGATCGGTTAAGGGAAGGGGGTAGTTTACCTGTAACGTTTCATGTTTTAACAAGGGTATTTCCTATGGCAAACGATAACAGCCGCAAATTGAAACAGTATTAAATGATGTTTTGCATACAGCCCTAAATTGTAGAGTTCTCAAGACCTATTGTTTTTGGTGAAGATCGGTTGAGGGAAATGTGTAGTTTACCTACAACGTTTTTCTAACAAGGGTATTACTTCCATATTCCTTAAGGAATGGAAGTATGGTGATGGCAAAAAAAATCGTGTTCGAGATTATTGCAGATTCTGATTCTACTACACTCAAAACATGAAAAAAAGTCGTTTTCCGAAAAGTGTCTGTGTGTGTGTCTGTGTGTCTGTCTGTCTGTCTGTGTGTCTGTCTGTCTGTCTGTAGATTTTTTTTCTATGGCAAACGATAACTGCCGCCAATTCAAACAGAATCAAATAATTTTTTGCATACAGCCCTGATTTGTAGAGTACTCGCGACCTATTGTTTTTGGTGAAGATCGGTTGAGGGAAAGAGGTAGTTTACCTGCAACGGTTTTTTTTTGGCAAGGGTAATTTTGTTTGTTTGGCAAACGATAACAGCCGCAAATTCAAACAGAATCAAATAATGTTTCGCATACAGCCCTGAATTGTAGAGTTCTCAAGATCTGTTGATTTTGGTGAAGATCGGTTAAGGGAAAGGGGTAGTTTACCCGTAACGTTTTATGTTTTAACAAGGGTATTTCCTATGGCAAACGATAACAGCTGCAAATTCAAACAGAATCAAAAGATTATTTGCATACAGCCCTAAATTGTAGAGTTCTCAAGACCTATTGTTTTTGGTGAAGATCGGTTGAGGGAAAGGTGTAGTTTACCAGCAACGTTTTTTTATCAAGCGTATTTTCTATGGCAAACGATAACAGCCGCAAATTCAAACAGAATCAAATAAATTTTTGCATACGTCCCTGAATTGTAGAGGTCTCAACGAATTTCGATTTTGGTGAAGATCGGTTAAGGGGAAGGGGTAGTTTACCAGCAACCTTTTACGTTTTAACAAGAGTAAAGTACTTGAAAATTTATTTAAACTTTTTGAAACAATGGTAATTGTTAAAAATAAAATAATTTTGTTGCCAGGCAATAAAATTATAATTTTTTCATTTTAATGTAATATAATATTTTTCATTTAATACAGCAATAAAAAAGTAGGTAAGACACAGCCTGGCTGTTTGGCTGAAAATGATTTTAAATATAAATCTTAGAATATGGAAGTCATGTATGGTTCTCCATACCGATATTTTTTTATGGCAAACGATAACAGCCGCAAATTCAAACAGAATCAAATAATGTTTTGCATACAGCCCTGATTTGTAGAGTACTCAAGACCTGTTGTTTTTGATGAAGATCGGTTAAGGGGAAGGGGGAGTTTACCTGCAACGTTTTTTTATCAAGCGTATTTTCTATGGCAAACGATAACAGCCACAAATTCAAACAGAATCAAATAATTTTTTGCATACGTCCCTGAATTGTGGAGGTCTCAAGGACTTTCGATTTTGGTGAAGATCGGTTAAGGGGAAGGGGTAGTTTACCGGCAACCTTTTACGTTATAACAAGAGTAAAGTACTTGAAAATTTATTTAAACTTTTTCAAAAAATGGTAATTGTTAAAATAAAATAATTTTGTTGCCAGGCAATAAAACTATAATTTTGTTCATTTTAATGTAAATTATGTTTGAGTTAATATCTTTATATATACAGTGGAACTTGGTTATTACGGCCTCAGCTGTTAGGTCAAATCGGGTGTAGCGTTATTTTGTCATAAGTCCGGTCAAACTGATATCTTTATCATTATAAAAATTCCCGGTTTTAACGTCACTAAATATTGTACTACTCTGTTATAGAGTCAAATATTTCTCAGATATTTTACTCTAAATTTCATATAAACGTATATATGTGCGCGCGCGCGCTAGCCCATGGCTACAGGCATACATTGTATGCAAGCGATAAGCACTGTAACAGGACTGCCGGCGCCAGCCATTTTACGTGCTCCAACGGATGGCTAGATCGATTTAAGGCCCGACACTCGATTTCCTTTGCAAAAATTTGTGGTGAGGCAAAATGCGTAGATCTGAACGTTACAGGCGATTGGGTGCGTAACACTTGGCCAGAAAGTAGACGATCATATAGAGATGAAGACATCTTTAATGGACATGAAGCCGGAATTTTTTATAAAGTAACTCCAGATAAGACTTTCAAATTTAAAAATGAAAAGTGCGTTGGTGGGAAGCTCTGTAAACAAAGAGTTACAGTTTTTGTTTGTGCGAACATGACGGGAACCGAAAAAAGGAAACTTTTAGTTATCGGGAAAAGTTTGCATCCTAGATGTTTTAAAAACATCAAAAAACTTCCTGTAAGTTACACTGCTAACATAAAAGCGTGGACGACTTCTAGTATTTTTGAAGATGACTTCTGTACGTGTGTATGTCACTGAACTCCTCCATGTATAAAATAATATATCGTTCGTGACAGGTAAGCATATCTCAGTTATGTAATGTTTACGTTTCCATTTTATTATTATGCCTACAGCAATAAAAAGCAGGTAAGACACACACACACACACACACACACACACACACACACACACACACACACACACACACACACACACACACACAAAATTCACGTTATTTCTGGCCTCACTCATGTTTATTTTCTTACATTTGCACGCTTTTTAAAAGGAAAGTGCCGAAACCCATACCAACATAACGCTTGCAAGCCGAAAAAATTGACATAAATTTGCTTCCTGTGGATCGCTGGGCAATGTAACTGCACGTGTTTACAGAGGAACGATTCATAGACAGACTTTTCGTCTTTAGGGAATGAACCCTTTGCAAGATGCTGAGGGTCCATGAGTGACTTCGGAGCGCTCCTTCTTTTTCGCGTGTTTGTTCTGTGAAACATACACTGTAGATTCGCAGATTTATTCTAAGCAACGCTCAATAGGAAATGTTGAAAATTTTTGTCCACAGTGTACCCTCATTCACACTAAACCTGCTCTGATGTTTTAATTACGGACATCATAATATTAAAACTTTGGAAACTTGAGCACTACTTAATGGAGATCAATCATTAACTTATACAAGCCATTAATTTTATGCATATTTTTTATATATTGTAATGTAGACGTGTGTACGGCTACCGTTTACTCTGTAAAATGTGGATAATGTACAATTTGTGTGTAATGGGTGTACGTGTCTTCTCGATCCGTAGTTCAAATGCGTGCAACTTCTGTAGATTTCGTTCGTTGCGAACGTACGAATAACCAGGTCTTGATGTTCTTACCTGATGTTCATTAGGGGTATGAAATTCCCGGTGGCGCCAAATTGTTTTCTTAAACAATTAAAATAAAATTCAAAGGCGTATGACCAGCGCAGCTCAGGCGGTTTGAATAATTCAAATATTTCCGCCAGCTAGGCCCACTGTAGCGCACAGCAGTTCGATGCGTGGGCTGTGTAAATCGTTAGTCATCTGCTAAAATGTACATAAAATATTGTGCACCTCCTAATGAAATTATAACACCGTGGTTACACTCAATACTTACACATTTTTTATTAGTGATTGTTATTCATTTAATACAAATTATTCTAATACAAATGCTCCGGTTGTTTATATGAGACAATTACAGGGTTTGACAATCGATATTTGAATTGATAACCAGACGTTTAATGATGGCGTCTGTTGAAAATTGTATACAAGTTATTAATGTTGGTTTGTCATAGGTTCTTGAGGTTACGTTCAAAGGATTACAAATGTTTTAAAAACAATAAAAATACACACCCTTACATCAAGTAAACTTAACTAACATATTGTGTAGGTATATTTTGTTTAGCGCAGTGTAGTAAAAGTGTTTACAAGTTATGGATCATTAACAACAGTTTATATTGGTTAGTTTATAAATTGTCAGTGACTTAGTATTCTTTTTAATCTTTGAAAGTAATTGATTTCAGTTCAGTGAGATTTCGACCTTTAGTGAGATAATTAACGTGAGTTTATTTATATATTTTGGGTAATTTAAGAGGTACTTATCACTTCCGTAGTTATGGCGAATTCATACGATCTGTTATTCATGGGTTATACTATAATCTTCTTTAATTTGCTGGGTTCAGGACATCAGGCATCTTTTCCAGTTTAATTGGTAGTAATTTATTTTCTTTTTTCGTTAATTTGGCCTCAACTTCAATAATATGATTCCAGTCCTTGTCTTATGTCTTGGTATACACTTAGTAGTAACTTTTTCTGATATTTGCTATGTTTTAATTGACAATTTTGGTCACTCGAAAATTAGCGTCTATACCATTAAAGCGTCATGCATTCAGTAAAAAAATCTAACGGTATTTTTTGCTTGTTACTCCACAGTTTCCATGGTAACGTAATTATTCTACCTGGTCGATCTCAAAATAAACACATTGTTATCAAACTTTGAATTTTTTGTTTAATTTGAATAAATATTTTATAATGGCTATATTTACTTGGGGATAATTTCAATGGTTGTAATCTTTACATAGATGTTCCTATTTTCTTTCAAAGATTAGTTTGATATCTTACAAGATTGGTCTAAGTCATGTATTAATGTTTTAGTCCAAAATTGATAATACTATGTTAATACATAATTTACTTATTTCTAAGTTTTAATACAATTCTGCCATGTTCCCTTTCGTTACACATAATTAATATATTTTGCCTATTATTTCTTATAAAGGTATTGCTATTATTTTCTTTATAAATTCCTTACTTACTTAAAACATACTAACATATTACTGTAAAACTATTTCTTCTGGTATTTATTGCCTTAAACATTAAGCCAATAACTTCTTTCTTTAAATTAACAAATGAACAAATTTGGTGAGTGTTATATCTACACCATCTCTTTTATAACAGTAATCACCCTGGTGATTTTTATACTGAGATAATATTTTTCTTTTTTACATTCACAATTATTCTGTGTCTTTCAGTCTAATATACTTAACTTAATTGCTCATTTAACATGTGCTTATATTTTGGGTTTGTCACACTTGTTTAACTCTTTTTTCTTAAGATTATATGCTGTTTATTTTATTACACTTATCACTTCACTGTTCATCTTTGTCACTCCCTACCTATCTCTAATTACCCTTATATTTCTCACGATCTCACTATTATTACAAAGTTTTTGTATCTAATGAGTTCATGTCTCTTTTGTTAACTTCAGACTGTCACATATCATTTTATAATATGCAAACAACATGGTATTGTAAATACATCTTTCAAATAAAACATAACTTTGTATATATTGTCATTAAAGTGATAAGAATTGGTTTGAAATGTCATAATTAGTAATAATAACAACAATTTAATAATGTTAAAATATATTGTGTTAATTGAAACATACTACATCTGTAGCAACAGCAATAATATTAGCGAATAAATAAACTCTCCAAAACCTTATACTTTCAAACACATAATGCTGAAATAATATACATACTGCTGAAATAATCTTAGTAAAAGTTCCAAAGTATATAGTAGGATATACAATTTGTTCTCTGATTGAATCACGCACACATTTCTATTCCCTGTCTGTATGAGTGTAATTTTAAACATAACAGCTGACACATCACCTATAGATAAGGATATACATACAATCATATCTACACATGGTTTTTTATGTATAACAATTGCTGAGATACTGTCATTTACAAGTTACCACTAATAAAAATTTAAACATAAATTATTAACAATAATAAAAAATTATGCTCTTTTAAAACAATCTTGTGAGTTAATTGTTATGGCCATGTAATTTTTTATTTTCTTTTTTCTTCACTGTCTTCTTGTCTCGCTTTACTTTGGTTAATATCTGGCCAATCTCTGGGGTTGGGTCAATGTCAGTTGTCTGTCAGTCTAGTTCGTATTTTCTTGTTTTGTAACCACCTTTGGTTGTATTCTTCTTCCTTCACTATTGATTATATTTACTACTTTCATTCTCGTTATCATTTATCTATCATAATATATTGTTTCTTGGCATTTTTTACATACTTTTTAATATCAAATGTGATCAGGGTTTGGCAATGTTATAATATATGTGTACAACGTTATCGGCAACAAAGAAGTAGTTTTTGTTAAAATTCCATCCCGGGATATTTGGCCGTAGTCCAATGTTTTCTACAAAACCAGACGTTTCGGCAATGCCATTGACTTCCATCATCAGTGAAAATCGAGTGCGATAACGTGAGGTGGTATATGTTAGTGACCACAGTACTGTGGTTAAGGCTGAAGCAGTAAGTAGAAAGAAGTAGTTTCTATGGTAATATTTCATTTCGAAAATGATTTTAAAAATAAATCTTAGAATATGGAAGTCATGTATGGTTCTCCATACCGATATTTTATCACTTCCATATTCCTTAAGGAAATGGAAGTATGGTGATGGCAAAAAAAATCGTGTTCGAGATTATTGCAGATTCTGATTGTACTACACTCAAAACATGAAAAAAAGTCGTTTTCCGAATAGTGTCTGTGTGTGTGTCTGTGTCTGTGTGTCTGTCTGTGTGTCTATCTGTGTGTAGATTTTTTTCTATGGCAAACGATAACTGCCGCAAATTCAAACAGAATCAAATAATTTTTTACATACAGACCTGATTTGTAGAGCACTGACGACCTATTGTTTTTGGTGAAGATCGGTTGAGGGAAAGGGGTAGTTTACCTGTAACGGGTCTTTTTAACAAGGGAAATTTTTTTTTGGCAAACGATAACAGCCGCAAATTCTAACAGAATCAAATAATGTTCCGCATGCAGCCCTGAATTGTAGAGTTCTCAAGATCTGTTGTTTTTGGTGAAGATCGGTTAAGGGAAAGGGGTGGTTTACCTGTAACGTTTTATGTTTTAACAAGGGTATTTCCTATGGCAAACGATAACAGCCGCAAATTCGAACAGAATCAAAAGATTATTTGGATACAGCCATAATTTCTAGAGTTCTCAAGACCTATTGTTTTTGGTGAAGATCGGTTAAGGGAAAGGGGTAGTTTACCTGCAACGTTTTTTAACAAGGGTATTTTCTATGGCAAACGATAACAGCCGCAAATTCAAACAGAATCAAATACTTTTTTGTATACTGCCCTGATTTTTAGAGTACTCAAGACCTATTGTTTTTAGTGAAGATCGATTGAAGGAAAGGGGTATTTTAGTTGCAACGTTTTTTTATCAAGCGTATTTTCTATGGCAAACGATAACTGCCGCAAATTCAAACAGAATCAAATGTTTTGCATACGCCAGTAAATTGTAGAGGACTCAAGGCCTTTTGGTTTTGGTGAAGATCGGTTAAGGGGAAGGGGTAGTTTACCAGCAACCTTTTACGTTTTAACAAGAGTAAAGTACTTGAAAATTCATTTAAACTTTTTCAAACAATGGTAGTTGTTGAAAATAAAATAATTTTGTAGCCAGGCAATAAAATTATAATTTTTTAATTTTAATGTAAATCATGTATAAGAGAAAATATATCGTGCTTGGCAGGCAAGCATATCTCAGTTATGTACTCCTTACGTTTCCATTTTATTATTATGACTACCGCAATAAAAAGGCAGGGAAGGCACACACACACAAAATTCGCGTTATTTCTGGCCTCATTCATATTTATTTTCTTACATTTGCACGCTTTTTAAATGGAAAGTGCTGAACCCATACCAACATAACGCATGCAAGCCGAAAAAGTGTCCAGCGTGAATAGCGATTTGCTTCCTGTGGATCGCTGGGCAGTGTAACTGCACGTGTTTACAGAGGAACGATTCATAGACAGACTTTTCGTCTTTAGGGAATGAACTCTCTGCAAGATGCTGAGGGTCCATGAGTGACTTCGGAGCGCTCCTTCTTTTCCGCGTGTTTGTTCTGTGAAACGTACACTGTAGATTCGCAGCTTTATTCTAAGCAACGCTCAATAGGAAATGTTGAAAATTTTTGTCCACCGTGTACCCTCATACACACTAAACCTGCTCTGATGTTTTAATTACGGACATCATAATATTAAAACTTTGGAAACTTGAGCACTACTTAATGGAGATCAATCATTAACTTATACAAGCCATTAATTTTATGCATATTTTTTATATATATGTGTACAACGTTATCGGCAACAAAGAAGTAGTTTTTGTTAAAATTCCTTCCCGGGATATTTGGCCGTAGTCCAATGTTTTCTACAAAACCAGACGTTTCGGCAATGCCATCGACTTCCATCATCAATGAAAATCGAGTGCGGTAACGTGAGGTGGTATATGTTAGTGACCACAGTACTGTGGTTAAGGCTGAAGCAGTAAGTAGAAAGAAGTAGTTTCTATGGTAATATTTCATTTCGAAAATTATTTTAATTATAAATCTTAGAATATGGAAGTCATGTATGGTTCTCCATACCGATATTTTATATCTCTATAGTAGTTACCGAAAGAATAATTTTTAATTAACGACAAAAAGTTTTATACAGGATAATGCATATTATTAAGGACTAAATTAACTGAAACCCCTTCCATTCAGGTACACGTAATTTAGTGAAAATTAAAAATAAATATAAAATTAAGAATATCTTGGGAAAGATGTTGGGAAGAAGGAACAAACGTATTGAAATAAACTGTTTGGCATTGCAGATGACTTTGCTATATTTTCTGAACATCTGTCATTTGCTGTTCAACACAAGTTAATTTTTTATAGGCATAGCTAGTAGAACAGGCTTAAGAATTTCTGCAGAAAAAACAAATTTCTCACAAACATTAAAAACGCGCCAAATTCCTGGTAACAGATATGGGTCGAATAGAGAGGGTTCGGAAATTTAAGTATCTAGGAGAGATAATTCAAGAGAATGGCTTGGAAAAATCTGCTATGGAAGAAATGATTCATAAGATGGCAAGGGCATATGGTATAACTAAAGATATTTGCCATAAAAACGTAAGTAACTTCATTATCTTGTAAGCATTTAATGTTGATTACCAGTTCTCAGTACTGCCAACTTTTATATAAAATAAGAAAGTGACACATCCTTTGGTTTTATTTGGTAGTTCATGACAGTATTAAAGTATCAGTAACTTAATACTATCCTTGCTGTGAATAACGGCTGTTTAGATTTTAAATAATAAAATTAATGAAGCTTATTCCACAAAGCAGTAAGAATTAAGTAGACAATTATATGCTATTATTATGGAATTTTAAAACTAATCTAATAAATGAATATACTTGCAAATTAAGCCAGTATTTACAACGTTCACCGTCACTATTCTTATAGTGACCGTAATGAGTACCGTAGTGACTATTCTTTCCGTTCCGTAATGACTATACTTAGTTTGGTTAAGATGTTTACCAGGCAAACATGTTTCATATTGAATTCAGTTTTAATGACGGAAATGGGAAATGCGTGGCTCAGTACTAGTCAATTGCTACTTTATATCATCATCTAAATTTAGTGCAATTATTCTCGCTCTGCAATGTTACAGTTTGATGTGTGCTTGAGAGTTTATAGAGAATATACACGTTACTATTTTGATTACGACTCCCTAGACTGATATAGGACTATATTTGTATATAATTTACGCCTATTTATTAACAGTCACAATATACAATCAAGAAACGATACTGATTATTTCAAAATTGAAGGAATATATAACTAAGTGCTGTGATAGTGTCCCGTGATGTCACCTCATGGTTCTCAGAGGTCGGATGTCTAAAGTTTTCTTAATCTTCTGTTAATTACCGGATGCAGAACTGGCACGAGCAACGGAATGTAAGCTTAGCATTAAGCAACATATCGGTTATTAACTTAAGATTTTAATTGGAAATTTTTACTGTTTTTACTGATAATTTCATACTGTTTAAAAAGTAGAAGCATTTAAGTTTGTAAGCTAGTAAAATTGACTATTGTTCTTTGGCTTCATGAATTGTTACTGTATTTCTGTAGCGTATTCGTTAAATGGTAATTCCATATAAGTTCAAAACATTCTAAACATGCGCACTATGGACTAGTCCTCCTCTAAATAAAGTGGATCCGTAAAGAGTTAATGGAATGCCTCTTACTAAAATAAATATCTTCCATTATCTGTGATACTCTTTACGTAGTGATTGCTTGAAATAAAGACGTACAAGCTGTAACCACACGTAATTGTCCCCTTGACTTCTTTTCATAAAACCCCACTGCTGGGTTCGCCAATTTATAACACTTCAGGAATTACAGGTTCTTTATGCCTTACTTTGGATGCGTCAATTTATTACAAGACGGGTTTTACCTTATTTTATCCCTCTCTTTGTGTACATCAATTTGTAACACTTGTTAATTCTATTTCTATGTAAATAAAACACATGGAATGGTATTTGGTAATAATAATAATAATAATAATAATAATAATAATTTTATTCAAAAATTGATATAGGCCATTTATTGTAACTATTCATATAATTCAGAAATCTCAGGGTCGGTTCTCTTCTCTTTTATATTGATATTAGTTTAAGGTTCTTTTGGCTTATATAAAGGTTCAGTAATTATAAATAAAAACAAGTACAGAAAGTACATTACATTACAAACAAGATACTAATGAAACAATATAAATTTAGTATTAATTATAATAATATATATACGTTACACACTGTTTATCAGTTCAGTTCGGTTTCACACAGCCTCCTGGTCTCAGTGATGAAAATTTCCAATGTTGTTAGTTTGTTTTTGTTGTCCAAATGAAGGAATTCACTTCTTTTGGTGATCAATAAATGTTTATCTTGTCAATGTCGTTGTCCGAAGCCTTCTGGTGGAATATTATGATTGAAGTCCAGTGTCCTGTTATTAAGTTAATCCAAGTGTAGTTGTTCTTTCTGGTTGTTGGATCACTAATGTTTTAAAGGTGATTTATTCATGATGTTTCTTTATATGCTCCAATTTTATATTCTGTTATAGGTTTTATATAGTGTTTTTTACCTTGTATTATATTATTTTTTAATAATATTCATATGTTTTCTGCATAAATATTTAGTTTCTTTTACTAAAATTCAACCCAACTCCTTGGTTTATTTACCATTATAATAATAATAAAATTGTCTTTCTCTCTTCTTGTTTCCTGGATACACATAAATACTCTGGTCATATCTGTGCAAATTGAGATTTAGTTGTCATATGATATTATTTTTATATAATACATTATTTTACCTTTTACATACAAGTTGCTTTTTAGTTATTACATCATAATACTTAATACAATTTACATATTATTTTATCTGACAAAACTATGAACAATTTTAATACCAAATATTATAGTTATTTGTAATTTGACAAATATTTTGAAATAATTTATTATTTACTGAACGTAATCGTGTAGGCCTATGTTGACTGATTACATTTTTATATTGGAAGACTCATAATCGATCCTGCTTACACTTGTTTAATATTAATTAATTTCTTTAAATATAAACAAACTGTTAATTAACAATTATATTCTAATTACTATAATTCCCTTTAGGGCTTAACTGAATGCACACATTTAAACCATTGTCTGTGTGATCAATATCTATTAAACTTATATAACTCAAACACTAATAAAGAAAAAACTAAATGTCAATGTCAGTATCATCTGCAACTATGGATTAGTAATTCATTTCATTAAATAATTGTTTATAATTACTACCCACTCACAGTTATTCTTAATTGAATACCACTGTATCTCACATCCTCTTACCAAGTAATTACACTTGTCTTATATTACATTTGAATCACAATTTAATTACATTTTATATTTACTTCTAAATTTGTATTGTACTTTATATGCCTTTCTATTTGATTCATTCATTATTCATTAAATTTATTATCATTATTTATTTGTTTATGGACTACTCCAAATCTAACTGGGTACTGTCTATATAGTATAGTAATCTGTCATAGTAATGTCTGTTGTAGGACTTTTGGTTTTTAAATAGGTTCACACTTTTATTTATTATTGCTTCTTCCTTCAAATTATTTTGATTTCGATTTGTTTAGATAACTTGTTGTTATTGCTTGCTGATGTCTTCAACAGCTGAAGTGTATGATATTATGGTATTAATATTGCTTGGTGATAAGATTGACATTTATTAAACAAATTCTTCATTATTATAGGCAAATTGAAACCTACCTTTCTTATCGATACCAATTATTTTCTTCTTTATCTCTGGAGTTTGTTTATTTGTATTGGTGGTTTTAACGAATTGTAATTCTTGAGTTTTCTCTTGGTTCATTGTATATTTTTTTTTATATATTCCATTCTTTTATTCAAATTGATTCCATACTAATGTTAAATGATTCCCCCTATATTAATATGGTATTATGAATGAATGTCGGCGTTGAGTGGCCCTTTTACGTCCAATTGCTCATCCGAACATTCACATACCTGGTACAGTGCACTTTGGCTGCTGCCCATAAAATAATTATAAAGTGGCGCCTTAGCTTTCTACACTCTATAAATAAAAATAATCATAAATCTTATCATTATACACATCATTGGAATCTTTTATCTTCTGAATATTTTTTCTTATTCTACATTGCCTTCCAATAACTCCATTTATTTATTATATTCAATATTACTGTTGGTATATTTCTTAAGTAGATTTTATTCTCTTTTATATAACTTCACTACAGAGTTCAATGATTTATTAGCCTTAATGTCATTCACCTTTGTTATTCAATACCTCTTGTAATATAGTAGTTTTAATTATCCTTCTATTATCCTATCTGTTTTATCCTGCAACTCTTCTTCAGCAAATTCATTTTCTAATTGGTTTATTAAATTTCTCTTAGGCCTGTTTTCATTAATGTTGCGCCCCATTATTATTATTATATTACTGTATATATTATTTATGCTTGATTTAATAAGATGTGCTTATTTCTTTGAGAATTTTGGTGTCGTTACATAATTGCCCTCCTTCAGAAGTAATTATTTCTGAACATGATCTTTGGTATGGAAGAAATAATTGCTTATTTTATGTTTCATTATTCATAATATTTTTCCTAAAGTATCCTGTAAATTGTTCTTATATTTTTTAGAATTTGGTGGTATTTTTTGTTATCAAATTCGTTTTTATATAATAGTCATTTCAGATAATTCATGTAAGTTGATCTTACTTAATTTAGAATTTTGATGGATTCTTCATAATATTTTTTAAGTGATGCTTGGTTATGAGTACCTTTAGCCTTTTTCGTAATAGGATCAGCTAGTTCATATGCATTATTATGATTATTTTTGGTTACAATATACGGTCCTACGTATAATAACAATAGTTTCTTAGTGATTCCCTCCAATGCTTTAGGTAGTTCTCTATTTCTTAGCACTACCTTATCCCCTACTTCATATTGTATTATCTTATCTTCATTTTTCTTATACTGGTTTTTACGTTTTCCAAGATTGTCTATTACTTTATTATAAAACTTTATTTTATCGAATTGATATCTTTGTAATTCAGGAAAATTGATTAATTCTTGGATTTCTCGAGGGGGTGGGGTCTTTTTTCATACATAGCGGTATATGGAGTACAGTTGATGGATGGATGAAAAGCTATGTTAATGAATTCTTCGGTAGCAGACAGGTATTCTTGCCATTTTCGTTGTTGGTCGTGGCAATATGTCCTTAGTATCCTACCAACTTCTCTCAATACCCTTTCGGCTGTGTTGCTACTTGGGTGATATACCGAAGTTTTGTAAGTCTTAATTCCTAGCTGTAATAAAGTATTCTTCCACCTTTTCCACGAAATTGTGTACCATGATCTGTAATAATAGTATTGGGTACTCCTACTTCTGGAAAGTATTTTGTAGACAATATTTCAAGGATTTTTTGGGTGGTGGCCCGGTTCGGATATAGTTTAATAAATTTGGTGAAATGGTCCATAATAATGATAATGTAATTATATTGGTATCTACCTCCACTACGCGGGAATGGTCCACAAATGTCCAGAAATGACTAATTCACAAAAATGTCCTAAAACACTAATTGACTGAGCAGTCTGGAAATGAGATTTTTTTTAATACAATAATTAGTAGAATAGAATATTTAGTCAGTAAGGATGTATACAGCATAAGCCTTACGGCATAATAACAAAATAATAACGAATGTTTTAAGTCGAAGTAAGTGCCAGGTGCACAATTTTATTAGTATCAAATAAATTTGAAATACCTTTACAATTTACATAGAGTTCTTATTGCAGATACACCTGAAACCCAATATAAATTGTACTTATGTATATGTAACGTTGCATAAGAAATAATTTCCTGGAGTCGTCATGTTGAAGTATTATTAAAATATTTATTTAGTAGTAATTCTTAAAAATTATTATTGATAACCGTTCCCTATTTATTTCTTTCTTTCTTTATTTTTATTAATAGTTATTATTAATACTCATTACAGTTACACCTGTTACATAGACAAACCATATTATTTGTGGGCGCCAGCTGTGTGATTACACAACAATTAACATTACAGTCAGTTACTTTTTAATATAAATAATTATTACATATAATATATTTTTCATTTAACACACTCTTATATTTTAGAGCAACCATTTAGCTACATAAAAAATTTTAATAGTTAAATGGTGGGGATCGGGCCATACGTTCATGGGCTACAATTTATGTAACAAATTTTTGTACATAAATTTAGGCATGTCGTGCCCCACGTCCAGGGCGACATTTCTTTACATATATACAGGGTGATTCACGAAGAAACGGAAATACTTCGGGAGATGAATCTACATTGAAAAATAAGAAAAAATTCATATAAACATAGGTCCGGAAATGCTTCGTTAGCGAGTTACGGCTAGCGAAAGATTTCGCCCGGGTTTCGGTTCCCCCGGGTAAATGAAGACTTTCTGAAATTCTGAGAAGGAGCAAATTCTGCTGTTTCTTATGGCTTTTGACCTGAAAATCGAATAAAACAGGTCGCAGAACTGTATCTCCCATAAGTTTCATGATATCCGACGTAAAACAGAAAAATATTTGCCTAAAAACAAATTTTGGAAAATTGGAAACAATTGGAATTTTTTGTTGATTTTTATTGACTTTATTTACACCATTTTTCTCAGAATTAAATTCTTTACAAGTTTTGTTTTTAACTTTTATGAATTTATTAGTTATTTAACAAAGTTATTTTACTTCGAACCTAAGGTTAGCCTATATATAGTGCGACAGTACAAATAAGTGATGTACTGAGCATGAAATATAAAAATTTAAATTTACTTAATAAACTGTAAATAATTAATAATATATTAGAAATAAGCATGTTATGGACTGCAAGCTTGACTCAGACAAAAATATGAACAGGTGTTTCGACCTGAATCAACGTGCACACACACACAAATGTAACTGAAAGTGTGTACACCAGTATTTTGCTAGTGTGTGTGAACGCAGGTCTCTGCAGGCAAGTTTGCCACCCCAGTATGAATAATTGCACAATGACTGTTTTTCCGTAATTACTCATAAACTAGAATTAAGAATTAAAATCCAAAAGCACCATAAGATGTAAATAAATTTAATAAATACTGTGTGCGAAAACCACGCGAAAGTGACACGCCGTACAAGTGCAATAGTGAAATAACTGTGTACAAATCAAAAGGGTTAAGTTGCAATGTCCAAAATTACAATGAACATGTGTTGTAAAATTAGTTATAAGATAAGTATAAAAAAATACTTACAGGTCTCTGCAATTCGCAGAAATATAAAAAATAGTGAATTTGACAAAGAGTGGGGGAACTGACGCCAAAGACAGTTTCTAACATGTCGATTTTGTATCACTGAAGGGTGTCGACCAAGACATGGGTATAAATAGGACACGCAAGCTTTAGTGGTTCTCTTTCTTGAATCATCCACGATGCAGCGGGAGCTTATGCCCGTCAGGACGGCATATTTATTAATATTTTTATAAACAGTTTAAATTGCCAGTTATGTACAAATACGTAACCAAGCTATAAGACAAACATTGTAATTAATAACAGCACTACTGAAGAAGTTCCATAGCGATACGACGCTGGACAAGAGAAGAAGTTCCATAGCGATACGACGCTGGACAAGAGAAGAAGTTCTATAGCGATACGACGCTGGACAAGAGAAGAAGTTCCATAGCGATACGACGCTGGACAAGAGAAGAAGTTCCATAGCGATACGACGCTGGACAAGAGAAGAAGTTCCATAGCGATACGACGCTGGACAAGAGGAGAGGACGAGAGAGTGAGAGACAGCCGACGCTGGACAAGAGGAGAAGAGAGACAGCCGACGCTGGACAAGAGGAGAAGAGAGACAGCCGACGCTGGAGGCGAGACGAAGATGAACACCGATGGAACAAAAAATGATCGAGTATGATTGACGACAATAAGGTGATAGACAACTTATTCATATCTTAATCACACACAGTATACAAAGACAGTTAAAGACATTAATTTTATTTAAAAATAAGAGTCATATTTCTTGTATAGTAGAGTTAAAAATCATAGATGTTTTAGAAATACGAGTAACGTAACAAGTATCATATTAATATGATATAAAATGATTACAAAGAATATAAATAAAAACAATTAGTATTTGAGAAAACAGTACTGAGAAGTAATAACTATTAATCTTTTGAGTACGTACCATATATAGAAAAAAGATTTAAAAATTGATTTTGAAACATATTAATAGACTGAGTAGTCTAAAAATGAGATTTTTCTTTTATATACTATTTAGTAGCATAGAATGTTTAGTTAGTAAGGATGTATATATCTTAAGCCTTACGGCATTATAACAAATAATAACTAATTTTTTTTAAATCGAAGTCAGTGCCATGTGCACATATTTTTTTATAGTATCAAATAAATTTTAATTACTGTTTCAAGTTCCGTAGAGTTCTTATTGCAGATACACCTGACCCCCTATTTAAATGTTATATGTTTAAAGAATTTTTCAATCTTGAACGTGAGACCGTTCACACCTATTTATGTATATGTAACGTTGTTTAAATTTGGTGCTCCAAGATCGAAGGACTCCACAAATTTAAATTAAATTAAATTTGCCAAATTGTCACGTTATAATAGTTTCTGAGTAAAATATATACTCAGAAAATATTTAAATAAGTTAAAATATATACTTGTAATGCAAAAAATATATTACCTTTTGATCGATTAATTATTATATAAAAACTTTTTCACCGTGCTCTTTATCACCTGAAAACATTGTAAAATGTTGACTAAAGTGATTGCCCCCAAGTAAATGCTAAGACACTTGTTTATAGGTAATGTTTACTTAAAATTGACGAAAACATATAAGACAAAAGTTCTTTAATATACCTTTACGGAATTATATCTTTTATCATCTGAAAGCATTGTAATTGTTTGTTTACAACGACTGCCACAACTTAAACTATTAGACATAAAATATGTACGTAAAATAAGTTAGAATGAAACAATAAATTTTACATTTTGATAATGACGTTACAAAGAAAGATTCGAACTCGCATTCTGTATGCCAGGTGACTGTGGTGTTTTAAGACAAAGAACTATTGCAATTATTACCGTCTCCTCTGTGTGTGTGTGTGTGTGTGTGTGTGTGTGTGTTTTTGATCAGTTTTTTGAGTGGGTGTGCATCTGTGTCTGTGCGCTGACGCTTTTTTATATAAGGTAATGGTAGCCTACATACATTAATTATGCGTGCGTGGCCTGTGTGTAAACCTGTAAGGAGAAAAATCTATTCATGTTTTAATCCCTTCATAATACATGCTATACACATATTATAACGTTAATTAGTTATAGATGATTGATAATAATAAGATATTATACTGTCTTGTTTGTCTCCTTAAAGCCACACTGTCGGGCTAGCCAATCTATAATGTATTATTATAGATGATGATGTTGTAATACTGTGTAAGTATATGATTGTATCTATAGTTGTAATTGTAGTGTGCTTGCAGATACGCTCCGGTATCTGCTATTATGTTGTTTCTATAAAAATTGCTCCAATTGTAACTATTAGGAGTTATTAGTGTGATTGTATAAGTGTTTATGAAGATTCACTCTTTCAATTTAAATAAGTTTCGCGCACTTTTTGTTGTATGCCTCCCTCACTTACTACGAGTATTCGTTTCAGTCCTGTTCTGTGACGGTTGTTGCTGAAATACATACATTCAAAATACGCACAAATATTCAATTTGAATATTTATAACAGTTAGTACACATATGTAATACTTTAAATTTCTCTTAGTTTGAATTCTTCCGCCACCTTTGGTAGAACTGATTTACCAGAAATAATTTAATTTCTATTTAAAATGATACTCTTGTTCATTGGTAAAGAAGTGTAGGTTTATTAACAAATTTTAAAATGGAAAATTTCAAAAAAAAAACAATTAACAATCATTTAGACTAATAACCCTTTACATAATAATTACAATCGATTAATTTCAACATAAAACTCTATCCAGGCTCAATGTTGGTAGTCCTGTCTCTAGTACAATAATTTGAATTTATAAGGTTATGTTTTCTTGTTAATATATTATCAGGTTGTTAGGTTCTTTGAGGATCCATGATATCAGTGTCAAGATGTAATATTTATAGAACTAATAAAATTAAACAATGGTTAAAAAATAACGAATAAATATAAAACAATGAAATTTAATACCATATGTATGGTAAGTAAGTAATTATCGTACGTCTGGATGCGCACGCACCTTAAAACATTCTATAGCCAGTGTCAGACTCGTGGCCTGTACAGTTTCAATATACCGTTTTATTTTCAACAATGAATTTGATAAATATATATTTTCATGAGAAAAAATTAGAAAATACAAAAAAAAACTCTTGTTATGATTTCTATTTAGTTTGGAAACTATTTGAGAACAGATGCAACAGTTAAATTAATAAGCTACCGCTACCAATTTGAGGTTAGCGATCACAGGTAATGCTATTACAGAAAATGATTTCTTACTGGTTAATATTTCTTAATTTATATTTTTGAACATAATATTAGTAACCTTTTAACATGTTACTATTAAAATTACTTTATACTTTTGTACTTACGTTAATGTTATTTATTTCAAAATATCGAATAATCAAAACAAGTTTTAGTCAAAAGAGTGACTAAATGTAAACTCTTGTAATTAGTAATAGTTACTTTAAACATACTTTAATAGTTATAAAAATTAATTAAAATATTTAATTAATATTTTCATGAATAAAAAATTAACATTTCTTGAAATTATAATAATTCCATCATAAGTTTGATACTGCGCTAATAATGACTCGCGTAGTAGCAAAATGTCTATTTCAAAAATATTATTTCTGAAAATTAAAGTTATTCAAATAAAATAATGTACTCCCTGTTTATAATCACAACACACGCGAGTACGATCGGGATTATACACTATCGTACTTATTGTTCGGTAATCCCGCACATATCACTCGGAAGTGTATTTGTTGTGTTAAGGTTACGTCTGTATATTAACTTTATGTCAGTGTACGCGCACAAATTTTAAAATAATACTTCTTCATGACCTGGAGTGGCGTGACCTATTCGTCTGGAAGCTGTTCTTAGACTGTTACAAATTGCCAAAGCGTCTCTCTCGTTTCTGACAAAATGCGTTGATTTGATTGGCTGTCATCACTATAATCTTCACCCCAAAGGCCCATGTTTTATTAAAATATTTGGTGTTTTACCAAATTTCGATTTTGGGTCCTGGTTTATGTGACGTAAGCACTAGTGTAAAAAATACTTGAAAAGTTAATAATTACAATAACTTCCTTATTGAACGTCCTATCGTTACATGAGTTATGTCATTGAATTATAGACATTTTCCTCTTTAATTTGAGTCTAAACAACGCTATTTTATTTACATTGCTTCTCTTAAAATAATGTTTTTATTAAGTATCTTGGTGTTTCTTATTTTTATAAGTTTTTGACACCAAATTTAATTATTTTTACTAAAAACACTTTCTAAATAAACACTTGGAGTCCATTTCTCACTCGGTTTGATTGGTTATTTGGAAATAATTATTTCCTTAACAATAGCTTATTTTAGCGTCATTAGGCGTCCATCTTGGTTTTCATATAAAAGTATTTACAATGAATTTCCCTTATCTAATACAAGTAATCTTATAATCTAATAATACTAAAACGATTATTTACATGATTTCACATTTAAATATCCTCACATGATGGTATTAAACATAATACACATACTGCCTCCTTCCTCTTCTAACTTTCTCATACAATTGTCAATATAATTTTAGTCTTTTTCTAAGTGAATTATATTAAGTATGAAATGTCATTAGTGTACATACATTGTACTTAGTGTATTACATATATTGGTTAGCTTCTAGCTAGTTTAGTACCCTTCAATTCTCTAATAATGGGCTTGTTCCTATGGTGTTTCAACATAATGGTTATATATTTTTCATAAAAACAATACTTAAACTGTTATTGTTACATTATGTTTATGTTTCTACATTGGTATTAGACATTACTCCTACTTTTGGTAATGTTCTCATTTACTCTTGGATAAATTTATATGTCATATTTTACCTAAGTAACTTACTTGACATGGTTGGTTTATTTGTGATTTCTGTCACTATGGTCAGTTGGTTTCTAATTATTCGCATATATACTGACTGTTTTTATAGTTCTAATCTGTTCTCAAAGTTGTATTGATTTTCCCTCTAACTACTGGTAATATTGTGAACAATCTGTGTTTAAGTTTTAATACACTATTTTCCTTAACTAATGGGCCATACAGTGGTCCATCTTACATCTGATTGTTTGTACATGGTTAGTTAGTTTACATTATTTTGTTTATAATACTGTTGTTTTTATATTAAAGATCTGTTCTCAAACCATTACCAGATATTAGTCTTACTACTGGTAATATGGCTATTCACTTTAGTATTGGTTTTGATATTGCATTTTGCCTATTTGAATTGGCATATTTGTTGCATCTTTGCTATAGCTGTCTGTCATTGTATTTGATTGGTTTTATTTACATGGTTGCATTTTAATGTATTGTCTATTAGGATGTATTGTTATTTATACCAATTCCTTAATTGATATCACTGTTGATAATCATTGATTTTCATTGATATTTCTGGTTTTCTGTTTAACAGGTACTTTCTCTATTGGTTATGTAACAATGTACCATCTGTTTTAATGCAGTATGTCTCTACTATCTACATGGTATCAGTATGGTCTTTCACAATAATATTTTACTTATTTTGTGACACATGTTTACACATTCCTTCTTAAACATTAATACATATCTTATTGTATTATTTATGATACTTTTCTAGTCATGGGTTGAATTCAATTCCTTTTGTTTGATACAATGGTTTTTTATATTGTTGTCAGTTCTTTACCAAAATAAAACATAGTCATATTGTTCCATTTTGTTTCATTTTGGTGGACTTATGATTATCTGTGTTAATCACAACTTTATTAAATGCGTCACACTCATTGTTCGTGTCTATTTGACTTATTTAATATTTTGTTGTTTTCAGCATGGAATTAACCTATTTTCATATACTCATAAACTTCCTCACTATAATTGTTTGTATGGTTTTATTAGTAGAAATAGTTGGTTATTCACATGTTTCACATCTATTAAGTACGCACTGTTATTGTTTGTGTTTCCTTAAATGCTAATCACTGTTTTTTCATCCTCACATTTGATAATCATTATTTCACTTGTCACTTAATTAGTCTTTGGTGCACGTGGTTTATGTTGATTTCTGGTATGATTTATTCATCTTCTTCTCTCTTCTGAATCAGCTTTCTTGTCCTTCTTCTTTCTTCTTTCTTGTTATCTTCATTGTAGTCATTATTCTTTAGTCGTTTCCCCTCATTTTTGGAGGTTGTTAATTCTTGTTTCGTTGTTTCCCCTCACTTTTGGATCCTATTGGGTCTATAATTGGTATTTGGTTTTGGCTCACTTCATTTTCTTTCTTATTTTTCGTAGTTGATGTCACTAGATTGATATTATCTTATTCATAGTTGGATTTTCATATTAACACATTTGTAGATACACACTTTATATACATGGATTTACTTATCTAGATTTACATTCATATTTTTTTTTATCTTACTTGCCGTCCTTTAGGCTCATTTTATGTAACTGCCATATTTGGTTATGTTACATATGCCTTCCTTTAAGAATTGATTAATTCTGAGTTATGATTATACTATATTTTTCTATGAAGAATTTATCAATTATTGTACATTCCATATTGATTTACATGTTTTTTCCATATATCCTTTCGCTTTCTGCTCTTTGAATCATATTTATTTCTTCTCTATGTAATTACTTCCCTCGTTTATTTAGTTCCCTAACATACATTTAGCTGGGGCAGTTTAGAGCGGCTCACTTTGGCTATTCGACTCTACTGGCCATACTAATTTCAATAAATATGGAGGCAAATCATCTCCTTTAATAATAATAAATGATTGCTGGCATTACTCTTCAGTCAATTCATCTCAAATCATTAATAATAATAATAGTGGTCGTTTTTCCGACAAATAATAAATATTCTTGCAATTAATTCTCGCATCTGCGGTTTGTACATTGTGATTCTCTCTTTTCTTGATTCAACTTAACTAATTCTTCATATATCATCGGGATATTTTGTTTTACATTTCCTCACTGGTATACTCTCATGATTTTCTTCGTTAGTATTTTCTTTTTTATTCTTCTTCATCATAAATTAATCTCTTCATTCTGTGTTACCTTGACCGTTATTTCGTCATAATTTTCGTTCCAAATTCATTCTTCTAGATACTATGTATTAGTACATTTATTTTTTCTTTCCTTTTCCAGGTTTTAGTTGGTATCTGTACTTCATGTAGTGCTGGCTTTTCTTTATTCAAATATAAATTTGTCGTGTGTAGTCGTTTCTCTACAGTAATAATGTTCACTTGGTTTATTCTTCCAACTCTTCTCTTTCTTATAGTAGTACGGGTGAGATGTTGTTGTTCTACTGGTTGACTAGGCTCTTGGAAATAATGAGTTTGCTTCATATATGCCTGGGATGTAAGGTGTCTGTCTCGTATTGAGATTTTTTCTATAGTAGTACGGGTGAGATGTTGTTGTTCTACTGGTTGACTAGGCTCTTGGAAATAATGAGTTTGCTTCATATATGCCTGGGATGTAATGTGTCTGTCTCGTATTGAGATTTTTTCTATAGTAGTACGGGTGAGATGTTTTTGTTCTACTGATTGACTAGGCTCTTGGAATTAATTTCTGCCAAGGTTGTAATGTGTCAGTCTCGTATTGACATCTTTTTTTATATAGTAGTAGTAGTTGATATTGATGAATACAATGTTCTGATTCCTTTACATAAATTCTCTGGGATCATTTTTTCCCACATTATA
The DNA here is from genome assembly GCA_034769895.1 of Magicicada septendecula. Lineage (NCBI taxonomy): Eukaryota > Metazoa > Arthropoda > Insecta > Hemiptera > Cicadidae > Magicicada > Magicicada septendecula. The sequence continues at coordinate 326,636,852 of CM068372.1, forward strand.
AAATGACAATATACATTCAATGTTTAATACATAATTACATAGTTACTTTTCATTTAATACAAACATATATAATCTTCATAATAATAATTCACCCTTTTTCTTCAGTCAACATTTATTTTTATAATCATATTTTTACTTTTCATTTTGTAAATAACAATAATTTCCATGGCCACATTTCATTTTTCATTTTGATATAGTCAACAGTTATTCTCATAATTATCTTTTCATTTTACACAATAAACATTTTCATCCTTTACATAGTATCAATAATAAAATAATCCTTATCGCTCACTTTTCACTTGTAATTTCATATTTCATTTGTCAACATATTTTTTCATCGAAGTCTGATTATATGTGTTACCGGTTATCATAATATTCGGTCCCATAATCCAGTGTATATGTTATGTTTTAGCCGTAATCGTCGTTCTCCTCTCTCCTTGTCGATCGGACTTCTTTAGTATTCATACTTCCGTCCGTTCCTGACATGTATCGGGCTATCATCTGGGTTTTCCATTTGCAAGTTGTTAGGTCTGAGTCTGCCTTCCATTCTTCTGTCTTCTCTCTCTCGCTCTCTTCAATACATTTGTTTCTGTTGTTCTTCTGGTGGCTGTCCTTACTGATGTTTGATAACTCCCTCAATTTGGTTTGGGTACCTTCATCTATCCTTTGATTGTGTACTTCCGTTAATTGACTCCTCTCCTTCCGCATTTCTCTTATCTTTCTGGCGTATCCTTCGACAATCCGGTCCCATCTCTCTTGGTCGCTTTCCTTTTTCTTAAAATATCTTACTCGTCTTTTGGAAATACGTGGTTGAGATATTCTGTTGGTCATCTTCTTCTTTGTTGTTACATAATTTTCCTTTTCGTCCAACTCCATGATACTCCTCCGGTATTCCTTCCTGAAAACCCTTTCTTCATGGTTGATAATTGGTAAATTGACCACATTAATCAGACCATTTCTAGTCATTTCAATTAACTCTTTGGTAACTCTTGCCTTCCTCGGACGTAGGGTTCTTTTTTCTTCCATCTTCACTTCTTCCGTTTCCATAATTATTGGGATCTTCTTGTCTCCACTATCTTTGGGCTCTAGATTTGTCGGTTTCATGTTTTTATCTTCAGGTATTTTTTCAACTTCCAGTTGATCGTCTACTATTAATTCTCTCCTTATCTTATTAACACTCTCTTCCGCCTCTTCACAACATCTTTTTATTGCCTTTCCTGATTGCATGTAATCGTCTTTCATTACCGTGTTTATTGACTCCACGATCTCCTTGTCACCTCCCTTCATTCTCTTAATCATTTGGTCTAGTTTTCCGTTGATCTTGTCGCTTTTCATTCTCAATTCTGCCGATAACTCCTCTTTCATGATGGCCATTTTCTTCTCCAGTAACTCCTCAGTTTTCTTTTGTCCATCTTCCATCCTCCTGTTCGTCTCCTGTATTTGGTTATTGAACTCTTCCTTTAATAACTCCATATGCTTCTGGTTCTCCCTCTGGCCTTCCTCTATTTTCTTGCTTAAATCCTCTTTTGTGAATTGGCTATTTTCGTCCATTTTCTTGTTTAAGTCCTCCTTAAGTGACTCCATCTTCTTGCCTAACTCCCTGGTGGATTGGCTATTTTCGTCCATCTTCTTGTTTAAGTCTTCTTTCAATGACCGTAATATCTTTAAAATACTGGCATTCATTGTTGTTCTTGACTCCTCTGGTTGGCGTACTTCCGGCAGAACTTCTGGTTGTATTATTTCGGGCTCCTCATCTGGCTGTTGAACCCCCTCCGCCGGTTCAATTTGTTTGTCTTTTACTTCCACTACCATCTCCTCCACATCTTCTGTTGACATAGCTTCCTTCTCTTCTTTTCTGGTTTCCTTCTCTGCTTGCGCCATCCTTTTTCTTGACGTCGACCTTGATTTTGATCTAGATTTCAATCGGTCTGTATACATCTTGATCTTCTGATAATGGTCCTGCTGTCTTCTCACGAATTAGTATATTTAGGTTATTGGTTATTGTTTATTTCCCTAACTCGTGCTCAGACGTTGGGCGCCAATCTATAACGTTAATTAGTTATAGAAGATTGATAATAATAAGATATTATACTGTCTTGTTTGTCTCCTTAAAGCCACACTGTCGGGCTAGCCAATCTATAATGTATTATTATAGATGATGATGTTGTAATACTGTGTAAGTATATGATTGTATCTATAGTTGTAATTGTAGTGTGCTTGCAGATACGCTCCGGTATCTGCTATTATGTTGTTTCTATAAAAATTGCTCCAATTGTAACTATTAGGAGTTATTAGTGTGATTGTATAAGTGTTTATGAAGATTCACTCTTTCAATTTAAATAAGTTTCGCGCACTTTTTGTTGTATGCCTCCCTCACTTACTACGAGTATTCGTTTCAGTCCTGTTCTGTGACGGTTGTTGCTGAAATACATACATTCAAAATACGCACAAATATTCAATTTGAATATTTATAACAGTTAGTACACATATGTAATACTTTAAATTTCTCTTAGTTTGAATTCTTCCGCCACCTTTGGTAGAACTGATTTACAAGAAATAATTTAATTTCTATTTAAAATGATACTCTTGTTCATTGGTAAAGAAGTGTAGGTTTATTAACAAATTTTAAAATGGAAAATTTCAAAAAAAAAAAACAATTAACAATCATTTAGACTAATAACCCTTTACATAATAATTACAATCGATTAATTTCAACATAAAACTCTATCCAGGCTCAATGCTGGTAGTCCTGTCTCTAGTACAATAATTTGAATTTATAAGGTTATGTTTTCTTGTTAATATATTATCAGGTTGTTAGGTTCTTTGAGGATCCATGATATCAGTGTCAAGATGTAATATTTATAGAACTAATAAAATTAAACAATGGTTAAAAAATAACGAATAAATATAAAACAATGAAATTTAATACCATATGTATGGTAAGTAAGTAATTATCGTACGTCTGGATGCGCACGCACCTTAAAACATTCTATAGCCAGTGTCAGACTCGTGGCCTGTACAGTTTCAATATACCGTTTTATTTTCAACAATGAATTTGATAAATATATATTTTCATGAGAAAAAATTAATAAAATACAAAAAAAACTCTTGTTATGATTTCTATTTAGTTTGGAAACTATTTGAGAACAGATGCAACAGTTAAATTAATAAGCTACCGCTACCAATTTGAGGTTAGCGATCACAGGTAATGCTATTACAGAAAATGATTTCTTACTGGTTAATATTTCTTAATTTATATTTTTGAACATAATATTAGTAACCTTTTAACATGTTACTATTAAAATTACTTTATACTTTTGTACTTACGTTAATGTTATTTATTTCAAAATATCGAATAATCAAAACAAGTTTTAGTCAAAAGAGTGACTAAATGTAAACTCTTGTAATTAGTAATAGTTACTTTAAACATACTTTAATAGTTATAAAAATTAATTAAAATATTTAATTAATATTTTCATGAATAAAAAATTAACATTTCTTGAAATTATAATAATTCCATCATAAGTTTGATACTGCGCTAATAATGACTCGCGTAGTAGCAAAATGTCTATTTCAAAAATATTATTTCTGAAAATTAAAGTTATTCAAATAAAATAATGTACTCCCTGTTTATAATCACAACACACGCGAGTACGATCGGGATTATACACTATCGTACTTATTGTTCGGTATTCCCGCACATATCACTCGGAAGTGTATTTGTTGTGTTAGGGTTACGTCTGTATATTAACTTTATGTCAGTGTACGCGCACAAATTTTAAAATAATACTTCTTCATGACCTGGAGTGGCGTGACCTATTCGTCTGGAAGCTGTTCTTAGACTGTTACAAATTGCCAAAGCGTCTCTCTCGTTTCTGACAAAATGCGTTGATTTGATTGGCTGTCATCACTATAATCTTCACCCCAAAGGCCCATGTTTTATTAAAATATTTGGTGTTTTACCAAATTTCGATTTTGGGTCCTGGTTTATGTGACGTAAGCACTAGTGTAAAAAATACTTGAAAAGTTAATAATTACAATAACTTCCTTATTGAACGTCCTATCGTTACATGAGTTATGTCATTGAATTATAGACATTTTCCTCTTTAATTTGAGTCTAAACAACACTATTTTATTTACATTGCTTCTCTTAAAATAATGTTTTTATTAATTATCTTGGTGTTTCTTATTTTTATAAGTTTTTGACACCAAATTTAATTATTTTTACTAAAAACACTTTCTAAATAAACACTTGGAGTCCATTTCTCACTCGGTTTGATTGGTTATTTGGAAATAATTATTTCCTTAACAATAGCTTATTTTAGCGTCATTAGGCGTCCATCTTGGTTTTCATATAAAATTATTTACAATGAATTTCCCTTATCTAATACAAGTAATCTTATAATCTAATAATACTAAAACGATTATTTACATGATTTCACATTTAAGTATCCTCACATGATGGTATTAAACATAATACACATACTGCCTCCTTCCTCTTCTAACTTTCTCATACAATTGTCAATATAATTTTAGTCTTTTTCTAAGTGAATTGTATTAAGTATGAAATGTCATTAGTGTACATACATTGTACTTAGTGTATTACATATATTGGTTAGCTTCTAGCTAGTTTAGTACCCTTCAATTCTCTAATAATGGGCTTGTTCCTATGGTGTTTCAACATAATGGTTATATATTTTTCATAAAAACAATACTTCAACTGTTATTGTTACATTATGTTTATGTTTCTACATTGGTATTAGACATTACTCCTACTTTTGGTAATGTTCTCATTTACTCTTGGATAAATTTATATGTCATATTTTACCTAAGTAACTTACTTGACATGGTTGGTTTATTTGTGATTTCTGTCACTATGGTCAGTTGGTTTCTAATTATTCGCATATATACTGACTGTTTTTATAGTTCTAATCTGTTCTCAAATTTGTATTGATTTTCCCTCTAACTACTGGTAATATTGTGAACAATCTGTGTTTAAGTTTTAATACACTATTTTCCTTAACTAATGGGCCATACAGTGGTCCATCTTACATCTGATTGTTTGTACATGGTTAGTTAGTTTACATTATTTTGTTTATAATACTGTTGTTTTTATATTAAAGATCTGTTCTCAAACCATTACCAGATATTAGTCTTACTACTGGTAATATGGTTATTCACTTTAGTATTGGTTTTGATATTGCATTTTGCCTATTTGAATTGGCATATTTGTTGCATCTTTGCTATAGCTGTCTGTCATTGTATTTGATTGGTTTTATTTACATGGTTGCATTTTAATGTATTGTCTATTAGGATGTATTGTTATTTATACCAATTCCTTAATTGATATCACTGTTGATAATCATTGATTTTCATTGATATTTCTGGTTTTCTGTTTAACAGGTACTTTCTCTATGGGTTATGTAACAATGTACCATCTGTTTTAATGCAGTATGTCTCTACTATCTACATGGTATCAGTATGGTCTTTCACAATAATATTTTACTTATTTTGTGACACATGTTTACACATTCCTTCTTAAACATTAATACATATCTTATTGTATTATTTATGATACTTTTCTAGTCATGGGTTGAATTCAATTCCTTTTGTTTGATACAATGGTTTTTTATATTGTTGTCAGTTCTTTACCAAAATAAAACATAGTTATATTGTTCCATTTTGTTTCATTTTGGTGGACTTATGATTATCTGTGTTAATCACAACTTTATTAAATGCGTCACACTCATTGTTCGTGTCTATTTGACTTATTTAATATTTTGTTGTTTTCATCATGGAATTAACCTATTTTCATATACTCATAAACTTCCTCACTATAATTGTTTGAGTGGTTTTATTAGTAGAAATAGTTGGTTATTCACATGTTTCACATCTATTAAGTACGCACTGTTATTGTTTGTGTTTCCTTAAATGCTAATCACTGTTTTTTCATCCTCACATTTGATAATCATTATTTCACTTGTCACTTAATTAGTCTTTGGTGCACGTGGTTTATGTTGATTTCTGGTATGATTTATTCATCTTCTTCTCTCTTCTGAATCAGCTTTCTTGTCCTTCTTCTTTCTTCTTTCTTGTTATCTTCATTGTAGTCATTATTCTTTAGTCGTTTCCCCTCACTTTTGGAGGTTGTTAATTCTTGTTTCGTTGTTTCCCCTCACTTTTGGATCCTATTGGGTCTATAATTGGTATTTGGTTTTGGCTCACTTCATTTTCTTTCTTATTTTTCGTAGTTGATGTCACTAGATTGATATTATCTTATTCATAGTTGGATTTTCATATTAACACATTTGTAGATACACACTTTATATACATGGATTTACTTATCTAGATTTACATTCATATTTTTTTTTATCTTACTTGCCGTCCTTTAGGCTCATTTTATGTAACTGCCATATTTGGTTGTGTTACAATATGTATTACAATATGTATAAATAGATATTTTTTACATGAATTAGACGTTAGATGGTATGTTAATTTCGTGTGGAATAAATAGTACATGTATTTTGCTCAGTCATCACAGAGCATAGATAGGAAGTAGGTATTTCCTATTGTTTGTGGGGAATACACCCATACACTTATCTTTTCTAAGATGACAAAAGAAGAGGTGAGAGTAAATACTGAAGTGCTGTGTAACTCTGCAATACAAACATAGTAAAGTGTATATGAAGTAAAACTGAATAGGCGACATTGTTATTTGCACCTTTGACATTTCGCGGTCGATCCTTCAACCCTAGTAAAAGTTTAAGCAGGAAAGAAAATGTGTTTGAGAGTACAAATATTTACAGCCTTCAAAATGTGAATCCCAAAAATTACTTTACCTACAAAATCGGTTTATTTTCACAATAGAAATAAATTATTATATTTATTTCGCTTACAACGAGCGGATATTTAGATTGCTTACAAATACAAATACAAGTACAAATGAAATTTTAGTTTCTGGGTAGAATACATATTTGTAAAGAAAATTAAAATATTACCTTCATCAAATAAACTATACAGAATTTTCACCGTACTCTTTATCACCTGAAAGAAATTTAAATATTGACTATAACGATTACTACAAGTAAATGCTAAAACACTTGTTTAGCTTGGGATTATAATTAACTTGAAAAGGACAACAATATGATAGAATATACTTACTTACTTACTTACTAGCCAACGCCCACCCTTGGTTGTTGGGCCATTAGGCGGCGCGCTGACCTGTAGAGACGTGAGAGCCTTGCCGTATCATCTTCGTCTTGGACTTGCGTGTCTGAGAGCAAGGCTAGGTGGGGGGTGAAGTTGATCGCACGTGGTGCCCCCTGCATAAACTAAACGGTCAACAAAGGTTCGCCTAAAGCACGCTGACCAAAATGATACAATATGATAGAATATGTTGTAAACATTTTTTTTGTGTCTGAAGTTCCTTCTTTGGCACATGTTAACGTAAGAGTCGTAATAATCGGCCTCATATATCTTAATTACCGCAAACGTATGTAAGAGACTTCCTATCGCAAGTCTGTGGAAGAACTTTTGGATTTAAGGTTTTATTATCAGTTTATAAAATTGCTTAATTTATTTACAACAGAATTGTTTACAAGTGTAAGTCATCGTTTGGGTGTCTGTGTGTGTATGCCAGTTCCGATATTCATTGTACTACGTATGACATGTTGGTTTCGATTCCTAAATCAGGTATTGACAGGATTAAAATAAATTAATAAATATATTTTCTACCTGTTACGAAAGACATATCACAATTCTAAGAACACCATTAGAATAAAGACATTTAAACGCGTATGGTGATGTAAGATTATTGCAGAAAAGTGGATTAACAAAAACTTCATACAAATTAAACTCAATCACTATCACAATTATCTAGTAATTACGAGTGTATTATATACAAATACAGCGAAAAGTTATCAAGACAATGCCACTACTCGCCTAAAGACAAAGTTTACGTGATTGTGAAAAAAGACTAAAAAGTGATCAGTTAAAAACAGACGATACACACAAATTGACAAAGTTTAACATGTCAGAAACAATATCCGACATATCAGTTTGCCGTCTAATATAAATACCTCCGGCAATTTTGGACGAGAGTGAGATTCAAGAAATCTTTACACAAGGCACTATGTCCGTTTCCTAATCGACAGACTTAAGCAAAGTTCACACGAGGTCACTATGTCCATGTGCTAATAGCCTTGAACTCATCATAAACATCATCGTAAATTGCAGTACATCACGACTGATGGAGGAACAGAGGACCACCATCAACAAGAGGATATAAAATACCAGGGAAGCGTCATCATCATCGTCGTCGTCATTGGAATCATTCAGGAAACGCACACACACACGTACGCCCGCAACGGTAACTTTCGCAACAGGCAGGTGACAAATGAACAATTATATGTTTGTGTTAAACAAGTAACTTATAAAGAACAAAATATGGTGAAGTTAATATTATTTTTTAGATAAGTTCCTATGAGTTAAAAATTCTAATAATGATTCAAAGTCAAACACCCATGCAATATGGAAGAATTTTATAATTTGTTCATCATATATGTTTAGACATTCATGATTATATGTTATTAATGTGTGCCGAATAGCAAAGATATATTATGTTTCCAGAGTGTATACAGAATTTTTAAATTTACCAGTTTCAAGTTTTAATAATCAATTAATTTTCTTTTCAATATTTAATAAACCGTTGATTGCTTCATTTACTATGTTTAATTAATTATTTCATGTCATCAACGTCTTACTCCTCTTTTAAAAATAGGCCTACGTTTTTTATTGTACAACCACATATACTTAACTCAACGAAAACACAAAATTCCTACGATCTAGCCGGTGTTTAACACTATTTTGTTGCGTTGGGTACATGGACTAAAGTGTATATATTTTATAATACTTGTAACGCTGCAATATATATATAGGTAACAATTTATAATAAAACATGTTTTTTGTTTAAACTCAATTAGATAATTTTTGGAAACAAATTTATGGTTGCTCATATGGAAACAAATTATTTTTCTCATCTTAAATTATGAAAACAACTCCTTCAATGCAATTTAGACCTTTTCTAAGAATCAAATAACAATATCAGCCCGTTGTAGGCCTACTCTTATTATGAGTTTATAGATAACGTTAGAATATCGTATTTTCTAGTCGTCCTGTTTATGTACTTCTAGAGTGAGATTAGTTATCAACTGTTCGAATACATTGCAATGGATTTCTATGGTATCAAATATTTCTAATTTTATTAAATCAGTTCTATTATGTCCTATAATTGGTTCTGTTATATATACGCGTTCCATAGTAACAGATCCTAAAAAGTATCGTAATAATTATAACAAGTTGATGTGTATTCTAAAACACAAGAAGAGTAAATTTTTAGTCATGTTCAAATGTATAATTTTATAAATTGTATCATTTAATTTTCCATTTTGCCCGTCATTTGCATTCAAACATAGTTTCAGCAAAATTTTGAAAATATTTTCAGAGAATACTAGTTGTTGTCTTCCATAGGCTGAGCAATATAAAATCCCCGGTAGGCGGCATATGAAATGTTTATCACCAATGCTGAATCCATTATTGTAAACTTGGTATTTATTTTTACAGGGACCGACAAATTCTAGAGTATAGTTTCCGGATTCGTCTAGGCGAACAGATAGTTTTAAAGTTGACTTCACTTTGACTTAGCCCTTTTAATTAAAAAATATTATACGGAATAGTCTTATAATGTATTTTACCTAATCGCGTAGGAGGTGAAAGAAGCAGGCAACTTAGATTTTTAAGTTAGATTTATATGATGACGGTAAAGTGAAAACGGTGTTGGTGGCAAGTCCGACATCATCACTTATGTGACTTACTAAAGCTTATAGCAGCACCTTCAGAATTAAAGTTTCTAAAATTTCTAAATACAGTGTATATCATTTTAATAATTGTGTTGTCTGTAAAACTGATGTATTATGACATTGGCGAAAAATACTTTACAAAACCTATAACACGATTTTTAATGGTTTCATTAAAAATTATTAACATGTTGTATAACAAGATTTTTGTAAGTTCTCTTTTAACGTGAGTTTCAATACATTAATTTTTTTTAAATAAAACAAATTTGAGGATGGGATTTTGGGTGGTGTGGATGTAGAGTACCTGTTGTAAGCGTAGTGTTGTGTACAGCGTACGGCGTACCAGGTTTGTACGGCGTACCAGGTTTGTTCTGCTCGCCAGTATGTACCTGCGACGTAACCAAATTTCCTTTTCTATTTTACATTCCTATTTTTCATTCTTTACTTGTCCAACTTTTTCGTTCCATTGTGGCCCGATCGACTATTGGTCAGGAGCCTAATTAGGGTCTTTCTTGATGACCCTATGAGAGAGAGCTTAACTGTCTTTCAAATGCACTAAAAAAGGCACAAAATGTCTTACAATCTGGTAATTGTATGGTCGCCAGCAACTTTAGGGACAGCAGTATGCCAAGTGCCATGTTATCGTCAGTACAGACAAAAATCAGATTGAGGCATCTTCCACTAAGACAGCTTTTCGGTCACAGTAAACTAAGACGACTTTTATAGAGTTTTTTTACCTTATTTCTTTAATAGAAAATTTATTTGTATTGACAGCATTTGAAATTTAAAAAAATATAATCACATATACTTTGTCGGTTAATAAAACACTAGATAAAGACAAATCTAAAAATAGGGTATAGTTGGCTCTCTATAATCCGGTAATGCGCAAGTCGGGCCGTCCAGTTATCCAGGGGTTTTAGTAGGGTGCCTGGTGGGGGGTTAATATCAGTTAACTGTTGTCACTGAGTGCCGCAAAACAATAGCTGACTTAGTGTCAGTTGCTTGTTGCGTCTAATAAATTACATTCACATTGTACTTTGATTTTAGAGTGTTTAATATTATATAACTTTTTAAATATACAGTCGTTGGGTGAATTGAGATTATCAACAAATTTAAAAAGGATGCGAGTTTAATTGACTTAGCAAGTGATTATAGTGTTGGTCGTGCTACGATCCACGATATAAGAAGGAATTGCTATAGGATCGAGTGTTTTGTGAAATACAGTAAAAACTTGTCCAGTGCCGAAACGTTTTATGTTTGGTGAGTTTCCGCAAGTTGAAGACATCCTTTAGAATTTGTTGTTTCATAGGGAAAATAGACACAATCCTCGTTATGGTAAAATTTGTAAAGAGAGAGCAAAGTTTATCAAACAATAAATTATCAGAAAGTATAATTTTCACGACAATTGTGGTTGGCGGTGTTTTAAAAGGCGGAGTTTGATTCACTCATGGACTCTAACCGGCGAAAAGCTGACATCAAGTCAGTAAAAATATTTAGAGAAAAATTTGTAAACACTGTTGAAGAAATTGACTGCAGTCCCGACCAACTTTATAACACGGACAAGAGTGGTTTCTTATGGCGGCTTTCACCACAAAATAATTTTTTTTATAGGGGCTGAAACTTATGCACCTGGGAGCAAAATAGCAAAAGACAGAATAAACTTCCTACCTTGTTTAAATACGAGTGATACATAAAAACGTGAATTATTAATTGTGGGTATAGCTAAATATCACGCAAACGTTTTATCAATTTCAAGTTTTGGGAAACATTGTTATCAGGTAAATAACAATCGTTTCAAAATACCCAATAGTTGAAAGAAATAGAATTGTATGAGTTTATGAAACCAGCGGCTTCGTAAATTTGTCGTAATTCAAATCATCAGATGACAATTACTCACTCAGCTGATAATCTCAATTAAAGCTGATAAACTCAGCTGATGATAAGCTCAATGGAAAGCTGCTAACGCACATAAGCGTTCCTTTTAATATAAGTGATAGTCAATTAAATATTGACAAGAATGAAAATGATATAAGTAACAAAGAGCCATATTATTACCTAATAACAAAACAATTATCATTTATAAAGTGTGTTTAATTTTAAAATTCTTTAAAAATATTTATTGGTTACGGTATTTCTTATATCGTAGAGAATCTAACATACATACAAAATGTTACGTTACTATGTTGTGTTACACAGATTAAACATGGTACACTAATGTACACACGCATATGCATGAAATCGAGGAAAGAGCATTTCTGATGTATAAACGAACTAAGGAATATTGCACCCAAAACTGTTAGCTTTTAATGAGCTACCTAGTAAAGATGAAAAACATTGTTTGTATTCTGAAATACGGCATAATTAAGCATGCTAAATCATGGATTACAAAATTACTGAGATTATTGCTCAAACGTTCAAGTAAAGAGTAATGAGCGTTGTTGGAAGCAATGCCGGCTCTGATAATTGTTGAATTACTTACTGCCATAACGGGCTGACATTTCCGTACAATGTTAAAAATGTTACTACAAAATATTATGTATTATGTTTTGCTGCGCTCAAATGCAAATAGCAAATACAGCTCATTCTTGTTCTACTTTGTATTCTAGCAACGTAAATTTTTATGTTAAAGGCAGAAGAAAATTTCGCTCACATTTTAAAGAAGAATGTGTAATAATGTGGGTCGATATGTCACCAATATATTAAGGCCGGATTGTGATGTCTCATGCCTAGCTAAAGTGGCTATATAGACACCAATTTAGGATACGCCCCAGAGTAGTTGTGCCAAGTGCCTGCGTCAGTGCTACAGCAGCTGCTTAGCCAGTGGCAACACATTAGTAAGCACACGTCAAGTAAACACAAAAGAAGTTGACACGATTGATGTGGATCACATGATCTAATACCTTGTGCCCGTGACACAGAGAGTGACTTCATTGTTTACCGTAGGTCTGCATTTAATGTCTATAAATTCTATAGAATTTACTTTTACTGCAGAAATAAATTTGTAGTAACATTAATACAAACGCCTCTTATCTTGTCTAGTACACTGACAAGATTCTGCTACATAATTCTGCATATAGATTTACCATGTCGTTTACATGTAAATGAATTTCATTCTGAACATGAATGGTTTATTTTATGATTAATCACAATACACACATGCACCCGGGCGCGCAAATGTATACTGTTACACCTAGAAATATATAGGTGTCCCATAAGCGATCTAAGTAGTTGAGATGTACGTGATTGGAATGAAGTGGATTTATTAATTATGCTATTGTTTGAGAATCTACTGAGTTTTTAATACAGTTTATAAAAAACAATTAACCTACCTCTGTTCTCTATCCGTGTTACCTTTGTAACACAAAAAATTTAATTTCTAAACAATGAAAACTATGAAATTAATATTTAAAAGTTCTTGTTGTCTTATTTACTACATCAAGTCTTTACTTATGTGACACAGATTCTCTTATAATTTTTTAATGTTTCTGCATAAATAGTGTAAGATCGCTTTACTTTTTGTCGACTGCAGATCCTTCAGACTACGAGGTACGTAGGTTGATATATTCTGTACGGCGTCAGGGTTCTTTCGGGCGTGTAGATATTACTCATGGGCACGGTTACGTACACTTTTAACGCAAAACGATATTGTTACTGCTGTTGGTGTATTAAGCTTACACCGTTCCAGTAAAACTTCTATAACATTAATCGAATTATCTTAAATGTTTGTGGATTAGCACAATTATAATAATTCTTGCAGTAACTCTAGGAATGTTCTAACTTGCGTTTCTAGCGACAGGCAGACCAAACGTCTCACACAATAGCAGTGTTAACATGTTATCGATTCCCATAATCTCATTAGTCTTTTGGTAACTACTACTCATGATTTTTTTTTAAATAGTACATTTTATTGTCCAAGAAATCTTTCAGTCTAGGTAACTTTATTGTTTTACGGTTATATGTACCATTACAAGAATGATCATATTTCAATTTCTTTTTTAACAAAAGGATCATTTATTAACTTTTAAGTATAGCAATTTATTTTATTTCACTAAACTCTCTCTTTTCTGCAATTATTTTATATATAACACAGTGTGCTTGGGTGAAATTTGAATACTATCACCTGGCTAGGTACTTCAGCGTATTAGAGATATTAAACATCCCCACACACACGATTAAAAAAAACATGTATTTGGATACAATATGTGATGAGCTCTACTATCTGGATCACGTAACAGCTATTACCCCCATCTTTTTTCCAACGATCGACAGTGTGTACCTAAACAGTAAATGTTTACAGCAAGTCTGATTAACATATCTAGTGTGCGCAGAAGTTTGAAATACACAGCCCAAGCTTGAAAAGTAGAAATTTTTACGGTCACCATTTTACTAGACTTTACTGCCCATTATGTGGCAGTCGTAAACTGGTGGAACTAAAGCAGTCGTTTTCCTTATCCTTCAAGAACTCTGAAGGATCATAAAATTTATTAAAGTATTCTAGCCTTCTATAAAAGAATTAGGCAGTTTTCATAAGGAAGTAAGTTTGTAAAGTACACAAAATCAGTAACATTTTAAAGCTTTACGTTTTGGAAAACAGAGTTTGTAGAAAACGAGGGTGACATTAAACACGCCATTTCATTTGTTTATTTGTCCACCAGAAATGTGACTGTTGTACGCCATTCTTCTTTAAAATTATGTAAACTTTACTTTATTTTCAATTATTAAATTTTACAAAGTTTTTGTTTCAAAGGATCAATTTTTTAATTTTGTTGTACTTTTATAATTTAGATTAATGTATTCATAATTGATAAAATGTCTACATACGTTATTTCTCAAAGTAGATTAGATTTCCTTAAAATTCTTTATTTTTATTTTTATTTATGTGTTATAGTAGTTGTGATGATTGGCGGTTTGATGTGATGCGATCATTGGCTATTTGTTAGTGCGATACTGCTTACACATTGATATTTATTCTGTGTTAAATTGATGGGAGTTGGACAATCTTTAGATTAAATAATTGTATATGAGTGTCCGTGTTTATTTGTAACTGCAATTAACGTTGAAATTAACGACTTCATCGGGTCTCACTTATTCTGTTTCCACTGTACAACACGACAATCTGTGCGATCAGTGTAACATTGTGGTCACATCTGGGTATAGGATCTTCAACAGTGAAACAGAGGAGATTTTGTAGAAACAATTGATTTTAATGTAATCAATTTTATTCACAAAAACGTATGCGTCCTAATTGATTTTAAAACTATTGATACCAGTCATATGATGAAGCTTTCCAAGGGCTTTCCGTTATTAGGAAAAAAGGGCAACGCTGATTGGAGACACAAGTAACTGAGGGAGAAAAAGAAGTCGACAGAAAGAAGAACTTGGACGTAAAGCAGAAAATCAGATACACGACAGGATGAGAATCGCAGGTATGGAAAGACAAGAGAAGATGCATAAACAGGAGGCAAAGGAATGAAAGAGTGAAACAGGAAACCTCAAAGCAGATGGGAGGGCATACCGCTGCAGGCAAGGGTCTATTACTATCGAGCTTGATAACCAAATTACTATAATACCTGACGTAAAAGTATTATTTGTTACAAAAATATCTAGTCATAGTGAATCAATGTCAAATAAAATATCTAAAGTAAATGAGCCTGTATCAATTATGATTAAGGTATAGTATCTCCTATAAAAGAGTCAATTGTAAATATAAAAGTTCAGATTAAAACAGAAATCATATTATTAATTAATGTACAGTCATTCATTTTAAAACATTTGTTGAATACACACCACTACACTAATTACAGTAAAAAAGACAGATAATGGTACAGGAAATGAGGTAAAAGGTAACGTGGTTTTATCCACTTTGGCAGATTATTCAAGCGTTTTAAGCAAGTATCAGTAAATTAATTCGATTGGCCTCTCTTAAATAATCAGACGCTTTTCAATTGCAGTTTGCCGTGCAGATATTTACTGACAGCGGCGAGTGTTAGGAACGGCAGGACACCGTAATAGTGCGGACGCCTATGTACGTGAGCTACAGTTTGAGGCCGCCTAGTCAGCGTCCCGCTACGTTTAAAGCTTTATGTCATCACAACAGTGGAAATATGGCTTTATGTCATAGAGTCGCTATATCTCATGCACGTTACAATGGAAGAAGAAAAGAAATGCTACAAGACAAACAATTAATAGGTTCAAGAGAGACACAACGACAGTGGAAAGGGCAGAAGACCTAAGGTTTCCAAACGTGGAAAACCTGCCCATCTTCAAGCTGATTGTTGGGAGCATAACAGGCCGTGAAATCACAAATTGAAAAAATTTGTCTCCAGAGCCGCACACAGATTTCACGTTTTATACTAATAGTGGAAATTTGATTGTTAACGGTTTTGCTGAAGGTAAACAAGCAGCATTACGTGTGCTACAGTGTAAATTGTACATCCTGATAGTCAGCAAATGCATGTCTCAATTTAGCTCTGGTACTATGCGGAGTGTGACTAACAGCCCCGTCAAAATGTTAGGAAAGGCTGACTACGTGTACGGCGCTACATGAATCATAAGAATTAATGACTAACGTTTTGGTTGCGATGGGAGGAGTGGCGATGTGTGGCGTTATACCATAATGCGCATAACAATGGTATCAGCAAATCTGCACACTGCTAATGAATGCAAACATGGTTTCTCGTTTTTTGATTTTCTTTATTTTTTGGTTCTTCCTTTTTTTCTTCTTGTGATATCTCAATTAATGTTTCTAATATTTGTTTCCCACTTCACTGAATACAGTCAAAACATTCATTACTATTGTAACCTATATAGTTTCATTTTTCCAGCCATAACTGTATACCTAAATGTCATCATAGGAATCTCATACTATATTAAACATCACAATGATTATATTATAAATTTATTTTTAAATTATTACACATAGTAATTTTAATGAAAAACAAAAATATAAGCTTTTGTAGGGGTACTACAGTATTAAATTCAGATCAGTGACTAAATGTATCTAACTTATTATCTAAATTTATCTTGTTTATGTATAATATTTAAAAAGAATTGAGATTAGTTTTACTGCTGAAGATAAACATTATAGTACAGAAGAAACGTATGGTGTTACTAGCAATGTAAATGTGATTGTCATTAAGACAGACCTGCCTCGGTTGTCCAGGATGTACAGTAAAATACTTGCGCATGCGCTGTAAGTCAGTCGTTTGTTTGCGGTGCGCTCTTGTTCATTAACTCGGATACAAGAGAATGTGCCCAAGTCCCTAGCAACAGGGTGTTGTTTTTAATGTAAGAGTACTAAAAAACAATCGTGTATGTAAATTGTATGTTTGCATATCGTTTAAAATTTAAATTTAGTTGTGCCCTATTTCCAAACAATTTAGACGTCAAGCAAACTATATTGAAGTCATATAAATAGCAACACTTTTGAGCATACATTTTATTATATTTTTAGTTTTAATAATTATGTTGGTTATATGGTGCTACTGTTGTATTATTGAATTGTATGTCGGAATCTAAACTGATGATCAGGGATCCAGTCTAAGTCGGTTACATCCTCAGTAATATATAAGTTTTTGAAGAAGTATTGTAATTACTAGCAAGGGACATTGGACGATGAGTCATCCAAGAAATTTTGCTGTGTTTCTGTATCAATATAATTTGAGCAATGTTTGGTGATTTAGACCAATATGCAAGACGTAAAATGGCGTTGAATATGTGCATAAATTTCTTTAGTCCGTTTTTGGCAATTCTTTCAACATCCTGACAGAAATAAGGACGACTCATGGTGTCCTTTCCTTGATTTAGTTTGTTCAATTATTTCTTCTACAGTAAACAACTTTAGGCGGCCAACAACTTGAAATACTAATTATAGGTCCTAAATATACTAAGTATTACTAGGTATGCTAAGTAGTATGGCTTCATAAAAGTTACTGAGTCGAGGAGTAAATGCTAAAGCATATGCAGTGAATATTCTTTACCTGCAACAGATCGATACACTTCTACAGAGTATGTTTGTCCTTTGTAGTTTACTGTATATTAACGCAAACCTAGACTCTACATACGGAATTTACAGCTGAGTTCAATCGGCTTAGATGATACCAGTTGATGTCACGTCTGGGGTAATAGAAAACGATATAATATAAAACGAGGCATCAAGGAGAACCTACCAGTTCACAATGTAAACAGAAGATAGAGATGGGTGGATGGTCTATGTGTTAAGAACGAAGGGCGCACGTTTTCCAAACAAATCTTATTTTACAAATAGAGAAAATAAAACACATTCGCAAGCCAAAAAAAGATGGTTCGATCAATGATTTGCAGTGAAAAGAAAGGACAAATTTATGTAGGAGAATAAGATGAAAAACAAGAAAATAAATCTTTGTTGGTTTTGCGGTATTACTAGGACTATTTTGCACCTATGATGTTGTGCAATTTGTCTACAGCACAACCCATAGCAAACAATCCGTGGCATCTACAAAATAAATTTTTGTTGCTTTTGGGGCATTACTAGGGCTACTTTGCACCTATGATATTGCGCAATTTGTCTACAGCACAACCCGTAGCAAACAATCCGTGGTCTCTAGAAAATAATTTTAATACCAATATTCTAGAATTTCAGCATCAAAATTATATTGATTTTTAATACTATTTAGAATCAATTTCTGAAATCATTTGTAACAAACGTTTTACGTTTTGATAACGCATATCTACATAACCTATTAAATGTTTAACTTTTGTGAACTCAGAAACTGTTTCCAAAGGGTACAATGAGTCAACGAGGTATGTAAAGAGCAAAGGGAAGATTTCTTGCTTGTTTAATTACAGTTTTATAATTAATGGGAATTAATTTCTCTTCGAAATTTTGAAATTCCTAATGGCGAATTGCAACGTATAATTTATATTCAGGCGCATAATGGAAACCACAATAGTGACTACACTTTGGGAGAAATCAAACACTGTTTAAACTTGTTTAATGTATACATGCTCACTAATGAAGTATTGTCTGTCCTGTGAAACCTGGTAGTTACCTGCTTGGCTTTTTGAGGTGTGTAATGTAAAAACTGGTTTATGGTCTCATATAGCAGCCTCCTCTCACTCTCTCTCTCTCTCTCCAATTTTTACAATTATTTATAAATTTCTTTTGTATCAGATTCTTATATAATCGCTATTCTAGACGCCGGAAAAAATCTAAATTAATTTACATGCATATTCTAGTTGGTTGCAATCTCTGATGTACTGTATAACACAAGTATTGAACACTGAATGCACATCAAGAACAACATGTGTTGCTGTACGGAAGAAGAATCATTTTATTTACTAAGTTTTATAAACAATCAAACAAGTTAAAATTTATTTTACTATTTAGATTGAGCACTGTACGGTGACGTAATTAGTAAATGCTAACAGAATTTATTTAAACGCCTGATAATTAATTCCTTATTTCCCGTTGACGTTAGTTCTTTTTCATTCCACCTCTGTGTACACACTAAAACACAATTATATAATATAGGATTGTACTCTAATAATTTATACTTGATTTTTAGAATTAGCATGTAAATTAAATTCATATTGAATATACGATCTGGCCGATTATAATATGCACCTTCACTATTTAAATGATCATAACTTTAACTCAACCAAAAGATAAACTAAACGTTTGGACTTATTTAGCTCATGTGAATGTACTAACCTCTACGGGTATTAAACTATTTGTTTTTAAAGAGTAATATAAATAATGTTTCAACAATATTTTATAGTAGATAATGTAAATGTTTTGCATTATTTCTATACACAGATTTAATCGTGAAGTACATCAACTCTGTAAAGATCCTCTTACAGTGTAAACACCACTTCCCACTTTTTGTTCAAGTGTGCACGCTAATATTTCCTATAATTGTAGGACTCATCTTTATACTCCCAACAAATTTCACATTCGGATTTTGTAAGGTATCTCGTTTGCGCCATGTATGTATTCCAAATTATTATTGTTAATGCTAGATAATTTCCACTTACGCCAAACATAATTTTCTGTGTTTATTCATGCATCTACATTACTTTCATGATGTTTTCTGAGGAGTTAACACCATTTATTTATACAAACTCGAGATATAATTTAGGCCATTATTTAGCTGCCACTTTACGTCTAAGTTCTACAACGAGAGGAATGTCTCATTAACCCTAACGTATTATTTTTAAACATTGTAACGAAACAGAACGCTGTAAGAATAATTATAAATGATAATTGCTGAAACCCTATTCAGGGATGGAACCAAAAACAATGATCAACAACTAAGAAACAGAAACCATCAAATTGTGAAGATAATGAATGAACCAACTTTAACTCAACAACACCAACCATTGACCTGACCTTGACTAACACAATATAACCAGACTTTACCCAGTAAGATAGGGCAGTAAACCAATAAAAAAAAACTATAATCAACATTAAATAAATAAACCTAATAAAACAATAAAGAGTACAACCATTTCAAAATGTAAAATGTGTGTGAACTATAGGCCAATAAAATTCTGTCTTGTTATAAACTAAAGTGAACAAAAGGAGGCACAACACCTTATAGTGCTGTAAGTGATAATAAACACATAAAAGGTGGCCTAATAATAGTTACATAAACTACAGTTGAAAAGTGTGCTATTATTTAGATTAAGAATTGGTCAATCGTGATTGACAATAGTGATGTAGGGATTATCACACAAACAATTGTTTAACAGTGTGCAATTAGTTAAGGTAGTAAATTATAATTGTTAATATAAGAGGTGTGTTTTATATTATAAAAGTTTCATGTTACCAGCAAATCAATTTAAAATAATGTGATATCAAGGGGTCATAGTTAACTGCAACCCACCATTATAAATTGTTTAATAAGATAAATGGAAAATCCACCAAATACTAAATTTTAAAGGACTAAACCAGAACATGTTTAGTACCAAATGATTTGTAATTTTATTCTTGTTAACCACATAAACATTGTATTAACTATTAGTGTATAATGATAAAATAATAAGTTAAAGGCAAATTATAAAATGTAATGTAATTGAATGGTCTTGGTCATGTAACATTGGACTCTACCTGTTGGGCCAATCAGAATCCCAGACATTTTGGTCAGTTTTATGACATAAAGAAGAAATTAGACACTTGATTGTTAACCACGATTGAATAAAGTTGAGGAGTGCTGGCAGAAGAATATTATGTAACAAATTTTAAAACCAGGAACCAAACTTAGAAGAATAAATTATAAAAAAATTCAGAAAATAATGAAATTATTAACAAAAGTCATCTAACCAATATGAATGACTACCCGTAAGAAAACAAGAAAATATCAAGTGATTAACAAGAAGAAGACTAACTAAAACTAACTAAGAACTGTAACGTATTCTACAAATATTTTAACCAAACAACTTTAGTAATCCAACATGAACAATCACTAGTAACACCAATAACTCACATCACAATTAATCACTGATGGACGTTTTATAAAGAAAAGAAAACACAGTATATAAGAAGTAGTGAATACAAAGTAAACATATTATATTAAAATACATTGGGAACAATTTTACACACATTAACTGACCACGAGGCGGCCATGTTTATGACGTCATGTCATAACCAGAATGCATTGCGCACCTAACGAAACGAAATATTGCAAGCCATCATATTCAACATTAATAATTATTTATAATATCACATTAGATCATAAATATTAGGATTATATTGTAATGTACTCTATATTGTTTGTTATTAAATAATGGAACCTTTCGTAGCAGCCAAAAGAATTCACACTTTATATATTTAATTCATTTTTTACTATTGACCCTGAGATAAAGAATCGATTATTGCTAGCGTATATCTCGAAATGATAACTTTTCCTAAACTGAATTAATTTTGCAAAGATTAAATATTAATACTACCAAAATCAGATCCATGTGTTTTATTTCTCGAATGTAAGGTACAATCAGGATTCGTTCTTTATTCACGGAGATCCAGAAGACGTCTGTGAGCCACAAGAATATTAGAAACTACAAAACAAAAATTAACCTCAACAAATAAGGTTAAGATGAAGATCGAATATAAACGTTGAGAATTCGTTTTGGGACAATCCAACCGTTACATTCAAATTAGAACAAACGGACTGAATAATTCTCTTAAGTCAATTCTCGAATTAAAAGAGAAAGAAGAGTCATTCAGAATTTAAAATTATAATTTAATCAATTTAACAAATACGAGGAATAAACACGCAACAAAAATATCAACAGACACAATAGATACACTTAGATAAAAAAGGTTTTAATTAACAACCAAAGTTTTATTACATCTTAAAATTAATAATACACGGATACACGTTGTGTAATAATATTATATAAAATATTTTTCAGCTACCGGCAAATTATTTAGACAATATGCATATGACGGGCTATTATGTGCATGAAACTTTTACAAATAAACACTTTACATAGAGGATGAAATGAATTCAATTAGTTTAACTTTTTTCTATTTGTATTGGTCATCTGAGGACCACATGACGATTTCAGTTCCTTACGTCTTGTTCTAGGTGCTTAGTTTACTTTGTTCATTGTTATATTTATTTGGCCAAAAAAGGAAAATAGACGCGACAATCCAAATAACTGTTGAGCAGTCAATGAAAGTGTGAACTAAAACGTTATCTAAGTGTGTCCTCTTAAAACATCTTACATTGTCCATAGGATTAATTATATTATCTCAAATACAAACGCGTATAATTTATATTTTCGCAGTAGGTTAATAGAATTAAAAGAAATTGAATAAAATGTAATCATCCATTTTATTTTTACAATTAATTTTGCTGTATTACACTTTTCGGTGACCACTATTACCCTGTTTTTACTTTTGGATTTAGTCTAGTCATATTAAACCAACCAACTGTTAACTATTGAGCTGAGAAGGACGAAACTTATTTCGTTGTTTGCTTACCTGTCTTTCTATCTGTGCGTGCGTATGTCAGACCGTGTGTGTGTGTGTGTGTGCGCGCGCGCGCGCGCAGGAAATATCTGCTGTATTCTGTTTCACTAATGTAACCTCTTCCAAAGAGGTTTTCTTGATTTCGGCAGCCGCATAAGATTAATGTATTGGTTCACTTGAGCAAATGCTTTCATTTCGTTTCACTTCCAACAAAAGAATTCGAACCGTTTTCTACCATCCTGTGTTATTAAATACATTGTTCAAAATGTCCTAACATTAATATGTTTATTTTATTTATACCTTTAGTATATTGAAATCTTTCAGACATAATGTATTATTATAAATTTGTGACACACTTAACAAAAGACAAAAGATTGTACGAAACGAATCTTTGCTTTAAAATGTGGTTTTATAAATAATTTTTCACATTTTTTTAAATATACAACATTTTTATAAATGTGTAAATATATTTAAATATTTACAAATTTGTTCTTTGAATACTTTTTAGTTGCAATGGTTTAAAAAATTTTATAAACTACCTACGGATTACAAAAAATATGCCGTTTATATTAACATGTATAATATTCTCTAGGATTCTGAACATGAGTAAAAGTTCTCATAAAACCTGAGACAAATATATCCTATTCTTTTCTCCTTACTACATTTTTTCCAAATGATTAGAAGTTTAATTTAATAGACCTTTAGCCGACTTTAAGAATTTGAAAGTACGATGCATTCCTAATTATCTTCAAAATAAATAAATCACACCACGCATTTTGGCAATTTTGGAAAAGTGATACGTATAGAATAACAAAAATACTTAGACGGCTGCAAACAAAGCAATGTAAACCCAAGTTTACATTCACTACAACCAATCTTGCATTGGTAGATAGTGATTGGTAGATAGCATTAGTAGATATCTTCCAACTACAAAAACGAAACGAAAGCCACTAACAACTGTATTAAAACTGTTTATTAGCGCTGCCAACAAAACTACACAGTCAGATTAGACATCAGGTATCCAGTTGAAGTAGGCTTTCTTTTAAAACAAATGAATTCAGTCCCCTATTTTACTATTAACGAGTATGGTAAATGTTGACTATTTTGGGTCTAATAAAACCTGCTGTTAGAAACATAAGGTGTGTTAACCTAATTTTAGTACAAAATATGTAGATGTTGTGTTTCTCAAATGATCTACTGAAACACAAAAGTAATTATAAACATTAAAAAAACGAAATTGTTGCAAGGAAGTAAAAGTTATGAGAACCAGTAATTGTCAGTTTATTAACTGACAACAGATTATCTTAAGTGTACGAGGTAACATTTCTGTTTAGCTGTCACAAAACTAATATATAACTGAAGACGCTTTTCGTACACGTGAAGCTTTAACGGATAATATATCTTTTATAAAGTTTCAACTTTCAATAATAGTCTTTCACTATTCTGTTACATTTTGCCATTTTATTCTCAAAACGGTTAAAGTTGGAACATACCTTTTACGTGTGTTTAAGAGCTTAAATTTAAGTAATTTCGAGTACAGATTTTGAGCGCTTTTATTTTATTCCTGTAATCAAGAGTTATTACAACACTGAGAACAATAGTTTTTATCCTACTTTTTGTAGCACTGTAACAGATAAACGTAAAAATAAGGAAGAAACATAAGTTTTCCTGTAAGGTGTTCACACTGACAAACATACACTTACATTATTTACAAACATACACAACCTACTATCACAGAGAGTTACTTTCCATTAAACAGGAAGCAATCCAATATTCTTTTTGCGTTTATTGCTGTCTGTAAGTACGTGGGTGTGTAGTAAAAAGACATTGATGAGGAAAATATTGAGACGGAAATATATTTCTATACGTCACTGCAATATGCTACATTTTATTATTAGTTTTGATAAAGAAACACAGTAGACAAATATTGAGAATTGTAAGGTCGACTCAGCAGTAAGAATTCCGCTTTGAATTTATCAATTTTTTTAATAGTTGTAATTTTATTCAAACATTAAGTTACGAACAAAACCAAGGTATTCAGTTAAACGTCTGAAACCTGTCACATATTTAAAAGAAAATTTTCAGAAATAATTCCGTATTTTATTTTTAATAACAAAGATCTCTTTCAATATCAGCTTTTCATGTTCACCAGTATACGTTGAAAATACAAGGTGTTTTTTGACTGTCACTAATGAAACGTTCAAGCAAATATCTTTACTAACACTTTTGTTATTTGAATTAAAAGGCTCGTTTCCAGGTATACGGTAGTGAATAAATTATCAGAACTCTTCAGTACGTGTAAATAAATTCTTTTTATATCGCCACGTTAAAATATAATATTCAGTTTCATAATAAATAACAAATTTACGAAAAATTAAGATTTAAAACAACAGGTTTAATACTCTAAATAAATAAAAGTAATTTATACTTACAATACGTATAAAAGTATTTATAAAAGTTTTATATAAAAGTATAAAAGTCATTCATTCAGTTATGACTATTAAAGATACAAGATGAACAATTCTTATGTAATTTCACATAAACAAGAAAGCAGGTGTATTTTGAGCAAAAAATATATTACGATATCGAACTGTAGGTGCAAAGAACAGAAGGAAACTCTCAGCATCATTAACACTTAAAAATCCTTCTAAACTCGTATACTGGACGTACATTGTATCGTCATTACTTACGGCCGTTAACTGCTGTTGGCATTTTTCTGCAGATACGACAATATTCTTATTAAATAAAGTCCACGCATTTTAAATTTAACGTAAACACTACAGTATTTCTTGAAAAAGAAGATATCATCATGAGGCGAAGTAATTACTTAAGGACCAAAACAATTTCGCAGTAATAATTACAAATGTATTAACGCTGACAAAAGATAGTGCATGACACAACCATTCACTCTATGTGTGAATATATGGGGACATATTTACAATAAGCCTTAGTTACCTGTGCAAAGGGGTGTGACTGTTATAAGAACGTGTTATTATTAAGATAAAGAATGCACTTAACGTAGTTTAAGACGATCACAAACAATAAAAGACACCAGTGCAGTTTAGAGTGAAAGTGAATAAATGTTGTGCGCGTAACAAATTATGTGAAGATAACTAAAGGTAAGCCCTATAAAAGACACACTATAAGTCATTAATATTAGTGTGAAAATTGGAGTAACTGTTAATAGCTAATTATTTTAATATTAAAGAGATTTTAAAGTATTTATTCCACTGACAATGTAATTAGCTATGCTACGACATGCAGTTTAAAACACGTGGTTACTGAAGGTTTAGAAACTAAAAGTTTATGTCCATCAACACGTTGTCGATTTTTTCGTACAATCCAGAACGTTTTAACATGTAAAAATGTCGTCATTTATAAAAGCTTGGGTGAGCCATGAGTTACGTCGTCTTTTTCTGGAAGTCTTTCACAGTCTCTAATAAGTCAGTCTCTAATATCTCTAATAAGTATCTCATAGTCTCTGGGAAGTCGGAGTGAATCGTCGAGGTAGCGGTTGAATTAGAACTCGAAGTCAGGCACGGCTTTCGAGATCTTCAACGACCAATAGCTGTCAACGAGGACTAAATGAGGATCAACTTGAATGGACACAACGCCTACTATAAACCGTGAGATCGACAGCCTACCTCAGGAGAACAACGGCCGCTGTGGAAGCAGTAACGGGCCCGCGAGATCGTCCGGACAAATGCAACGTAATCCCAGCAAATCCAGGAAATTAGAACTATTAAAACTCATTATAAAATATAAAACATATAAAGTCTCTTTTCAATTTGGTAACTGTCAAATATTTCAAAATTTACATTTGTTTTAATTAATAATTTTCATATATAACTGTATGTGTTTTATATTATTAAAAAAGAATAAACAATAAATGTATTTGTTCACCCAACCAAAATTTATTTCTGGAAGTTCAGTCACCTTCAAACCTGTCCCTTCCAATATATAAGTGTACACCATAGCGTGTCTTACGAGTAAAAACCTTAAACAGTGGAGTACGTAAACAATGCTTTTCTGAAGATAATTTCACCAAATCGTAAGTTGGTTTTCTGTCAGGAGATTGGTATCAGTTTCGTTATTTCACATTCAAGGGTAAAAATGGATTTGTGGAATTATGTTAAATGGTTTATGATATTTTTTTAAGTGTTTCCGCAAGCAATGACTTATTAATTCTTTATAAAGTACTCTAATTTTCTTTGACAATGCTTGGTATTACAAGTGTTTAGCAGAACCACTCCCGTTTCATTATGGAAAAAGGTGATATTCAATACTGGCTGAAGCGTACGAACGTAGATACCGATGATGACCTACTGAGAAAAGAATTGCTTTTTATTATGGAGACAATCAGGAATATTGTCAGCGTTTTGCCTCCATAAGCGCAATAAGTGCAGTAATACATTTTAGCCTTTGGTGCGGTATATATTAGTTTTATTATTGAGGACTGCTCTTAAGGTAAATACAAGAAAAATACTTGAGTATAATTTAAATAATGACACACGGTCTATATATTTAACAATCATTTTAATAAGCGCATCATTGTTAATCTTAAACTATATAACTATAACATAGATGACTGAACTGCATTAAGTATAGATATAGAGGAAGCAAGTTATCATTTAAAATGTATAGAACAAACATGTAAGAGGAATTTGAAGTATTAGGACTAGCCAATTGAGAATGAGGAAACATATTCAACTAAGTATTGTGTAGATAGAAACTGTTTACTGCCGTAATGAAAAGAAAGATAAATGACGCTATAAATATGATAAAGTTATAAATAACGTAAAATGTACCTTTTGAAGTAACGCTATATTGTCACATTGCGGCTAATGAATATTTTATACGATCCATTCTGAATATTACTGAGTTTTACTCACTATATGCATGCATTGCATCATGAATATTATTTCTAAAGATATAACTGCGCAGCTGTGAATAGAAAAGTACTGTTAAATAGTTTGATGTAGAACATGTCCCACTCCCCATGTAAAACTGAAACATTTACTTGAGGTGCTCAGAGTAGCAAATTACACCATTTGGTTGTTATCAAAACATGTAATGTATGATGACCTATAGGCTTAATTCAATAGAAGTTAAGTACATAACGAAGCATAAGAACAAATATTGCAGTAGGCAGGATGTCATAGAAATGAGAGGGCGTGTAGAATCGTGGTCAGTATTGATGAAATGCGCGATGTAACCGTATAGCAAAAAGGTGATATGCGTCAATAATAGCGTTTAAATTTTAATCTAGTAAACATATGTAACCAACAAGGCATGTTTATTGAAACTTATGTTTAAACATAGATGAATTAAAGATTTTTATTTGTTAAAAACTGCTTTATTTTGGAACATCAGAAAACAATATTTACAAAAATCCTATGTATGGCATTAATTATTTGGAAAAAGTCCTACTTATTCTACACTTTATGCTGTTTAGATTAAAGTACAGTCGAAAAATGAAAAACTTACCTGTAATAACTACTTAAAGGATGTAACCAGAAAACTGAAGAACAATATCGAAATTACTGCGTAAAGAAAAGAAGATTTTAATCTTCATACAATTAAAGATTCTGTTTTTTAAAGAACAAATTATAAAATGTGTTACATACTTAACAGATAAACAAATAAAAAGAGAATGAAAGAAACCATTTATTTGTGAAATGGCGACATATTTCCTCAAGTGAACAACATCACTTGACACAATTTTATTATTTTGTGCTTGCCTGACGTCCAATTCCGTAAACTGATGATCTGTCACCAAGTAAGCATCTGCCGTTGAATTGACGCTGACACCTGACTCTCGGGCGTTTCTTCGATTGGTATCTCTATTGTTACTCTCGGCCATATAAGAGACAACATCCATCAACAGAGAGCATTGAATAGCTAGCTGACACATTGACCTGTATTCTCGTATCGTAAAATATGACCGCATTAGTTTCACCTGGCTTTGACGGAAAACGCTGATCTTTTGTGCCGTGATTGGCACAAAGCATATAATCACGGCGCTGTTACGGTTAGTAAATTTCGTATTTCTATTGTTTTGCCCGCCCGGTGTGTGTCGAAGTCATGGACGCGCATTCTGGTGATTGAAAAGAGCACGTGGGTGCACGGACGACAGTTCAGTTCCATTTCCGTCACGGCTGAATGACTATCAATATCTCGGCGGCGAATATTTTCTCGCGTGCTCATTTTATATCTGTATGGATTTCTAATCCATAAAGTACCTCTGGGTTCCTGACTCGTCGAAGTGCTTGAGAGATGAGGATAACTATAACTCCATCCGTGGTCATCTGCTGAGCAGCTAAGCTTTACCTGAGTTTCGCCGTCGAGAGAATGTAACCTGGGAACCTGAATCTTTCACCCTCTATCTGCAATGAACTGTAACGGGGACTTCTTTGACCTTAAACTACACGCAGGCAGCTGATCGCCTTCTAACCACGGAATACAAGGTGACCATTTTCCATTATTTCAAGCTCGAGTTTCGCAACAGAATTCACACGTGATTGACACCTTCTACAAATCAAATTACATTCTCTTTGAACTTAACTTGTAAAGTGATATGAATAGACCGAACTTGACGTGTGCGTAGAAAATGTGCTCAGTTGTGCAGTGTTTGTATTACACCATAGATTTATATGTATAGGGAGTCATAAATTGTATGCGGGTTAGCAGGCATCGCCAGCTCCCTTAATTTTTGTAACTTAATTTTGGGTACCTTATGATATACAGTATATACTTTTACTCAAGCAAGTCCGTCTGAACTACATGCTGGAACATTCATGAATTACCATGTCAGCCTTGCACATGCTATTGTCGGGTTTTACTTTTTTTTACTTTAATGATGTTTGAAGTGGCTTACAGTTGGGCGGTGAATTTTGCTAAACCCTGGCGCTTATTATTTTAACTTTCAAATTTATTATTTTCGTTTCTTTGGTCTCTTTCACTCTTTCGGGTCATGTCTGTGCAAGGGATGCCTGGCCTGGGCATGCGGCTGGGGCCCGGTCATTTTGAATTCTGTGTGACTTTACATTTTGTAAATTGCCGTTTTTAGTCTAGTCTATATTTCTAGTTAGTTGTTTTATTTAATTGCTCGAATTTAAGATTTCGGTTATAGTGGGCTGGTTATGCTGGCTGACTTGCTGGTCACATGTATCACTGCAGTATGTAACAAAGTGTTTCAAATTCTATTAATGCAGAACCAAGGGTCATTAATAATTATGAATGTATTTTATATAATAGATGATAGGCTGTTATGAAAGGCACACAAAAAGAATTTATCTGTTTCTTTGTTGTTATAGCACTCATATAAAAAACATATCATTATTGATTAAAGTGGATCACACTTTGTAACTTTTATTGTTTAAAACTCTGCGTATGTGATTATTACAATCATAGAATCCTATACTTCTGATAAGCTATGCATATTTTTAAGCAGTTTTCTTGTGCATGTAATGAGTTTGGTAACACTGTACGATATAATCAAGATAATATAAAATTTAGAAAAGGGTTTGAAAACTAGGTACTTGCGGTACCAGATGTTGTGTGTGATTTTCGCAGTATTGTGAAGTTTTAAAACAAATGTTAATAAAATTTGTCTTGTTAATCAGGCTGTTTCATTTCCAAGTCCTGTCACAATGGGCCTGGTACACTTTAAGCTTCGTCTGGGTCTTTGGCCTAGTTTTAAAATTTCACGGGACGCCTTCCCCTTTTCAAAAAAAATACTTGAATTTTTTTGAAAAAAAAAAAAATTTTCAAAACTTTGAGGAGGGGAAATGAGGCGGTACAGTTTTACAAAAAAATAAAAATAATACAAAAACAGCTGATTTCGCCATCTGTATGCGAGCAGAATGAAACACAGTAGGCTATATAGTATTATCTAACAACTTCCAGCATCAGCACATTGTGGTTAAAAAAAAGCAATGCGGTTTAGAAAACCGCCATGAACATTTTTTGGCGGTTTAACAAAGCCAAGTTACTGATTAAAGTTTTTTTAGTTTAAGTTCAGCGATTTCGGAGGCCAGGATTTAGTGTGCAGCACATGTGTTTAACTTTATTATATGACTCAGTAAATTTAAACAAATATAGGTATTTTATTAACTCGTTCTTCTACCCAATATCATAACCTAATAATTGTTCACTGCACAGAGTTGAACGTAAATTTTAACACTCCATCTTTTTTTTATACTACAAGGATATGATTGCTCTGACTTACTTGACGAACAATCTCTTCTTTGGTTTACAAACGTCTCATCCTTCCAGTAGGCTTAAATGACGCATCTATTTTATTTCATAAACAGGTAACTAAGAGAGAAATATTGGTTTTACCTATCAAACTTATTATTTTAACACTTTACAGTATCCTTTTGTCTTCTCACCAAAGCTGTATTCTTCACCAAGGAATGTGCGAAACGCTACTGTTTTATAAAACTATCTACAGGCAAGCTCAATTTATTTTACAAGTCGTTTAAAAAAAAAAAAAACTTATGAACTTGTAAGAATATAGGCTAAATCTGTAAATCATTCTACAGATAATTCTAAATTTTGTTAACTTATGATGACAGCTAATTTTTTCATCAAGTACATATCATATTTTACGTAACTCAAATAAGCCGTGTGATGGAAAATTTTATTGACAAAGGTAAATTTCCGTTCTAAACG
Organism: Magicicada septendecula; assembly: GCA_034769895.1. Lineage (NCBI taxonomy): Eukaryota > Metazoa > Arthropoda > Insecta > Hemiptera > Cicadidae > Magicicada > Magicicada septendecula. The sequence goes on from CM068372.1 coordinate 326,668,337, forward strand.
GATGATTGCCTGCAAATACTAGATGTTCTGTTGTTTATCTGTAGGATGGTATTAAGTGTAGATATTCCCTTTTGAAACCAATTTTTTTCTTAATAATCTATCATCTACTTGAAGCACAGGATTATGTATGTTTTTTTTAATGATATTCTTGAGTCAGTTTTTCTAACTCATAATAGGCCTATACTCATATTACATTTTTACTTTTAATTTCTACTGTAAAATAGTTACGTAAGCACTTTAAAAGCTTAAGGCAAACTTCAGATGTGATAATATATATTTTGGTTAAAAAATATGATAACGAAGCGTTTATACATTATTTTGTCCGCCTTCGTGTCAAAAATTAATGGCCATGAACAATGTACAACGTATATAATTTCAAGTTATCACAAATATTTGTAAATTGTATATATTACATATTAAATACAAACATTTGTGGAAACGCGCTTGATATATACAACATATAATGAATAGAGAAGAACTAGCCGTGGACATTGGTGGTGAAAAAAGTAAATTAATAGAAGAAAGCGTATTCATGTTTTCCAAAACCGTAGTGTAAATACTTCAATCTTAGTTCCCGTAAGGCAATTAGCTGTATTCCTAATAACAAAATTGAATTACTGTTCTATTGTTACTGAACTTTCTATCCCTCAGGTCTCATATACGATGTTAGACCGACACCGTCAGGCAACATGCATGGTTCCAGATTGACGCCTTTCGCAAGCAGTGCTGGCGGCTGGGTACTCATTTTGCAATATAATGGTGGCTTAGATGGCGCTGCATTTCTAGAGACTCTTGAGCTACTATTTTTCCTTATAGTATTCTTGTGGGCAAGACTACGATTGCGTTGCATAGACTCCGCGATCGAGTTGATTGAAGTGTTAAAATAGTGTTAGTAAAAGTAACTGGGTATCAGTGGTATTATTATTGATTGTTTATAATGCAGATCAGATAGTTATGTAACTAGAAGAACAGCAGCTGTTATAATATAAGTAATTTTATTCTTTGCTATGTACGTAGGAATTCTAACTGTTGGTTTCACAGGCGTTCCATAATTTATTCCATTCGTTGAAGACCACGAACTATGCGGTACCGGTCTTGGAATTATATTGTTGTGCGGGATGAATTGTAAGTCTGGGCACATATTTAATTCTGTTAGTAGTTTATTAATAACACAATTATTTAAATCCTGGCTTTCCCTCATCAAAAGTTATTTATATATGTATATTGTAACATCACAAGATGATACAAAACAAAAAACTCAATTGAATTATCAAAATATATAGGGAACTTAATCAAATAAATAAATAATAGGAAACTGAATGAGGAATGCAATAGAGGATGAGCGATCTCATGAGAACAAAAAATAATTAAATAAAGGAAGAATTATAATAACTAATTCAGTAAACCATGAATAAATAAAGAATAATTGTTACAGATGCATGAATAGATTAAAAACATAAATTAGCCTTGTAAACAAACTTAATAAATAACTTGACAAAACAGACATCTAAAAGGACTAGACAAGACTATATCTTTGACATAATAAATTACCCAATAGATGAGGGGAGTAAGTGAATATATCTTATTGTAATATTGAAAAATTTAATGTTTTAGAATATAAGTAACAAATGTATTTGGGGTTAAGGAAAAGCATTCATGTAACACGCCTAACAGTCAAGCTAGGTCTCAGACCTAAGACTGCATTTGTAATTAGCATATATATAGAGTTATAGTAAAGACCAGATAATAATTATCATAATTATGTGTATTAAAAAGGAAAAGTAATAAATAGGAATAAGTAAACAGTGCAATTTACACAGAGTAAACCATAATAAAAATATAAATTATTGTGAATTAAGTACAACCAGTAACTGGGAACATAACCTAAAGAAACGTAAGACCAAAAACTATAAAATTAGATTCAGTATAATATATACTGTCAGTATAGATTAGTTATATCTGAGCGTAACTAATAAACACTAGGACAAGTCAAATAGAGATCATTATGTTATAAAAATGTTGCAAAGGTTTTATGTTTGTATAAGAATATTGTAGTGTGTGGTAGAAAGGAAAGATTATATGTATATGTATGTTATATGTGTATTAAAGAATGATAGAAATGTATGGGAGAATGTAATGTAAAACTAGTAGTATAAGATGTGACAAATAAACTGACTACTTGCTAATGAAATCAGAATTAACCATTGTTGGTTATGGACCAGATTGTAATGTAATTAATAAGAGATTAACTTGGACTGAAAACCTACTTCTACTTGGTAGATAAAAGGAGACAATATAATGTATAAAAATGGTAATAGCCAATGTACAATATATAAAGAAATGGTATATGTTACTAGATTAAAGTATAAGTAATCTTAAATTTCTCTAATTTACTAATAAGGACATAATTAACAAGATGTCTACTTTAACAAAAATCCTGCATCTACTATAGGTGGTAGACAGGGACATTACAATGTACACAGCATGTCTTAAGTCATAATGTGAACAGTAAAGGATCATTTGGTTTATTGGAATTAAATATTACCAAAAGTTACAAAGTATTAGAAGTAAGCAATTGTATTGTAAGAAACCAGAATAGTCCTATGGACAAAAGATATTTTTAGGCCTATTATAGAAGCCAAGAGTTTTATACAAAGTTAAAGTTATTAATTATGATTAATAGTGTTCGACAAAATAGAACAAGGGATAGACGCGAATAATTTACTCACGGGGACATTATGCCGGTCTGAATAGCGATTGAGAATCGTCGTCACCAACAACATCATCAAGCTGTAACCACCACATAAAACTATTGGCGGAGGTGCAACAGAGCCATTATCATCATCATGTAGTAAAAACACAAACAACCAATAATCTACGTAGGAATCACATTACTATCATCATCCAGGAACCGCACGCACACATGCACACACGCACACAAGCAATAATAATAGCTTCGCAGCGGTAACACAATAAATACGAAGGTGAAAAAACAAAAAATTATTTCTAAGGAAAGAACTCATAAATAACACTAGTATTATGTAACAAAGTAAACTAAACACACAAATTTAACTAGTGTAAATATTCAGAGTAAAATAAGTGACATGTAATTGTATGTTTTATTGAAAATAAAATTTCTCTTTAATTTAAAATATGTGTATTATTGTCAAAAATAATCCTTATTACTTTATTAAAATGTTAATTTGAAACTTCTAATTCTATTTAATAAATACAATACTACTTTCGTAGATAATTTCCTATCTTTTTAAAATTTTATAACGTTTCAAAGTTGATAGTTACGTAAAATACAAAAAAAATTTAATTAGTTGTAGTAATATTTTTGTATATATACGAATTGTGTAGTTTGTAAAGTAAACTGAGTCACTTCGGTCAAATTTTCTAAAAATTGTAAAACTAGTTAGACAGTTTTGAGTCATTTATTCACCTCCGATTCAGGTTCAGAAAAATATGGAACCTCTCTCTATTATGTCCGTGAGTTTAACACAAATTATAATTTGTTTTTAATTTTGAAGATTACTGATCGGAGTCCCTTTTCACAATTAATCATTCTATTTAAAAATGTTTGTGAGAAAAATATATTTTGGATAGGTATGATGTTTAAAGCTGATGTTTTGTTAAGCCAATATGAGTACTGAACTAAAAAATAACAAGTTGGGAAAAAGTAAAAAATTGACTGATACTGTAGAAAGTTTAGATTATTATGTTTTTATTTACGATACAAACACATCATGCTATTGAGGAAAATTTAGATTATTATTGTGTTATTTAAGTTACAAACAGACCAAGATACTAATATATTATTTCAAAACAACAGGAAAAATTCATATAAAATCAAGATGTAATGAAATTATAAATGAATAGTATTAAACGGACAACAAATTTGAAAATTACTTTAGGCTAATATTAACGTTACTTACAATACCATCTTTTATTTGTTGTCGCAAACACCATCGACACAATCACAATGGTCACTTAGGTTTTTCCACTTCATAATTTCACTAAAAAGTTCCATATTCATCCAAATTTCTTCAAATCATTAATTTTTGTCATTTTAATAGATACTGATTTAGACTTGTATGCTACAGTTTTTGGCAAATGAAAGACCTACATTTTCTTACGTAACAGAAAATTGATTGGACATAACTACACCATTTGTGCATTCGGAAACCTGGCTAATACCTTTCTTATTATGGCAGTTTTCAAAATAGTAAAACTTTGATATATTTAATTGTTGCCTGTTCTTGTAGTCGTTGAATATTTTTTCGAGGAGATTAATTTTTTTTATACGTGTTCCACCAGCTTTTGTAATCAATAATATCAGAGGTCTGTCTTCTTTTTGTAAAATGTTATTTTTGCTATATAAAAATAGTTTAAACAAAAAAAATTAAAACTAAAAGTATAATATAACAATAACATAAAAGATTTTAAAAACACTTTCACTTTAATAAAACAAAATAATATTATATATTTTCTACAAGGAAACAATAATTACTTTAATCTAAATGAAATAAACACCTAGTAAATTTTCTTAATTACGACAGTCGTTAATAAATTGTTACAGATATAAGCGTAGGCGCTTTTAATTGTAAAATATGTAAGGCTATATAATTTTTAACTTTATCTTGTATTTACAGTCCTGTATAATAAATATTAAATAACAAATTTGGCGCTTATGAGATTTTTATAAGGAATTAAAAATAGTTAAGAAAAGTACAAAGATTATGCATTAAGTCCTATATTTGCATACCTTTGACTTAGATGTGAAATACAGAAATAATTGTAATCCATTTTCCTCCGTAGTCGTCTGATCCTCCTGGAGTCCGTTGTCTGGTCCTCCTGGTCCACTTAGTATTCAGATGACTCGTACGGTACTGATGGTATATAGTCCTTGGATGTGGATGCTCCCTCGTCGGGCATAGCCTCCGAATGCCGCTGTGTTCCAACGAAAAAAGAAGATCAAGGCTGGCGAGCCTTGCGTATTTATACTCTCGGGCGTAAAAATCATGTTTCGACAGTTCTGTGCACGATTTAGTTTGTCAAGCGACCATTCACAGACTCGATTATTTTTCACACTTATTTTAATTATATTCGCAACATGCGAAGTCTTTTGCTAATTACTCGATGTTCATATGATCGGTAATTTTTTTATGTGTAATTGTATGTTAACAGTTTTTTTATACTTTAATTGTTCTTGGTTCTATTCATTTTTATTTACACTGTATTAATACGTATTATTTGTTTCGCACTAGATTTTTCATATGTGTGCGTCTTTATATTATTAATAACATGGCGTAATTTGCTGTCATATCTTACGCGCACTTACCACAATTTAAATAAATTACTTATTTAATTTACATTTATTCAGGAGTGACGCTATGCAGGAATCAACTGGCTTTACACACACATATAAAATAGACATGTGTACAAGCTCAGCTGAGTGTGGCGTGACCTTCCTGTGCCGACCTGCAAATTCGGTGTTCCCCTTCACTGTTTACTTACAGCTTTCAATATGCATTAATTCTAAATACTGACAATATTAATTATTTACTCTAATTTAGCAAGTTTTTAGAACTAATTGCAACAATGCACAGTAACGTACGCTGATGTACTGTTGCAATATACAGTATATATATGTATGTGTGTGTGTGTGTGTGTGTGTGTGTGTGTGTGTGTGTGTGTGTGTGTGTGTGTGTGTGTGTGTGTGTGCATTCACACTGTGAAGAACATATTAGGTACTGATTGGTTGTTTTTGGTAACAGAACAATGTCACCAGAGAATATGTGTTTGTGGCCGCTGCTGTGAAAGTGTGAGGAAAACAATTTAACACAAATCAAAACGTATTTTGGAAACTAAAACACCTTCTATGTTGCAGTGGTAACAAACTCCACTGTGTATGTGACATTTCAATCAACTTTTCTCCCCGTAAGGGAAACACGCTTCGCCGTTTTCGTAGTACATCGATACAGTTAATACTCTTTTTATATATCAAACTCTTCTGGGCTCCAGTACTTTTTTAACCGATAATTGAAATATATCTATGTACAGTTTGTATACATACTAAAACAAATTATCTAAAACGTAATATTATTTTATTTTGTGGACGACCACAAGTGACGGAGGTACGAAAATTATATAATACAATATTGTTAAGACGTGTGGAGTGATGAAAGGTGAGAAGAAGAATACACAACCTTTACAAGTGTTCAAAGGTTTGCTTTGGCTATATTCGACCATACTGCTTGCAACTATATAAATTAAAGTCTATTTTAAAGTGCTGTTGAGGTGCCGATATATTACAAATGCGATCAAACAAATGCTATTAAGCGTAATACTTAAGTGTAGATAGACCCGAGGAGACAGATAAGTGTAATAACAATTATTTTAAGCTAAATAAAATGTAACTTTAGCATATAGTGTTACACAGTGTGTAGCTGTATGGTAAGACAAAAACCGTGAAGTGAACAGTGAACCGCGTACACAATCCACAAGCCTATAAGACTGAGTACTGTGTGATTACCTATAATTTCTGTAATATAGTATAATTTGACTACGGGGCGCTTAAGACTTTAATAAAACAATTGTAAGGCAAAATATTTTGCACATTTGTAACGTGCGGAATAATATTCGTGTACAAATATTTATTTTTATTTCATAATTGTTATAGACTAAAACATTAAAATCTATACATCCAAATTTGACAGAAAACAGATCGCGATGTAATCAGGTGCACGGTGGGAACGATAATAATAATTATACGATAATACATACTCGTAACCATTTAAAGCTGTGCTGAGAATGAAAGGCGCAGGAGAAATACAGAAATAATGAGTGACCTAGCACGGAAGTGATGGAAGAGTAAAAACCATGTAATGCACCAGTATAATGTGTAGATAGTATAATCCGTAAGCTGTTCAAATTATGTAAATCGCTTTAACGTCTTGTGTATCAGTCAATTTTTTATCATGTACTCCATAAAAAATTCCTTTGTAGCCCACTATTTGCATACTCTTCTGGTCATTTTCTTAACATTAAATTCAGATATTCTTCACTTTACCTAATTACTACCCGATTATCTGCTAAGTTCTTGTTGTAATAATGTATGTGTCACTCCCAAGGCTCAACTACGATATCCAAAGTTTTAAAAACCTTCGGCACCATGTAGCCGTCCTGTAGAAAACCGTTTTTCGGTGGAGTTTTACAAACGCCTTATTACATATTTAATTATGTACTTTCATTACACAACTTGCAAAAATATCTTTTTAGAGTCAGGTCTTTCTTATTAGAGTCTTAAATTGCTGTAGCCATTTCCCTTGTTCCCCTAGTGCATCTTGAGTTTTCCCTCTTAAAGTATTAATTGTCCGAAATTTTGTCCCATCCACATTTCTCACTTAGCTTCCTTTGATTTATGTTTGTTACTGACACTTACTGTTAGAAGTACAATTTTAGTTACAGTTAATACCAAATTTGTATGTTTAATTTTATTTCACTATTGTCCCCATCTTCCCGTCTTGTTGAATATTTTAGTTTTTCCTTCTGCTGGAGTGCATGCTTCTGAGTTGGCAGCCACTCACTCTGTATCAGACACTGCAAGTACCCTGAGACACATCCGCAAGGATTTCAACATGGTATTTTCTCCTTACCTTATATATTTTACGATGATGGTTACCAAATGTTCATCCGTTTTAGGGGTAATTTCTCACCATAAAATCTAGAAATTGCTCTAATCTGTAATTGCATAAGCTCAAAGCTTGTACCGGCTGTCATTCTGAATATATATAAATTTGTTTAAACATCTATAAGCTTCGCCCATCATATCTCACTTGGATATTAGATTGGATATTTCCCGTCAGTGAGGTTTGACACCATAAGGTATTAGTAGTCCTCTCCGGTATATTGGAAGACTTAGGCCTATAATATAATTAGATTATAAATATAATCATATTTACACTATTCTGTTATTAAAAATATAATTAAAGTTTTATCAAACGTAACTAAATACACTTGTTGGTAAAGCAGACTTTATAAATTAAATGCAAACAAAAGTACTGACATAAAATTTTCTTTCCTATATGAATATCATGTGTCATAACCTTTTGTTTTAATATAAAACTATAAAAATCTAGACGTTTTGAGGTTTGCGTGTAAGATTTTCACATATTTAAGGGAAACCCTGTAAACACAGTTCCTCTAAAAGTTACAAAATTAAAGTTTCAAACAATAGTTTCAAACAACAAAATTTAACTGATTTTGCCTGCTTGGTTTTCTTAATTATATCAGTAGACGTATATTTTTTAAAAATAGGTAGAGCAAATTTAGGTTTATAGTTACTAATTTCCTAAACAAGCGTACGTTCTAACACTCACAAAGATACTGAAAACTAAACTTTTAATTAGAGAATAACGACCGCTCTGTCTGACTGGCTACGAATCACACACAATGGAACATATGTTACTGTGCTGCGCTACTTCAAGTCCGTTAGTTCTTATATACCACATGACCACGTTATTAATTTTCAACTCGGTTACAATTTAAAGTTATTCTGCAAAGTTGAACGACATGGATTAATATTGTTAATATTATATTTTTAATAAGCTAATTGTATATACACTTTTTAGTGGATTTAAAAGTTTTTATTTAGATTTATTTCCACACTGACTGACACTTTCACAATGCAGAATAGTTTAATATTATGAAATCATCAATATTTAGTTGTTGAGGTCGGACGTACGTATCATATTTGAATCCTCAATTAGCTTTAAAAATATTATATTTGAGTTCTGCTAGGGAAAAACGTAAGTTATGAATAATTTTCTTTGTTTCGGAAACTTACGTAACTACTTTTAAGTCATTTTTACGTATATGAATTACTTATAATATTTTTCTATAGAAGTGGACATTACGGGGAAAATAAGCGTTCTTCAACTATTGTGTGAGCAAGAAACCTTTTGATATCTTTAGCTAAAGAGGAAATGTATAAAACGTTTACTCATGTTCGGTATTATGGTTTTATAATCGTTTACCTACCGACATACAAAATTAAAAACAAAACAATTTTTCTCAAACATTTGAAATCGTTGCTAAGCAATTAATTCCTAGTACCATGAATGTAATAAAATTGTAAGCTTTAATCATTGGAATAAAGACACTGAAACAAAATTTGTTTGATTTTTCACATTTTAGCAATTATGTAACATTCGTAATACTATAGTAATAGAATAATTAAAATTCTTACTGTATAAATTTACGTTATTAGTAAACATGTTAATAACCATTTGAGGACTTTAAAAGTTAGTTTTAACACGAAAATATTTGAGTCATTATTCTTACAATGTTCTTAAGTGTTTCAGTAGACGGCTAGTATATCATTCCACCAAAATTGTGAGCTATTTGATCTATATGGAAGTTTAATGTGGGTCACGTAAGTTGTGAAGTATATAAAACAAAAATTAAAATTTATTGATAAAATATTTTTCAATCGCTTACGTTTTTGATATTGTTTTGATATATTTGATATTTTTGGTACACAGCCAAAATCAAAAGTAAATAAGAGGCGGAAAAGAAGTCATGCAGAGGTGTTCTCTTGCTTCTGTTTGTTTCGACGCAATACATTTCATATATTACAAGAAAACTCTAATTAATAATATTACTAATATAAGTTATAATAAATAACACAAAAAGACTGTGTTTTTGAAATTAGAATTTATCTTAAACCAAATAGTATGCTTTAAATGAACTCAGTTTTTGCGACAGTACATTGATAAAAGTTTACATTATTTAAAGGAGTTTTTCAGTGACGGGTTTGTAAGGATCGGTGAAAAAGAACACAAATTTTAACTTATTTGTGTCGACGTTTCGACAATATTTATTGTCATCATCAGGACAAATTGTTGGTGACACAACTGTTGAAAGTTTTGCAACAAAAACAACAGTTGCGTGTTTGGCGTCAGCAACAATTTGTCCTGACGGTGACAATAAACATTGTCGAAACGTCGACACAAATAAGTTAATGTTATTTTTGACCGATCCTCACAAACCTTCACTGAAAAATTCGTTGGGTGACGGTCACTATGAATTTAAGGAATTGATTAAAGGGGTGTAAGAATTATGCAAATATGCAAGAATGACACGAATTTTACATGCGATCAATTTTACTAAATGTGTAACCTTTTAAAATTATAAAAATTATAAAACAGGTGAAGCAGAAAGGCTTACAGTATAAATTTACAGAAAATATATTTTACAAATTTCCGTGATACGGCATACTTATGATTTACACCTATGAAGTAGTTTGCAACGTTGCACCAATTGTTTATATTCATTATGTATGTATAGTCTCCAGACCGCATTAATAATTGTAAATTTATATAAATATAAATACCTTATAGTCCGTCTTGCGGTCTTGTATATATACCTGATGATGAAAGTTTACTTTCGAAACATGTAGTGATACATATTGAAAAACTACAAGACCGCAAGACGGACTATAAGGTATTTATATTTATATAAATTTACAATTGTTTCTAATTTATCGACTGCTCGACTGCACCATTCTATTGTCATATTTAAAATTTTTCAATAATTCTTACTTTAATTTTAATTGAAATAAGAAGAACAAACCTACATGTTACAAGTTCACTTGTAATTATATTATTTAAAATGTGGTATTGAAATCCTATCAAATATCCGTAGAATCATTTTCCATGTTTCATTGTTTTACATTTTTTTACAGAAATTTTGGATGTTATAGCAAGAAGTTTTCAATAAATTTTAAGTATGACACAAACTGTTCTTTTAGCTAGGATGTACACAATTTTTCGCGTTAAAATCGTTGTTCTCTTACAACTTGTTTAATGATTTCAATTAATCTTTGTTCACATGAGCTTAATGGTCAGTCATTCATAATGAAAATGTTGTTCAAAACGAAAATATAATTCTAAGCGATTTGTTTTAATAATGAAGTCTTTAAAGGTAATTTTATGTCTTGTCAGCGTTACCTGCATCAAGGCAAAAATAAAAAACTACTTTTCCCACTGTTAATTTTTCCTCCGGTATACACTTCACGCACATCTAAGAAGTATAATAAGATTTGTAATCTACAGTGGAATTAAACCTTGGCTTCATTAGCTAGGGAAGGTTAGGCGCTCTGAAAACGGTGTGATAAACCGTATGCTGTGTACAGATAAGTAATACAACTTACTTATCTTCACTATAAACCATGCCAAGTGTGTGTGTGTGTGTGTGTGTGTGTGTATGTGTGTGTGTGTGTGTGTGTGTGTTAGAGAGAGAGTGAGAGAGACAGAGATAGATAGAGAGGGAGCGGGAGGGAGGAAGGGAGGGAGAGGGAGTGAGAGATCGTTTGTTCGTATGTGTTAAATTAAAATTTTACACACATGCACAGGTTACAAAGTAACATCGAGAGTGTTACTACAACTAACCAGGGGAGTGTAACCTAACCTAACGTACAACTAGATTCCCTTGTGTGGTCCACATACCCCATCTATTTCGAATTTGTTCTGGAAAATCAACAATACGAACAATTCCCTGAAGACTTTACGACTTACAAGTATGTCTAAAAAGGTTAACAGACATGGAACTTTACTACGCAACAAAATAATCTTTTTACTCTCTCCGCTGATGCTGATACCGAGAACGCCCAAAGGAATTTAGAATAGGGAATTTAGCACAGTAACTTAGAAACTAATATCTTAGCGTTTGTCTGTACAGGTAAACTTTTACAGTAACAATTAACAAAACGTGAAATAGTTTTCAATAATAGGCAAATAAAAAATTAAATTTTAAACTTATTTGTCAATAAGCAGGTAAGTATGGTTAACATATTCAGGCATGAAGTAAAGGACAAGGCGGGACCAGTGGAAACCACGTAAGAGAAAAGTAGCTACTATTGCAATTGATAATATAAGCCTTTTACCTCAATAATTGTCCACGCATGCATAAGCAGTGCCTGTGAACCATAATTTCAACGGGTGCTAATATACTGGCGCGGGGTATTTAAGTTGTTTTAAATGGCGTTTTCAGAATTCATGTTAAATGACTTAAAGTGAATCTTTCAACTAAACATTTGTTAAAGACTACAGGGCTGAGTCGCATTAACGGGAGTAATGATAAAACAATTGAGAAATGTATTTTAATGTTCTTACTTCAAATACAAAATGTTACACGCTAGCGCGCAAGTGTGTGTATGTTTCCTAGTTTCTGTAACCTATTGCAACTTACTGTCTCGATTTTTATTTTCTTTGTGAGTGTCTTAATTGTTAGCCTTGCAGATTAATATAAAACCCTTCTATTAGTTAGTTCAAAAAAAATTTACTGCTCTTAAATATTTAACAGGTATAAGGCAAGGTAGAAAAGCCACTACATTTTTGAAGTTGTTAAGAAACATCTATATAGAATTAGGATTATTTATAATTTATAATAGTATTGATCTCATGTATAATGTTGTGCATTATAAATACTCACCCGTCAAATACCTTTTATCCCGTGTATAGGAAGAGCTGGAAGCGCATTATAATACAGATAATTTTAAAACGAAGTCTATGTCATTAAAGTTACAAAACAACATACCCACTTCAGAAAATTACATCGTTTTAATATTACATATTTACTCTGTTACTGAATTTAATATCATTTTACTAAAATTCTAAGATAGGGAATATCAAGGTCAAACAAAATTAATGTAGCAAAGTTGTAAAGTACAGAAGATATGAAGTTTGAGTGATAAGTTTGTTTTATAATAAATGTAAATTATATAAAGGCAAAATCTATAGGTTGGTAACAGTAACCAAAATTTGTAGAAAAGAAGGGATGCCTTGTTTGTGAGTGAAATGTGTGTGAGGAAGAGAGAGAGAGAGAGAGAGAGAGAGAGAGAGAGAGAGAGAGAGAGAGAGAGTGTGGTTTAATTTTATAACAACAAAATGGCATGACTGAATATATATATTGTTTTTGTTACGGATGGTCGCCCTCCTTGTTTCTGACTATTATGATGCTCTCCTATCACTCAAAACAGGCTGACACTATTGTATTGCCTCTTAGAAAGACTGTGTAAACTTTCCGCCACTTGTTTGAAGTATGGAAACAAAAACAAGGTATAAACCCTAAACAATAACGGGAAGTGGCATCCAATATTTTGCTAGCGTTTCTTCGTCTTAGTCACAAACACTGTATCAACTTACGTAGAAACATCGACAACTGTAAGAACTGCGTTTAAAAATTTTATTCTGAACAGTCCTACTAAATTTTGTTAATTTATAATAAGGTTTGATAGTTTATCGATCTTCTTATATTACACAATATGATTTTTCTTATGATTGTTCCATTAATAAAATACGGATGTGGATTTGTTTATATAGAAATTATTAGACGCTACACTACTTGGATAAAAATTTGTTTATAATATGAATTTTTTATTCACATGTTTCCAGATTGACTTGGCAAGTTACTGTTTTCAGCAGCGAGGCTGAGGTTGAGGTTGAGGTTGTTTGTTTAAGTTGAGGTCATTTGGAGTTTTAAAATATTGAACTCGTAGGCTAAGTATTCACTAAAAATAATTTATCTTACACTTTAGTTAAATTTAATGTGGGAGTAAAAAACAAATTATATTATTAAAATTATTAAACAATTAATAGTATAAGAACAAAAATTACCTTTACTCTTACACATACTATTAATGAAGTTTAGCTGTTCAGTCAAAAAAAATGTTATCGCAGCATTTCCTTATTGTTGTATTTACTTAGTTACTGTTACGTTTCTGGCACTAACTGTTGATTCTATTTACTTAAAATATTTTGTAAAGTTACACTTTCCCAGTATCCTGTATAGATATAATTGTTACAGACATTAACAGTAAAGTATAAAGCACGTAGCTATTTATATAGAAGTTCAAACATTTTCTTCTCAATTTCTTATACCACTTAAAATGTTTTGATCCGCACATTAGTTTTATGTTGGCGGTAATTTTTCTTAACTACCTGACAAGCTGTTATAGGTTACACGTTAACGTTTTACTAAAAAAGAGATGTTTAAAGTAAAAATACTACACATTACATTTACGATATTACTTTTGTAGAAACCGATGGGAATTAGCAAAAGAATATATTTGATAGTAGGTTTCTGTTAGCCATTCCCTAGCGTATATTAGGAAAATGAAGTAAGTTATCAAAGTTTGTTTTTGGTTTAAAATTGCAATGGGAATTATACAATTTCTATAAATTTCCCTAAGGATATCCCTTACAGTAATGTTGTACGAAAGCTTGTAGGCTTACTCCTACATGTTTGATACAAGAATTGTTAGTTGGTATTACATACTCATAAGTTTGAGTGGTCGACCAAATCTGAATAGGTGCGCCCGTTGACGTTTGACGACCTCTTACAAGGGATATTTTATGATCTAACAATAAAGCATGTGCTTTGAAATAAGTCATCTATACATAAGAAAGAAGTCACAAGGCGGATTTGAAAAGGTTAGTTTGTCTACTCACCAAGTGACTTGGATACCGTTGTAAACATGAATACCTTTTACTCTGTCTTTCTGTCTCAGGTCTGCAAGAGAACTACAGTATTTGTTTATGTGTTTCAATGTAAGTGCTCCGCTACAAGTGCAGAATGGTCGTTTTTTCTTGTAGGATGTATGAAGACGTCATGTTTGTGTGCCCAATGCACAGCCTGATGATGCAAACGTGTTCCTGACGACTGCGATCACCCGCGGTTTGCTATTAACTAACTCTCTGTTTCTCTGCAGAAAGTTTGCTGTGCCGTGCGTTGCACATCTGCTACCACACATTAATAATGGTGCTTGTGGCAGCTATTACGGACGCTAGTTCTGGCTTAGTGTCGTATGGCAATCGCATCAACTCGCGGCATGTCCGCAGCGTTTCTCGCTGCAGCGTCAGCTTCTTCGTTACCTTCAATACTTACGTGACGCGGACACCTAAGAAAAGTAAAAGATGAACGAAAGTCTCCTAATGCTCCTGTAGTAACGGATCCATTGTGCCCAGGTTGTCCAAGGTTGTTAGAAAACTCAGTGAATCCGTACAGATAACAGCTTCCCTTTCACCTCGGTGTTGACACAAACGAAGTACACCGCGTATAGCTCTGCGGTGTTATACTTGTCCCCTTGGACAGTATCCAGGAGGCAGAGGCGCTCTCGATGACAAACGCACTAAACACTCCGCTTTCAGTCTTCGCCCCATCAGTGTACACAATGTTCCTCGACGTATACCTCCAGGAATGATCAAAATATAAGTTTCAGTTCAGTTCGGTGGTACAATTTCTTGCTCCTAAGCCAGGAGAGCACTTTGCACGGAACGTAAACCTGGACTATCGGCGCCGTGATGTTGTACCGGCGGGCTATTTCTAGCGCCCGAATGCCAGCTGATCTGGTGAACTTAGAACGGTGGTCGTATACTCTGCAAAGTCTGTTGTTCGCCAGCAACACGTGGTTTATATAAGTTGATAGTGCTAATATGTTTGCCAAATGTCTCAGCAACAGCAGTAGAACTCACCGATATAAAGACATCTCATCCCTGCTTCACAATATAAGCCTCATGCATGGCTAGTGCGGAACGCGCATGTGGCGTAGCGCTTCCTTGAGTTGTGAATAGGATCAAGTTTTTCAAGGACGGTCTCCTGACTGAAGAGTACGCCGCGCATCCGTAACGCATTTTGAATAACACCAACAAAATATATGAGCAATAAAACTTCTTTCTGCTCACATGTCCATGTTAATTGTCCGTTCAAAATTAGGCTCGGAAATTTGACTACGAGCCTATAGAGTAGCCGGAGACCGTAACGGGTAACGTATAATAATATGGTTACTATTATCGTGATAATAATATTAATAATAATAATTATTATTATTATTATTACTTATTTATATTATTGTATAGTAATGATGGTATTAACAATAACAAAAAATTTAAAAACAGGCAGTCATTGAGGACTGCCGACAGAAGTGAAAACTTAAAACTATGAAATAACAGTGTTTTTTTTTTGATATTCAAATTAATTGTAGTATCAAAAATTAAAATTTTTTGTAAATTAAAATCTTTAACATCAGTCTGGTTTTCACATCTATCGGCACTTCGAGCAACAATTATAAACATTTTTATATGGTTTACTTATTAATCAAAATATATGATGGGCTGAGCAAGTCCAGTACAAAATATAAATAAAACTTAATTGACATAATCCAAATTTCGATAATATAAGCTAATAAAAAAAAATAATTTTGAATTAGTAACCATATTTTCAAAATTCAACACACAAATCTAAAATTATTATAAACTTTTATAGAATTTTTAATTTTAAAATCCGCGGAAAAAATACTATCGAACAACTAGAAATTTGTTTTACCACGCTAGTAAGATAACTCCTAAGCCACTATGAAATACTCATTGCATGATGTATGGCAGAGGTCAAATATCAAAAATAAAAAATAAATAATATCACATTTTTAAACGGAAATATTGATACGAATATTGGAAATATTTGAAAATACATGCTTTGTTTATGTTATTCATTTTTCTATATAAAAATATTAACATATTTAGTACTCACTTTTGTACTGCACAGTGATCCTACATTTGAACATATAAAATAATGATCAAACTAAAACACAATTTAAACAATGCACAGTATACACACATTAAACTTTCCACGTAGTCAATTTAGCTTTACTTATATACATATACACAGCACTAATGTTACAATCTTACAATAATAAAATAACTATTAAAAATACGTACTTCGACATTAGATAGGACGAAAAACCCTAAGTTAACAGCCAGACGGACAAATAACAATTATGTAAATATCATATAATATAGTATAAGTAATTAATAAGAATAAAAATAATGTAAAATAGATCATAAGTATTGCGTTAATTTTTAATACGGAAAGCCGGAATCGCGCTAGGGATCGAACACGCGATAGCAAATTCGGCAGCGTAAGAAACTACAAAATAAAGTACGTAAACGATAAAAGTGTGTTAAATAGTATAAATAGTATTACAATTGTATAATATAATAGTATTACACACAGTATAATCTATACTTTCACTGCTGGCCACGCGCAACACGTCATACTTATAGCTACAGATATACTGTTAGCATTTGCATGTCGGTGACGCGAACTCATAAGATTTTACCCATCCAAAAATCGCGCTAGGGATCGAACACGCGATAGCAAATTCGGCAGTGTAAGAAACTCCAAAATAAAGTACGTAAACGATAAAAGTGTGTTAAATAGTATAAATAATAGTATTACACACAAGTATAATCTATACTTTCACTGCTGGCTAAGCGCAACACGTCATACTTATAGCTACAGATATACTGTTAACATTAGCATGCCGACATTATCATGTTGGCATTACCATGTCGGTGACGCGAACTCATAAGATTTTACCCATCCAAAAATCGCCCAACGTGCCTATAGAAGTTTTCACTTTAATAATAATAATAATAATATTCCTATCAACCACCAGGAATCCCATCATACACCCGAAATTACATTTTCGGTTCGTGGAGGGCGGTCAACAGCTGTCAATCCTTAGCTAGCTAATTTGGCACTGTTAATTGAGTTCGACAAGATTGCGTGTACCGGTTGAGAACACACTGTAACTAAAGGTGGGATCGATCGTGCTAATGGGTGGGTGACTCTACGTAAGCGAGTCGCGAAGAATGGCTTCAGAACACCAGGGCGCACTCTGTTGTAGTAGTTGTAATAGCTGCGGTAATCGAGCGCTCTGGCGCTGTGGCGTGTTATTTCCCCGGTACTCGTGAGAACTACATGCTCGTTTCATAATATAATTCTGGGGTTCAGAGATACTTTACCAACCTTCGTCTAGGAACACCCTGCACGGATAATGAAGAATAGAATGCATTACTACTTCGCCGATGCAGAAAGATTTGTATCATCCTCTACCAATGTGCCGGTGGTGCCAAAGTCTCTAGCTGTTAAACATAATTAAAGGTGACTTCGCAAAGTGAGTCTCTTCTTTATTGGAAAGACTGCCAATGGTTGCGTCAGATTAGTCGTATAGCACATCAGAAATGGAGCAGCCTGATTACTTGTGGGAAAAAATATTGTCATCTAAGTGTGCCATTGCTATTTTTCGTGCTGTTGCAACACATATCCCGTCAGACGTATCCCGCTCGCGGTGCCTCTACAAGCAGTAGCTATCACTTTATTACAGCCAATGAAGATGACGATCCTTTATGTATATTTGCCGGATTCTGCACGGTGAGCAGATCTATAGGATGTAGTCGAGCAGTTAGCATCTCCGTTGCTCTTTGTCGGGATTTTCAACGTCCGTGGACCCACTTGGGGTGATCATAAGGCAAACAGCGCTGGATTAAGAACTGAAGAACTATCGCTTAACAACACGCTTATCTTATTAAAAATAGACGCGACTACATATTATTTTAATACTCGTAGAACTATTTTGTCGGCTACCTTTTGACATGCATGCCAAGTGTTGCTTCACGTCTATCACGTAGAGTGTTCACTGTATACCAATGGCCGTGAACGAGTTTGCATTGCCAGACTGAGAACACTGACTTGACGTCCTGTTGCATCTTGCAAAGACATGAACGACCCTTCACCCCTTATGGCAGAGGACTTACAGTGAAACACATAATTGAAAACTGTAGTGCTCTTGCAGAACTACGGCAATGAAACAGATGAAAAGAAGACCTCGGAAATGAACAGATAGAGATAGAACTCCGTCCTTCCTAACAGCAACAAGATTATTGTATCAGACCTGAAACTATTATTTTTCGTCTTAGTATGTAGAAATTTCCACTTTTGTTGAGCAACTGGAAAGTAGATGAGAAGAAAGTATACAGTAGATAAATACTCCTGGTCGAGGTATTTTTACTAAAACCTTAGTTGTCGATTGCCCCCCTCTAGAAAATAACATTATTTTTCTTCTTGATAATTGTTTATCAATAAGAAAATGACTTTATATATTTGCTTGTTATTTAAGTACATAAAGACTTAATGTTTGATTTTGTAACGGTCCCGGATTACTCAGCCTAGGAGGTGGGTAGACAATAACTCAAAATATTATCCTCAAGTCACTTCAATAGGTAATCATTTGAGGGCGCCACCTAGTTTTCACACAGTGCTATATTACTACGACCATAACAAGTAAAAGGCCGACACTGCAAGATGATGACATGAGGAGAAAGTGAAGCCTGAGGGCTATCCAAATAAAAGAAAAAAAGAAGGCTCTATAATGACCATTATTTATATTTAACACCTTAGGGGTAGTGAGTAGGATTGGAAAATAATTATTAAATTGTAAACAACCAAACAAAATTCTTAAGATGTGAGTGAAACTGTGCTAAATTTTGGTCTGAACTATTTGTGAACTTAATTCTAAAATAAAACAAAATCCAGTTAAAATGATTATCTTAATGTACAACCACAGGTTTCGAATAACTGTCCTCAACATTATAGAGAGCCTGATTTATTACAAAATTATCAAACCGTATCAAAATATCAATTAGGCTTAACCATATAATAATTTAAGATCAAATATCTCAATAAAAGCGGGAAATATATAATACAATTTAGGTGTCAACCTCCAATATAGCTCTTAATAGGTTTTAATAGATTTTAACCAAATAACTAATTAGTTGTACAACCAACGACTCACACCTCAGATAACTTCCTTAAATTATTCCAAAAATTCTAATTACCATACCACTTATGGATCCTTATTCACGACAAACCATTACTCAAAATACATTGGGTGGCCACCACAACGCTGAAAGAATTAACATTAACAACACATACAAATACAATTAACATTTAATATACAGTTGGACAAATAAATTCATGAAGTCACAATATTTAACATATAAATAAATTAATGGAGTGGCAGTTAGACAGTTCCTCCACAAGCCGGAGTAGTCGAAGTTAGGTTGCCGCACTAACAAGGTTGCTACTCTTTGTCGGACGTAAGAACAGATCCCGCACTCCAGTAGACCGAGTATCAATATGGGAGTTCAATAATTCGAAGTGAGGTTAACTACTGAGTCCCGTTTTAGGGGAATTTTTAGATAAGTCACTGATACTAGATAACAATTCAGAAATGTTTTAGTAAAGATAAGATATAATGTCCGTTAGAATGATAATTTTCCACTTATCGGTTTGGAAAGCACCAGCCGTTGGCAACCAGGAATGTAAGACAACCACCCGGATCAGGCAGTCAGGCAGCAACTCCGGCAGTGAAGGTATAGGCACCAGGTAGATGTGATACCAAAGGACACAGCTCCCGGAAAAATGCCTGACCATTTTGAAAAGACACTAAAATCTAGATAGGCTAATTTATGCTACACCAAATAATTACAATAGTCATTAAATTGAAAACAAGAAAAATATTGCTAAAAGATGGATTAATGACATTCGTTTTAGGATACACATACAATATATTAAAAGTGTAGAGGCTATACATTCTTAGTATAGTCTAATAACTGACAATGTTGCCAAAAAGATGACGTTCTTTCTTTTGTTTAAAATATAGAATCCAAATCAATATTTTTTCCTCCTTTTATTAATTGTAAATATTGTTACAAATTATATTAAATGAGACTACTACTTTCGCCTCACACTGGAGTCGTCAATTTGTAACAGTAATAAATAAATGAGATGAGGTCTCGCGAGTAAACCATATAACAATTTGTGTTGAGATACGAGTTCTTATGCTCCACGTAGCATGCGCCAAATTTTAACAAATTCAATATATATGTATTAAAATTATTCAACCACACCGTTGTTGTTGTCAATCTGTAACCATTAATATGATATGTTGAACGGCTAATTATTTTGTATTCTGCCGCTCGCTCCCACTATACGTGCAGTTCCAATGACGTCACCCACAGTTGCCAACCGTTGTTGTGTCCGCTGTGCTATGTTAATTTATTTTTTAAATGAAACAGCAATAATAATGACGCAAATATAATACCAAACATATATCTTTATAGAAACCATTTATTCAGTGAAGCATTGGTTAATTATTTCTTGTTTTCCTTTTATGGTAATTACAATTGTGGCAAAATTATGCGTCTTCTTTACCAGTTGGTACAGTAGTTGTAAATATTATTCAGTAGTCAGCCAGGCCAAAATAATGACGACGTTTATTATTTGTATTGAAACAAATTATCTCAGGGCGTATCTGGTTCGGGGATTACGTTTAAACAAATAATACTATTCTTTAAATCAAAATACAAATTTCACAGTACAAGGATATTACCAGGTTTTGGTATGTAAAGTGCAACTTGGCCGTAGTGTATTGGTTGCTTGTTATTAGAGGTTATGACCAGTTTATGTGCTTATTAGTTATCGTTAAAGGTTCTCATGGTGTTCAAAAAGGTGTAAAGCTCAATTCGTGTTATTTGTGAGTGTTCTTTATTGTTGGTGTGATATAGTGTCTGTAGTTTTCTTTGTTTAAATACTTAGAAAGTCGTGTACAAAAATGTTGGTTTTGACACATAAGATAATAAATTGTTCAAATTCACCAGATCCTCTTCTTTAAATGATTCTAGGACGAAGATAGGGTCCACGTCTTCTTCAGTTCTTCTCCCTGGATCTCAATTCTTCTATATTAAATGCTGGATACTCCTCTCTTGATTATAATATTTTTTATTATGTACATCGATTTGTTTTACTAAGTCTGGTACGTGTTTTCACAGTTTAAAGTATAATTATATAAGACGTTTTACTAACGCGTCTGTATTCTATGACCGTTGTTAAAAAAGTCCTATTTTATTTATCTGAAATTTTTGGTTGGTAAGGTAAAACTTGAAATCTGGTTGGTTGATTCAGATATACATTGTCATACAAATTCATTATTTCAATGTTTCAATTTGGTCAAAACTTTTAAATTAGTATAACTTTTCTGTACTGATTGGGAATTTTAAACTACTAGCATCATTATTTTGGTCTTTACATTTGTGACATATAGACACTAAACATGCCTACTTTTACTTAAGAAATACAGATGTTACATTTTTGCAATTTGAATTTTTCTTAAATAACTTAAAACGGATTATTTTGATTCTAGATTTGTTGTGTATACCAATAACTATAAATCTATTCATTCTTCAACATTTGTTTTACAAAATTCTAACAGTATTTCCTAAAATTTACAAAAGTTGGTTTTACATGGCTTCATACAGTTTGCCATCCACGAAAACATTTGCTAATTCATTTATTTGTTCAAAAAATGTGATTACCCTTATAGAACTACTGCCTGTTTTGTTAGTTTTACTATTTCTTATTAATTTATAATGGTTTGTTACTTCACTGGCTATTCTGATAATAGTTTGTTTATTTTAACATTGGCTTAAAAAATTGTATATAAAATATTAAGTATTATGACTTATATACGTAATTATAATAACAAAATTGGTAATTACTCACTATATATTGTGATTTACATTATTTATAATAAGAGTATCAGGATATGCTAAAAATCATATTCGGCTTTCTAGGCCTACTCAAATCTGATTACATGACACTATACTTTTCCTTATTATACAAACATTACTTCATTACCTGATTATATAAGTAACTACAATTGTTCCTGATTATCCAGTTGAACCTTTGTGATAGTTGTACTAACAAAATTAAGAATATGTGATTACTAATAACATAATTACCTTTACTTGGCATCACAGCCTATAGTCTTGTAGGCATTAATTCCTTTCCTACTATGTACAGTTCTTATTATTAATCACAGACAATTATTGTAAATTGTTCTTGATAGTCTACTTCAACCTTCACTAACATACACATAACATCTCCTTTCAATCCATTTTACTTTGATAATTAATTAATCCTTACAAATCACCTTCACATTGTTCACTCTAATGTGAATGTGCTATTAATCATTGTTTGTATTACAATTAATGGTATCTTTTTCCCTTGAACATACCTCAATAGGTATAAGGAATAAGGAAAATTAACAACTATTATTAAAATTGTTAACTACACAATTTATATCAGAACCTGACTTGGGATAACTGCTTTTTAAACACTTTGTTTATTATTGTTTTTACTTTGTATTTGTTATTAATATATGCTGATGATTATTCTGCTCACCTTAATTAGTATTAATACTGGGTATTAATCTCCCCAGTCCTGTCTGAGTGATTAACACTTACTATAATTCACTTGTTTATGCACTTTGTCACTGATTGTTTTTGTTTCACTGATATATAATATGCAGCTACTTCCTTATTCATTAAAATACATTTAATACTATAATACATTGTATTGTATTTCTACTTGTCACATTCATTGTTTTTGTGTTTGGTTTACATTTTTATTGTCATTAAGAGAACTAATTAATCTATATAGTCTGTTCTGTTCGATTAATTATTGCTAACTTTTCCCTTATCACTTCACTCTTGTTATAAAATATTATTTACAGTATTATCTTATAAACTATGGTACATTAGTCTTTCTTTACTTTCTGTAGTGTACTTCATGGTTTATTATTCATTATTCTCTTGACAACAGTATGTCCACTATTCATTACAATTAGTTGCATGTTTCATGTATGTATAACAATGGTTTGGTTATATTATTTCATTATATCATTCAAATTAATAACTTACTAATATTTATTTTTACATTGTATTGTATTTTTGGGCCTATTATCCCTCAATTTGTATTTTGATTATCTTTATATTTTGATACATTTAATGGAACCATTTGTTTCCTTATAGTATTGGTACATAAGCTGTCTGTCTTTATAAGTATTATTTTGTCATTATTTGAAGTTCATGTCATAATCGGGGTATTTTACATCACTTTGCCTAATCATTAATTTGGGTACGGTCAGTTGTAGTACTAGTCAGTCTGAAATAGTTATTCGTTCATCTTCACTATCATCTTGAAAGATATTTTTCTTCTTGTTTAGTCTCTTATCCATGGTCTTCATTAAATCTGGTACGATATCAAGTTGTTCCAAATGTAATGTTACAATATATATATATATATATATATATATTGTAATATAAAATATATTACAAATATAAAAATAAAATATATAAAAATATGTATGTGTAGGTTTGCGATAACAGTGTATTATTGTGCTCTCCTTTTAGCCCCACTAGTTAGGCTAGTCAATTTGTAATATAATTTCAAATGTAATAATAAATAAAATATAAAGATATTTTATGATAATAATTGTGTATGTTGTCTGGATCTCGGTATTGAACTCCCCGATGATACAGCTCCACTTTGAATTCACCAAATACAAAGAATAGATTTAATATGAATATGTTATAACTCGGTGTGATTGATTGATAAATAACAAATAAATCAAACTTTATAAATTGTGAAAATATTTTTTCTTTTTCTTGTATTGAGTTTTGATTCAATTATTTAATTTAATTAATTAATAATTATTTAATTAATTAATTGAGTTTGTAATTTCCTTATATATCTATTCTCTCACTGTAAATTATGTTTTTGTTTAATAAAAAATAATAGTAACATTAATTACAGAAATAAAAACAATGCTGGTAACTGAGTAATAATTTGCGTTTATTAACATTCAAAATTATGCGCCAGTCAAACTGCGCATGTCCCAGGCATTGGCTAATATTTGCTACAGTCGGTAGTGAAAAAAATCAACAAATATATTTTTACAAGGTTAAATTTGTGGTTCTTTTAACGAGTCGAAATGGTCAGAGGGCAAGGAACAAGATACATTTAACAGGTATTCTTAAACTAAATGGTAATAGCTGAAATAGAACAAAATTATTATTACAATTGTCAATTAGAAAAAAATTGAATTGCGAACCGAGTCGAAGAAATGACGTCACTCCCTTCAGCAGGCACTGCACCGTCTTTGTGAGAAATCCAGTAATGGCCGCCGTCTACTCGATTTTAACTGCGATGCTGTTGGAATTGAGTGATCTTCTCCCACAGAAATAAAACGATGTTCCCTTTTCTGCGAAGTGGTGTTGGTCAAGGAATATAGTGTATAATGTCCTCTCGTCGTCTGCGATGTCGATTTCTTGATGGATTTCTTGTGTTGTGTCCGGTGTTCAAATATGTGTGTTGGTTTTCTGTGAATTCGGTCCAAAATTTGTTCAAAATGGCTGTCGATTTCTTGTGTTGAGTTTTATGGTGTTATTACTGTGTTTTGGAAGTTTGTGAAGTGTTAGAAATTGATAGTTAAGGTTATTTCACTTTTTAGATCATCTCCGTTACACGCCACATAACCACACTTGGTTTTATACAAATTATTTTGTTTTCAGTACTCCGCTAACACATTTCCAACTATTCCGCTTTACGATTAACAATAGACTAATAGACTAATAGACGCAACGTCGTCGTTTTAGAGTAATTTGTGCTATGTCTTTTTCCTCTTCATATTGTTTAACTATAAAAATATCTGTCTAAGACTTGTTTCACCATCTAACTATACATAATAAGTTTTCTTATTTTTTACTGTATTTCAAATATTTCTTAATTTTACATGAATCTAACTATTCAGTAATATTGATTAGTTAATTTTACATCTTTTGATATATAGCTGGGTTGGTTTCAAGCTCATTTAAGCCCAAAAATTACAATTTTATATGATGATTGTATGCCTCATATTTTGTACAAATTCAGTGTTATAAAGGTTTTTATTTGTTTTTTCTTATAATATTTCCATGGAATATACTTAATAATTCCGTGACTACTTTGTTGTTAATAATTTGGTTGTTAAAACATTTCAATATTGATTAATTTGCTCTTCGTATTGTTTAAATTAGCAGCCATCCTTACTTTTCTTTTATAAAATTGCTAAACTGCTATAATTGTTTTTATTATTTAGACAAAGCTTTCCGTCATTACTGACATCTTCAGGTCTTAAACAACCTCGACAACTTGGTTGTTTAAGACCTGAAGATGTCAGTAATGACGAAAAGCTTTGTCTAAATAATAAAAACAATTATAGCAGTTTAGCAATTTTATAAAAGAAAAGATTAATTTGCTGTTTAGTCTGATTTGATTACTATTATAGGCCTATCATTATCTGTTTCCAAAAGAAGTTAATTTCCTTTCCTTTGTCATTCTATTTGCTATTAACTGTATCTGTATTAATTATATTTTCAATTTCTGTATTGTATGTATTGAATTCTATTCCTATTACATAGATTGATTCTCTGATAGATAATTTTTTGGTTTATATGCCAGTCTGTGTTTACTAAAATGGTGTCTTAGCTGGTCTGTTTGTACATTATACATGGTTTACTGTTTTGAATAAAATTATTACATTTTTATGTCCTACTTGCCTCTCTGCCTTAACAAACTTGAAAATTAGTTAACATTAATTTTAACACAACAGAACATCTTATTATCTACTATTTTTCATATATCACTTAATTTTAACAAAAACATCTTATTCCTATTATTTTTAACTGTATCATCAAATGATAACAAAATATCTTATCCTTATTATTACCTAGACATAATTTAATTAGAAAATAAAAAACTCCTATTACTAGTAATACTGTCAGTCATTAACTGTCTTTTGTATTTATGTTTCTTTTGAAAACAATTCAACTGTGATTAAAAAACATCTTGTATCTATTATCACCTTATATCTAAAATATTATCTAATTAACAATAAATAACAAACATCTTATTATTAGTTATACCCTCAGTTATGAACTGTCCTCTGGTATTTTTGTCCTTCTCACAATTTACTTAACTGTAATTAAAGAAAACATTTTATGGGTAATAGTATTTCTTATATCTAATTTAAAAAACTCTTATTACTGATAACGTTGTCAGTCCTTAGACTGTCTTCGATTCCAATGGTTTTACTAGTATTATTCTACACTCATGATAGTCTTTTTATAATATTTACACTTCATTGAATATTTTTTCATCGATTTTTTAGCTATGTTTCTCACTACACTCACTGTAGTTTCTTATTTTTGTTACCTCACTTCACTTTATTGGGTTCTACACTATGGTAGTCTTTTGAGTGGGTTCTACACTATGGTAGTCTCTTTTGATATATTTTTTATATCACACTTTATTAGAATGTGTCCTTTATTTTGGGCTACACTAATAGCAGTCTATTTTAATAGTTTTTTGTATCACACTTTATTATAAGGTGTCCTTTATTTTGGGCTACACTAATAGTAACTGTTTTAACAGACTGTAGTCTGTTTTAATAGATTTTTGACATATTATTCTTACAACTAATATACAATTTGGGTTTTCTGGGATTGTATCTTGTAACTTGTTCTGGGTCTACATATATCAGTTTTAATTTTGTTTCATGGTATTTATTACATGACTATCATTTTGTTTTGGCATATCTCTTCCTGTTTCTGGTCTCTTCGTGGGAATCTTGATATGTTTTGTCCCTCTTCTTAATATTACATTAGTAGTTTCTGGTCTTGTGCTTTCTCTGCATCTTGACCTTATTATTATTATTCCCTTATTAATATGGTTTCATCCTTTTATATGGTCCTTCCCTTTTTATACTGCTTCCCCAATCTACTGGGTATACTGCTGGTTTAACTGGTTTTTACATATTAAGTTATTTTAATCAATGGGTTTCTTTGTTATTTTTTCATTTTTATTAACATTTTATTGACTTAATATACAGTTTCTAGTGTAATCCTTAAAACAATTTATTCTTCTCACTCACTATGGAACTTTTTCCTTTATTTATGTTGCATTAGGTCAAATGTTTAGCGTGATAATTTTGTTATGTTACAATATATATATATATATATATATTTCATTTAATATTTACACTAAATTTTCCTCAAGATGTTTTTTCTATTAGGAACATGTTTCGAGAGTTCCTGTAGGAAACATGTTCCTAATAGAAAAAACATCTTGAGGTAAATTTAGTATAAATATTAAATGTATTATATACATCAAGAAACGGACTGTAGCAGAAAGTGATTGAAATATATATATATATATATATATATATATATATATATATATATATTTATTTTTAACAAAGATGTTCATTTTTTTAACTATCAAGAAATAATTTTACACCGATTATCAGACTAAACAATCAGTTACATATATGAACATATAAAACAATTTATCCCAACATATCTAACACGTAATACATTTGTAGGCAATTACCCTACTAAAACTCATACAAATGGCTTGATGGCTTTAAAATATGTTGGTACAAAGTATCAAAATGATTGCTATGCCCTTTACTATAGGTTAAAATTATTATTTTCCAAAGCATACTGGGACTAACTTGTCTGGTTGATAGACTTGAAATAACAGGTGTACTGACAAAAAATTTAGTTATCTACTCACACGAATATATTCTATGGTTATTATTATTATGAAGTTACATAATCTGTGAAATTTGATTTCAGAAATTTATGAACAAATAAAATATCTCACCTTAACCAAATGGAACATTGGATTAGGTGGGAGCAGTGCAAAAGTAAGGGTCTGGTGTGGTGATTTCCATTGGCAGCTAACTCACACTGAACTATCCAGAACATCTAGGCACCAGTAGGGTTGAAAGGTGTTCAGCCGATCATGCCTCACTTGGCTTGCAGTGATGAACAATAAGCGACAGGAAAAGTAAAGCAAAATTCTTGTTTGCCCAGTTGGAGCTGCAGCATTGTTATCCCAACTGATAAGCTTATCAACAGGTTGATCAGGCCTGTGTGCCGTCTCGAGTTGAATTCAACTTACTTCTCAGTCTTAATTGTTGGTTATTAAAATTAAGAACACTACAATTTACTTTCAAGAAGTTACCAATGTAATAAATGTTTGTTTGCTCAACTTATTGGTAATATATGAAAGACTTTTTAAGTAACAGAAATCTAGAGAATATTATTTAAACATTCCAATCACCAGACTTAAAGCTTTCTACCTGTACTTAGTATACAACTCTCCCAAACACGTGTACCTGTGTGTTTACAAATCAAAGGCGTATGAATATTCAGACTAGTGCTCGGTCTCAATTAGTGTGGCAGCAGAGACAAAGTTAATTATGTACGCGATACTCGGTCTTTCTTGCGAAATACAGTATACAACACTGCTTACAGTAGGGTATACTGAGCATCAGAACACGCTGTAATATTCAATGTGTAAATGTGGAGATGCTACTTACTACGTCCTAAGTGCAAATTTGAGAGTAAACGTTCTATATCGGTATCCGAAAGAGGTCTTTGACAGCGTTTCCATGCAGCCTGAATGCTTTGCAACAGTACACTATCCAATAATAAAAAGTGTTAACGTGATTTGGCATCATGATTCTGACCCTTATAGGACAGTATTTAATAACTTTATAGATACCGTTTTTGTACTATTAAAATTATTGAATATGACAATATGGTTTTGATAAACTTTGAATTAGAACTCCCAAATTAGAACATTACTATTCAACCTATACAGTATTGATCCAAGGAGACTCATACTGTAAATTATAAAATCTTACGAAGCAGGTAAACATTAACAAAAACATTCTAGGCAGAATTTTAAAGCTACTATAAAGCAGGAGTCAGGTTACTACCAGCAGAAAGAATAAAATATTTTCATCTATTAAAACTGCAATTTTGAAAGTCAGTGGGTTATTTCACTACTTTTACAAGTGTAAATATTTTTATGGTGCAGAGAATGGTACATTTTTGTCTAAAAGATATTTAATAGGTTTATATAGAATTCCTGATCTGACTGATTTCTTAGTTCTGAATGGATTAGATATCAAATAAGATTCACTTAGTATTCGTAAATCGCTCAGTATTTAAGAATGCTGTGAGCTGACATTTGATGATTCACCTTTAATGTTAAGACTTAATATAACAGGAAATACTAAAACAGTAATTCCTTACATCATCATTGACAAATTACTAGACAGACTAGAACACACTTAGAAAACTTGAACAAGAATTGAGTTCAGTGTTCCACTAAATGTAACTGTAAAAATTTAACCACCACATAGACTACCGAAAGCTAAAGAATACTAAAACGGTAGATACAGCCACTTACAGAGAAGACAAGTTTAGTAAAGACTGAAACATCTACCGCCTTCTTCAGATAACCGAGAGATAGCAACTGTACGGAGTATTCCCTCTGGTAAGGTAAAACGGTTTAAAATAACCTAACCCTAATCAACACACTCAAAACTGTTGGCACATGGTCAAGGAAAGATATTAAGAAGCTTAAACGTTTGCTCAATATTTAATTAATACGTTTTAAAAATATCGGGTTGCCGTTAACGAAATTCCCCTAGAAGTGAATTATATGGAACATAGGATTTTTGAATCGTAACTCCTAATGACTTTCTCAGTGAGACCAAAAACAAAAAATGTGTTTCCATGAAAGGCATCAGGCTATGATTTAATAACTGGAAAGATACTCACTGAATTACAAAGTAAGGGAATAACAAAATTGACACCCTTAGATTAATGCTTCATGCACATACATACTTTAACATATACTGATGCAGTGCAAATTTCTTGTGGTGATCACGTTAAACGTGGCAAAATCACAAACGAAAGTCATCATGGAGACCTGTTTTCTTGTTGTCACTTAGATCTAATTTGCTTGTAAAACTGGCTTTCAAACGTTACACATCAATCATAATAATAAGAACATCCATCTGAGGACAGGTTGTCAGCGGCTCTCCATCACCGTGCCATGTGGGTTGTCAGTGGCTGCCATGAGCGGAAGTTTTTTATAGACAACTGCATCAAGTAAACGAGTTCTGGAATAAAAGAGATAGAAAAATGAAAAAAGACCACCCAAAGTGAAAAAAATCGACATTCCGAGATAAAACTAACTGACTGCGTTAAGATGAGATTTAATGCACACAAATTGCAGACGAAAAATGAGCTCTGAATCGCTGCTGAATACCAGAAAACGCTTCAGACATAACAGAAGCCGCGACGTTTGACAAACGAGTTTTGAACTGCATCCTAATCTTTTTTACAATTTCAATGACATGCTCCGAAAGTACCCTAACGGAACGGTCGGTACTGACACATGAGAAGCTTAAAATCTTTCCTGCACTATACCCCTATCCTACCTAAATATCGTGGTTAACTGATATTTTGTTGAGCAGTCAGACGTTTCGTCTATTATTATCGGAATGAAATCAGTTGCATTTATTCTATTTTTTATTTTATTAAATATCACCTCTGTCACGGTATTAATTAAGTCGTTATGTATTAAACTGGAAAAAACTAGTAAAAACGGTAGCCTCATCGAAGTGTTGAACTAATAATGGGTCGTGAGAAAAAAACAAAGAAACAAGTTTTCTGTAGATACGTTGATTGTTAGATGATTCAGATGCATCATAACCCCGAAAACGTAATTCCTCTTTGGCCATAAAACAGCTAATATCAATGAAACGTTTAAGGATGAGTCGTTTTTGACACTTTTTTGTTACACCTAATAGTTTCTATTTTTCGTTGGGTATCAAGTTGAGCGTCTATTTAAGTTTTACCGAAATCTTTAAACTTTAAAAAAGCTCTGAAATGACATTTTGATTTTTAATGTCGGTTGTTCGCATTAATAAATTTGTTGAGGTTAGTGTAGCCTTTGTTTAACGGAACCTTTGTACAGTGATTACGTACAAATGGCAGTAAATCTAATGCCAAAGGCAAACAGGAAACCATAACAACAACCATTGAAATGTAGGAAGGCTGAGCATATTTACCCAGGGCAGTATTTTGTAAATAATTGGTGTAAGAAGATTATGACGAACGGTTTTAAACATTCTATACGCTATTATGCGACCCACCACGAAAACTGTTCCGAAGATAATACTGTAGAAGCACGTGCCAACATATGGTCACGTAAAGAAAATAATTACGAATCAAGCGAAACAATTTAGGAATAGGCTATATATTCTGAGACGTTAATGCAGCAAGGAATCAAACCCATGCTCACATCAATTAGATATCCTCAGGGTAACCTTGCCAAACGTGTTAATAAAGAATTGGGCAGGTATATGCGTATATGTTGTCATGATCAGCATAAAAAATGGGTTGAATAATTGCAGTTCTTTAAAAAATCTATCAGTGAAAATTATAGTAAAGCTCTTGGATATCTACCGACTGAACTGGGCAACTAGATTTTCTAAGATCTTCGTTAGTAAACCTGAAAATCAGAATCTACCTATACCTATGAGCCAAAAATTAGATAACGCAAGAAACAGAATAAAAGATAAAGGTATGAAAAGGATAGAGAGATTCAATCAAACACACAAGTCGGTGGAATTTAAAGTTGGAGATATAGTACTGATACGAAGTAATCCAGTAGGGAAGAAAATATACAACACCGCCAAAAAGACCTTTAGATTATACGGAGGTCCCTATGTTCTGCAAACAAGAATGGGAGCACAAACGTTTATTGTATATGGTAACTCGCTGCATAACCGTGCTTCGCTACGGTGATTATCAGAAAAAAAGAATGTAAAATCAGAATATAGAAATAGATTATTTGTGAAGTTTAGATACCGGTATTTTCAAACTAAGAGAAATTATTTAATCTATTTAAGCTGGATTAATTTGAAGATGATCAAGCTTGAAGATGATCAATTTGATTAAGCTTGATCAATAAACTATTAAAGCTTGAAAATTAATGAGTTCTTACAAATGATGCTGTATTATTTAGTTAGAGAGGGAAGCTAAGTTTCTGTTAGAGATTAAGACAGAGCTTTATTGTAAGTCTAACGACTATAATATAGATGGGCTTGACCCCTTTGATCCCACCACCACCCCTGGTTTTTTGATCTACGTAGACAGGCTAATAACTTGCTTAGCATATACTTTCAGTTGCTCCCTCAGATTAAGTGCTCAGGACCTCCCTTTAAACACATTCCTGGTTTTGCTCTCTGGCTGAAGGATGACCCAGGCTGTCAGGTGAACTGACTCTGGAGAACGACACGTACAACTGGTCATGGGAGGAATAGTCACTCCTCAGATCCACACCAGCCACTATCAAACTCTGCCCCGTGCCTTATTTATGGTCATGGCGTCCTGTAGGAAGGATACAACTAAAGAAGCGGCATTATCAGTGTTGAGGTTTTCACGTTTATTCGCGGATAGGCGTTAAAGCTTTCAAAACTCTTTCTTGGTGAGCACCCAGAAGCCAAGAGGAATATATGTGCCGAACTTAGAACTCAAAATAAACTCACAACGCCACATAGCAAGGAATAGAGGGACATGGTGAACTGTTTCGCGCCTCCTCGTTTTTTTAGGTTAGATGAAAAAAATACTGTTTATTAACTCCCCAAAAGCCTAAAGTAATGTAAAAAAAAACATAAGACTTCCAGGAAGCGTAAAGTTGAAAAAAGCTGCATTATCGGAGTCACAATTTTTAGCGGTTAGGCGTTAAAGTATTCAAAACCCTTTCTTAGCGAGCACCTAGACGGCAAGAGGAACATACGTGCCGAATTTCAAGTTTGTAGGCTTTATACTTATGGAGATTTCGTGATGATTGGGTGTATAAATAAGTGAGTGGTATTTCGCTTTTATATTTGTAGATATAGATAGGCCTACATATAGGTGCTGTGTTTACCAGCATTGAACATTTGTAGTACAATCGAAGCAGGATTTATTTGGTTTGCTTGAACGGTTTTCATATGTAACTGGCCAAAGAGTGTCTCCGTACCCTGTTCGGAATGTATGTGCCGATCTTATAACTGAAAATAAACCCTCAGCGCCACATAGCAATGAATAGGGGGATAGGTAGAACTGTGTCGCGATTATTTTCGAACCTCCTTGTGGTTTAGGTTAGATGAAAAACAATACTGTTTAGTAACTCCCCAAAACCCTAAAGCAAAGTAAAAAATTAGACTTCCAGGAAGCGTACAGTTGAAAAAAAGCTGCTTTATCGGTGTCACAGTTTTTCGCGTTTATTCGCGGTTAGGCGTTAAAGTTTTCAAAACCCTATTTTAGCGAGCACCTAGAAGCCAAGAGGAACATACTTGCCGAATTTCAAATTTGTAGGCTTTATAGTTAGGGAGATTTCGTGATTAGTGTGTGTATGAATATGAGTGGTATTTCGCTTTTATATATATATAGATGAAAGACAAAAAGAAGTTAGCAAATATTATGCCTCATCGATAAGAAAATATTTTCAGTAGGTGCAATAATAACAAGCGCCGTTTCACTCGGAGAAGAGAAAAAGTATTACCTTCCTAAGAAGAAAGAGAGAAAGAACCTGAAAGGACATCAAAGTAAAAAAAAGTAAGGTATCTAGTGTGTGTCTTGACTCGCAACAATGACACGATATGTTTCCTACTGTTATGTCTGATATGTACGGGTGATATTTTGTCGTCCACCGCAAAGGGAACGTTTAGTACGTATCGTTGAATTATGTACTTTTATAAGGAGTAGTTTTAAAAACAATTGTAATATATACAATATGATGTAGTTGTACTATTAGAGTACACATATGAAGACGTAAATATAATTTGAATAACATTCAAATTCATTTTATTTAAATCCAACTGGGGACTATATGGAATAATACATATACTTGCATATTTACCCAGGGCAGTATTTTGTAAATAATTATTGTAAGAAGATTATTACGAATAGTTTTAAATACTTTGTGCGTGAAAGTACAGGGGTGTGCAGGCGAGAACCCGTTGAAAGTGTACACTTGCCCGATAGTGTAAACTATCGTTTGTGTGTGTGTGTGTGAAACATTACAACCTGCATTGTACAACGTTAGGTAAAATACGTATGAATTGTTTGGTTTTTATTATTAAATCAGTTATTGACAGGAATGATATAAATTAGTAAATACATTTTGAGCCTGTCACCAAAGATATATTTTATTACAATTATAAAAACCACCGTTAAAATAGAGACATTAAACGCGGATGGTGATGCAATATTTTTGCAGAAAAGTGGAATACTAAAGTCGTCATAACAATTAATATTATTTACTATCATAATCAACTAGAAATTAACGAGCGTTTTATTTGTAAATGACGAGTAACAAATTACAAAGACAATGCAAACACTAGCTTAAAGATAAAGTTTACGTGATCGCAAAAACGGACTAAAAAGTGATGAGTAAAAAAGGACGCTACGCTCGAATTGACAAAATGTAACGTGTCGAAAACAATACCTGACATGTCAGTTTTCCGTCTACTATAAACACCTCCGTCAATTTTTAGCGAGGTTAGACTCAAGATATCTTCACAGGAAGACACTGTATCCAGTTGGAAATCGTCAAACTCAAATTTCATACGCCATCACAGTCCGTCTGCTGATTGACTTGAACATCACCATCATCACCAGCATCACCATTATCTGCCATACACCACGATCGATGTAGGAACACAGGACCATCATAAACAACAGGCTATATAATACCAAGGAGTCATCAGCATCATCATTATCATCATCGTCATTGTCATCGTTCAGGTGACGCTCACACACACACACACACACACACACACACACACACACACACACACACACACACACACACACACACACACACACCTACACACGCTACAGTAACTTCGACAAAACGCAGGTGACAAATTAACAATTATATTTTTGTGATTAAACAAAGAACTCATAAAGAACATAATATGAGATAATGAAGTAATATATAGTCTTAATTGCAAATAATGTAAATATTCAAAGTAAAAGACCCAATTGTGAGTTGGTAATAAGATAATAATTTTATTCTGTTTAATTTTACAAATTGGGGTTGTCATTATAAATCGCAAATATTCTTAAATTAAGTGTTATTTTTTATTAAAAGATTAATATCAACATTTCAAATTCATTTTAGTAAAATTAATATTATTTTTATCAATGAGTTGATATTTTAATAACGATTCAAAATATCCATGAAATATAAAAGAATTTTTTAATTTGTTCATCACATATGTTTAGATATTTAAGACTATATGTTAATAATGTGTGCTGAATGTTATGTTTTCAGAGTGCAACCTTATAAAAGATAATATTTTGGATTTAATAATTTTAAATTAATTTTAATATACAATTAATTTTCATTGCAATATTTAATACACCGCTGAATGATTCTTTTACTATATTTTAATTAATTATTTCATGTCATCAACGTCTCACTCCTCTTTTTAAAAATACGTTTATTGTGGAACCACATACTATACTTAACGGAAAGAACATAAAAAAATCCTACGACCTGGCTGGTGTTTAACACTTTATAGTTGCGTTGGGTGCATCGACAAAAGTGTATTCATTTTATAACACATGTAACGTTGCTATGTGCGTGTGTGTGTGTAGCAACGAAACATTCCAGCGGAATGTCATTACGAAAGTCTTTATAAATGGATATGAGTTCTGTAACACATTCTCAGACGTTCATAGACTAGATTTTATTCACTAACTGATTTTATTAATTTTTTGTTAATTAGGTGTAAGTTTTGAATTAAAATATGGGTAACGAAGTGAGTCATGTCAAAATACCTATAATTGTGTGCTCTATCATATCAAGTGCAACGTAAGTGCGCGAGTGCGCGGGTGCTCGTGTTACCCCCGCTTTATTGGGTAACTTCGTTAATAATTAACATTTCTACATGCAACATGGACAGAGTATGCATTATATTGAGTGCTATGTTTTTCGTATGTTCAATACTGCAGAGCTATAATTTTAATATAATTTTTTTAATGAAATTAACTCTTCTTTTAACATATTATCTGCAAGAGGCTAATAAAATTTGTAAATAAAATGTAGACAGGCCTTACAGATTTGGACATAGTTTTAACTTGAAGTCAGTCTATCTTAATGAAAATCTATGACGTATCTAGGATTTCAACAAATCCGAAGTTGTTAAAATTTATGCGAGTCGATCTACCGGCGAGAGCATGTCCGGCAGTTTGCTTTGAGATTCCGTCACAGAAGGTTGTACTAACTGTCGCGAGTTTTTCGTGTCAGGACAACGTATATTCGATAAGTCATGTGGAACTTAGATACACGATACGATTTTCCCGTATACAATATCTACGGTAGCAGAATTCAAAGAATATCTATATCTGAAATAGGTCATTATACGTGCTTTTTGAGTGAGTTCAAGATCTCCGCATAAGACAGCAGTGTTCAGCGGAATACTACTGGTTGAAACTCGAGAACACTTGATGATTCCTGAGTGTGTACGCAAAATATACAGATCTATCAAATACCCACTTACGAAACCCTGAGGTAAATTAATAACCACTTAATGATCGATAAAGGCCTGCATGTGTGCAACGCGAGTGTCAGCTACGACAAGGGTAACGAGCATCTGGACACCGACGCAGCTGATCGACGGACCTGCACGAGACTGTGGAATTCTACAAACAAGTAACCCTACACAGTTGTGACATCAATCATTAGACTCATTATTAAAGACTCAATATTAAAATAAATAATCCTATGTTTTGAAGACTAAATCAGGCAAAAGTATAATTTGTGTTAATTTAATAAATTTCCAACATCCAAATATAGACTATGTTTTATAATATTATTATTATTAATATTATTACCTATCTGTGCAATATTTATTTTGATACGCTGCAATATATATATATATGCAAATGCAAATTAAAACCTATGACTACATCATCACTAAACATAATAGTTGTAAACGTAACTAATGCATTAGTTAGGAATTTGTAGTGCTTAATTTTATGATTTGTTTACAATGTTATATTATGTAATAAAGTATAGACACCTTCAGGTTTTGTAATCTTTTTAATCAGTAAAACATTATGAAAAACTGAAATATTTGAAAGAAAAAATTTAAATCTAACCAGATTTGTATGTCACAGACATAACGTTCCATTTCTCTCATATTAGTTTCAACCTAAATTTCTGTTATGTAAGCATATCGACTGTATTAAACCTTATAGCTTCTACTTAATTCTAAAAGCAGAATCAAAAAATCTAATACATAACTTCAATTTTTTTTACGAGACTAATCATATGCAATAAAAACATGAATATTACATACATGTAAACAAAATACGTCTGCAAGTACGAATACTTTAAAGCAAGTACCTTCAGTGTAAATGTAAATGTTTATAATAGTAAACTATAGTGATACTGTAGTCACCGTTGTGACTATAATTTAGATGGACTGTTTAACCTTTTAACCGCAGTTACAAAGAGAAAATGAACAGTTTCTGTATATATTTGGTTTAGGTATTTATTTTAAGTTTTTTTTTATATGAATACATGTTATCTTTAAGGTTTCAAATATATTTATTATCATTCCTCTGACATAGTAAACTAGCCTAGATACCATTACAACGTGTAAAATATGCTAAACGTATTTTTACATCTAAAATAACTATACTGAAGAAGTTAATAAATTACATCGTATATTATTTTATAACAGACTAAAAGGAACTAAATAAACTTTTAGAAATATTTAAACAACATGTAAAAGGAAACAACGGAGCAGTAGACTTTTGTGAGATGTTTAATTAACAGTTTTTTTTTACTTGGCGTGTCGCAGACACTAAATAAAGGAAACTTTACTGCCTTTCGAAAAAGTCAGTGACTTTAAAGAACGGCGCTGTCGGGAAATTAATTAAGCAATTTTTTTTCTTGGAAAGTCGAATATAATAAACTTTTTGATATAACAGTCGTGAATTTGTAAAACTACGCAAAACAATAAGAAACATTTATTTTCTGTACATAAAAAGTCATGGAACAATTGTGCAATATTATTCAAAGCACTTCAGAGCAATTACATTTTACAGCCGTTGTCCTAGAGAAATGGATTCCCTTACAAATTAGTCGTTGCTAATTCATAGTACAGGAATTACATAAAGCTGTCTGTGTGTTATTAGTAAAAAATAATGCATATGTTACGAGTAACATTACTAACATAACTTGAAATATCACACTTATCTCAGTAAGCCCACACATGTAATTCTAGTCCGAAACGTTACGTAGTTCTACCCCATAGAATGATCTGTAATATCTAGAACTGTCTCGCGCGCGGCGGCGACTAGGTATTCACAGATGAGATGTTACTTATTTCCTCAGCATTGCGCACAAAAAATACTTAGTAACATATTTACAACGTAACCATCTTGTTGGAATACAAAAATAAATGACCCTCTATACAATAAAGTTGTTCTTATTTAAACATAACGACAAACTCTTATCCCGAAAGCCTATATTAAGGACTCGTAAAGATAAACATGTGTGCACATATTTAAACGAAATACAAGGTTTTTAATCGTAAGTAAGGTAATTATTATAACTGATACATCTACGTATGTATATCTGAGTGTAATATTGTGTGTGTTTATATTTTCAGAAATTTTTTCTTCACGCGGTGTAAAGAGAACTAAAGAAAATATATGTGTCTGAAAAAAGTGAACTGAAATGTCTATATAATTTTAAAAATTACTTTTATGACTCGTGGTAACAAATTTTTTAAATTATTTTTTTTGTATAATGCAATAGTTCATATCTGTTTGATAATTGTTAATTGTTTTGTGTAAATAATGTTACCACTGTTATTAGTATATACTCCACACACACACACTCACACACACACATACAGTATATTCTTTTATTTTATACATTCTATAATGACTTTACCTCAAACTGTTTTCTCCCTATTTGGAACATGTTTCGGGAAGCCTTGTGTTCCCATTTTCATCCTTCCGAATTTTGAGCCTTGTGTGGTATTTATGTGTTGGCTGGTTGTTGCTTTGGTTTCCTGTTGGTCTCTGGTACTTTAAATTGGTATTAGTGTGTGTAATTGTATTGTATATATTAGTATGTTGTGTATTTTCTGTGTTGAGTGCTTAGAAAATTGTGTCACGTTTTGTATTGATTTGTATTTGTTCAGGTATTAGTTTGTTATGTGTTTTATGTTTGCATATTTGTAAATTTTTACAAATGTTCATGATGGTCCATTTGTGTGGTATATGTTTTATTAGTGTCATATTGGTTATGTCTGGGAATTCATGTCCAGAGTTTATTGCATGTGTGGCCAAATTTGATTTATAAATTTCTGTTTTTTTGTATGCATTTAGGTGTTCAAAATAAAGTTTTTTCAGCTGTTTTCTTGTTTGTCCTATGTAACATTTATTGGAATCTTGGCATGCAATTTTGAATATACCATTGGTTGTGGTATTATCTTTGTTGTGTGGGTTATTTAGTTTTTGTAAATTATTTTTATTAGTTTGTATGCTATTTTGATACCTGTGTTTTTAAATAGTTTTGTCATTTTATTATTTAAAATAATAATTTAAGCACCCCTAAAGAACATTTCATTACCCAGATTGGAGTTATGTGGCGCATACCTACTAGCACAACTTATGAAATATTCTATAAGTATTCTTTCCAAAACAACTTCCATCAATTCTGTCCATGTATGGACTGATTCTAAAATAGTATTGCGTTGGATATCAACACCACCATACAAGCTAAAAACATTTGTATCGAACCATGTAGCTCAAATTCAGGAATATCTACACCCTACTTTCTGGTCTCTTGTACAATCTATGCAAAACCCAGCTGATTGTGCCTCTAGAGGCTTGCAACCAAGGTAACTTATTCATCATGACATTTGGTGGAGAGGTCCCTCATGGCTATGTGCAGATATTACTAAATGGCCAAAGAAACCAGAATATAGGCCTATATACCAATTTTTGATCAGCTCCCAGAAATTAAAAATACACATTTAAATGTTTTTATATCTGTGAAGGAGACACAATATATGTCTGACATCTTGCACAAATATTCCTCATGGAGAAAACTTCAGAGAATAATCTCATATCTCTTGCGATTTTGGAACAATTTAACTTCCAAAATTAAATATACAGCAAATCTAACGGCACATGAGATTCAACAAGCAACATATCGGATTTGTCTTTTAGTACAACAATCTGAATTCCTTTCAGATATTAACAACATCAAGAGAGGACAGCAATGTAGTCTTAAATTACAGCGTTTATCCCCAATCATTGGAAATGATGGATTGATAAGGGTAGGAGGCCGTCGCCAAGACTCCAGCTTAAATGTAGATGCGAAACATCCTATTTTACTTCCAAAAAAAAAAAAAATTTTGTTACAGATCTCCTTGTCGATTACTATCATTTAAAGTATCTTCATGCAGGACCACAACTGCTTCAGTCGCTACTCAGCAAACAATACTGGATCTTATCTGCCAGGAGCCTTATACGATCACGTATTCACAAATGTATGCAATGTTTTCGAGCCAAACCAACCACCGTTTTCCAAAAATGGCAAGCTTGCCTGAAGCTCGTATTCGTCAGGCGCCATCTTTTCAGAAAACAGGGTTGGACTATGCTGGTCCCATGGAAATAAAGATACATACACTGAGAAGAGAACAAGTCGTCAAGGCTTATCTTTGGATATTCGTTTGTTTTAAAACAAAGGCAGTCCGTATCGAGATTGCGACTGATCTCTCAACAGAAACATATATAGCAGCATTATTACGCTTTATATTTCGTAGAGGACTTCCTTCCGATCTGTATCTAGATAATACGACTAATTTTGTTGGTGCAAAAATAAAATAGATAAGATTATTAAACATCTTTTGCGTCAAGAGGATACAAAAAATAAATTAAATGAATTTTCAATTCACAACGCAATTAACTTTCATTTCATCCCATCTGCAGCACCTGATATAGGTGGTTTGTGGGAAAGTGCTGTCAAAAGTGCTAAAACACATTTAAAAACAGTAATTGGGAATCAAATATTAACACTAGTAGAGGAGCTTCAAACTCTCAATTGTCGAATAGAAGCAATATTGAATTCTCGACCATTAACGAGCTTATCAACTGATTCTATGAAACTCGATGTACTTACTCCAGGACATTTTCTCATTGGAAGACCACTGGTATCAATGCCAGAAACTCAGTCAGAAAATATACCCGTTGGGCGCCTTAAGCTATGGCAAAGAATACAAGCCATGTCTCAAAATACATGGAGGCGATGGGAGACTGAATATCTACATAGCCTTCAACAGAACAGAGGTCCAAATGGACAAAAGACAAGCCAAATTTGTCTGTTGGAGACATAGTTATCATACCTAATACACCCCCACAGTCATGGTGTTTAGGGAGAATAGTAAAGACGTTCCTAGGTAAGGATGGAGTAGTGCGGGTTTTAGAAGTCAAAACTGCTAAGGGGAACCTCATACGACCTATCGTCAAGATTTCTCCTTCACCAAAACAAGAGTATTGATATCATGTATTGTACAACTTTCTATTTATCCATATATACTGCAAATATTTTTCTTTTCTTTGTTTAATGTTACAAAGCTTGCTTTATTTTATTATTTACTTCTTGTTTTTTTAGTGAATCGCGGAGGATTCAAGGGGGTCGGGATGGACAGTACTCATTTTAGTTTGCATCATATATATATATATATATATATATAAAATCATATTTTTATTTACTATTATTAATGCAACAAGACATTGTTTGAACATGATTTTAATTTACAATAAAATTTATGCATCCTGGTTGGTCAAAACCAATCACCCCATTAGCGGGGGCTAAGCGAAGTCTACAGGACAGAACAATTAAAATAGGTACTTACTCACATCTC
This sequence comes from Magicicada septendecula, assembly GCA_034769895.1. Taxonomy (NCBI): domain Eukaryota; kingdom Metazoa; phylum Arthropoda; class Insecta; order Hemiptera; family Cicadidae; genus Magicicada; species Magicicada septendecula. Next base: position 326,710,944 of record CM068372.1, read on the forward strand.
ATGCGTGGAGGTTGTTAGGGCAAAGTATGCCTATACAATACATTTGTGGCATCACCGTACTTTACGTTTTTCATTTAATATATTTTTTTTTTACATTCAATTAACTTTAGTTCGCCGACAACAGTGCGCGTGAATACTTCATGAGTACAAATCGTACATGTCAATTCAGTGTTTTATAATACATCTAGTGACCTCGTTAGTAAAGGATCTGCAGCAACATCCACAGCATCCCTTTGGGAAGGCCTTCCCTAACAACGCCCCTAACCCCTTTCATCTCATCATCCAGCATCACGACCTCAGGCAACATACTGCTTGTACGTGAGTTCAGCATTTCAAAGAAACTCTACCGACACAAGGTATGTGTTATACTTTATTCAGTCATATAATGTAATTGACAATTTATCAACTGTATCTTTTGCAATCTACATAAAATTCCAGTGTTCACATTAGAGGGACCGGCAATTGCCCCAGAAGTGTATCGCTGTGGGGTTAAGAACCTATTCATATTTATGACAACAGTAAAACCTAAGAATGGCAGCATTTCTCTTACTTTACGGGTTATAAATAACTAAAGTGTAAAACACAAAGCATTACACAACAGTTATATTACCCTAGTATTTCTAGTATTTTCTAAAATGATTGATAATTATTTTACGAACGATTTCTTAAGCGATGTCTCAGTACATAAGGCTCAAGCACGTGACGAAGCGACTTCCGTGTAATCTGTCAGAAACAGTGAGTATTTACAGAATTGTTAATTATAGGCAAGCCGCGTTTTCCTGGTGAGAAAGGGACAATAATATGCTGTACAAACATCTTTTTATTGACAAGATAAACTTTCTACATTCTAAGTCGTATTAGTGTAAGATATTTGTTAAATAATCCCTAGCTCTAAGCTAACGAATACAAAAACCCAAAATATTTTCAGTTACCTATGTTATAACAGTAACTAATTACAGAATTCCGTCCCAGTGTCATCAAAACAAAGTGATAACTGCTACTTCTCATTTGAATCTGTAAGATATCTGTGCAAAATAAATACTTCCATTTTGCTCTGAAAAGATACCAAACTCTCTCTCTCTCTCTCTCTCTCTCTCTCTCTCTCTTTCTCTATATAGTTCGGAAATTAACCCAAGATTTGTACCTGTCAAAGGTGATGTTTACTTATATCCATAATACGTTTCCTAATTGTTATCTGTAATATTATTAACAGCAACAACACTTTTTTTACTGTTAAATTTTATTGTTAAGAACTAATGAATAATAAAATGTCTATGTAATTTGCAAAATATTCAAGATATTTAACGTAAATCAAAACGCAGAGGGTAACATCGTAGTCTACAAATTGTTTATTATTTCACTACATTATATTACTATTGATTACGCAATATTTACTTTCGCTAACCGAAAAGTCAATTATTAAAAGAGCAATATATTTGTTCCTCGATTTTGTTATCCATGCGTGTCCGTTGATTAACCAATTACAAATATATCCCTACTGACTCGGATCACTAATTTTTATTGACATAAAGTGTTAAACATTTACGTTATATTCTGAACCAGTTTTTGCTTATTACAAGCTTCATCAGAGACTGCGCGTATGAGAGCTGTCTTTCATGTTTTTGGTGACGGCGCTGTCGTTCAAAATATAGATGTTGTAGTGTGTGCGCGCGCGCGCGTGTGGTGTGATATGTTTAGATATTGTGTGATATAAATTATGTCTGTTCCTTTAGAATGTGGTTTCTATGTGTTTTGCGTTGTTTGTATATTTATAGTTGTTCAAGAGTGTCTAGTTGTCGGTCTTTTGTGCGTATTTGAACAATTTCTATGTTGTTGTTTATGTCTGTATATGTGTGGTTTGCCTCAATGAAGTGGTTTGCATAGGTGGACTGAAACTTGCAAGGTCCAATTCCAAGGTATCAGAGATACATTGAATACACAAAGGTACTACACTTCACCACCGAATCCACCTTTCCAAACCACCTCATTGAGGCAAACCACACATACACAAACATAAACAACAACATGGAAATTCTACGCGTACACACAAAAGGCCAAAAAGTAGACACTCTTGAGCAACTAAAAACATACAAACACACAGAAAGACATAGAAACAATATCCTAAACTCACAGACACAATTTAAATCACTTATATTATTTGAACATATCACACCACACACACAAAACATGGATCTTTCGAAAGACGGCGCTGTCATCAAAAACAAGACGGAGAGCACTCCTAGCGTCAGCCTCTAATAAAACTTGTAATAAGCAAAAATTTTTTAGGCTGTAAGTAAATGTTTTACATTTTTACCAATAAAAAAATACTGATACGAGTCAGTAGTGACATATTGTAGCATGACAGATTATCCACATTATTCTAATTTAAAAAATGATCATAGATAAAATAAAAATAAAATGACATAAATGAAAACCACTATAAAAATTAGTCAAGGACCACAAAGTAGTGAAATCATAGTTAGGAGAGATAAAATAATTAAAATCAACCATGCAATATATATAAGAAATTATAGAAAAATAATGATAGGCCAATGTATAAAGTTAGACTCAGGTAGTATAGGAGAAGGTCAGGAAATTCCCGATATAGACAAACATTCAAAATAAAGGAACAACTATTAGAGAAACAACCATATGTAATAAATTTAAAAGCCATCGAAAAACCTGAAACTAAATAAGAAAAGTATAATGCAATAAAATAAGTGTAAATGTGAATTAGGTGTAAGTGATGGTTCTAGAATAAACGTCAAAATGTACCAGTGCCATTTAATCTTATAATGAAAAGTGAATCCGAATGATCTAATATAAGTGATATTCTTTATCATATAATATCAGACAAAATGACAAAAAATGATATAAGAATATACAATACAGAAGTGGAGTGATCAAGGGTAAATCCCTAAAATAAAACAAAAACAGCAAGGACTGCATGAAAATTAATTTTAAGAAATATTTTAGTTGATGGAAAACAGATGTTTTGTTTATTTTAACAGTTCATTGAACTCCAGGCTGGAGTGTCTGAGATGAAGTATAATTTTTTGTTATAAAATATTTGTTATGTTTTAATAATATTAATTATTAATAAACCTTACTATAATTTAAATAAGGGTAATTTAGTTAAGCATAAGAATTGTAGGTCAGAGAGGGTATTAGCAAGCTGGAATAATAATAAATATTGTAAATGAACTAACATAAAATCTAGGCCAAATGGTAAATCACACAAAGCTTGTAATTAGTAAATAAAATAAAGGAAGTTAATTAAATTGATGAAAATTATATAATGTAAATCAATTACTATATATTATAACTGTAACAATACTTTGTAAAGGTATTGAAAAAATGTGTAAGATATTACTAGAAAAAATGCAAGTGTAATAACACTGGAATATTAGAGGAAAGCCTAAATTAAAGATAATATGTAAATTAATTAATCCAAATCATAAAATTACAAAGAATTAAATAAAAATAACCATTTTTTTCAACTAATGATCTTGCTCAATGATAACTAGAACATAATAGAAATTGTAAACCATTTGAGGTGACAGGAAGTACCGTTAATGCCTACATTCTAATATACTGTAAATTTGACTTTTCGAGTTAAAAGTACTATAAAGTATATCATGTTTGGTATATTAAAAAAACCAAAATGGTTAAAATAACCATGCTTATTAAATAACGCAGAATTAACAAAGAAAAGTAATTATGTAATTAGTATTTAATAAAATTAAATAATAGTAAAAATGTAATTAATCATATAATGTAAAAGTCAATTATTTAGGCGGAAATGCCATCTGTTTAAAACTATGTAGATTCAAGATTAATTCAGCCAGAACTGATGGTATAGAGGAAGAAGGAGTTAGTTGATTGTTATACGTTGAGACGGACACTTCTAAACGAGCTCACACAAATTAATTCATTTAATAAGAGAGAAGGTAATTTTTCAATATAACCGAACCTATAAAAAAATAAAACGAAAAGTGTTAAAATATAATTAATAAACACTGAGAGAACCTGCAATCAACCAAATTAATTTATTTATGGAGATTTGAAGTTACAACACAGATGGTAGAAAGAAATAAATGAGAATTATAACTTTTATCAACACGAAATTAGACACTATAAAACCTCACAACCATTGGAACAAAAACACATTGAAAACACTGATTTCCAAGCCGAACAACTGACCACTAAGCTCGAATAATTACACTGTGATAAAGAGGAATTAACTACTACTGCGTGGAAGAGGAAAACACCAATAACCAACATTTATTTGAGGGAATTATGCAGTGAAGGCGTCTCGTATACACTCATCACGTGGGCGGCCATGATGGAATAATCTCAGAATTCTTTGCGACACTGCAGGACGGCATTTCAAGTCTGGTTCGAGAATTTATCTTATTAACATTTTCTACTCAATAATAATTTTGTATTTTTAGATAACTTAGCAGTTTTTATTGTAAGCACTATACTTTCCAGCTTAGCCTTTCTCTGACTATTATAAAATAACAGCTAAAAGAACCTGCAATTTAATATTAATATTTTATATACTGAGTTAATAGCCCTGAGATCGAGTTTGTAATTGTCGATTAACTAATCGATTCATAGTCGATTAGTATCTCTAATTTAATAAATTATTCAAATATTATAATTTTGAGTTTCATTTATTGATAAAAGATAGATAGAAGAATTCCAGGTAATATTTTACACCTGGACTCCGAGAAAAGAAGAAATTAACATCACTGAAGGAGTAACATCACAGATTAACGAAAGACCGCTAATCGATTATGTTATGAGATAATATAATTAACGCGGAAAAAACAATCCTGATTAAACTAAACTATTAAATTGCTTAAATTAATAATTAAAAGAAATAAAATTACATAAATACTTCAAAAATAATTAAATAAATAAATAAATAAAAAATTTTTATTACAATTTTTTTTGTAACTCAGAAAATACAAAAAATTACATTACGTTACAAAATTGGCGAGCCCAACAGTGGGGCTGAAGATTAAATACTGAGGAGGAAATTTTGATTTAATTAAATAAATAATACACATTAATTGTAATAAGGTAATTTTGGGTTTTGTTACAATATTTATAACAATATTTTTGGTTGTATATTTTCAAGGTAGTTTTGAATTCACCTTCTGAAACAATGGAAAACTATAGGTCAAGTAGCATGTCAACTCAAAGAAGTAGGATATAATTTTATTTAGTTTTATTAATCTAGTCGAAACAGTTCCTACAATTTAATTTTTTAATTACGTTGCCTAATAATTGTAATAATTCATGTTCTTGCCATTTAATTTAACATGGCATATTCATAGTGAAAGCTGTGATGTCTTCATTGCACAGGCGTATTGACGACTGTTCCAGAAGTTTTCACAACATATCTAAATAAAATGTTAATTATTTAAAAACATAACGCTCATTTTGTTACGTCTAATATTATTTTGATATTGTATATAATGTGTGTGTGTGTGTGTGTGTAATTACGTTAATAATGAAATGTAACAAATTTAGTAGAAATGAATATAAATCGTACTGTGTATTAAAGTAGTATACGAAATAAAATTACGTATTGTACACTGAATTGCGAAAAGTCTAGATGGAAATAGAATACTGTATATTTACGTTCAGTATTATGCAAAATAAAACAGTAGACTTAAAATAATTATGAATTGATTTTTAAAAATTAAATAGATTTTTTAAAAATCTTATATAAGCAAGTGCACATGAAAGGGTACACATGTATGGAATTAAATTCCGAAAACAGTAGGCACAGAATGAGCGAGAACACTAGTACACTCTGATACGGTTCGTTGCTAGGGTTTCAGTATCATTGACGTGACTTGCGTTTCCAATTTGGACTCGTTTGTCGGGCTTTCTGCGACAAATAATTACAAGAAAACTTACTAAGGTTTTTGTGTAGACTACGTTTCCAACATTTGTAATTAACAAGTACTACTACTTGTGAAGAGTGTAACACATCATTTTCACACAGTTCGTGCGCTTTAATATTATAATATCCATTTCTAATATCAACTGTCAACCAATTATAAATACACGTTTATCATCACATTGAACCAATCAGTCACAATAAGCCTACCAGTATAGAAAACACACCCAGGTGGAAACATAGTCAAATGCAGTAGAGACCACAGGTATGAAATGTAATGTAAAAAACTAAGAGTGTAAAAGGGTGTGTTTAGACGCTGGTTGGAGGTATTGAGATATGTTCGGTATAGTCGACACGTGTTTTACAAATCTGTAAATTGCATTTGCATTTGCATAATTTAACTCATTACGTTATCACTTATATACAATTATAAATACAAAGTAGTAGTGTATTAAGAGTCCACCATTGTGTTATACAAACTGTACATCCCCCCCCAAATTATAAACAAAATCATGCCGTGATTAATAATTCCCACTACTCGCTCAGCTTTTAAAAATGCTATACAATATTTTGTTTCCACTAGAGTGATTGACGTACTATCAATTTGTTGAAACAATTTGTTTATGTTTCCACGCTACAAAACTGTCCCTACTTTCTACATTCGAATAAAGATTAATTTTTGCGCTATTGTTTCATAACAAATGTCAGCTAGTATTTTTGAATTAAAGAAATTATTTTTCAATCAAAATGTTTATGTGAATTGTTACTTGCTTGACTCGCCGCATAATAATTTATTAATGCTGCTGAAGAAAAGAAACCCGAAATTATTAACATTATTTATTTCAATTTCATTCAGTCAATAAGAGATATTTATATAGAACAGTTTAATTGAAAGTTAATACCTTGATTGTTTTAAAAGTCAAAGGTAATAATTTGGAAAACGTGGTTGTTACCAAAACCAATTATTACTATTTATACCAGTAGTGTTGCTAGTTATCTTTTTGTGGTTAGTTAAAAATAGAATTTTCAGTAATTAAGTAACAGGTTTATAACACATAATTACGACGACGTTATGTTTATTGTGTTTATTAAATTTTAATGTAGGGATGAATAAGTATAAATTACTATTAAATTTTATCTAGGGCTGAACAAGTATAAAGTTCAAAATATTATGGCCAACGTAGAACGAAAAAAGGAGAGTTAGATTAAATGTTTTTCTACTAAGGACCTAATAATTATTACGTTTCTGTTTATGTCAAACTCTAAGCTACCTTTCGAACGGCTGTATGAAGATTACAAATCAGCAGCACTAGGTTAAAACTACAATTTGTATGAAGCAACTACCATTACAATTATAGTGTTTGTATTTGTCAAGTTGCTTTGAAACACTGACGTATTCGGAATTTCAAATTTTCTTTGTTACGTGGGACGTATAAAGAATATTTGTTATACTTTATGTATAAAAAATACATAAACTATTTACACCAAAATGTAAGGAAGGAAAGGCACACCAAATGTTCAGAGCAGGAAAAAGTTCCGAAATAGAAAGACTCTAGTTATAGGGAGTTGCAAGAATCTCTATATATTTTACACCGACGATTGCCTAGACTTCCAAAAATGCATCATTTCCTTTTGACAAATGGTGACAATTTTATCATTATTTCTTACTATGTTATTATGTTGTTTCTGATTTATTTCCTTACTTTCTATGTAAGTGTAAGTATTTACGATTTACAATACATAATATTTTATTTCTTTCGAAATAAGTTCAGCAACGTTAAAAAATATCTACCGATTCAGAAGCCTTTGCAACTGAAAATACGTTTAACGAAAGCTAAGAAGGAATTCGTAATTATCACAAATGTTTAAAAGTCAAGAGGATGAGTCCTAACTGTAAAACGAATGCTGAAACTGAAGGAAAATATTAGATTAGTAAGATACCTTATATATGAACAAGTTTATTGGCAAAAAAATGAGAATAGGTAAATATGTCGAGTGAAGTAAAAAAGAGAATTTTACATTGCGAACTGGGAGGAATAATGCTGATAACTAGGAACAAGAAAGCGAAAAATGAAAGACGTATGACGAATTTCTAGATGCTTAGCGAGAGGAAGAAGCTAAGCGAGGAAGAGTAATCAACGACCACAGTTTTTCTGAAAAAAGTCATGTTTGTATGGAATACTTCTTACCATAGAATATCTCATTTTACACTTTATCACTGCTTCCCCTATACTCTATAATTTCAATACATGTCATTATCCTATTGTTTACAAACTTGCATTTAAACATAATTACATAATCGAAACTGAATATAAACTTAAAATTCTGTATTTTAGTGTCTATAAAATATCTGTGAAGCAATACCTTACTAAAATCTCTCATGAATGTCATATTGCACTCTAGTAACAACTTGATATACAATCATGATTTATAAAACTGACTCTGTACGACCCGGTAAAACGTTAAGTGCCCGATTCTGCTGCTAGAAAACCACGCTGTAACACCATTTTCTAAAATCTAGCTATCAATAAGCAAAATTGCAACAGCAACAGTAAGTCTAGAGTATGTTATACATGCAGTAAGAGCTGTTACACGTGTGAGAAACATGTCAAGATGATCTGATATGTTGAAGGAATTATTTCCTGGGTAAACAAGACTGGGCTAGAAGGTATAAGAAGGCTGGGCTTTCGTGGGCTAGAAGATGACAGTGGATCACAATATTTAGTAACGTACAGGAGTAAAACGACCAATGAAGCCTTACAGACAAGACGCGGATTCGGATCATTACGTTGCTCTCACACGTATGAGTACACGCGCATGAGTTTTCAAGGGTAGGTGAATATAAAGGTACCAATAAAATATTTAAAACTCCTTGTGAGTGTTCACTGCGATCAGCTTTATAAGAAAATTTTTACATTGATTACCTAACTGACAGTGAGACAGGATCAACATAGGCTACGTGAGGTAATGTTTTCGGTCCGATCGTTATTCGGAAATGGAAAACAGAATCCCGGCATCCACCTAAGCTGCCGGAGGTTTTCTAAAAGACTAAGATTCATTTATGGTTTGTAGTGTTGTTAGATGAGTTGTTTCAGGGTACTGAAAACACAGGCCTTCTTTTTGAGCAAAAGAAGAATTGCAAAAATTAACGGAATGTTAAAAGAAACGACATTGCAGACTATATTCTAAAATAATAAAACTTTATCCGTACAAGATAAGTGAATTTTTTGCTTACGAGCAAAAAAAGTTTTCCTAAAGCTCGTATAAGTTTGGCGTAATTGAAAATTATTATTTTTTATTGAGTAGGGGTAACAGTTTTGGGAAGGCATAAAGCTGAAAACACAAATAAATTTTCTAAAATTTGTCAAAATATAGATAGACGACTATAAATTTATAAATACAAGAGGTGAAAGCTAAGATACAAGAAGCGGCAACAGTCTTTATGACAACTCGAAGAAGACATAATATTAAATGCCTTTATTTTATATATTATTTATTTATTTAAGACAAATTATAATTTTTCTTCTTATTTAAAATATTTATGAAGTGAGACTATTGAGTAAATACTAGTTCACAATCTAAAATCAGAATAAAGAAATTTCTTTGTTATTTTCTAATAAAAGCAACGCATTAACATTGTGTCACAGCCTTGTGATCAAAGTCATTGATTTTAAGCCGAGGTAACAAACTTTCTTTTACGTAGTGTCTATGACATGCCAGACGAGAAACTGTTAATAAAATATGTTCATGTAAAAAAGGAAACAGAAAGTTTGTTTCCTTCTACTTGCTAACAATTTTTAAAAGTTTAATTAGTTTCTGTTCTTTGTTAGAAGACAACATTGAAGAAATATTAAATAGTTTTTAATAAATTTACTTCATTGTTTTATAAACAAAAAATAAACTCGGTTGAATACTAGTTAATATTAGGCAAGAATAAATTAAACAAAACTATTTAAAATATTTTAATGGAAACATGAAGTGTGCTTTTAATGAGTAGAAGAGATATTCTCAACGCTCTATTTTATTAAAGCGTAAACAATGCAAAACCTTACAGTCATTATGGCGTTTGGGAGTCGGAATGTTTTACTTTTTATTTGAAGTGTGTACATTCAAAAGGCTCTACGTTTCTCAATTGTTTACGTAGGTTGTTGAAAAGATCTAGGTATGGAACGGAGATAACTTCAGGAACATCGAATAGCAGCAAGTGATAGTTTGAGTCTAACGATATAATTAAGTAAACAAACTTAGTGTAGTTAAAATAATTTATAAATACAAATGGCGTCCAATGATAAAACACGTCGGAAACGAAAACGCGTCGGTTTGTACTTTGGAAGACTTTTACCATCTTGTTGAACACGAAGAAATCGGGCTACCAAATTCACACCTAGTTGTTTGTCGATTTTTATATTGAGCTTTTATGTCTCTCAAAACCGGTAGGCCTACAACTAACGGAAACAGTATTTAATTCTACAATAAGGGTCATCCCGCCCTGTAGAACTTCAGAAGAAGAATCAGTCCACAACATAAGACAAGAAAGATATTGCAAGCATTAATGAACTGCGATAATCCTTTACTTGTTTACTGTTATTATTAAACATACACTCAGGAAACACACACATAAATCAAAAAGTGACATAATAAAACATTAGATGACTTGTACGTGTACATACTTTCAAGAATAATTAGATGCTCAAAATGTTTGCTGGTTGCTACAAATACAATTATTTATTGTATTTATGTATACATACAATTTTTATAGTATTACTCTTTACCGCATAATTACCTCGTAACTATAAAAATATTAATTATAGTACCATGTACTGTAATGAATGCATAATACTATTTTATAGGGTAGAACAATTAAAATTTTGTAATTAAGAAAATCGACACCTCACAATTTTTAAATCGTTTTCCTTCTTTACCGTTACACACACACATACACACAGAAAGGCACACACACACACACACACACACACACACACACACACACACACACACACACACACACACAATGAGATATTTTAAAGAACGTGGCATTAAAATTAAATGGTATATTTAAAGTGCATACATGATGCATATATATTGTTAATTGTAAAAGATACGAGAACTTATAACGTCCCAGAAATCAAATAGTTCTTATAAAGAGCAAACTCTGTGTGTGCGTGTGTGCGTGTGCGTGTGTGTGTGTGTGCGCGAGTGTGTATTTAAGTGCATTTTACTTGGGCAGAGACATAGCCTACATGCGGCAGGTTTCTACACTACGTTAAGGTTCCTTGTTGCATGCCACATTCAGCTACTCCTAGATGTAAAGAATGATGATTTAATTAAGGTCTAACGGTAAGATCTCCATGACTTATGAATATTATAGGTGGGAAGATAACTCTTTATAGTAAATCATAGTAAAGAAGGTAGTTTAGAAGTGGATCACAACAACTTTTTTAACAACACCGTAACACATTACAATACGTACATTAACTGAATAGTGAGAAGCGTAATCCGTATTTTTAAAACTAAATTTACTGTTTGTAATCTATAACGAAAGTGCAACTAAAATATCATTAATTCTGTAACTGTGTAACCTAACCTAATTTATGGATATACAATTCGGACACTATACTTTATGGTATAGAGCGTAGCTATACCATATATGTTTCTTGCAGTAATTATATAATTTGTGATGTTTTCAATTTGTTTCTTCTCCAAGTAGTATAATTTTGTATATCCTTTTTAACACCTGACGCACGTTTCACTGAAAAATATCAGTATCATCAGAGGTTTCTAAGTAAATTAATAACAATCGAAATAATTCTATTAATATAAAATTAACGAATAATCGAATTTGTATCGATTTTAATGTAAAATGAAATAACTGATAATCGATTTAGGTCGATTAGTTAACGATTGTTTTAATGTTTATTTTTTAGCAGCTGTTTTCTCGGTTATATTTAAAATTTTTTGTTTATATTTTATTCATTTTTACTTTTTAGTAAATTTATAATTTTAAATAGATCGTCTTGTTTTGTTTTTATTTGGGTTTGTTCTTTAATTAATAAATTATTGTTATTGTGTTTGTAAATGTTAAGATTTTTCCAAATATTCATTTTTTGACCTTTTTGTATGTTTTTAATTAATTTTATATTTTCATTGTTTGGAAACTGGTGGTTATTATTTAGACAATGTGTGGCTAAATTAGATTTATAAATATTTGGTTTTAAATATGCATTGCGGTGTTGAACGAATCTATCTCGTAGTTTTTTCTTCGTCTGGCCCACGTAAAATTTATTACAATCTGGACAGTCTATTTTATATTTCCATTTATATTGTGAGTATTGGATTTAGTTTTAGGTTTTATTTTATTAAAAATTATATTATCTGTATTATAAGATATTATTAAATTAGTATCTTTAAATATTTTATTTAGTTTTTGAGTTATATTTCCGTAATAAGTGAAGGTTGTATATTTTATATTATTATTAATAGGTGAATTTTTAAATTTAGTGTTCATGGGAATTTTATTAGTGATTTTATGTTTAATTTTATTTTCCAATTTATTAATAGTTTTTATTTTGTATCCATTTTTAACTGCTATTTGTTGTTGTATAATTTTTCTTTCTTTGTTTCTTTCTGTGTTATTTAATGGGATCCTAAGCATTCGGTAAATCATGGAATTAAATACTGCCATTTTGTGTTGGGGAGGATGATTAGAAGTATTTGGTATTACTAAGTCAGTTTGAGAAGGTTTCCTGTATATTGAGTATTCAAAATGTTTTTCATTTTTCTTTATTGTTAAGCCTAAATAATTTAATTTATTATTAGATTCTTCTTTTAACGTGAATTATTTTATTTTGGAATGTAAATTATTTATGGAGTTGAATATTTTATTTATATTTATACCATTGTTTTGGGAAATGTAAGAGTGTCATCAACGTATCTAAAATAACATCCTAATTGGTCGTTTAATTTTATTATATTTATTATTTCTTCGTCGAGTTTTTGTAGGAAGATTTCTGATATGATAGCGGAGGTTCGGGCTCCCATAGCAAGGCCATCTGTTTGATAGTACAATTTGTTGTTGTATTGAAATAATTTTGATTTAAAATTATTTTTAAAATATTAGTTAACTCTTTAATGTATGTGTTACTTTCGTTATTTGTTTTCAGATTATTTATTATAATATTTATAGTTTATTCAATGGTTTGAATTAACAATATAATTAACAATAAACATATTTATCTTCTACTTGAAAAGGGTTGGTTACATTTCAGGAACGGCCAGGTTTCACACACACTAACAAAATACGCGCGTACACAACGCTAGAGAGAGGTGTGTCAAAACTGCATGTCCATGCATGAATTCTGTACTCCCTATTTTTACTACGATTCAGCTTATGCAATCTGAATCATGTTTATTAATTTATATTTATTCATTTTTGTTATTTATTTGGGCAATGCACAGTATCATTACTGTTTGTACTGTTGCAATGTGTATGTGTGTGTGTGTGTGTGTGTGTGTGTGTGTGTGTGTGTGTGTGTGTGTGTGTGTGTGTGTGTGTGTGTGTGTGTGTGTGTGTGTGTGTGTGTGTGTGTGTGTGTGTGTGTGTGCAATACATATATTTGCATATTTTCCCAGGGCGGTATGTTTGTAAATATTTAGAATAGGAAATATATGATTAACAGTTTTTAACAATATTATGCAGGCTAAGGATTGTCAGAAAGCGTACACCTGCCCGTGCGTGAATACAGCGCTTGGGTGTTTGTGTGTGTGAACGCAAGCTACGACAGGAAAAAATGGGGTGATGCGTACGTTTGTAATCAGGTCTTAACCGGATAGAAATAAGCTAATTAATACGTTTTAAACCTGTGAACAAAGACTTAACCCAATTATAAAAACACCATTACATTAAGGAATTTGTAACGAATATAGTGATGTAAAAGTATTGCAGAAATTTGCAATAACAATGATGCTAAGTAATTTAATGTTAATTACTAGTGTAATTAAATAGGACTTAATAAGTGTGTTATATGTTAGTGACCAGGAAAAAATTACGGAAACAATGATATCGCCCATGCTACGAGTATGTTTACGAAATCGCTAAAATGAACCACAAAAGTGATTTGTAATTAAAAAAACGCTTTGCACGATGTGACAATATCTAACAGGTCGAAAACAGTCCTGGACTTGTTAGTTTGCCGTCCAGTATAAATACCACCGGCAATTTTGGGGCGGTCTCAGGGACTCAAGATATCTTCACACAACGTCACGCTACTGGTCTGCCGATCGACCGATCATCGTTACCACACACACCAAGACTTATAGAGGAACTCTGGATCATCACCCGTAGAGACAGGGAACACAGCATCAGCATAATCATCATCATCATCATCATCATCATCATCATCAAATTCTCAGTATTCAGGAGACACATAGACACACAACGGTAACGTCGGCAGTACGCGGGTGATGAATAAACAATTATAATTTTGTTTGTGAAAAAAAACTTTCAAAAAGAAAATTATACATGAACAGTAAAGACTTAAAGTTTTAAATTTAAATAGTAGTTAAAGTAAATACAGATTTAATAAGAAAATTTAAAAATACTATTTATGTGTTATATGTTAAAGTTTGGGTGAGTCAGTAGAATTAAATAATAGGTTCAACGTAAATATTATTATTTTATTTTGTTTATAGCAACAAGTAATTTTATTCTTGAGTTTAATATTATTTTTGTTTGTATATGAGTTGCTATTATTATTTAAAAATTGGAGTCAAAGTCAGACACACTGAAAATAGGGTTAAATAATTCGTTTATCATGTCTGTTTAGCCAGTAAGATTATATGGTTGTTTATTGTAATATGTCATGAAAGAGAATATTTTTTTTATAATTTTAAATTTTAATATTTTTCCATCTTTCGATTAATATTAACAAATCTTAGTATGATTATTTTGAAACGGTTTAAATTAATTATTTCATGTCAACAACATGTCACTCCTTTTTGAAAAGTATTTATTATTGTGCAACTACATATACTTGACGCAACGAGAATAAAAAAAATCCTGCGACCTGGCCGGTGTAATACTCTTCATAGTTGCGTTGAGTACATGGTAATGTATTGGTGTGAGTTTTTGAAATACTTGTAACGTTGCAATATGTTACTGGTGAGGTTACAATGATTTCTACATTATTACGCAACTGTCACAAGCACAGTCTTTCATGTGTGTAAAAATTTTTGAACTTCAAAGTTGATTTCACGAGTTAGGAAAAAATATGTATAACGTATAATTCCTTAATTTATTAATGACCGTCGATCAATAAATTTTAACGATGTAAAATTTAGCGAGGATCGGTCAATAAGTGTAACACAAATTTTACATTATTTGTGTTACAAGAGAAATTATCAAACACAACAAGGTCAATTAATGGAGTGAGTGAGTTCGTGTATTTGGTACGCGAGCACGAGAGCTCGTGTGAGTGAGTGTGATGGAGTTGATAATGTAAAACAAACTGTCTCACACTCACCCACTCGCTCTCTCTCTCACTCTCTCTCTCTTCTCTCTCTCTCTCTCTCTCTCTCTCTCTCTCTCTCTCTCTCTCTCTCTCTCACACACACATTTTCTCTTGCATCCGTACAGAGGTCTTGATGATGACAACAAATGTTGTCGAAACGTCGACACAAGTAATATAAAATTAATGTTATACTTGTTGACCCATCCTCGCTAAACCTAATATAGTCAAAAAATAAAGTATACAATTTACCGTAAAGGTACAAATGGAACCCCTAATACTTGCAATTAAACTCTTATAAACTTGATTTCTTTTGCTTCTATATGTAATAGAGTAAATAGTATTTATTACGCTAGGATTAACATACAGACAAAGCCAATCATCAACACAGGAAACATGGTCGTGAAAATCGTGAACCATGTTCCCTAATTACTGTAATTAGAAGAGGACTGAAGTAATATGTAAATTTAAACTTTGGAGCAAGAAAACGCCATTTCGAAGTAAGTAAGCAAGAAAGTTAACCATTAACTACTACATTAGAAATAATTATTTTTATTATTGAAAATGCTGTAGGTATTGTCTTTAGCATAACTTTACAGTCAATGTACAGAGTGAGCCATATGCCTCTTGACACTAGCAGTTATAAACAAATAAAGTTTTGTTAAGGGACTTATGGTACAATCTGTATTACGTAGGAGCCTGGAAAAATTGAATTGTCTTCATTTAAATTACACCGAAAATATTTTCATATTAATGGATGTACCTGATCATAAAGGTAACTTATTAGAGTAAAGTCTGCTGACTACTTTTAAACTTAGCGTTTTTGCATAATACAAAAAATTTTAATTCAGTGATTAATTATTGTAATAATGTTTAGTAAAATGGGTGAGGAAAATGTGTTGAATATTTTACAAACAACGTAATATACGTTTTTCTTTGAGATAAAATTTTTTTTAATCTCCATACAAGTAGAAGCGTATATTGTTTGGGAGACAAGGGCAAATATATTAAAAGGGTGAGACGTATTAAAAATAAGTAAATAAATTAGTAAATGAGAAATTACACACACACACACACACCACATATTACAGAGGGAGGTATATATAAAATAGAAATTAGATAGAAAGTTTGGTTTGATAAAATATATTGATTAAAAATATTATCCCAGTGATTGTAAATAGATATTAGTACTGCACATGAATAAACTAAGCTCTGTATAACTTAAATATCATTTTATAGGATATAAAAATTTATAAACAAACGTTTGCTCACCATGTTAGGAATAATAAACTATTAATGTAACGTTACAAAAGTGGTTACACTAAAACAAAGTACTCTCTTATTCTATTATGGCTTGGAACCTCATGAGCCTCAGATGCGAGCAAAGTCAGTAAAGTTGTGACTGCTACTGTATTCGAAATTGGTTTCAGATGAAGCTACAGTTAACTACGTTGTGGGTTGTGGTGTTGTGGTAACTGCCTTCTATTATGCAGTATTTGTCTTTCGTTCAAGTAATAGTTTACATTTCCTTCCTGTAAGGATACTTCCGCATCTCAACAGTAAACTACAAAAAAAAATATCAAAATTTAATAGACCCTCTTTGGCTTCTGTAGTTGTTATATTGACCGAAATATCCTAGTAACAATTATAAAATATACACGTCTATAGTATCACAATAATTTACGTTTATTCTTAATATGTATGCAACAGTAGAATGTGTTTTGTTTTATGACAAATTTAGGTTTTGTTAAAAGACAACATTACTAGAGATCAAAGAAAGCACTTTAGAATAATTTTTGTGTTATTAAAAATTACAATGATCTATTTAGAGAGTAATATCCATGAATTTATGGAAGACAAAATGCTTGATTATAATAAGAACTAAATAAGTAACTGAATAATTTTAAGTCACAGTGTTTACTGTGGATATAAGCAAAAGGGTGAACGAAATGATACTGACGAACGCAAAGGATGTAAAAGTAACAAGTAACGGTGGAACTAACAAGTGTCAAATTTGTAGCCATCAATGGAAAGGAAAAGAGAACGTTCCAAACTTTATTGGGAAAATAGGCTTTAATTTCGATACAGTTAAAATCGAATTTACTGCGAGTATTCAAACGGTGTGTAACTAAGGCGCTGGGTTTACCTTATTCGAGTTGCATTAGCCCAACCCCTTAGTTACACACCGTTTGAATACTAGCCATGAATTTCATTTTAACTATACCAAAATAAAGGTTAGTAAAAAATTATTTTGGACTATTCGTACAATGTGTATTAGATTATAAGGTACTGTAACTGCATTCTTTAAAATTATATTTAAGCAACCTGTATTTGTAATTATAACTATGCCAGTATTATAATATCACTATACTATTTTGGAGTAATATTTTCAAACTATTATAATTATATCTATGTAATTAAGTATAACAATACGTGAGAATATAATATTTTCTTAACTAAGTATTTTGACGAAGAAATACACACACGCGCGCGTGCATTTGCTCTATTAATTAGTTTTATTAATTGGTTTTATTATTTCTGTATTGTCTATACACAGGTACTGATGACTGCAATAATTAATTATTGTTAAAACGTCGACATAGACTAAACGATATAACAGTCGTGTCTATACTTATTGACTGATCCTCACTAAACCTCGCTTACACATCAATTATGTTGTGTAAGTGTAGAGATAGTTCACTGTTGCCTAAGTAGAATATAATAATGAAACGCACATCATTGTACGTAATACAAATAATTTTAACCTAATTAGTGTCACTATATTTCACTCTGTTATAATATTATAAATGTTCTAACTTTGTTTCTCATTGATAAGTTTAAAAGTAATTTAAAAACGTTAACATTTTTGTCAATGAACCACGGGCAAATAATGCTCACAGTATACTATCTTTGTTCTCGTGCAAAACTCTGTAGTATTTTGATAACTATTTTATTGAAATGTACGTACACAGTAATAACTTAGTAGTAACTACGTTCTTATAAACGTGTATACAGTGCTGTTCAACTGAAATTTGATTACCTTGACAACAGAAATAGATTCTCATTTGTTTACCGGGTTCAGCTCCGTCTCTGAACATTGTCTGAGGCACGTGCTACAACAGCACGTGTCCTTATTCATCAGTACCGTTAGTAAATATTTGTGACAGAGTCGCATACTAACGTGGTTTTAAGAGGATATATTTCTTGTGTATCAGTAACACACTTTGTTAGTTTCCTATAAAGTCCCGATGACGAATTATAGAATAAAAGTGTGTGACTACAAATCTAAAAACTACTTTTTCTTTACAAAAAAAATAGTTTTTAACAGATTACTGTCGTATCGACGGGTGAGAAACGTAACAAACTTTCAGAAACTTTAGTAAAATGAAATATTTTCAGTACAATGAACAGATTCTATCAGTTAGTGACACTCCAGAAGGAATTAAACTATTGGGTATGTAAGTGACCTAGTTCTGCGAACAAACTAAAATGGAATTCAACGACATATTTAATTTGTTTACGCCAGACTATAAATGGATAACATAGCAATGTATGGAATCTCAAAGTATTAAAGGCACGAAATAAAGACACGGTTCTTTAATAGACAATGATGTCAAACGCAAATTAAAGATTAAAGTTCCATAAAGAGGTACTTCAATATGTAGACAAGCGATATCAGATAGCAACAGTGTCAGTACTATCAGTACTGAAATAATAGTGTAATCATTAAGGCAAAACAAAAGAATATAACTATTAGAAACCGACTGTATCTGAGTGATGAACAGCTGACTAAGTAGCGCAAAATATAAAAAAGCACTTGGAACAGTGCCGCTCTGTGAGAAACGTCTGTTTGCAAACGCAAGTGGAAAAAATAATGAAGATGAAGATACGGCAAAACTAGCAAGGCTTGGTCAATCAGAGTTTTTGTGAGTCTGAATGTCTTGATGAAGAACTTAAAATACATTGGTGCAGCGCTACACTGCAACAGTTATTCTACTACGGAGATGAGATGAGCCATGCGGCCGCGCACATGTAAAAGAATGAATGCGTCAGAGGAACATCAGGTGGCCGGCACTGCGTCCTTACCCTTTGTCAGGAGTGCAACGGACCGCGTCAGGAAGTTGCTCGAACGACGTGGGTTACGTACTATTTTTCTGCGGACACAGAAACTCCAACAACGCCTGCAATCAGTGAGGGATCCACTTTCCTCGTGCGGGTATTCTGAGTGGCGTGTTCTTGCGGAAACTTGTATATCGGCACCACGGAACGCAGCATCAATGCCCGCTTCGGTGAACACAAGCGACACTGCCGACTTGGCCAAACACAGAAGTCTGCTATAGCGGAACATGCGCTTTCTAATAACGTCACACAATTTTGTTTCGAGAGATCCCGTTCCTGTTCTCGACTCGGCAGCACTTTGCTCGGCAGCAGAGGGAGACAGTTGAAATATATATATATATATATATATATATATATATATATATATATATATATATATATGTACAGCTATTGCCGCGTGAATAAAAAATAGACACTGTGGAAGTTGTGCGGGACGAAGAGCTTGCGTGCTTGTATGCTGCTTTCCGAGATTGTTACAGAGCTCCTGCCAGACGATAATGCTCTGGATTTTTAGGGTGTAGCCTGCTACCGTCCTTGGGGGTTCAGTTAGTTATGTAATTCATCGTGAGTGTTTGCCGAGGCCGGGTCCATGATCCACCTTGTACAGATGGGTTGCAACCGAGGGTGTCCTCGAAGCGGGCGGAGCGGCGATAGAACTTTCGGTAAAGTGTCGTATGATGGCGTTCATGAACGAACACGTAGGAACTCTCTGATGGTTTTGTGGGCAAGTCAGTTAGTGGGACTTAAACGCCCAGCGTACTCCTTGGTCCAAGAGTTACTGAAGCTTTAATAGAGTGATGGAGTAGGTAACCAAATTAATCACTATCGGTGACAAATACGTGCGACTCCCTAGGCGACCCGTCATAAAACTGTGGCAAAGGAGGGGACGGAGTTTAAGCGGGCTACTTGCTCGGAGTTTGTCCGCCATGTGAGACGACGGTCCAGCTGAAGCCCGAGGTACTTGACATCGTGAGACGAGGGCAGGCGATTATCACCTAGGTGTAGTATGACGGAGAGTCCTCTGGGTCTGGAGAAGACTACGGCTGTGCTTTTAGCCGTGTTGATAACAACCCTCCATTTCCCCTCCCACTCAACATAGGAGTCAAACACTCAACTCACTGTCGCCGGCAAACATTGCCAACCTGGCTCATGGCAACCTGGGCACGACGTTGACGTATACAGAGAAAAACATGGGAACCAAGATGCTTACCTAAGGAACATCATCCATAATAGCCCTTCCCTGTCTCCTGGAAGGCCTACGGTATGGCAGACAAAATCCAAGAGCTGCAAGAATTAGTAGCCCGACTCAAACGCGACGTAATACTCCTTATTGAGACCCACCTGACCTCGGTGAGACGGTTACGACTGGATAACTATGTGTGCTATCAAGACGACAGGCCAGGCACTGCAGGAAATCTCCTGGCCCGGATGGCCTTTCTAACGCCGCTCTAATTCGTCTGCCGTAACCAGGAATAATTTTCTTGGTCGCGCTGTTCAACGGGTGTCTCAGACTGGCCTACATTCCTAAGAAATGGCGGAAAGCGACGGTCATAGTGATCCTGAACCAGGAAAAGAACACCTCCCCTCTCGACAACCTGCGGACCATTAGTCTAACTGTCAGACACGTCAAAGGTCCTGAAACTTCTAGAACAACGGCGAGTCCTAGACCATCTAGAAAACTTCGATGAACTGGTCCCCGAACCATTCGGTTTCCATGTTGGGCTTTCTACCACTCCTCAGCTGATGAGGCTGGTGGAATACATCATGGACGCCGGCTGTCGGAAAGATCAGACTATCCCCTGTTCCCTAGATGTGGAGAAGCTCTTTGATAGTGTCTGACACGACGGGCTCTTGTTCAAGCGGCGGGAAATCCAGCTCACAAATTGCTTCTTCGTCTGATCGCTAGCTTTCTGACGGATAGGACCTTCTGCGTGAGAATAGATGATCACGTCTCTCCTGAGGGACGTATTACAAACAGGGTACCTCAATAGCGTCCTAGGGCTTCTTTTGTCTCCGTCTACGTCAACAACGTACCCAGGGAGCCTGAAGTCCAGATCGCCCTGTTTGCCTACGACACGCGAACAGAGCTATCATACGACTCCAGCGCGCATTCGATGCGTATATGGCCTGGACGGAAAAGTGGAAAGTTACCGTCATCGATACAGGCATCGACCACAACCTGTTATAAACTCCTTTTTAATACATAATAATATTTTATACAAGCATACACACACACACACACACACACACTCACACACTCACACACACACACACACGCATGTTTATTATCTCTGTGTACACCGTACTGAATTGCTTAGGTCCAATGCAAATTTGTAAACAGTTTTATGTTAATTCATCCAGTAAGGTAAATACGTCTCTTTCTGAATCGTATATTCTTGTATTTTAATTAGTAGAGTTTTAACAATGAGAATAAGATTAATTAAAGTAAGGGTTAATTTGGGGTTAATTAATTAAAGATTAATTACCCCCTTCCAAGCTATTAAACGTTCCAACGACGTTCCATAAATACCTAATGTATGCCTATTTGTCAGCCTAATGTGTTTGTTAAATCAGAAAACAAGCCTTGTAAATAATTCTAGTAATAAAGAAAATTATATTATCTGTAAAATAATGAGTATAATTTTAGGATTTTTAGTAACGACAATCTCTCAACATCCCGTAAATAACTTACTTATCTGCAGCGAACTACACATCGGGCTACACAAAAACTCTAGAACACGAAGAGTTTATGGTATGCAACTGGAATGTTATTACTAATAAAAATAATAATTGTTTTCTACAGGACACATTTATATACTTTATATATTTACACTCTTTCAACCGTATCAACGTATGTATTTTATATAATTATATAATACATAAATATTGTATGTTTTATGAAGATGACAGTTACTGGTATTGAGACAACGTAAATATATAAACAAGAAATAAGTATATTCTTGTAAAAGCGAGTATTACTTATTATTAATAATAGTAGCTACAGTGGGATATTTTTGAAAGATATCAACGTAAGTTACAAAATTATATGGGGAAAATGGAGGAAAAATTGGGAATCCAACCATAAAGTTAGTCTCATGCACTACCAGGAGCAGCTGTTAGTTACGCGTCTCCTAAAGTACACTAAAAAGATGCAAAACCAGCAAGTTGTTGTTACACATTTCAACAGATCAAGACCGTCTGCGGGAAGTGTACGATCTGTGGTAATTGTTATTGAGCTTCCAATATTTTTTCTGTAGTGTAAAATTTTCGGTTGTGTAGGTGTTCTTCCAGTTGTTTTGTAGGCTGATGTTCTTCCAGTTAATTAGCACACGCCCTGCTGTATTCCTACCGATTACTGTCCGTTTCTCTGCTTTTCGCTTAAACTAATTTGGTACCAGCAGTCTGTTTGTCATGTCCACGTTCCTTACATTTACAACACTTTGGTCCTCAGCGTTTCTTAACTTTTACTGTGGTGCCAATCATTGAGTCCTTGTTCGTTGCATTTTCCCTGCATCACCGTTGTCGCGTATCATCTTTAAGTGAGCGTATTTTGTGATTGATCCAGCCGGACTATGACTTGACGGCCTCAGACTGCTCAAGTGAAGTCAGTTTAATAAGATTAAGATTTTTCAGTCAATATTTACAAAATTGCAAATAAAAAAATGAACAAATATATTTAATTTAGATGTGATAATATATATTGTGATCAGACGAGTACGAGCGTCTCGTTATTTTTACACAATATAAGCCTATTTGTTGCTATGAACGGGTATGTTCCCCTGTCTTTACTCTCTTAGGTCGTTTTAATTTACTTAATTATTTAAATATCTGAGATATTTGGAGTTGTAGGGTATAGTGATTTACTTAACTAATATTAACTTATCTTTCTAAAAAATATCAGTGTTAGTGTACTTGAAACTTAAATAATTAATGTGTTATTCTGTAATTTCGTTCAACCCTATTATACCTTGAAGAGAATTATGTATAATTTTGTATTTTTACGCTCTCTCTTTGGTGTCGGAGAATTCCGCTATAAGCGCTGTAGTACCGGAGCAACGAAACTTAGAGGTTATTTTACTGTTTATGTTAACCAATTATTCTATACTTAGTCAATTACTTTTTATTCCCAACTCATTAAATCATACTCCAAATGACAAGATTTTGCAACTATACAAAGGTTCTTTATTTGTTTACTTCTTCAACATTGAATAAGATGTGTTCTAACTGACATACACATAGGCTATAGATTGCGTGAATCGATTATTGATCAGTCCGATACTTTATTTAGATTCGGTTATATAATGTGTTTTAATTTGTAATTAACTTAATTCAGGGTGTGAAGGTTCTTGTGACTGTGGGGAAGATTAAAAATACATATATAAGAATGCAAGATTTACAAATTTGAAGTGTTGTGTAGTTAATATGATGTATACAATAATAATTTACCAGACTATAACGAAGCAAATCGTGTAGGCGGTTGATTGATAACTTTACTGTTCTGGATGATTTTGCCGTACAATATTCTTTCTTCGGTTTAATAAAATGGAATTCTTGTCCTGTCCACCTCGGAAATACAGCGCTCTGGATTGATTTACAGCCCGATTGATGCTTCTTCTGCAATTTCTGGATCCAAGTACGTCCTTCTCTCGGTTGAAGCAATTAGTGATGTTCCGTGTATTTGAAAGGTTATGAATTCCAGTGTAGTGTATATTATTGGTTGTGATGCAGTTAACTCTTTATATTGGGTTTGATATATTGTCAACTTCTTTCGGATATGGGATAATTCAAGTCCTTCCTTGTAGAACCCAGTTATTTATTTTTTATTGTGATTTCATCCTATAGTCTTGTTTGGTTAAACTCTACTGGCAAGAGTCAACAATATTATCATTAAAATTTTGTATTTTATAAGAGTATCAACTAATTTAGAATATTCCGAATTTATCAGACATTTCTTAGGTTTTTTAATCTCATCACATTCAGATCATAAAAGGCAATAATTGAAAATCAACAACTTCTTCATTTCCTGTAGTCCATAGCAACCCGTTATTTTTCTTCCTTCTACATGTTTTGTATATAGTGTTTATTTCATATATTTTTTGTCTATTCCTTATTAATTTGCTATCATATCGGAATATAACTTTACCGATAGTTGGTTTATTATTTTCTACACATATTCTGCTGGTTTTTTGATATGAGCCTGTTTCTTTTATATTTACTACTTTTTCGATATCAAACGTTATCAATCGATATCATGGCATTGTGGCATTATCATAATTTGTATAAATTGATATGGTTTATTATATATCATTACTAATTTAATGTTTTTTCCTAGCTCTTCGAACCGTATTCATTAATTATTATTAATTTATGGACCTAACCTTTATGTTATGAGTGGTTATATAGTGTTTTTTGCTGTTAGGCCTTTTATTGTATACGGACCTACCTGTGTTTATAACTGGTAAACATCTATAGCCCTTTTACATAAATTCATACATATAATCAAATCTTAACTATTAACATTTACATAAATAATTATTCTTTTCATATCTAATGACAATTTTATCTTGATCTATGGATCACATATAAGACAATTGAAATCTATTAACGCTAACTAGCTGTTTCACACATCATTCTACAACAGTAATTGAATGATACATCTTGTTTCATTACCTTTCATTAACTCAACAAGTAATTGGTATAAGATAACATAAACTTTATCATAACATTCGTTGTCACAAAATAATATCATTTAATTCAGAATCCTTACTTGTTATTGCTATAAGGTAAATTATTGTTTCATTTTTGTTTACTTTCATGGTCATTTACTTTGACAATTTCTGTACTATTCTACTTCTTACACTTCTCATCAGTATCACATTGATTTACTTTTCACTGAACATAGATCATTAACTATTATCTAACTTACAGGTTTGTTTATTCTCGTTAATTCTACCTTGCATCCTTATTTATCTTTATCTATAATTATAAATGTAATTATTAGACTTTTGTTTTATCATGGGGTTAGATTTTGACTTGTTTATTATTTTGCTAATATAATATTTATGTAACATGGATGCCAGCATTTCTGTTGCGTTACAATATATATATATATATATATATATATATATATATATATATATAGCATCACGTTTATCCATCATTAGCTAAACATGCAAGTTCTGACCAGAGAAGTTCATCTTTTTGAGACCCCATATATAAAAGTTACAAGTAAGCTTAGACATTTTATTCTTACATATTCGTAATCAGCATAAAAAACCGTAAAAATATATATCCGTTTCAAGATAGTTTGTTGAAAAAAGTTGAATAATAATTACCCTGTTAACTTTATCGTTACAAACGACTCACACGTGTAAAAAAATGCATTACTATTTTATCACGGATATCGGTTTAGCTTTTAGTGATGAAAAATATGCACAGTGTTGCCACAAAATGTATATAAAGTCACGAAGGTCACAACGTTGGCAAGTCTACTGAACGTAAGCAATTCCTGCAATATTAGCAGGTGGTGTGTCTCGGCTGTTTATACAATTACTGCTTCCAGTCGCCTACGTTTAATTCCTGTATACGATCTTAGTTATTTTTAATTTCAGTACCGTAGTAAAAATAATCTTTGAAAGACGTAATCAACTATTTTTCAACGCTGTTATTAAAAAGTGGGTTAATCATTCAATGACAGAAAACATATAAGGTATAAAATGTTGTGATCACTTTATTCACACGTTCTTTTCTTGACACGTAAATAACTATATACTAAATAAAGATATAATAAGTATATCTTCATTGTACATTAGTATAATATGTAGTTAAGAGTACAGTGTACAAATGCAAATGCTAAACCAATAGAAACGTCTAAAAAAACACGTTCTTCTTCTGTGTATCTTCTGTAATTGTTAATTATATTAATTGAGATTTTGGCTACTTATAGAGATTTAATTACTGAACACAATGCAGTTTTCAGAATTGCTGTATATTTATTGGTTTTGAAGTTATCGCAGGTTGAACTGCAAAAATGGATTGAATAAAACTTACTCATGCGGCCGCGTGTTTGACGACGAAGCTAGAGCGAGATAGTTGCTTATTATACCCTTTCTGTCTAGCGTACGGCGCAGCGCACAGTGTCCCTTTCAATACAGTATATTTAATGTATCTTTTAAATGTCAATAAATTTCAGTGTAGATAATGTAGAATGTAGAAAATGTAGATAAAGAAAATGATTATGATATTGATTATAATTATAATAATTGGAAGCTTGGCAAATATATTATACTACATAGAAATGTTTATACACGCACTCATGCGCGCACGCGTGTGCACGTACGCGCACCCACCCACGCAGGCATATTATATATATATATATAAAATTTGTGATGTTTTCAATTTGTTTCTTCTGCAAGTAGTATAATTTCGTATATTCTTTTTAACACCTGACGCACGTTTCACTGAAAAATATCAGTATCATCTGAGGTTTCTAAGTAAATTAATAACAATCGAAATAATTCTATTAATATAAAATTAACGAATAATAAAAAATTCCGACTTAATTTTACATCTTGTGCCATTTTGTCAATGTTATATGTGGACAGACTTGCTTACTTTTCTATTAAATGTAGAAATAGATTTTACCATTATTTTTTGCCGCAAACCATTTAATCTTGTTGTTTAATCCTTTTTCTATATGAATAGCTCATTACAATTATTGTTAATATTTCGTGTAAACAGCAGAGAGATGCTAAGTAGGACATTGCCTCAGGTAAGATTGCATGGTAAATCAAGACTCGCGCGTATTTCTTCCACCAGTCGGACGTCACGCGGCAAAAACAGCTGATCGCTAGGTTAGCGCGGGAAGCCGGAATGGCCCCCCCCTGTGTTGTGGCTATTCAGCGCTAACACCACAAGATTTCTCATTCCCGTCAACATGAGTACCTACTCAAGGTCAAATAACATTCTTAATGTTGTAATGACAGACGTGTACGTTTACAAAACACTGTTTTGGCTGACACATATATACACATCTACGTCTGAACTCGCAACCTCTTATTTATCAGCTGGCCGGTTTTACGTTTCCACCAAACGTGTTCCAGAAAATCATATTAAAATAATATGAATATTTTATAGTAAAAACATAATAAAAATAATAATAATATACAATTTAAAAAGTTAATACACTACCTCTTGCTTATTCTAAGTTTTGTGCCGTATCACTTTTCCAAGGATTCATAAAATTGTTATCTCGAATGATACATGGATCTTGTAGAGCTCGTAATCCTAATGTTCCTTGCATGATTGATGGAATATGTACACATAATAACCGAGCAACATTTTACGTTAAACTATTGAAAATAACAATGGTTTTCCAAAGTACCGGAGACGAGATGACGGAATTGTTGAACTAAAAGGAATACCGTATATCATTTGATAATCGTGATTCGTTCAATACAATGGCTTCCTAATTCTACAGTACAATGCTCACATCAATATTGAAAACCGATAAATACATGTATAAATAGGCTTACCATACGTCCCGGTTTGACCGGGATTGTCCCGGTTTGACGACCTGATCCCGGGGTCCCGGCCAGTTTGTCAGTTGTCCCGGTTTGAAAATTGACGAGAGTAGTTTCCGTCCGGGCGAAGACGTTGTGCAAGCTAAGCTCCCGATTTTTGGTTAAATCAATAGAAAAGAGAGTTTGAAAGATTAAAAGTAATTTTTCATGAATGGAAAATTCAAAAGCTGCAGTAGTCACTTTGCACGAGTATACACATTCAAATGACTTAGGGAGCACAAAAATCCTAATGTGTGCTACACTTGCTTTCCTTCGAAAAGATGTAGAATGTGGCTGGTAGTATATCCATGGTCAAGTTCCAGAGGAAGAGAAACTCGATTAATTCTTTAATTGTTTCGTAGAACAATAGCTAGACAATTATTAGTGCCACAGGAGTTACGGAACTGCTACTTCCGACGTCATACAATGAATAATACCGTACAAGCACGCATCAGAAACTAAACAGCCACGTTGGAAGACCACATCCAAGAATAAAAAACATTATCAAATGTTTATAATCTGAGGCAGAGAAATGTATTCAGAACACGATGTAACGATGGAGTGAAATTTTTAAGCTATGAAAAGGACGAAAAAGTATACTGAATTGGATAAACTAAAAGATATGAAAAAGATTCTGAAGTTGGGATGTTTCTCAAGATCACGTCGTCCGTTCTACAAGTTGACTAATAAAAATAAATAAAAAATAACCTTCCTTTTTAATTTAGAGAGAGAGAGAGAGAGAGAGAGAGAGAGAGAGAGAGAGAGAGAGAGAGAGAGAGAGAGAGAGAGTGAGGGAGCGGCTATGCAAGTGTGTGTGTGTGTGAGTTTTATAAAAATTGTAACTTGGTAAACGTAGTTGGTAACAAAAAATACATTTAACGAATTATAAAAACATAAACACAATACAGGGTGGATGTACATACATCGTTGTTTGTGTGTTCGCAAGTGGGAGGTACTCTCACGTATCAAAAATTAATTACGTGTCTTATCTACTTGAGTGTTCGCAAGTGAAACGAGTTGCAAGTGCCACTGTTCGTAAGTGGGAGCACACCATCGTCGGCCGGATACGAAAAGCAGATTAATTTACCTGGTTTCTTCGAGACAAAAGCATCAACATGAATCAAAAAATTTAACTTGCAACCATTATTTTAGTAAAACGTAGATGATTGTGGGTATCATAGCTTAGGCTTTTAGAGCATAGGCTTGTACATTTATCTAGGATTTACATTATGTAGCTGATGATAGAAGTTCAAATGCGAGTTCCTGGTCCCTAAAAACATGGGTATCTCAGCTGGGAGAGTGAACTCCAAGACAAAATACTGATCCTTCAAATGTGTGCGTGTCGGGTAGGTATAGGCCTACTCTGGGCTCCTTAAAAAAGCTACTGCTAAAATAACAGTGATTTGTTCTAATTTTGTTTGCTACATAATAAGGTGACGCCGTATAACATTAAAATTTTGGTTTGGCAAAGATTATCAGAATTGGCACATTCAACAATTAAAAGTTTTGTACGAATGAGCAGAAAATAATGGTATTTAAAAGGAACTATAAAGACATATCTTATGGTCATAAACAAACCGTAGAAGAAATTACTATTGTAATCAGTATAGTCATATTTGGACAGGTGTAGAAAAATATGGAGAAGCCTGTACAGGTGTGTCGGTGCTGATGGGAACACACATAAAAACGTTTGTATGAGATTAAACGTATGTATCCAAGATAAATACCGTTTTATCTACAACAGGTGGCTTCGAAATATGAATTTGGGGATTTCCCTTTTATTTAGGGGGAATTGTTATAAGGTAAATACAGTACAACCTGTCACATCCGGACGTATCTCCAAACTAATTTTTGCAATTCTGTAATTGTTAATTATATTAATTGAGATTTTGGCTACTTATAGAGATTTAATTACTGAACACAATGCAGTTTTCAGAATTGCTGTATATTTATTGGTTTTGAAGTTATCGCAGGTTGAACTGCAAAAATGGATGGACTAAAATTTACTCATCCGCCGCGTGTTTCACTAACGAAAGTAGAGCGAGATAGTTGCTATTATACCCTCTCTGTCTAGCGTACGGCGCAGCGCACAGTCTCCCTTTATGTACATAAATATGTAGGAAAAATAAGGAAAATATGTAGCTAAATATGTAATATTTAAGAAATATGTAGTATTAAAATACTTTCACATCAACAATATAATTTACATTTTACGAGAACATAACAGTGCCCTCTTTGAAAGGTTTTGAAAATAATAGGTGCTTCATTTTAAACTTTTTAAAATCACTTTCAAAACATGCAAATATATTTTGAGCAAAGTCAATGTAATCCATAAAATACTAATCAAGTTCGGGGCTGACACTAATCACCAGTTAGATTACCACTTCTGTTACAGAAAATAAGTTAACCCTCAGAATACACAGTATCTGAAAGTTCAACTCTTTGTTGAAGAGTTTACAATAAGACAGCATGCATAAGAAATGAATTACTTTTCAATTGTTTATTGTACTTTAGAAAATTTATGAAAACATATTTTAGAAAACAGTATTAAAAAAGAAACCTTGATATTATAAAATTAACAACAACAAAGTATTTTACCTATGGATTTCTGTAGTATAGGACATGAGTATAAAGTAAAACATTGAGAATTATTAACTATTTAACAAAGTATTTTACTAGGAGAGTTGAAATTACTATAAAATTAAAGGTAGATTTTTGACTTGAAAATCTATATTGTATATATATATATATATATAAATCTCTACTATAACTCTGCATAAGAATAAAGTGTCCATGTAAGTTTTTTTTTCCACTGTTTAGTTGCACAATTAATTATTAAATACTTTTCTATATTGTCTGTTGACATGGACTGTCTTCGGTCTGAGAGTATGTTTTTATATATAGAAAAGGATCTCTCGACATCACATGTCGTCACCGGCGCATGTTTATATAGAGGAATCGTACTTGGAAGAATATTCTCAATCGATTCTACAGTTTCGCCGTTACATATGCGATAAATGGTATGTAAAGTTGAGTAACCAGGGTTTCTATTCAGCACAGCATTTAATTTAGTAGAAACTTTGTCACCGACTTCACCCTGCACAGCATTTAACTTGTTAACTGCTTCTTCAACTATTCCTATGGCCTCTTGGAGAGTCAGACCTGCAGTCTCCAGTTTCTTGATACAACTGAAATGCGTTTTGATGTACGAAACTGAACATATCACCTTAGAGTTGTTGAATGCAGACAAGGATTCGCTCGCTGACACTGCAGAATCGGGAGATAATGTTTCCACCACATACTTCACAGCTTCAAAGTTGTCACTGTAGAAATTTACGGCTTCGATCCAGGTTCCCCATCTTGTAATTACGGGTTCTGGAGGCAGAGGTGTGTCAGGTAGCCTTTGTTTGTAGCACTGGATACGGTAAGGAGCTTTCAAGAACACCTTTTTTGTTGCTGATATTAATGTATTTACTTCGGGGAAAAGGTCTCTGACAGTTTCAGCTACTTGATGCAATCCATGAACCAGGCATGTAACATGTAGTAGGTTGGGGTAAAACACATTTAGAGAATTACCTGCTTTTAACATGTATGCTGCTGCATCTGTATACAACAGCAGTACCTTCTCTTCTTTAACACCATTTGGCCATAACAAACTTGGCAAAATACAGCTTTATCGTCAGTTGTAAAAGCACTGTCAATCTGTACCCATGATTTTAACTTAGATGACAAAGATGATGCGGTCGGTGCCATGATAAAACAAGGATATTTGTATTTAAAACTCTTAAGAACTTGCGTTGAACAATACCGCACAATATATTATTTAAGACGTCTTTTGTCCAACAACGAGAATCCGCCAAGGCAAGAAACAAGCAAGCGCAGAAGTGTAGGCGAAAGACAAAACACTGACTTGACAATAACTTCAACACACCACACTGCACGCCAGATTGTTATTTACGTGTAGGCTTACACTCCGAGAGCGTCGATAATACTGGCGTCAAAAATCACATTGTGCCCTACAATAGCATAGAGTTATATAGATATTTGTTTGTTTAGGTAGATGGAATCCGTTGCGAGAATTGCAAGATCTGCGAAGAGTATTTATTTACCGCGGACAGCACGTTCTTTCCCCACCGACCCCGCTGAACGTGCGAACAAAACGTAAATTAGTGGGGCCGCGCATACCATTCTCATCTAACATCCCGTGCAAAATGCCTTACTTGTCGCTTGAGCTCGTAAAAAATTTTACTTCTTGAAAGTAATCTATGTGTGCAATTGCAACAGATGCAATATTTTGCCTTTTCTTGTAATAAATTTAATTGGACCTGATTCTGATTAATTGCACATTTGCGCATCTGAGTAATGTTGTTATAGGCCTAACTATTTTTTGCCATTTCAATTTTCAAATTGAAGTAAAGTATAGTAAAATATGTAGAAATATGTAAGATGGAGTGAAATATGTAATATGAACAAAATATGTAAAAATATGTAAAATTAAACTAGCGGATAAGACACCTATTGGTATGATTCGCCGATATCTGGCTTTTCCGTGTAAATGTGCACTCAGCATTCAAATATGTAATTACATAAAAATCCGGGCCTTAATCATCACCTACACCTGCATAAATATGAATGTAGGGGCTACTCATTACAGTATTCACTTCCCCTTCCTTTGTATTTTGATTTGACAGCATTACAGGATGTTTACACTACCTTGTAAGCACGTATGTTTCCCCTTCTGTTTTGTCCAATATACAGTAGATTTGATAGAAATTTTAAATGAAGAAGGAAACTGCTACTTGGTAAATTAATATGTATTGTGCTTTTAAAAGGAAAAGAGAGATAGCTACCGTTTTTCTAATTCTATCAGTAGGATAGAAAACAGATATAATATAAAATGTATGAGACCCCATTAATATTAAGTATTTATCTCTAAATCACCAGTCGATTGTCTCAAAATAATGCGAAAAATTGCGAAAGAAACTACCGTGTAGTTATTTTTATCTCGCAAGGGTGTGTACGATGAACTATAGAAAAGAAACTTGTAGATAAATGTTTTTAAACAATGCCGTTTGGTTGCTAATCCCCGACCTTATAACTTTTTTATATACTTGCTTTTGTATAGAAAAGTCTTATGAAGTGAAAAGAAATTAGTAAAAGAGAATGGAAAATTCCAGGGTGAGGAAGAATATTTAACGTTACGAATTATAAAACGAAGGAGATATTACAGCTGCAATAAAGAGCAGGCAACGAATTATATCAAGGGCTCAAGAGAGAAGTAACGCAACGGAAGGCTGATTGGAATTCCTCAACTTAAATGTGAAGGAGGTATTGTATAATATTAATACTACCTGTAACTACCGCAGACCTTCCTTTGTCATAAACCGTCTCCTCACCATTCCCGATGGACCTCCTCCCAGAAACCCCCGCCAACGGAGAAATAGAAATAATTAAGTCTCTTCGTCATACTTACTACACCTGGCTTCCTTATTGATAACTTAACATCTTAAATTTTCCTATCTACCTATCCGGTCTTTATCCCTCTCCTTTGTGCCTCCCCGCCTTACCTTGACGCCTCTCTGACACCTCCCTCCAGCTTTGGCGTCCTGCGTTACTCGACTTCGTCTTGGCTGTCGTTTGACTTATACTTTTATTATGGCTCTACCATCACCCATTTGGCTCTGCACACTACGTAAACACACAAATACACATCCATACACTACACTCTATCCTGAATGCCTCCACCTACTTCGCCACCGGTCCGCGCTGCGCTGGCGTGCGACTCCTCTAAATCTCCAATCGGCGGAAGGGTGCTTGCCCCAGATCAGCCTGAGTCTTATCCTCTGAGACAAGTCTCAGACAACGCAAAAAAAGGTATAATATTATAGCCTACTGTCTACTATGACTGTGAGACGCGAATATGACAGCAGATACGCAAGAATGTAGGAGGCTACAGAAGAATAAAGGAACGGTCCAACTTCGGATATTATGGCTTAAGTAATCATATTAGAAAGGATTATTACAATTTATTTTATACACCACACAATATATGTGATAATTTTAATTTTTTATTTATCTATAAAATTTGAAACGAATTAAGACCTGTATTAACATCAACCGTTGTGTATATAATTCTTTTCACTCAGACTTTTCACAAAGTTTAGTGATATATTAAAACCATGTGTAAGATAATCAATTTTTGTGAAACCTATAATATACCCATTAAATAGTGTAGACTAGACAAGTATGATAGTAGCTTAATACAGTCTTTTTTCCGGGATGAAAGGGAAATTATAATATTGTGCGCTTAAGAATGAAACTTTTTTTGTTACTAGACCAACGTTTATGAAAATCTATTTGGCTTCATTTCTCAGATTGTAATAAAATTGGAATCAATTATAGCCTATATCAAATTAAAAATTTTTGCCAAAATTATTTGTTACTAACCAAGTTTACTTTATTTTCTTAACCGATGGATTTTTGCATATCAAATTCCGTTTATTAGACATCGATTTTTCAATATAAAATTGGTCTCTAGATTACTGATTTGCGTTAATGCGTCCAAGAAAAATAGTAGTTTGATAAACCTTATTACTAAGTTTTAATGTTTGTTTACATACGGCGTTTTCAAGAAACTGTAACAGTGTTAGAATAAATAGGCCTACTAAAAAATTTGATTACATACCTGCACCTAGTTTCGTATACAGAAGCAGTGTAAAAAGTATTTTGTAAAGCTTTCTTACAAAATTATAACATAACTGAAGCCCAAATGATGTTTAAGATTTTGCACGTTAAGTCATATGAAGTTTACTTAAGAACCTGTTACGTTCAGACTTCCTGAGATACAGTTATTGAGAAGAACAAGAGTAACAGAAAGAAAGAGAGAGAGAGTGAGAGAGAGGTCAAAGTACATGATGTTTACTACAGTTGGCTACTTATAAGGAACTTGAAAATAATTAAACTTATTGTAATGTAGAAAGTTAACGAAACATGAACCAAAAGCGAGGATTATGTGCAGCAGACTCAAGAGTTTTATTAACAGGATCCAAACAGCCTTTGGTGAAACGATTATTACGTTAAATAATTTATTCGCAATTAAGAAGTGGTACATTTTGAAGAAAGGAAAAAACCGAGGATGAGGAACTTATAAGTTGCTATTAAAATATGTAACTTACCTTTTGGGTACCTAATTATTTTACAAGCAAGTTACGGAAACTATAAAAAAAAATTAATTCTTAATATATAAGCCTTCACGTATTATTTCAAAAAAATTAGATTACTGCTCACTGTGATATACGAAAAGCAAAAATATAATTAATGTAACATTACAACTCTTCAACTCTGTAAGATATAAACTCTTCTGCTTCTGCAGGTTGTTATTTATATTATTGGTACTTGTAGAAATTTTTATTAATCAGAATGGTGAATAAATTTCCAACGGATGGGAGTCAACTTGAAACATGTTGCTTCGGTACTACTGTATACCAACAACTGCATAACTATATTCTTACAAATGATATTCGGTATGAATGAGAATAATTAAAAATTCGTAATTCTCTCTCCCCCGTCTCTCTTCTCCCCCTCACTCTTTCTCTGTCAATTTTCCCCATCTACCTCACTAATAGGGGCAAACCTCACTACTACCTTTAATTAAACATGACTACCTCACTATTAATTTCCTTTTATTTTCATTAAGTTAGCACGGCAGGTCCTTCTGCGACTGCACCCAAAGCGCGCCTCTTTAAGTGTTTGTTGAAATGTTACACTGCTACAAACAGATTACTCAAGTTTGAATGTGTAGTCTGTACAAACACAATGAATGATTACACAAACAGATACAAACAAACAGTGAAGGATTGTGTGTAACACTGAAATTGTTGACAAAAAGAAGAAACTGTACGAGTTGGCGCGCGTGCGTGTGCGCGCGCGAGAGAGACTGAGTGAGTGAGTGAGTGAGTGAGAGGACTGAGAGAACATGGGCAGAGGTAAAAAAAATCTGTCGCATTAAATTCACGCCAACAACATTCTTAATGTCGTAATGACACAACAGGATGTAATTTCGAAACTGTTAATTTCCTTCAAGTGTGTACTAAAGTAAAGAATGTTACAATTTATAAGTTGGTAATTACACCAGGTAATGCTAACAACCAGTAGCCTACTGATTCGAATGTGTGTGTAAAGAGGGCTTTTGAGACTGATAATAACGCTATTACCTACTTGACACAGAAATTCCCGTGTCACCTGCATTTTGTATTATGCAAACGTTCGGAGGATGTAAATTTTTCAACAACATTGTTGGAGTGCCAACCTTTAGAATGAACCGTTGTGGCGGAATGCAAGATTGATTTAAAGAATTCAAAAATTCTTGGAGATAGTACACTATATTTTCAATATTAAATACGGTGTTAATAGATTCTTCGGACTTTTTATTATCCCCAGAAAATTTTTCCAAACTTGTATCATTATTTTCCTTCACAGATTCGATTCTTTGGGAATAACCACTTGTAATTTTTATCAAGTAAACACTTGACGTTTTGCACAGAATTTAGCAATTAATACAGTGTTGTACTATTTACTATGTCCCAGTTTTTCGTCAATTTCTGTGAAGCTATCGTCATTAGGAACACTACCGTCACCGAGGTGCAGTAAGTTTGTAGAAAAATCACCATCTCCTCCTCCTCCTAAATGGGCTCTCATATTGCTTTGCAAATTTAGTCTGAATAGCATTCCACATCGCCGAGGACTTTAAACACACTGAGACAATATCAGCGCGGGTTCCTCTTGCAGTTACCGGTAATCTCTAGCGAGAATCCTCTGAAATAACAAATGTTACGCTACCCACTAATTTGTTACAATTTCTTAAGTCTTGGAGAGTTTGATTGACCGTTTCTATACAGTCCACAAATCGCCTTCGTTTTACCGTTCATGATTAGTTTCCGTTTTGATTGCTCTTTCTTTTGTCATGCCTCCTCTTCAATACGAATTGCTTTTTTAATAGGAGTCAGTGAGAAAACTTGACTTTTTCTTCTTGGCGCATTTCTATTTTATTTTTGCAGTCGCTTTCGGATAAGGGCGAATTTATTCTGGTGTCAATTGTGATAAGGTATTAGCAGATGTCTCGTTTATTTCCGACGTGGGAGGTCCGGCTACTGTGGTCTCTTGACAATCTTTTGTTGGTGTTAATCTTCCTTCATAATTACTTTTGTCTCCTATCTCTCTGTCAATTACAGGTGAACACAGAAACTCTTCGATACTGAATATATTTTCATTTAATGGCCAAATTCCAGTTGAACTAAAACCTGCTGTCAGTTAGATGGTGTAGCTGCCTTTGAAAGAGCATCTTTTGC
This sequence comes from Magicicada septendecula, assembly GCA_034769895.1. Lineage (NCBI taxonomy): Eukaryota > Metazoa > Arthropoda > Insecta > Hemiptera > Cicadidae > Magicicada > Magicicada septendecula. The sequence goes on from CM068372.1 coordinate 326,748,394, forward strand.
TAGCCCAGGTATGTCATGGTTTTACCTGGGTTTATTGTCATCCAGCTCTCAGCGGCTGCACCGAAACAGGCCATATAAACACTTGTCTAATGGCTGAAGTCAGATTGTATCGGGTATGAGGTATAAACTGTTTCATAAATAGTAAAAAAAGAGAGGCTGTAATTTATCTTGATGGATGTGCTACTCCAATACAACCTGCTGGTCCATAAATAATCAAAGTGATATCTACATAACACTCTGTGGATATAACGATAAGTGGTGATTTCCAGCTGCCATCTATGAAAATACCACTGGTTTCACCCTTTTCCAAAGGGGTAACCCTGCTGACTTGTTTATTTCCCTTCAAACTGACAACTTTGTTAGGACAGTGCACTGTCGTTATGCTGCCTGGTTTCCTTCACATTACAAATATTGTGACAGTAAAAATGAAGGCGACTTATCACAGAATTCCAATATTGAAGAAAGTTTTATGTTATGTTTATTAAAACTAAATGCTATTGCAAAACTTGTTGCTTCAGCCTCTCTAAAAGACAACCTTGAATGTCGCTGCATGAAGCCAGTAAAACAATCTTTTACCGGCCCAGTTCACCAGAAAATCGACATTATTTGCAAACAAGTATTCGGAGGCTAACATACGAATATTCTTAGGGTACAAACCATAATAACTAACAGAATAGTGCAGATCATAACACAGAAATCTGATTTTTCTTTTTGTTCTTTCCTAAATACAAGTTGTGGAAAACGCCGAGTCTTTGTAGGGTTTGTGAGCTACATCGCCCCAGAAAGTTTTTCACTTGTACGTTTGAACCAAATATGAAAAAAAGAAAACAGAACAAAATGTTTTACTTACATTGTACCAACATACCACTTTCCTTCTGGTGAAATTGAAGGTACACCTTTAATTTTAAAATTAGGAATTGATATTAGAAATAACCACTAATTACCAATAGTAAAGACTGTAAAAGATAAACAAAATGTAATCTAATAATAACCAATAGATATACCAGTACTACATAAAGTCAAATAAATCAAATGTAATACAGAAACACAAAACCGACAATAATCCATTGTTGTATATTATAACTATATGCTTGCCATAGAATGGATGCATGACGAACAAAATTATCTTGTAAACTTATCATAAAAGAGTAGGAACTAAACCAACAACATTGAATGAGGCAGAATACTATTCGAATAAGTAAATTCAAGGATTATAGCCACCCAAATACTAATAATAACCATAATAATAAATAAACCATGTTGACAGCTAGATGCAAGTAATCTTGGTTACTTTAAACCAAAGCAATTTTCAGTATAAATGCAGAATGAACTACTGCACAATAATAACAGTGCTATCAAAACAATGATAAGAGATATTCAAGCAATAACGAGAATAATTTGATAGGATTACAACCCATATAAAAAGGTAACTTCCTAAAGTATAGTAAACTCACTTAACAAACTATAGTTAAGGTAATAAAACCACAAGATGAAGAAAAAGGACACTATCAGAAGTGACAATGACCAATGCAGTATGCATAGGCCATAATAAAATGTTATTAACTATTAATGTTATAATAATATTAAGTATCATGTACATGTTGTGTTTATGTTAGTGTCTATACAGGAAAGTACAGAGCAACTCACCGCAGCTAATAATAGAAGAGTCAACGCAACTTCTTCAGAATCGAACTCATGAAATGGAACAAAAAACATTCTAAACTATTTAAACAAAATTAATAAACGATGTCAAAGAGTAAGTAAACCGATTTATTCATATCGGATTCAATAATAGATTGAATTGGGTAGAATAAATCAATAAACCAAAAATTAATAATAAAAACCAAAACGTTAAGAATAATAATAAAACAGACAATCTCGTCGTGCTAAAATGTTCATACACACTTTTTAAGAGAAAATTACTTAAAACTTCGAATCTAACAAGAAAAATATTGTGTCGAGTATTCATAATGCAAACCCTTAGATATCAAATATGAAATGAAAATATAAGTACCAAGTAAAATGTATATTCTATAGCCGGCAGAATAAGGGAAGGACAAATAAAATAGAGGCAGGATATCAAGAGAATGGAAAACATGGGACTACCTAAACAAGTAATAAGATACAGACCTCAGGGAAGACGAGATATAGGTAGGGCAAGGAAAAGAGATGCCTTCAGTGAAGGCAAAACAGGCTGTAATCCTATACCTTGACATGGAGAAGATTCCTAATACTTAATAGCACACTTAAGAACAAAATATTGGTATGGAGAATCATACACGACTTCCATGTTCTAAGATTTATATTTAAAATCATTTTCGAAATGAAATATTTCCATTGAAACTACTTCTTTCTACTTACTGCTTCAGCCACTTACTGTGGGCACTAACGTATACCACCTCACGTTATCGCACTTGATTTTCACTGATGATGGAAGTCGATGGCACTGGCGAAACGTCTGGTTTTGCAGAAAACATTGGTCTACGGCCAAACAGGCCGGGAAGGAATTTTAAAAACAAACTGCTTCTTTGTTGTCAATAACGTAGTACATATATACAAAAAATTATCAGGTAAACTATTACGTTACAACAAAAAAATGTTTCAGGTAAACTACCCTTTCCCCGTAACCGATCTTCACCAAAATCAATAGGCCTTGAGTCCTCTATAACTCGGGCACATATGTAAAAAAATATCTGATTCTGTTTGAATTTACGGCAGTTATCGTTCGTCATGAAAAAATTTCTCTTGTTACAACATAAAATATTGCAGGTAAACTACCCCTTTATCTTAACCGATCTTCACAAAAAACAATAGGTCTTGAATACTCTACAATTCAGGGCTGTATGCAAAAAATTATTTGATTCTGTTTGAATTTGTGGCTCTTATCGTTTGCCATAAAAAATCTAGACAGACACACAGACACTTTTCGATAAATTACTTTTTTTCATGTTTTGAGGGTAGTATAATCAGAATCTGCAAAAATCTCTAACACGATTTTTTTTGCCATCACCATACTTCCATTTCCTTATGGAACATGAAAGTAAAATCAAAGTAAAATTCTGATGGCAACAAAAATCAAATATTCTATCAAAAATTGGGGATATACATTTTTGGTAGGTATTTGGTAGGCCTACTTGCATTGCACAAGGAATGTGTTATTTTCAATAGGTTATTGATAAAAAAAGACTTACAAGTACATTGATTTTTATTACAAAATTTATACAAAACAGTTTCAATTCTAAGGTATCAATAATTAATAATTATTAAGGATAATGAACAAATTATTTCTTCATAGAAGATACATAAAAACATTGCAAAAATAATACATATCAGACAAATATTATTACAACAAAAATACCACACAGACATTTGGGCTTTGTTACTTTATCAGTAACTATAAGATTACATTCATAAAGTACATAGAATATTTATTTACAAGAACATAATTACAAAAAGTGAAAACACCTTTGATGAAATAAACATTTTATTTATTACATCAAACATAACTAAACTCAGATGACAATATAAATGAACTAAATATAGGTTTTTCTGCGAGGGAGTGTAGGATTGATTAGGGGTTCAATTAGTTGAAATTATTAAAAAAAAAAAAAAGCATAAACTATAAATAGAAAAACTAGACTGGTATGTTTACAACAAAATGAAAACTTCAAGTTACATTTAAGAGATATTCCATGTCAAATCAACAAGTGCTACAACCTGACCCTCTTAGATTTATTTGAAATTAAGTATGCATGTAGTATTCATAAATAGTAACACAAATCAATTTTTTCACATTTTTCTGACGAAAGGTTACTGAGTAATGGGTGCTCAAAAATGAAAAAAATAAATAAAATTTTTGACTTGCGCAACAATATTGATTTGTTCACAACTTGTGTTCTAATTAAGCTAGAACAATGACATCGAGTTCATTTGAAAGCTCTTTTAAAGGGCTTTCATATGATATAAAACATAATTAGTTGAAAATATATATATTTTTTATAAACACATCATTATTGCATTTACTGAATTTTGAAAAACTGTATTTTTAAAATTCTCAAAAAAATATATGTGAAAGATATTGTTTTCCTCTACATATTCTGAAAGTTTCAACTTGGGATGAGCATGGGATCACTATCAAAAGTAATTTTATGTTTATCACGATTCTGTAAAACGTCATTCAGATCGGTGAATTATTATTATTTTTATTTTCCTACCCGTGACAATTTTTCAGAATCATAGTTGGATTTATTACTTGGCCTACAAAATTGTACTTTTCTTTCATACAAATAACTGTGTTTTAAAGCTTAGCACTAGCTAAATTAATAGCTCAAAATTAATAAATTGACCTACATATCTAAAATATATATCTTAATACAGTGATCCAGGTTTTCCGTGTACAAGCAAAAAAATCTCATTTTAAAGACTATATACAAAATGGTTGGTTGGTGTGACTATCTCCCATCTGTTTAGTATTTTGTCATCGGATAATATTCAGTCAGCTGTTGTCAACTGTTGTTGAAAGTGACCTGTACATTTTCTTTTGGTGTGACATAGCCTATAAAGTGAAAAAAATGTGATTAATTCTGAAATGTTGTGTTTTGAAATTAGCTTAAAGGTACTTTTGTACAATTCTCACAACAGTGTATAAGTTTATATGCCTACAACCAGTTAATATTGTAACGAGACATATGAGCCCAAATATTTCAGTAACCCAAAATATTAACACATGTCAATAATTGAGTGAAAGAGACAAACCAAGTGTTTCTTCTAAAAGGCCAAGCATGAAACTACATGAGCTACTCATCACCAAGGATAAACTCACAACAATAAGAGTTAATAAAACTAATGGTAACTAACAAGTGAAATAACATTATAAGAAAAAGAAGATGCACCGAACAATGGTTGTACCACAGGAACCAACAACCCAATAGTTTTCGGTCAGTAAGGAACCAATGAAGACAAGGAAGAAACATACTACGAGAAAGACACCTAACAACCATGGTATAAAATATAGATTCCAAGAGCCAGTCAACTATAGAACATCTTACCCGTATATGCAATGACTGAACAACTTACAGATTGAAGAGATGGACAAGAACTGACTAACTGAGATGACCAATATTGTAACGCAACAGAAATGCTAGCACTCAAGTTACATAAAAACAAGGTTCACAGAATAATAAACAAGTCAATATTTAACCCCATGATAGAACAAAGAGCTAATAATTATATTTATAATCATAGATACAGGTAAATAAGAATGCAAGGTAATATTAACAAGAATAACCGAACCTGTAAGTTAGACAATAGTTGATGATATATGTTTAATGAAAAACAAACAAAAAATGAAACAATAATTTACTAATAGCAAATAAGAATTTTGAGTTAAGAGGTATTATTTTGTGACAACAAATGTTATGATAAAGTTTATGTTATGTTATACCAAATATGTGTTGAGTTAATGAAAGATAATGAAACAAGATGTATTATTCAATGACTGTTGTAGAATGAAGTGTGAAGCAGCTAATTAACGTTAATAGATTTGAATTTTCTTATATGTGATCCATAGGTCAAGATAAAATTGTTATTAGATATGGAAAAAATAATTGTTTATGTAAATGTTAATAGTTAAGATTTAATTATATGTATGAATTTATGTAAAAGGGGCTATAGATGTGTACCAGTTATAAACACAGGTAGATCTGTTTACAATAAAAGGCCTAACAGCCAAAACCACTATATAACCACTCATAACATAAAGGTTAGGTACATCAATTAATAATAATTAATGAATACGATTTGAAGAGCTAGAAAAAACATTAAATTAATAATGATATATAATAAAATTTATAAAAATTATGATAATACCATAATGCCATGATATCGATTAATAACATTTAATATCGAAAGTGGATTAAATATAAAAAAAGGAAAAAACCGGCTTATATCAAAAAACCAGCAGAATATGTGTAGAAAATAATAAACCAACTATCGGTAAAGTTACATTCCGATAGGATAGCAAATTGATAAGGAATAGACAAAAAATATATGAAATAAACACTATATTCAAAACATGTGGAAGGAAGAAGTCGTGTGTTGCTAGGGACGACAGAAGAAGAGGAAGTTGTTAATTTGACAATAATTGCTTTGATGATCTGAATGTGATGAGATTAAAAAACCCAAGAATTATCTATTTAATCGGAATATTTTAAATCATCAGACACGATTATAAAACACAAAATCCTAATGACAATGTTTATGACTATCACCAGTACAGTTTAATCCAAATAACACTACAGTATGAAATCACAATAGAGAATAAATAACTGGATTATACAAGGAAGACTTGAACTGTCCCATATCCGAAGGGAATTGATGATATATTAAACCAAATAGAAAGAATTAACAGTATCACAATTAATAATATTCACTACACCAGAAGTTATAACCTTTCAAAAACACGGAACAACACTAATTGCTTCAACCAAGAGAAGAACGTATTTGGATCCTGGCGTTGCAGAAGAAGCATCAATCGGGCTGTAAACCAATCCAAGCTGTAATTCCGAAGTGGACAGGAGAAGAATTCCATTCTATTAAATCGAAGAAAGAAAATCGTACGGCATAATTGTCCAGAACAGTAAATTTATCAATCAACCGCCTACACGATTGGCTTCGTTCTAGTCTGGTAAATTATTATTATATTAATCATACTAACTACACAACACTTTAAATTTGTAAATCTTGCATTCTTATCTATGTATTTTTAATCTTCCCCACAGTTACAAGAACCTTCACACCCTGAATTAAATTAATTACAAATTAAAACACACTATATAACTAAATTTAAATAAAGTATCAGAATAATCAACAATCGATTCATACAATCTATAGCTCAAGCGTATGTTAATTAGAACATATATTATTCAATGTTAAAGAAGTAAACAAATAAAGAACCTTTATATATTGGCAAAATCTTGTTATTTGGAGTATGGTTTAATGAGCTAGGAATAAAAAAGTAGCTGAATATGTATAGAATAATTGGTTAACATAAACATTGAAATAACCTATAAGTTTCGTTGAGCCGATACTACAGCGCTTATAGCGGAATTATCTGACACCAAAGAGAGAGAGTAAAAATACAAAATTAGACAGAATTCTCTTCAAGGTATAATAGGGTTGAACGGAATTATAAAATAACTCATTAATTATTTAAGTTACAGGTACACAAACACTGATAGTTTTTAGAGAGCTAAGTTAATAATTAATTACTTACATCAATACATCCCACAACTCCAAATATCTCCGAGATTTACATAATTAAAATAATTCAAAACACATTGGCATAGGTGTATGTACAAATTGACAAACACAACAGTGGGGTTTTAAGGAGAGGAAACCCATTCCTGTACAATATACAACAGATAATATTATAAATGTATAGGACAAGATATGTTATAAAAGAATGAAAGTAACTAGACTGTTAACTGAATAGAAGCTGTGAATAAAAGCATAGTAACATGTTATGCATAGCACCCATGTAACATAAAGAAGTATTAAAATTGTCTCATAATAATAACAAATATTACTCAAATAGTCAAACAATCATGTAAGATAAGAAAAGGCAATAACTAAAGAGTTATTAGTTATCATTAATAAAACCAAACTTGAGAAAATAAGGTTAAAAGAATGTAAATTTGTATCAACCTAACATACACATTGTTGGTACAAATTTCACCTAAATTCACATCTATCAGTAGGAAAAGCCTACCTAAACCAAAATGTTTTGTGCCTTAACCAAGAAGAACTGATAAGCTTTCTACAGGTACCAATATAAGATACCCAAAATGGATTTTAAATAAGAATTTAAGTAAATAAAGTGAACCAAAACCGACCAAAAGGGGATTCACTAAGAAAAACGTGAACAAAACCACTTTATAATACCAAATAGAAGTAAAAGGTTAATGTCTATACCACAAGTAAGGTGTAATGCCACTATTGTAATAGTATAAGAATATTATAAGAAAGGACATAATGTATTATAATCGTAATTAAGAACACCTGTCATGTGACACTAGGTGTAAATAATGTTAGTCAATGATATACACTAAGGGACAGACCAGTGTACAAAAAACACTAAACCAATTATAAAGAGACTACTATGATTAAACTATTGTAACTAAATAATAGTAGAAAGAGATAAAAGAATACCAAATAAGAATGGAAATAAGTGTACACCTCATAGTGCAAAATAGAGGTCAGAGAGAGATAACTACATAAGAATACAGCAGTTCTATAAGGAGAAATTTACCTCCAAACTTATAAATTTTGCACAATCATCTGGCGATATAAGAGCTTCTACAACAATGGACTCTGTAACAAAGAAAGAATTTTAGCTAACAGAGAAAAATAATTATCATTGCCAGTATCAACAAAAGTGCAAATTACTAAATGAAATAATTGCAATTTTATGGGAAATAATGTTATTAAACTAATTATGTACTTTATTAAGAACTTTTGTTTTCCAGCAGCTTCCAAAACTCTTTATATAAAAAATAATATAAACAAGCTTATTTAGAGCTTCTAACAATACTTATCTTAAAATTATCATATGATTATACTTTCCAAAGGAAGCCCCTGATTTGAAAGCATTGACACATAATACTACTAATTAAAAATGATTCCAACTACTATGTTACTAAATTTTCTCATTTAAAATGTAAATGGGACTGTTAATAACTTTATATTGTTGTTATTAACAAGACAAAAGAATCATTAATGGCTATTTTATCACAAACTTCAAAATCTCCTATAAAGCTTGCTCAATGAAATAGGACATTCCTGATGCAGAAAATTAACTTTGCCATAACACAAATTAAATAGGCTAACACCCAAACAAAAAAATGCTTTGAAAACAAAACATTAATGAAATATGGTATGAATTAATTGTGCTACATTCAAAGCTGATTTTCTTAATTGATTTAAAGTACCTATACAAGTCTAGTTTGTCAAGTAAAGATAATTTAGGTAAACCTAACACTACATATGAAACAAACATTAAATCAAATATGCTAATGTTACAAAATTCACAAACAGAAAAAAAAAATTTTTAATTATCTATAGGCTAAATTGCTTTGATTATATTACCTTCTCCACTTCATATGTTTTCCACATCAATATCATCTGATGTCGATACTACTGATGGTGCAATAATAGTCATTTTTTCCCAGTCAATTCTGGAAAGTTCAGGAGGAACCTGAAAGATCATTACAAAACTCATACATAATTTTTCACTAAGTTAATAATTATAATAATATTAAGCTAATAATTAAGAGAATAATTTACTTTCTTAACCTAGCACAATATTTGTAGGTTAGCACTATGAATTTACAAAAAGTTAATGGATTTTGTGTAAATTTCTAAAAAAAATTAAATTTACAGTATAATCTAGTAGTTATTTTATAGTAATCTATTTTAATTTAAATGAACTCAAGTCACTATTGCTTGGTTACATCCCTGCACTGAAGATTCCTGAAAAAGATTTCTAATATAATCACACAAACTCGAAAAACAAAAACTGTTCAAATGATTAACATTGAATAATATAATCCTGATTATAAAGTTAACTAGAGTTTAAGGGGTGATTTTATACACCGAATATAAGGTAACATGAATAAATTAACACTGAACTTACTACGTTCCCAGTCAAATATGAAAGTAAAGTATGAAAATATATGTAGACATGCACTATTGGTGTAAGTTCTGGAGCTAAAGATAATTCAACTGTGACACAGAACTTAGTCTATTATACTTAACACCCAGGCCTATAAACTTTTGATCTTTTTCTAAAAGTAATTAATTTTATTTCAGAGTTAGGTTAGGCTTACAGGCTAATCCGCAGTAAGTTTAGCTAAATCAGTTATATTATCATAGGCCAGACTTAATCTAAATAAAATTATTCTGTGTAAAGGTATCAGTAACTTGATATTTATACAGAATAAGCATTTAATACAGAATACATATTTCATTTAACTGGAGTCAGTTCCCTCACAGGGTCTTTTTCAAAAATGGGTTAATTAATTTTATATTTTTAGTTGATTAGAGTTAAGGGGTGCTTTTATACACTGAATATAAATAACAATTAAAACTATATGTACCTTTTTTTGCTGTACGTCTCCTAGGCCTACTTTCACAGTCATCTGAAAAGTAAAATATGACATTTTTTAACAATACGAAGAATAAAATATGACAATTGATGTAGACATGCAAGTATCTGGAGCTAGAGACAATTTACTGTGATAAAGAACTTAGCCTATTATACTTAACACCCAAGCCTACATAACACAAACAAATTTTGATTTTTTCCTAAAAGTAATTCATTTTATTTCAGAGTTAGGTTAGGCTTACAGGCTATTCCGCTGTAAGTTAATCGGCTAATGCCCTGCTAGTTTGCTAGTTTTGTTAACATAATTAATCACTAACTAACTAAGTGTGTTTGATATTTATGTAGCATAAGGTGACGCGTATATGACAGGTTTTATTAATGCAGTAAAGGAACAAATCTAATTTAAATAGTCTTTGTATTATTTTGGAATTCAACTTTTTAAAGCAAATGATAATACCTTATGCACCTTTGTAAAGGTTTTTACTTATTGGGGATAAGTGAACTGAATTAAAACATCAAACAAATGATTTTTGTTTCACAATCAAAACAATACGCCTACTGTATTAAATTTATTATGGCAATTCTATTTACCCTAAAACACTACAATACAAAACTCCAGAATTTTTGTTTTTGTATAAATTGGCCCGCTAATAATGAAAAAATAAAATTGTATTAATTAAATTAGAATGCTAACTTGCTCAATTATTAAATTTTGGGCAGAACACAGTGCTATTAGGCATTGTTGGTTCTATAACAGATACGTGTTCGACAAAGTAATCTAGACATGAAACATAACCTAACGTATTTCTTTTATGAATTTTATGAAAAATGCTGAATTTGAAAGTATATTTAGAGTAATATAGCTGGACTGAAGAATTAAATAAAATTTGTAACTAGTTAAATACGAGCAGAGTTCAAATTAAATATATTATAGTAAGGCGTACCATCTTGTGTTAGGTAGGACCACATTTTACGAATAAAATGATTTACAAATTGGATACATTACACATATATAGGTAGGCTAGAGTAGACAAAATAATTGTCAGACTTACAGGTCTTTATATATCTATAATAAAGAAACTTTATTTAATTAAATTGCTTCAGTGCCTTACAGGGACTTTTTTTAAAAATTAGTTAATTACCCCTTGGGTAATTATGAAGATTCTCATCAATGCTGATATTGCGCTGATATATTTTTATTATATTCTTCTATGTTATATAAACACGAGAAAAATAATTTTAAACGGCGGTCGAACCTATTTACGGAGACAAAAAATTAAATTTTTACTCCCATAAGAACGCATGGCGTTAGCCTAGGTATATTGTATTAATTAAATTAGAATGCTAATTTGCTCCATTATTAAATTTTGGACAGAACACAGTGATATTATGTATAGTTGGGTCTATAACAACCGGTAGGCCTAGTGTACAACCCAAAGTAAGCGAGACATTCATACATAACCTAACAGCTAATTTCCTACAAACAACGGAGAACATACACTAAATAAATGATCATCTTACCTTTCATTATTATTCCTAGCGCCTCCAACATATTTTTACTTCGACTTGCAATCACAAACACTTCATACGAATTACAAAATTCTGTCCCACACACGTTAGAAAACTCAACGAATTACCGCACTAGACGACTAAACAGAATAAATTATGGCAGGTCCAATATTTCGTTATACCAACTAAACAGAATAAAAACACACTTTCCTCTGTAGTGTCTGTCTTTTTTACACATGTTACAAATTTTATAGAATAATTATTACGAATGCCAATATGGCCGACTAACTACCCATATTTCATTATATACATTTGTATATATCGAACAGGTTGTCTGGCTTCAGCGTACAGCAAAAATACGATGTATAAAAATTTGTATAAGTTTTTCGTACGTTGACACACCATAACTTGGGCAAAATAACTTCTTCACCTAAAGATGTACTTATACAAGTTCCTCAAATTTGTTTTAGATACCCTGGGTAAAAATTGGCGTGTGATGAAGAAATTATGCGGCGCTAAGTCTATATATATATATATATATATATATATATATATATATATATATATTCGCTTTTCTGCACAAACATGAACCTGAATTTAATATTTTTTAAACTATAATAAATCCATCCCGATACGGAATCTGTAATTGTCATAACGAAGACGTGCGGTCACGTGTATGTATGCAGGTGACAGAAGTAATCGATGTGGCCAATCGACGACAGTCACTGAGGTACGTAAATATATTATTATTGTTGTTTTGCGGTTAGTTGATGACAAAATTAGTAAGCACTTTTAGAACTTCCCAGTGATTAAATACAGTCTTCCGGTGGTTTAGTAACGTCAGTTACTACTGACATTCTAAACAAGTAATAGGCCTACATAGTCCGTCTATATTATTTTAAGATTATAAATTATAGAAACTTTTACATTGTTTATAGAAAGTCTGAATCGTTATACATACTGAATCTTTACAAATTAATTAAGCTATTGCATATATTATTATTACATTAATTGAATATGATGTTTGAAAATTAATTATACTGTCTACAACGTCGAAATTTTAGCATGTTGAATTTTGTTTCGTTGTCAACGTATTTTGTAAAATTAACATAACAAAAAATTGCTTTTTTTGCCCAAACAGGGCAAAGGGCAGGCCACAGTTACCTCGACAACAAACTAAAATAAATTTTGAAAAGTTTGTTTATAAAGACAAATGTTTAAGGCTTGTAATCGTCTCCCCCTTTTAAAAGAAATTTACTTATCGTGCTTTCACTATTTACTTAATATAAAGGAGTAAATATCTATTTTACACAATGCAGAGGCATCACACATATGTGGTTTTAATTTTACTTAAACCAATACTTAACCAACTGAACGCCGACTGCAGTAGCTGCTAACGCATATAACGTAACGTTAATATTTGCTAATGATTTTTATCCATGGTATACAATTATTAATATTTTGAGAATACTCCTATATATTTACAGAATTTATAAAATAACTAATCTTTCCGATCATGAGGTATCAGAATCAAATAAAATGTAAATGTATAAACATTTATTTAGTATATAGAAATGTAGTTATTTACCAAAATTTAACTTCATTGTAGATTTTTGTTTTACCAATTATACCAAGAAGTTAGAATCCAAAATTTCAAAACTACTAGTAACTATTAGTGGATTTACTGAATACGGAACCAATAATTTCTACAGTACTAATAAGTTACACAAATACACGCACACATACAATATAATGTGAATCCGTTAATAAATTTCGCAACACGTGTATGAAATATCACTTTAATATTAAATTAGTAGTTAATATCGAGCAGCCGCAATGATGCTGGCGCATAGAGGTCGACAGCTGTCGCAGAGTGTGTTCATCACACGTGATCCGGAACACTAATTTAGCCGTTTAATTAATAATATTAATGAAAGTCGTAATACTTAACCGCCAGTGGTTTTGGAAAGCTGCTATAATTATGTAGAAAATACTTCTGTTTGCTCTGTATAAAAGTATAATACAACATACTAAATTTTGAACCTTATTAAGCTTAGCCGTTTAGCACGTACTGTAGAAGACGATTGATCGATATGTGTGTTTGGGTCGAGCTCTACTATAGGAGGTGTATTGGGAAAAACGTCAGCATACTATATGTTCGGTGTCGTTGTATAGGCCAGTGTTTTACAATCGGAGCAGTATGGCCCTACGGGCCATGGATTATTCAAGGGCCACAGATGAAAATGGTTTAAGAGGAGTCCATGGCACGTAAATAATGAGAAGCCACAGAGGAAAGCAAAGTGAACAAAAGGAATTAATTTTTTTTTAAAGATTTTAGTAGCGTAAACTATAATTACTATAATGCTATAATATTAATTCGTTTACACTCGACTAATTTTTTCAGGTGCTCCAAATCAGGGGAGTTTTGTAGTTACCGTACCTCCGATGTGAGAGATCGGTAAAAGCATATTTGGAACACGTTTTATTAGAAGTATTACGTATTCGCTGTATAATTTATTGACAGTACTTATTGTTTCCGAAAAGACTACCAAGACAAAAATAATAGTCACTACAGATTTTAACAAAATTATTCAAATAGACTTCAAGACCAAATTATCAACACCTTTGTGAAAAAAGTAATAAAGGCTTATTATAGCGTACGAAAATCTTTTTAGTGTCGTAAAGTATTTGTCAACATCGTTTTGTTAATTACTGAAACACAGCTACAAAATTTTTAGAGACAAAAAGGTGAAACAAAATATGACTTCCTCTAAGTGTGATATATTTTATATGAAATCTTTAGTAACAAACGTTAATATGACGTTGATTGCAAACGTTTTCAAGCAAGGTAATTATTATAGGGTTTGTTGTGATTGTCTGACCCTAAGCCTGCAATATAGGACGCCAGTTTTTATTTTTGGTGGAAATCATGATGAAATAATGAAAAGTAATGAAATAATGAGGCAGATAATATCCAGGTAATGTGAAAGAGCTTTAAAATGATATGGATGTTTGTTCCTATTATATGAAAAAAGTACATATTTTGTATTGAGTGTTTTATTTATTTGCTATGAATGGTACTCACGTAGCCTAGATCTTTCATAAATAGCAAAAATAGCTCTAAGTTTTATAAAAACTTTCTAACAGAACCAGCTTACAGTCAAGAAAACAAAATTTTTTCATAAATAACAAAACGTCTCAGAAATTCCGTAAGAGTAAGGTAAATAGAAAATAGGTTATATAGAATTTATTATATGCTATTTTAGAGAAAATATTTAAGTTGTTTGAATAATTTAGTACAATACCTTTTAAGTGTTAATCAGTTTTCAACTTTTTTAATAGGCATTAAACTGTACTTAGTGTACGCAATTATATTATAATATATTAGTATTAAACATATAATAATTGTACACCTTGTTTATTAAAAGAGGAAAATAAACAATTAGAACAGGTAAACTGTGTTTATAAATCGATAATATTTTGAATTCCTAGTACCAAAAGTTGTTTTTAATCGTCAGTATGTCGGAATTGTATTCCGATATATTTATCAGGAGAGCAGCACGAATAAAGTAAAGAGATATAACTATTTTATAAAGTATTTTTTATAGTCTTTGCAATATGTAGAAGGTTCCAGAAATCTATTCGAAGTATGACATACGCCTTGCAAAAGTATTTCCATCGAACGAATATCCTCTGTGTACTGTAATTGAAATTTCGTACTGTGCAATTAACAGAGTAGTTTAGTGCCCTTTGATTAACACGGCACTGTCTAATCAGTGTCAGAAGTTAACGTACTACCGTTAGTACAAACGTAGTAAAAGCAAACAAGTTTTAAATATTATCTATTGCTTAATAAAATTTGTTATCTTTTGATTGATGTTACATCATATCTTAATATTCTTGCGTTTATGGTAACTTAGATTTAACTCGTATGTAACTTCTAAACTGATATTTCTGTAAAACAGTCTTCTCTTTTTATAATAAATTCAAGAAAACAAATTTTCTTTAATGTCATTGATGTATGCTACACGCACATTATCTCCTAATACCGTTATAATGATATTGGTAATAAAATGTAATAAAACATACACATTGCAGCAACACAGTTGAATACGTTTCTCCAGTAGCAAAACTTAATCTGCGTATTTCAGCTTACTAAAATTCAGTTAATTCAGTTAATTTTTTTTAAGTAACTGGTAGCAGAGCCTGTTGCAACAGAAAAAGTAGATTACATTCAGACAAAGAAATTTCTCTTCTTAAAATGATAAGACTGGACATAATAGGTGTAAAAGGTCCGGTACAAACAATGATTATGTAGTTTCCTCCCATCGTAGAAGAAATAAACTGAACTGTTGTATGAATTCTTCTTAATAATTTGATAGGGATTTATGCTACAATTTTGCCAATTTCTGGAAATATATTAATGGTTGTTGAGAAAATTCGGAACTTATAGCGACAGTTGTTGATGATGTTTCTGTGATGTTCGATTCATTGGATCTATGTAAATATTCGGGGAATATTTTGGGTGTTTGTGATAAAATTCGATCAGCATAACATTGATTGTTTTTGTCTGCTAATTAGAGAGACTTAAATACTGTAACCCTTCAATCTCGGTTGCAGACGTTCTTTTAACAATAACAGGTTTGAAGATGAGTTTCCACTAATCTGTTTCCTTCATTCGTCATCAATGTTTACCAAAAATTCTAGCTCAGATTCTGACCTCGCTGTACAGAAGGATTTTAATCTCCTCATCTCTAATAAACTTTATCCTCCCTTCTAACCGTATCTGTCATAATCCTTATGTCCTGTGTCACCTTCTGTCATTGGTCGTCCTCAACGACTCCAACCCTAATGGTTATACTACCTAATGATTAGTCTGGATACTCTGGTAATGCCATTTAAATAATGTGACAGGGGAAAGCAGTGTAGCCTATTACATATCCATCATTTCACATAAAACCACATAATGTACATACGGGTTAGACTTATTAGTAGTCTACTAATGAAACTGTTTGAAACATTTCAGCAATACATATAAATGAGCAGGTCCCACTTATTTGTAAGTGACGTCCTATTTTTTCGAACTACTCTTAGTAACTATCTAAAGTTTTACAATTACAGAAAAAATATTTCGGCGTTAACAGCATGTTATAAAGAAGTTATAAAGAGTTTTGCCCACGTAGAGAACTGTTGTGTAGGTTGCAACATGTTCTGTTTGAATATATATTAAACGCAAAAGTCGTAAGAGAAAAAACGCAATTCTGTGTGCAGTCTTAACATTATGAAGTCTTAAATCAAGAATAGAAATCAAATGAAACACAATACTTGTGGATTTTGTTATAAATTCAGCAAAACATTGTTAAAGTATAATTTGATACTTTCTTTCAAAAATCACCTTGACTTTAATTAGATATACAGAAATTGAACATTCGTTGTTTAACAAAATGCACTTACTATTAAGATTCATTTACTTTAAAATGCTCAGCCGTCACCAGAACTTAAAAACCGCGACGGTCTGCTCTCATTACTCTACACAATAACTTTAAGAAGGAAACGCCTTATGCTATTGTTAATAAAACTGCTTATAAGTTTTCTTAAAAATCACCAGAGCAACAAGACAT
Source organism: Magicicada septendecula (assembly GCA_034769895.1). NCBI lineage: Eukaryota > Metazoa > Arthropoda > Insecta > Hemiptera > Cicadidae > Magicicada > Magicicada septendecula. Next base: position 326,765,686 of record CM068372.1, read on the forward strand.
TCTACGATAAAGATAGAAATTTGAAAACTTTACAGAAAGTAAAGTGACTTAGATCAACACTGTAAAATTAACAAAAATGTAGGTGTCATATTATACGTTGAGAAGATCAAAAACATTATTAAGTTGTATTCAACTAAATGCAATAAAGTATGTATCATATGTAGAAGTATATCAGTAACATGCTTCAAAATATATGAAAATCAGTTTGCACGGCTATATTACGAATTGTTATATGATACAAATAATCACCGGAAATATAATTTGAGATCTTATTTTTGTATAATAAACTGATACAAATATATGTTTTAAGGTACACCAAATTTGATTAGACAAATACAAGTACAGTAAGTATAGCTTCATCGTATTTACTTTTTAAAATTATACTCAACCCTGTATTAAAAAATAAAATTTTAAAGATTTTAAAAGTGCGTACATTTTAATGTAATTATATTATAAATTTTATATATAGAATTTTTTTCCGTTTATCCAACGGATGTAGAGTTAATATAAAATATCATACTACTCAGTTGTTTCACACGATAAGCATGTAACGTAACAGGTGTTTCTGATAGCCGCACATTCATCAAAGTGATTTATGAATTTTTCGGAATTAGAAATTGTTTTATTCGAGTAACGCACAAAAGTAAATAAATTATTCAGCTAATGTAGTTTCCTCGTATTACTGAAGCAATTTATACTTTTTATGGGAGGTAGAAGGTTTTACTAAGATACTGGTAACTGCCAAAACATGTAGGTTAAAACATCCTTAGACTCTCCTATAAACCTATTACATTAATCAAATTAGTATAACCTGTGTGTCACCATGAAGTAGCTATATATTCGGAAGGCTGTATAAAGTAAATCTGTACTATTCTCATTACAAATTGTATGTGTTTGTTAACACTGTTCAAGTAGCTTTTCAGAAGTTCAATTTAAAATTTACACTTGAAACAGAGCAGAATAACCAACTGAACTTTCTTGACCTGACCATAATTAAATATCAGGACTCTTTCAAATTTAAATTTTACAGAAAGCCCATTACCACCGACACAACAATACACGCTCATTCGTATCACCCGTGGTCCCAGAAAATGGCGTCCTACAATGCATTTGTCCATAGACTTCTTACTGTACCTTTAGAGCAGGATTGCTTCAGTGATGAAGTAAACACTTTAAAACACATCGCCATATCCAACGGTTATAACGCTAGTATAATAGATAAACTTATCTCCAGGCGCAAAAACAAAACTCAAATTCCGAACAGCGCGGTGCATAATACTGACAGATATATATCGGTAGAGTACAAACCTTTGTAGCCCAACATTATAAAAAACCAATTTAAGAAATACAATATCGCAGTTATCTTTAGGACAAAAATAACACTGAAAATGCACTGCGCCCCAAGATACACAGAACCGTAGAGACACGCTCTGGCGTTTACAAAATTGTGTGTGATGATTGCGATATGTTTTACATCGGCCAGACCGGGAGACGTTCTGAAGAGAGTTTCAAGGAACACCTGCCCATGAAGAATGTGGTAAACAGTAAATCGACTTACGCGCAACCCCTGATTGATTGTGATCACAGTTACACTAACTTCTCTGTTAATCTTAAACCCATACACTTTTGTAAGAAGGGTTGATATATGAATGCATTAGAAGTGTACGAGATATATAAAGCGGCCAAGTTACAGAAAGAGTGCTTGTTGAACGATGTGGTGTCGTTGAAAACCAACGCGCTCTTCGATACTGTGATACAAAAACTGGCACAGACATGAGGAGTACGACCAACTTATCTCTGCATAGGACTTTATACGGCCAGTGCACGTTTACCTTCTCGACGGTGCGCATCGTCCCCTCTCGCGCAGTATGAGTGTTTGAATTCAGTATTTTTTATGTTTTATGTGTGTGTTTTTATGAACTGACGAGCTCGACCCGAATGAGCACCTGAAGATGGGACCTTGATCCTGAAACGCGTCGTGCATAGCGACCAAAGTAAGTTGCATGAAGGAATATCAGGTATCAGGTATATTCCCCAGGTGGGTTTAAATAAAATATGACTATTGTTCAAATTTTATTGACAAAATCTAGGTATCTAGGTGTACCTTATAATTACAATTACATCTTATTAAAAGTAAATATTTTAATCGGTATGTGAGAAACAAATCCTTTGCGGTGGGTGACAAATTCTTCCCCCCTAATATAAACATCGCAGCTGTATTCTATTGTTCCATTGTTAAGACACACTTTTGCTGTTGTCGGCTTATACTTCTACCTGTTTCTCTCTCTGTGTGATTGGGCTCTGGTCATCATAGACGATAAACACCCTGCTTTCCAATTGTTCGGCGCATAACAATGCATATTGCTATGTTTGTGTAACGTTATGCCGCTACTATACTTCCTTATTTTCCATGAAGGTGTCGTTCTCACTGGTTTCCCCCTCTCTGAATATTTAAGAGAATAATTTGAATTAAAAATACTACAAAGTTTTGTTTCTGCCTCTCTCTCTCTTCTCTTATACTGTTGGCGTTTCTCTCTCTCAATTCTTCGCCCTTACCTGCATTGAGAGAATACGTTGTATTTTTCTCTCCACAATAATTCTTTTCTCTTTGTACAATATTAGTTTGATTTCTGTACTCGGTGCGAAACATGTGTTCGGACTGTCCAAGTGAAGTTGACAATTATTTGATGGTTTTAATTAATAGTGTTTTACTGGCGAATCTACTATCACTGTGAAAGTGATGTGCAAATTTACACACCACCTTCTATTGTGCCAGTCTGGATCTTAAGTATTTCCTTCTTTCGACACGTTGGATTATATACTCCCCAACGTTGAGTGCATCTTTAATTTGATACTTACCATATTCTAATTGGTCTCTTATTTGTTTTTCGTGTGAACATTCCTATAGCAACCTCCAAACAATGAGTTTTTAAATTGTTCGTTAGCAGTTAAATTATATCGAGCACTCGTGTACCATCTTACAGCATAACCTTGGAACTGTTTACTAATAAAGCTATTTTTCTCTTTATCAGTTACAGCATTACCGGTTAACTCCATTTCTCGTTCACAGTTCAGTAACAATTTTGTCCTTTCATCACTCAGTGTTGGATCCACCATCAACTTCGTTGCTTCCCTCTTCAATTCCGTTTTTAGACGTTTAACCTTTCCACGTTGATTTTTCCCTAGTGTATCTATTTTACTGGAATATTCCTTTGTGGTTTTATTAGGCACGACTACGGCAGTTTCCAACCTTATTATTCTGGCTCCCAACTCCTGTGTCTTATTGATGTTTTCATGGACTTGTTCACTGACTGCTTTTCTTTCGATACCCTGCTCCTGCTTTGCTACTATAAACTTCTCATTCCATTGTTCAGCCAGCTACTTGGTTCACACTATTTTTAATTCTTTCGACCATTCTTTTTTCTGATCTTTAAACCTATTCTCTATCTTTCTAGCTTTTTCATTTAGCGACTGTTCTACTCTATTTCTAATATTTCTATTCTCGTATTAGTTTCTTCGAGTTTTGTCGTCAATTGTTCTTTAAACTCTTCAAATGCTTTCTTCGCTATTCTTTTCTATTTGTACATTAGTTTTCGCTAATTCACCTTTTAATTCTTTATTAGACCTCTTTAATTCTTTGAATTCGGCTTTATATTCTTCCCTACTCTTTTGCATTTGTTTTGTATTAAATTCTTTTAACTCTTCTATTTTTTTCTATTTTCTTCTTTATGTTTTGTACTTAATTCGTCCACCAGGCATGCATCATATTTTGAAATGCCTCCGTATCAAAACCTCCTGGTGCTGCCATGTTGAATTATTTTATTTTTTCTTTATTACATTATCTTTTAAAATAATTATTATTGGTAAACCGCGACTCTATTGGTTTCTTAGTTAATATTATTTATTTATATTTGTTATTATTATAAATTATCTCATACCAAAAATTTCTCTCCTCTTTTAGTTTTGTTGAGCGCCAGTTGTGAAATACACAAAGATATTACAATAACAATACAATAATATTAATAACAATAATATCAATATACTTATTAATTCGGAACATATAATAATTAACATATATCATACCAATTATTATGGTATGCTGAGTATCTGGCCCCACTTTGGGCACGCCAATTTATTATGGCTTCTTTTAATATCGAGCTCCACGTTGGCTGCTCCAATTTATTATGCAACGTTACGATTATTTCATAAATTCACACAAATACAGAACCATGTAGTCAACGCAAATTTTAAGTGTAGTACACCGGCCAGGTTGCAGGATTTTTGTTTCTCGTTGCGTCAAGTTTATGTAGTTGCACAATAATTAAATAAATTTTAAAGAGGAGTGAGATGTTGTTGACATGAAATAATTATTTAAAACCATTTAAAAATAATCATCATATGATTTATTTATTAATAGGAAAATATTCAAATATTACAAAATTCAAACATTAGGTAGATCAAATATCCACTTTTATAAGTTTCATACATATTAGGCTGTTCATAACATATAAAAACTAAACAATCATATACTCTTGTTCACTAAACAGACATGTTAAATAAGTCATCTAAATTCTTTAATTTTTTGTGTGTCTGACTTTGATTCAATCTTCAAATGCTAATAGCAACTTATTTAAAAAGAAACAAAAATAATATTATCTTAAGCATAAAATTGCTAGTTGCTATAGACAAAATAAACTAATTACATTTACTTTCAAACTATTATTTAACTCTATTGACCCACCCAAATTTTTAACATATAACAAAATATTTAGTATCTTTCAGATTTTCTTATAAAATTAAAATATTGATTTTAACTATTATTTACATTTAACAAATTAAGTCTTACTGTTCATGTAAAACTATCTTTCTGAAAGTTCTTTTCACAACAAAATTATAAATATTTAGTCATCACCTGCATACTGCTGCCGTTACCGTTTTGTGTGTGTGTGTGTGTGTGTGTGTGCGCGCGCGTGTGCGCGCGCGTCGTGAATCCTGAGAATTTAATGATGATGATGATGATGCTGTGTTCTATGTCTCTATGGGTTGTTGTTGTTGTTGCTCCTGAGTTCCTCCATACGTGTTGTGTGTGTGGTAAAAGTGTGTTCAGTCGATCGGCAGACCAGCAGCGTGACGTCCATTGGAAATAGCTTATCAAACGGACATAGTGTCCTCGTGTAGAGATTCCTTGAGTCTGAGAATGCCCCAAAATTGTCGGTCGTATTTATGCTGGACTCAGTCTAACATCTCCAGGATTGCTCTTGACATGTTGGAAATTGTAACTTTCATGCAAGGCGTTCTTTTAATTACGAATCACTTTTTTGTTAATTTTAGCGATTTCGTAAACGCACTTGTAGCATGCGCGATATCATTATTTGCGTAACTTTTTCTGTTCACGCACATATAACATACATGATAATTACTCTTTAATTACTTAGCGTCTTTCATATTGCAGATTTCTGCAATATTTTATGTATCACTGAATTCGTTAAGAATTCCCTAATGCAATGGTGTTTTTATAAATGGCGTAAGTCTTTGCTTACAGGTTTAACACAAGTAACTAGTTTATTATAATCCTGTTAAGACATGATTACAGACAAAACAATAAGTCGTTCGCATCACCCCATATTTTCATGTCGTGGCGTGGTCACACACACAAACACACACACTGTAACTTACGCTACCACAGCAGGTGTTCCTTTCGACAGATTAGATATTGTTAATTCCTGGACAAAATTGTCTAAAACTGTTCCTTATTCTATTTATACTATTTACAATGTAAAACATACCGCTCTGGGAAAATATGGAAATATATGTATTGTTGCAATATATATATATATATTACAACGATATAAACGTTGCTGCAAATTTAATATACTTTAAATTTGTGGAGCCCCACGATCTTGGAGCGCCATTTACTTACAACGATACAATTTTTTTAAATGTATTGAGCCGTGCCACACGTTGACGGGCGACAAAATTATAACAATACAAATAACGTGTATATGTAGTTGGGGTTCAGGTGTAATTATAATAAGAGTACCTCTTTTTAGGAATCGTAATATGTTTCCATTTATTAATTTAGACAACCATAAAAAAATAATATAAAAATAATAATTAATTCGCCATATTATGATATCCATTATCTATGGTTTCAAAGCTTCTTTACTTGCCGTGTTATCACCACAAACATATATCTTATATTCTAGTTATTATATTATAAATTTTTTGTTAAATCTTTTCTTCATTATACTATGATTTCTTGACCACTCAGTATAAATGTGTGCTTTTTTTCAAAAATGGTTTATACATTCTTATTCTATATTTTCTGTATACCTTTTTACGGCTTTATAATAATTTTAGCACAATTAATTGATTATTTTCAATAACTCTACGTTACGTGCTTTTACTAAGAAATAGTTAAAAAAATTAATTACTTGTTCATTTTCCAAGCAAGGATTTAACTTATCGTTACATTGACTGTTCATTCATTAAAGTCAAATAATTTAAAGGATCTTCTGATTACACATAAATTACATTGGTTTTATCTCTATCTACATACTTATTATTTACTCTTACAAAAATGTTTTGTTTTTGTTTTCTTTTTTTTTATTAATATCTTTCAATGTCTTTCTCTTTGATAATTATATATTGGTTTTTCGTCACCTTAAATTCTGCAGGGTTGTCCCATGTCCTCCAGTGATTCCGTCGGTTCGATCCTCCTGGATGTCCTCTTGTCCTCACTGCTCGTCCTCTCGTCTCTCGTCCTTCATGGTAAATTGGCTGCTGTAGATTACAATGGCGTGTTGCTCTGGATCTGTAGCTGTTATAATAGATTCGTCTCTAGTCCTCTGTGTCTCGTTCCTCTGCTAGTCGTTTTCTCGTCCTCTGTCAGGAGTTGACGTCCTTAGTTGTCGACTGCTTGTAGACATCCCACGATTTCTTTGTTACGGTACTTTTTTAATTATTGTTTTCATTAATACTTTAAATCAAAACATTTGCCGTAATATTTTATAAGTTAAGTTTAAGAAAATCATACTGATGTTAGACTTAGCGTCTAACTTTGTCCAAAGTAGTTAAAAAATTCGCGTATCGGACGGACATAGCGTACCGCCGCGACTGAGGTAATTTAGAAGAGAGAGTTCGTCTCTCCTGGGCTCATATTTATATCCACCACGAAAACTGCAGCTGTCGATTCAGGAATCGGCCTGTCGACAGTTGAACCATGGCCTGATAGCCCCCACTCTCGTCTCAATTCACATAATTGCACTTTTTCGCCAATCGCACTGTTTAACGCAGATTTCACGGCGATAAAATATTGTCTACTTTAATGACCTATGTGATGTGCAATTATCATGATGCTTGCACCACTAGTGTAATTATAATGCGTTAAAAATCGCACTAGATTCGCACTGATTGTCCGAATTACGTAAAATTCGCTCTGCACTTGTGTCTGATTTTTACACATTTTTAAAAGTTTTTACCTTCTCGCTAACATTTATGGTTTGCTTAATATTAAATATATTCTTAATTTAGCATTGACTTGGGGTGGGGTGCAAACGTTCAGGATCAAACAGGCTTCACGTACACACATTATTTACTTGTATACACACATGCAGTGGTAATCGCGTGATGTTTACATTTTGGTTCCTGCTTGAAAGCCAGCTTCCAATCTCACACCTGCTCGTCTATTATATATTATTGAAATTAACTTAAATATTTATTTTATATTATATATTTGCGCATTACAGCCTATGCTTGTATTGTCGCATTATTCCTCTACTTGGTAAAAAATAAATTGTAATAAATTTATTTATTAAAAGGTTTTTTCCTATCATTAGACATCTTATATTTTTATATTTCATGTTACTTATATATTTTTTTATTTGTATTTATACACTACTATCCATGATAATGAATATTAATTGTTCAAATTCCCTTAGTTGGAGGGCAGAACAAGTATAGTTTCTATCTCCCCTCCTTACGAGTTGCTAACAATCCATAAACGTAGCTGCTTCTTCTCATTGTTCTCCTTCGATTTGTTTCCACTGACCTAGTTATTTTTACGGGTAAAACTTTCTGGGTGAACTTGCATTCTTGGACTGATAAACATTTTGCATTTTAGCATATTATGCCATTCTTCCATCTGAAATTTTACATTATCTTAATGATACATTCTTACCATACTTTCGTTAACCCTTTTCTTAGATGAACATTCTTTATCTTTCTTATCATTTCTAACATTACCTTTCTGATCGCTAATAATTTCCTTCATCCTTACCTGACATACTCTTCCGTAACAGAATAGTCTTTAGTTTGTAGTGTGTCACATGATCGGTTACAGATGAACTGCCTTAGAAAACAACGGTATTTATCTCGAAGTCCTTAATCCTAAGTAGTCTCTGCCCTTTTGACTTTTCACTCTGGCTTTCTTCTGTGTCCTTGTATCTCCATTAAGTTTGAAGTTTTCGCTTGATCAGCCATTCTGACAATTATACATTTATTTCTCATTCTTAACCATTTCATTATATTAATAACAACATCAATAATAACATTCCTTACCATTTCTTACATATTTCTTTACACATTTCATTCCTTGCCATCTATAATACATTTCCTACCTTTCTTTGAACATACTTTTATTTAGCATAACATTCTTTATTATTTAATTCCTTATTTCTTTCCACTAATATTTCTTTTTATTTGCAATCATAACCTTAATAATTAACATTTCTTAATTATACCCTCTTATCTTTTTATTAATAATTAATATATATTATTTTTTCATTTAAAAATAATTATTTATTTTCGGGCATTGAGTGTGGTTCAATTTACACCCTCCCTAGTTTACGTTAATAATGCATTGTATTGGTTGACCAGCTGCCGGACATTGTTTCCTTTGCCGTATAGTCGCCGACGTGCTTACCATTGTTCTCACCCTCGTGTAGACAACGTCCGCATTCCATTGTATTACTGCGGCGTTTGTTTTATCGTAGAAGTCATCTGTTCATAGGGTAACGATTTAATCTTACTTGTTGACCACACAAAATCTCCCCTCTTTCTCTCTTTACAAACGTTTCTCTCTCTCTCATTAGTTTGGCTTAGTGCACCTACCTGAACAGCTGTGCGCGACTTTTCTCCCGCTTTGTATCTTTTATAATTATACTTACCATGATTTTTATAATTACAGTTATAATTATCGTTTGCTTTATACTTCTCATGCGTGTACCTAACATCATATTTATCACAAGTCTGCGTAGTATTTCGTATAAATAATTTACTACGTTTCTCATTAGGCCTACCGTGATATTTACCTCTGTAAGTGTTTTGTCTTAAGTGTATACCCTTATAATTATGTGCTTTACTAGTGTGTGTGTGTCTCACAATTGGGATATCGCTATTAATAAGGTACGTTTTGTAAACTTTTATTTTCTTCTCTTCCTTAATGTTAATTACTTCTTTATGATTATTGTTATTATTTACGAACGTCTGTTCTCTCTTATTTTTAATTCTTATTGTTTGTTTATATTCTACTGCCGCAATGTGCGTATTAGAATCGTCAATTCTTTCTACTAATTCCTCTTTTGCTTTTCTTTCTTCTCTTAATTTTTCGGTCTGTTTTGTAAAAAATTCTGTTAACTCTTCTATTAGCGTTCTAATATTATTTTCTTTTACTTTTTCTGTTTGTTTGTTCTCTACTTCACCAAATACGGCTTGCATCATAGCTTGAAGTGCCTGTCCCATCCTTAAATTCCCGATATTGCCATGGTGAATTAATAAAATATTTATTTATAATATTTAAGAATAATATTTTTATGGAACCGACTTACTAATTTTATTTATTTATTGTTTCAATTATTATTATTTCTTTATTCTTATCTACTTATATTAAAATTACACTTGTTTTTGGGGTGCGCACCAGTTCCGTTATTACATACAATATACACAACAAAAATTAACACATACAAATATTCATTAATACACATCATTATTATACATAAATACATAAATCCTATGCACACATTTAACAATTGACCATACATTATTTTATTAAATGTAGGCGTGTCGGGTCCCACGTTCATGGGCGACATTTACTACAACGATACACGTTTCTCTATTTAAAGTATTTTGAATTAGTGCTGTGTTTATACTCATATAACATTTATATATAATATTACTAAAAACGTGTATGTGTAATTGGGGTTCAGGAGTAATTATAATAAGAGTAACACTTTTTATCAACCATAATAAAAATAATATAAAAATAATAATTAATTCGCCATACGATATCCATTATCTATGGTTTCAAAGTTTCTTTACTTGCCGTGTTATCATCACAAACATATATCTTATATTCTAGTTATTATATTATAAATTTTTTGTTAAAAACGTTTCTTCATTATACTACGATTTCTTGACTACTCAGTCTAAATGTGTGCTTTTTTCAAAAATGGTTAATACATTCTTATTCTATATTTTCTGTATAACGTTTTACGGCTTTATAATAATTTTAACACAATTAATTGATTATTTTCAATGACTCTACGTTACGTGGTTTTAATAAGAAAAAGTTAAATAAATTAATTACTTTTTCATTTTCCAAGCAAGGATTTAACTTATCGTTACATTGACTGTTCATTCATTAAAGACAAATAATTTAAAGAATCTTCTGATTACACATAAATTACATTGGTTTCACTCTATCTACATACTTATTATTTACTCTTACAAAAATGTTTTGTTTTTGTTTTCTTTTTTTTTATTAATATCTTTCAATGTCTTTCTCTTTGATAATTATATATTGGTTTTTCGTCACCTTAAATTCTGCAGGGTTGTCCCATGTCCTCCAGTGATTCCGTCGGTTCGATCCTCCTGGATGTCCTCTTGTCCTCACTGCTCGTCCTCTCGTCTCTCGACCTTCATGGTAAATTGGCTGCTGTAGATTACAATGACGTGTTACTCTGGATCTGTAGCTGTTATGATAGAACCGTCTCTAGTCCTCTGTGTCTCGTTCTTCTGCTAGTCATTCTTTCGTCGTCTGTCAGGAGTTGACGTTCTTAGTTGTCGACTGCTTGTAGACGTCCGATGATTTCTTTCTTACGGTACTTTTTTAATTATTGTTTTCATTAATACTTTAAATCAAAACATTTGCCGTAATGTTTTATAAGTTAAGCTTAAGAAAATCATACTGTTGTTAGACTTAGCGTCTAACTTTGTCCAAAGTAGTTAAATAATTCGCGTATCGGACGGACATAGCGTACCGCCGCGACTGAGGTAATTTAGAAGAGAGAGTTCGTCTCTCCTGGGCTCATATTTATATCCACCACGAAAACTGCAGCTGTCGATTCAGGAATCGGCCTGTCGACAGTTGAACCATGGCCTGATAGCCCCCACTCTCGTCTCAATTCACATAATTGCACTTTTTCTCCAATCGCACTGTTTAACGCAGATTTCACGGCGATAAAATATTGTCTAATTTAATGACCTATGTGATGTGCAATTATCATGATGCTTGCACCACTAGTGTAATTATAATGCGTTAAAAATCGCACTAGATTCGCACTGATTGTCCGAATTACGTAAAATTCGCTCTGCACTTGTGTCTGATTTTTAGACATTTTTAAAAGTTTTTACCTTCTCGCTAACATTTATGGTTTGCTTAATAATAAATATATTCTTAATTAAGCATTGCCTTGGGGTGAGGTTGCAAACATTCAGGATCAAACAGGCTTCACGTACACACACTATTTACTTGTATACACACATGCAGTGGTAATCGCGTGATGTTTACCTGTTGGTTCCTGCTTGAAAGCCAGCTTCCAATATCACACCTGCTCGTCTATTATATATTATTGAAATAAACTTAAACATTTATTTTATATTATAAATTATAGAGTGACGAAATTCGCTGGTTCTATTGCTCCACGTTGTATGCGTCAATTTATAGAAGGACGAGACTCTCTCGTTTATAATTTAATATGGGGTCTTGTTTTATTATTATTTTTGAATGCTCGTTTTTATTATTAAGTTTTGGATTAGTGATTTATTCCACCCAATTCAATCTATTATTGAATCCGGTAGTGAATAAATCGGTTCACTTACTCTTTGTATCGTCGTTTAATTGGTTCAGTTTATATGGTTTAATATGTTTTTAATTCACTTTCTTGAGTTTGGTCCTCTGGAAGTTCCGTTGACTCTTCTGTTATCATAACCTCCACTCAAAGTTTGAGGTTAGTGAGTGTGTTTACAGCTGTTCGCTGTCAAAAGCATGTTTTTCTGGACGATCGGCGAGCGTGTAGTCGCTCTCTTTGCTGGTGAAAAACTGTCTCTGGTTCCTCTGTCGGAGTCCTGCATTCGTATTTTTTATAGGCTCTGATTGGTTAATATTTTTTAATTCGTCTAACCTCGGCGGGCTTCGTTAAAATAGACGCTTAGAGACGCGTCAGTAGGCTGGTTTTGAGATTATGAATCCGTGGTTCACAGACCCAAGCGCAAGGGCTCAGCACTTCTCAATTATTTTTATAAGTCAAATACCTTATTTATAACTGCACTGATGTTATTTTTTGCATCCCCTCATCATATAGTTCAGATTCGGGGTTGCTGAAATCGCACTTGATATAAATACATAATGTCCATTAAGCTATTAAACATTTTAGGTACATTCTTTGTATCCCATATTTTGATGGTGATAACGTATACTTATCGTACTATTCACTTTTCTCTTAAAACTATGCATTAATAATTACACTATGTCTGTTTACATAGGTTCAAGTCATAAGTCTATGGTTATACATATAGTTTATTACTTATATTATACTAACATTAACATTTAATGACCTTCTAATATGGCTTATGTACACTTTATTGGTTGTTGTCACTACTGATAGCGTCCTTTTTCCTTATATCATAGGTTTATTGCCTTAATTATGGTTTGCTAAGTATGTTTACCATACTTCATGGAGTTACATTATTACATGATTAATACTCCTTCCATATTATTGTCATTGTTGTTTAAATGAGTCTCATAATGGTTTTAATAGCAATGTTCTCATTGTGCAGCAGTTCATTCTGCATTTATACTGGTTGTTATCTTGGTTTAGATGTTATTAAGATTAGTTGCAGCTAGTTGTTAACATAGTTTTGTTGTTATTATCGTTATTATTATTATTTAGGTTGTTATATTTATTGAATTTACTCAATTAAATAGTATTCTGCCTCACTCAACGTTGTCAGTTGAGTTCCTACTCTTATATAAAAAGTTTACAACATAATTTGGTTGCATCAGGCATCTTCACCATAACAAGCATATAGTTATATTGAATTACATTAATACAGCTTTTATATTCACTCTTAACATTATCTATTGTATATAAAACGTTCCTTATATCATCTAGTTACTTTACATTATATTACATTTTGGTTTGATATTGTTTTGGCTTTGTTTTTCTTCAGTTTAAGTGGAAACTGGTTGCCCAGATTAGGTTATGTTGCATACTAGGTAATCAGTAATGGGTTGCTGCTGGATTTGTATCTCTGCATTATATCTGATTGATTTGCTTTCATTTAATAGTGGTACATTTTTTGTTAGTTATTAGACTACCTTTTGTTTACTTTTTATTGTCTTAGTTACTGATAATTAGTGGGTTTTTTTCTTACATCAATTCCACTGTACAACTGGTTATTTATATTTTGGGCCTAGTAAAAAGTGCACCTAACTCACCCCATTTACCTTAACTTAATCTATTTGCCTGGTAAGCGTTTTACGTATTAATGAATTGGTTTTGGTGCTTTTTTCGTGTTTCTTATTTTAGTTCAAGTAGACAATATAATACTTTTATTATTATACAGTTTCTACCGAAGGACATTACTTTTTTGTATTCTGTAGATGCTCTTCTGCAACGTTCTGTAATATTAAGGATAATTCTGTTAAGAAGTGTTATGACTATTGAGAGAAGTAAACAAAGTTTGTGTAATTGAACTACTGGGCAAAGTAAACTTAATGATCTTTTGTCTTTTGCGTCATATAACTATTGTTAGTAAAGATATTTCCTTGCTAAACGTTGAAAATAGATGTCTGCTAGCCCGCACATTTCTAGTAATGGTAATGTTAAAATTAATTTGCTTTGAAATACAATTTGCATTTCAAACTGTCTTCAATAAACTGCACGAATCTCAACACTGTTTTCTTGGGACAATTTAAGTCATCGAGTGAAGTATCCGGACTGAATGGCCATGTTTCGTGTTTCGGCAGCACGCAAGACTGGTTCCTTCAGAGCGGAGAACTATCTGGAAAATTGTCCCAAAAATGGATACAGGGTTATGTCGAAATAAACAGTGTTTTAAACACCCTACTACGATTATACTGTATTGTCTGTTTCTTTTTGCGAGGTAAAGGGAAGTTTGTTGAAAACTTCGTATAAATTTGTTTTTTTTGCTTCTGAGCTTTCCTCATCATGGACTTTATTTAATGAACTCATAACAAAATAATTCCTTGTATTGAACAGAAATTATTATTGTTATTGTTAGCGGGAGTCCTACAGTCTATGCCGCATCCCGCATTTCGATCGCCATTTCTCCCTATCTTTCCAGTCATCGTCTTCAATAGCTCGATCTCTCATGTTTTTCCTAATTCCTGTTCTCCATTGTGTTGTCAGTCTTCCTTTTCTTGTCCTGAACAGAAATACTGTGCAATAATATTTTCATATTGGACTACGAAAATATCTGTAATAATATTTCCAAATTTGTAAAAATAAGGATCGTATTTGTAAAAATTAAGTGTATTATATCATCTATATATAATATAATAATATACGACTTCAACCGAATATCCATTGTATATACTGATTGTACTGTAATAATTACGATTGAGCGTGAGGCGCGAAATTTTTCCTAGCTTCATGTTTATGTCAAAGTTTTGTCTAAACATAAGATTTAATGAACATTCATTGTACTTCATTTTGCTAGTATTTTCAAGTACAAAAGCTTATTAAGTTCAATATTTAAGTTTTATTATTTAATTCAGTTTAAATTAAAGCTTTTAAAAAATATTCATTATTTATATTTTCAATCATATTTGCCCCTCAGTAAAAATCTTTAATATACATTCCAAATATTACAAAAACTTTAGATGTGTAGAGTTCAATTTGCAATAAACACTGGGAAACAATTGTACAAGTTACACACTTACTTACACGCACACAATTATTTTTCGCTTATTAACATCTGCCATTAAATATAATTCTGATATCCTTAATCGGTTGGTTTGCGCTTAACAACGTGCAGCACGATAATAAAGTTTCGATTTTTTTTAAATTATTAAAAACATTTTAAATATAAATATTTTAAACTTTATAATCATAAAATCTGAACTTAAACAGACACGTAGAGAATCCTACATACACATGAACAGATCCTAATATACTGTACGTACAGAAAAATTATACTGTTGGTTAGAGTATATCCATTTCATTACGAATTGTTGTTATGTAATTTAAACGTAACCGTGAAATATTATCCCTATGAATACGAAAAGTGTTAAAAATTATTAGGCCTACTTTCGATTTAAGTCTACTTAAGTCTTCTTATCTAAAAAATACTCAATTTTAGTGCCGTTACGTTGAATATCCCTCTTTCATTTCAGTTAGTGCTTTACTCTTTGTTCAGCCTTAAAATGTGGGCTATAAAAGTTAAGGGCTATACAGGTAGAAAGTAAACTCAGGTAATCAATACTGTAATAACAGAAGACAAAATACGATACTTCAAATTTTCAGTTTCACATAAAAACAGAAGTTTCCTGATTATAAAGTTACATACTCGCTCACGCGCACACACACACACGCACACCCATAGACACGTATAAATAGTTTTTGTCTTCTTAGTTTCTACGAAATAAGTTGTATTATAATTATAATGTAGTTCTTCAAAATGAAATGATTAACATATTTTTATCAGACACTAATTTTGCAGGATCACTATGTTTTTAACATGCTTCTCGTCATTTTGCTATCTGCCTTGTTAATACGTATTCTCCCACAAAGTTTATAAACACTATGGGCTACCCATTTCTTTTAAAACGGTTTTCCATTCGTTTCTATAAAATTGTATTCTCTGATTATCTAAAAAAATATTAAATTCCTTTCTAAAATTATTATTTTTATACAGCCTTGCTTAATTGCCGTGAATTTATATTTTAACGACCTGAATTATGCACCAATTATACAAGAATGTTCTGTTAATGTGTTTAATAACTTATGTAACAATAACGAAACGGCCAATGTTTTTTGACCTATCACCTATACCGGTTGTGCTTTCTTTTAAAAAGTCACAAAGTATTTAACTTACTTTTATAATATTCTAAGAACTATATAATTAACTCTAAATTTACTTATTTTATATGTCAGATATTTTCTATTTCAACATATGTAGCACAACGAAGTTTTTGCCTTATTCTACAATTTAAGATCACATAGAAAAAGAAGTGAAGAAGCCATCTGGAAGAAGTAAAGTAAACTTAAATTAAAGTAACAGAAAGAAGTAATCACAATAATAAATAAAATGCTTTAATAGAACTAGAAAAAATCTCGATTCAAAGAAATAATATACATACAATTTAGAGCAATATGTGTTAAAAGAAAATAATATGATTATTATCCCAGTAAAATAATTAGTATACCCAGTAAGATACGGAGTAGTAAGGAATTACAGCCAAGAACAAATTAATTAAAATGAAAAAATTTCAAGATACGGAATAGTAAGGAATTACAGCCAAGAACAAATTAGTTAAAATGAAAAATCTCAAGATACCCAAAGACCTACTTTAAAGACAGAACAGTATATAGCAGCAAACCGCATAAATGGAAGAACTTAAACCATATTAGCTATACAAATTTAGAACCAAAGTTAACAACGTAAGAGAATAAAATACAAAATAATCAGAACTAATGTCATCTTAGGTATAAATAAAATAGTGTGTGATTGAGGGGAACACCCCAAACCAGTTTTAAAAGACAACAAAAGACAATCATTAGTATAAGACTTTAATTTGTTTATTTATCTAATTATTATGTTTAATTATTTTATGTGTATACAATACAGACCATGTTGATAGTAGGAAATACTAGATGTTAGTATGTAAGTGTTTATTGTATTTAAATAATGTTAATCAATGTCATAATTTTGTAAAGTAAGGAAAGGCAAAATAGTAATTCAAACGACCTATAAATAGTGAATCAGAAAATATAAAAATAATAATGTGAATTGATTATAACATTGGTAGGAAAATTAAAAATTGATGACCAAGGCAAATTCAACTTTGACCCTGTAAATCAAATCAGAGAAAATAAATTATTAGAACCTCGACGAAATTGATATAAATTATCCCATTCAGAATACAAATACATTATCATAATTATAACAACAATCTATAGCAGTGATTAAAGGAATCAGAGTGTAAAATTGACTTACATGTTAATTGTACAAGATAATCAGTAAAGCAAGTACTAGTAAAATACAAATAAATTTTTAAATGTTTAGAATAATAGCCAGGTAGAAAAATTAAATTACAATGGTTTAATTAGTAATCGTATTAGAGGAAAATTGTAACATAAAACATATTGTAAACCATTTAATGAGTAATTGTGTGTATCAGAATAAGGCCTAGAGGTAAATTTCAAGGAAAGTAATTCAGAAGCTTAATTCAAACCAAAATAGGTCAAATTTAGTATTACCTTGTATAAAATAAAAGCAGGAATATTGTTATATAATTAGAATTCCAGAAAAGTACTAAACAAATAATTTATAGCCAAATATAAATATTTATAGTAAAATATAAAAAATGTCATATATTTCTATAAAATTGAATTATTAATTATAAAAACAGCTGATAATGAACAATGAGAAATGAGACCAAAATTTTACAGAATTTGCTATATGAAAAAACAAATAGAGTTTAGTTGATTGTTAAACGCCAAGCAGAACAGACGTGTCAGAATACATTTCAGAAAAAATGAATGGAATTTTTAACTAACACAAACCAAGATATATTATGAAATTCTAAGAAGATACAAGAATATATATTAAATTAATGAATACGCTAATAACAGTCATTTAAATCACCAAGCTAAATTCAACAACACTAAATCTATCTGTCACAACGTATGGACACGACTGAAAAATAAATTTAACCTAATACAACCAGAAATGGATTGGAAGTAACCATTTGACGTTATACGCCTATTACTGAACGAAATCCAGTGGAGAACTAAAACTAGGCCTACACACTACAACTTGTGGATATTCCAATAGCGGCATCACGGAGGAGGAATTAATCAACTACTACTTTTATTTGAAGGAAATCTCGGAGCCTGATTTGCAACGTAGAACAACTCGTGAAGGTGGCCATCTTGTCGTTTCGAGTCGAACGATATTCAACCGGGAGGGGACGAGTGACGTCAGAGCAATCAGCTGGTTCGCATCTTAATTTTCTATACACTATATTTTATTATTATTATCTGTTAGTGAATAAGTTTTTATAATTGTAAGTATTGAATTCTCTTGCCTTTCCTGACTATTTCTACAGTTCAAAGAATCCTTATTATATAATAATTTAATTTGAATAATTTTATATATATAATAATCGACCTGGGATCTAGTCTCGACTCCGACTCGAATTAGTCGACGCAAGTCGAATAATTACTTTGAGCATAATAAATATAATTATTGTTTTAAAACATTGTTTTTTGATTAGTTGAGAACTAATTTAAAATAAATGAATTCTTAAATATTAAACGAGAACTTCTGAGGGAAAGGAACGAGCAGAAGAAGAAATAAAGATACTGAATGGACAGCGACATGCAATCGATTTGGCCAAGACAATCTATTTAGCGCGGAGAATCAAATAATTCTTCATCAAATCATACCCAGTATTTTTATCAATTGAACATTAACATAATAAAAAAAATTAAATAATTAAAAAATTAAATTAAGTATTTATACAAAATAAAAAATAAATAAATAATAAACATTTTATTAAACAATAAATAATTAATGCTTGATGCCTTTACTTGGTGAAAATCCATTGTAAATTATAGTAAAAAATAAAACCATAAAATAGTTTTTGTGATTTCCACTCGTCAATTTATTAAAATAATAAAACCATGACAGCTGTTTCGGCAACACAGTGCCTTCATCAGATGGTATAAGCTGACTAATTTTCGTACAAACGATACAGAATATAAAATATAATACAAGTGCTGTTGTATAGAGAGCGATAGTAATCTCGTGTCAATAAGATTTATACACATTACACAAACATATAACACAACATATACCAAGTCTATTTATACAAATTAAGCAGAGGCGAGCTATTTAGATCTAACTGATCATTTAATAATACATTTAAATATTTGTGTTTATTAATTTCAAGGGTTTCTAATAAATCAAGCTTTGGACCTTTTTCAGATAAATGTAAAATTTCAAAATTGTCATTATAACTATGGTCTTTTTCTAACAAGTGATTTGCATAGTTTGATTTGCCATCATTATATCTAAAACTATAATTGTGACCGTACATTCTTTTTTCGAAAGATCTACCTGTCTGTCCGATATACACTTTATTACAAGACCCACAGGATAATTTGTATACACCAGACTTTTGCAGTTTATCTGTTTTACTCTTATTATTTTTAATATATTTTCCCAAAGAAGACTGCGTCTTAAAAGATATATTTACATTCCTTTGTGTGAAATATTTACCAATATTATCAGAAGCAGAACCTATGTAAGTGAGAGTGTGATATCTTTTAATCTGTGTTGAGGGAGGGTAAACTAGTTTTAAAGCTTGTGAATAAAATTTTTTGTTTTACAAGTGATCTATGAGGCTAGGTTGGTAACCATTGTTGACAGCTATTTGTTTAATAATGTTAAGTTCTGATTGGAAATTTGAGTCTGATAACGGAATACTAACTAGTCTGTGGATAAAACTGTGAAAAGCAGCCAATTTATGTGAGTATGGATGTGTGGAAGTAATGTGTATTGTCATATCTGTATGTGTAGGCTTATGAAAAATACCGAAGTTTAATTTATTATTGCATTTTGTTATTGTAAGGTCTAAAAAATTGATACTATTGTTATCTTCTAATTCTAAGGTAAAGCTAATATTTTTGTGTAAATTGTTAATAAAATTAAGAAAGATCTGTAATTGTCTACGTGTACCTAGAAAATTGCTAAAATATCGTCCACATATCTATACCAAAAAATAAACAATTTGAAATAAGGGTGTGCTCTAATTTTAGTTTCTATGTAGTCCATAAAGATTTCAGCTGCCAAAGGGCTAAGTGGATTTCCCATTGCAAGCCCTTCTTTGCCAATATAGATCTTTCCATTAAATTCAAAGTAGTTTTGATAAAGGCAAACCTTCAGTAAATTCAAGATATCCTCTCTCATAAAGGGGTTATTACAATTTTCAATTAATAATTTTTCTACAATATCTATTACATCAGTCGGTGGAATACTCGGAAACAAATTTTTCACATCAAATGATAATAAAACAGCTTTGTCTGGGATATGTGAATCTTTAATTCTGTTAATTAAGTCTAGTGAATTTTTAATACTATGTGTTGATTGAAATTTGCATTGTGTTTGTATAATCTTAATTAGTCTTTTAGATAATTTAACAGAAGGAGCAGTTACATATGATACCACTGGTCTAATTGGATGGTTATCCTTATGCAATTTAATTAAAGAGTAAAGCTTTGGTGGCTGAGTGTTCATTACCGATAAAAAATCCAAATCTCGATTATCAAAGAAAGAACAATTCTTTATAGCCTGTTTAACATCTATTTGAAATTTAAAAGTCGGCTTAATATCAATGGGTTCAAAAGAGTTCAAACATTCAAGTGTCTTGTTTACATATTCGCCTTTGTCGATAGCAATAACAGTATTGCCCTTGTCAGCGCGGGTAAATATTATATTATTAACTACAGATTTTCTCTTAATTGAATTAATAGTTAGTCTATTTTTATTGTTAAATGGTAGAGTCTTAATTTGTTTAGCATAAAGAGAAGTTAATTTATCCGCTACAATGTATTTGTTCAATGGTATAGATTCGGAATTTTCATGAAATTTATTGTACTTATTACAAGCTAACTCACAATCCACACCTAAAATTTCAAACTCCTTTTTATAATTTGACGGTTGTATATTATATTTGAAACCCTTTTCGATCAGTTTAGTTTCAAAACTATTAAAAGTCACGTTGGTCAAATTCATAAAACGTTGATAAAATATATGGTTAGAAAATTTGTTATTATGCCCGCATTGTCTATTATAATAATTACCGCTATTACTAACCTTAAACATTTTTAACTTGTTTAACTTACGTAACTGATTTAAGTATTTATTATGAATAATTCTTTGAACATCATTTCGCACTTTACGGTCTAGCAAGTCAAATTCTATATTATGCAATCTACGTAATAATTCTGTATGTATAAACTTAAGGTAAATATTACAAACGTCTCTTTTATTGTATTGAATCTTCATGTCGTATAACATCCATTTTCTAATGCCAGCTTCAACCCCTTTTATCGCTGATAAACTTTTGTTGTTCGTCTTCAAACTCATGTAATGTGGTGTTAAGTTGTCCATTAAGCACTTTTTGAAGAACCAAATATTCTGCGATGTAATTTTTGTACGGAGTAACACTTTAAAATACCACAAGGCCAACATGCTAGTTGTAGCATCTTTCAAATAATTAATGCTTGATGCCTTTACTTGGTGAAAATCCATTGTAAATTATAGTAAAAAATAAAACCATAAAATAGATTTGTGATTTCCACTCGTCAATTTATTAAAATAATAAAACCATGACAGCTGTTTCGGCAACACAGTGCCTTCATCAGATGGTATAAGCTGACTAATTTTCGTACAAACGATACAGAATATAAAATATAATACAAGTGCTGTTGTATAGAGAGCGATAGTAATCTCGTGTCAATAAGATTTATACACATTACACAAACATATAACACAACATATACCAAGTCTATTTATACAAATTAAGCAGAGGCGAGCTATTTAGATCTAACTGATCATTTAATAATACATTTAAATATTTGTGTTTATTAATTTCAAGGGTTTCTAATAAATCAAGCTTTGGACCTTTTTCAGATAAATGTAAAATTTCAAAATTGTCATTATAACTATGGTCTTTTTCTAACAAGTGATTTGCATAGTTTGATTTGCCATCATTATATCTAAAACTATAATTGTGACCATACATTCTTTTTTCGAAAGATCTACCTGTCTGTCCGATATACACTTTATTACAAGACCCACAGGATAATTTGTATACACCAGACTTTTGCAGTTTATCTGTTTTACTCTTATTATTTTTAATATATTTTCCCAAAGAAGACTGCGTCTTAAAAGATATATTTACATTCCTTTGTGTGAAATATTTACCAATATTATCAGAAGCAGAACCTATGTAAGTGAGAGTGTGATATCTTTTAATCTGTGTTGAGGGAGGGTAAACTAGTTTTAAAGCTTGTGAATAAAATTTTTTGTTTAACAAGTGATCTATGAGGCTAGGTTGGTAACCATTGTTGACAGCTATTTGTTTAATAATGTTAAGTTCTGATTGGATCTAACTGCTAAAATTAGAGCACACCCTTATATTTCAAATTGTTTATTTTTTGGTACAGATATGTGGACGATATTTTAGCAATTTTCCTAGGTACACGTAGACAATTACAGATCTTTCTTAATTTTATTAACAATTTACACAAAAATATTAGCTTTACCTTAGAATTAGAAGATAACAATAGTATCAATTTTTTAGACCTTACAATAACAAAATGCAATAATAAATTAGACTTCGGTATTTTTCATAAGCCTACACATACAGATATGACAATACACATTACTTCCACACATCCATACTCACATAAATTGGCTGCTTTTCACAGTTTTATCCACAGACTAGTTAGTATTCCGTTATCAGACTCAAATTTCCAATCAGAACTTAACATTATTAAACAAATAGCTGTCAACAATGGTTACCAACCTAGCCTCATAGATCACTTTTTAAACAAAAAAATTTAATTCACAAGCTTTAAAACTAGTTTACCCTCCCTCAACACAGATTAAAAGATATCACACTCTCACTTACATAGGTTCTGCTTCTGATAATATTGGTAAATATTTCACACAAAGGAATGTAAATATAGCTTTTAAGACGCAGTCTTCTTTGGGAAAATATATTAAAAATAATAAGAGTAAAACAGATAAACTGCAAAAGTCTGGTGTATACAAATTATCCTGTGGGTCTTGTAATAAAGTGTATATCGGACAGACAGGTAGATCTTTCGAAAAAAGAATGTACGGTCACAATTATAGTTTTAGATATAATGATGGCAAATCAAACTATGCAAATCACTTGTTAGAAAAAGACCATAGTTATAATGACAATTTTGAAATTTTACATTTATCTGATAAAGGGCCAAAGCTTGATTTATTAGAAACCCTTGAAATTAATAAACACAAATATTTAAATGTATTATTAAATGATCAGTCAGATCTAAATAGCTCGCCTCTGCTTAATTTGTATAAATAGACTTGGTATATGTTGTGTTATATGTTTGTGTAATGTGTATAAATCTTATTGACACGAGATTACTATCGCCCTCTATACAACAGCACTTGTATTATATTTTATATTCTGTATCGTTTGTACGAAAATTAGTCTGCTTATACCATCTGATGAAGGCACTGTGTTGCCGAAACAGCTGTCATGGTTTTATTATTTTAATAAATTGACGAGTGCAAATCACAAAAACTATTTTATGGTTTTATTTTTTACTATAATTTAAACAATAAATAAAACACCAAAACAGAATTTATTTGTTTTATTACACATGTAATGCAATAAGCTACGTAAATTACTCTAAGGGTACCCTAAATACTCTATAAAATTACACAAGTGACTATTGATTTGAATAAAAAATAAAATCTAAATTTGAAACCCGTTATTTTAATTTGCAATAGAGTTTCTATCACCATTTGTCTAGTCTTTTTTAAAATGTGTAATTATAAATTAGCTGAATAACAGTGTGTCTCCTGAATAAACATTGAATTATCAAAACAGAGCACCGTAATTGTATACGTAGTGTAAAGTAGGAATACCTAAAATAATATTTTCTTTGCATTTCGGAAAAGTATTGTCTAAATTTATATTAAATTATATTAGTAATAACTGTATTATCATACAATTGCTCTCCTGGCATGTTTTTTCCTCTTATCCTGTTTGTCTGTCTCTCCGCCTTCTCACCCACTTTCTCTTTCGCTCTCGACATTAAGACGGCCCAAGATTAAACATTCAAACATTACCAAACAGTTTGGGTTATGTAAAATCTCAGCAACACAGTTAACTAAGTTTCTTGAGGACAAACTACTTTCAATTCGTAAGCATATACCGATCTTACTAGCTACCACATTTTTACTGAAAACGAGTTAGCAGATTTTGTAATTGGTTTTGAGAAAAGACAGTGCAAATATGTATTCGTGGTAAGGAATACAAGTTAACAATATTTACTGACGAATAGTTTTTTTTTTTTTTGATGAGTAAGAAATACTGCCGAAAGAAGTGCCTACCTACCAAAATCTATATGCAGGAAAATATCTACTTGTAATGTTATATATTAAAGGGACGAATATTGCATATAAGCGATCTGAATAAACATAAATGCATATCAATTATTCGTACACTAAGGAAAATGTTTTACGTGTCTGGGGCATAAAATCTTACACGTTACCGGTAAATCTCAGATTGAACGCCAAGTTAATTGCATTGACTTTGAGTGTCAGAATATCTTCACATTCAATCACTCCTACATGAGTTTGTTCAAAATATTTTTAGCATAAATGCCAACTCAGAACGTTTAAAACTGAAAGATTGTAGGCGTAGTAAAAGCTACGCATAATATGAATGTGTTTCATAGGAATTTAAAACAAATGGAATCTAAACAGAATTATCCAGCAAGGAAATTATACTTATTTAGAGGGAGAAAGGTAAAAAAGGAATTAATTTCAGGCAACAAGTATGCTGTGTTACAAAAAATGACAAAAGAAATAACATAATAGAAATAGACGCAAAAGAGAACATTAGGCGAAAGAGAAAATGAAGGGCAAGGCAAGTTTTAAGATAAACGGAAAGATTGGATAAAGGGTAACGTGTTTTAATTAAGTTGGTGATTGATTATTTGACAGCAGCTGCCAGCCAAGAAAATCGGTTTGGGTTGATTAAAGTAGCAAGTTATTAGGAATGATGAACACTGTTTTCTGTAAGACTTGTATATCTTTAATAGTTTACTGTATTTTAGAAATTATTTATAATTTTTTTTTCTAATAGTCTTGTTTTTATCACTCAACATCTGTATAGTTTTATACAATTCACTATAAATATAAGCTATGTATGACGTCACAGACCTAGAAAATTACAAACCTCGGTAGTAATATCTCTGCAACATGTCGTTTTGCTTTCTGTCTATACTAAACAAAAATAAGTTGAATGTCAAACAATTTGAAAAGAGAAAGTTTGTTTATTTTATTAATGTGGCACTACTTTTTGTTGTTTGTGATTACAGCTTAATTACTGACATTTATGAAAATTGTACAGATTTAGAATAACTTTTAATCCTTACTGGTACATCGTCATTAATTAGTTATTATTACCAATTTGTATAATAGTATTATTACTAACGTTTTATGCCATTTCAATGGATCTGATAATGTCTTGTTAATTAGCTCTTTACGTTTTTAATATGATTGTGGAAAGTAATTTTTTTTTAGAAACGTACTAACAAGGTGTCCTGATCAAAGAAATTCCCCTAATGAATGGTCTTTTATAAGAAAATCTACTCAGTATGTGTGTGTATGTGTGTTCGTTTTACGTACAAGCTTGTTTCTTCTCAAGTTGAAGTATATACATGGGGTCATAAGAGTGCATACATGAAAAAGGAAGGAATCCATGCCAAAATATTGTTTTATATAAATATAATTCGGTATGCACTGTTTACATAATTTTAGAAAAGAAAACAAGACTGTATATCTACTGACTAACATAAGCCACCTTAATATTTTATAACTATTTCTTGATACTTTGAATTGTTCTTCGATGATACTTTTCTTAGGCTAGAATCTGATTATGCATAGCAGGTGAGATTTCTTTAATCCGTTCAAGCACGGTATGCAGGGAGTCAACAGATATCAGTCTTTGATTGCTAAACTAAATGTACTCTTTACTTTCCCATAATAATCTCAAAATAATTGTGTTTGATCTTTTGTTATCTTAGCGACTGGAACAAGTTAACATTCGTGGACTAAAATTACTCTTACTTACATGTTTCTTCCCGAGACCTGCATCCTGTCAACCCAGAATTAAAAATTGTCTTCATTTTCATACACAGGAATTAGACAACTATTTAACACCTTTTAGGTGTATTTTTGAATCTTACATTTTTCTTGCAGACGACGTTGACCAAAACCACTTTTCTAGGGAAAGGTAGCTTTGGTATGTATATTAAAAATCAATCAACAAATACTAACAAATATCTAATATCAAATTAACTGGAAATGTCTAACTAAATATTCTATGTAAGTGAAATCTGGACAAAAGAAAAGATTGTCCGATTGTCCTAAACAAGGTGTCCTGAATCCTAAACACGGATATAAGCCAAGAACTAAAAATTGTGAGATTAATTAATAGGGTTGCCCAGTATAGGCTAAAATGGTCGGAACGTCTTAACCGAATGGACGACTGCCGTATCCTCAAACTGAAGCAAGAAGAGGTGTAACAGGTCCGAATAAGCACTGTTATAGTCTATCTGCCAGTGACCGGAATATGTAATTTTTGTTCAATCCTTGTTGGAGATGAAGATGATGCTCTATATAAATGCAATCCGTTCTTGAAAATTGAAAAGCAATTTTACCGAGAGACTAAGCTGCTATATAGAGGTGCTTTGCATTTATTTAAAAGACGCAAAAACAATACAGAAAATGCATGTAATAATTTTTACATTTATAAAAAATTTAATATTAGTAAAAACTGATGACAAGCACTGACATTTTCCAAATTGTTGATAGTAATTCAGAACCTTTTTAACAATCCTTGACGATAATGAGATTCGATAAAAAATCGGCATTCCATCAAGGTAGTGCCGCTGAAACGAAGTACATACGGTTGAAAGGATAGTGTTGACGGGTCTACCAGCAGACTCATGCTTCGTCCGTCAAGAAGGGCGGGCATAAACATTGTGGCTGCGGCTGCAGCCACATCCATTGGAGGCGAGACGGTGAAGGTATACCTTCGTCCATCGCTCCGTCTGTGGAAATATATCAGGAAGACTTTTTAAACCAAAACCCGGCCTGAGATGAGCTGAGGATCGGAGTTCACCTCGATTGCCGGCGCCTGTAGTCGTACCGACCTTGATGACTTGACGAAATTTGCCAATTTGTAAAAAAGAACAAACGCTGGACGAATGGCAAGCCAAGAAATTAAGCACGGCCCGTATCGATTGAGTCTTCAGCATCCGGCGTGGAGAGCTTCCTTCAGTGGAATATCGACGGTTGCACTTCGCATTATTGCAAACTTAAATCCTTATTGGCCAGGCTCCATGTACTACTATTGTACCCGTACGCTGCGCTAGTTAAATCCTAAACGGATTAATGCTTGATCCTGGCGTCTCCTGTAGACCTGGATGTTAGTGCGCGGTGTACAGGTACAGGTGTGCGGTGTACAGTGACAGGTGCGCGGTTTTAGGCCATGTCATGTTTGAAAAAAAAGTTGGATCCTGCTTACCACGCATAGGTGCGCTACGCCACAGGACCGTTCCGCAGGAACCCTGCACAGAGCTTCTACTGTGAAGCAGAAATGACGTCCTTAGATCTGTGACGTCAACTGCTGTTATTGAGACATGTGGGAAAAATATTAGCACTATCGAGTCACATAAACTACGCGTTTCTGGCAAATAAGAGACTTGCTAGTGTCTACGAGCGCTGTACTGTATTCCCAGACCACCCAGCATTCGTGCGCTTGAAATAGCTCAACGCTACAGCATAGTAGCCCCGCTGGTCCAGGCGTACGTTCCTTGCTGTGTGCTTAGTTTACGACTGGACACTGCCCACTGCGACAAGAGTATACACCACCGAACTGTGGCAGGCTCTTCGTGTCTGTGAACACCGAGGTGAAAGGCACATCGTTATCCGTACGGGTTCACTGAGTTTTCTAACTGCCTTAGACAATCCCGGCACAGTGAATCCGTTATTGCTTTTTCCATAATTTGTCCGCCTTGGCCACAGTTTACGCTCAATTACAAACAAATGTGATTTTAACTGTTTGCCTCAACTACAACCGCCTCATTCACGGCAGCCAAATAGTAATTTGGAAGCTGTATTAGAATGCGTTGGGCACATTCATATACACACAAAAGTAAGATAGTGTTTGTGTGTGTGTGTGTAACATGTCGACCACTGTTTAATAAAAAAAGAATTTATTTATTGTTTATTATAAGAATTATACTTAACGAAATGCGACTGAACAAAAATTATATGCACTAGATTAAGGACTTAGATTTAATATAATGTTAAGGTATTTGGAACAGTGATTTAAGTGTAGTGTTCGTAAGAATATGAATATGTGAAAATGTGTACCGTCTCGTTCAGAAACACGTGTTGAAGCATAACGATAGTGATCAATTCATGGAGATGTTACTCATTTATGTTGGCATGCTAGTAGGGGTATTATGAGAGTTCTAACGCGGAAGTGACGTCATCCCCCCGCCCCGCCCTCCGCCACCGCCCATTTTGGCGGGAAATTTGAAAATGGTGGTGGTGGGGGTGGTGTTGGGTGTTGACTTCCGGTCTGGGTGTAGAGGTGGGGGGTAGTGGTGGGGGTAATGGTGTGTTGTGGTTGGTCGTCGGCTGTGTGGTGGTGGTTGTTGTCGTCGTTGATTGGTTTATGGGGGGCGGGTCGTCGTCCATGTTGGAAAATTGCGACGTTGTCGGTTGTTGCTGGAAAATTGCGGCGTTGTCGAGTTGTGCGGTGTGTTGTGGTTAATCGTCGGCACGGCGGCGGCCATGTTGGAAAATCATCGACTGCATCGATGTGTGCTGGTTAAGCGTCGTCATGGCTTGGCCGCGGCTCGGCCATAGATTGGTCGCGGCCTCGGCGGCCATGTTGGAAAAATCG
Source organism: Magicicada septendecula (assembly GCA_034769895.1). Lineage (NCBI taxonomy): Eukaryota > Metazoa > Arthropoda > Insecta > Hemiptera > Cicadidae > Magicicada > Magicicada septendecula. The sequence goes on from CM068372.1 coordinate 326,794,928, forward strand.
TCGTCAGCATGTGCTGGTTAAGCGTCGTCATGGCTTGGCCACGGCTTGGCCGCGGCTCGGCCGTAGATTGGTCGACGTGTGTCGTGTTTAGATTTGAGTTGTCGGGTAAAGCGTCGTCATGGCTCGGGCGTAGATTGGTCGACGTGTGGGGTCGGCGGCCATGTTGGAAAAGCGTCGACTTTGAACCTCTGTGTCGTTCATCTCCTTTGAGGTTAGAGAAATAAATATATGTGTGCTGCGTCCCTCGACGCATAATTGAAAACCAAATTCACTTGTAAAATTTGTATATAGTGCATCCATCGGTTAAGCGTCGACCATGTTGTCGCACGTGTATAGGTTTGTAATTTCTTGTGTGTATAATTGAAATCACTTCACTTGTAAAAATTGTGTAACACATATCATGCATGGAAAAAGGATAGTTGAAAATAAATACTTAAGCATTGGAAAAAATGTACATGTATATTGTAAAAAAAAATACATAGAATAATATATACAACAAAATATATACGTTACACACACACACACACACACACACACACACACACACACACACACACACACACACACACATACAAATTTAAACGTATATATATATACAATAAATATATACAAATCAACAAATAAATACATTGCAAAAAAATATAATAATAAATGAATGAATTATTAAAAAATAATAAATAAATATATATACAATAATACTTGTTGTGCACAGCCATCTGTAACAGAAAAAATATAAACAATATTAGTGAAATATGGTTAAAACTATTAGGTTGGATTAAAATAACTTTTATGAGCACTGTAACATACCTTAAATATGCATACGTGCATAGAAGGTCCGCGTCGGCTTGCCGAATGCATATAGCCGACAATGCGGACATCTAGGTGGAGCCCCCTCCAACGCCACCGTCTGAAACCAGTTCAGGATACACCGATAGTGATAGGCGTGTCCACACGCCAAACCGAGGAGCCTCTGTCCGTCGTTGTAATCCTCCATACATATACTACACGAGGTATGGGGCACTATACCCTGGACAGGACAGAGTTCTCCTCGGTGCCAACACCATGGTAAGTTCCATTTGTTGTGTATACGATCGGTGACTATCATCAACAGCACGATTGGTGGCAGATCACCGCTACGTTTTTTTATGTGACGCCAACAACGTCCGTGATATCTGTCAACAGCGAATTTGTAACGTGTACAGTAGTTGCCGCAAAATCGTTTTTTCTTAACAAAATACACGGAACATAAGTTGGACCGTATCGCGCTTCGTAACGGTTTTGTTATCGCGAAATGTTTCCCATCGTCGTATCGATAGACGTCCATCGTGTCATCGATTCGTGATGCAAGTGATACCGTTTCGACATCGACACGATATTTAAAGTGTATACGTATAATATTTGAGGAATTTTTTTTTATTTTTATTTTTTTTATCATGGGCACCATCGCTCAGACTTTGAACTGATTACACTCATTCGGTAGTAGTAGTAGTATTACACATAGTACTACTAGTACTAACACATAGTACTACTACTACCGAAACGGGTATGTTATGTGAGTTTATGCCGGCTCTGAAAAGAGCCGTTTTTTGCGTGCGTCGACTTCTACAAGTGCTCGCGGACGAAACCACATATAGGCATTGACGCCTTATGGATTTGGACGGGATCATCACCCACCGTCCAATCCATAATTCGTACTTTACATACACAGCATCTCACAACATCGGCGTCGCTCAATCACGTAGCTCATCAGCATCTCAGCAAATTCACGTCAGTCTTCCATTGTTGCTCAAGCGTGCAAGTAATTGTAGTTTCACGTTTCACGTTCTTGTTGTTATAGTGCCAACAATGCAGTCTTTTTCTGTTGAATGTAAACATTCGTTGCGTGGCGCGTTGGTGTCGTACGTTTACACACCGGTTACGGAGGACGAAGAATGTGTCAACGATGTCATAACCTTTATTGATGAAATGCACGATAAGTTATGTACGGACATTCTAAACGAACTGAGACGTTTGCTTAGTATAAAGTGGCATATAACGGTTAAAGCGAGATTTGTCAAGTACATCGTAAACGCTGACACTGACGAGGACGAAGAAGTGACGACTGAAGCCTATTTTCACGGACGATGTCATACGACGCTGATCGGTGACCAAGACGTATTGGAAAATAATCGATGCTTTATATGCGCTATGCGAAAGTTAGCCTGCACTAGACTCGAGGTAACTACGAAATGAACGCCTGCAGCGATCCCCTCTCCGCTTACACTACCGGCTGCGCACGCAGCTATCCGCTCCCCTCCACTATGGTTTCCGTCGACAACGATCCTCCCCCTCCCACTAACGGTTGCGCGCGCAGCTATCTCCGAGGAGGTTGAATGTATTGTAGTAAACGAGCATTCTCGCTTCAAATATGGACGTGTGCACATATTCTTTTGCACACCGATTAAGCAGCTTTTACAACATCCGTCGTCGAGGCAATATAAAATTTTACGTTCGGAAATATCCGAATGCGAATGTAAAATTATTTGATCTGGCCAAAGCCGGGTTTATTTACGAAGGCGACGCCGATGTTGTGAGATGCTGTGTATGTAAAGTACGAATTATGGATTGGACGGTGGGTGATGATCCCGTCCAAATCCATAAGGCGTCAATGCCTACATGTGATTTCGTCCGCGAGCACTTGTAGAAGTCGGCGCACGCAAAAAACGGCTCTTTTCAGAGCCGGCATAAACTCACATAACATACCCGTTTGGGTAGTAGTAGTAGTACTATGTGTTAGTACTAGTAGTACTATGTGTAATACTACTACTACTACCGAATGAGTGTAATCAGTTCAAAGTCTGAGCGATGGTGCCCATGATAAAAAAAATAAAAATAAAAAAAAATTCCTCAAATATTATACGTATACACTTTAAATATCGTGTCGATGTCGAAACGGTATCACTTGCATCACGAATCGATGACACGATGGACGTCTATCGATACGACGATGGGAAACATTTCGCGATAACAAAACCGTTACGAAGCGCGATACGGTCCAACTTATGTTCCGTGTATTTTGTTAAGAAAAAACGATTTTGCGGCAACTACTGTACACGTTACAAATTCGGTGTTGACAGATATCACGGACGTTGTTGGCGTCACATAAAAGAACGTAGCGGTGATCTGCCACCAATCGTGCTGTTGATGATAGTCACCGATCGTATACACAACAAATCACGTTGGCTTAAATTTATCGAAGAGTGCGAACGAAACAACGTACCGATAGAACTCGTGGTTTACGAAAAGAATATGTTCAAGTGTACTGTACGTCACGGATGGAATTTTCTTTCACGTTTCCGTCCGATTCCCGAACTGTATCACGCCGTTCAACGCGTGCACGGCTTACACGATTCTCACGGACAGATGAACTACGCGACTGTGTACACCGACATGCTCGCCTACGGAAGTTCGATACCACACGCTTCTTGTTGCATCGTCCTTACGGAGCGCACTATTCCGATACGTACACCGATTGAAATATACAGAAACGCGGTGGCGATAGCGCCAAAGTGCGCACTGGATCCCAGCTACAACGTAAGTTTTGACGTGCACTGTCCACCGTCCTCATTACCGACACTATCGAGAGGTAAACAGATCACGTTGGTAAACAACAAGGCGCAGGGATTGTTTTCGGTACCCTTTCTGAAGGAGGCGTTGCCTACACTCCGCGAGAATTGCGAATACTTTGGTCTACACTATTCGCACGAACAAGGGTACACGGTGAAAGACCGACGTTTGTACGAACAGTGGCAGCAGTGCACGGGCGCTATGGCGGACGAATTTTGGTTGTTGAACTCGTATCTGATACACCTGCACATGAAGTCGGGAAGTCAGCGTCAGATCGCTGAACTCAAAGCTAAACACATGCGCGAGCGCCTACCTGCGGACGATAACGTCATAGTCGCGGAAATGCATGAGTACCGCGACAACGTTATTCGTAGCGTCATGTTCAAGGACATGAATTCTGTCAAGACTGTAAGAGCGTTGGACACGAAACAACACACGCTCATGAGATATTACAGTGGTATGAGCCTCTTGCGTAATGGTTGCATGAAAATCAGTTTAGCACACGTTTTAACGTACTTGCGCAATCGCAAGAAGAACGCGCTGTTCTTCCGTTCAGTCGAAATGATATAACTGGTTGTGGAGCGATGACATCGTGACAGTCTCGTGATGGAAGGCGCACGTACCAGAACGAGAGTTACGTTCAGCACTGAGCCAACGGTTTACTACGTTCCAGCGTATTGCGAATCACGGTTCGCACGACGTGAGAATGAAACGGCAGGTGAAGAACATACAGCAGAGCGTTCGCAAGACTATCGCGATGGAGTTGCACAGACCGGTAAGAAGGAATTTTCCGAGACGTGCAGTCGAGTTGAAGGGACTTCACGACTTGTACCAAGCGGACCTGGTAGAGATGATACCGCACGCGAAGGTGAACAAGGGATTCAAGTACCTCATGACGATGATTAACGCGTTTAGCAAGTACGCGTACGCCGTTCCGTTGAAAACGAAGACTGGCGTAGAGGTCGCACGAGCTCTGGAACCGATTATGCGTGCTAATAAAATGAAATATCTGCAGACGGACAACGGGAAAGAGTACTACAACAACACCGTACAAACGTTGCTGAGCAGATACGGTGTCGCACTCTATTCCACGTATAGTGAGAAAAAGGCGTCCATTGTGGAACGCTTCAACCGTACGTTGAAAACGCACATGTATCGTGCGTTCAGCGAACAAGGTCATTACCGTTGGTTGGATTTGTTACCGGAACTGGTCAGGTCGTACAACGACAGTGTGCACAGAACGATCGGAATGAAACCGCGTCAGGTGAACGAATCCAACGAACGTACGGTGCTGCAACGGATTCGTGTGAAAACAGCGAGGAGCATTGACTATAAACGACCAAAGTTCAAAGTAGGCGATCGTGTGCGTATAAGCAAACACAAAATGACGTTCGCCAAAGGATACACCCCCAATTGGACAAACGAGATATTCCTCGTTCACGCGGTACGTACCGGCAGCGTACCCGTCACTTATTCGCTAAAGGATCATACGGGAGAAGTGTTAAAAGGTGGTTTTTACGAACACGAAATCAGTAAATCGGACGTCGGTGACGTGTACTTGGTAGAAAAGATCGTGCAACGTAAAGGCTATCGCGTGAAAGTCAGGTGGTTAGGATTCGATGGTAAACACGATTCGTGGATAGACAAGAAGAACTTGCTATAACAACGAATCGATTCGTGGAAATAGAATCAGTATGCGTTGGTGCGTTACGATGTCAACATGCGCGCTGTGTACAGTGTGAAAGACGTTGTGTCGCATCCCGGCTACAACGAGTACGTCGTGAACACGCCCGCTGACTACGTCGAACGCATGCGCAGGATCTTAACGGTACACGAGTATTGGCAGAGGGTTAGCAATCGTGTGTCGAGGTTCAGACTCAGCGAAATAGTACCTAGTGGCACTGGACTCGATCACTACAAAGAATTTGTTTGGTCGAATCCAAACTGTGAAACGGGTCCGGACACTTGTGTGTGCAGTTACATATCCGTCGATTGTACCAACATAGTACGACTATTAAATATACTGTTGACAGAACGACAACATGAAAATATTGCAACAAGCGCACAGACTAAAAATAAAGGACGTGGACTATTCGAAATTGTGTGGCGATGGTGGTGGCGGTGGTTGTGGCAGAAAAAATCGTAAACATGGGCGTCTTCTGCCTGATACCGTACGTTCGATCATCTGCGGACCTTCAGCATGCGGGAAGACTAATGTCATGTTCAATCTGTTGTTCGATGTGAACGGGTTGAGATTCGCGAACCTATACGTGTTTTCTAAATCATTGTTTCAACCCAAATATCGGATGCTGGAGACCCTGATGACACGACTTTCTGACGAAGGAATGGGTTATCACGCGTTCAACGATAACGATGAGGTACCACCTCCCGACGAGGTCGATCCCAATTCTATTATGGTGTTCGACGATGTGTCTTGCGAAAGGCAACATAACATACGCAAGTATTTTGCTATGGGACGACACAGCGGTGTGGACGCGTTTTACCTGTGTCAGACGTACAGTTAAGTGCCGAAACAGTTGGTTCGCGATAACGCCAATCTAATAGTGTTGTTCAAACAGGACGATCTCAACTTGAAGCACGCGTACAACGATCACGTCAACACGGACATGAAATACGAGACGTTTAAGAACGTGTGCACCGAAGCGTGGAAAGATCGATTCGGCTTTCTCGTCGTGGACAAGGATTCTTCTATCGATGGCGGCAGGTACAGAGCCGGTTTCGACCGTTTCATAGTCATTGATTAAAATTCCCGGACCGTTCGCAAGTAACAGCTGTTCACTGTGCGTAAATACACATGTTCCGGTGTCAGCGACGTTAGTCGACGCACCGTCGTATATCGAGATGGACGAAAAGAAGAAACGACTAGCCCGTGATATCGACACGATCAGCGATGACATACGGAAGAAATACCGTGCGTTAAAACATGGGATCCGTGAAGAGGAAGCAACGTTATCCAAAAGTTACAAACCGATTCTGGAACCGTTACAAAGTATTTCGCAAGCGTTGGTTGAAAAAAAACGAAAAACAACAAATGAAAAGCCAACGAAAAAGATGAAACGTGAGGAGGATTTGGACGAGGAGGAGGAGGAGGAGGATTCTAGTAGTAAGATCGACGTGGGAACACCGATGCGGACACCGCGTTTCCTGAAAACGACTACGTTAGCCGAAACATCGGACGATGACGACGAGACCGATCCTAGTCTCAACATCGAAAAAATGTTAGCCACACCGGAAGGAAGGCGCGAAGCGCGTAAATATCTGCTGACCCAATACGACAGCGAATCGTTAGCGAACAAGTACATGCGTATGATCGTATCTTCTGAACGTGATCGACTGATGGACTATACTTACGGTGTAAGACACGCTAACGGAAAATGGATGATCGGTGACTCGCTGTTTGAAATCGAAAAGGACGATACGATCCTCATCGACGGTAAAAGGCGATACAAAGGTACACCGGGTCTATACGAACTCGTGTTCATGAAACACCCTAACGAAAAAGTTTACAACGAAGCGGATCTAAAGGCGTACAAAGATATATTACGCACCACGAACGCGCACAAGCATTTTTATTTAGCGAGCGCACAGGTGAACGCGAACAGAGGTGTAAAGTATAAACGGGTAATATCACAACTGTTCCCACCGAAACGTACGGGACACGGGCATAATACCGACCGAACGTATATGGTGGCATCGAGAAAAAAAGACAAAATCGATTACGTGCATTGGGACGATCCGAACGAACTGGTGGACAGATTGCGACTGTTGATGGCGTCACAGCGCGCCGGAAACGGTGGGCACACGAACGAAATCGTTTCCATAGTAGAAGAACTACGTGAAGCCGACATCATCGTATAAATATGACCGCTATACGACAACATCCGTCAGTGTCGAGACACACAATGTACACCACGCTAGTGTTTATTATTGCGCTCGTCCTCGCTAACGCGAACGATATAGATTTCGCTTTAGGTTACTTGGTGCGATACGGATACGTGCCCGATGATAGTTTACGACTCACAGACAACACCACTATCGATGTGGACGCCTACCTTCGGACGTTTCAAGTGAATTACAATTTAACCGTAAATGGAGAATTAAACAACGAAACGATTAATCTGATGCGAGCGCGGAGATGTGGTAACGAAGATTTCGTGACGTACACCTTACGAACGCCGTGGACCAAGAGACGACTGTCTTGGCGGTTCTTTCACGGTACCGCCAGCGCTATAGAATCGTCACGACAAGCGTTCGCTGTATGGTGGAAACATTCGAATCTGGAATTCGACTATCGACCCAACGACGTAAACGCTGACATAGTCATCGCTATGAAATATTTTAAACACAGGTGTCTGACCTCCAGGTGTTCGATCTGCGGGCACGATTTGGACGGACGAGTAGGTATACTCGCTCACGCTTACTACCCGCCCGATTTACCGTATAACACTACCGAGATACATATGGACTACTACGAATCGTGGAATTATACGAACGCAACCGAAATACCGGACGATCAGACCAGTTTTCTTCAGGTGCTAACGCACGAAATCGGAAACGCGTTAGGACTGTCTCATTCCCTCGAGAGAGATTCGATCATGTACCCTTTCTACGTGCCGCGGTCGGACGGTCCGTTCGACCTTAGAGACGACGATATAAGAGGTATTCAACGCTTGTACGGGAAGCCGCCGCCACCGCCAGCTACGACGACGACGACGACGACGACGACGACGACGCCGCCGACGACGAACGATACCCTCCGGACGACGGCGGATTTATGTCGGCTAAAGAACGTTAATCAATTTTTAATAATTAGCAGACACATGTATATAGTGCACGATAACTTTTTGTGGACACTGGATCTCGAGTCGAAGCGTCCGAGCGGGAGTCCGCTTCTGTTGACGGATTGGTTGACGTTCTTACCGTCGACGTTCAGCAACGTTTCGGCGATGTACCAGAGACCACGCACCGAAGAAGTGGTGCTCTTCATAGATAACTACGTATACATGTTCGATATACACAGTCTGCAGTCGGTGAACGGGTATCCGCGTCCGATCACGACGCTCGGCGTTCGCACGATGATGAAAATAAACGCGGTGATACATACCTACACAGGTCGAACCCTTCTGTTGTACAACGATATGTATTACGGTGAGATAGACGAGTGCACGTTCACGATCAAGAAACACGGATACGTTAAAGATCGTTTTGTCGGCTTGCCAGAAGCCGTTGATAGCGCGTTCCGATACATCGATGGAAAGATTTATTTCTTCAAAGACGGACGCGTATACGTGTACGATGAATTTCTAAATACAATTGTAAAAGGAAAACATACCGATGGACTCTCCGTTGTCGGAATAAAATGCATAGACAGTACAATCGTATCAAAACTAATCGATTTATTACGCGAGTACGTATAAATGCCGTGCACGGCGTACGACGTGCATCATTCACGAGATGAGTGTTGACAAGTTCGGCAGACACCAGAGCGCAGTCAGAGCGCGAAGGGAGACGCGACGCAGTCTGCGGGAGGATATCGGTATCGCGATGACCGAGGACGGGCACTTCGACGTAGCGGGGAAAAAATACACAACTTGGGCGAACCGCACGACGGTAACGACGCCGTTTCACTGCGGTTCATGCGCGAACACTGTCTGTTAGCCGATCCGCCGACGACACAAGGAATAGACGTGAAAGGTCGTAAGCTCGTCAACGTCGCCGCTCCCGTCGATCTCGGGGACGCTGTCAACAAGCAGTATGTAGATTACTCGTGCTTGCGTTTTACACAGCTGGGACCGAACAAGAAGAACGGAGCCGTCGTCGACGCGCGAGACCATCGCATACAGTCTCTGAGGGAACCGATTCGTGCGAGAGACGCTGCGACCAAAGTATACGTGGACTCGAAGATCATACCGAAGGATACGAACTCTAACCTAATGGTCGGCAACGTGCGGATAACGCAGTTAGCGCCGCCCGTCAACAACAAGGACGCAGTGAACTTGGAATTTTTGAACCGACACACGATCACCGTGGTAAACGACACTTATTTCAACGCACAAGGAAAGACTATTCTGAACGTCGCTGACGGTGGTGCACGGCCCACGGACGCAGTGAACGCACGTCAATTGGAGGAAACGAGGCAGTACGCTAAGTGCGAAATGTACAAACTCGCAAAAGTGTTCCAACGTCGTTGGGAGAAAGTGGTATCGTATATCTATAAATTGCATACGCACGCAGCGCGTACTTCACTCGGTGCCGAAGAGGCAGAGTTACTAATTACGAGCAAGGCGGAGACGAACGAGTTGATTAGTGATCTGGACAAATCCAAGGACGAGCACGATTGGAGATCTCTTTATCGTCAGCAGTCGAAAAAGTAGACATGTATGAACTACGTAGTCGCGTTGATAAAAAAAGGGGGCGTGGTCTCATAGGAAAAATAGTTAAAAGCGCGGTACCATTCGTCGCGAAGTCAGTACCTACGCTGATCAATCGAGCGGTGGACGTATTACCGGTGGAACTACATCTGCCCGGCTACAGGTTCTGCGGACCCGGAACGAAACTAGAGGAAAGATTAGCACGAGGTGATCGAGGAATCAACGAGTTGGACGAAGCCTGTCGCGAACACGATATCGCTTACAGCAAGTACAAGGACAACGAACGAAGACGTGTAGCGGATCGTGTGCTAGCCGGCAAGGCGTGGGAACGAGTGAAAGCTTTGAATTCAGGCATCCGCGAAAGAGCGTACGCGGCGGCCATAGCGGCAGCGATGAAGGCGAAATCCGCTTTAGGCAGCGGGCTATGCTGCAGTGGCGGTGGTGTGCGTAAACGTCGACGTCGCACCAGACGAGGCAAGTCGGTTCGACGCACGGTAATCAGGAATAGGAGGAGAGCAACGGGGTCGGGACGACGACGAAGACGGATCGGTGGTAAAAAGGCTTCAGGACTCTACCTTCGTCCGTACCGAAAAAACTAATCAAAATACCCTTGCGTCCGTTGTCCGATCGAGGTCTGTACGAGTACACGAAACGATTGCGTGTACCTTATTTCAGAGGCGTGTACATGCGCGACGCACTTCCTAGTACATCACCGTGGGAGAACGAAAGCGCGATCGTGAATCTGGACGACGCTACCGGACCGGGCACGCACTGGGTATGCTATAAGGAGCGAGCCGACAGAGTCATGTACTTTGACGGATTCGGCAATCTGCGCCCTCCTGTCGAGCTAATACGGTACTTTGGATCGAACGTGACCGACGTTCGTTACAATTACACACGGAAACAACCGTCGGACACAGTCGTCTGCGGACATTTATGTTTGGAGTTTTTGACATCGAAGACAAGATGTCTTCGCTTACGGTCACCGTCACGGGAACGGATCCGAGCGCACTGGTTTGTGACTTTTTTCCGCCGCTTGAACTGACAGACGGTGAATGGTACGCGGGGCTACTGGATTTTACCACGTACAACTCTATACCGAACGTGGAAAGCGGAAGAAACAACGTCTTTCCCGTACTAAAAGGACCACGTAAAACGTTAGAACTTGTCAAAATACCGACTGGTGTGTACGAAATCAGTGATATCGAAACGTACCTGAAGAAAGCGCTATTAGACTCGAAATTTGCTCTACGACCCAACAATAACACACTGAAATGCGAACTTTATTGTTCATACGAGATCGATTTCGGGAGTACGGAACACACAATCGGTACCATGTTGGGTTTTTCCAAGAAACGCAAGTTAGAAGCGTATATATTACACACGTCGGACGCGCCTGTAAACATTAACAAAGTGAACGTTTTGGAGATAAGGTGTAACGCTGTACAAGGTTCGTACAAAACGGGACGAAACGAGCATATACTGCACTCGTTCTATCCGACGGTCGAGCCAGGATTCAAGATAGTCGAAACGCCCAGAAACGTCATTTATTTTCTACTTAACGTACTACAATTGCGTAACGTTACAGTGTCCGTACACGATCAGGACGGTGATATCGTTAATTTTCAAGGCGAAGTCATCACCGCGCGTATACATCTGAAACGTGCGTAGTAATCATGGGATTTTATTTCACCGATACCCCGGTGATGAAGAGCGGCGGTGGCGACGGTGGTTCGCACCGCAAGATAAAAGAGGACGACACTTTCGGTAAAGGTATCAGTAGACGTTCGTCGTTGACACGGTTAACAGCAACTAACAGGCGCTACCTGATTTCACTAGGATTCAAAATCAAGAAAAACAAGTAACATGACGGACAGCGGTGTCGTCTTATCGGTCGAACGCCGACCATTTTTTGAAGACAACATCACACATTACGAATATCATCCGCACGCACCGTACGCGTCGGCGTCACGATACGGAAATAATGATGAGATACGCATACCTATCCTGCAACAGGAAGTCTTCACTTTACCGATGGAAAGTTTCCTGTACGTTGAAGGCAAGTTGAACAAAAAGACCACCAGCACCGATACCGTGAACGTGAAAATGGTCAACAACGCGATAGCGTTTCTCTTCGAAGAAATCCGTTACGAACTGGCTGGTGTGGAAGTGGATCGTACCAAGAGCGTCGGCATCACGTCCACTATTAAAACCGTGCTATCTGCCGGCAAGCAGGACATTGTTTCGATGCAAAACGCCGGTTGGGTTGCTCCTACAGCTAACGAGCTAACGCCGACCGGCAAAAACGGTGAATTCATCTTTTGCATACCGTTGAGGATGCTGATGGGATTCGCCGAGGATTTTACACACGTAATATTAAACATGAAACAGGAACTGATACTGTTGCGCACTTCCACCGACGTTAACGCTCTTTTCTCGTCCACGGATGCGCCCGCTAACGCTGATATTGAACTGACCAAAATATCTTGGATGATTCCGTTCGTGTACGTGAACAACGAAGTGCGGATACGACTGTTGGAAATCATACGCAAGGAACTACCGCTATTCTTACCGTTTCGCAGTTGGGAACTGCACGAGTACCCGGCATTACCGACGACCGACAGACAAACTTGGACGGTGAAAACAACGACACAACTGGAGAAACCACGGTACGTGATACTCACCTTCCAGACAGCCAGAAAGAACAATCTGAAGAAACACGCAGGTGAATTCGATCACTGCAAGGTGACCAACGCGAAACTCTTTCTGAACGACAAATACTATCCGTACGATAACCTGAACCTGGATATCGATAACGGACGTTACGCATTGCTTTACGACATGTATACACGATTTCAAAAATCGTACTACCATAGAAGTCAACCCAACGTACTTCTAACACCGACTGAGTTCATAACGAAAGCACCGCTATTCGTCTTCGATTGTAGCAGACAGGACGAGTCGCTCAAGTCTTCACCAGTCGACGTCAGATTGGAATTCGAGTCATCGGACAATTTCCCCGCTCAGACCGCGGCCTACTGCTTGATACTGCACGATTCGCTCAACGTGTACACTCCGTTATCCAACACGGTGCGCAGGCACAATTAAACGATTACTGTATATTATTGTTTTTGCTGTAAATAGAATTTTGCTTTTTAGTATGTTATGTATGCATTACATGTATGTGATTTTTTTTTATTAAAAAAATGTAATAAATTTTCATGTATTTTTATTTTCTTAATACCCGTAACCTTGGAGGGGGAAACGTCTTATTATTATCCCCTCCCCCTATTCTTCACTCAGTGTTTCGTCGGCACAAGTCGCAAGAGGACGCACAAGATGCTTTCAAACGATCGCGAGGATGACGATAACAATCCCAACAACCGCTATTTCAGACAGTGCGGTGAACCGACAACAATGATCAAGTCCTTATCACCGGACGATAAAGAAGTGCAAGTCGCCTTAATTCAAAAAATCATATCCCCGTACCCGCGTTACAGAAGCTTTGAATACCGTTTAAAGAGTTTTAAAGAATGGCCTATATCGTTGACGATAACACCTAAAGAAATAGCAGAAGCAGGTTTCTTTTACAGCGGATGCAACGATAGAGTGATTTGTTTTTGCTGTGGAGGCGGTTTAAACAAATGGGAACGTGGAGAAAATGCTTGGACAGAACACGCGCGTCATTTCCCTGTGTGCTCTTACGTAATGTTAGCGAAAGATAAAAAATTTATCATCAAGGCACTGGGCATCGTTACCGAACCGGTAGCAGTGGCAGCAACGGCAGCAGAGAACGAACAACACACCGACACGTTCAAAGAGAATATAAAAAAGGAAGAAGGGGGCTCGAATCGTGATACATTGTGCAAAGTTTGTTACGCGCAAAATCTTGAAGTTGTACTTATTCCCTGTCGACATTTTGTCACATGTGTGAATTGCACCATCACCCTAAATACGTGTCCCTTATGTAGAACCGCAAACACCGCTTACATGAGAGCGTATATCTAATTCGTTTTCACGCTTTAATTTCATCGCATAGTGACTACAGCGTTTGACAGAAGTGTTTATACCCCCTCCACTAATCTCGCATACCTCAGTGTTTGAACAGTACGCGTTGAGGACGGACGCATGGAGCTGTTAACTCCGTACGAGTACAGGCGTTGCAGCGACTTAAAGCACGCAGTACTGTACCCTATAGAAATTTTTTATACGACGTTTTGACACAGAAATTTGTTGCAGTAATACGTGACGAGCAGGTAAGGTACAAAGTAAACGTACCGAAAAAATTCTTTACGAACGTCTCACGACATACAACTTGTCTGTTCCGCAAGACGGACGGAACAGCAGCGTTCCTAGTGTCACCGAACACGTTGTTTGTAACGAAAGAGGATGAGCAACGACAAGCTAGCAGTCATACTTGACTTTCACTGTTTCATCGACAACGATGGTAACGAACTCGTAAAGGAACTAGCCATTATGGACGTCACCGCATTTGCCAGCAGGCATTGGATATTTGTACCTCCAGAGGGCACAATCGTTTCGAATCACAAACACATGAGGACAAACCGATGGTTAACGGACTATTATCATGGTCTAGAGTGGACGGACGGGGACACATCGTACGATCATCTTGTGCCGATATTAGTAAAATATACGTTTCCTTTTAACTATGTTTTCGTAAAAGGATTGCAAAAAAAAAGATTTCTGGAGAAGCGTATTGTACATTACAATATTATAAATTTAGAAGATTTCGGTTGTCCCAAACTCGAACAATTACATTCAATACATGGAACAGCCTGTCTCACGCACCACTTATTTCCGGAAATATGCACAAATCATAGAGTACACGCTTTACGCGAGTGGGTTGTATCGGATTTTAGAATAATCAATATGTTTCTGGTAAATTACTAATTGGATACATTGTTGTTTAGCGCTTACGTAATAATATCAACCGTCGCCTACCCCCCTCCTCCCCCTCTGTGGAATTAGATTACAACACCCTGTCTAGACATATAAAAAAAAATTAGTGCCACCGACATGTTCGAACACGCATAAAAAAAATAATTATTAACGTCGTCGACTTGTTCCCGCACGCTCGAGTGGAGTCGATGACATCACCCTGTCTAGACGTATAAAAAAAATAACCAGGTCGGCTCCCCCCCACCAACTCGCTGAACATGGCGTGGGAAAGCAGCTGCATCCTGTTTCGCAGGGTTAATAATAACCGCGAGTGGTCCCCCCCTCCCCTGCGCTGGCCGGTTTCCCCCCCTACTCAACAGTCACCATTCTTATACCGGTACGAACAAGCGTTATTAATTCAGACCTTGACAGACGTGTGAGCGGAAAAAAGGTTCTTCATTTGGAAAAAAAAAAATGACTTCATTCGTTGCTAAGTTCGCGGCCATCAGCGCTATTGAATATAAAAAAATTAAAGATCTAGTAATGGGAGTAAAATACCCAATAGAAGAACTGCAAAACACAGAAGGAAAATACGGGAATGCCGTAATTGCCACTATCCAGGATTACAGGGAGAGTAGATTGAAATATCGCGTTTATCTGCCGAAAAGATACGCGGGCGTCTTCGATGACGACGAATTAAAAAATTTAACGCCATATTCACTACATCTCATATACCGTGGAGAAAAAGACAGGGCTTACGTGGTGGACATTTTAGACTAAGACCCAATGGACTGAACATTTATATTTGTATTTCATAATGTATTATTTACTGTTTAATTTATAACGCTTAGACGTATTTCATGTTTTAATTATAAACAATTGTCATTACAATTCATTGTGTGTGTGTGTGTGTGTGTGCGCGAGCGCGCACCATTTTAACTTCAAAATATAACGTGCTTACATTTATTTCAACTGTTTTAAATTTGCACAATTGTCATTGTATGTACGTTTACATATCATGTATTTCATTTGTTTTAATTATACGCAATTGTGAGCGCGTTTACATATTGTATTTTAAATTGAAATATTATTGCTAAGTTCGTGGCCATTAACGCTATAGAATACAAAAAAATTATTGGAGGTAATGGAAATAGAAAAAAAATAGAAACAAAAATATACACTAGTAATGGAGGTAAAATATGAGCAATGCTGTAATTGCCACTATCCAGGGACATTAGATTGAAATATCACGTTTAATAACAAATATATTATTGTATTTCATAATGTATGTGTATGGATTATTTTCCATGTAACGCTTAGGCGTATTTCATTTGTTTTAATTATAAGCAATCGTCATTACAATTCATTGTGTGCGCTTGTGCGTGTGTATACATATTATGTATTAACTTTTAGCTTACATATATTTCAATTGTTTTAAATGTACACAATTGTCATTGTATGTGTGTACGTTTACATATGTATTTTAATTTGTAATTACATGCAATTGTATTTAAATCATAATATAGTGTGTTTACATATATTTAATTTGTTTTTAATTATACACAGTTGTCATTGTGCATCTGTTTACAAATTATTATGTATTTTAACTTGTAATATATTTTGCGTACATGTATTTTATTTGTTTCAATTAAACGTTAATGCTGTAACATTTCACTCTATTTAATTTCAAAAGCCCTTCGAACATTGACATTATTCTAAATAACAGTACAACTATTCACCAGTCAATGTACAAGCTAGAACGTCATGTGTTATTACATACAATCAGTTAATAAAAATTTCTTCACTTCTCTCATAATATACTATAGAAACTAAACAATAAATATTAAAACAAACTGCTAGAACGAGCGTTGTGCGCCGACCGTTCAGATGTTATTCAATTAAAGAAAAATACAATTTTAATTTAAAATAATTACTACATGATACTGTTACGAAAGATTTCATAAGTCCTTCGAACATTGACACTATTCTAAATAAAAGTACAAGCTAGAAAAATCATGCGTTATTACATACAATCAATTAATAAAAAAATTGATTCACTTGTCTCATAATATACTACAGAAAATAAACAATAAATATTAAAACAAACTGCTAGAGCGAGCGTTGTGCGTCGACCGTTCAGGTGTTATTCAATTAATAATTTAAAATAATTACTTCATGATACTGTTACGAAAGATTTCAAAAGTCCTTCGAACATTGACACTATTCTAAATAACAATACAACTATTCATCAGTCAATGTACAAGCTAGAAAGTCATGCGTTATTACATTCAATCAATTAATAAAAAAAAATTAACGTCACTTCCGCGTTAGAACTCTCATAATACCCCTACTCATGCAAAATGCTAATGAACATTAGGACAGACCTCCGTACTTTTAGAAAATTAAGTATTGTTTATCGTCATCATGGATGAAAGTGGACAGAGTTTAGTGGACAATTAAAGCCCGTGGTATCGAATGTAATCGAAGTTTAGCTCGTGGTGTTTGTATACGTATTGTTTGAAAAATGTTGTGTTATAAATTATAAAGTATTATTTAAACAAATAAAACTTTCATTCTTTTTGACTAAAGTATAGTACTCATAAATGCCAATCAGAAAACGAAAAATTAAAAAAACGCCCAAACTTCCTTTCCCTAAATTATAAATTAGATTGCTCAAAACTTATAAGAACACGTACATGTTGAGTTTAATTTCAAAAATATATGCAGACATTGATTTCATGTACTGTAAGTGTTGTTTGTACAAACGACGGTAAAACGCATCTGAATACTCTAGACAATTGGATCGTCTTATATTTGTTAACACAAATAGGAGCGTATACACACGCTTGCACACATTTAATATGCTGTGAGAGAGATATAGGCCTAAAGAATATGTTCGAAACCTACAATTGTGTATAGTTTTGTATGTATGGTTCGACTATATATATGTAAACACAGAATATGATTTAAAAAAGTACTCATTGAGCACTGTTTGCTCACAAACGCACTGCCTCCAATTCCTGTGATTTTTCTCCAGAGCAATACGTATACACTTTAATAGAACGAATGCCAAAGTAAATCAAGCAATTTTTACAGGCTGATGTTAAATTATTATTTCCTTTTCCCTTAAAGTTGGAGCCTTAATGACTTCTAAGTATTCTAT
This sequence comes from Magicicada septendecula, assembly GCA_034769895.1. NCBI lineage: Eukaryota > Metazoa > Arthropoda > Insecta > Hemiptera > Cicadidae > Magicicada > Magicicada septendecula. The sequence continues at coordinate 326,812,988 of CM068372.1, forward strand.
TTCCTAGCTAATAGCTTGTTAATTTTTACTCAAATTTCCTGTCTTAAAAATATCATAAATTTGAACTTATTTGGAAAACAATTCAGCGATTTTGACACTCACTATACAAGATTTAATAGACCTGACAGTATAATAGCAATAATTTTAAATAAAAGGGGCTGTAAAACCTAATTAGTAGATATGAAAACACAAAAATAACAATACATTTTTTTTCACAAAATCGTAAAACGTATTTTAATATATTTACAATGAATTATATTAAATATGACAAAGTAACGGGAAAAATGTTTGCTCGTCTGTAGTTCATATACGTACGCTTTGTGGTACCGAGTCACACTGTTTATGGGAGGTTAAATTTTTCTCTTCAACCTTAACACTGTGTTTATCCTATTCCTTTTTAAGCACAGAGAACACGATATTGACGTGATCTGCCCAACGTAGGACTGTGTGGAGTACATTACTATCTAAAACTCGTTGCTCGGCAGAAGTTCGGAGACCATAACAAAAACAATATAATTTTAACAGTCATGAATTTTTCAAAAATTTCTATTACACTGACTTATGTTGTCACATATAATATTAAAGACAAATTAAATGTAACCTACAATGAACCTTTATTGATGTTGTATTTTGCATCAATATTCTGTATCATACAGAAACTGAGATTCTGAGTAAAATGTAATTCTTCTTTGTTAGGGTAACGTAGTGTATAATATTACAATTATATAATATAATAGTGTATTATAATTTCATTATATTAAATTATCCTATATGACTTTAAATCACACATCTGATTAAATAGAATTCCACTATTGTACGAGATGATGAACGTTAAAAATAGTAGAAAGTTGTTCGTTTCTCTTCATCTTATACTGCATTCAATGGTACGCTAAATCTAACCTATATTTACAAGAGGTTAAGAATTTTATAAAGTCTATGTTTTCAATAAAACTATGTAATGCCACAAAATACTAAATAGAGAATTATTTCATCTGTAAAAATTCAATATTTTTCATCTCTATTTACCCATCTTTTATAATTACTTTCACGCTGAATTGAATCAGCGTTCCAAGTGAAGCACACTTCCCCGTTTACACAAAGTGCGTGTAACGCCAAGCTGCTACTCCACTTTACCTAGATGAAACCTGGGTCAATAATGACTATAAAGCAAATAAACAGCATTCTTCAATGAAAAGCAGGGGCTTTGATTTTCAAATTTTGCAAGATTCCTAAATTGATGGCAAAATAAAGCCTATATATATTAAAACTTTGTATTTATATTAAATTAGTTATATTTGAAGAAATGTTATAATAATTGATACTAATCGGGTCTAGTTTAGAACAGCATTATTTACTAAATATTAACAATGTCTAATATTGGTCGGTAGGCCTACATGTAAATAGAATGCGGCGACTTTAATTTTGCCGCATCTCTGTTTGCAAAATAAGTTATTTGAGTCTATTTCCATACCAATTTCTAAATTATTATTCACACGTTTGATTTTTTTCTTATACGACTCTTTCTATGCGCAAATTCAGAATTCACGAATTTACGATGTACAGCTAATGACATTTTTTTTTGTCAGCAACATATTTTAAGGTTGTTAGTGAAGGATAAACAAGAAGAATAAATAAGTTAAACGAAACATGAATCAGATAAATCGGAGAAACGAAGGCTTGGTAAAGAAACAGCTCGGTAGGACAGAGGAACCCGCATTAGCCTTGTGTTAAGTTTGATTGATTTCAGAATTATTATAGTGTAATATTACTATACAGTGTTTACATTTAAATTTAAATATCGAGTGTGTAATCTACACAAATTTCTAGTTGAAGAAAACTGTATATGGCTTACGGGCAGCCTTGGAAATATATTATCAATTTAGAAGAAAGTAATAAAAATTTTATTTCTACAGAGTACATCATGAAAGAGGGAATACGTTTAGATTATTTACCATTCAGTTCCAACAGGTTACGGCTGCCGTATAGTGATAGTAAAACGTGGTGAAAAGGTACGGTAACCTAACAACGGTAAAGTATAGGTCTATACATCTTCAGCTTTATAGCTTACGGAAAATTAAACATGCTCATCAAATAAGCGTCCGTTTACTTAGGTCTGTAGCATTACGAGTTAGTTCATTTTTGGGTTTGATGTCAGACGCGAGGCAACTATTAAAATAAGCTGTCTTTATGCTTGTAATTTGCAAGTTTCAAGCCAAAGACTTGCGTATACTGACACAATTCACTGGAAGATTGTTGAATTGATCGATATTGTATTGTGAAATATAATTGTCACTATAAACCATTTGAAAACCGTATTCTGCTTAAAGCGCTGTCAATATAGCTTTCTATGCATTGTAATTATAAATGACATATAACATAAGGCCTAAATAATTGCAGCAAAAGCTTTTTTTTGTGTGTGCCTTTTAACAATCTATTATTAACATAAGATTCAATTAATCTAGATACTTTAGCAAGAAAAGGTTTATTTAGCTTAAAATAAAACACAAAATTTTGTCCCAGACAATTAATTACATTAGGTTAGTAAGTTGTTTAAAGAGCAAGCTTGACAACGCAGTCAATCAATTTGATTTTTAAAAAACTAAAAGATACGGACTATATTTTTTCATTTTACTTACAACTAAACAAGGTACCTCTGCTATATTCTATCTCTCAACATTATTTGACAAGTTTTTAATGTAATATAAGTAGTTTCCATAACTATATGAACATGTAAGCCTGCGATTTTTATCATGCACTTTTTAACGTTATATTAGGGCTATGAAATTCTGCCTTTAAGTTTTTATAAGCAAAAGTTTATAAATCCCAATGTTTTATCTATGAGATCTCTATTGATTTCAAAGTGCAGGCAGGCAGATCTTCGTTTTCCTGACACCTTTGCGCAATTCGGTGTGGTAGTAGAGTTTTTCATTCGACCACACGAAGGGTTCGCTCAAGATTGTCTGCAATTCCCGTCTGTGAACTTCGTTAAAGTGCTTTTGAGTAACACGAAATTTAAGGTCCTTACGTAATGCTATGGAGTAGCGTTGATTAAACACATATGGACGATTCGGCGCCCCCTACTACCTAGATCAGGTGATGACTGCTACCGTCGTTCAGATAACCTAGATCAATCGTTCAGGTCCCAGCACCGCGTGGGCCTGGAATTGGCCGGACCGTTTCACTACCACCTTTCTTTTGACCATTAGCGTCGTTATCCGACACCGCCCAGAAATTTGGAGCTCAGTGCCAAACACAGCTAAGCAGAGCATGTGCTACTTTCCGATGATAAATCTGTCCGTATAGGGCAATTAAAAATTAATTTGGAATTAGTCCTCATACACACCTATACTAAATACTATACTAAGTTCGTAGTAAGAGGCATGTTATCTTGTAATCCGGTGTCGTTTTACAGACCCGTGCGGTAAAATACTACTACAGTGCTCACAGTATCTTTAAAGTCAGCAGGACTGTAAATGAGAAGTCAGTTTTATTACATACGGTATATATTGTTACGACGATGTACCGATCGTCGTATAGCACAGTGGAAAACAAAATACAAGACACCAATTAAGTCACTAATCACCAGCTTTAACTGTCACAATTAAACAGTTTGTAATCAACAACACAGTCTCTTACAACAAATCAAATAAAAATTGTTCAGACGCAATAAAATGTCAACTAACAAAAAACACAATTGTATTACAATTGTCCCACAAGATTATAAAACACACAACACTTCCCCACAGTAATTACTTTTCACTAATACCGACTTGAACGCACACAGTAATAGACCGACAATAACTCGCAACTCAAACTAAACTGAGGGTCGCTGAGTACTTGTATTTATACCCCACCGAAATATCAGAATATTCCATACTGCGCGTCAACAATAAAGGAAAACATTAGAGCGTAATTCATTGCGGCCTTAACACAGTGTGCGTGGCCGCGCGACTTCTGGTGCAGTCTAGCTAATGCGTTGAGAATCACGTACGCACACACATTACAGCCGTATTGCACTGGAACATTCGATAAACACATAGATTGTTTTGTAATGTCGTAATACTGCCCCCTTCTTAAGTCTGTTCGCCCATTTTAATTTACAAATTTATAAAAAGTTTCTTGGAAATCACAGCATCAATTTTCATGATTAAACAACACTATACAATATATATACGTAGTGTCATTTACTTTATGAGAACGTATTAACAGCAAACCGAATGACGAATAATTAATAGGACGTTATAGTAACCTTTTAGTATTAAATACATATGCTGGCCACATGCAGATGTTTGTTTCCCATATAAGGTAACTATTGAGTTGTTTTTAAGTTCAGGATAATTTCTGTTATAAACACGTTTTTTACGCGCATAATTAATATTTTGCAAAGCACGTTTCAAAATTACTAACATTAGATGCGTAACTAACTGACTGAATACGTGAACACTGCCTGTATCAGTTACAAACTTTCCTACCTAACTTACTCCAATGGGGCATATCAGAAGTAATTTGGCTTAAGGAGAATTTTAGTTTTATAAGAACAATATCGTAGTTTGATGAAACTTACACAGGTTGGAATCGCATTACCATTTGGCCTCACGTTTTGTTGATATATAATAATGTAAATTGTAAATTGTAGTTATTATTGCAACAACTAATTACAAAATATAATAAATATTGAGAAAGGATGAACACATGGTATCTCAATGTTAAAATTTAACTAATTACACATGCATTTAAAAATTAACTAAAACACCTTTTTTTGTCTCAATCATTTAATTCAATTAAAATACGTTTCAATTCAATTCAAAATCTAATTTAAATTATTTAATAAACCTTTGATTCAACAAAGAAAATAAATTGTAGTTACATCCAAAAGCCTGAATCGACCAAGAAGACATGCAAACTAATTTAATTACTCTAACAAGATTAACCATGGGAACATCTGTTTTGACGCTAGTAGCCATTAATAAAACGGCAAAGATATTGTCGGAGAAAACTACCAAACGCACTGAATAGAAATTCTGTCTTCTGTTTCGTATATAGATTGAACAACCCAAATTCAACGGCATTGCTGTTTATTCTGACGACATACATTTATTCTGCTATTACGCTTCTGCTTGTATTGTTAGATAGCAGACCATTGTTCTCTATGGCCTAGGAACAGGAATATGAACTATTAGTACTTGTGTGTCCGTAGAGTGCATAGGCTATGTAGTCTATTTGCATATTAACTTGTCCAATTAGCTAATTAAGGATACCAACATTATATAAATTCTAGTAGAAGAACGCTTTATAGTAATTTTAGTATTTCAAGTAATTTATGCTTTACATACATAAATACGAAAAGAAGAAAGACTGGCCTCCTAACATCTCGTAAAACACCGGTCTTCGTTTTTGCTCTACGTAAGAGCTAAACTAAAATGAAAATCCTTTATAAAATAAGGGGCTAACATTTTCTAACGTTACTATTAATTAGGTATAAATTTTACATTTCATTATAAAGAAATAAAAAATACACACACAAACACACATGCGTGCGTCTTGTAAATATAAGAACTATATCAGTTAGATAAACGGCATGCATCTTTGATTCGCGTGTGACTGCAGCGGCGATGTCAGAGGTTGACGTTAACGCAGCTTCCAGTCGGACTCCAAATAGGATTTCGACAATCAAGTAACATAGACGATTGTTCAGATATACGTTCATTTAAATTCAAAGACAGTATTGTGCATCAGACACAATATGAAGCAATCAGCCATGGGTATAGAAACTCTAACCATAAATATTTAACCAAAGAGAACACTTAAATACACCATACAGATTAATAAAGATTATTTTAAAGCAACTAATCAGATGGTAAAGATGTAGTTAAATATTATTTAAATTGTATTCCGCAATGCATGCAATAAACTATTGCAAATTTTAAAACATATTTTCTAAAATTCAAAATTAATATTACTTTATTTTCCAATAAATATATTATCTTGTTGGTATTTGTTATGACGTTGGTTACATCAGAATATTAGTTTACCTTTTATCAGATTGTCTCCTCTTCTCTAGATTAGCCAAAAATACTTCAATGATAATTAGTGTTTAGTAGTGATGCCACAGCGCAAAGTTATTTTGATATATTAATGTCTAAACGTGCCCAGTGGTAGAGATGAAAAAAATAAAAATTGACAAAAACGTGGAGAGTAAGTTTAACTGAACAAGAAATGGGAATACGTATTTAATATATACACACGTACAACGTATTGCAACGTAACAAATTAAGGATTGCATACATGTGTAATAGAACTAATAATATAAACAGAGTCTCTTATCTGGATAAACTAATTTGTTAAACTCAAACAACTTTAAATCTTCTCTGTAATATTTTCCCATAAATAATTTTTTTAATTTTATACTGTCTTTGAATTTAAATGAACGTATATCTGAACAATCGTCTATGTTACTTGATTGTCGAAATCCTATTTGGAGTCCGACTGGAAGCTGCGTTAACGTCAACCTCTGGCATCGCCGCTGCAGTCACACGCGAATCAAAGATGCATGCCGTTTATCTAACTGATATAGTTCTTATATTTACAATCTCAGGTTCGATAAGTGGGTTATTGGTTATTATGTAAATTGCGGTGTATTGAGCTTACACCTTCCGGCTATCTTAAACTGTGCACGCGTTCATATAGTTGTACTCCGGTTGAGTACAACTGCCCTTAAGCAAAAAAATGTGACTAGCGAGAATTAGCACTAATAGATCTCCAAATACTTGGTTCTACGTTTATAACCCTTGTTTTAGCCTACGGGTAACTCGTAACTAAATCTAGGACGGTCGTCACTTATATTGCAAACGTGTAGTCTACTGTCGCGAAGAACTAGCACATAGAGTACGTCTGAATAGGACGAGCTGTGGACGAAGACTGACTGAAGTTTTCTTTACCAGCGCCCATCGCAAATGAAAATTGAAGCGTTGATCGGTTAAAGATTAGAACACTTCACAGATTTCTACCTTGATGCCAGAGTCTGCAAAAACCTTGTATAGATTTTTTAAAATTTTTTATGACTTCTGCAGATAAGGCTTCTATAAAAAGTGAATTCAGTTAAAAAATACTTACTAAAATTATATGTTCTTAGTTTATAACATATGAAAAAAGTAGCGCTTTTTACGACACATACGTTGTCCAAGTTTCATTTCTACACGTTAATTATTATAGGAGTTATTCATAAAAACGCGAATAACACGCGCACACGCGCACAAAACTTGCACTTGATATGACAGAGAATACGTTTATGGGCATTTTGACATACAACACATAATAACCCATGCCTTATTTAAAAATTTTTTTTTCGAAAACTAAAATCATAGATATAACTTTTTTTATCATATTCCTAAAATAACTTTCTCAGCAATTTGTTGTATTGCAATATATTTTACATTTCACCAAGAAACTTTGTGTGCGCTTAATATTAGTGACTATATCATTCTTTACAAAAATATTGCAAATTGTCTTATATGACACACAGCGCTAAGTTACGTTGGCAAGAATATTGTAAGGTGACGTTTCACTCTACATAAAGTTTGTAATAAAAATAAGGAAGTACAAAACAGAATTTAAATAATACACCTGTGTTATGAATTAGAAGTATTCACAAGTAAAATTTCAAATCTTTATAAGTAAGTAAAATTTTATAATTATCTTTATCCAATAATGTTACATCTGGGTTTGTAAAGCTAGTCTTTATACAGTAAAAAGAAAGTTAAAATAAAAAACATTAAACTGATAACAATAAAAAACATGTATAGGAATAGGGGAAACGCGAACCCGCAGTGAGAACCCCGGACAGCCCGTCACTGCAAGCAACCATAGGGCAGATAGACATAATTAATCCAAGTCAAGAAACATACAACTACTTAAAAAATACTTAGAACCAACTACTTAAAAAACATACAATCGGACTTAACGGAGGAGAGAACGGCTGAAGAGGCAAAACCGAACAACGACATCGTATACGTCAGCGTAGAGCTACAGGGTGTACAAACGGACATGATGATAGATACTGGGGCGAATATTTCACTGATCGATAAAACGGAATTTGATAGAATACAAGAGTTAGGTACGGACAGAATTCCCACATTGCCCATCCACAACATAACGATAATAGGAGCAACTGGAAGACAGAACAAAACAGTGAACCAAAAAATAATCCTGAATCCTACATGCGAAGGAATAGGAATTCCTATGGTGTTTTTAGTAGCCCAGGGGCTATCCTTTAAGGTGTTATTAGGGTGTGACATGCTACGGCGCCACTCTGCTATAATTGACCTGAAAAGTGGAAAAGTGACACTGCGTTCAGAAGGTGATCAATGGTCCACTTAGATAATAGGAAGCCAATGTGCCCCTCAGTACCGACGTTCATACCATGTTAGGGAAATAATTAGGACACCCATAGGAAATAATGAATTTGTAACAACAGAAGCAGATGTATGGTAGGAGAAGTTGCAGGAAACACTATCATTCCAAGGAATGGGCTCTACAGAAGCGATAAGTGTGGAACAGAAGAAAAAGTTAGTGGAAATATATAACAAATACAGAAGCGTATTCTCCAACTCACCAGGCAAAGCAAAACATTTAAGGTGTGAGTTAAAATTCAGTGATGCAGTGAATTTTAACAGGAAAGCATATCCGATAGCCCAGTCATTGAAAGAAGCCGTGAGGCAAGAAATCCAAAGGATGACTGAAGAGAATATCATCTAACGAAGTAGTTCACCGTACACCAACCCAATAGTAGCAGTACCCAAAAAAGACGGACAGGTACGATTATGCCTCGACGCCAGGGAGATAAATAAGATGATTATCAACGACCGGACATCAACAGGGGAAATAGATGAAATCATGAAAAAATTTCGTGGTTGCAAATTCATGAGCACCTAGGATCCAGCTGCTGATACTGGCAGATCGAATTACACCCAAATAGTCGCCAGTATGTTGCCTTTACCTTCGCAGGGAGGAACTACCAATTTAAAAGGTTACCCTTCGGGCTAGTCAATTCAGTAGCCATCTTCTTACAGTGTATGGACCAGATTCTAGGAAGAGAAGCCTTATTGTTCGCCACTGTATACGTTGATGACATACTGATTACGTCAACAACATGGGACGAGCATTGCCACAGAATCGAGTTGGTATTAAAGAAACTACAACAGAACAACATAACCCTTAAACTCGAGAAATAGCAATTTATCACACAGGAATTACCCTTTTTAGGATTCATACTATCGGAAACGGGAATAACGCCATCACCTGAGAAGGTAGTGGTAATTCAGAATTTCCCCAAACCGAAGAACATTTGGCATTTACAATCGTTTCTAGGTATCTGCAACTATTACCGCAAATTTCAACAAAATTATTCGGAGCTGACTGCCAAATTTCAACATTTTTTATCCTCAAAGAACAAGTGGAAATAGGCCAAGCCAGAGGATGATAATTTTAGTTTAATAAAAAGTAAATTTTAAAATAGTGCTGTACTGCACCACCACGATTTTAATAAGAGATTTTACCTGAAATGTAATGTCTTACAACGTCAGCCTATGTGCCGAATTGTATCAGGAAGACGAGGAAGGCAATCATTTGGTGGTTAGTTTCGCCAGTAGAGTGTTAAGCAGTTGCGAAAGGAATTATACAGTTACAGAGAGATAACTACATAGTGTAGTCTTCGCCTGCTTGAAGTTTCGCACCTACATTTTAGGCTATCCATTAACCATCAGATCCGACTATAAATCGATCCCTTTCCTGAAAAAATGTAAGTTAAATCACGGCCGGTTGACCCGATAGATACTGATTCTGCAGGAGTACAACATACATTGGGAATACGTACGAGGAAAGCAGAACATAGTCGTTGACGGACTATCCAGGGTAAACATTGAAGGGGGAACTTTTGAAACTGAACAGGAAGACATAGGGAAGGTATTTCACATTATACAATCGAGAGAAGACTTGGAAGGGATATTAAACCAGGTGAAAGAACAACAGACAACAGATCCTAAACTAACAGCGTTCAAGGAACGTTTAGAACTAAATGACCCCACTATAATCCCTTATTATCTTAGACATAACGATTTCATATTCACTCGTCGCACACCAAAGGACAATTCTTGGAAGATGTCTGTCCCAAAGTTAGCCGAGTCACCAGTAATTCTGGACTACCATGTCAGATACGGACACATGGGACCTCTCAATGTAATAAGGGCCTTACAGGAACACATGTATATAAAGGGTATCAACAAGAATGTACGACACGACAAACTGTGAGGAGTTGCCGGATCTGTCAAATGGTCAAGGTAAACAATGAAAGGAAAGAAGGCGCCATGATTACCATCACTTCCAACCGGAACCTTGAGAAACTCTTTACAGATTGTTACCGGACAAAAGGCTTGCCGCATGACAAATTGCGCCAATCGTACACTCTAGTGTTTTTGGTGGCCCTAAAAAGACCGTGTGGCGAGAACGCTGGTGTTGGTCGTGCCGCGCTGAGATGTTCGGCGGCTGCGCCCGCTGATCGCGACGTACTGCAGTCCTCCTCTTCTTTTGGCATCGGTTGTAGAGACGGCTGCCGGCCCAGCGACGTCCTATCGCTGGAGCGGAACTGAAGGGCGAAGACGCAAGAACGCCGTTTCTATTCTTCGGCCCTTCCTTCCGGCTGACTCCGCGCCGGGGCTGGTTTTATGCACTAGCCGGGATCGCTGATTGGCTCGCTCCGAACACGTTAGTTGTCACGTCTCGGCTGCTGATCCCCGATTGGATCGCTGTGTCCGCCGCTGGTACCGGAAAGCAGATGTTCGCATATCGGTGCCGTCACAAGACATATGTGGGCTATTCCCCAGGAACGGAGGAAGAGGCCGATACAAATATATTGTGATTATTGTTTACCACTTCCCCAAATTTACAAAACTCCATCCGATCAATAAGGCCACAACCCGAAAAATTCTCCACATAATAATACACAAATACATACCAGAGTTGGGAAAACCCGAAACCATATTAACAGACCATGGTACTCAATTTAAAGGGAAGAGGTGGAAAGCAGAATTAGTGACTGAGGGAATTAAGAGCCATAAAACATCTGTCAATCACCCCTGCAGTAACCCAGCGGAAAGAGTCCTCAGAGAAGTAGGAAGGATCTTAAGAATTTATTGCCATGGAAAACACCGCAACTGGAGAAAGTACGTGGAAGCAGCAGAAACATTTTTGAATCAAGCTTACCACGACACCATCGGAGCCAGTCTTTACCAGGTGATGTTCAACAGGCCAACACCAAGAGAAGTAACATCGATGGTCCAATTTCCCCCAATGGAGCATGAAGAATTTGCTATCACTACACTGCATAATAGAGTCCTTCATAAGGCGGAACTACGAAGAAGGAGAGAAGATAAGAACAGGTTGAAGATACTAAAATACCATGTAGGAGAGAAGGTGTTGATAAAAAACAGAAAACTACCAAGCTCAGTTGAAGGCATAGCAAAAAAGTTATTATTATTATACCATGGACAGTTTTAGTTACTCAAGACACAGGAAATAATACTTATGAACTAACATTAGCAGAAACAAATAAGGCAAAAGGGGTTTACAACCAAGCTGAAATGAAAAGGTTCTATGAGAATTACAGAAAGAGTTTGTGAGCAGTTTATTTCAGTAACTTACAAAAACCCCTATTACTGAAATAACCTGACTTATAAGGGGGGGGGGGATTATGTAACGTGACGTTTTACTCTACATAAAGTTTGTCATAAAAATAAGGATGTATAAAACAGAATTTAAATAATAAACCTCTGTTATGAATTAGAAGTATTCACAAGTAAAATTTCAAATCATTTTAAAGTAAAAAGTTAAAATATCAAACATTAAACTTATAACAACATAAAACATGTATAGGAATGAACTTAATCCCAATAATTCCAGAAAACTGCATAACAAAAATGTACAGGTTAAGTAAAAACCTATAATGCAGAGCCTAGCTGGATAACCAGTAACTGGGAACATGGCAACATAACCTAAAGAAAATGTAAGACAAAAAACCATAAACATAGATTCCGTATAATATATACTATAAGTATAGATTCAGTAATATCTGAGTGTAACTAATAGATACTTAGACAATTCAAATAGAGATCATTATGTTATAAATGTGTTACAAAAGTTTTATTTTGTATAATAATGCTGTAATGTGTGGTAGGAAGGAAGGACTAATATTGTATATTAAAGAATGATAGAAATGTAAGGAAGCAAATGATGTAAACAATTTAGTAGTATAAAGTGTGACAAATAAACTGACTACTAGTCAATAATGTTAAAGAAATAACTATTGTTGGTTATGGACAAATAATAATGTAGTTAGTAAGAAATAAATGTTAAACAAAACATGCAACTACTTGGTAGATAAAAAGAGACAATATCATGTATAAAAATTGTAATAGACTTTGTCCAATAAGAAACTGCATATGTTACTAGATTAAAGTATAAGTAATCTTAAATGTCTGTAATATACTAATAATAAGGTAATTAACAAGATATGTACTTCGACCAAAACCCTACATCTACTGTAGATGGTAGACATGGACATTACAAAGTACCAAACCTGTTTTAAATCATAAAATGTATAGTAAAAGAACTTGTTGTTTATTAGGATTAAATACCAAATGTTACACTGTATTAGAAGTAAGCAATTTTATTGTAAGACATAAAGAATAGGCCAATGTACACAAGACATTCTTAGGCCTATTATACAAGCCAAGGGTTTTATGAAAATTTAAGGTTCATAATTATAATTACAAGTATTAAAATGTTTGTTAACAGCATAAAATCATATATACAACTGAGAAAACAAAAAAAAGTAATAAAAAAGATAACTTTTAAAAATAATGTATTAGCATAAGCCAAACATTAAAATTGTTTATTTTTAGAAATACTGTATGGAAACATATCATGTGAGATCTTAAAATGATCAGAAGAAAGAAAGCAGTTCAATGGTAATAATATATTAACAATTGTAATTAGATTAAGGAAATTATGTTAAATTTATGAATTTTAGTAATTTTGAGATCAGAAAAGTGACACCACGCCACGACAATGTGTTAGATATCGACCAATGGGAATTTTTCACTTTTGGGTGTATTAACCCAAAGACCCACGCCGACTAGCAAAACGTGATGCCGTCAGGACCCAAAGACTGACGCTTAGCGAGGGCAGTCTAGTGTTGAATTTCATCGAGTAAAGAACGTCTCTTCCGCGACAGTCGCAGCCGCGAAGTTAACATCATAGTCGAACCTCGGCTAGGTTAGGTGGAACTTAAACATCGAAACATAACCAAAAAAGTGAAAAGAGTGTCGTGAGAGTTCGTACTAGCAAAAGCAGAGTTAAAGTGCATTTATAATTAACAGTGAATAATAAAGAGTGTTTTAAAAGAGAAGGAAAGAATAGTGTGCATACTTAAAGTTATAAAAGACTTATAACAATTATTGAAATAGGTTAACCTAAATGTTGACATCTTTCGACACATACGAAATAATTGTTATTCTAGATCTGAGATATTGTTCTGTTTTATTGTAGTCACTCTTATATTGTGAGGTTTTGTACTTAGTAAAAGACATTTTTGTTTATTATTATTGTAGTCAAAAGAACACGAGTTTACATACAAATAACGTAAAAATCTGATAGACTAGGCTCAGAGATAGAGATCATATTGCCAACTACCAAACTAATTTCTAACCAGCCTGGACCATTGTTGAAAAAGAAAAGGTTGTTATTTATTTTAGAAGGAAAAGAAAAAATAGAACTAAGAATAAACGAAATTAAGAGAATTAATTGTGTATGGAATCATTTTAAATATTTAACTTTCTTTTTTTATCAGTTTCGAAATCTTAGTGTATTAAATGAACATTCGAAGAAGAAGTTGGTAGTACCTATTGCCCGGGTACCCTGTGCGATTTGAATGAAAGTAGGTAAGTGAATTCAGTTAGCATCCAGGAAGGAATCAAAAGAAGGTAAATAATTTTAATTAATTAAAACATTCAATTCTTGGGGTGTTTAACCAAAAAAACAACAACAACAACCTACTATTCAACCTATTATTTATTTTTAATTAATATTACAACTTGGTGTCCAACTAGTGAGGCCTAAGAAAACATAATTAAGGAGATTTTATTATTAAAACAGATCAACCATCAACTCAACTTACGCAAAAAGTACACGTTATATATATTATGGCTTCCACAACGTGAGGCGTAATAGGGTAACACGACAAAAAGTATTTATAAATATTATTTGTGAAACATGTACACCACAATATATAAACGAAAAGAAACGAATAGAGCATAAGGGATAGAACAGTGAATTAGCTTATAGCAACATTATCAACTGCCAATGCAATATAAAGTAAAAGTATGCAACCGCATACCTCAAGACATAATTTGGTTATATCCTGCTTGCATGTAATGGCACAAACGTTGACACACAGGGTGAGTAAACAGTGTCATATTGCAGGAAAATTGCCCTCACTTTTATAATTGTAATATGTGATATAGTTAATACTACTGTTTGCTCGTTACACTGTCATTCATCTTAACCTTGGCTGGTATAACATTGTGATGGTTTACCAAGGCAATCAATCACGTTGGCAATAGAACTCTGGAAAGGTGATTGAAGACTGAAGTCTTTTTTTAAATAACAGTAAAAATAATCTTAAGTGTATGCTAGTCCTCGACAATCACAGGTAACTTATATTCCAAGAACTGAAGTATTATAGTTAATAGAAAATTAATAGTAGTTCTTTCCGATCAGTTCTACAAGAGGAAGTATAACCTTTTTAATATAATCTGCACAATACAATACTCCTTAGTTTAGTAATTATAAATCCACATTCAATGCAATATTGCACAATGTTTTATAAGTTGCTTATATTTGAAGAATTTTAGCACTTTAGTGACACTGAATAAAAAATAGTAAACGATTTTGTGATTTTATTTCATTAGTAGCAATAATTTTAAATTTATATGGATGTTCCAACAAAATTTATTGTGACCAGGATCTACATTCGGGAGGGACACATTTCTTTTCGTTACGATTTGTTTACGAATATGTGTGTATAGTTACACAAATAATAATAATGTCTATTTGACATAACACAGTTTATTACCCTTACATTATTAAAAATAATTATAAAATTTCATAAATATTGACGTTTATTATATGCGTATTAATTACTTATCTACTGCCCATGTACGGATCGTGATGTGTACAAATTTCAAAAATTAAGAAATGTGTCGAAATGATACAATAACATTTTAAATTGCAAATATTTAACGACTGGACCTAACAAATGCTTTCATAAATATAAGTTATCAAACAATATAAGTTTATTTGAAGCAACGAGTGGCTTATTGTGCATACTACAATAATAAAAATTTATGGACTGAGGTGAATAAGACGTTTTGACAAAACGTCACATAAGCATATTTCCCCAAAGCTCTTCATTAGTTCTTTTCCCTCGGTTGTAGCCAATTAAGTAGAACAAAGTAAATCATTTTCTTGTATTTTTGATTTCCTTCTCATTAAATTGAAATTAATCTTAGTACTTTAATCTGTATATTTTGTCTACGACATCAACTCTGATACCGTTCCTGTAGGTTATTTGTACTTGCATTATTTGTGTGCCATCATTTTTGCATTTCTTCTTTGCTTTCTTGATAAACACAAAACTATGCTTATTAGCAAAGGCGTACATTTGTAATGTCCAAATAGTGTCCGCCTATTTCTTCAAATACTATCTACTTTTATATTTTATTTTTGGCATAAAATATAATACGAAATCTCCCAAGTTCCTTTATATTGTATAAATATTTATATTTATGTTATTTTCTTTATATTCCTTTTAATATTTCTTTTTAAAATTATAAGTATTAATATTTAGTATTAATAGTTCCCTAATATTATAGCCTAAATATTTAGAATCGAATATATACTGTCTCATTTTATTATTATTGATATCGACAAAGTGCGTTGGTAAAGAAAGATCTACTAACATAACTAATCGTAAGATCTCTGTTCACTCTGTTGACAGTTTGCTAAAAAGTAATCCAAGCACACGTTGTCTGCACTTATTGTTTTAAATTTTCTTACAAAAATTTTTTTACCCTGTATAAAAAAAAGTACGTGCTCGATATAAATTTGAAAAAAAATGTAACCTGAAGACAGTTTGAATATATTTCTAATGTAAAAAAGTGCCTAATGTTTCATATTCAAAATTATGAAAATAAAAGTACAGACAATGAATAAAAAACAACATTATAATATATTGTTAGAAACGTTCAACATATTCTAGTAATATTTTCCAGACGAAAAGTTTTAAATATAACGTTTAAAGTTTTATGATTTCAGAAATCTGTATATCATATGTGTGATGAGAAATATTGGATATTTTGAGATTTTGAGTTGTTGTACGTCTCAAAACCAGTTTATTATTTTGTCATTTAAAATTAACTGGGAAATACATTAAAGCTGCCCATTTCAAGTTTTAGCGGCCTTATCAAATGATAGAGGACGTACAAACCCAGAAGAAAGCTTGCTTCAGTTCACGTTAATTTGCGTTAATTTTGACTTCGCAAAACATTAACAAAAAAGATAGATTAGAGCACTTGCTCACGCTCACTACACGGATATGGTCATTAGGTAAATAGAGAATTTTGTTTTTTTTTCTCAGTTTCTAAGGACGACATCTTTAAAGAAAACAGCTAAAAGCAATATTACAACGGTGGGTGTTGTACGGCTTTGGCTGAGTTCATATATAGTCTCAGTGAGTGTAAAGCACAGAAATCTATAAGCATTAAAAATACAATAATATCAGTTTTTATTGTCTGCGTACCTTTTAATTGTTTTTGCCTTTCAGTAACAAAATCAATTATCACAACCAGACGCAATTGTCAAAGTTATTGCTTAGTAACGTCATATTTTATTAGTTATGCGCTTGGTATTTACCAGTTGTCAACAAATAAGGCTTGGAAATAAGTATCTGAAAAACACAGTATAGTAATAGTTGGTAAGTGATGTGTATTAGCCCTAATTGACGTACTACTTTTCTTTTATGCTCTCCGGGTTACTTTAAAAAGTAGTTTCAAGCAAAATAAAAAAATTAAGAAAAATAAAAAGTAAATAGAATAAGGATATTTGTAGTCTTTGATATATTTGATAAAGATAAGTATAATTATTAAGAAATGTAATTAATAGAGAATGCGAGAAAATTATATGACCCACATCAATAATTCTTGTCATAGTAACTTTCTACTTATATCGATAATTTATTTTTCTCTTCGTTTTCATAATTTTTAAGACTACTAATAGGGACAAAAAAATATTTTTCTACCTAAAAACGTTTTTCAATAAATTAAAGCGTTGAACATAAAAATAGTACTGATGACTAGCTAGCGCAAACTCTCTAGCGTATTCCCCGGTAATGAAAGAAGGCTCTAAACCAAAAAGAGATTAAGAACTTATTGTTTACATTTTAGACATTTTATACCAGACAGGTTCACTATTTAGAAAACTCTTTGAGAATCTAGAAATTAAGAAAAATTGCTCCCCTGTCTTAAGTAAACATTTTCAACGCCCAGCTGTTATTTTGTTTAGATGACATAGCATGTCGTTATATTCCCCTAAGTGGAGTGTTGAGTGATGACTTTTTTATGAATGCTAAGATAAAATTTAATGGCACCTTATTTCTGAAGATCAAAAGTTACGTGAAAAAATAATAAGAAAATTCTAAGAGGAGCTGGGCGAGTGTTTCCAGAATTCAGAAATGAAGCGATAGTTTTAGCAGTAAATTTGATGGTAAGGTAAAACGAATTTATATTTATAAATCTCGATATATCTCAGAAAACATTTTGAATAAACATAGTAATGTGGTAATACCTGAAGACTTTTGCTGATGCTAGTAACATTTTACTAATTGTATTTTACATTTCTAAATATCTAATGTATTTTTTTGTAATTTTTGCATCTATATTCAGTCAAAGCAATGTTTCTATGTTGCTCTCTTTCAAAAAACTCTTCTCGCGTAAGGATCAACCGTAATTTATTAATTATAATAGAACATTGCTCATTAATATAATTTATTATACAGTTTATTTCTCTGGTTTTTTACTTTATATTTTATTTAAAGTTGTGTATTTTTATAGTTGTGTTGACGTTCTTCTTGATTCATTGGCATTTACGGCATTCCTTTTCCACCATAGTTAACATTAACACTATAATTACAAGTTTTAATCTGAATCAGCAATATTCTTCAAATTGAATTTGTCTTCCCCAATTACCTTTTTATGCTTCAACTCATAGCATTTATGAATTTTATCGAAGATAGATTTCAACAAAAGGCTCTCTTATACAATAGTTCAACACACCATACTAAATGTCACCTTATTACAGTTTCGCAGTAAGTAAAACAATTAGACTGAAATCTTAAGTCTCAACAAGAATTACTCCGAAACGCACTGTAATGTGGCTGGTCAAAATCTGACGTAGTTGGCCGCTGGAATTTATACTTACGTCCTGTTAAGACTGGAGAATAATTTTACATTTTTCGGGCAACACGCCGCTAATAAATTGCAGTTTATAGGCGCTGGAACGCTCTGAAAACTATGTCAATGTCCGATCTTGAACAAACTGCTCCAGTCGAATGTAATATAATAATATTCCACAAACGTCAGAAAGAGTGTCCCGATAAACCTCCAACATTGCGTCAAAAAACGCGTGTGAAATATCATGTAGTTGTCTTTCATCTCAACATAGTACTGCCGCCTCCTTTCACCTGTTTCTTTTTCTTAAGCAAACCGTCTCTGAAATAATTCTTTGTCAGACGGTCTTGGTGACAACCTTGAATTTCCGCTGTCCTCCTTGTTGTATCCCAATTTTTGAGATCCTTATATGTGTAAGTTGTTAGCCTTAACGTACAGTAAAGCATTCTCGGTTTTTTGGGATAGTAACTCTTTGAATAGTTTCATTGGCTTTCGAATATATTAGTGGTTTAATATAATTTTCCTCACTATTTTTTGTTTAATTACTAGATATAAATTATAATAATAAATTCATTCTAAATTAGTTTTAGTTAATTAGCGTCGCGCCCTCAACGATACAGCAGATAAATAGCGAGCAGGATCAAACTTATAGTCATCTAAACAGAGAATTTTAACATTTCCGAATATATCGGCTTTATTAATAACCTACATCTCGAATTTTTAGAGAACGGAATAATTACCTAAAGTCTTCTTTAACACGAAACCTTGTGGTAATAAATGGAAACGTCTTCGGGGATATTCTGATTATTGTTTAAGTTATTATAGAAATCTTATTTCTTTAACATCTTAGAATACTCTAATTTCTCAACGTTATCTACAAACTTGTTTAAAAAGATACATTTAACTTTTAGTAGTTTGAACGTATTATGTGCGCCTCCAATTATTCTCTTTGCTATCTTATCTAAAAGACTACTATATTTTATAAAATTATTAATGACTCCAATGTCTTCTACCTTAAGGTCCATAGCTAACTTTTCGATAGCTGATACCATGAAACTATAAGTATTGACCAACAATATCTTCACAAACATTCTAGATTTACCTTCTTTATAAAATTCATAACCATAACCGGAATTAACTGCATACTTTGTGTATTCCTCATTTCTGTAGCTACTAGTTCTATCTTACCGTGTTTCTTTGCCAACTCTTTAATTTAAGGACGAGTATTTTAATTGCTTGTTCAAGTGACAAGAAATATTATGGCTACCTTTTGAATATATCTAATATTATTTTAAATACTTGATGGAGTTACGTCTTAACAATTTGGATGGGAATATCTATAAGTCTCTACGTCAGATAAAAAAAAATTCACTTACAGACGTTAGTAGTTAATGCCCTGTACCATATAACAAAATTTAAATATGTGAGTATTAAGATACTAAATTACAATAAGTATATTGTAACGATGGGACCATCTCGAACAGCCGAGAGCGTCCTTCCAGCCATTTCTTCGGTAGCCGAGTACATATAGCCTCAGTAAATTCCGCAATTAAATACGCTCCAGTGTGTTCTGGAGAGTAGACCTACTTGAATTACGCAGTATGCTGGCACACCGCAGTAAGGATCGAAACTTTTTCTGGAACCTCAGCGCGACTTCTGGAAGAACAGCTGGCTTTATCAGTTAGTTACGATGGCGGTTTCCTTAGTGCGGATCGAGTGGCTGTGGAAGATTAGTGGAAAGTGTTTAGTGTGTTATAATTAGTGTGGGACTTTATCTCTTGACATTATTAGTGCATATAGACAAATTGAACTTTAATTATTGTACGAGAGTAAACCAGTTATTTGTTGATTACAAACTGTTATTTTTTATTAACTAAAACTGGTAATTAGTAACTTCATTGGTGTCTGTGTTTTGTTTTCTACTGTACCATACAGCAATTTGTGAAACAGGTCGTAATTTTTATAAATGAAAATAGTATTAATTGTTTGATTAATTCATCATCAGCTTATGCTCAAAGTTTTAAAAATCTGTGTGATTTATAATGTAATATATGTTATTTTATTTTAAATTAATACAATTATAAAATGTTTAAATATAAAATATAAATATGAAAGTTACCACAATACACATAGATGTGTTAAAAGCACAAGTACCAATCTCTCCATTGAACTGTTTGTTACAGTTTTCGATGGTAGCCCTTAACATAAGGCGTTTTAATATGTACAATTTATTGCCAACCTTGTAATCTACGGGAGGTCAAAACTTTGTTATTTTATGTTCATGTTTTAGTAAACCCACTCGAGAGTATTAAACGTTTTAGCAACGGTGAAACCTCGGGAGAAGGGTTTATACGTATTCATTATGTACACTAAATTTAGTTTATTACAAACATTTATTTTACTGATCAATGTTTAAAGTGTCTACTGTTTCTATGTTTTGTTGCAGAAACATTAAAACAAACATGGATTTGCATAACGTTAATTTTTTTTGACCAACTATTTGAGCCTGGAACCAGAAAATAAGCACATTTATTTAATCAGTGCCTCAACGGATTAAATATTGAACATGTTTAACGTGTTCAAATTGTTTTTTTATTCTAGTGTTTGCAGTTCTTGATATCAGCTAAGTAAAAGTTATTTTCTCATTCATTCATTTTTATAAAATATAAATATAATTAATTCACAAAATATCGTAATACTGTTAATTAAAGTATAAGATTTATACCATTATTCCAAATTACGCGACCGGTAGGTCTAGCAAGCGGCAATAGTTTATTGCCGCTCTTGTCATAAAGTTTATTAAGTACATGAAATTTCTGTTATGAATTCATGGATTTTTTGATTAATAATTAGAGTTTTAAATAAACATGCTACTCAACAATTTGTTTTATATAGATGATAATACTGTGGTAATAGCTTCTACGCTGGACAGAACAGATGTACTACATTGTGGTGGTCTAAATTGTAGTGTTCAGGGAAATCTCTGAGTGGTATAAGCAGTAGCGAATATGGTAGTTGTAAACAGTTTTGGAGTAGAAAACAGTGTGAAAGTCTAACACTAGTCATAATGTTTTGTTTAAAATATGTCTGTTGAAGTCTGGCGAGCACATTGTTCTTGAGAGACTATTCCTGTTGGTAAGTACTACAGTATTATCTATAGAAACTTGCGGTTTAATTTTCAACTTCTATCTCATGGATATAATGATTATAAGAAAATTAAATCCAAATATATACGGTTCTACTTCCTCGCACGAGTGTTTGATCGTACGTGCGTTCGTGCGTGCGTGTGTCTATCTATCTGTCTACCTTTCTATCTGTGTCTGTGTGTGAACGAAACTATAGCAAGTAAACTCAGGGAACGTAAACTAAACTGAAATAACTTCATCTATGAATTCCAATTAATGTAACTGTCACATTCTTGAACATTGCAAATATATATATACATATATTATTTTATTAATTTTTAAATGCTGTAAAATTATTTTAATAAAGTTACTGTTTACTGTTATCTCAAGCAAATTGGATCATTATGGAAGAGTTTAATAAAGTTAGAAATTAATGCGATTTTTTTTTTCACGGAAGAGTTTCTTGAGTCCGGAGATTTGTATAAACGTGTATTTTTAATAGTTAACAATGATTAAAATACCTATCTGCAGCATACAATATCCCCTACCGTTACAGAACGTTAAAAGCATTATAACAGAAAATATAATTTGTATTATTATGTAAATTCTGATTATTAAAATTGTTTATATTACTAAAGTAGTCAATTCCTACTACGGACACTGAGAATTGTCTTTTAAATAGCCTTAATAACAAGAGGCATAATTTTAAAATAATAATGTGACTGTTTGGATCAGTTTTGGTAGTAAAATAGTACGTGTTGCAAAAAAAATGTTTTCCTGTACAATAGTAATATGAGAACACACCGGTGGTGGCCTTCAAAGAGTAGAAAACCTTATTGAACACCAGCGAAACCGACGCACAACTTTCGATACGTTCAAGACATAAAATCTTTCATATTGCAAATGTTCTCTATAGAATATGCATTATACAGAAACTATTATAAATGTTAATACCACATCCTCACGTTCACTGACACTGTCTTAATACAAGTAACGGAAGTTCGTGTCGCGGAATCCAACTGGCTGAATTACCGTGTTTTGGTAAGTAACGTAAATATTGCGTAGTGTTGTCTGTGAAAAAAGTTTAGGTACAGGGGGAAGTAATCGGTCAGAGTCCGACAATCGTAGAGGCATTCAAGAACAGCCACGATGTTCCGAATTGGATACAACCGACCTCGCAACATACGACCAAAGTCACGGTGCCTTCAGTCATGTTACTTAATCACAAGAAGTAAAAATACAAATGATGCCTACCTGATGGAAATTTTATTATCAATACAGTGTTAACTTTAATTAATAACTTCGTTATGAACAGTTAATTCATTTTTATTAATGAATCTAATATCACATTATTCATGACACAGTTTCTTAAAAGATAATACTAATAACAACTACTACGAGTTGTAGTATAATAATTAATATTATTACTATTATTAGTAATATAATTAATATTACTAATATATTTTTCAGCTCTGGGCACGGCAACTGTAAGTCTGTAGCACTCGATTTCTCAACACTCAAACAATAATCAGAGACAATAGGATCGACTTTACTTTGTATGGCTTTTGCCCAGAATACTTTTTTTATAAGCGGTTAATCAAGTCACCAGCCTTTTTGTAAGGTTGTCTTAGGAATCACATATTTAGAAACGTCAATAGTTTCAAATGATGTGAAAGTCATTTCTCTTCAAATAAGAGAGTAACTTTGTTTTTTTTAACCATCGGAACAGTAAACGTTTTGCGAGGACGATTTTAGAGGATCCATCAATCCCAGGTTTGTTATTAAAAGAGACTAACATTTCGGTTCTACGAATACCTATGGAAGTAATGTTATAAGGCGCATTGTAGTCAGCGTAAAGATAACAATTTTTAAATGCCTAGTTTTTGTGGAAACGTTATATTGACTTTCACTATAAAAATACAATGGAGAAAATTAAAAGAAAAGGTAAATGAAAACATCTGCTTTTGACATAGGTGTTAACTATTGATTAGAAAGTCAGAGACATAAAATGGGTAAAAAGCTCAACGAGTTTTATCTTTGTGAATATGTGCGTGATGACTGACTATACTTCAGTTGGCAGACTTGCAATTCGATTTTCGCTAAACGTAAGAGAAGTAAATTCTTTTACTCTTCGTTTTTACTACTACTGGTATTAGCTCCTTCTACCTACAAAATTTTTATTTTATCAGTGCTTCGTGTTTTCTCTGAAAACTGAATTTCTTAAACAAATATTCGAGGTTTAATAAACTGTCTTCTGTAATACAATATATGTATACTGTGTGTGTTAAACGCTTTATGTTCTTAGTTAAAAATATGTTGTACTAGTAAAAGTACTCAATTTATAAAAAAATTTACGTTTAATATTCATGTTGTTTTCAAAATGAAATACAAGTGTCTCACTTCTTGTCGCTTCAAATGTTTCCTGCAGACACACACACACACACACATAGATGTATGCCTGATCAATAGCATTTTCAGTTTGCAATAATGCAAAGTACAACTGATATTCCACTGAATGATGTCCGTCTTGCGGAATGTTGAAGAATCAGTCGCTACGTAAGGAAGAATACTTACTTCCTTGGCTTTCTTTTGGCCAGCCTTTTTTCGTTTTCTACAAATTGTCGAGTTACACTAGGTCACCAAGCTCGGTGAGATCACTGACACCAGCAATAAAGCTGGGACTTTAATCCAGAGTCATCACTTGATCATCGGGGACATTTTTCCCCAGTTTTGGTTTTAAAAAGTTTCCCCTGGTATACTTAAGAGAACGGGATGAAGGACGACGGTATCCCCTCACCGTCTTGTCTCAACAGGAGTTACTTGCAGTCGCAGCCATGAGTTTTGTGCTCACCCTTCTAAGCAGACGAAGTTATCCTGAATATTTTGTACCGTCTGCATGTATGTCTCATCTGCATTATCTTTCTAAACTTCTGATTACTTATATAATACAGGAAAGTACCGCTCATGAAACTGGGTTACTGCAAGTATTTCTTTTTACGATAGGTGCTCATGGTGTTGGTTTTACAGCCTGTACAGAACGTATTTTTTCTTGTTTGACTGGGTATATGTGTTTCTTCGCCTTGAAGTAGCTGAGGTTTTTGGGAAGGTACGTACTTCGTGAACCGCAACCTCTTTCTTATAAACGGCAGTGTTGTGGGATTTAGATCAATACTGACCACCGCAGTTGACATATTTCATTGGTTCTGCACATGGATCATCACCAAGAGCGGACCTCCCAGGAAGCATGACTTGACCTGAGCATATCTTGCTGCGGTGTGCTTGAAACGTAAGCACTGAAAACACTGTACGGGGTCCGGGATAAATTCTCTCACATTCAGCTCATAAATGCTTGGTCCCACCTTTTTTGGTAAAGTTGTTCTGTGGAAAGTCAGAACGTAGGACGCAGGTCTGAGTGGCTGCCCGTCCCTTCGAACCGTTAGTCTTCGGCACGCGATATCGCCGTTGAGGCATGTTCAGTCGTAATTTCCTCCTCTGTGCATTTTAGCAGGTCCTTGTACACTACCATATCTTTGTGGTGTTCAGGGTGACGTGGGGCGATGTGACGACTTCTACATATATGACCCCTATATTCTGCAGCTTATTCTATGTCCCTTGAGCGCTGGACGCAGAACGGGATATTAACACCATCCCTTTGTGGTGTTCAGGGTGATGTGGGGCGATGTGACGACTTCTACGACCCCTATATTCTGCAGCTTATTCTATGTCCCTTGAACGCTGCTGGTCGCTAAGTGTCTTCACAGGTTGTCCACTTGCACCTTTTCTTATGGTCAGGCGCAACCGGTGATAGCCTTTTTAATAAGGAGAGGACTCACTTTTGCAAAGTCATCTTTTATTTGCTTCACAACAAGATACTTTGATATCGCACATTGGCAGGCGATGTCACGAAACTTTCAGTATGAACCAAGCTTTGTCTTTCTCTGTCTCTCCAAAGAAGCCTTTTTTTTTTGAGCAAGTGGTTTGAACGAATATTTCGACCCCAGAATTAATTTGAGAGCCCACGAGTACCGAGTAAATAAGGGAACCGCAGCAGAGCTCTCGAGTCCCACGGCTAGAACAAAATAAAACACGGTGCCTCGTGGTGCTCTGAAGAAAACATTCGCGTCTCTTTAACGTAGAGACCATTCACCCAATGACATGATGGGTTCCACCGCTGGTTACCATGTGTTTTCAATCGGTACACAAAATCTTATCTACCTCACTTACCAGTCCTCTGTTAACGGTCTAAAGATTATCAGCTATTGCCCGCGCACCGCAAGGCCAAAGTGTTGTAGGCTCGAGTGTAGGGTTGGATATTTCGGGCAGAATGAATTTTTGTTTTGACATTTACTCTATATCTGTGTTGGCTTTTTTATTTTTAAAGAAATAAGCAGTGGGTATTAATAGTATATTGTAAGTTATAAATAATCTTAATATTTATATTAATACAAAGTTGAAGTAATATTTTTATTATAACTAAAAGTCGAAATTAATCTAAACATATTAAGTTACCAAGCAGAACGAGTCACATTATTGTTAGTATATAACTATTACCTCTATCAGTAGTGAAGAATAATTTCTATTGCATGAGTGACCTATGCACAGCAGAAGTGAAATATTGTTACACATAAAAATTGAATTTGTACATAATGAATAAAGCTAACAAGGAGATTTACTAACACCTACGGATCTTTTGGTAAACCACACAGTTAGTTATGAATTTTGGAAGTTTATACTAAAAATAAGTTTTATCATAACATTTTTAACACTTATTATCATCAGTTACGTAATGTACTTAGTGAGGACATACAGTTTTTCTTATTCACCATAGAACAGAAACATAAATTAGTAGTGAATATTATTAGCAACACGACGAAAGAAGAGAGTTGTAGGAGCTTTGAAGTGTACAAATTAGCCATGTTGAATAACACTGAATAGATTATCTGTTTTAAATTAATTGTTTCTTGTTATTCCTTGAAAACGTGCAAAATTGTAAGGACCGGACGGAATGTGTTGGAGAAATCAAAGCAAAAATTAGGACTTTATTCGCTTACTAAAACACAAGCATCTTTTTTCAATTTTAGAACATCAATAGATTCTGAAGGACATGCACATGTATAAAAACAACTGTTTAAGTAGAATTAATGCGTTATTGGTCAAAACTACGTGAAACTACACCCTTCCTGCTTGATGGTGAACCTCCTCTTTACAATAGGATAAGATTTATACTTGACTGATGCAGAAAAATAATTTTATTTGTACATAGAAATTTTAGTAGTACAGAATTTATATTTTATACATATGATTTAATGGATACACCGTAGATTTACGTCATTATAATCGACAGAAGGAAATATTTGTGGAACCGACATGTGTAATGCACGTAAAATTAGTTTCAATTCATAAATGAATTTTATTGAATATCAGTTTTTGTTACTGTTAGTTGTTAGCAGTGCAGCAGTAAGTAACAAAGTTTCCCATACTGAAACATTTTAGGCCAAAAATTGACAAATGTAGGATGAATTCGTGGCGACGGTTTTTGGTTGTCAAAAGCGGCTTCGAATGCCACTACATGCTATAAGCTAGAGAAGACGTAAGATAGTACTTAATGACCACAATCCCTTCCAATGACACGTAATATGAATGAATAAAATGCGGATCCTATGTTTAACAAAATGTATACTAACGCATACTTTTAACCGGAACAGCTTCCTAGTAATTGATTCTTAGTCAAACATTGTTCACTTCATTGTACTTTATGAGTGCGTTCTGTGTACTTATAAAAGTGTGCCGTGTCTCTCGTTTTTGCCTTTTTGGCTTTATTTAAACTACCTTCTTCAGTTGTAGACATGACATTGTCTAGTTACCTACATACTATGATGTAATTTTCTTAAACGATGATATAGTATTTTGAAAACGATAACACTCTCTTAGGTTAAGTACTTTTTGGTTTAAAGTCGGTAGCTGGATTCTAGCGCCTTCATAAGGCTCAGGCAGAAAGAACCAACTGTAAAATTTTAAGGGTAAGCCACAATTGTACAACATATGGTAGCAACATTTTTGGGACACACCAGTTTAATCAATAGCATAGTAGCCAACGCTTTATGAAATGGTGTACAAAACCTTTAATAAACATTCTTAGTGTAGTAAATTTTCTTGCAATTAATATTTTGTTTAAGTAATAGGTTAACAAAATGTTGGTTCTTTTTCCCTTAAATTACATAATTCAATCGACTGGAAATTTTAAGGCAATTAACAACGTAGATGGGTATTTGATTTCGCTAAAAGCTTTTAATTTAGTCATTCTGCGACCTTCCTAACAAAGTTAGGTTACCAGTTAGCCTGTGCCATCAATTAACACTCGTTACGATACTAGGCTGATTGTTTAAGTGACAAAATTATTTAAATCTTTAGCTAAGAGCTAATTTGTAACAGTTACACGAAATGTGGTTGAAAACAGTAGGAAATTCAACGTATATTTTTGAAGGCCGACATTTTGAAGATACTGTATGGGCTTCTGAAGATTATTGCACCTTTATTACTGCGATACAAAATACTACGTTTATACTTTACTGAATACGTTTATACCTCCTATAGTTTACGAAACAAGTATTTTATCAAAACCAAAAGTTTAATACACAAGAAAAGACTTAGGTTAATTGTCCATTACAGATTACTCGTATCCGTGCGTTACACATATAAATTGTAATGCGACAGAATAGTAGCCCCATCCCAAACCAAAACTGCCCAATTCAATAGGCAAAGTCGCCTATACTATCCACATAAACCAAATAAAAATAAACAACCTGTAGTTACAGAAAAAAGACTGTCCAATATAAATGACAAGAGAAAAAAATACAATGTAAAACATAAAATAAATAATTAAAATGTATTATAGTAAGTGTATAATATACATACAAACCTTTGTGTAGTATATGTAAATGTGAAAGAGTGGGGAATAAAGGTAGTGATCCCTGATATTATATAGTGATGCACAAGTGATATTCCCAAAATAAAAGTGTCAGTTAAGGGGGAATGGAAAATGTGCGGGTTAAGTACTTTTATGTAAAAGGATAACCCTGAACCATATTAATAGAGAGTTGTGATGGGAGTTTAGAATAAAGTTAAGATGTTTATAAAGGTTTCGGCATAACCAGTCTTGTTTATGTTTTATGCCAGAGCTTATGACCGACATTCATATACTATGTTATTACAAATATTTAGAGCCTATGAACAGAATCAGAAGGTGATAAATTAGGGACAGAAAACCCATGAACAATAAAATAATCCTGGATTAGTTAAAGTTAGTAATGATTAAGATTAATGGGATGGCTGAATAGTATGCCAGTCAACTAATGTTTGTGACTAATTGTAAAATACAATATTACACCATGTAGGCCATACCCAAAAACATAGCATGCCAGATGATTCTGTTCCTATCAAGTTATTGTTCCTATTAGGTCATTATTCTTATTAAATTATTGTTTTATCATTAAGTATATTATTTACCATTTTATAATTGTAAACTAGGCCATAGAGGCAATATATTAAATAATATGTTAAAGGATTTTCTTGTAACCATTGTTCAAATAATGTTAAGGGTGCAGACTCGTTTAATGAATAGTTTGAATCAGAAAAAGGGTTCATAATTAGAGATTCAGTAATAACAAATGTAATTTATGAAATATAACAAATTAGTAAATGTTGTCAGTAAACTAAAAGTGTAGGCCCAGAGTTAGAAATTTTCTAAGGTGGGAAACCACCCTTTATAAAAAACAATTTGTATAAAACAAAGTATCAAATTATTCACAATTACATAAAGAAAAACATGATGTACTTTAAATTTTAGGAGACTTAAAGCTAAAAAAGGAGTATTTTTCTTATAGACAAATGAACATTTAAATCTTGTAACTGACCATGTAACCTTATGAACTCTTAGTTTTGACCAATCACAGGCCAGTATTTTTAGGGCACGAAACCGTTGATGGAAAAGCAGGAATTTAAAGTTGTATTGTTAACCATTGCAGAGGGCAGATGAGCTCTGATGGAAAAAGTTTTAATTAAATAATAGTAATGTTTTTTGGACCGTTGGCGATAGAAAATAACTACCAACAGAAGCTGTAATCACTGTGGGAGATAAGAAGACGAAAATAATTAAATTAAAACTACAATTGAATGCAGAAACTCTGAAAATCCTGACGGCCTATAATGAACGCACTTTTATAACTTCCGTAAGTGACGCCAAGCCTGATTAATAGCAGCACTACAGGTACGATCACACAACACTATCGTAGACACTATCCACACTTACAGAAAAACACCAGTGATCATTTATTGAAGGAAAACCTTAAAACTAAAACTGTGAACACTTAAACATTTATTTTAAAATAATTTGTAACAGCATGTGGTCAGTTGGTTCAGCGGCCATCTTGCCAATATAGCGTCCTTGTCTGGCAACGGAAAATAAGGTATACCGAAAATAATAACATATATTATTAAGATTTTAAAATTTTACTTACCTTGTAATGTATTGTATTTTTGTATGTATTCTCTGAATTCAATGGCAGTCACAAAGAACCCTTAAACCCTGAGAATTAATATATTATTATAAATAATTTGTTTATTGAAACTTGTTAGTGTCAAAGTCGAATGGAGCGCTAGAGTCGACCCGACCCTTATTTGTTTCGACACAAGTCGACTGTTCATTTTCTCTAAATAACTAAAAAAAATAAATATTGTTATTTGGGACAAAAGGAGTTGTCATTGTAGGAAAATAGAAAGTTTACAGGTAAATCAACAGGAGAGTGAGCAGCGAACGGATCGAAGTACATGGAAGAAGAACGAGGCGCTCGAGGACACTATCGATTGCGGAAACAGATCAGTTTTGACACAAGTGAGGTCAATTTGCACTAATAAAACTCTTCGAAAATAAACAAAAATAAAACTCAAAACAAATAAAAATAAACCCGCAACCATAAATACACGTTATATTACAGATGGCGCTTAAAAACATGGGGCGTAATTAAATAAGATGAGTACACAATTGTTCTCATCTTATCAACACTCGTAAATACAAAAATACGTAACAAAATATACAGGACGCTACAGGAGGAAACCTTAATTTGTGCACTTATCAGCAATTTTAAAGGTAGCAAATTACTGGTAACGTAGCTCGGAAACCAATTTTTTTTTGTATTTCAGTGAAACAAAATATAGAGCTACAAATTTTGTCTCATAATTAATTTTTCCAGAATGTTCCAAAAACGTCTGACATACATTTATATGATATTTTATTTTTCTTTATTGTTTTACTATAGAGTAAATTTATAAAAATGTTTCTTTCCTCCCGGAACACTTTGTGCAATGTATAGTAAATGGCAATGATTTTATCAGTGAAACCGTAGAATGACCTACTGGTTGTATTCGTGTGTCACACATCATACAAAATATTTTTAAACATTTAAAGTACGGTACCGTATATTGAACAGTAATTTTGACAAGACCAAGAAACAAAAAAATTGGCCAAACCAAACGGACACATGAAATAGAAGTAGATCCGGCCACCCAGCAACCCAGTACTTTCTCAACCTGAGTAAGACTTGAACATTTAAAAATATTACAAACTTCTATGATTTTATCATCATATATCTTCTTCTATTTTTTTAATGTTAGTGATATGTCGGAGTATTCTTTACCTGTCTCTCGACTTTAATGTTTATAGGATATGTTCAATCCTGAACAGTTTTTTTATTTTATTTCACTTATTCACTATATAACTCCTAATTCCTTTTTTTAAATGCTCTGTTCTAATCTTCTCTTTCCGTCTCGTTCAGTTCGCGTTGATATACAGACTTGTCACTTAAGCTTACTGGAAAGGAAGCTGTTGGCAGACTGAAAAGCAAATTGGTCCCGTAGTAGATCTACTAGGATATAATCATCGGAATAAAAATAATTATGATACCTTTTTCATTACATAATCCCTAATTGCTATTTTTAAGTTCCCTGTTTTGCTATCTTTTCTTTCCTTGGAATAAAAATAAATATGATACGTTTCAATTCAACTCAATTCATCATCACTTCTAGTCTAAGGAATACATCTCAATTGGACTGTTCCTGGACTTCATTTTCTCTTCGGTCTGCCGACGTCTCTCCTTCCAAACATATTCAATATGTAAATGGTCAACTATATGTTATTATTATTTTGGCACAGGTAAGATTGCCTAGAAGAAGAATAAACATTATACAGATACCTGGTTAATTTTATGTAATTTTGTTAGTCAAAAGTATTATGTATCCTATAGAACAAGATATATGTGTGTCATATTAAATCCTGGCTTCTTAGATGATTGAAATTAATACAAAAAACTGAAAGCAGGTGCTTCAAAATTTTTTAACCAGCAATACGCTGTTCATGTTACATAGTTGATACATAATATTATTAAGGTATTTTTTGTTGTTGTGCTAGAATTGATATAGGAAATCCAGTGTTGTTGTGTTTTTCTTTATTGTAACAATGTCAGCGTCCTCTGTTGAAGCGAGGCGAAGCTACACGGTCACAGTTTACATAGATACGAGAATGTGGGTCAATGCGTCAGCAATGTGTTTAGTGCTGTCTATTGATAATCTTATTTGGCTGAGAGTAACAATACAGAGACCCAACTTGGATACACATTATGTGTTTGCATTAATGATGTGACAACTGCTTATCCAATAGCAGAGACGTCAGTTAATAGACTTCAAGCAAACTCAGCTTACGTTATGACAAATACTGTTGTTCACTTCTGGCCTACATAACATTATATTTATATTTTACAAATAAATCACTTCAATTATATTTTTCCTTTGTCCGTTGGTGAAAACTGTTAAAAGGAAGGTATATATTTACCTTCCAATAAACATTTTTAATTCTGTCAAATGTTATATTCATCTTTTCTTTACCCACAATTTCCAAGATAGTTTTTAAATTTTTTCAACATATTTTGAGAGCATTTATTAAGTGTAAGTTGTTCAAATTTATTTAAATGTATAATGTGTAAGTTATAGAATAAATTGAAATTTTAACAAATAATATGGTAACAACAAAATGACATACAAAGTACGAGTAGTCAACATTCATTTTTAATCCATTCATAGTTAATAATCCATAAGTTATGTATATGCAAATGTTAATTTCTTAAACCTATCTTTTTGGTGACATATGTGTACTAAATTAAAACTTAACTTTGATATTTTTAAACGGGTCTCTTTTGTGACATATATTTCTACTGAGCACTTCATCAACAGCGCCCAGTTACCTACAGACATCTCATTTAGATGACATTCAGTCTACCACATTATTTTGTTTTAATGGTTTATTACGTACTCTGTTTTCTTGAGTTTTATAGTATTATATGTTACAACCGTGTAACACTGTGTAGCGTATGATGGACGTAGGGTTAGGCGTACAACTATTCTAATAATAAAAAGCTCATTCAATGTTTAATACCGTATAACAGCTCGCAGTATTGCTGGGGGCTCACAACAGATGAGCTCACGAGTGCAATATAAATTGCAATAGTAAAAACGAATCTATACGAATGGTTTTCAAACGTAACAGACCGAAGCGAAGGCTACAAGACGACTCATGATCGGTGAGCCGCTCGCTCCTTGTCAGTATGCTTGAATACGTACTGGTAACGTATCGCGCTGCGACATTATGTTTTCAATATTTTCCCTTTATTTACTTTCATTTGCAGTATATATATTTCTAAATTTTTGAAATAGTGTGTCAAAAATTATGGAGAGTAGTATAAATGATATTTCAAAAACTAAATTTTAGGCACTTTTTAGAAGGAAAATTAGAAAACTAGGAAGGTTTAGTTTTAAACAAATTGTTGTATAATTTATAAAACTAAATTAAAATTATTTTTAATTTTGCTACTATGTTAAATTTTACCCAGCAGGATAAGGAAAGGACATTTACTATCATTTGGCATTTTTATGAAACATTTACAATAACTTCAAGTGGATTTCTGGATGCACTACGTTGTGAGTCTATTTTGCTCCCTTGTGTTCTTTTTCATTGTAACATAATGGACAAAATGTGGTCAGTGTTAGGCTTTACAGACATAATACATATAAATCGGTTGGCAATGAATGACGAAGTATATCCACGTCATTTAAATTCTGTGATCACAAAGTCACAAGATAATTGGCACAAGATATCGCCAAGTCACAAGATATGTGACAAGATAATTTGTCACTTTACTGAAATATTTTGATACAGCGGTCACTGGAAAGCTGCATCTTTAGTTACAACAAATTTTTCTTTTGTTGTGAGTCGTTTTTGTCTAATTTCTAAATCTGTAGTAAAATTTTATCCAATGCTACAACAAGGCAAGTTACGGATTAAATAGAAAATAATTTACTCAATGCAAAATTTTAAAAATATTATATGCAATATTGACACGCTTACGTGGCAATTTAGCGACGGTATAAATAGTACGTTTAGCGGAACATCAAATTACTGAAAATTATTGTACAACTCCTACGTCTGCCGCTTACTCAGAACCATGTTTCTACTCTTCAAAGAACTAAAACGTTTCTAAGGAATAGGATGAATGGAGATTGTTAAAGGCTGTAGCAATATTGTATCTGAAACCACAACAAAAGCAATTTTGATGAAAATGTTTTCAACAATTTTATTTATTAGAATGACAGGCGACTTGATTTTGTGTTCAAACGATAACATTCATCATAAAATATTTAATACGCCATGTTAATTAATCTTTAGATTTATATGTAGTTATGATACGTGCAAATAGTTTGCTGGTCACACCGAACGTAACTATCTCTTTTGCTGTCAAAAACATAAACAATAAATGTAAAACAAGTAAATAACAACAGCATTGTGTTAAAATCATATGCCTAGAATCTTACTGTCTTGTGATACCAAAAGTTATTGCTGAATTTGATTAAAACGTCGTCCGAACAAAAACAAAAGTTAAGTCAATTTTGGTAAATTATACTGTCGCCTAAGATACTAAGAGACCTTGCCCCAATGTTTCTACTACGAGTTGTTACTCAGTTATAGATAACTCTGTGATAGCTAAAAGCTTTGCTCGGCTTGGATCCGTGGCCGAGGCGGACGGAGCTTGGGGAGGACCGTCTTTAAAAAGAAGATAAAGGCTGTTTGGGATAAGGAGAAAGGTTAACATAAAACAGTTTCTCCGTCAGAAGGCAAGAAGACCAAGAAATTCGTATGGTCGAAATGGTTGTCCGGGAAATGATTCCAATATATCGCGATGCCCTGGGCTTCCTTAAAAAACCAGAATCAGTAATATCATACCCTTACCCCAAAGGACGTGAAGGTCCGTGCCCTTCGTGCTCAGAGGTTTGGATAGTCTCTTCCACTATCAAAGAAATTTCCTATGAATTACGCAACCTGGTCTCTCCCGTACGCTCTATAATTCAAGTGTACACTCCTTTCGGTCCCAGGCGCTCGCTCCCACTTGTCCGTCGACTATACAAAAAGGTGAGGCAGGCAAAAGCCTTCTCTCTTGATTCGGCTCTTTAGGTTCCGAGTGAAGGCACACCAAATGCAAAGCTACTTACATCGTGTAGATGGTTACATGCTTTGTTGCATGGTTACATGGAACAGATGCTTAGTGATTATTGGCCCTAAAAGATGTTATACTGGATTCCGCATAGACTAAGGAAACAGAGTAGACCCAGGAGATCGTGGAAAGAAGACATACTTGATGAGATGAAGAAAAGTAGCTTTCAATGTGATTAGTGGTACAACAGAACCCTCTGGTGTGCAGAATGCGAGAGAGGGTAGGAGCTCTAGAAGACTAGAAAAGGGTAAACGTATCCAACAGAAATCGCTGTTAATGAATACTATTTGCAGAATAACGAGTAGGGTTGAGTTTTAGAGTTGCCCTTAGGAACGTAGGAACCTATGAAATTTCCATACGGAAGTTTTTTGCAAGACGTCGTAATCGTCGTTTTAGTATTTGAGTTAAGACGGAAAGTTGAAACTATTAAATAACAAAATAGGAAAACGTAATGTTATAAGCGTATACAAGTTTTACCATACCTAAAGTTTAACCGTTATACATCACTAAATATCACTATAGTATTGACGACTCGGAACACTAAGTTTTTTATAAGTAAAAACGTAAAGTTTTACCTTACAGCCTAAACCGGCTTTCACCTTTAGAAGGCTTCATCAGAGGCTGCCATAGGTAGCGTTGTCCGTCTTGTTGTTGGCGACGGGATAGTTATTCGAAAGATTGAAGCTGTGTGTGTGTGGTGAGATGTGTTCGAATAATGCGTGCGATTTGAATTGTGTCTGTTCGTTTAGGATGTCGTTTTTATTTGTTTTTGTGTGTTCGTATATTTCTAATTGTTCTAGAGTGTCTAGTTTTCGGCCTTTTGTGTGTACGTGTAGAATGTTCATGTTATTGTCGATGTTTTTATATGTGTGGTTTGCTTCGATGAGGTGGTTTGCAAAGGTAGATTCTGTAGTGGTGTGGAGTGCTTTTGTGTGTTCAATGTATCTCTGTTTGAAGCTACGTCCTGTCTGGCCTATGTAGAATTTATTGCAATTTGAACAATTTAGCTTGTATACACCAGGTAGATCGAATTTGTTTATACATCAGTTTGTATATTGTTGAAAACATGGTATCATAAATATTTTTTATTCAAAATTCTTATCAACCAACTAACTGGAAAATACATTTGACGCCCTCATTTAAACACTGGAATCAGTCAGCTGATATTTTGTGCCCTGCGTCTTATTGTATATTGGGAATTTTAATTAATTTTCAGCAGCTATATTTTTTGTTGTCAAAATGTCCGCGTTAATTAAAAGTAGTACAAAAGGGTAGGAGGAATGATAAAATTCTACGAAAAAAGACTGCTGGTTTTAATTCTAGTTGCCATTAAGATAATTGATTTTCTTAATGGTCTTCCATCAAAAATGATTATGAAACGTCACGTCGTTATGTTAAACTGGAACAGTTTTTTCTAAAATTTTAATTTTATTACAAAAATCTATTTTGAAAAATCAAAAAGGAAATTAGAATATTAAATATATCTGTTTTAAAAATAATTCTACAACTTGTTGACTAAATGTCTACCGATATTTTTCTATACTTTAAATATTATTCTTTGTATATATATTACAGAAATTATTCTAAACAACGTACTACTTTTTGTAATTCATCTCATAAATTACCTTGTACCTTTTTATAATGTTCTCACTCTTCCGCCTTCTCTCTGTTTTCTATTAGAAGGGGACAGCACAGAATGGAGTATGGAAGATTAAGTTTTTAGCTCCAAAATAAGGGTATATACACATAAAACTGAAGCTGGTGACCCATAGAGTTCCGTGAAAATCGATTATTTTAGCATGTAGGTTTCATCGGATTATTCTCGCTGATGGAGAATTCATGTTTTCTTTTTTCTCTGTAACTATCACCTTTGTGGAGTTAAGCGGATCAAGTGTACTAGATGGTGTACGTTCCCTTCAATTCCAGAAGTCCGACCGGTCTTTTTTCGCAATTTTCTCACAGTTTTATCGATGATGTATATATTTTGCTTCTTTAATAAAACTTTTCTTCTGTAGTAATGCTGTTCTCTTGTAATTTTGTAAAAAACTCACCTGTTTACACGTATTTAATAAATTTGTAAATTACAATTAATTTGAATATAGTGGCTATAATATTTTATAATATATTTTATAGAATACAGATATCACAATTGATCTCCCTTTTGTTTTATCAAACTTTGACAGTATCAAAACTTGAAAGGACTTTCAGAAGTTCATATATACATTCATCAGCTACTACTGTATTATGCTCGATGATTTATTTTATTTATTTGCTATTAATCACTTGAGTTTATTATTTGTTCTGTATTAATTCTTATTATATTGTTTAAGTATTAGTGTAGAGGGCATGTTTTTGCCAATTCTTTTCAGTTTTTTCACATTTGACTTCACTCTATTGTCTGTGTAATTCACTATACTATGTGTTTACGTATGATTTTTAATGTTTTATATAAGAGTTGTTTATTGTTATGTAATATCTATTCAATATACTGACTATAAATCTATTTGTTTATTTTCCTTCATCCTTTCGTCTACTTTAGCATTTGCAATATTTAGCCGTGATTACTTCCTTCGATTGTTTATTTTCTCATTGATATTAACTATGGCAAGTAAAAATTGTATCATTTCTGTATCACATTTTCAAATTGTTTTCACGTTGAGAAAGAACATCTCTTTATATAGAATATGGAAATTAGCAAACCCCTACCTACGCGGTAAACTTGAAAAGGAATTGTCCTTTACGCTTTTTTGTATGAGTTGTTCACTACCGACATACCAACAACTAAGTACACGAAACGTCTATAATGTTACTTACAGACGGAACAGTTGTTGCTTACACACGTATATGACTAATACAAACTACGAATTTACTTAAATATCCTTCACGATTGGTTCCATAAATAGGAAATAAAAGTAAATCAACGCTACTCAAACACATTTAAAATAAAGCACGCTGGAAATCCTATAAACAAAGTGTTGTAGAGACATTTCAGTTCAAACAAGCAGAAGTCCCTAGAGAAAGAAAATAATAATTGATTATTGGAGAATAACTGGAAAACAAAAACAATCTGCACATGTGTTATTTAGTTACGGCTTTGTTAAATTAAGCCAAACGTCATCATCTTTCATAATGGTTTGTTCCGTTCCCACGCAGATAAACTAAAGCTGGCCACTCCAAAGCTTTTTTGGACTGCGAAGACCTAGAGAGTATGCTCATAGTATTCAGTTCCTGCCGTATATTTGCATGTATTCTGAACTGTTGAAAAGTATACACTGCCATGTGGCTGAAAAATCTCATTTTAGGCGATTGAATACGACTGAGATTTCGTTAAACTGCAATTCTTTTTTTTTGCCTGACCGGTCAATTATTTCGACCTAGGGAACTGACATCCGACCACAACCACTTCACCACCCAGCATGGCACCGCACAGGACAAGAGAAAGGTCGTCGATCGGGTTGACAAAGCTATGCTCGATTCGAGTAAGCGATAAACTAAGCGCCGAACGTGCCTTCACTCATGCGAGACGTTCTGATGCCCGACTACCAACCTATCTCTGATGAAGTATCTCTTCTCGATCGCGAGACGAATTGCTTCCGGAAACGTTGGCACAACACTCATAATCGGCCAATAAGACAGCATTTACTTGGCTCACTTGACGGCTGCGGGCACTCTGAACGTGTTTCACCAAAGCTGTTGGGAACTCGCTTTTTCCCGAACGGGGGATGCGGACTCGTTAAGTCACCTGAACAGGATACCTAGCAATATGATGGGACAGATTCGAAAACCTTCTTAGGACTCAAAGAACGTTCCATGACGACTTAATCTGTCTACTCAAAGAGATACGCGTTACATTGAAAGCACGTTTTCGTCATTTCTTGGCGAAAGACAACTGTGATATCCGCTGTAGATAGTTTGTTTATATGTTCCATAGTCTTCTGTAAGGGAACGACAGTGAAAAGGACATGAGGTAAAAACTAATCAAAATGTCATTAGGTATAACCTCAGCATTCTTCAATTTATCCACAAAACTCATCGATATATTACAGCCGTATATTAGTGCCCGTCCCGGTGTGTGCAGTCCAGTCAGGTGAGTAAGTTCGGTACGGCATACGTGGGCAAGCTAATGCTCCTAATTATTGGGCAAAGTGGCGTTCCATCCTTACGGATATTAGAAACACCGTAAAGCCCGGGGGAGTGGGAGGTAACGTTTCAGAGGAAGGCACAGTAGTCTTCACCTCTTGAGACAAGGAAGATTGTTTAACAAGTTATACTATCTTGCTCCCCACATTTCACGTCTGATATTTTGATACATTTATGCAAGTCGTCGATTATAGCACATCACGTAATTTTTTTTTAATCTTAAGTACTTAACAACACAGTGGCGCTCCCCTTGTTTCAAGCAAAATAATAATACTAGTATCAGCCTTAAGATCTCTAAGGGTCCTGGCTGCACCTGAAGGTAAATTACTCTTCAGTGAATCAGCTTTCCGTAATCTGTAATCAGTAAAGAGCTTTTAGTTTCCAGTGTCTTCCACTGGCACTGAGCTTGGCGTTATATCAAAATTCTCTTCTTTGGATAAAACTGATGTTTTATCTGCTGACAGTTGTCAATTCGAGAGATTGACGACGGTACTCTTTATATCCAATGCGGTTTCTTCTTTTTTCCTGAGCTACAGTGTTCAAATTTTTGTTCCTCCTCTCTGTCGCTGCTACTCGTGTAGATTCCATGGTACAATGTGAAATGCAATCCACCGTATCCCAATAAACGTAATATAATAGGCTTCTCATTCGTAGATGAACATCGTTGTTAACAACCAAAGACCTCCGTATATGATGTAGGCTATACGCTCCCGGAACACAGCGCGTTTAGTTCTAGTAACAATACAATGCGCCCCGTCTGTGTTAAAAATCCTTCTCATTCTTAGAAACTGTAAGACGGCTCCTATAGTATTCCTTAATAATAACGATAAAGAATTGGAGAAGAATTGTCCCTTGCAGAAGACTATGGAACATATAAACAAACTATCTATCGCATTGGAGCGATAAAGTGCCTTTAAGTTTCTTCCTATAATCAGTTGAATTGAATTGTTATAAGTTTAGAGTGAAGAATGATACTTAATATTTTTAGGATCTATAGTTGGTTCCCGTATAAGGAAACATTAAACCAAATATATTTACTATTACATTAAGCAAGTTTAAACAATACAGTAATAATATGATTATAGTTTAAACAGTCCGCTTGTTCAATATTTTCAACAAAAACCTGAAGTTTACTTTCTTATACTAAAAAATGTAACAATACGTTAGGTACATAAAATAATAACAATGCAGCAGATATAAATCAGTTAAACATTTTTGTGTATACAGAAAAAAAGTGCATACTTTACCGTGTCCTTGTAACAGTGGTAATTACGTATTCTATTGCTCTTCTATTCTATGCAACATCCAATTTCAAATTCTTATGCCTAACGCACTTGAAATATTCTAAAGAAAAACTTCAGTTACACGTGTTTACAAAGTTATCAAAAGCCAATAAGAAAAACAGGGCAGAAGCTTACATGAGTCGTTATCTGAAATGAGAGAGGAAAGAGAAAACAACGTGACTGTGCCAGAAAAGTTTTCTTTGAGATAGCAAAACACAATAAACTTCGGAATTGTTTAAAGTGTAGGAACTGGCGACCAATGTAAACTAGATTAACATGTTTTTCAGTATAAACAACATATTTTTCTCTTCCTTTATGAAAAGATATTTTAAGGATTACTATTTTCTTGGAAGAGTAAATTTAATGATCCTATACGAAATGTTAAGTGTTAATGTTACCGCCAACAAAGCTATACAAATCTACGTTTGACGTATCAAAGCTATTCACCATAACGATGTTTGTAAAGACATGCTGATACAGAACGTTGGACAAAGAGAGAAACTGAGACTGCGTAAGTGAAAGAGCTCAAGTGATTGAGAGGGAGAATGTTAGAGTAACATTAAATGTCTGTCACTCCAGATATTAAATATCGGAGCGCGATTATCATTAAAGAAACAACGTGCTTCAAAAATTGACTTAAACTCAAATAAGGAAGTAAATATAAATTGTTTCGCATAATCTTGTAATTAAAAGTTATCTAACGAGACATCATGACTCAAGTGTTATATAAGTTTATACTATCGAGAATTGTATTTGAATCAATCATCTTATCAGTTTGAACAGAAATTTTAAATACTTTGTTATAGATAAATATTTTTTGTGCCTTGTTGGTATTGATTTACAGAGTTTATACTATTCCAAATACTAGTTAAATATAAATAAACATAAATTTCAAAGATGCTTATTTACTGGTAAATTGTTGCAAATTCAAAATAATTAGAAATTTAATCGTAATGGTATTATAAGTATATAACCGGTTATAAAGTGTTTTAATAGAAAAAGCTTTGTACTTTTATGACATGTGTACGTCTTAACAGCAAGTGAATTAATATAACCTTTAAGCCAATACGTAGTTACAAATCATATAATAGTGGTATATGTATTTTTAACTTACGGAATTACATGCAGGCATATACACCCGACATTACAGACAGTTACAGTATACAGGCAACATCTAAGTGAATATATCATTTTGAAAAACCACAAAATGAGATATACATAATATATGTATGTATATAAATACTTCCTTTCAATTTATAAACAACCCTTATAACATAATTTTCTACGGGAGCTTTATTCTTGTTTAGAATAAATTCTGTAAATGCCGTTCCAATTCTCTGAAATCTATCTTGTTATTTTACCGAAAACATTTAATAAGAGGTCTGTTTTGGCTATCTGTGTTAACATAGTCTCAATGTTTATAGTGGAATCAGAAAAAAGTGAGCATAAAAATGAATATGAGTATATAATTGAATGAAACTCTGTACGAAATTATGACTCTGTTTTCTTGCATATCCTATACCATACAGTGTTTATACGGCACCAACCAACCACATCTTTACAGCAGGAAAATTGACTAAGAAATTTAGGTTTAAATATGAAAGTGTCTCCTCTTTTTCAGCAGTCTATCTCACAAAAATAAGTAAGATAGATTGCTTGCTTGAGACGAGAGGCGTAGAAAGAACTTATTATTGCTTGTTGCGCAATATTATCTCAAGTTGTTAATTAAATTGCTATAAATAGAATTGCAGCTCATTACTCAAGAAAACTAACATTTTTAAATAACTACTCTCCAACGCTTTATAAAAGTATGAAGTGACATTGTTTGAAAACATGACTTAATGAGTAAGTGGTGTAGTTTGTTTACCGCAGTAAAATTAATTAATAAAACTTGGAGTGTCAATGTGTGTACGTTTGGATGTGTGTGTACACCAAATATTAGATAAACTCTAATACATTTTTGGTATATAATTTTTCATAACTCTTTACTTGTACCGATAATCAGAAATAAAATCACTTTTAATTTAGCAAAAAATTACGTTTAGATTGTTTTAATTTTTGTAGAATTTTTCCCATATCTACATATTTCTCAATACCTTTCCTGTATGGTACATTAAGGTTGTTGTTGAGCAAAAATTAATCTGCGGGATATTGTTAGAAAACGATTGCTTAATAGAAAACATTGTATGAAATAAAAATGTACTCATATAGCTTATTTACTTGAAGCTAATTTCCAACTAAAGTTTTTTAATATAGTAAAGAAAATAACACACTGTGGATAAATAACGCTTATACATTGAATTCTTTTATAGCAAAGACATCGCAAGTTTTATATTTTACCCCTTTCAATAATTGACGTAGTCTATAAACAAAGCCGTTATAATATCTGAAAAGACTTCATTAATTGACGAAATTGTGCGGGAAAATTTTACAGACATTCTGTTTTTTCTAATAAACTAAACTGGTTATCTTCGAGCACATTCTGACTTTTCCTACTTTTCAAATAACAGGTTGCTTTAAAACATTCCCGTTAATAAGTGAAGATTTATTCATGTAATACCTCAAATAAGAGTAGAAAATATAGAAAAAATTGTTAATTATTTCCAATAATGATATAAGATAATATAAAGTTATGTTTACTTTGGTATATAATCAACACTAAGTGTTAAG
Source organism: Magicicada septendecula (assembly GCA_034769895.1). Lineage (NCBI taxonomy): Eukaryota > Metazoa > Arthropoda > Insecta > Hemiptera > Cicadidae > Magicicada > Magicicada septendecula. The sequence goes on from CM068372.1 coordinate 326,856,352, forward strand.
AGTAATGCGTACTTCTATAAATTAAATCAGACCACGGTCAGTTGCTACCCAATCGGACAAAACACAGCCAGTTTCGACAAAGGTGAATATTTTAATCCATAGAATTGTGACCCTGCCAATTGCAATCAATAACGTTGTCCTATGAGCTACAGTCACAGACTACGTCTATCAAATGCCTTTGAAGAGTTGAAAGCTCACGGCAGGAATGTTAATGCTTACAGCGTTTTCCAAAGTTTATATACTTTTACGACAAACTAGCTTTCTCCGTACACAGTTTTACATATTCACAATGCTCATACTGAACCCACATGTGACCAAAGTTTGCAGCTCACTTTGCTCGCCTTACATAAAAATGGAAACACCTGCCTCTGGCTGCCTATCGATTCGCAACTTAATAAATCAATATTTAACATGTCTATTAACGTCATAAAATGTGTAAATTGACTTTACCGCACAGTTCTGTTGCAATATATATTGCAACAATACATATATTCGCCAGGCCACTATTTTGTAAATAATTAGTATAGATAAAGATACGATAAATAGTTTTTAAAAATTAGTCCTTGCAAGTACAGAATATATACATGCAGGAAAGCCTATAGAAAGTGTATACCGCGCCCGACTGTGTTCACAGTGTAATTCATATGTATGTGTGTCTGTGTGTGTGTACTAGCAATATACTACGATAGGGGAGATGTCTTTGTGTACGTATGAACTGTGGGTTTTTGTTATTAAATCAGGTACTGAAACGATTAAAATAAATAAATATGTTTTTACCTGTTAAAAAATACATCATAATTCTAAAAACACCATTAGAATGCGTATGTACAGCAATAGTACATTTAAGCACGTATGGTGATGCAAAATTATTGCAGGAAAGTGCATAACAAAAACTTTATGCAAATTAAAGTTAATTGTTACCGCAATTCGCTAGTAATTAACGAGTGTGTCACATGTAAATGACGAGTGAACAATTACAAAGACAATGCAACCACTCGCCTAAAAATCACGTTTACGTTATTGCGAAAACAGACTAAAAAGTGACGCTACACACGAATTTTAGTTGTACACATCAGAATCAATATATGTCGTGTTCGAATGCTGTCTACTACAAATACCTCCGGTAATTTTGGACGACAACAGGCGCTAAGAAGTTATACACGAAGTCACTACGTCCGTTTGCTAATCGACAGAAAAGAGACGCTAAGAAGCTAGGCCATAGTGATCAGCTACACGAACTCATCATCATCACCATTATATACAAAACACCACGATTGATGGAGGAGCGCAGACCACCATCAACATCAGGCTATAGAACACTGAAGAAGCGTCATCATCATTGTCATCATTCAGAAAACGCGCGCGCGTACACACGCAACGGTAACTTCAACAATACGCAGGTGACAAATGAACAACTAAATTTTGTATTGAACAAACAAAAACTCATAAAGAACAGAATATGAGTTAAAAAGGAAAAAATATATAAGTGTAAGTAGTGTAATATTTAGAGTAAATGACGCAATTGAAAGTTGGTGTTAAAAATTAATTTTATTCTGCTTAATTATAAAAGGATATTATAAATAATAATTACTATTAAAGTAAATTTAATTTTATGAATATATTAATAGCGAACATTCAATTTTTATTTGGTATATATCGATATTTTGCTATGAGTTCAAATTGTACTAATGATTCAAAGCCAGACACCCAAACAACATAAAATATTTTATAATTTGTTTATCATATACGTTTAATATTTATCATTATATGTTATTAATGTGTGTACAATATCAAGTATATGATATATGTTTTTAGTGTGTAACCTTATAAAAGAAAATATTCTGAATTTATAGTTTTCAATTTTTAATGCTCAATCAATTTTCTTTGCAATATATATAATAATCCTTTGAGTGATTCTTTTACAATGTTTAAATTATTATTTCAAATCATCAACGTCTCATTGCTCTATTTAGAAATACGTTTATTGTGCAATCACATATAATTAACGCAACGAAGACACAACAATCCTACGATCTAGCCGGTGATTAACACTACAGCTGCCCTGGGTACATGGACTGATGTGTACACAGTCCATCAAGTATCATTTAATCCTACTAGTAATGTTGCAATAAAAATATGTAGACGTGCGTGTGTGTGTGTGTGTGTGTGTGTGTGTGTGTGTGTGTAAAGGGATAGAGAGAGAGAGAGAGAGAGAGAGAGAGAGAGAGAGAGAGAGAGAGAGAGAGAGAGAGAGAGAGAGAGAGAGAGAGAGAGACAGACAGACAGACAGAGGATTTAAAAAGAATATATTTTTATAAGAGAAATCTATGTACGCCTCCCTTCATTGTGAGGTTAGAAGACTTCAGTCTAGGACCTATAATTAATTTTAAAAATTATTATAGTCTTTACTGTTTTTGAGAATAATGTTCGTAATTTCCATATTGACAAAGTTAGCTACTTGACATAACAATGTGTAGGCCTATCACTGCTACATTGTGACACAGAAAAGGACAACACTACGAAGTTGAGTGCATGCGAGTTAGTAGACATACAGATATACACATCACATATTCACAATGCAGGTTGAATATACAACAGATATTTACACATCGATAAGCCATGGCAGAGACCAATAAGCCTAATCCTTTAAACGTGCACCGGAGAGTGGCGTTTATAAATATTTTCCAACTCACTGAACCGAGACAGTAACAACGGTCACTTATTACCACATGGTTGACAGGCTATCAGACCGTCTCAGTAACCTTTCAAACTATTCCTGTTATGATGTAAAATGTTTTGGCTATATGGAGTTTCTACATACGTTGCAACGATTAGGTTTAGATGTGTAAAATGTACACATGTATTTCTGCTACAATTAATAAAAGCGAATCTGTAATAATTAAAAGTTACGAATGTTTAACTAGTAGTTTTTAAGGACTTTCTGCATTAAATATTTAAACCCAATTTTATTGAGAAAATGTGAGATGTTGTTTATAATTTGGATGATGTTCGAACGAATGTGTGATGGCATTTTATGGTACCAGGTTTTTAGAAACCGAATAGACAGGAATTTCGTTTTGATTTGAAACTGTATGATTGATGAGTGAAAGGAGAAACGGCCAATCAAAAACCTATACGCGGTCTGTAATTGCAGGAAATAAGAAGACATAATAAATACAACAAATTTAGTAATCTTAATTTTTTAACCTGTCATTGATCGTTACTCAGTTTATTAAAATCGGCAAAGATTTCTTAACTGCTGCTTGACACTTGCTTGAATTAACGTACAGAAAGCATTGTGATGTCGCAGTTGCATTTGGATCGTCTTAAAATTTGTGGCTATTGTTACGACGATCTCACAGATAGTTGTGCTGTACAGTGGAAAAAGAATAACTGACATAAATGAAGTCACTAATTACAAACACACTTCTTTAAACACATGAAGCAGTTGTAAATCAACAAAGGCACTCTTATACAACAACTCAATTCAGAATTTGTTCAACACGCAACAATAAATGTTGCCTTCTTACAGTTTCGCACTAATTAACACAATTATCACTTCTCGCAACAATTACTTTGATACGCACTTGTAATGTTAATAAGAGTAACTAAACTGGCCGTTTTATAATCCTGTAATTATACTTCTACAACCGTTCATTATAGTGGTGAGACCGTGGGACTGGATGCCGTTTGAATAGTTGAGAAACATGTGGAAGGGGCATCTAGAATAATTATCGAAAGCTATACGTAATTCTGCCACGCAAAAACTTCTCTAAATACTTGGAACAGCAAGAAGTCGAGATTTCTTGCTGTGTTGGAAGTTAAAAGTTACAAAAGTACCTCTGTTATTTTTCAGCTCAATGTACCTTACTCCTCCTTAAGCCTGTTCGTCCCGAACTGGCAAAACATCTCTGCAGTAATATTTTTCCAGGCAGACGAGGTGGACGCCATTGAAGTTCCGCTGTCCTTTTTCTTGTATCCGATAAAGAACGTAGTTCTTTTTTTTCACAGTGTAAGGATCTTCCCAGTTAGTTGGAAGTTTCGATGAACGACCACAACGGCGCCTTGGATTATACACCAAAGCTGGTCATCTTCATCGAAACACACACTATTGCTGCGAATGTCATACCGCGTTTACATTTTGTCACTGCTTATCTGCAGCCGTCCTCTTATCAAATAAATAATTTATCGCAGTTTTTGCAAACCATAACAAAGGCGTACTAGGATTTAGTAATTTAATCTAGCGTGTTTCAACGTTATGGGGCTTTATGTTGGGAATGACTGTATTCTGACAAATATAACCGCAATTTTCAACTTAGTAAACAGAAAAATCTTGCTTTTTCGTTAAACATAAAACAAGATAATTGAACAACAAAGAGTAATAACTTTACACATAGAAATCAGTTTTTATAATAAATAGAAAAATATCGAGGTACGCCAGAGTGACTTGATAAGCGAGTTGAGACCACACTTTACAATTTTCAAGTTGAGGTATATATTTAATTTCTCTACTAATGTACATACAAAAAAATGCTACAAGTAATAAGAAATATAATGCACCAAAAGCCTCTTTGCATGAAGCAAATGCAATAACTTAGGTAACAAAATGCAGTTTGGGGGTTACAAGATGAAATTTGGAATATATTAAATATAAAATATCATAATTACTCTGCACATTAATATTTTGGAGTAATTTTTTGCTATGTGAACAACGTCAGTTATCTGGCGTGCCAATGTCCAGGTGCATTTCTACGCTGCCCAGGGCATGTGACGCCATAATTGTCAGTGGACGCGAGACAGGTAGCAGATATAAACACTAGTTGAAGCACAGACACAATGCATATTGTATTTAAGTTAAATGTTGACGCGTCGATATAGTATAGCGGCGGCCGGTAATCGCTTACATGTGCAGCGGACTGTGACGTTTCGAAAGAAATAAAGTATAATTAGAAACTCTATATGTTTCGGAAAACATAAGTAAATATATTAAAAGTAGGGTGCCGATTTTATTTAACTAATTTTGATAAAAGGTATGTTGAGCAATTAAATTGGCTTAGATTGTTGTATTCATTTTGAGGCAAGGTTTGTCTGTATGTAAGGTATGGCAACCACTAATAAAATAATCTCGCTAAGGCACAATTTGATCAGTTTTTTTAATGAATGGTTTCAAGAAACCTTTTATCGTACGAAAAATGATACTTGAACTGTATATATAATAATAATAGCAATAATGACAACAAAAATAATAATCGTACCAACAATAAAAATAATAACAAATAAAAACAAAAATAATAATAATAAAGCGGAAGTTAGGATTGATGGTGCCAACGGGTGGTGGTTCTGCACTAGTGATTTGCGAAATACAGCTTCAGAAATAGAGCGCACCTTGGATCAGCCGTATTAAACATTCATAAATCCGTAGATTGTTACTGATAGAGATTCTGAACTACCAAGAGAATACAAAGCTTCTCGAGTTGCAGAATCTAGAAGAGACTTACGTAGATGTGAGTATTCATGCTAGTTTGAACGCTACGAAGGATTTTTTGTGTACAACGACTTGCTTACTTGCACATAGGAAGACATTTCGACAGAGCTTGCATGAAAAGAAGATATAGAATATCGGAAGCTAACAGTGCGAAGAGATGAACAGATGCTCCCATCCGGTCGAATGTCTTAACATTTATTAGAACCAATCAACCAAAGAAACTAAGAACCAGCATTCACAGGCTGAACGTCACGTTTTTATACTTTAACCAGTCCAGTGTTCCGATTGCTTGAATTTTAGGCACACTGCGTCCATATGTGTCCTGGTGAAGATATGGTTCTGCGGGAAGTCGTCTCAAAACTGCGACTTCTCTTATAAGACCGTGAAATGTGTCAATGAGGTGAAATGAAAATTCAACTAGCTCACGTAGTTTTCGCATTTATAACCAAGAGATAGTTTTCCAGTAAAAACGTATTTTGAGAGAAGTCACTTCAATACCAAGAAATTTGTGTTCCCAAACACAAGAGAAAATAAGCAGTGCTCAGCTAGTCAAATATACAATATCTCCTACCTCTACTGACAAGTCAACCAGGTTCAAAGGAGTAACAGGTTCTAAGAGATTTACATCACTGTAAAGCGATTTCTAGCCGTTTCTCGTAGAAAAGTAGTCTCTGTGAAAAGACAGGCTGGAAAAAATATACGTCTGCCATTACCAGGTCAACCTGTATATAGGTTTATTACTGCCATCACTTCCGCACCTACAGCTATACACCGCGGGCCGCGGTTGTTTACGCAGACCACCGATTCTATCATGGAATGGAACGCCGTTGTTAGAGACGGGAAAAGAGAAAAGCGACAAGTCTGAAAAAGGTACAAATGAGCGCCAACCGAACACAATTGCATCACTTTTAAGTGACTTTGAGCCACTGCTTATAGAACAATACTTACCGAACAGTTCCGTCTGCAAAAAATATGTCTCGACCACTACAAGATCAATCCCAGTGACGGAAGTATGGAGCAAGATTAACGAAATCGCTTTATATGAGTATTCAAGTTTGTCACATGTGCCGGACAAGTGGCTAATGGATGTGAAACACCTTGAAATTGCTGACAACTTGTCTGAGCAATATGCCAAAGGAAAAAGTTCTGTCAACTATAATCACGACTTTTTTGGAAGAAAAGAAGTCGTAGAAAGTTTTGACTTTTATATGAATTGTACATGACATGTAACGCGTTTTTCGCGATGAGGGAATTACAGCCGGCTATTCGCGCTCCCGGGTACACTGCAGCGAAGTCGTACAACATTACGTATAACATTATACGGTACGTGGTCTAGCGGATATAGCTATGGTTACACTACTAACAATTTGTAACACCATATGAAAGCAAAGGGCTATCCGTAAACCACGGTCATATACCAACCACAGCCACGCTTTCGACCGATGCTACGGATCACGCTACCGACAACTTTGGAGGAATTCCTGAACTGGACGATTAGAAGCCATTGAACAAGAAGATCGTCTATGAGGTTGTTATGGTTCTGCTGAAGATTCCTTAGATAGAGTAGAGGAGTTCGTTCAATGCCGATGGACTTCAGGGACAACCAAGGACAAAAGGAGAAGGAACAGCCGAACAGCGATAAAGAACCTACAAGGACGCTTGAACTAACTGTTCGCGGGTTGAGATATAGATCGCCGGACGGAAAATGACAGCAGCCCTGGACTCCGCAAGCTACGATTATGTAAGATCCGGCCTTTTACCCGAAGGAAGAAAGACTGAGCCTCGAGAAATCCAGCTGTCGCTGCACGACCAACTCTGTCGCTTAACCGTTAAAGTCATAGCGGATATAGATTTTGGGAAATTGGCGACCAATACCGACCTGCTAGAAGTGTCAGGACTGTAAGAGGAGGTTTTCCTGGGCCATTACTAGATCATGACCAACCAGGTAGACGTGGACTATTCCAAATTAGCAGACAGTACCGTCAACCGTGCAACGACCATACAGAGGCTAAAGAAGGGGAAACAGACGAGGCTAGTCTATAAACATCAGTCAGCGTCCAACACTTGAACGAGTCCTGCACGTGCAACCCCATCTCATAGCTTATTCTGCAGGGGCCCATTGCGGCCAAGCACATGATTCAGCTACACAATTGTAGCCAGCTATTCCGGCTACCGATGTTTTGGTACTAGGACGAGAAGAAGCGGATTATCCGGTACCAATCAGATGAGGTTTTGCGGCAGCGGACCAACTCTCTATGCAACCCTTCAGTGGTGATTCTAAAGATGAAGATAAAAGATACAACACTCAACGCTCAACTAGGAGACTTACGACGTAGCCTCACCATTGCCATTAATCTACGAAACGATCAAGGACTTTAGCGGGCCCAAAATCTTCTCGACTCTTGATGCAGACAGCTGATTCCTGTAGATTCCGTTGGACGAAGCAGCAAAGGAGTACGGCATTCTCGGTGCCAGATAGAGGTGATTAACAGTTTCTATCACGTGCTTTGGACCGCAAAACGGTCCAGTACCTTCAATCGGATGAATCCGGGTGTACTAACGGGGCTCTTGCGGGAGTGCTGTATGATATCATGATGGCATCTCGACATCACGATAGCTCGTCTATTTTGATGATTTCATCGTATATTTCTCCGGCTGGGAACTTAACTGCGACGCCTCTTTCAATTCCTGGGAACTGCTGCAGACCAATTGACTTTTAGTAACTTTCGCTTTCGTAGAAAAGAAGCCTCATTTCTGAGGCACGAGATAGCACAGGAAGGCAGCCTTCTACAGCAGCCACAGCTCAGACCAATAAAAAGACTAGCAATGCTCAACACCAAGGGAAAACTGCAACGACTCTTGAAAACCTACATTTGGTTTAAAAAATACATCCTCCTGTTTGCCACCTGTTCTCTACGCTGTTAATGGTTCTGTTGCAAACGAATAGTGACATTAGAACAAAACCAACCAGGAAACCTTTAAAAGGTTAAAGTCAAGTTTTGAAAGCCGTTAAAGCTATCACGGCCATAGCATAACTTACCTATGATTCTGGAATTGGATGGTACCAAAAAGAGCCTTGGGGAAGTACTCTAGCCGTGCTCAAAAGCTGGAGAGGAGCGGATAATTTTATATGCCAGAGCAAATCTTACTGAGTCGCAGAAAATATACGTGCTTAGGAGTTCTTCAAAGTTTTCTGGGCATCAAAAAATACCGGTAAAACTTGAAGGATAACCAATTTATCTTCTGGTCCGAAAATAAGGCTCTAGCCTGGAAGCAGGTGACCGGGCAGAAGACTAAACACGCTTGCCCGGGCAAGGAGAAGGACTTCTGGGTTTCCTTTCGTGGAAACCAGAGCTTCAGGACAACATCAATGTCCAAGAAAAACCACAAGCACAGGAGCTTATCGAAAGCCGGAAACCATCAGGTTTTTCGAAGCAAACACCTGGCGGTAAACTGGAGTGCTTGCAGCAAGCCAATCATAGAGGGGAGGAGCGAGATGAAAGAGAAAGAAAATTCAGCGATGGACATCGACTGGAACAGCAGTAAGCTCTGCATCCCGCAGCCAATGTAAGAGGATTACGGTGGAGTAACATCGGCGAGTGTAGCCGCCGAACGTCCCACCGCTGCCCGAGCGGAAGACTCGCACAGCTGCAACTATTGTCTTTGCCCAAAGGCTCGTTTCAGGGCCACAAACATGACAAAATCCTCGATTGTCTTGTGTCATATGATATCCATATAATATCATGTTCCCATGTTATAGTAACAGAAATTTGTAATTTTTTATTCCGTCTGCTATCAATATCAATTCGGTAATTACATAGCTGTAGTTTAGGTACAAGTTAATTATAGATGAACTAACTTTTATAGATGTTATTAGTAATCACACCTAATTGATTAATATAAATATTGATCCTTACACCTTTGTTCATTGATCGCTAAGAAGAAACTGGTTAAAAGTTTCAATTAAATACTTAATATTCTTATTGTTAATAAACGTACGTTTTCCGCCACATAGCCGTCTGAATTTGTGCCTCTAAATAGGAAATTTATACAACTTTTCGCGTCTAAAGTAAAGTTTGAAAAGTGATTTTCTTATTTTTATCAGCTACATACTTCAACTTAACTACATACTTCAGTAAATATAAACACTTTCTTTTGATTCTTGAAACAGGTTGTAGATACTTTCATTATTAGGTTACAAAACACATTGAACAAGTTGCCTAAATGTAATATGGCTACTTTGCATATTATTTTCATACAGGCCTATATATTACTTTCGTAGCTACAGCCTTCATAAATTAAATTTAGACTGGAAAAGTAGACAATACATACTGGAGAGAAATCTTTAATAGTTTTAAATAGCAAATATCTGTCCTCGGGAATCAAAAGTTATTTTTGCCATATTTCAAACATCTCAAGACTCATTCCGTGATACTGACTTGAATGACGATGTTTGTAAAGCCATGGAAATTGAAACGAAATATTGAAGAAATTAAGTAAAATGATAGTACAATATTACAATATTTTTAAGTTTCACCTACTAATAGTTTAGTGTTAAGTAAGCACTTCTTTGCAATGAAACGTTTTTCAGTTTTCCGTTTACTTAACATGTCAGCTGATAAAACACGTAAAAAAAAGGTTACATGTAAAATTATGTGTAAGGGACTATATTCTATGCATACATTTTAATATTTTTTGTTAATTTAATAGCCTATATGCAAATTTACAATCTACTCAAATTAGAAGGTAAGTATTAAGTAAATGTGATGAATGAAGGTTGACATGAAGCGGATACTGTCCATCGACAGTTCTCAGCTGCTTATCTGACTAGATCTTCTGGCCAATTTTTCTTCAGTCTTCTTTCTGCTTTCTACCGTTTGGGCAATTCCCTAATTAAGCGATTTTGATGATCCGTAATCCGTTCTCTGTATTTTATAGCTTGCGTTTAAATCACATCTTTGATGAATGGAATTTTGAGATCCTTGTAGTGGTTTTATTTGAGAAAAACTATGGAGCGTTTGTTATCATACGGAGAGTTTTCGATTGAAATGTTTGGAGAATTTTTGTGTTATATAACTTGGAGCAACCCCATAGCTCGACGCCGTAAGTTCATATTGGCTTTAGTAATCGTTTTGTATATATTAGTTTAATTTCTAGAAATAATTTCGATCGTTTGCCTATTAGCCAATTCATTTGTCTAGTTTTTACTGCTAGGTGTTGCTTCTTTGCCTTAATGTGTGATCACCAAGTTAGTGTCTCATCTAAGTGTAGTCCCAAGTATTTTACTTCCGATTTCATTGGTAGTGGGTTGTTGTTTATTGTTACTTGTGAACATCTGCTGCGTCTTGTAGTAAACGTGATCTGCGTCGATTTGTTGCTGTTTACTTGAATTAGCCATTGTTTTAACCATTTTGCCAAGATATTTAAATGTTTCTGTATATCCTCAACAGCTAGCATTGGGTCTTCATGGGATGATGTTACGGCTGAGTCGTCAGCGAATGTAGCAATCAGAGTATTGTTGGTGGTTGGCACATCTGCTGTGTACATTGTGTACACGATTGGCCCTAGAACACTGTCCTGGGGTATTCCAGAGTGTATTTGTTGGTAATCAGATGAAGCGTTATTGACTTTAACTTGAAAATATCTATCGGACAAATAAGACATTAGCAGAAAATATAATTGACTACGTAACTTACGTTTGATCTTGTAGAGGACCCCTCGTGCCACACTTTGTCGAACGCTTGCTGTACAGATTTGGTCATGAAGACCAAAGCACACATTTTTTTCTCTTCCATACTTTTCATGATGTAGTGTACCAGTCTATGGCATTGTTGTATGGTAGAGTGGTTTTTGCGAAACCCAAATTGATGATATGGTATGAGAGTGTCCATAGGGGTATGTTCTTTTAGCCTTTTTAGCAAGAGCTTCTCAAAAATCTTTGACGCCATAGGTAGCAAACTTATCGGTCGGTATGAAGTAACTTCATAGGAGGTTTCCCAGGCTTAGGAATCATTATAATTTGGGCAAATTTCCATTGTATAGGAAAGTAGCAGATGCGAAGCATACTGTTGTAAATTATTGTTAAGAAGACAACTGCCTTACTTGGTAAGTGTTTCATAATATTTCTAACTATTAAGTCTTATCCTGGAGCTTTGTGGTAGTTTATTAGTTTGACCTCATCTCTTGTTTTTGTTGGTTACAAAGTTCTGATCGGTAGATGTAGTTGGCAAGGACTATCAAGGAAATCATTTATTTTATTATTACCTGCTTCGTCATCAGGTGGTATTGGTTTGAATACGTTTGCAAGGTGATTGCGAAGACTTCAGCATTTTCTTCGTCTGACCGTGCCCAGCTGTTATTTGGTTTTCTTATTGGAGGAACTATTACTATCGGTCTTTTGAACTTTTTTGCAGCTCTCCAGATAGAGTAGTCTTCAGGAGATAAGTTTGTGAAATAGTGTTGAAAAGATATAGTATTTTCATATATAAGAATTTAAATTGTTACAACAGTCACCTAGATCATCGTGTTGTACAGTGTAATCAGAATAATTGATAGCAATGAAACTTCAATTGACTACAAACTTCAAACAGTTTAACTACAGACACAAACGACAGTTAAAAATTAACAAATACACTCTGATACAGTAACTCAAGTTAAATTTGTCCAAGCCTAAATAATAAATGTCACCTTATCACAGTTTTGCACTAATTAACACAATAATTACTCTCAACTGAACCACAAAAATCGTTTCGAATCTTTCTTGTAATATTGCCAGCTGTAACTGAACTACTGAGCCGGCCGTAGGCGCTTATACATATCCTGCAGAGGTTCCAGAGGAATTTACCACTTTCCGGCCGACGAGTCGGGAGAGTTGTGTAATTAACAAGCGCTCTTGAATTTGCTATAAAGTAAGTCAATGCTACAAGTTGACACACTGCGCCGACCGACTGCAGTAGAAACGTGTGTGAAGGCATTACCGTATTATTTACAGCGTTACGTAATTAATTTTCATCTCACGTAGCAAGTATTTACAAGCTACATATGGTATCCTCCCGTCATTTTGCATTTCTTGGAATAAAATACGTAGCCACATATCTATAAATGTAAGACAAATATTATAATTTACCCAATCTAAATTACCAACAATGTGTTAGTCATAATTACTGGCATACATTGTATGTTGATAACTGACGTAAAGTGGCAATATTCCGTCTGTACTACGTATTAAGCACAGACTATGCGAACAAGTAAAATTAACCTTTTTATATAAACACATAACATAAAGTATAAGCAGAAATTGCAACAACTCCGAATTAGTGCACAACCACTGAGGCAATACTGGCTGAGAATGAAATATGGGTCCAAGCTGTCAAGCCTACTGTCACTGTGTAGATGAAGACAAATTACATCATAACTGTAACACGGAACTCATCCGTTTAAATGTTAGGGAGTTTGAGACATATACCCACTATAATATAATTTATGAACCAACTACAAAAAAAAATTATTATTATTTCTTTCGTACATACGTTAGCACAAACATTTTCTTATGAAACGTATTGTTACCTAACTCATGACTACATTTTAAATCTTAAATACTAAATTAATTAAAAAATACAAAATATATGAATACAAAACACAAAGGTAGAAAAGATAAAACACAGTTAAGAATAACTGTACTTTATAGTTATCAGAATGTTAATAATTAGGTTTTTTATAAAGTAACTAATAGTCATTTAAAATACTCTAAACGATTTATAACTTGAAACTTTGTAACATTTTCTTGCAGTTATATTTGTAATATTCAGAACCTGTCCTCGCAACCGCCCATAAACATGGACTACCTTATGAGTAAATTTTTATTTTATTTTAAACGTTTTATAATTTTATATCTGCAAATTAGTTTTCATTTTTTCATAACTATTCTAATAAATACACTGTTTCACAAAATGTCAATTTAAACAATGGTTATATTTTAGTATTTAATTTTTACCTTTCTTTTACGTAAAACTCTTAAGACACATTATTTTGTATTTGTATTTAATTTTTGAATTTACACAACCTGATTTAGGTTTATTAATTATAATTATCAACATAGGCTCTTTACAAGTGAAATCGCTTCTCTTTTACAAGGTTCACTTTTCGGTGTTGAATACGCCTTCGTTCATCAAGCCTCTTATATCACGGTGTTTCAACGTCCAATTTCGTCTCTATTCGGTCCTTTGTAATGTAAATTTCCTTTCCTTTTCTGTTGCTGTCAGTGTGTTTCAACATCTCCAGTAGTCCATTGTCATAACTTTAATTTTTGATTTGTTGCTCAGATCTAGGTGTACTTCTCAAAAAACCCGCTTCATAAACATGATACGTCCCACAATGGTCATGTTTATTCCAATTTAATTACGTTAATAAACATCATATAACACATAAAAATTGTTTATAAAATATATAAGTTGATATTGTTTTGTTGACTGATTGATGATGAAATTTGTTTTATCGTGAACAGAAATTTTTCATTTATTTCATTTACTTCACCACCCAGATTCTGATGATACACAATTAACTTTTAATACCCGCTACCAAACAAAGGCCAGTAGTTATTCCACCTACATCCGTATATTCTAACTAATTCGTATTTTATAGATCTAATTAGTATTTTCTACATTAATTTCTGTAGCATTAAAGCTAAATCCATCTTGCTAAAGTACTATAATTGTCTGATCTTTAGTGAAACGCAAAAATATTCTTATACTCTAAACGGAAACAGGCATAGTGCAGCATTTTTTCGAGTATACTGTACTTAGAACAGTGTGGAGCCAAGACAGGAGTAATCTGTTATCTTCCTCGATAACGTTTTACTCTTTCAGCTCAGCTAGTTTTGTTTTTATAAATCTGCTTAAGACTATATATATATATATATATATATATATATATATATATATATATATTGCAACAGTACACGGGATCTACGTTTATATAAGTGGAATACTAAGGCTATAACACATTTCACATTTTCTGACGTCCATAGACATGTTTTAAATTGATTTTATTCTTTCTTTGTAAAGTAGTCATAAGTTTTGAACCAAGCTTTGTTTAAAAACGTATGTTATGTCAAAATTTTCACAATGTTATTCTCTTTAATGCCATGTAAACTATTTGTGTGTAAGTGCGCGTGTGCGCGTGTGATTTACATTTTATTTAATAACTTCCAGAAAAATTAACATTGTGTTCTGAATCTTGGATGGTTATAAGCTACATTTTCCATAGACTCAATTCTCCACAACTATAACTTATATATATTTTTTTTTAATGAAATCAGTCTTCTTTTATTCTCGTTATCTCTTAAAAAGTAATAAAATTTGTGGAGTAAATCTAGTTTATTTTGATTGTAGTCTATTTGTGTTCTTATCTATGACGTTGCTAGATTCCCAACCAATCAGAAGGTCTAAAACTTATTTGAGTCGGACGCTTACAGCGTACGGATGGCCCAGTTTTCTTCCGAGGACTTGCCATAGGAACACGTACTCGCTGTCACGAGTTTTTCGTGACAAGACAGGCCGTTTTCCTTAAGACTTAGAAGTTGGTTCACGCTTCGAGTTCTTCGTAAACCTTGCCACTTATAGAACTCATATAATAATAAATAGATCATCATACTCTAGTGCTTTTTCGCGTACAGTGGGAGATTTTCCGGTAGGCGCAAAATATCTGCCGTGATATTTTGAGTTAACGCGAGAACACGTCAAGAAGCCGGATTTGTGTAAGCTCAATACACGATCTATTTTACCCAGTTTTAAATCACTGAGATTAAGGTTATTCTCATTATAAACAATAAGAGTATCATATTGCAGCGTGAGTGTGTGCAAAGACGTGAATTGTCAACGAAAATATTTCAGCGCTAGTGATCTTCGGTCGGTCGACGTGCAGAGTCGGAGCTGTGCAGGCGAGCAGCGTGCAGAGTGCATGGTGTCTACGCAAACTGTGGAATTCAATTCACAAGTAACATACTTGTAAAACAAATCAATAGACTCATTTATTAAAAGACAATTCACTAATAAATAATTTTACATTATAAAGTAATAAGAAAATTGTAAATTTTTTTTTAATTTAATAAAATTTTTTTAACTTCAGATGTAGACTTGGTTTAATAACTTCAATGTAACCTATCTATGCAGTTATAATTTGTATAGTTGCAGTATATAGTTTATTTGATAGGTGACAGCCTTTGATAAGCGTTAGTAAAATGTACTAGTGGTGCATATGTTTACACGTTATGTGTCAAAAATAATGTTTCGAGTAAAATTAATATTTAGAAAATGTGGGGGCATTTCGTATGCGTAAACTTTGCATTGTAAAGTCTAAACGAATTGCATTTTTGAGTGCAGCAAAGCCACTGATTAAGCTAGTTTGAAATAATTCTATTTGCTTCGGCATTAGCTGTGTCGAAATAATTTACACAATGCAATTGTTTACAGTTATTTTAATTTTATTCAAGGATCAGACGTGCTACGCACAGTATCACCGTGTAGTAATGTTAAAGAAGTAAAGAATTGCCAGTAACGTGTATCCATGTTTTCTAAGTGTATGTAACAGGCATTATTTTTCATCGAACTTTTTTTTAATCAGACTAGTACTGTACAGCATTTAGTGTGCAAAAACTAAAATCCAATTTTTATTTAGCTTCTTTTTATAATATTTAAATAAAAAAAAACGATAATAAAAATTAGTATTCAGAATTCTTTTGTATATTAAGTAAGAAATTTTATCTTTATCGTACCTTAACAACTGGCAAGTGAATGGAAGCGTAGATCCTGTATACTTCACATTTTTGTAATTTGAAATAGGAGTTCTTGTACTCATGTCGTAACAATGTTTGTCTTATAAATTAATATTATCAGTAATCTGCTAACATTTTTACCAGTTATTGGGAATAATATTGTTACGACAGTCTCGCGGATGGTCACATTGTACACTGGAAACTAAATACAGACACCAATGAAGTCGCTAATTATCAACTTTAATTAGTCACAACACCAATTTCTATTTATAGAGGTTCTCTCAACAACAATTCAAGTTAGTTTTGTCCACACGCAATAATAAATTTAAACTATTAGAATTCCAAACTAATTATAACACGATAATCACTTTCACTAATCCGGCAACCATCACTTGATCCGCACTAAAATAGTCGCTCATTGTAACTAGCTTTTTAAGCCCGCGGTAGACGCATATATGTACCTTGCAGAAGTTCGAGAATAATTTTCCAATATTCTGGTGGGCGTTCCTTGAAATTTAATCTTGGGTGACCCAAAAAGCAAGTCCCCAGGAAGACGAATCTCCCGCCCAAACACCAATTTTGCTGGAGTGATGCCGGTTGTACCGTGCACTGATGAAGTATAC
This sequence comes from Magicicada septendecula, assembly GCA_034769895.1. Classification (NCBI taxonomy): domain Eukaryota; kingdom Metazoa; phylum Arthropoda; class Insecta; order Hemiptera; family Cicadidae; genus Magicicada; species Magicicada septendecula. The sequence continues at coordinate 326,873,231 of CM068372.1, forward strand.
ACCATTAGAATTAATGGTATACGCTGGTCCCAGTGTGCTTGGTTCTCGTCAACGACCTTTGACAGACGCTGCTCAAGTGTCCTATTGAACCTCTGAATTAACCCATTGGATTGAGGATTAAGAGGCGTTGTCCTGGTCTTTCGAAATCCGATTAGACGGCATAATTCTTTAAATATTCCTGACTTTAAATATTCCTCTCTCTTAATCCGCATGGACATCCATAGGGCTCTATAATGGCAACAGAAGTGTGAACTAACGCCATTGCCACAGTGTGAACTCTCTGATTTGGAATTGCATAAGCTTTTCTTATCCACTTAGTAAAATAGTCATATTATAACGGTTTTCATAGTCAATAACAGGGAAAGGTCTAGCAATATCTTTGATAATTCTCTCAAATAGCAGTCCAACGTTGTATTGTCTCATTTCTCCCTTGCTTGCAGTACATACAGCACAGATACGACACCATTCCTCTAAGTCGTGGCGAACATAAAGAAAATATTTTGTCAATTGTTTTAATAACACCAAGATGTTCTTGTTTTGATTACAAAAATTATATGTAATTAAATGAATAATAAATAAATAAATAAACCTCCGCTCAACAGTCCGTTAAGGACCAAGGCGTACCGCGCGGCTTTTTGTGTTAGTGTGACGGTGTATGGCTAGTGCTACGCGCCACCAGCCGCTAGTTGCGGTATTCACAGCCAGGAGGCGGCACTGTTATCTCAGCGCCTACTCAGTTTGCCTCACGACGCTGAGTGCACGCCGTACGGAACCTCCGCCGGGAATTGAACCCGGGACCACGAGCGCATCAATCGCCCGCGTTAGCCACTAGACCACCTGGAGGCTCAATTAAATGAAAGGTTAGTAGAAATATAATGGTGTAACAATCCTTTTTCTAATCAGCTGTGGTATTTTGTATTATTCCATTTCTAGTTTTAAGTTTCAACGGTTTTTACTAAACTATTGCAAATTTGTTTAGGGCCAGGGAAGATAAAAGTCTTACTAGAATTATAAATACACAAAAAAACGGGGATGCTTGGGTAAACATTTTTAAACAAATAGAGAGTGGCGTATTTCCCTATACTCGTATTCTCCTAAGATTCGTGTTGATCTCTATTAAAAAAAAATATATAAATATAAATAAATGTGTGTCAAAAATTATAAACCTAGCGTGAAGTACGTGTAAATGATTTCTTTTTAGTTGGTACGGTTTTTGCTACCGGGTGGAGAAGTAAATGAATTAAAGGAAAAATATTTCCAAGCGAATACTTGAAATGCTAGTTTTTAACAACTTTGGATGAATTAAGAAAATATATTATACTTTACGCAACTCTGAATATTAAAAAAACTATACTACTGTAATTCACGTAATGAAGTAAACGAGGTGCAAAATATTATTAATATTCCATTCATACTTTTTACGCGTAAGAATTAAAAGACAAGACATTTTTTGTGTTACAGATTGTAGAATCTTTCATATTTCAATTAAATGAATTGCCACCAGTACGTCAGGTCTTTTTGACTGAAGACGACTGAAAATTGATATAGATTCCTTAACCAGTTTGCAAGTTATTAAACAGAATTTGACCCTGCCATTTTTGTGCAATAAGAAGAGGTAGGCCAGATTTATATTTGCAGATTTCCAAAACATAAAATATTTGTTTTTGCTACCCACGAATGTTGTTTTACAAGTATATGAGTGTTTTACATGGAAAGTTAATTTACATGCAAACACAAAAGTAATTATAGGTGGTTGTAAGTTAAATTTTGAATTCAAGAAAGTAGCTTGCTAATTAACATCAACATAGCGCAAAGTTATTTTCTTCAAAAGCTAATGGTTGCTAATGATGATGATCGTAGTATAGAGAATCCTTAGAAAAGTATCTGCCTTAATAGGAAAAATGAGTTGTTTCTCCATAAGTCAAGAATGAGATGACATGGTTGCCATAACGCTATTACCGCATTTTTATTACTTCTGTTGGATTAAAATACTCCTATTTTGTTAACTACGGTTGATTGCAGTTGAAGTAGACTTCTCCAAATATGAATTAAAAACAATTGTAATTAGTTAAAATTTGTGTTATCCGAGTTCAAAGAACGTGGTAGTTACATGGTGAAAATCGAACTTCATTTAATATATTAGTTTACGTAAAATTTTAATATGTATTCTGATTCAGCTTATATACTTCTCCTTTGTCTTATCCACCCTCAGAGAGAAAGGCAGACACAGCCGCGTGCGCGCTCACAGTTTTTAACTATAATTAAAATAGAAATTGAAATTAGAATACGGACATAGTGAACTTGCCATACTGATTGTTTAAGTGAGGCAGAATAAGGTGAAGAGAGTTGAAATATTAAAGGTGTTTATGTTTGCAACATTCAGTAGGAATAATAAGTCGAATGCACTCATTACTGTATAGGTCTAAGTAAATAATAAATAATAAGGAAGTAAATTACTCCCTTTAAATTAAAATAGAGTCCTTTCTATGAACAAAAATGGCTGCAAACAGATATCAGTAAAATTTTATATTGCAACGATACAGCCATATGTTGTATTGAGCATTGATTTAAATAAATGTAAAATTTGTAAAATTATTATAAGTTTGGGGTAAATGGACATGTCTGGGATTTTAAAAATGTTTCATTGTTACACTAGGGGAGAAATTAACCTGTTCCAACAGGCAAGGAACACCTGCTCGATTGTATGTGTGTTACGCGTGTATCTTGTGTGTGATAGTGATGTACAGACAGGAATCCCAGCAACCCTCCCCAATTAATTACTAAAATAATTATTTTAATTCACTGTGTGAAAACTAATTAGTGTATAAACAAACAAAAGGCACCAAAGTGTGTGTAAATTTTATAGTTATCCACAGTAAGAAAATGACGTTAGTAGGACACACTACGCGAAGTCAGTGCGAAATAAAGTGTGCCAAAAATACGCAATTACACTAAGACGCTCAAATTAATAGAGTCAGTGCTTAATCAAATTATCTATGATTTGTGGTATCTCGATTCCTTACAAAACATTGCCATTTGCAGAAAATTGCAAATATATGAAAAGGTTCGGAAGTGGGGGCTATTATGTGATCTGCAGGTCTCGACAGGACAATTTCGGAACCAACAGGTGCGGAATCTCGAGAGGGTATAAATTAAGGGTTTGACTGGAAGCCCTTCTCTTCATTTCAAGACACAGTTGCAGTCGGACACGCTGTCCGTCGGCAGAACAGTTTTATTTACGAACGAATAAAGACGTTTTCAGTTATTATGTTTACACTGTTATGGGAAACGTAGAGTACCGGGACAGTTTAAATCAGCAAGAGTATCTACAGAGAAGCTACAAAGAGCGACGCGAGATGCTGGACGTTAGGAGTTGCTTTTCAGACGCCTAACAGCCGAACGAGATCCACCTCGCAGCCGATATTAATTCTCTGGGACAGACCACACACTGCTGGAGAACGACGCTGGACTCTGGACATATCCAGGACCACGCCAATCCAGGAGTAACGGTAACACAACTCTGCACAACGCTGGACCCCCGTCAATAAGTCGTAAGGTCATCAAAACTCGAAGTGACATGCATAATGCATTTATAAATGATTTTTTTAAAGAGCTCATAAAGACTATATAAAGACACAATGAATTTAAAAAAAAAGTTTATAATTAGGTAAATAATGTAACAGAGTCTTATGTAAATGTTTTAGTCGTAAGAATGAGCGATCGCATATAGATAAATATAGAAGAAAAAAAAAGTTTAATTTTGAGATAGTATTTTTTTTATCAAAAAAATTGAAATGATTTGATATTTGCATTTTGTAGAAAAAAATAATTTAAATTTTGAATACGAAACAAATGCCAGTCTAAGAGTAATTAATATAATTTTAAATTTATTTTTAAAAAATATTGGTATAGACTGAGCAAGCTGAGGTCAGATCTGATTTAAATGAATTCAATTAAAATAAAACTTAATTACATTTAAATTTTATTTCTTTTATTAAATTATTTTGAATAATTGTCTAGATTAAGATTATTAACATGTCTAGATGTAAGAGTGTTTTAAATGTGTGTAACACAGTACAGCTTAAGAGATAAACACTTAATAATGAGTGATATCTTGATCGGAGATTATTAACAAATTTTTTAAATTTATTAATAGTTAAAATTTCATGTTTATTGTTTAAAAAGCATTATGAATAATAAAACATTCTTGGATTTCGTTGTCCATGACGTGTCCGTTACTTAACTAAATATCACTATTACTTTAACGACTCGGAACACTAGGTTTTTTATGAGTAAAAGCAAAAAGTTTTACCTTACAGCCTTAACCGGTTTTCACCTTTAAAAGGCTTCTTCAGAGGCTGCCGCAGGTAGCGTTGTCCGTCTTGTTGTGGGTGACGAAATCGAATTTCGAAAGATCGATGCTGTGTGTGTGGGGTGAGATATGTTCGAATAATGCGTGGGATTTGAATTGTGTCTGTTCGTTTAGGATGTCGTTTTTATTTGTTTTTGTGTGTTTGTATATTTGCAATTGTTCTAGAGTGTCTAGTTTTCGGCCTTTTGTGTACGTGTAGAATGTTCATGTTATTGTCGATGTTTTTATATGTGTGGTTTGCTTCAATGAGGTGGTTTGCAAAGGTGGATTCTGTACTGGAGTGGAGTGCCTTTGTGTGTTCAATGTATCTCTGTTTGAAGCTACGTCCTGTCTGGCCTATGTAGAATTTACTGCAATTTGAGCAATTTAGCTTGTAAACACCGGGTAGATCGAATTTGTTTTGTGCTTTGTGTGCGAGTTTTGACAGTTTGTGTTCTGTTTTGTTAGTAGTTTTGTAAGCGATTCTGTACCCTGCTTTTTTGAATTTGTGGGCTATTTTTTCAGTTTGTTTGTTGATGTATGTTAGTGTTGTTTTCTGTCTTTGTCTGTTGTTTGTTTTGTGTTTTGTGTAGGAGTTTACTGACTATTGTTCTGTCATATCCATTAGATTCTGCTAGATATTTTATCGTGTTTAGTTCGTCTTTGTAGTCTTTTTCATCTAAGGGAATGTTGTTAAGTCTGTGTATCATGGTTCTGAAGGCAGCTTGTTTGTGTTGTATTGGGTGATTGGAGGTGTTGTGTATTAGTGTGTCAGTTGTAGTTGGTTTTCTGTATATACTGAATTTGTGCCTGTGTTCTAGTTTTGTGATGGAGAGGTCTAAGAAGTTTATGGTATTGTTGTGTTCGTATTCGGCAGTAAAGGTTATGTTTTTATGTATTTTGTTTATGTGCGTTAGTAACTGTTTACATTGTCTTTTGTTTCCCCTGTATAGTATTACAATGTCATCAACGTATCTGTGCCAATATAGTATTTTATGTGAGTGTCTGTCATTGTTTGTGAGTATTTTTGGTTTTCCTATGTGTTGGAGGAAGACTTGTGCTAGAATGATGGATATGGGGGAGCCCATGGTAAGCCATCGTTCTGTGTGTAGTATTTATTGTTATAAGTAAAGTAGTTTTGTTTTGTGATATTGTTCAGAGTTTCTGTTATTTAGTTGATAAGTTCGTGTGGTGTGTTGTTCTGTTTGATTTTGTTTTGTAGGATGGTGATTGTTTCAGAGATGGGGATGTTTGTGTACAGGTTTTTAATGTCAAAGGAGGCTAATGTGGCATTATGGGGGATGTGTATGTCTTTTATTTTTGTTACTATGTCTGTTGTTTTTTACTACAAACTCAAATAAAAACGACATCCTAAACGAACAGACACAATTCAAATCGCACGCATTATTCGAACATATCTCACCTCACACACACAGCATCGATCTTTCGAAATTCGATTTCGTCACCCACAACAAGACGGACAACGCTACGTGCGGCAGCCTCTGAAGAAGCCTTTTAAAGTTGAAAACCGGTTAAGGCTGTAAGGTAAAACGTTTTGCTTTTACTTATAAAAAAACCTAGTGTTCCGAGTCGTTGAAGTAATAGTGATATTTAGTTAAGTAACGGACACGTCATGGACAACGAAATCCAAGAATGTTTTATTATTCATAATGCTTTTTAAACAATAAACATGAAATTTTAACTACTCATAAATTTACTACTCTTATTACAGTTACACCTGGTATCGTTTTAACTGTTTAAACACCTGGTATCGTTACAACTGTTTAAACACTTGGTATAGTTATAACTGTTTAAATACCTGGTATCGTTATAATATATAAATGGGTTTTCTTAGATTTTTCATTTTGTAAGCAGCTTAGACTCGAGGCGCCAGCGCGAGTTATAAAGTAAGCTTCTGTTTTGATACAGATGTTATTTTAAGCCGTTCTACACTTCACATTGAATAGAACTGGTATAGATGTTTAATTTCTGTTTGCGTAGAGCGGAAGAACGTTTCAGTTATATTTTGGTTAGGCAACGTATACAGAACATTAGTCGTTGACATAGTAGAGACTGCATGTTGTCAGGAGTCTTGAACGACAAACTAATGTGTCAATAACGTGCCAGTGCACCCCATAATGTGAAAACAGTGTTCTTAGTGAATTAATTATGGTATCCTGTATTATTCATTATATATAAACAAATCGACTCAAAGAAATTTTAATATAAAAGGGGTAAATTATATACTCGTGCATCCCCTCCCAAGAAACTGTTTACTATTTATCGTAAAATACTGGTGTATACCGCTTGCGGAATTTTAGAAAACGTCAAATATTGAGTGCTAGTTAAGGGTTTCAAATTTCTTTCTAGCCATGTTACACAAGCGTGCACTTTTGTTATCGATTTCATATCTAAATATAATAATTGCGAACTTATCTATTTTTGTATCATCAACAAGGAGGCTTGAGACTAGAATGAATACCTCAATATTAGTTTGAGTTTCAGCAAGAGAATGCTACAGTACAGCAAATCCTTCGAATAAGTAACGTCATTAATAAAGTCTTATAAAAGAGATGGTATGACAGCTTGTTATACAAAATAAACAAACCCTACCTATTTCATACTTCAATCAAATGAAATCATATTACCCACTTTTATTTTCCACTAAGAGTGCAAAATATAACTTTCATACTCTACCCAATATAAGAGGAATACCACAAGGTAACGGTCTTGGTCACCTATGTTTACTTAATATTAACAAGCACCAATAGACTACACAAAAAAGCATCAACTAAACACAACCTCAAGCAACTCCAAAGCTGTTTTGTAAAATTACACATAAACGTGACTAAAATTGAAGCTAATTAACTAATATTATATACTTGATAAAAATCCCATTAACACATTAATCTAACTTACACATTAATAGCATGGAAAGTTGACGTCAAATATTTGGGAACATACGTGGACAGCGAGACTAACTGCACTCAACATATGCTCAGAAAAATAAAACAAGGAGACTTGCAGTGAATTGTAGAAGAGGAAGAAAATATAATTCACCTGTAAATAATAAAATACTAAACATCAAATGCTGGCATAATGTCTAAATCTATCTGCTGTCTTAATGTGTAGGGTGCTCCACAATATTCAACAGAGCTATAACCCATAGATATTAATCTAAACTACTGGTAATAAGTGTAAATACCCTGTAGTATATCTCAAATTAAATGCTCCACAGTCACTTTAAAGTAGGAAAACTCATCATTCACAACAAAAGCAGATAAACTCCCAAACTTTTGTATCCTCTAATTGAAGTGCTACTAAACAAAGAAAATAACAGAATGCACTGAAATAAAATTGGCGAGATGACATACTATAATGAAAACCCCGTGATTAGGTAATTACGAATTATGTTATGCTTATACTTTTATAGAGTTATCTTATAGACAATTCTGTTGGTAATTACACATTCTTTTTCTTCACTTAACAGAGTGAGCACAGTTTTCTGTTCTACCTTGTATATGTATCTCTCTATCACGCTGTCGGGTTTCCTAATACATTAGCTAATTAAATAAAGACAAAATATATTTTTGCCATAATTAAGCGATTGTACAGATACTTAGCATGTAAGCTTTACAGTATTTTAATCTCTTCATTAACATAAATAGTAAATTATTTATTCAATTATATTACTGGAGCAAGGTATTACAATATCCGCAAAGGAATTATTAAAACTGTATCATTAAATATCATTTTATAATAACTACAAAATGTGTCATTACGCTCAACGAAATTTGAATGTACAATTTTTTTATTTATAATGAAAATTGTTTTATATGCTATTTGTAACTTTTATTTCATAAATTAAGTAATTTAGGCGGAAAAGTATTAGTTGATTTTACGTAAAGATATTTGTTTAATTAACGGTATTAAATCATTTATTTTAATTAACAAAATGCTAATAAAATTAAAGCTTGGTAAAAAAGAAAATATATTTGAACCAAAAATCTATATTTGACAATTGTATATTTTTGCCATAAGTTTTAATGTCAATACATTTTTTTCAGCTTTTTACATACTTTTTGTGTAAACGAAATACATTTTGAAGTGAACATTTCTTAACCCAGGTTCCTGTTTCCTAAATTTATCCCATTACTCACCGCCTTAATTTAGCAACTTCAATTTAACTTTTCCAATTTAGTGTCTAACATTCTTTTCTAAAGAGCATTAAAACGTTTAAATGTCTTTAGATTTTACTGCAATAAAGTCTCTACACTTACCAACACATAGTTCAACAGCATTACTGCAAGGCAATTGTAAGAGTATATAGCCTACTAGTATCATTGTCCATTTTTCGGGGTTGTTAAATACGTCAGCATAATTTAGTTTAGAATACGTTTGTAGTAAAAGATACTCAGGCAAAGCAGTGTGATCACACGTTTCAAGAAAACTTTAATTTGCTTAAATATATAGTGTAACTAGACGAGATAGGTCCTATTTTTCTATAGTTTTAGTGAAAACTAGTTGACCAGATTAGGTTATGTTATATTCAACAATGGATTACTGTCAGTTTTGTATTTCTACATTACATCTGATTTAGTTGCCTTTATGTAGCACTGGTATATTTATTGTTTATTATTAGATTACATTTTGTTTATCTTTTACAGTCTTTATTATTGGTAATTAGTGGTTATTTATAATATCAATTCCACTTTACAATTGGTCATTAGTGTTTTGGACATAGTCCTTTTTTCAAGTTTACACATCATTTAGCTATGAATAACTCATACTGTTATTCATTCTCTTTATTACTTTTTGTGTTCAATAATTAACTCTTATTGAGTACTGTTTGTATTACATTGTCAAGGAAGGTATTTACTTAATAAGTTTTAGGTCAGTGTCAATTTTACAGCTTAGGGATTCAAATCATGTTGCTTATTTCACTTATACTTTCTTCTTTTATTGGCATTTATTAGTTCATTATAATTCATAATATCTCCATTTTTGTGTTTGACCTGGATATTTTTTTTTCTCTTCACCGATGCTTTCCTCACTCTTAATAATTTTTTTCTTGGTGTTGTTTTCATTGGTTTCCTTCTCACTGTTTGAAAAGTTTCTTCTTGATTTTGTTTTCATGGGTTTCCTTCCCACTGTTAATAGGTTTCTTCGTGATGTTGTTTTCCTTGTCTCCTTCTCACTGTTTGATCTATTGGGTAATTATGTATGTCGTCTCGTCGTTAGTCTTGCTTTATCTTCTTTAGTTGCACATTTACTGGTAATTCTTTCTTCATTTTATTCGCTTGGTTTAGCTTATGATACTTCCTTTATCCATGATTGTATGCTCGACCTTGTAGTTATTCCTAGTTGTTGTGGCTTTCAACTCATTTGTGGCACGTTGGTGTTGGTAGTATTATATGTACCATTACAGTAGTTACGACGGTCTCACCGTTGGTGGGTAGAGGAAGCTCTTGGCTGTTTCAGGCGGTTCCATTTGTTTCACTGACCCCTCCTTAACCTTGTTCTTCAGGAACTGGCAAACCGTCTGTGAAATAATTCATGGCCAAACGACCTAGGTGGAGGACCTTGAATTTTGCTGTCCTTCCTGTTGAATCCGATAGACAACATTGTTATTTCTCTTTTCCAGAATCTTTCCCAATTGATATGAAGTTTAGGTGAGCGACCACGAGGGGGCTTTGTGTTCAAAAACCAAACCTGATCTTCTTCTTGGAAACCCACACTATTGCTGGGCATGTCATACCGAGTTTTCATTTTATCGCAGGCTATCTTCAGCCGTCCTCTTATCAAGCGATTCATTTCTTAGAGTTGGGTTTCTAATCGCAAGGAATAGTTACGTGGCTCTTGGGATTCAGTCTCAGGTGATCCATACATCAAGTCTAAAGGAAGACGGATCTTCCGCTCAACCATTAGTTTTGCTGCAATCACTCTCATTGTGGCATGTACAGATAACCTATACACCTTTAGCTTGTCTATGTCTTATTAGTTATTGTCAACAAACTCTTGCGTAACTTTATCTTCACCAACATTTCCCCCGGCGCTTCCTTTTACTCAGGAACAAGCAAGAGTAATTTCTCGACATGGTTTTCCATTCCCTTCTTTTGTCGTGTTGCACATTCGTACTTCTTCTGTTCGTTCTTCTTCCATTTCCGCTTGCAATAGGAAAGGTTCCTCTTGATCTCACCTGTTGACTTCTTTTTCGACCCATGCCACTTGCTAGATTGAATGGTTGTCGGACCCTGTCATTTTAGCCATACTAAGCTTTATCTCCACTTGGCCAACCAATTCTTAATTCCCTAACTGATAGCCAATCCGTAGGAATTCATAATTTCCGTGCCAAGAATCACTTCATCGACAATGTCTGCAACGATCATTTAGTGGCTACACTCGAGAAAACACAGCCGTCCACGTACGTCTACCCTTCCTAACATTTTTATGAGGTTTTAGTCACAGTCTGTATTGCACAAGAGCTAATTACTGGTTGGCGGTTGCTGGCTAGGTCAGGGCGTACAATGGACACTTTTGCGCCCGTGTCATCTGTAAAATTACCTTAAGCAAATCCATTAATGATCAAGTTTCCACTGGTCTTATGTAGCGTGGAAACCGTGTGCTGTTCTGGAGCTTCAACTGGTGCGATCACTCTCTTATCTCGGTATGTTATTCTTCCAACAGTTTTCCTGTAGACGACCTCGTTTCTCACAGTTTGTAACACTTTGGTCCTTTGTTTTTTTCCTATCGTTCAAATCCTTGTGACATTCGTGAATTTTTGAATTTTTTGTCCAGCAACATTGTTTTCCTGCGTTCATCTTAACGGCAATGTGATAATGGAATCTTGTGACTATAGTGTGATGATAGAAACGGAATAATATAGCGGGACGCTAACCGGGCAGTTGCAAACTCGAGGACGTGAACAAGAACTTCAGAGCTATTTCGGTGGTATGCCATTTGTAGTACTTGCTGATGTTCACAATCTCGGATGCCATCAATAAATGTCTGCACCGCAAATCTTATTTGAAAATCTTCTGGTGCTGCAGGATAGGCCAGTCTAATTAGTCTGCTGGTAATTCTTGATGACTCTCCTGGAACTTTGCCACCTTGCTCCCAACTGAGTGCAGTACACATTTTGCAAATGTTTATCACCATACCGTAATTATAAAGCTTGTCTAGAGACACTCAGGTAGCACTTTCTGTAGTAGCTGTCCGGCAGGGCTTTTAAATCAACAACCATGAATCTCCCTTGTCTGTCTCCGATCAATTATTTGCGCTAGCAGCGGCTTCCAATTGCCGAAGATACATCGCCTAGTAAGTGCTTCCATAAAATGTTGGGGCCTCCACATCAACCCTAGCTGCAGGCGACGTGACTTTCTCTGTTGTCTTAAATTCTTAAATGTTCTCTTTTTCTTTCTTTACGGATGGCTGTAGTATTATTAACAGCTCTATTTTGCTCTTAATCTGTTCTTCCTTATTTACAATTCAGTCTTTTATTTTTTGGACACAGCTTTTTTCCACATTTGAGACAGATTTTTCCATTTCGGCTATTTTCTTTAACATGAAATCTTACATGATTTGGTTTTTAAGCTCACCTCGTAATAAACCCAACTCTGCAGCAATTTGTTCTTGCATTCGCTTTTGCTCCTGTATTAACGCTTTAATGTCCTACGTTTCACGCTTCTGTTCCTCTCCCTCTTGCTTAAATTTTTCGTCTTGTTGTTCCTCTTAATCAACCAGTAGTGGTTTCTGGCGTTTTTGTGTTTCCAGCAGAAGAGTTTGTTTCTGTCTTTCCTCAACTTTCTCATCTTGTCATTTTTCAGCTTCTGCCGCCTCTTGTCTGCATCTTTTCTCTGCTTCTTCTGCCTCTTGTCGTGGTCGTTCCTCTGTCTGCAACAGCTGCGCCTGAAAATTTTTCATCATCTGATTAGCATCCATTGTTTACAAATTACCCAGTCTTGTAGAGGTGACCATTGTTTCCACTGTTAACGCTTCTGTCGCAATTCTGACACAGCTGTCGCGACGGTCTCACCGATCGTCGTATGGTACAGTGGAAAATAAAATACAGACCCCAAATAAAGTCGCTAATTACCAGCTTTAATTAATCACAAATAAAAGTTTGTAATCAATAAATTATTCAACAACATTATAATCGTACAATAATTCCAGCTAAATTTGTCCACACACAATAATAAAGTCAACTAATAGTCCTGCACAATAATCACTTTTCACTAACAACCACTTGAACACTCTGAGTAATCGCTCGACGTAAACTGAAAAGTAAGCGGCCGCTGTCGTTTAAATAGATAGCACAAGAGTTCCAGAATAATCCGTAATACGGGTCAGCAGATACTCAAAAACACTAGAGCGTAATTGATTGCGGCCTTGAAGAAACACGCACCTGCTGGTCTTGAAGGAGGGACGGGTAGAAGGACCTCTCGGTTGTTCCAGGCGGTTCCATTAGTTTCAGTATTGTCAATATAGATAACGGAAAGAGTTCCCTTAGTAATGACTAATATTTAGTTAAGTTTAAATTATATTGAGTAATAATGCATGTCGAGTTTTTAAACGCCAGTACACACCAAGTGAGTTTGTGTGTGTGTTTGCTTGAGCATTTATAAGAAAAGTAAGGAAAATGTACATAGTTCAGAAGCACTTTTCTATAAAACGTATAGAACATTAGCTTATTTGTTAGTTTTTTTTTGCTAACAGAACAAAGCCGTTGGAAAAAATTGGTTTGTGGCCACTGCTACGAAAGGGTGAGGTAAGTAAACTAAGACAAATCACAACATACAGTAAACATATATTTCGAAATTTCAAGCACTTGCTGTGTAGTGGTAAATATGCTGTACATGACATTCCAATCAATTTCCTTCCTGAAAGGGATTTACACATTTCGCAGTTATTGCTAATAGAATGTACTGTACTATACACAGATAGATAGACAGACAGACATATACACACATACCATTTTTACGTATCAAAATATACTCTGTTCCGTTGTTATCTTTTAGTACCTATAACCAAATTATTCCTCATACATTTTTTAACAAAAATAGCATATTTTTAAGAATATTTTTATTCTGTGGACGAATGTAAAAGATGGAATTAGCTAAGTCTACGAAAAATTTATTTCATTAAACATGCAAAATTGTGAAAGATCAGAATAAGGGTAAACAAATATTACAAGTATGCATACTGTCTGCCCGCTGTTGTGACTTTGGGTGTTCTACTTTCCATCGTATAAAACAGAGTACCAAGATTATTTGGCAAGAAGATTAAACGGAGAACTTCCGACCAAGACATTTACCCTGCCGTAATTTAGCAACTTTAATTTAAATTTTGAGTGTGTGACGTTCTTACGTAAAGACCAACATACTTTATTAACATCTATTCATATTTCCGTGTAATATAATATTTTGCGAATGTGCCTATTCTCCTTTCTTTTATTTAACCAGAAGCAAACACTCACGATTTTTACAAATTAAACTGCATTATTTTCATAAGAATAATCTGTATTCTTTTCACGTTCGTCAAACAACATTTTTTTAAAGGCTCTTCCAACTCCCTTTGTAAACTGGGGGCAATGGGGGCATTGCAAATTACCAGTACCAATCTATTATAAGAGTATACTGGTAAATTTGCCCACTTATGGGAACTTTTAATAATTGGCCGTTTTATTTTATTGACAAGCTGTTTGAAAGAAAGTAATACTCGGGATAATTAAAAACAACCAGCTGGAAGTCTATGTTTTTGTCACCCCACGTTTGCAGAAAAGTAATTTGTAGCAATCTAAATATTTTTAGAAAATGCTGTTCTAGAAATATGTTTGGTATTAACAAATTTTAATTTAATGTAGTTTCGGTTGAACTAAGTAGCATAATGACGAACGTTGAGTTTTTAAAGAATAACAGTTTATAGTTTGTGAAAGAGTGTGAGAGTTTGCTTGTGGTTAAATACCAGAAAGGAAAATAGCCACATTCGCTAAATATTATTCTACAGAACTTTAGATATTAATTTGTTTGTGTGGTAACAGAACAAAGTTATCGGAGAAAATGTCTTTGTGGTCGCTGTTATCAAAGTTTGAGGGAATCAATTTAACACAAATTGGAACATATGGTACACACGAATTTCGAAAATTCAAACACTTTCTAGAAGCAGTGGTAACAAACTTCACTCTGTGCGTGACATTTTAATCAACTTTTCTACTCAAAAAGTTTCAACATATACTCTTTACGTAATATATCCTATATATACATATTGTATGTTATTTTAATTTGTGAAAATATTCTCTGCTCCGTTGGTACCCTCTGATACTATGAATTTAAATGTGCAGGTGTTTGTCATACATATTAATTATACATACATAGAATTCCATGATTTACCGAATGCTCAGGATCCCACTAAATGACAAACACATAAGCCGAAAAAGAAATATTATCCAACAAATAGCAGTTAAAAATGGATACAAAATAAAAACTATCAATAAATTATAAAATGAAAAAAACAAACTCATTACGGTAATCATTTTCCAAATAACACTACATCTAAAAATTCGCCTATTAATAATATAAAATATATTTAATATTTATAATGACTTTATCTCAATATGTTCTTTACTTATATAGAACATTTTTTCGATATATATTTGAAATAATAATCCATAACCACCTAAAAAGTGGTTCAGGTTTTAAGGTGGTTCTGTATTGTTATTTAAAATATTATATTTCAAAAATATGTTCCAAAGAAGTAAAAATCATCTTGAGGTAAAGTCATTATAAATATTAAATATATTATATACATCAAGAAATAGACTGTAGCAAAAAGTGTTTGAATTAATAATATAAAATATACAACCTTTACTTATTATGGAAATACTGTATAACTCAGAAATTAATAACATATTTAATGAAACAAATTTAGTTCTTATAATACAGGTAATATAATTTTTAATCATATAAACCTAAAACAAAATCAAATATTCACAACAAAAATAATGGAATATACAAAATAGAATGTCCAGATTGAAATAATATTTTACGTAGGCCAGACAAAGAAAAAACTACTCGATAGATTCCTTCAACACCGCAATTCATTTTTAACACCAAATCTTTATAAATCTAATTTAGCCACAAACATTGTATAATTAATAATTTATACAACCACCGATTTCTAAACATTGAAAATATAAAATTAATTAAAAACATAAAAAAAGGTCAAAAAATTAATATTTGGGAAAATCTTACTAACAATAATTTAATAGTTAAAAACAAACCCAATAAAAACAAGAGAAGATGTTCTATTTAAAATTATAAATTTATTAATATAAATAAAAATTAGTATCTAATATAAACATTAAATGTTTCCAATTAAATCGACAAAACAGCTGCTTAAGTAAATAAACATTAAAACAATCCTTAAATAATCGACTTAAATGAATTACCAATTCTTTTGTATTAAAGTCGATGAAAATTTGATTATTCATTAGTTTCTATATTATCATAGAATTATTTCGATCGTTATTGATTTACTTACAAACCTCTGATGATACCGATATTTTTCAGTGAAACGTGCGTAAGGTGTTGAAACGATAAAACGCAATACACTACTTGCAGAAGAAACTATATTGAAGAATATCACAGTATAATTGCTGCGAGAAACGTCGAGTTAGAGTTACGTATGTAGAAAATTATATATGGGTGTGTGTGTGTGTGTGTGCGTGTGCGTGTGCGTGTGTTTGTGTGTGTTTACGTAATAATATTGTTATTTTGTGGAATGTCATAATAGCAAGTATGCTAATTTTACAATAAACCTTTTAATTAGAAACATGCAAAAATGGTAACACATAATAGATAAAAGTACTCATATTGTGTTGTCACTTCTTGAGACTTTAGGTCCTCTTGAGACGTATGGTGTTCTAGTATCTTTCTTGTATACAGAATACGTCAGTAGCCAATTTAATAATTACGGTAATTAAATGACGAGAAGCTTACTTACAGCACAGCTAATGATAATTTTTACACTGAAGATTTGATTTCGTTAAATGAGGTTACAAAGTATCGTTTTGCTTAAAGTAATGTTGAAGACGCTAACATTTTGTTAAAGCAAACAAATAATTCTATTATCTGTAGGCCTATACCCGATTTCTCGTAGATGAACGGAGACATACATTTTTTCCTACAGTTATTTCAAAACAAAAAACAATACTTACGATTTTTAGTATAACACAGTAGAAAAAAAATACAGGAAGATATCGTCATGAAAATGACAGTAGACAGAATAATATCATACAATATTATTATACAATACCCAGTAACGTAAATACACAGAATTGTAGGAGGAACATAGCATTATTATCTGGCCAACTTTTAACTAATCATGGTGGATATAAAACTTACATTAACATTTTTGTAAAGGCGAATGATGCAGTCTACTGCAGGCGGAAGGATACTTACGTGCACAGAGAGTTAAAGAATACTGAGGAAAAAATCACGGAGTGCCATTAGTCAAGCTCAGATACGAAATAGTTCTTGATTTAATGGCGTGAATGGTGGAGACGATGATATTAATTATTATGTTGGAGACGATAAAAATAATTAGCTGTTAATACATGTTTAATACTTTTCTGAGAATCACAAAGGCGGGAGCAATACAAAATAAGGAATAATCTAGCACAGGAGTAATACATGAGAAAAAGAGAAACCGATATAGCCATATTAGATTTTTGTATAATTAGAATAATGTTTACGTGGAAATAAGTTCATATCTTTGTCATGGTTAACGTGCGGAAGACAATAGATTTGTAAATTAGCGAAAGTAATTGTTTTCACTTATGCTAGTTTTGTACCACGCATTTTTAATATATTTTTACAGTATATTTTTATATGAGTGTATTACAGATTTATAACTCTTTGCAAGTTAAATGGTTTTTTTATGAAAATTATAATTCATTTGTAATTATTAGTTAGACAGACACTTTATGAAATCGTAATTTTAATGTAGAAAAACAATGGTTATAAAAAATATATAATGCGCACAAATAATAACATTTATAGAAAATTTAAATAAAAGATATAGGCGCCTGCATAATGATAATAGCGATTAAATTCGTATTACAATTCCATATAATATGTCAGTTTTGTGAGTCCACTTAGGCTTCAATGTAGATTACTTTGTACAGTTGTTTAAATTTCAAAATCTAGTGCATTTTATATACGACACCATTTTGTTCTGCAATGAAGATAATAATTAGATTTGGAGAAACGTGCGCTATATCTGTCTAAACGCTCAAACGAATTTATCAGAAATTGGAATTTATTTTACTCACAAGGTAATTTACGTACCTTTTTCACAATTCGTAATTATTTCGATGACTTCATTCCATACTTAGTGTTATCACATTTCTATTGTCTGCAAATGGCTTCAAAATATAATTTTATAATTTTTACACCTGTCATTGCTTTTTGTAACTTACAGTTCATAATAGTGTCAGTTTTCCTATTCACCGTGTTGTTGAGATCTTGTCTATTCATTTGTGCTCCTTTATGTGTACCTGATGATCAGCAGAAATCATAAAATTGGCGTCTTTTTATTGGTATTAATTCCTTTACATTTGTTTTCTACCAGATCTCAACTTTTTTTAAGGAAAATTTTGAAAAAGTTATGATATGTGAAGAATCTTGTAGATGATTATAAGGCTGTTGTTTAGACATTGTTGTTTGTTGCTTGGAGCTTCCCAGGTGCATCAATCTCTATTTAAACATACGATGTATTTTCATGGTACAACTCCTCTCGTCAGTAATTCAGGTATGTATATATCTCTTAGGCCATCATCGTTATTGTCTTCTTCTTCTTCTTCTACAAGTTTTAAAATAAAATTTTTTTTCCGTTCTCAAGCAGGTAGACTAGAGCTGATCACTTCAACGCTCTTCGGCGTCCTAGGTTTATAGATTAATATTGATTTCACCATAAAGCAGTCATACATTCGGTTAAGATATTTCAACATTCGTGATTACTTGGTGAACTGCTACTTGTCCTGTTCCGGACTAGGCCTTTCAGTGTTTCCAACATTTTCAAGTCCTAAACCACGACTTTAACAGGTATCGTAATTTTTTTACAGATCGTGGTTGAGGACTTGAAAATAGTGGAAAAACTGAAAAGCCTTGTCCGGAATATGACAAGAAGCAGATTAACACGACAAAGTTGGAATCACAGAGACTACTAATTTAACTAACAAGATGAATATTTCAACCGTTTTAGCCGATACTAGAAAATCGTGTAGATTTTAGTCATATCGTACCATTAACTTCCTACCGTGTAGGTTCTATCTGCTCTTCTCATACAATTTTGGAGAGTATACCCTGCTACGACTGAGAAATCTCAGTTCTGTTACTTAAATACAGCTGGCATTGGATTTTGATGAAGTCCAATTCGTAGACCAAAAAAGAAGTATAAAGAGGGCCACCAGCTTGTGGAACGTTCTGCTACATACTCACTCTTAAAATACGTACCTTGATTTTGTTTAGTAAATACTTAAATTACAGATTTGATTACTCTTGAATCCTAAAGTGTCTGAATTCTCAGATTGCTGAATTATCACTACACGTCTTCAAATAGAGGTTAATGGCTTCAAGTCCGTCACATGAAAACTTGTTTAATTTTTTTCTAATCTTCTTTGACGCAGGTCTCAAACCGGCGAGGTGCAATTACAACAAGTTAACTTATGAATCTTTACAAAAATGTGAACAGACAATGACAAATCTGGCCTAAAACTACAGTAAACAAAACAACAGGGTCGTTGTAGTTTATGCTGTTTGTCAAACTGGGTTTGTATCTAAAGCTCTCTTAGTGTTAATATGGAATTTCAAAAAAGGCGGTATCACAATGACATGAACTACGAAAGTTACAAAAAGTGGATGATAAAAATGCTTATTCCGAACTTAAAGAAGAACAGTTTAATAGTGACTGATAATGCCTTCTACTATAATGTACAAATAAACCTACCTCCAACATCATTATGAAAAAAAGCAGACGTGATTAACTTGTTAGTAAACCATTGCATTCCTTGTAGTCTATCTATGGTTGGAATCTAAAGCTGTATGCACTAATTAAACAAAATAAACCAATTACAAAACTTTTAAAAATTAGCTCTTTTAGCAAACCATGGGCATTCCGTTTTAAAACTTCCAGTCTATCAACCGGATTTTAATGCTATAAAACTGATTTAGGCAACCGTGAAGATAAGTGTGAAAAGATTAAATGTACATTATTCTGTTGCCTGTGTTATAAATTTACCAAAAAAGGAATTTGTTTTTATTTCTTCCGCTGACTGGACATCAAGATGTGACCATGTCATGAAAACTGAAAATGACTACGTAAGATAGGACCAAATAATGGATGTAACGGATCGTTTCAACATTAATTCAGGGCGGTATTAATATAGTTAGTGAAGACGATTGAGTGATAGTGATAGTAACAATGATAACAGTAACGGAAATATTAGTGGGGTTGAAGAACTGACCTAAATGATTGTAAATGCATGTAAATAAAGAGCTCTATATTCCTTAAATAGTTTTAGTCTAATCTCAGTATTTATATTTTCTCTCTGTTGTTTATGGTAGCTAAAAACAGTTTGAATTTTAAACATACACGCTCGCGCGTACGTTCAAATGCATACAAAAGAAAATACTTTTACTTGAGAGCCTGTTCATTGGTGTTCCTCCTTATTCAAACAAATGTTGACTATATATTACTGCATTTTTCGTAAATCATATCGTGTACACAAAATATTACAAACTCCAATGTATACGTTTGTTGATGACTAGGCTCGACTTAGGAGAAACATTGCGATAGATAAAACATGCCAGTCACTGGTCACAAAATAATCCAACTACTAAACATTTTATAACTCAATAAAATCTTTATTTTCCTATTATTTTGTTTCTACCATTTTTTTTTTGTATTACAAAACTGCCATATGTTGTGTTTTGTCGTGTCCTAATCGAAATAAAATTTTACGTACAACTAAATGTTTAGAACTTAGTAACTTATTACAAACGAGTGCTGATTAAATACAGAATATACTACAAAATTTAAAAAAAAGCTTTAAGAACAATTAAACAAACAACAAAAGTATTTACAATTATAAAATAAATTTGTTAGTACAAATTTAGGTAAGTTAGTAAAAAGTAAGTTGTATACGAAAAAGGAGGGTTTTTTGCAAGGTAACAAGTTTTTAGCTGACTGCACTGACAGAAATAAATTTTGATTTGGTGATTTAATACATTTATTGGATATTTGTTTTTTATATAAAATATACATTTATATGTAAAAATTATAATTTTCAAAATATAGGTAAATTTGTAATAATTGATTGTAATTAA
The DNA here is from genome assembly GCA_034769895.1 of Magicicada septendecula. Taxonomy (NCBI): domain Eukaryota; kingdom Metazoa; phylum Arthropoda; class Insecta; order Hemiptera; family Cicadidae; genus Magicicada; species Magicicada septendecula. The sequence continues at coordinate 326,893,967 of CM068372.1, forward strand.
TTGGAACAGAGTCTTTACTTGTTTAACATAGTTTATATACAACCCCTCCCCTGCAATTTCACTTTCCTGAATTTGCCGGGTTGAGTTGGATCGGTCCGGACTGCTCTTGCTTCCACACCAGCCGTGGTCCTCTAAAGTTGGGATGTCGTTCTCAGAGTTTCCTCCTCGTGGGGATGTGTCCGTCCAAGTCGCTCCTGATTCAGCCTGATAGTGATAGTCGTTGATAGCCATCGGCCGTTTAAAATCTCGAACGCCGTGCCCGACTCCGTGGCCTAATTCAGTCCCCCCCTCGACGGTACACTACAACTCCAAGAAACTCCTTATTAGATACTGACGTATTGGAGACTGTAAAAATCTAATTAACTCACGGCTCACCCGAGCGTTTATAGATCTACGCACATGACGTCATTTTTTCATGATAAAACTACTAGAAAATCGACCACGTGTTTATGGACATGAACGACCATATGTCTAGAGCAATTGTCTATATTTAGGCCTAATATTATTTGCGATGTAAAGAAAAACAGGTAATTTTTCTCCTTTTTTATTAGTCAAAATTATTAATCAAGCTAAAGGAACTATTAATTAAAAATGTTACAGATTACACTCAATTTTAATTTAAACTTTCCATAATTATTTACCATATAACTTACCTCTTCACCACATACACATTTTACTTTCCTTTTCGTGTACTAAATATTAGAAATAAATTCTGTGATTATAATTGCATGTGTAACCAACCCTCAGTGAATAATTTTTATAAATTTTATTTAAGAGTTTTTGAACGTCTCCTGCACTTTATTGTTAATATTTGTTAAACGAATTATTGTTATTCAATGTTTGTCAAAATAATGTTTAGAAATTTCTTGAACAAACACACACACTCTGTGTCTCCTTCTATCTCATTAACCGTTCAGTTTATAAAAACAGTGTGTGTGTGTGTGTGTGTGTGTGTGTGCTGGGCACGCCCGTGCGTGCGTGAGTAGGCTATCACAAGTTTTTGTAACGCATCTGTAATGTCATATTACAGTTGTTTACATTAATATGACAGGTTGTACTTATATAAGTATAATAAGTAAGTAGATCTATAATTTAAATATAGGTATATACTATTTTCACCAATGCACGTTCCATGTAACAAAACTAACAGTACTATTCAAAATCCTAATTTATATAAACTTTATAATACCGTATAATAAATTACACATGCATCTCTACCGTTGCGGAGATAGTGGAAAGTCAGTCTTTTGTATAATCACGTTATAATCATGTAACAGGGTTTACAACGCAATTAACTAGTGAAGAGCCACGCCTTCCCATTTTCGTCATTAAAACTAAATTCGATACGAAATGTGTTTGCTTAGTAAACACTGGAGTCAACATCTGCACACTTCTAACGGAACTGCTGTTGTTTGTGATGGTGACGTCAAACTTGGTAAATACAATTTATTTACTAAGGACATAAATTTATTAGTTTAGTTTGAAAGTGCCATAATAAAGTAATAAGTTCTGTCTACTTTACTTTCGAATCTTCCTGGAATTAAATATCTCTAACTATAAATATTATTGCTTACTATCGTCATTCAGAACGAGTATGGTATCACTGATAAGGTTAGTATTTTATAAGGTTTTATAACAGTTGGTGAAATACAAGACTGTCGACACTTTTCTTTTTATAAACTGTGCTTGACATAGTGTAGTGTCCAAAGAAAAACTGAAAAGTAATAAAACTACAATAATTATGTACAAATTTTGTTAAAATTTGTTTGATAAAAATTATAAATACAATTACAGTAAAAGAGATGAAAAAGCCAAACTCACTTAAATGTATAAATATTAACTAAAATTTTCAGCTGTTTGGCACTGGACGTAGGACACTGTACAACTTATTAATTTAAGTATTGAAACAGTAGGTTTGCAGAACTTTTCAGTGCATTTACTTACTTACTGGGCAAAACATTATTGGCTACATTATTTTATACCTTGTCAGTGAACATACTACTTCTGAAATAAGTTGCATATTGTAACATAACAAAATTATCACACTAAACATTTGAATTAATGTTACATGAATAAAAGAGAAAGTTCCATAGTGAGTGAGAAGAATAAATTGTTTAAGGATTACACTAGAAACTGTATAATTAAGTCTATAAAATGTTAATAAAAATGGAAGATAATAAAGAAAACCATTAATTAAAATAACCTACTATGAAAAAACCAGTTAAACCAGCAGTATACCCAGTAGATTGGGGAAGCAGTACAAAAAGGGAAGGACCATAAAAAAGGAAATAATCTGTCATGAAACCATTTTAATAAGGAAACTACTAATGTGATATTTGAAGAAGGGACGAAACATATCAAGATTCCAACAAAGAGACCAGAAACAGGAAGAGATATGCCAAAACAAAATGTTAATCATATAATAAATACCATGAGACAAAATTGAAACCGATATAGGTAAACCCCAAACAAGTTACAAGATACAATACTATAAAAACAAATTGTATATTAGTTGTAAGTGTAACATGTCAAAAAATATGTCAAAAGAGACTACCATAGAGTAGAACTCACTAAAAAGACTACCAGAGTGTAGAATACAATAAAGTGAAGTGAGATAACAAAATTAAGGAACTACAGAGTGTACAGTGAGAAACATAGTTAAAAAATCTATGAAAAAATCTTCAATGAGGTTTAAGTATTATAAAAAGACTACCATGAGTGTAGAATAATAATAATAAAACAATTGAAATGAAAGACGGTCTAAGGACTGACAACATTACTAGTAATAAGAGTTTTAAATTAGATATAAGAAGGACTATTACATATAAAATGTTTTCTTTAATTATAACTAAATAAATGGTGAGGACAAAAATACCAAAGGACAGTTCATAACTGAAGGTATGCCTAATATTAAGATGTTTATTATTTATTATTAATTAAATAATATTTTAGATGTAAGGTGTAAATAGATACACGAGGTTTTTTATCACAGTTAAAGTGTTTTCATAAGAATAATACATACACAAGACAGTTAGTGACTGACAGTGTTACTAGTAATAGGAGTTTTTTATGTTTTGTAATTAAATTATGTCTAGGATAAGCTATGTTGTTATCATTTGATGATACAGGAAAAAATAATAGGAATAAGATGTTTTTGTTAAAATTAGGTGATATATGGAAAATAGTTGATAATAAGATGTTTTTGTTAAAATTAGGCATAAGATGTTCATGTTATGGTTCAATGATGTTATTAGTATAAAGAAAGTTTAGTAGATACAAGATATTCTATTGTAATTAAAATCATGTCATTTAATTTTCCATTGTGTAAGTCAGAGAGGCAAGTAGGGCATAAAAATGTAATAGTTTTATTCAAATCAGTAAACCATGTATAATGTACAAACAGACCCACCAAGACACTATGTTTGTAAACACAGAATGGCCTATAAACCAAAAAAACTATCTATCAAAGAATTAATCTATGTAATAGGAATAGAATTCAATACATACAATACAGAAATTGAAAATATAATTAATACAGATACAGTTAATAGCAAATAGAATGACAAAAGAAAGAAAACTAACTTCTTTTGGAAACAGTCAAAAATAGGCTTATGATAGTAATCAAATCAGACTAAACAGCAAATTAATCAATATTGAAATGTTTTAATAACCAAATTATTAACAACAAAGTAATTACGGAGTTATTAGGTGTATTCTATGGAAATATTATACCGAAAAAACAAATAAAAACCTTTAAAACACTGAATTTGTACAAAATATGAGACATACAATAATTATCTAAAATTGTAATTTTTGGGCTTAAATGAGTTTGAAACAAACCCAGCTATATATCAAAAGATGTAAAATTAAATAATCAATATTACTGAATAGTTAGATTCATGTAAAATTAAGAAATATTGGAAATACAGTAAAAAATAAGAAAACTTGTTATGTATAGTTAGATAGTGAAACAAGTCTTAGACAGATATTTTATAATTAAACAATATGAAGAGGAAAAAGACATACCACAAATTGCCCTAAAACGACGACGTTGCGTCGTTTAGTCTATTGTTAATCGCAAAGCTGAACAGTTGAAAAATGTATTAGTGGAGTTTTGAAAACCAAATAATTTATATTAAAACCAAGTGTGGTTATGTGGCGTGTAACGGAGATGAACTAACAAGTGAAATAATCTTATTTATCTATGTCTAACACTTCACAAGTTTCCAAAAACACAGAATAACACCATAAAACGCAACACCAAAAATCGACAGCCATTTTGAAACAATTTTTGGGAACGAATTCACAAAGAACCAACACACATATTTGAACATCACACTACACAAGAGATCCATCCAGAATTCGACATCGCAGACGACGAGGGGACATTCAACACTATATTTTGGAACAACACCACTTCGCAGGAAAAGGGAACATCGTTTTATTTCTGTGGGAGAAGATCTTCAATTCCAACGGCGTCATAGCAAATAAAATCGAGCAGACGGCGGCCATTGCTGAATTTCTATAAAGACGACGGACCAGTGCTGCCTGGAGCAGAGTGACGTCATTTCTTCGACTTGGTTCGAATTTTAAATAATTTCTTTCTAATTGACAATTGTAATAATAATTCTGTTCTATTTCAGATGTTAACATTTAGTTTAAGAATACCTGTTAAATGTATCTTGTTCCTTGCCCTCTGACCATTTCGACTCGTTAAAAGAACCATAAATTTAAACTTGTAAAAAATATATTTGTTAATCTTTCTCACTGCCGACTGTGGCGAATATTAGCCAGTGCCTGGGACATGCGCAGTTTGACTGGCGCACAATTTTGAATGAATAAACGCAAATCAGTATTCAGTTACCAGCATTGTTTTTATTTCTACTATTAATGTTATTATTATTTTTTATTAAGCAAAAACATAATTCACATTGAGAGAATAGATATAGGAGGAAATTACAAACTCAAATAATTAATTAATTATCAATTAATTAAATTAAATTATTCAGTCAAATTCGATACAAGCACAAGAAAAAATATTTGCAAAATTTTTAAAGTTTGATATATTTGTTATTTATCAATCCAACACACTTAGTTATAACATATTCCTATCATCAATATCTTTATATCTTGTTTATTATTACACTTGAATTTATATTACCATTTGACTAGCCTAACCAGTGGGACTTTAAGGAGTCAGACTGATCCAGTGATAAACAAAATATTAATACGTATCAACACATATCAACATATTTCAATTATAATTATATTTTTATTTTTTATTTGTAATATTTGTATTTATATTACAAATTGGCGTTTCCAACGTGGAGATTAGTAAAACGCATATCAATTTTATTTTTATTTTTATTTGTAATATTTCTAATTATATTACAAATTGGCGTCCAACTTAAGGGGCTTTAAATAGGAGATAATAGTGTTATAAAATAAGGACGATTGTCCAATTTCCTATTTTTAGCTTGGCAACGGTCAACAGGTCGGAAGAGGGAGCGAGATGCACAGGAGAGCTACATCAAGAAAAAGGGCTATGGAGGCCGAACAGGAGATAGACATGGAGGATAAAGAAGCGACACCAGTGGAAGATGTGGAGTTAATGTTACCGCCAGCAGAACCAAATAAGCCTGCACCACAGAAGGAACAGCCGGAAAAATCCACCGCAAAGGAAGATACAAAATTTGATCAAATGATGGAGATGTTACTTAGAGAATTTAAAACAACGAAGGAGGAATTAAGAGAAAACAGTAAGAAGATAGAGGAGAAGATGGAAGAAAATAGTAAGAAGCTGGAAAACGATAACCAACAATTAAAAGAAGATTTGGGTAATAAAATCGGAGATACCAACAAGAAAATCGAGGAAAACAGTAAGAAGATGGAGGAGAATAGTAGGAAGATGGAGGAGGAAATGAAGAATGATAACCAACGATTGAAGGAAGAGTTGGGCAATAAAATTGGAGATACTAGCAAGAAGATAGAAGAGAAGATGGAAGAAAATATTCAGAAAATTGAGGAGAAAATGGAGGAAATAAAGACTGACAATAAACAGTCGAAAGAGGAATTGACCCAGATAAGCCAAAAACTGGAAGAAACCAACAAGAGGATGGAAGAAACAAATCAGAAAATGGAAAGCAATAGTCAGCAATTGAGAGAAGAATTGAAGGAGACGAACCAGGAGAACATGAACCGGTTAGACGGAAAAATGGAAATATTGAAGGATGAATTGAGCCAGAAGATAGCTGAAAACAATGAGACAATCAGCAAGAAAGTAGAAGAGGAAATAACGGTAATCGAACAAAGGGTTGCCAGAGCTGACGAAAAATGGAGTCAAACCGAACAAGAAGTGCGGAGTATCAGAACAGAAATAAATACGAAGGTTAACACCATTGAAGAAACGACTAGGAAGACGTTGGAGGAAAAACTAAAGGAAACACGGGAAGACTGGGAGCGAGTGCAGGACCGATTCACAGAAAAATGTGACGGCATAGAAGCTGCTGTGACCAGTATCAACAGTCAGGTACGACAGAACCAGACCGATATAGACCTATTCCATAGTCGACCGACAACCATTACCAGTTGTCCCAACAGTGAAAATCGTGAAGGGATTAACTTCAGGTTTTATAAAAATAAACCCATGGAATTCCTAGCAAGAATCGAGGAATACTTTGCCAAACACAGAGGTAATCGCTGGAGGGAGAATAAAGAGGTGCTGGACGAATCGTTCAAAGAAATAGCAGACAATTGGTGGATGGCAATAAGAGACGAGGTGACCGACTATCAACAATTCAGAAGGCTATTCAAAGCCAAATATTGGTCGGAATCAACGCAAAATATCGCCAGAGACGGGATATGTCATGGGAAGTACAACCCGTATGGAAACCAAACTTTAACGGCGTACTTTTTGGGAAAGGTGTGCGTGGCCAAACATCTAGAGCCCCGAATACCAGAAGAATGCCTGGTCAGCAAACTCTCATACCACTACGAGGAGGATATTATCAGAGCCAGACGAAACAGTCAAATAAAAACGGTGCAAGCCATGACCGAGCTTTTAGAGATGTACGAGCACGAAGACTATTACCGTCAAAGTCGCAGGAGGTATGAAAAGCCAGAACCAAGGAATAACAACAATAATTTAAATAATAATAATAATCGGCAGAATGTGGGTAATAATAATAATTATAACTCCGCCAATCGGAATAATGCCGAGTACAATTATAACCCTAGAAATAACAATAATTTGCCGAGGCTTAACCATAATAATAATAATAGTAATATTCCTCGTATGAATAATAATAATAACAACAACCACAACAATAATAATAATAATAGCCGTCCCCAAAATAACAACGGTTATTATAATCATAATCGTAACTATGTTCCAAATGGTCAGAGGAACCCCAACCTTTCTAATAATAATAATTATCATGGTAATTATAACCGAAATTACCCAAGTGGAGGTAACCACAATTACAGGACATATCGACCTAATGTTAATTACATCCGAGCAGAAGGGAGTGGACACAGGAGGTACCAGCCACAAAGAAGGAGCCGATACTACGAGTACGAGACTTTCCAAGGGAGCCAGGGAAGTAATAGGTACAGAGAGTACGAGCCCAGACGTAGTTCCAGCTTGTATAATCAGCGCAGACTACCTGTAGCAGAAGCCCAACCAGACGATCGAGCAGAACCAAACGAAACAGCCTCAGGACTTCAAGCTGACGCTTCCAACGGTCTGATCCGTAATGAAGCGGAACATTTAAACGAACGGAGGCAGTAATAAAATCCAATGACCCTTTACTGCTCCAATCTGCTGGGTTTAATCAAGTAGGTATGAATGTGAAGAAAAACAGAAAAAATTTTACCATAATATACAGCAATTATTTAAAGGATATCCGTAAGGACCTATTAGAAGAAAGTGAGCTTAATATTAAAAATAATTATAATGAAATAATATACATAATCGCAGAAATTGAAGGTATTTCTGTTCCTATAATGATAGACACTGGAGCCAATGTCTCCATAATAAATCGAAATGAATTGGACCGGATACAGCAGGAATGCCACAAAAACTTACCGGTACTACCTATTAATAACATTGTACTTGTAGGAGCTACCGGCCGACAGAACAAGACCATAAGAAAGCAGGTATCCCTCAATGTCAAAAGTCAGGGCATTAGTGTGGATATGATATTTCTTGTTGCAGCCGGATTACCTTTCAACATCATGATAGGATGCGACATATTGCGCCGAAACTCAGCAATTATCGACTTGTGCCGAGGAAAGGTATCACTCTTTGCTGAAGGTTCAACCTGGATAGCCAATTTAACTGATAACAAGACTTTAGACTCCAAACGACTTCTCGACCACCAAAATAAGGTGAATTACTTATCCAACCACTCAACAAACAACAAGCCAGTACATCAAGATTCGGAGGAAGACCTATGGAAACAAAAGATCCAAGAGATACGTAACTTCCAGTGCCACAATACTAACGAGCAACTAACGGAAGACCAGCGGAATCAATTGGTAGAAATATATGAGAAATATCGGGCTGTATTTTCTGACGAACCTGGAAAGATCCGGAACTACCAATGTTCCATACGATTCAGAGAACCGGTAGAATTCAACCGAAAGTCATACCCAATAGCACAATCTTTGAAAGAAGCCGTACGATCAGAGATCCAGAATATGATCCGTAGAGATATCATCGAGAGCAGTCAATCGCCATACACTAGCCCAATTGTGGCCATATAAAAGAAAAATGGGAAGGTAAGACTTTGCCTTGACGCTCGGGAGATAAATAAGATGATAATAAACGATCGTACCTCACCTGGCGAAATTGATGAAATTTTGAAGAGGTTCCACGGAACACGATTCATTACCACTTGGGATACGGTATGCGGCTATTGGCAAGTGGAGTTGCACCCAGCAAGCCGGCAATACATGGCATTCATCTTCGAAGGGCGCAATTATCAGTTTAAGAGATTGCCCTTCGGGTTGGTTAATTCAGTAGCTGTTTTTGTCGCCTGTATGGATCATATACTAGGACCAGAAGCGCTCCAATTCACAACTGTCTATGTTGATGATCTCCTAATAACATCAACCAGCTGAAAGGAACACTGTTATCGTGTGGAGTATGTTTTGAAGAAGCTTGCTGAAAATAATGTCACCCTTAAACTGGACAAGTCCAAGCTTATAGCTAAAGAAGTTCAATTCCTGGGTTTCCAGCTAAACAGTCAAGGAATAACACCATCAACAGAAAAGGTAGACGCCATACAACGATTCCCTACACCAAAAAACAGAAGGCAACTACAATCATTTTTGGGCCTATGTAACTATTATAGGAAGTTCCAGAATAATTATTCCGAACTAACAGCCCAGTTTCAGTACCAGTTATCGTCCAAGAATAAATGGCGATGGGGTCAAGAACAAGACGAGACCTTCAAATCAATTAAAGAGAAATTCTTAGATGCAGTAATGCTCAACCATCCAGATTTTAATCGACCCTTCTTTCTAAACTGTGACGCTAGTAATATTAGCTTGGGTTCAACACTGTACCAAGAAGATGAAAGTGGAAACCATCTAGTAGTGAGCTTTGCTAGCAGAACCCTTAACCAGTGTGAGAAGAACTATAATGTGACGGAAAAAGAACTGCTAAGTGTAGTCTTTGCCTGCGGGAAGTTTCGGACGTATATCCTCGGATATCCAGTGACCGTCCGAACAGATCACAAGACAATATCATTTCTAAGAAGATGCAAATTAAGCCATGGTAGATTGACCAGATGGGTACTCGCCCTACAGGAATACGATATACAGTGGGAGTATGTTCCTGGGAGTAAAAATGTAGTAGCCGACGTATTGTCAAGAGTGAATCTGGAAGAACAAACATTCGAAGGCGAAAAGGAGAGCATTTTGAAAATCTATAACATCATTAAGGACAGATCTGATTTAGAGAAGATAGTGCAGGACATCAGCAAACACCAGCAGTCCGATCCGAAGTTAAACTCTATTAAACTTCGTCTCTCCAACCAAGATGACACAATAAACAAATTTTATTGTATACATAATGGGATTTTATTCATCAAGACATCCCTTGACGAAGACGTTTGGAAGATCATGATCCCTACTACAATCGAAAAGGATATCATCCTGGACTATCACCTACGATACGGTCACATGGGAGCCATGAAGGTGATCAAGGCAATCGAAGAGAATTGTCACATAAAAAGTATCAATAGAAAAACTAGAAACTACCTTAAAACCTGTATGATATGTCAATTGGTGAAAACCAACAATGAAAGAAAGGAAGGTATGATGATACCAATTACCTCACAAACCAAACTGGAAAAGGTCTTTCTGGACATATGTGGTCCATTTCCCCGCAGTGGCGGACGCCATCGATACAAGTATAAACTGGCCAAAATTAGATAATTCAGTAGGATATTTCTTCGATATAGGGATAACAGCAGCTACTTTCCACAGTCGCGGATATTCCATAGCTGGTCGACTGTAATTAAAGACTGAGGCAAGAACAGGAGCGACAGTTTCAGCACCACCTGTAATATTAAATGATGGTAACCGCCGTACTCACCTTTACATCTTTTATCGCTTATAGCACATCAGCAGTATAAATATTACGTCTACTAACAACATTTAATTCATAGTAATCAGCTATAAAAAGTTCCATATTGACGGAATTCGGTTTAGTATTTTGATACACTAGGTTAAAGTATTCTTAAAATTTGTTAACAAGAACCCAAGAAGCAGATATCACAGCACCATCAATCTCTACAACAGGTATGTGCTTCGAGTGTTTCCTGTACCTTATAGGCATAATGTGTTAACAGTAGTTGCTAACCTTGGACCAAAAGTCATCCTCAACTTTCTGGGCTTCGTCCTTCTTACATTGATTGATCTCTTTTGTCACTAAGGTAGAAGAGAAAAATATGACCTTCTTCCCTAGGAGACTTCTTACACCGTCTCTTCTGTGACCACTCTTCTTGTGTATTCACAAGGATATCAGTTTACCGTACTTCTTTGGTATCTTCCATCTTACTTGGATGTTATTTCTCATAACTTCAATGACTGCTGCAGTCAAATGTCTGCTGTAGAGTTATTGTTGTTTGTTTAACTACTGCAGGGGAACGTCTCACTACTAAAACTACTTCAGCTAGGGATAAATATTTTCATAATTTTTTACAGGGTAAACGTAAAAAATGCAGTTGTATTGGTTTCTTATGCAGTTCGGGCTCTTCATTTTAATTTCTAAGGGTGGATGCAACCTGCTTATTTTGACCAATCCTTTACAGTCTGCTGTATCCCTTTGCTGGCCATAGTTTGACAATACCAAATCGAACACATTAGTTACCATTCTGCTATCATCAACTGATCAAAGTTAAAGTAGTCCAGAAATATTTTGATACAATTAATGCAGGCCCTAGGATAAAAGTGCCAGTTTGGATAAAACTTCCTGACACCTCAGTCGTAGCGTTAAAGTCAGTAACAATCAAAATACCGTATTATTTTTTTTTGTATCAATTCTTTCTCGGGGGACTGCAGATAGGAGTGAAACACATATGGACAGACAAGGTAGGAAAGTGTGAAAGTAGCAACAGAAAATCAGCAGATTTCTGTCTCTAAATATGCATATTTTGACACAAACGCATTCAAAAACTATCTCAAAATTGGATTTTCTGTGGCTAGTGATGTCACTGCGGACAGCAAGAAGAGCGCCACCTCCATATTCCCTGTCAGCTCTACATAGAGCGAATTCCTTGATGTAAGCACTTGGATTACCTTAAGACAGCGAGATCTCAGGAAAGGAGGAGATGGCACTATACCTGGTATTAAACAGCAATTAATAAATGTCTTCAGACTTGGTCCTAAGTCCCTTAACGTTTTCATAGAACAAGGTACATTCTTTGATTTTGTGTCATCTTTACAGTCCTTTCCCGCAGGCAAACCATTGACAAACTATTGTTCTTTTAGCGTTCCTCTGACGGGATTAACGAACAGACCAACGGGCTAAACGTCGTGCTCCGTCAGCATATCAAGTTCAGTCTCCGACAACACGAAAACACGAAAATAACTGTTATGTTTAGTGTTTAACCTGGTTCAGACTAAGGAAGCCAAATGCAGATCGTTTAATCAGCCCAAGACTCTTTATCGGCCACACGAGGTGTGTTCGCCAAATCTATATTCCTACTTTCAAGAGTAGCAAGGGCGCTAGGATAGGAAAATGAAGCCGATCCCTGATAACACGTCCCATTAACAGCCTCCACAGATGGAATTTTTTCCCGCCCTTTTTTGGCTTATTACTTTTTTTAGCGGTTAAACTTTGTCTAACTGAAGCTCCGCGTTAGTAGATTTTGGATCACCATTCTCTTTACGAAGAAAAGTGATTTCCCTCATTAAGAAATTTAACTTGTCACTAAACGACTCCGCTATTTGCTTTGTCTGCTTGTGTAGCAGTATTTTCAACCGATTACAAATATGAATGTCATGAAATAAATTTCATGACCCAGTGCATCTTCATCACAGACGCTAAAAGTATTGGCATCGGCTTTGCGAATGTTCCACTTCCAAAGACGCACGTCTCAATTAATAAGCTGCAGATCATAGTATTTGTAAAATTACAAATAGCGTATCTATATGCACGTGATTATAAATAACATATTTATCTTCGGTGACATTCAGACAAGCCAAACAAAACCTCCGAATGCACATCGCTTGCTCCTATGGCGCTAGAGCCCGAAGTCAATCCTTGGCCTCCTCCTATCCTAACCCTCCACATCTTTATATCAGTAGCAAAGGACTTCCATCTTCGCACTCCCAACATCTCTCTGCCATCGCTACCCCCCATAAGGACTTTTTAGGTGTTTCTTTGTTATCCATTCTTACGACATGGCCAGCGACATGGCATGGCACGGCAGCTGTCTCAGTTCTACGTACACTTCTACCATTGGTTCATTAAAGTAACGACAATATATCTTATCATTATGCCATATTTTCCATTCCTCATTTCTATATATGAGAGCTCAGAATTCGTCTCAGTAGTTTCCTTTAAATATCTTCAGTCATTTGATTGCTGTTTGTGTCAATATCCAGGTTTCACTGCACTACACGGGATGGGTCGTATGATATTTCTGTAGGGGAAGGTTCCCATCATTGGACCACATAACAGTTTTTAATTTTTTTTCATCACATTTTCAACTTAAATTTACCATTCAATATACAGATAGTCTCTCTATTACTTTCTTATTAACCGTGAGTATTTACTTTGTTTATAGATTTTTCAAATATGGTAGTAGGAACAAAAAACAAAATTTTAACAAACGGTCCATTGATGGCAACTGGTTGCTATGAATGGACCATCGAGTTTCCATCGATGGACCGATTACGAAATTAAAGAAAAACTGTCTCTACATAGGTCTATTACGTTTTATGATACGTATCTACTAGTCATGGTTAAACAAAACTAAAACATATAAAGTATGAAAAATTATCTCAAGAAGCCTGAGACTTAATTCGGGATGTCGCCGCATAAAATTGTAGTACCATTTTTTCCCAGCCGATCTCTTCTCTTTGCTGAATCTGTGAATGTTATTTTGTTCAGCGACTTGAAACGCGAGTTCTCGTAAGTCTTTGGCTGTAATTCCAAAAAACATCTCCTCTAAGTTTAAAATGTTGTCTACTAATTCCTTCTCTACCTCAGGAGGCAGATCTCCTAAACTACCAATAATTTTCTTTCCCTCCACAGCAAAATTGTTTTTGCCTTCTAAATGTCTATTTAAAGTTGCTTTGGGCACTCCATGCTCTCGGCAGACTTCATTCAAACCCATGTCTCCGTTACGAAAGTCTACGATAGCACGTTCCATTGTCTCGGTACTCCATTGTCCATATTTCACACCTTTTGGCATTTTTCTGAAAAACGAAAATTAGTATGCTAATTTATAGACAAGCTACTACAATATTTTGTGTATTTAGGGTTTTTGTAATGATTACTATTCAAAATCAATAAATTTCATTTCAGCTTTTAAATACAATCAAATGTCTATCTACTCTTAAACCTGAGTGCCATACAACGACCATGTTAACAGTAGGAACCTAACGCCCTTGTGGCTAAAAGTGTAAGGCTATGATTTTATTAGTGTTATCATAGTACAGGGAGACTCAATATGATTGTTTGTATTGAAATGTTTTTATTTTCAATTTGCTCCCAATTGTTGCTATAAACTTATTTTCTAATGACTACAATATTCTGGCTAGAATATAATGATGTAAATTTTTCAAGGTAGTCTACAGAGTTTAATGTTTATATGTAGTTGTAAGTTATACTTTAGGCTATTTGTAAAAAAGAAATAGCATTTACATTGAACACAGTGTATTATTTGAGTATTATAACACGTTTTTCTAGACACTAACGCAGCTACCAACTCACACACAATAATACGCTATTTCCTCGCATCTCCTACATTCTTAGCATTATAAATATAATATTTGCAATTTAACAGGTTGTTAATTGTACTGTAAACCGTAGATTACAGGTTAATAAAATTTACTAACAGGCCTATCACAAAATAGCAATAAATGAAAAAGTACCAAGCAAACAAGGTTTCTGTGTCCCATGTAAGAGGTAAAACTTAAAATGATAAAATATAGTCTTACTTGTAGTCAAAATATAAAAGAAAAGATACTTTACGTAAAGCGTGTCAAGGAAAATAATAAATTTTCAAAAATGTGTTCACGTTTCCATGAATGGACCACCTGATAAACTGGTCCATTCATGGAAACGCCAAGTGGTCCAATGATGGCAACTCGCCATATTGGATTCCTTAGATAAACACAGCTTAAATGACGATTCAAATTGGAACAACCGATATAAAATTTAGAACTTTAAAAACTGCTTTTGATGTCAACAAATTGTGAAATTATTCAGTAATATATAATGCGTGATAACTGATACTAGAAAAGACTAATAGTTATAGCACAGAGTACAGAAATCTTACCTGAATTTTTATCTCGCAGCGACGCAATTCCAACTCGTTTACAGCACTGCACACAGCTGGCGTGAAGGAAAGAAAGAGACTACAACTACTATCGCTCATGCACACGCTTTGGGAGAGGAAATACGTAAGAGGTTCATCCATGGAACCGGTCCATTGATGGCAACCTTCCCCTATATGCGGATTTTTGTCTGCCAATGAATAACTCTTGACTTATAGGTGATAAGCGCTACTGCACGCTTAACGATCTAAAGATTTTTGCTTCCCAAGAAAGGGCTTGTCACAGTATAAACCCTTATTTGCTACTGCCTGCCATAATAAAAGCATTGCAAATTTCTAAACCAAAAAATAAAAAGAGACTTACAAATTTTATACAAGTGACAGTACTCCCCTTAGTCAATGAAAGGACAACTAAAACTAAGAACAAGATCTAGAGTCAGAAATCTAAAAATTTTTATTTCAAAATAAAGCAATAGCTGTTTCATCTAAGAAACCCTTAGGTGAATCCTGTGGCAGGAACAGATTGGTTGTATTCTAACTGCCAGAAGATCAACACATGTAGAGTGACCTAGGAACTTACCGCAGATGGAAAAAGAAAAATAACGCGTGGCTTTCTGTCGTACCAACGCATTAAAGAAGTGTACAGAACAAAGACTAATACTCACTGACTGCGCAGAATCGTTGCCCACCACAAACTGGCTAAACTTATGCACAGATGCCAGCTCAATTGGAGGTAAACCCATTTTGCTCAAAGACACAATATAAACCAAAACGAACACGAGGGAGAATATAACACATTCAGTTTCTAAGCAACAGACTGAGGAAAAGGATTGAGCCAAAGAACACATGATAATTAAGCAATATGTTTTATATTTAACAATTTATTTAATAATAATATAAAATAATAATAATAATGTAAATAATCATATAATAATGTAAATAACAATGTAATGTCTTTATTTATTTAAATATATGTACAATTAAATAATTAAAATGAAATATATTGTTGATCAATTCTATATTGGAATTGTGTGAATTGCTTGTCCGTGAATGTAGAAGATTAAAAGGAATTAATTAATTAAAAATGCTCAGTTAATTACGTAATTCGTATTTATGAAAAAGTTGTACTTCCAAGCTTAACAATGAAAGAAGTTACAAACTTATTAGACTTCAGACTAAATTATAATGTTGCTAAAGTTTAGATCAAAAGGTACACTACATTTCATATTTGTTGTCAGTACGTACTTTTTCTGACGATTATTATACTTGTGCAGCCATCGTGCTTAATTATCAGCTCGTAGTATTAGTCATCTATTTTCGCATAATTGTTTACCATCTTATTTCCGTGTTTTAAGGTTATCTTATAAGTACTGTAAACTACATGTTTATAACAAAGAAAACTAAATAATTAACGTTAATATTGTGATCTAATATGAAAGATAATTTACAAGAGGTTTCTTCACATTCCACTATTTTCAATAAATTGTTAGTATTTAATTTTCTTTATATATTACTACTTTAATTTATCTGTTGGCTTCCGTTGTCTAATTCACATAAAAAAATGAGTTTGGATATTATAATATTGTGGATCTCTTTCCAGAAAAGTAACATGAGTTATTTAAAACGTGTCTCAGAAATTCTGACTGTAAACAGTATAATTATAAGGGTTCCTTCCGGTTTTTAGATACGTATTTGGCAAAATTATTCTTTTTAATTTATTATTTGAGTATTAACTTTTATATTTGTTTGGAAATTGTTAGATATAAAATGTTTCTACCGTAAAACGAAAAATATTTCTTTCCTTTGATAAGATGAACCACAGCTTATGTTACATTAGAAATAGTCATGTAGTTTTATAAAGAACCAAATAAAATTTAATTTTTACAAGTAGATAAGTTTAAGAATGTCATTTTATATTTGAATTTTTATATCAATGTGTGTGCAAATCATGTTTGTCATTAATAGTGCATGATGTAAAAACAAAATCACTTATACATTTCACTGTAACTAAAAATTACAAATCAAATTATTCCAATTATCAATTTTAAACACAAAATGAATAATCATAAATAAGCTTTCATTCTGCTTTTGACCAGTTACTAAAACTTTATATGCAATGCTTGAAATATTGCAAGAAAAAACTGCATTCATGTATAAAGGAATAATGTGTTTATTCTTTGTTGTCCTCCACAGTTGTCAGAGTTAAAGGCAACCATCTCTCCTTTGCATTAATTTTGTAAAAACTGAAAAACACATGAACCGATTTCATTCGAACTACTTTTCCCAGCACCCTCATGTCAAACATAGCAATGTCCTGTACTTCTCCCAATATTGTAAACTGTAAAATTCAGAATTTACAGCGGCCATTTATAATATACAATAAAAACGTAACCACAAGGATTTGGGAGGACTGCCTGTAAATTATAGCATGCTGTGCTACACTTCTTTTTCTTAGAAACCGCTGTGTTTGGCCTTTTCTTCTCTGCTTAATTTAACTTCTTTACTATGATTTCTATATTCAAATTGTAGAAATTCTTATACATAAGAATTTTTACATTTATCACAGAATAAACACTGCTCCTTTTTAATGACTAAAAGCTAATATTAAATTCTGTCAAGAAATGTTGCTGCAGGCTGAGTAATTCCCATATATTTTTGTTTGTTCGTGCTACTCCTTTACATAATTTATTTCTGTGTAGATCTGCTAATGTTTTTCTACCACTAACATATCTTTACTTGTTTGTTTGTGCAGGTAATGACACTCGATTCGTGGTATAAAATTAATATGTTTTCTAACATATTATATATATCAAGTGTCGACTCTAGAATAGTTTGGTTGTTGTGTTTGCCAAATTCATCTGTAATAATTCCTTCAGTTGGCTTCATGATAATATTCCCCATCATTTTGTCTCCTACTTTTAATGAATCTATGAAGAATATTTTACAAACAACGTACATTTCTCCATCTGCTTTAAAGTGGTACTCATCGTTTATATATCTTGTAGTACCTTCTATAACTCTCCGATATTGAGGTCTCGATCTGTTCATATAGGTAGCTGTATATTGTCATTGTTTGTTAATCTCAAAAAGCTTCCAAAACATCTTAACACTCTGAGCACGTTGGTCACCTTGAATTTGCTTACATTTATAAAGGCAATTCCCCTGGCAATCTTTTCTCATTACCATATATTGTACATGGTTACCCTTTGAGTCTACGTATGTCTCACCTTATTTCTTTTTACTTTGGCTACATTTCTCTTCCATTCACTTTACCCTACTTTTTTGTTTTTGTCCTCTTGTCTTCTGTTTATCTTGTAGTTTGTTATGTAACACTGGAAGCAAGGCTGTTTTGTAAATATTAAATATACCTTACCTCATTTCTTTCACTTAATTTCACCTGAATCAGCAATGTTCTGTTTGAAAACATTCTGTAAAACTCAACACAATCCATCAAAATAATCTTTATCATACTTATATGTTAAATTAATGAAATGTGAAAGCTATAGAAAGGGCAGGAAACGGAACAAGTCCTGTCAGCTTAAGAAACTAAAACTATGCTACTCTCATGTATGGCCACAATTGCAGTTATGGCCGTCTTCATTTAAAACCTTCCTAAATATAGTTTGTTCTTTTAATGCAATACAGCCACAAGAGACATGTGCCAGATTTTCAATAGCATAAGAACAAATTTTTATAGCAACTGTATCTTCGATGATATCACTTATGGCTGTATTGTATTTAACACAGCTCTCTTTAATCTGTTAATATTGTGCCATAACTCAATTTCAAAATTTTTTGCACGTATGGCCCTCTTGCATTCAGCGTGGATATATTACTACTTAATTTATCTCTTGGCTTGCGTTGTCAAATTTACAAAAAGAAAAATGAGTTTAGATGTTATAAAATTGTGTTTCTTGCACAAAATTAATAAGAGTTATTTAAAAAGTGTCTCAAAAATTCTGAGTGTAAACAGTTAAAGTGTAAGGGTTCATTCCGTTTTTTAGATACGTATTTGGAAAAATAATTATATTTAAAGTAATATTTGATTATTAACTTTTATATTTGTTTGAAAATTGTAAGATATAAAAAATTTTTACCGTAAAACGAAAAATATTTCTTTCCTTTGATGAGACGAACCACAGCCTACGTTACACTAGAAATAGTCATGTATATCTAAAGAACAAACTAAAATTTAATTTTGATAAATAGATAAGTTTATGAATGTTTTTTATACTTGAATTTTTGTATTACTGTTTGTGCGCAACATGTGTGTCGTTAATGTGCATAGTTCATGATGTAAAAACAATATCATTTAACAAATTTCACTTTAGCTAAAAATCTCAAATCAAATTAATCCAATTATCAATTATAAATTTAAACACAAAACGAATAAGTAATTAATAGTCAGTAAACTAAAGTCAGAAATGCTGTACAGAAATAAGCTATGGTTAGAAGCAAAGAGATTACAGTGTGGTTGTTACTGTAAAGAAAGCTATTTGTGCTAAAGTTTTCGTTAGTTACGTTTGAGTGAGTAATTACGTTACTTATGCAACTTTCGTTTTAATTAAAGTTACTGTTTCTCGGTAGAGTGTTTCACTAGTAGCAAACAACACTGAAACGCAAAGTAGGAACACACAATTATTTCTTCTTCAGTTTGTTTTCAGAAGTTAATTAACTTTCTTTTTCTCGTTCTAGTAATGCTATTATAAATAGGTGGTAAACGAGACTTCACCAACCACTTATTAAAAGCAGAAAGATTCAAGGAATCCCCTTTTTTTAATTTTTACGATCAGTCTCTATGAGACTTTGTGTAATAGATTTTAAAGATTTTAAGACTTTGTGTAATTACAACAAAGAAAGTGCTTAAGAAAATGTTTAGTTATATGGTAATGTGGTGTTAAGGTTATACGATTCAATTCATTTACAATTCAGAGGCTGAGGTTAAATAGAATTTTTGTTAATTAATATTTAGTTAGTCGCGAATACGTTAAGAAACCAAAAAATATTATCATAGACTTTCACCTGAAATAATAAATTTTTAAAGGTTTATTTCAGCTAGAATTACAAACATATTTCAATACTTTAGAAAATTTTCAGCGTATATTGTAACGAGACCCTGTATGCCGGTCCTTACAAAAAATAAAAAGTAGATGGAAAATATTATAAAAAATAAAATTTTCAATGAAAAAATAATTTTGTTTATGTTAATAAATGTGTGTAAATAAGAAATAAAGCTGTTTTAAAAGGTTTTGTAAAAATTTTGATAATCAGGCAGGTATTTATTAACTATCGAGCACTTCTGGAAGATTTGACCCAAGTCTGGAGTTAAATAGATTAACTCCAGTCAGCAATCGATCGATGATTTTTCTTGCTGGTCCAATATCTCACTTAAGTAAAATATTTTCTTCTTCTTGAAGTCCCTTAGCCTTAATAAATAATCTTAAATTAGCCTGTGAAATAATAACAGATAAAAAACAATTGAAATATATTGATTTATTGAACAATTTAATAAATAATCGATCTTTTATCGATTGAGAACAATTATCGACTCCGTCTCAGGTAATTATCGATTGTGCATACAGTATAAAAATTATTATAGGTATTATATAAAGGACAGGTTCTTTGAGCGATTAAATTAATAGTCAGAGAAGGATGACGGGAAAGTATAACATTAACAATTAAAATAAATTCAATAATTATTATTTAATAGTATTTAAATAATTCTGATATATAATGTTTAATAAATTGTTTTGTCAGACCATTGGCAGCTTCGATGACGTCACCATGGGATGAAGAAGGCAGGCTTAGAAAATTTAAAGATGGCCGCTACTAGTTCTGGCGTAGTTACTGCGAAGTCGTCGTGTCAGAAAATCACAACAAAATTACCTTCATGAATGTTTGAAATGTTCCCGCACTGGTGTAATTTGTCTATTAGGTTGTTTGGTGTGTTCTGAAGAAGTGTTCCGTGTATATTGGTGTTAATTAAGTTATTTGGTATGTGTTCACTTCTGTGGGTTAAGTTTCTGTAAATGGTTAGGCTTTGTAGCGTGAATTGTGTCAAATATATTGTTTTACTGTTTTATATCACTCGTATCATGAAGTTAGGTGTTATTTCTCACTATTGTCGTTAAAGTTTTGGTAAATTTAGCTCAGAAAGTGTTCAATTCATCTAACTCTCGATGCACTAACATTAATGGCAATTTGTCGTAACATTTTCTACTCGGTTTTTAAAGAACGTTTTTCACTCAACTATTCAGCTTGATATTCAACAAAAGACTAATTAACTTGGTCAAAATCTGGCCCAGTTAATCTTTGAAAAAGTATTGTTAACATATTTCGATTACCCAAACACATGATAAAATATTACATTATATATGGAATTTATTTATTTTATTCATCACTTTCATGAATTATGAACCTTATCATTGGTTTAATCATCTCATTCCTTTTAAATTGATATATTATAGTCCATATCTGTAGACATTTTGTGGAAATTAACAAATTTCTTTCCCTTTTTGGAAATATAGGCTCAAAATTGGATTTCCGTCTTTCTCAAATTTTCCTCCATTTTAATTATCATTAATACTATTATAATAAATTTTAATTAGTCATATTCCTCTTCATTTCCTTAAATACATATAAATTAAACCTTTGAACTGGTTTTTTTGTGTTAATCTCTGAATTTGACATTGCTCTTTAAAATTAATTAATTTATATATTTTGAAAATTTACAATATTTTAAGGTATATTTCCTTATTATCATTTTAACTCATAGGCTCATTCCCAGTAGTGGTTAACTGATTTACTTTATCTAAAACTTGCTAGTTTCCTTAAAATAATTTTTATGTAAGGTTGGCTTACATGTGTTTTAGAATTTGGTTGGTTTTAAATTCTAACTTCTTCTTATATTATTGCCATAAAATTTTCTTCATATAATTTTTATGTAAGGTGGTCTTACATGTGTTTTAGAATTTGGTTGATTTTAAATTCTAACTTCTTCTTATATTATTTCCATAAAATTTTCTTCAAATAATTTTTATGTAAGGTGGGCTTACATGTGTTTTAGAATTTGGTTGGTTTTAAATTCTAACTTCTTATATTATTGCCATCAAATTTTCTTCAAATAATTTTTATGTAAGGTGGGCTTACATGTGTTTTAGAATTTGGTTGGTTTTAAATTCTAACTTCTTCTTATGTTATTGCCATAAAATTTTCTTCAAATAATTTTTATGTAAGGTGGGCTTACATGTGTTTTAGAATTTGGTTGATTTTAAATTCTAACTTCTTCTTATGTTATTTCCATAAAATTTTCTTCAAATAATTTTTATGTAAGGTGGGCTTACATGTGTTTTAGAATTTGGTTGATTTTAAATTCTAACTTCTTCTTATATTCTTGCCATAAAATTTTCTTCAAATAATTTTTATGTAATGTGGGCTTACATGTGTTTTAGAATTTGGTTGGTTTTAAATTCTAACTTCTTCTTATATTATTGCCATAAAATTTTCTTCAAATAATTTTTATGTAAGGTGGGCTTACATGTGTTTTAGAATTTGGTTGAGTTTATTCATAAAATTTCTTCATGGGTGCCTGGTTAAAGACACCCTTAACTTTATTTGAATTCATTTCCTTTATTTCGTATGTGTCGTTGTTATTGTCCTTAGAGACAATATAGGGACCAGTGTACAGAAGCAATAATTTTTTTGTTATCCCCTCTAAGGAACTGGGTAATTCCCTATTCTTCAACAACACCTTCTCTCCAACGGTATAATTAATAACCTTACCCATGCTATTATCGTACTTATTCCGCCGTTTCTCCTGATCTTCGGCCACCTTATTATGAAATTGAATTCTATTAAATATATATTTATGCTCTCTGGGGAACTCCAATAGATATCCAAGATATCCAATAGAGGATATCTTCGATCTCCCTAGGGGGTTGTCTTTCATACATTGCGGAGTAAGGGGTTATTCCTATGGCTGGATGGTATGCAAGGTTGAGGAATTCTTCAGTGGCCTCCAAGTATTCTTGCCACCTCCTCTGCTGATCGTGGCAGTACGTTCTTAATAGGCGCCCCACCTCTCGCAAGACTCATT
The DNA here is from genome assembly GCA_034769895.1 of Magicicada septendecula. NCBI lineage: Eukaryota > Metazoa > Arthropoda > Insecta > Hemiptera > Cicadidae > Magicicada > Magicicada septendecula. The sequence goes on from CM068372.1 coordinate 326,917,079, forward strand.
CGGCCGGGTTACTGCTCGGGTGGTATACTGATGTCTTGTATGTATGAACCCCCATTGACATCAGTGTATCCCGCCATTTCCTCCCCTTGAATTGTGTTCCATGGTCGGTTATGATCGATACCAGTTTTCCGACGGTTGGGAAGTACTGGTTGATCAGGATTTCAAGAACTTTATTTGTAGTCGCCCGATTCGCTGGGTATAGCTTAACGAACTTGGTATAATGGTCCATTATGATGACGAGATATTTGTATCGGTGGCGGCCTCCACTGCGGGGAAATGTCCCACAGATATCCAGAAATACCTTCTCAAGTTTCGACTGGGAGGTTATCGGAATCATCTGCCCCTCTCTCTTCTCGTTGTTTGTTTTTACGAGTTGGCAAATGCGACAGTTTCTAATGTACCTCCGTACCTCCCCATTTATGTCTTTGATATGGCAGCTCTCTTCCAGGGCCTTTACCACCTTTAAGGCTCCCATATGCCCATATCGAACATGATAATTGAACACTATCTCCTTCTCGATATGGGTCGGAATTATAACCTTCCATTCCTCCTTATATAATGATGGTCTTGAAAACAGGATTCCATTATGGATTTTGTAATATTGGGAGATTGTCTCATCCCCTGCTTCCAATCTTGTGACAATAGAGATTAACTTCGGGTCAGCTTGTTGGTGTGTGCTCAGGTGTTCCAAAATTGATTGTAGACCGGCGCTGCTGCTGAGAATATGGTGTACTTTAAGAATACTCTCCTTCTCCCCCTCGAACGTCTGTTTGTCAATGTCTACTCTAGACAATACGTCCGCGACGACATTCTTCCTTCCGGGGATATACTCCCACTTAAGGTCGTATTCTTGCAGCAATAGTATCCACCGCGTTAACCTTCCATGGCTTAACTTACATCTCTTAAGGAACGAGATAGACTTATGGTCTGTCCGGACGGTAACGGAATAACCAAGGATATAAGTGCGGAACTTTCCGCACGCGAACACGACACTCAATAATTCCTTTTCTGTAACGTGGTAGTTTTTCTCACATTGATTCAACGCCCTGCTGGCAAAGCAGATCACAAGATGTTCGCCCTCCTCATCCTCTTGATATAAGGTAGTGCCGAGGCTGATGTCACTGGCATCACAATTAAGAAAGAAAGGCTTAGTAAAATCTGGATGGCGAAGTATAATGGGTTCAAGGAATTTTTGTTTTATTAGAGATAATATATTTTGTTGTTCATTACCCCAGATCCATTCATTTTCGGCTGACAGTTGCGGCTGAAATCTGGCAGTCAGTTCTGAGTACTTTTCCTGGAACTTGCGGTAATAATTACAGAGTCCCAGGAACGACTGTAACTGCCTTCGATTCTTAGGTGTAGGAAAGTTCTGAATCGCTTCGACTTTTTCAGCCGACGGTGAGATTCCCTGATCATTTAAGATGAAGCCTAAGAATTGTATTTCCTCAGCAATGAAATGAGATTTTGCTAATTTCAGCGTAATATTATTTGCTGCTAGCTTCTGTAATACGTGTTCCACACGGTAGCAGTGTTCCTCCCAAGTTTCTGAGGACACTAGCAAATCATCGACATATACGGTGGTGAATTGTAGTGCTTCTTGGCCACGTATCTGGTCCATGCAGTGCACAAAGACTGCGACTGAGTTTACCAGTCCGAAGGGCAACCTCTTAAACTGGTAGCTCCGCCCTTCGAATATAAAGGCCAGATACTGGCGACTCTGTGGATGTAATTCCACCTGCCAGTACCCACACACCGTATCCCAGGTACTGAAGTATTTGGTACCGTGGAACCGTTTTAAAATCTCCTCAGTCTCACCGGGCGAAGTCCTGTCATTAATGATCATTTTATTTATTTCGCGCGCATCTAAACACAAACGGACTTGTCCGTTTTTCTTAGGAATAGCCACGATAGGACTTGTATATGGGGAATGGCTACTCTCTATAATGTCACGGTTAATCATTTGCTCTATTTCAGCTCTTACTGCTTGCTTTCGTGATTGCGCAATGGGGTAAGACTTCCGGTTAAAGTCCACTGTGTCTCGGAACTGTAGAGTACACTGGAAGTTTTTCACTTTACCGGGCTCATCAGAAAAGACTGATTTATATTTGTTATATATGTTTATTAATTTGTTCGCTTGGTTTATTGTTAAACCTTCGCCAGTTATACCGCTCCGGAAATCCCTGATCTCCTGGATTTTTTGTGATTATAAATCTTCATTGGAGGTGTCGTCTATCCTTTGTTCAATTATAGATGTTGGATTGATGTAATTAATTTTGCGGATTTGCTGGTGGATACTATCGGGAACGACTTGGTCACTACCCACCAAGTTCGCCGTCCAAGTATGTCCGTTAGAACATCAATGATGGCGGAATTCCTCCTAAGCACATCACACCCGACCAGTATATTAAACGGCAGACCGCTCGCCACCAAGAATTCCATATCAATTGCTATACCACAGCTCATCACACTGGCGGAGACTTGCCTGCGTGTTGTTTTATTTTGTCGGCCGGTTGCACCCAACAAAACAATATTATTCAACGGCAACGTTGGTAAAGTTCTCCTGCACTCTTGCTGCATCCTCTCCAGCTCCGTCGTACTTATGATTGACACGTTCGAACCAGTATCGATCATTAACTTGGCTGGGATGCCTTCTACCTTGGCGTCGACATGTATTATTTCATTATTGAAGTTATTGGTGGGATTCCTGTTATCCTCTTCCAATAACTCATGTCTGATGTCCTTTAGGTAGTTGCACCCTATGATTGTGATACGATTGTTATTATTCTCATGATTGCACTCATTATTATTATTATACCCAGTATTTAGGAGCAGTAACGTGTTCTGGCGATTTATTACTGCCTGTGCCCGTTTAAAGTCTCGGCATCATTATTCCGTGGAGCCATACTAATTGATGCCTCATTTGGGATGCTCAGAGTGGTTACCTGTCGATCTGTCCTATGGTCTTCCGGTCGTTCTTGGTTAGACCTCCGTTCAGCGTCATCTAAACTATTACTCCTCCGCGCCGGATAGTACCTTGGTTGGTCCCGTTCTAGGCTCCTCCGCCTTTCTTCGTATCCGCGGTAGCTATTTCTTCGATTGTGATTGAATCCTCGCTGTCGTCCATCTGTGGCTCGTATGAAGTTCACTCTAGGGCGAGGACACCTATTATTAACGGAATTACCATTATTGGGACCCGCACGATTATTGTTATTATGGTAACGACTATTACCATAATTGGGGCTTCTCTGACTATTTGTGTTATTAGGGTAGGGATTGCGGTTACCCTGATAACCATTAGAGGGTCGACTCGGGTTTGGATGGTTTGGACCCGTATTATTATTATTATTGTAACTCGAATTGTTCATATTATTATTATTACTAAAACTGTTATTTTGCGGGTATGCCCGGCCTCCTTGGTACCCAGTGTTCATGTTGTTCGTACCCTGGTTATTGTTCTGATACGTCCTTGGTTCGGGCCCATCACTTCTTCTACGACTCTGTCGGTAGTAGTCTTCATTTTCATAGTTTTCGAGGAGTTCTGTCATTGCCTGGATGGTTTTTATTTGGCTGCCCCTCCTCGCACGAATTACCTCTTCATCATAAAGATAGGACAACTTATTTATTAGGCACTCCTCAGGTATGGCCGGTTCTAAGTGCTTGGCCATACATACCTTGCCGAGGAAATAAGCTGTCATTGAACTACCGACTTGAGGTTTGTAGTGGCCGTGGCATATATTGTCTCTTATCAAATTTTGAGTGGTCTCTGACCAGTACTTTGCCTTGAATAGGCTCTTAAATTGCTCATAATTGTCGATGTCGCTCCGGTTGGCCGTCCACCAATGGTCATTCACCTCCCGAAACGACTCGTCAAGGATTTCCCTGTTCTGGACCCATCGGTTCCCTCTGTGTTTTTCGAGGTACTCCTCTATGCGTGCCAAGAACTCCATAGGCTTCCGTTTATATTGCCGGAAATTGAGCCATTCTCTGTTTTCTGACATGGAAAAATTATGATATCCAGATGGTCTGTTCCTTATCAACTCTATCTCCTCCTGGCTCTGACGCACCTGTCCGGTTATGTTCGTCATAGCGGCTTCCACGCCGTCGCATCTTTCGGTTACCTGTGTCCGCACTTTATTCACTTCTTCCAACGCAAATTTCTTAGTCTCCTCCATTTTCGTTTTCTGTTGTTCTTGGACCTGAGTAATCTCCTTAGTTATCACTTCCCGGACTTCCAGCACTTCGTTTTCTGTTCGACGACATCTTTCGTCTACTTCTCTGATCTGCTGGTTAACCACCACGACTTCCTGTTCTAATTTCTTTACGATGGATTTCTTCGTCTCTGTTATCTTTTTATTTATCTCCTCCTTGGCTAACTCAATCCTCTCGTCTAACTTATTCATGTTCTCTTGGTTAACTTCCCTTAATTCTTCTCTCAGCAGTTGATTGTCCTCTCTCAATTCTTCCCTTAATTGTTGGTTGTCATTTTCTATTTTCCTACTGGTTTCTTCCATTTTCTCCTCTAAATTCTTATTATTTTCTTCCATTTTCCTTTCCATCTTCTTACCCAAAGATTGGTTGTCCTTTTTCAGGTCTTCCATTTTCTTATTCATAGATTGGTTATTTTCCTCCATTTTCTCTTCTAAATTCTTACTCAAATTCTTACTGGTTTCCTCAATCCTTTTATTAGTATTTTCTATCTTACGGCCCAATTCTTCCTTTGTCGATCGGTTGTCCTCCTTCAATTTCTCTATGTTTTTGTTTATTCCATTCACATCTTCTTTAGTAGAATCCATTTTCTTGTTAGTGGAATCCAATTTGTTATTCAAGTCTTCACTCAATTTCTTACTATTTTCTTCCATATTCTTGTCCATTCTCTCTTCCATTTTCATGAACATTTCCATTAATCTGTCCAATTTACTTTTTTTTGTTTTAGATTTCTCCTTCTCTGGGACATTGACTTCCACTGTCTGAGTGGGTACTTCTGGTTGTTCCTCTGGTGGTACTGGTTGTTTCGGTTCCACCTGGGCCACTAACACTTCTGGATCTTCAACGGGTGTTGCCTCCTTATCTCCCATGTCCACTTCCTTTTCGGCCTCTGCCGCCCTCTTCTTCGAAGTAGCTCGTCTTTGCATTTTTCTCGTATCTATTAATTAATCGCTGCCAAGCTTATCTTATCAAGCCCTCTAAGTTGGACGCCACTTTGTAACGAGACCCTGTATGCCGGTCCTTACAAAAAATAAATAGTAGATGGAAAATTTTATAAAAAATAAAATTTTTAATGAAAAAATAATTTTGTTTATGTTAATAAATGTGTGTAAATAAGAAGTAAAGCTGTTTTAAAAGGTTTTGTAAAAATTTTGATAATCAGGCAGGTATTTATTAACTATCGAGCACTTCTGGAAGATTTGACCCAAGTCTGGAGTTAAATAGATTAACTTCAGTCAGCAATCGATCGATGATTTTTCTTGCTGGTCCAATATCTCACTTAAATAAAATATTTTCTTCTTCTTGAAGTCCCTTAGCCTTAATAAATAATCTTAAATTAGCCTGTGAAATAATAACAGATAAAAAACAATTGAAATATATTGATTTATTGAACAATTTAATAAATAATCGATCTTTTATCGATTGAGAACAATTATCGACTCCGTCTCAGGTAATTATCGATTGTGCATACAGTATAAAAATTATTATAGGTATTATATAAAGGACAGGTTCTTCGAGCGATTAAATTAATAGTCAGAGAAGGATGACGAGAAAGTATAACATTAACAATTAAAATAAATTCAATAATTATTATTTAATAGTATTTAAATAATTCTGATATATAATGTTTAATAAATTGTTTTGTCAGACCATTGGCAGCTTCGATGACGTCACCACGGGATGAAGAAGGCAGGCTTAGAAAATTTAAAGATGGCCGCTACTAGTTCTGGCGTAGTTACTGCGAAGTCGTCGTGTCAGAAAATCACAACAAAATTACCTTCATGAATGTTTGAAATGTTCCCGCACTGGTGTAATTTGTCTATTAGGTTGTTTGGTGTGTTCTGAAGAAGTGTTCCGTGTATATTGGTGTTAATTAAGTTATTTGGTATGTGTTCACTTCTGTGGGTTAAGTTTCTGTAAATGGTTAGGCTTTGTAGCGTGAATTGTGTCAAATATATTGTTTTACTGTTTTATATCACTCGTATCATGAAGTTAGGTGTTATTTCTCACTATTGTCGTTAAAGTTTTGGTAAATTTAGCTCAGAAAGTGTTCAATTCATCTAACTCTCGATGCACTAACATTAATGGCAATTTGTCGTACCATTTTCTACTCGGTTTTTAAAGAACGTTTTTTCACACAACTATTCAGCTTGATATTCAACAAAAGACTAATTAACTTGGTCAAAATCTGGCCCAGTTAATCTTTGAAAAAGTATTGTTAACATATTTCGATTACCCAAACACATGACAAAATATTACATTATATATGGAATTTATTTATTTTATTCATCACTTTCATGAATTATGAACCTTATCATTAGTTTAATCATCTCATTCCTTCTAAATTGATATATTATAGTCCATATCTGTAGACATTTTGTGGAAATTAACAAATTTCTTTCCCTTTTTGGAAATATAGGCTCAAAATTGGATTTCCGTCTTTCTCAAATTTTCCTCCATTTTAATTATCATTAATACTATTATAATAAATTTTAATTAGTCATATTCCTCTTCCTTTCCTTAAATACATATAAATTAAACCTTTGAACTGGTTTTTTGTGTTAATCTCTGAATTTGACATTGCTCTTTAAAATTAATTAATTTATATATTTTGAAAATTTACAATATTTTAAGGTATATTTCCTTATTATCATTTTAACTCATAGGATCATTCCCAGTAGTGGTTAACTGATTTACTTTATCTAAAACTTGCTAGTTTACAGGATTTATAAGTGAATTATTCTGGTTTATATGGTTTCTGTGAATTCACCAAATGGCCTAAAGTTTAGAATTTTACATTTCTGTCTTTCTCAAATAAATTTAATCCTACTTCCTCCTCTGACTTTACATAGTTACTATTACATGAAAATAAAATGGTTTATAACTTATTGTGAGGTGTAGTATTTAATTAACACTACTGTTATACAAAATAATTATGAACATTATTTAGCAATCTGCACAATTGAACATATTGCTGACATGGTTTGAACATATACTTTTAACTATTTTTGAGTTAACATAGCATACCTACTGAAACATTATTAATGGTATGTATGCTGTTATTTAGCAAACATTATTCATTTTAAACACATAATATAAATCTTATTTTCTAATAACTCTTACAAACACATTGATTTTATGGCTGTGAACAAACAGTTTATTTAAACATTTTAAACCTATGAATACTAAATTAATACCAGTCCTTTCTGGTCTAAACCATTATTATTTATGATCCCCTTCATCAGTAAACATGACCACCCATACTCTAGTTATTAGCATTTTTTACAAATGTCTTGTAAATAAAGAGTTACATTAAAATAATAAAATACTGGAAATCTTCCATTTTATTATTTTATTATGCTGTTTATTATTGGATATTAAAGTTGTTATATAGCATATTGATAAGTCATAGTATCACTAACTTTAAGTTTATTGCATTTCCAAAAAACACTTACACAAATTCACTTTCACTGTTGGTTCTGATATTTTCAGTCTTATTATCTCAGACCAGACCTTTAGTAATCATGGACTGTTAAGACTTGTTTATTTTCTTATCACACAATAGCTTTAGTCGGTTCACTTCTTATAATACTATACAGCACTTTAGTTTTCTAAATAATTACATTCTTATAGGATTTTGGTATGTTATACTTTCTTTTTAATCGTTTTTGTGGTTTTGGGGTTGATGGTAGTTAATAATAATAATAGGTTTTACAACGGTGTTTCTTTCATACTATTTCTTCCTCTCCTCCTGTCTTCTTTCTTGTCCTTCTTCTTATCTTCTTTCTTGTCTTCATTCTTGTCATTCTTCTAGTCTTCATTCTTCTGGTCTTCTTGTCTTCCTTCTTCATTCTTGGGTAAACCAAGGTACTTTGTGTTATCTTGATTGATGTTTAGTTTGGAGCATCTAATTTATTTACTGATACGGACCTTGTTCTTCTCTAAAGGTTTCAGGGTATTGTTTTCTTCCTGATCAGAAACTTTATTCTTCCTTCTTCTTGTTTTTGGGGTATTTTGGTATTCACCACTCTTAAACTGATTCTCTTTCTTCTTGATATGGTGTTATTTAATTTGTTTACTGCTCCTAGATTCCTGGGTAAATTACTGATCTTATAATATGAGTTGCTTTCAATACTTTCTTTGATAATTAAACAGTGGTTTTTATATAATGTTATGAGGATTTTTATTTTATTGTGGTTCATTCCTTTGATTTCCTTAAATCTCATTCAATATTATTTTAACATATGTGGTGTAATTAAACTTTATGATTTTATATGACTTAATAAGTAGTGGATTTTCTGTCACGCTACAATATTAATACTTATTTAAGATCACTAAGCGAGATTCCTGTTAGAAATTGAGGATAATAATAGTATGCCTTTCTTGAATAAGTTGCTTTTATATTATTACCTTTCTGTTAGATTCAGTTGTGTGTTTTCACTACAATTACTTTTTGCTAGCGTAACACTATTGGTCAGCAAACGTTTTCTGTTTACACTAGAGGTTACTTATTTGCTCATTTGAAAACTGACGAGTCGGAGCAATCAGAACTCGAAGACATAACGCTGGAAAGACGTGTGTCAGAAAAGTGGTGCTTCTGTTTTGTTCATCGAAACAAATTTTCGTGGAATGAATTTTTTCACAGTCCTTATACTTGTACCGTAAGTATGACAAGTGTAATAATGTAACGATATTATTATTCCTGTATTATTATAAGATATATAAATTTTGTGCCGTAAAACGGAAAACATTTCTTTTCATTGATGAGAAGGACCACAGTTTCTGTAAATATAATGTAATATTTAAATGTTAAATGTAAAACGTATATTTAATCCATCAGGCTTATTCTTTTGAGACTTATGAGTATCTGAATTTTTACGTGAATGGGTTACCAGCCCATCGCACACCCCCAACTTCGATATGTAATATTATATGAAGGGGTACCACATCTCTATCACTCATGATTGAATGAGATTCCATAGCAATTCCTGCCTGCTACCACTATAGAAGATAGGTGGTACCAAATTAAAGAAACTATAAGACAGGCGGGTTTTGAAGTTTTAGGTTTTAAGAAGATGAACAAAAGGAAAAAAGGTCTTAAGGTTTGGAATACCAAAATAAAAAATACTGTAAAAGAAAAAAGGAATGCATTTTTGGAGTATTTCAGTACACACTCTGATGACAGCAAAGAGAAGTATAAAGAAGTAAGGAACAGAAAAAAGATGATAGTCAGACAACCCCATCAAGAGTTCTGGTGTAAATTTATCAATACCATAAAATATGATATTCATGAATGACAAAGAATTGCATACAAACTTTTAAAGACACTGAATTTACAAGAGAATGACAAGGAAAATTTAAATGTTATAAGTGAGAAAAAGTGGATTCAATACTATAAAGAATTGTAATGTAATGATGTAGATACCAAGGCTCAAGACGAAAACAGCAAAGGTGAGGCAGTTTGAATATACAGTAGATCTAATAACAATGGAAGAAATATAAAATGTTCCGAGGTGCTCAAAAAATAGGAAATTGCTAGGTTTTTATGGAATAAATACAGTACTAATCAAATATAGTAGTTAATTGATGACTCGTTGGGCCAATGGTGAAACATTTTTAAAACGTTTGTACAAATATAATAGTTTCTCATTCACATTACGACTTTTACATTTATTTAATATATGTTGGCTATCTCAACGAATTCCTTAAGTTTAGTTAAAAGCCCATGTTATATTCGTTTTCAAAACAGGGGATAGAAGTAATTGCAAGAATTATAAAAGAATCAGTTCATTAAATACAACATAAAAATGTATTCTAAGATAACTGACAGATTTTCGAGAATTGCTGAAACACTGAACTTAGAAAAACATCATGGGTTTAGGAGGGGAAGGTCTACAATTGATAATATCTTTATGCTAAAACAAATTGTGGAAAAGAACTAAATTTAAAGCAGAGACACATCTTGCGTTTGTGAACCTCGAAAAAGCATTTGACTGGTTGGATAGAACAACATTGTAGAAGATAATGCAAAGAATAGGATACCCTATTCTTTTATTAAAGGTAATTAAAAGTTTACATAATAGAACGCAAATTAGACACATCCAGTCGCTTTGTGGCTGTATCGTTAAACACTTAAAGATGAAACAAGGAACGAGACGCAATTGAAAAATTATAATATAATGGTAATACCTTAACTACTGTATGGTAGTGAGACGGATTAGAAAGACCAAAGATATATATATATATATATATATATATATATATAGAATACAAGGAGCGGAAATGAGGTTCTTGAGGGCTGTACCAGGAGATATCTTATCAGAAATTATTATATTATAATAGAGCGAGCCGTAACTGAAAGGTTAAATGAAAAAAATTTTCCTATACAAAACAGAGTGGCGGTTACACGTAGAGAAAATGGATCCAACTAGATTTTCAAGAAAAGCCCTTAACTATCATCCAAGGAGGTTAGAGAAGTGTGGGAAGACGCCGTAGGCGATGTTTGGATGACTTCCATTGAGACTGGAACAGGCTGCCAGCCTAAGCCGTAAAAGATGACGACGACGATGTTAATGTAATATAATAGATAGAAATGTAGTGTTGATAGAAGTAGTCGTTTGTTTAACGAATGATTTTTATTGTATACTCCAGCGGTGCCTAGTCACATTATAAATAAATATCTCTTCCGTTGACCAAGCACTTTATATATTTATCTCATAATACTGTTAATAGTTGCCGACAACTTTGACATTTGTATTCTATATACATAATATACGCCGAGTTTGGCTGGCAGACGTATGGCCGTTTATAAATTGGTTAATATTTTAAATGTGTAGCTCGTTTTGACATTATGACTGTGGCCGCAGCGATTATCCTCACTGTCGTAGCCGAACAATTAGAAACGTTGCCAAACGATCAACTGACAGTTTTAGTATCCTCTGGGAGCGACTTTCAAAGTCGGGTAACACAGCTCTGCACGTTAACGCCTGTTTAGCCAAGGAAGTTGAAAAGCTGTGTACCCTGAAGGAATGCTAGGCTACTATATCGGCACAGTAAAAACCTAAAATTCGTAAAATGAGGTTTCTTTTATGAAGTAACTACTAATTGCATAAATTACCAAGTAAATATGACGTGTTAAAATTGTCGACAATTTTTGTGCATACGCTGGACGTCTAGATAATAAGGAAAGCAACTGATATAGCTAGATGTTAGTAATATTTAAACTCTGATATACAAGACACTGTTGTTTTTCATCGGAGGTTCATCGGAGTGATATTCACATAGCGAAGTACGTATTCTAACTCTAAACTGCAGCTTATCCACTCGCGTCGGGAACACGGGTAGTTGTTAATAAGATCACCCGAAGAAGTTAACTATGGTAGATCAAGTTCTGGCGCGTAGGGAGCACACCGACTTAGTTCGAGGGTACGAGGTGTTGTCTTATTTCGGACGTCTTTACGCGCATGCAGATCGTCGAGCACTTTAAATACGCAGAAGATTTAAATATGAGAACAGAATATCTGAATATAAACAAGACGAGTTTTGCAATACTGTATAGAATGTATTCGGCCTCATCAATTCAAGTAAATGTGTTCAGGCAAGGCAGAGAACGGACTGCCTATTACGTCGGTCAGTAAGGAGACACGTCGTAGCGGAAGAACATAAGGGCAGCATTTACATCAGTTGGATTTTAACTGAATCAGCTAATTCAAATCATTTCAGATCAGACGTCATCGGTAACAAAACTAAAGAACTACTACATTTGAAAGAAACACAAAAGCTAGACTACTGTACTCAAAGCTAGATTACGGAAAGTACCAGTAACATAAATGTAAATAACTATACACACTCACATATATAGACATTTGAGCACAGTTTTAGCTTGTTTTGCACGTGTTAAAGGATAAACGTTTGTATTCTTACGCGAAGCTAAAATTCAGATTTACTGAATAAAATTACGCATTTCCTAAACTTGTTATGAATGTCCAACATCGGTAACCTGTTATTTAGCTACTTAGTCTGCATACTGGAAACTCTAATTTCCTGTGACGTAATATACTACGAAGTTAATCGTGTAATTAGTTTTGCATCCGTCACACTGAGGTTAACATCTGACACAATTCGGATTCCGACAGATGTCACTCAGAGGAGTTCTCACAACCACTGCGCTCGGTGGCTGACGTTGTACAATTAATCATGCTTACGCTACAATTCACCCACTCATATTTTTCACTTAACGTTTGCACTAGTCGCTTGTTTCTGAACATTTCTGCCAATGATAAATGCTTTTGCTCATTATTTGTACCATTTGGTTATATTAATTACCACGTAAGTTTTGAATAAAATTAGCAATATACATATATTCCATATTCAAATATTTATTCAGAATATTAATCCACCGCTGCTATTAATATTTGGAAATACCAATAAGTGAAAAGTAGACAGCTCTTTTATTACAAGCAAAATGTGTAAAATAACTAACAAATATACTGAATGAGAAGAAATCAGCATTCGTCTGAAAATCTGTCCTATTTCTTGTACGCTGATTGGCTAATTCATAACGCTTCTCTACGTGTAAAGGCAAGGTAAAATTATCCTTGTATTAAACTGTCCGAAACGAAGTTGCGGTTTGTCCAAAAACTAGTCTAATTTTATGACTTATTTAAAAGGTCATAAAACTTCATTATTAAGAATCCCATATATCTGATTATTTAAATTACTAATAAATATATACATTTGTTAGGGTTTCTTATTAGGCGTATTCTGGTACAATCTTCATATCACAATTCCGCTTAGAACAAAAGATATTTAACCTAATATGTTTTTTATTATTATCCCGAAAAATAACTACATATTCTCGAAGACGACACGCCTACACGAAGACGGAACTTACTACACGCCTACGCATATTTTTGCACCATTTTACAACACTAACTTTTTTTTTACTCTAAAAATTACTTAAAGCTAACATACAATTTGAACATATCTTTTATTGCATATTATACAATGTCCAAACCTGCAGTCTTTACCGTACAAATTTTCACGTCAACATGCTTTTGTCATATGGTTAGAGTCCAGTACTAAGTTATATGCATATTCTACTCATTGCAATATATTGTCACTGTGGGGTGTTATATAACAGAACTGAAGTAAACAAAAACAGGAACAAATAAAAAACTAAAGCTGTAAAAATGTACTTCTGGAGGGCAGTCTACAAGTTTAATTGAAATTGAGATATTTGAAATAAAATTAGAAACGATTCAAGACAAAACAGTTGTACTAGAAGGGGCATCTAAATAGAATAACGGACACAAAATTGGGCAATAAGAGTAGTATAGAAAAACGTACACACTTAACTACACAGTGGAGTGAAACAACGATATTTTTTGAATTGGTAGTAGTATCTGGCAGCAAGAAAATATGGAAACTAAAATAAGATGATTGGGGGCAGCCAAAGAGGGCTTAAAAGCATTATAACGTTGTGACGATGACAATGCTGACGGCAAAAACTCACCATTACCATCACCATCATCATCTTTGTAGTCGTTGTCGTCATCATCCTCGTCACATTACCTTTTTAATTATTTAAAATACTTTGATTAAAATGTTTCTTTACGAGGATTACTAAAACGTAAACTAGGTTTATGGAAACAAATGGGTGCTTTCTCACAAAGTATTTCTTCCTATTCAAATATACTTCCATTGCATTCAGTTTTCTAATACAGTACAAAAACTTTTTAATCGTGTATAAACAATTTTTCTTTTAAATAATATCTACAAAAACATCAAAATTAAGAATATTTAGTGCTAAATAAGAAGTATTCTGTGATGAAATATATTTTCTATTTTAATTAATAAACTTAATAAGCAATAAATACAGAAAATTTAGTAATATTGGAATGTTAAAAGAAATATCTTATTAAACAATAAATGTTAACCTACTTAATTTTTTTTAAATTACTACAAATAAGAATTAAAATTTTAATTTTGGAAGCACACACGTATTAAAAATTGATGTAAATATAATATAATATGAACAGAATTATGAGTGCCAAATAAGATATGCTGAAATTAAATAAAAGTTTGAAAACCTTATATCTTACAGGTACTAATGTACTGCAATCTACAACTCTTCTGTAAATAGTAAATTCTGATGATCGTTGGAGAACAAAAAAACGGCTTCAAATATAAAATAGTTAAAAAATTTGTATATTATGGAAACAATTAGTATTTTCTGTTAAGATTTAATTATTTAATTTTGTAATGTTCAGTAAAAATTTAAGATGAAAACGTTTATTGTATGATTTCACTTTATGTCATAGGTTTATAATGACAGGAAAGAAACATTTTGAACCATTAGGCATCCGTCACTTATTTACTACAGTTGAGACCTCTTTAAGGGGATGCTTTAGTTATAGAATTTTGACTTGTTTGTAAACTCCGTTATTCTTTGGAGATAAACTTGTTAAAATAATTGACCCGAACTACAAAAGTTTATAAAGTTTTTTTTTTATAAAGGGCACCTGTTTTTGTTTAAACTTTTGACAAAACTTGTAAAACTACTGTAACTACATTCACATAGTGTGTTTCAATTTATTATGTTAAATGTAATTTTTATATCTGAAAGTTATGTCTGCAATGAATCGTGCAAAGTTTGACAGTTGCAAAAGTCGTGGAATTATTTAAACGTTGTACTCAACTTCCACTACAATCCCATATCACTGTTATCCTTAGTTACTGTTATGTATACGATGAGGTCCTTTTATGTTTTTACAAATGCCTGTGTAAACTTTATACGTTAATCCGTTATTATTTTTTCCAGTCTGACTTATAAAACAAAAATGTCTAAGTAAAATATTCTTGTATGACTATAAAGTAATTTCAAAAAAATATAATTTATAACTAAATTTAAATATGTAATTTGATGCACCTTTAGATGTATATAAGAGAAATTATGTTTCAGAAAGTTCCGTGTACAACAGTGGTTCTCAACCTTTTTTGGCCTGTGCCCCCTTTGCGTCCTCGAATTAGGCCACGCCTCCCCCTTGACCTAATGAATTGAAGTAAAAATGTTCTACTGTGCTCTTAGGGTTAATAAATCTAACTCAAAGAATGTTTTATAATGCTTTTATTATTACAGATAGAAAAAATACTAATACTTGTTTTGTTGAGAGAACATTTTAATTAATTAAAAGTACTTAACAGGACTACATTACAAAGGATTCTACCGTCACTGCAGTTAAAATTTCAGGCTACATTATTTGGTTTTATTTCTCAAGAACACAATTAATGAGAGGGCTGGTACTGTTTATCTTTCACAAGTTTTTGAATGTTTGGTTCCAACTGTGATAATGCACACCTGAGATAACTTTCAACATCCAGCCGTGCTCGGTATTTTGATTTGATGTAAGCCAGCGTAGAAAACCCAGACTCACATAGATACGTTGATGAAAACTGCACTAACAACCTTGCAGCTTCCGTAGCAACTTGTGGGTACACAGGAAAATAGCTTAACCAAAAATCTTCAACAGTCATGTTTGGAAACTCCGTTTTTGCTTGAGAATCACATTTTAGGTCGATTCCTGAAGGGAATCAGGAAGCATGTCCACTTCGATTTTGAACGGATCTTGTGTCAACTGAAATTGCCAGCTATCTGAAGAAAGATCTGGAAAGTAGCGTCCAATTTCGGTTTTCAAAGATGCCAGATGTTCTGAAATCAAGTTCTTCAATTCACTTTTCAAATTTAATGGAAGATTTTGTGTGTTATCAAGAAGGTATTTAAGACGTGGGAAGGACGAAAAGTTGGGTTCTGAACTCTGAAGGCGAAGTTTCAAATTCAAAAGGTTCATCGATTCAAAGAAGTCTGATAAATACGCCAAGTGGTGGATACATTTCTCATCCGTAAATTGCATGTACAGATCTTCTTCATTGGAACTCATCAAAAAGATTTCAACTTCTGATTTCAGATTGAATAGCCTAGCGAACAAATTACCTTTTGAGAGCCAACGAACTTCAGTGTGGTAAAGAAGAGTTTGTTGGTCACTATTCAATTCGTAACATAAAGCCTCAAAAAGTCTAGTATTCAGAGTACTAGATTTAACAAGGTTTACTACTTTGATAACGGTAATTTCAAAACAGTATTAAGTGTTTCAGGCAGAGTCTTACAAGCCAAAGCTTGTCTGTGTATGATACAATGAGAACCAATGATGTTAGGGTTCTGTTGTTTGCAAGCACAACAAATCCAGAACGGCATCCTGTCATGGCTTGTGCCCAATCAGTGAATATTCCAACATCATTCTTCCAAGGAAGATTATTAGCTGTTAAAAAGTTACACAGAGCAGAAAAAACATCCTCAGATTTTGTGGTTGTCTGAAGAGTTTGGGAAAATATTTCCTCTACGAAGCGTTTTCCGTCAATATATCTACAGTAAAACAACAACTGAGAGTGCTTTGAAATGTCAGTTGTCTCATCACAATGCAGTGAAAAGAACGGAGATTTCTTTAACTTTTCTATTACTTGTTTTTTTAAATCTTGTGCCATTTCATCAATTCTACGTTTTACTGTGTCATTTGAGAGCGGTATTTTTGCAATTTTATTGCAACTTTCCTCTCCAAGTAAAGTACTCCATGCAGTTAGTTAACATGGTTTTATAAGTGACTCACCAATGGTATGTGGTTTCTTGTCTTTTGCTATAAGCAAAGCGAGCTTGTAAGAAACTTCAACGGGCTTTTCGTTCTCTACTTGAAAACTTCCAGTTGAATCGAGTTTCATTCGTTTAAGCGAGTTTATCTTTCCATAATAAAACTCCCTTGGTTTGTCTTTCAAGCCGGGATGAATGGTAAACAAATGGCGTTCTAAACGCCCTGATCGCATTGCGTCATTACTCAGAACATTGTGACAAATAACACACTGAGGTAAATGGCGATCGTTCTTCTCAATGTACGTAAAGCCGAATCTTATATAGTAATCACTGTACAGCCTTTTCTTTGGTAAGGATTTAGCCATGTTTAGCACTACTACGCACGACAATCACTCGCACAAACGACTGGAACACAATAACAATCATCAATCGTCTGTTTTGTGCAGTGTAGCCACCAATCGGTAGTAAAATTACCCTAGCCACGGTAGTGTTTTCCCTAGAAACATGTTTGTCTGCTTCCAACAGAGATGCAGAGGGATCTAGCGGTATCGGGGCGAACTCTTTGGGTATAGGCCAGTGTAAATAAGACGTGTGCCTGAATGCAGTTAAATCTAGCGGTGACGGAGAGAACTATTTGCAGAAGTTCCTTTTCTAAGGCCGTGCATGAGTGGTTTGTGTTTGTTACAACCTTTTATTGTTTGGCTTATTTATGTATATTTTCATTGCTTACCACGCCTCCCCTGAAATTCTCCTACGTCCCCCCAGGGGGGCGCGTCCCCCAGGATGAGAACCCATGGTGTACAGTAAACGAATAAATGAACAACGTGTTACTCTTATGTTCTCGGTCAGATGAGTATGTGTTCATTAGATATAAATTAATCTTCGGCTTTGATAGTTAAGGTTAAGTATCCTTATCTTTTATAAACAATTTAAGGTAGATTTAGCAGATAGGTAGTGTAATATGATCGTTCCTTTGTTAAGCGGTAATGGTTATAAATAATTTGGTTAATGGCTGAAATAATCTACCGTACCACGATATTTAAGAATAATGCATAATACAATTGTTTTACCTCACACCATTATTTATTAATATGGACGGTTTATGGCAATTCTTTATTAGTCACTGTGATGGTTTGATGGTAAACCATCATAGTGAATAAAATGAAGAAATATAAAAAGGAATAAATATTGAAAAGTGAATTATTACTAAAAACTAAATTAGATATTTTTATTTACTCCTTAGTGTTTAGTATTTCTTTGTCCTGCAAAATTAGTCTGGCCAATTGTCTTGTACCTATTTAATTGCTATTTGACTACATAAGGTTTTATAACACACGAGATCTCTCTCGTTTTCATCTTGTTAGGTTCAAATTCAAGTTTAGCTATTATTGTAGACATACACTATACACATCTTTGTCCCATAATCTACCAGATATATACCGTGCACTTATACTCTTTCCTATATGTAAGCGGCCCTTTCTCATTCCTACAATTGAAAAGATATTTTTATTTATTTAAAACGCGAACAGATCAAAAATGATCTTTTCCATTATTTGTAAGAAATCATTATTTTGTTCCACACAACATGTCATTTTTAAATAGTGTATGAAACAGTTTTATAGCCTCGTTTTTATAGTCTATAATTTGAAGCAATCCATTAATTTACTTTGTGTTTTTAAAGAGCTAAACTTCCTGAAAAACCTTATTCTGTTTATCATTTCTGGAATACCTACATAAAGTTATTTGAATTTCAAACTTTTCTGTCTACGCATTTTCTAAAATCATATGTTTCTTTCTTTATTTGGCTTATTAATAAACACATGGACGTAATTTATAAAACTACATTCTTTACATATTTTAATTGTGTATAAAACTTTGAATGCGCTCGTTGACATATTGAAACAACGGTTAAAAGTAATTTCAGCAGAAAGTTTTATAAGCGGCTAATAATGTCAAATTCTAAACATGTTATATTTAAATCTAGAAGACACCTGTCACCAATTATTATGGAATATTATAATAAATGTATAAATGTAAAGGTTAGTATCCGAAGGGAAACCGTTATTTGGTACTATCATCTGTTGAGTACGTTGACATTCAACACAGGTCGTTGAATGTAAAAAACATAAATCTTATTTATGTTTACCCCAAACCTAGCACAGAGAGAGTGAGAGAGAGAGAGAGAGAGAGAGAGAGAGAGAGAGAGAGAGAGAGAGAGAGGGAGAGAGAGAGACAGAGAGAGAGACAGAGGGAGAGAGAGATACAGACACAGACAAACTGACTGAGAGGAACACTATTGTTCGTGTCCGTATGAATTCAAATCTTACACAGCCGCATTCGTTTAGAAGTTTACAACATGAGTATAAGTAGAGTGTAAGCTTCCTTGTGTAGCACATACACATTTTAATAACAACATTTACACTACACGTTTCTTTAACAAACACAACAATACGGCAAATTACAGCTTAAGTGTATCTCTAAACGGCTTAATAACCTGCAACTTTACTAAGCAACAAAAGACAAAATAATTTGTTTACTCTAACCGGTAAAGCCTATATACAGAATGTTAAAAAGAATTTATAAAATCGAATTTTCACAGTAACATACAGAATCGTTACCAAAAGAGATACTCAAGAAATATTAGTAACAATTACTATAAATTGGTGCTGTCGTGATGTTACCTCGTCTTCTCGTATGTCTAGCACGCAATATGGCAGAAGTGTCAATCAGGAGCTACAGTTTATTTAAACAAAAAAGTAAATTCCTTCAGCAAATAATGAAAATATATCCCTTTTGCAAAAAATTTACAAATTTATTAGTGATGCTTTTCGGGCGTCTTAGGTGTATTACAGTAATGGTGAAAATAATTTCCACCCTAAATTTCCTACGTTCCGCAATTTTAGGGTTTGGTTCGTAACAGTGGTTACATAAAATTCACAATTCGCAGAAAGCGGTTAAATAATTAATAAAACGTTTATTTTTTAAAATAACACCTTATTTGTTGTATTTATAGTCAATAATAAAGAATTATTTGTAGGCTATGAGAAAAATAATTAACATAACGAGTAACTTTAAGCGTAAGTCAACTTTGAGGTTACACAAACAATGAAAATGTTTCAAAAATCGTATTTTTTAACTTTACGTAATATTTTCTTTAATATATTAAAGTTTAAATATTTAATATTTACTTTTTATGAAAGTTCTTCTAATCCTTCTTGTAGCTTTAAATGTGTCTGTGTGCAATTATGTCTGAAATATGGATGTAAATTATTCCACGGTATTGAAATTAATGTGTTTTAGTAAGTTTGGTAATCGACCCAGACATTACCTTTCTTAGTGTATGCTACAGAAAAACGTATGGTGTATCGTTTGATTTAATAATTTCCTCAACTGAGTATTATAGAACTGTTATTTGCTTTTGTAACGTTATGACTAGTATCTCGCTAGCATTTTTGTTGTAACCTCTGAAGTAAGAAGTAAATTTTCATTTCAAAACTTGGATCAGTAAAACATTGAATTTTAAGCTCGCTAAAATTAATATTGGTTAGATTTGGAAATCATTTTTTATATCTGCAAATATTTTATTGAACTTTATCACGTTAATTATACTACCTCTTCTTAATTTATCCGCGCCCGCCTTTCACGTAATTATAATTTATCAGACTATTTCGGTAAGTGTTCATTTTAGTGATGTCAATTTTCCATGTTAGCTGTTTATTTTTATGTGGTATAAACTTTGTAAGTAGTATCATGGTAAGGTTAATAATATTGTAGTCCGTTTGTAGTCCACCACCGTTTTGAGGAACTACAGAACTACTACTTCCATGCTTCTGGAACTAGTCTCCCAAAAATACTCATCAATAAAGTCACGCAGTTATACTACCCTCTTGGTAACATCGATCGTACCGATAGGAAAAGAATAAAGGAACGAAAAAGGCACAGAAATGATAAGAAAAATAAATGTGGAGTTAGTGGGAGATTACGAGAAAAAGCGAGAGACGTACTTAGAAGGCATAAGAGACATTTTGTGTGTGTGTGTGTGTGTGTGTGTGTGTGTGTGTGTGTGTACGAGCGCGATAAAGATTCGTAGTCACAAAATGTACCATAATTACATACATGCCATTGTGATGTGATGTAATTGTTTTATCTAATAGAATAAAATCTTAGTCTCATATCACTACACCTGACAAGTAAGTAAGTCAATATTTATTTTATGCTAGAAGTGTTTTATGTTTTGTTACGATTGCCATATAAAAGGTTGTGAGTTGTGAGTTTTGCGTATGATAGTAAAAATATGTAATATAAAAATATTAGGATTTATATATTTTTAGGATGTGGTAAAATAGATATATTTTCATCCGCCAGAGAGTTGCTTGGTATGTTGTAAAAATTGTTAGCTTATTCCTCAAATGTACTTACACAGTCACTCTTTCGTTGATGAGCAAAGATTAAAACAACAATTATGTTCAACACGTGTAACTTAAATCTTAATTTAAGAATCGTACTTACTAGGGTAGTTTTAGCATACTGCCATATTTTTTTGAACTTACAACCTTCGTAGAAAAAAACTATTTTTTGATTGAGGACAGAAAAACAACACACATAAATTTTGAGTCAACCGTAAGAGAGGAGCAAAGTAAGGAATTAAATATAATTGTTTAACTAAAATTAGACAAAATATGTAAACAAGAAATTTTATTCTGGAGAAAGACAGAAAGCAGCACGTTGTATATTGACAAGGTTGAAATATTTAATTTTCCTTTTGTGGAAGAGGAACAGTGGTGACAAAGGAAAGTAAATCAGTCTGGTTTGCTGTACTGAAAGGATTTAAATTACGGACTGATATTTTCTGCGAGTCTACGTTTCCTTTTTTATTGTGTAGACTCCGATTCTTAAAATTCAATTATATGATTAGTATGATGAGACTATACAAAACTTCATTATATTTTCTTTTATGCACTGAAACGTTACCGGTACAAAATATGGTCTAAGGTAAGAAATTAAATACAAAGACTTCTGTGGTAAAATACAGTTTTCAAAATAAAACCTCGCTTATATGCTGCATTTTGCCATTGTCTTAACGCTGAAAAATCTTAGGGTGACGTTATATCTTTACGCACAGAATAATTGCAGGCTTTTACGAAACGCTGAACAGAAACGTTAAGTCGAAGCAGTCTTTTAAGAAACGCTGAGCAGAACGCAGTGCTGAAGTAGGCTTTCAAGGAGCATACTATTAGTGCATGTTAACAGTAAATGCGTCTAATAAACAGCTTAACCGCTTAAGAATCATAGCGCAACATTATATCGTGTCGCAGAGAATAACTGGTGGCTTTTAAGAAACGCTGAGCAGAACGCAGTGCTGACGTACCGGTATGCTTTCATGTAGTATACTAATAGTATATATCAACAATAATAAATATAATAAACAGCTTAAATTCTTAAAAATCATAGCGCGACATTGTATCGTGTCGCAGAGAATAACTGCTGGCTTTTAAGAAACGCTGAGCAGAACGCAGTGCTGAAGTAGGCTTTCAAGGAGCATACTATTAGTGCATGTTAACAGTAAATACGTCTAATAAACAGCTTAACCGCTTAAGAATCATAGCGCAACATTATATCGTGTCGCAGAGAATAACTGGTGGCTTTTAAGAAACGCTGAGCAGAACGCAGTGCTGACGTACCGGTAGGCTTTCATGTAGTATACTAATAGTATATATCAACAATAATAAATATAATAAACAGCTTAAATTCTTAAAAATCAGAGCGCGAAATTGTATCGTGTCGCAGAGAATAACTGCTGGCTTTTACGAAACGCTGAGCAGAACGCAGTGCTGACGTACCGGTAGGCTTTCATGTAGTATACTAATAGTATATATCAACAATAATAAATATAATAAACAGCTTAAATTCTTAAAAATCATAGCGCGACATTGTATCGTGTCGCAGAGAATAACTGCTGGCTTTTACGAAACGCTGAGCAGAACGCAGTGCTGACGTACCGGTAGGCTTTCATGTAGTATACTAATAGTATATATCAACAATAATAAATATAATAAACAGCTTAAATTCTTAAAAATCATAGCGCGACATTGTATCGTGTCGCAGAGAACAACTGCTGGCTTTTACGAAACGCTGAGCAGAACGCAGTGCTGACGTACCGGTAGGCTTTCATGTAGTATACTAATAGTATATATCAACAATAATAAATATAATAAACAGCTTAAATTCTTAAAAATCAGAGCGCGAAATTGTATCGTGTCGCAGAGAATAACTGCTGGCTTTTACGAAACGCTGAGCAGAACGCAGTGCTGACGTACCGGTAGGCTTTCATGTAGTATACTAATAGTATATATCAACAATAATAAATATAATAAACAGCTTAAATTCTTAAAAATCATAGCGCGACATTGTATCGTGTCGCAGAGAATAACTGCTGGCTTTTACGAAACGCTGAGCAGAACGCAGTGCTGACGTACCGGTAGGCTTTCATGTAGTATACTAATAGTATATATCAACAATAATAAATATAATAAACAGCTTAAATTCTTAAAAATCATAGCGCGACATTGTATCGTGTCGCACAGAATAATTATAGGATTTTAAGAAACGCAGAGCTAAAGCAGCAGTCTTTCATCTAGCATAGTATTAGTAGATATTAACAGTAAATACGTGTAATAAACAGTTTAAACGCTTAAAAATCGTAGCGCGATATTATGTCGAGTCGCAAAGAGTAAATGTAGGCTAAAAGAGTTTAGGCTGAAAGAGTTAGGCTTGTAGGCGTAAGTGAAACAGTCCCTGATATTTCTACTTATACAAGAGTAGCAGTATTTCAGTGTTAGTTCTGCTGCAGCTTCTCTAGTCGTGCTCGTTGTTGTACAGCTGCTTCGTTTTAGTAATTTGTATATGGGTTACAATCCTGTGGATGTTGTCTTTTGAGAGTGACACTTTCAAGTCGCTATAACGGGTCTGGTTTCTAACGTGCAATTTGCGGAATTTTTGTTTGAAATCTTCGGGTAACTTTTGATTTTCATGGGATTGCCGTACACCTCATAGAACACAAAAGTTACATCAACTTTGTGAAAAAAATGAGAGAAATGAAACATTTACCGAAATAACTTAACCGAGCAGTCTTATATTAACCTTGAAAGACAAAGAATGTAAGCTGTTTAAGTGAAATTAGCGCTTCAGGATATAAACTACTGGAATCACACTATGCCGTCAAAATAAGCGGAGACCTAAAATTACAGCTGTTTTTGTGTGGTAATATAAACAAACATATACGAACTTATGTTATTAAGTCATTCCTGTGAACATGGAAATAAATTAACTCAAACTAGCTATTATTATGAGACCAAACATGCTAACTTCTTAACGATTAGTTTTCTTTCATAAATCGTAATGATGAGAACAATCATTTTCTTTTACTACCAAAAGTATAACATACCGTTGCCTTACATGACATACTAATATTTAATCAAGTTAGTACTAAAAACAGAATATCAATTAAGGCATTCAAACATGCACACGCAACAGTTTCCTGTCATCTGTGCAGGCTCCTGTGGTTCCAAAGATTTCAAAATACCACACACCGTGTCTCCTTAATGGATGTGAAAGCGGAAAATTATCATATAAAGGATTATAGAGGTAGGATGTGTTTACAGAGGACGTTAATGCTTTCTCCACTTACTAAGATAGTTTTTGGCGTCCCAGTACTTACAGTTTGTCTAATGTGCACAAACTATAAATAGGCCTATTTAAAATGAGTTTCTTAGCTGTCAATTAAATTGATCTCTCCGATTGTTTAGTACGTAAAGAAGTTTAAGAATCAGTTATTTAGCCGCATTCCATTTGTACAGCTCTCCTTTCGTGTAGTCTGCTAATACGTAGCTCTGAGCTCTACGTAGATTAACTTAAGATTAACTTCAGTAAAAAAAGGTTATACACAGTATATTAGTTCTTCTAATTTATTCTACCTAACTATATTAATCAACCAATGTGAAAGTCATAATGTATTTTATTTTACTTTATTAATTCATACCGAAAGTACGGTTATACATAGTCCTATAATCAATGAGATTATACAATCCAGCAAATTGGTCTTTCGATTTTGTAGCAGTTAGGCCTATAATTCTATTACTGTCAGTAGAAAATTCTGGCTTTTAAGAGTAATACTGGTTTGTACCATTATCATTCCTTTTTAGTTGGTAGCATAGCGAGGCTAGACAAACATCAGGTTATGTAATTGAAGTGTACTTAAAAAATAATGATTCTATCATGTATCATATATCACATATCATGTCGTCAGTAGAAGCATGAAATCGTAACATCCAACTGAACTGAAACTCCTGCTTAGGTCGGTCCTGGAAGAATACGTTGAGGAACACACCGTACAGAGAGTACAGTGCGAACCCACACACGAACACACACTGGTGGATCGAAGACAGAGAGCTGAGTGGGTAGTGCGTTTGTCATCGAGGGCGCCTCCCACTCCTGGACGCTGCACAAGGCGGTAAATTTATACCCCAAGGCGGCAAACTATACGGGGGTGTGGCAGGCCCCTAGTTTCTGTCAACGTCGAGGTTAAAAGAAATTTGTTACTTGTACTGATTCACTGAATTTTCTAACGCCCTTCGACAATCCGGGCACAGTAGATCCGTCATTACAGCAGATTATGGGGTTATGCCATGCGTTACAAGGTCTTCGTTCATTTTTTACTTTTGTTTGGTGCTTTGCTAATGTAGGTATTGAAAGAAACGAAAAAGCTGACGGTATAGTGAGAAACGCTGCGGAGACCCCCAAACGATTCTGTTGGCATACAACCTGACTACCCAAAAGTATGTGTCACAATCACCATTATTAATATGTAGCAGCAGATCTGGACACGCGGCTCTCTGCCGTGAAGCAGAGCGTCCATAAATGGCAAGTAGCAGGTGATCACAGTCGTCGTGAACAAGTCAGCATCGCCAGACTGCGCACTGGGCACACGAACTTGACGTCTTCGTACCTCCTACAAGGACAAGTACGACCCGTCTGCACTTGTGGTGGAGCACTTACAGTGAAACACATAACCCAAGACTATAGCGCTCTTGCAGAACTCAGTCAGAGACACACAGAGTAAAAGGTAACTTAAAAGAAGACCTCGGAAACGAACAATTAACAATGGACACAATTCTGTCCTTCCTAAAGGACTCTGATTGTAAGTTTCCATGTTTTTATCCCATACTGTAAAAACAAATTTTCGCACTAAAATGTGACTGTTTAAATGTCGTTTATTAGACCACAAAATTAGCGTACATAATTCAATTAATAATTGCTTCCTATTTTTAATAAAAAATACAATACTTATATTACTCTACGGGCCTTGAAAATGTCGTTTTTTGCTTTAGTGTGTACGAGTTTCTAACCTCGTTGAGTCAATTAAAATGTAGGTGAAAACGGAACATCCCTTCGAGCACGTCTTCTGGTAGACGTTGTTGAGCTGAGAGCTTTAGTTGCCCAATCCACAATTAAAAAAAAAGATAATTATATCATACTGAAGTAGAAACCAACGTCATCAAACCAGTCGCCCTCTGATTCTTCATAAACAACATTGCACATTCTGCTTCCTTAAACCTAATTGAATCTACACCAGTGTCTTTTCTTATGTCGTCTGCAGCTTCCTGGAAAACGTTAGAACCATACCATAATGCTAGTAATGCAATAAAATTCAAACGCATTGTGTCCCTTTCTTCTTGGTTGAGATGCTTTATTAATTTGTAAGGTACCATTTGTTGTCCATGTATTACTAATGTTGTCCTTCCTGATTACTAATAAATGTATTCCATGATTTAATATGTGAATCGTTTCTTCAAAGCACATTACTATCCACTTCTCTCAAAATGATCCGCACATTATTCTATACTTCTTCTGTATTATTACTCACTCTTTCTCTTCTTCTCCTCATCTCAGAGGTTGGTCAGAAGGCATTCTTTCTATGCAGTTTTTTTGTCCCTTGCTGATAGCCACATACCTTCTTTCTTCTTTGACCCCAACCACGTACTCCGGCTTGGGCCTTCCCCACCCACTTCTCCCCGCGATCTTTGCCTCAATCAAGGTGGTGAACGATTTGAATGGCATAACTGGAGACTAACTACAATATTTTTCCTTCACAGACTAGATAAAATGAAAGGACTTTATTTACACAATCTCTCAAAACCTGGCCACTAGGTACTCTTTCAATCAACGGTATTTTTAAGGTTTCCTCCAATAACACATCTCAAAAGCTTCAAAGTAGCTCCTATCCACTTTCCTCAAAGTTCAGGTTTCCAAGCCATAAAAGCCTATGCTTTATAAATGTCTACCTGGTTTCCAGGAGAAAGTTTGTAGAAACCAGATGAAATTTTGTTTTGAAATTTCCCCCCTTGCTTGTGCAATCTACTTTGTACATCACTGGTGTACCTTTCGTCTGACGTAAAGTAGCTCTCAAGATACTGATAGAAATCAATTTGAACTTGCTTCCTACCGCCTAGCAATACCTACTGTTATTGCTAGTAGGGATCAGTTGTGTATAGAATGTTATCCCCTTCTCGTGGAGATCACGGATATTGAGTAGATATATCTTAAAAGCTTTCCTTCTCTGTACACCAGATATATTTCAATATTTTCTTCATCTTGTCCAATATCAATTTTAGAGATCACCGTTAATCAATATAAATTTCAGGGTCTCTAAAAACTTGCGTATCCCTAACTAGGAAAGCAATTTTTGATTAACTTTTACATAACCAATTAATGATCGGAGTCGTATAGCTAACCAAGTGCATGTATTTTTTCTTAGCGCATTTATTTTTTACTTTAAGTCTGATAAGTCTGACTGTTCCAAATACTAGTACTATTATCATATCCAGCAGCGTAACTAAGATCTACTTTGGGGAGAAGATGAAAATAACTTGAAAGATTTTATCCCTTTATTATAAAAATTGTTAAGGATTATGGAATTTTATGAAATTTCTAATAGCTATTGGGGTTAATTATTTTCTTACACTCCCCCTAGTTACTCCACTGTACATTATCATTATACGTAATTTACTTTATAGGCTTGGAGCCTGCTGGTACCCATTCAGTGATCTTTAGATGCCTTGTCTTCAATCAAATTTATGTCTTTTGTTTTTAGTAGCAATATTTCTCTATTTGTTCTAGTAACAGCACTAAAACCATCTTAAATAAATTAAGCATAATAGGCCAATATTAATTAAAGGAAGGCATAAAGAATAACGAATACCTAATTTCAAGTAATTAGCGGCTTAAAGAGTATGTTTAGTGTTTTTAATCTTTAGTATTTCTCATTATCATAAAATAGGCTAAGCTTAATGTGTCTTTATAATTCATGTCCGCTAAATCTGTTTGTAATTAACACTGTTAATTAAATGTTTCTTAGGGGAAGAGAACATTTCCAAGTTTATATGAATTCAACATAGTTACAGTATATGTTTAGGTTAATTCAATAGAAATGACCGAGGAAAAAATTTATATAATTTCAGACGATATACATAATTATATGGAGTTGAAATTTACTTTACGGAGACGTGAATCTGAAAACTTATATTGAACTTATATTAAATTTGTAACGAAACGTTCCTGTTCCGTTATCTTTACTAAGTAAAGTTGTTCAGATAAATTTGAACGCTTCACATGGTTTTTCTAAGACAACGCTTATTAACCACTCTTGTACCATGGTCAACGTACAAATTCGAGGACGTTGTTTACAATTTTATATAAACAGTTTTACAGCGTTAAGAGTCATAACTGAAAGTGATTCGGACGTTTTTACAACAAAAGTTCCTATTTTAGCCCAGAATATTATAATTGTATATTGATTTT
Organism: Magicicada septendecula; assembly: GCA_034769895.1. Lineage (NCBI taxonomy): Eukaryota > Metazoa > Arthropoda > Insecta > Hemiptera > Cicadidae > Magicicada > Magicicada septendecula. Next base: position 326,945,784 of record CM068372.1, read on the forward strand.
ATTTTGACAATTATCTCTATTTATCTGTGGTCTGTTTTAATAAATTTAATGTAATTTTAGGAAAGTATTTATTACTCCTGTTTCTTACGAACAGCAGTTAAACCAAAACGGCATCAGTAGCGATCAGCAACTGTGTATGATAAAATTTGCTGTATGATACAAGAGATGTAAGCGTGCAAATAATGCACTGGCGTTAAGACTTTTAATAGATGGAACATAATTAGTATTAGGTACGATAAGATAAGGCTGTGATTGTAAGTTTCCATGTTTTTGTACCGCACTATATAAACAAAATATTGCACTAACAACATGATTATTCATGTTTTGTAATTAAACAAAATACACTTAGTTCTATTACTATACCACGTGACAATAACTACACAGTACTTTTTATTTAAGTAAGTTTTTGAACACCATTAAAGATATAAAAAGAGTAGTAAACTGAATTGCAGTAACAGAAATTAGAGATATTTATTTCAGGATAATTTATAATTAGCATAATGAAAGCCTTAAATACCAATTTTAATCATTCTGTGATCCAATTATTAGATACGTTAAGCTGAACTGTCACTACTTTTTCGTAATATATTATATATTAGTTATATATTTTATCCATACTTGATTTTCTTATTTAAAGAAAAGTTCCTTTATTATGAAATATAAAAACGTTAACTAATAAAATTAAATTAACTTAATTTATGAAGCCAATTATAGTTTATTAATAAATTGTTTACCTCTATAATAATCATTTATCTCAGATACCTTAACACTGACTTGTGCGTTAATAACTCTTCGCGCAAGTACTAATAAACTTGTAAAGTTTGTGAGTTAAACTTTTTCTTAGATTTCGCTCAATAAACACACATTATAAATGGATCCATTTTTCATTACGTTTTACTTGTTTCTAATAAATATTTAAAATTTCGTAGCTTTATTAACTTACATTTCCTCATAAATTATCTTCCGTCGTAAAATTAGGCTTATTTCTATTAATTTTTTCCCATTTATGTAATTTTTGTAGTAACTACTAAACAACCTTTAGCAACACGTGTTTGGTTGAAAATGTTACCTGAATATAAAATCAGGGCTGAATTGCGATCAACACGTGTGACTTGTTTAAAGGAAACTTATAAACATAATCAAAGAAAACGTACAACCGGTATTGTGAATACACGCGTGTATCTGTCTGAAAATTTATCAACTCAGATATTTATAATTTTGCCTTTAGGTGTAATTTTCAATTTTTAGGTGTAAAAAAATACACATGGGCTTATTTTGATAAATAAGAAAAAACTTGGTCTTATAAACAAGACGTGCCATTTATAACAAAAGCCGTTACAAAATACACAGATTTGTTTCCGTTCTTTATTTATATAACACAATATATCATTTCCAGTGCGTTTTGGGTTTTTGACAGACTGAACTAAGACAAAGATAGACGTAAAAATGTAATGTTGGGCTACAGGCGGACAAATAAAAAGAGGCAGATATGTGCTCCAAATGAACATGAACATCAGCTGACTGGTTTACAAGATACTCAAATAATTAGGAATTGTAAATATAATATGAGAAGGTGATATCAATGTATTCTCAAAAGCAACAAGATACGTCGATTCGCTACGCATCGTCAGAAACACTTTAATGTTGTTTACCACGTAAATGTGATATATGAAATTCGCCAAAATTTCTGTCATATGTCACTGTAAATGGGTTTTTTTAAACGCATGTCACTCGTTATGACATCTACAAAATTGTCGTGATGAATGGAATTACATGATATGAAATGTATTACGATTTCCTTGGTGAAAGGCAGACGACATTGGAGAAACACTTTCGAGTGCCTCCATATTTGATTTTGATTTTTACCACGTTAGGTTCGCTTCCAGGATAAACGGCATGTAATGTCTAAACAATAGTGTAAGTCTGACACCAATGTTACTTTTATGGCTACCGGTACACTCTAATTACATAAAACCAATTATTATTACTCTAGCATTAGTGGCAGTGGTGGTGGTAGTAGTAATAGTAGCAGTAGTAGTAGTAGTAGTAGTAGTAGTAGTAGTAGTAGTAGTAGTAGTAGTAGTAGTAGTCGCTTTCAAGGTGAAGCGACGGAGACGGAGAATCTGGGAATTCCGAGGACTGTTTAGTGAACCAAAACAGACAGGAATGTGTAATATTGCAATAGCAGGCGAAAATAGCAAAGTTTCAAAGTGCTACTGAAAGAAATTTGTAATTTAGTTAACACCGTTTTATCTGTTCTTCGGATTACTAATGGGTTTAATCTAGTGACATTCGGAGTAGAGTTACTACATTGGGTACACAGTTAATGTTGACTAAACGCTTTTCTCAGTACTTTTGTGAGGTCTAACACTAATAAGAATAATTATTTTATTATAATATAGGAGAAATATCGCTATGGAGAACCATACATGACTTCCATGTTCTAAGATTTGTATTTAAAATCATTTTCGAAATGAAATATTTCCACAGAAATTACTTCTTTCTTCAGCCTTAAGCACAGTACTGTAATCACTAACGTATACCACCTCACGTTAGAGCACTCGATTTTCACTGATGATGGCAGTATATAGCACTGCCAAAACGTCTGGTTTTGTAGAAAACATTGAACCACGCCAAATACCCTGGAAAGGAATTTTAACAACAAACTACTTATTTGTTGCCGATAACGTAGTAGACATGATATATAAATAAAAAGTATCCCCTCCCCTTTCAACTATCATTTTCATTTAGAGAAAAATTATCCCCACCTCTTCAACTAGCCTCTTCACTTATAGACATTTCATCTACGTTTCTACAGTGGATTATTATGATCTTTTTTTCAGGATATTTTATTTATAAAAATTAAGTACTGTACTCTTGTTAAAACATAAAACGTTGCAGGTTAACTACCCCTTCCCCGTAACCGATCTTCACCAAAATCAAAAGGCCTTGAGTCCTCTACAACTCAAGCATATTTGCAAATAATTATTTGATTCTGTTTGAATTTGCGGACACACACACACACACACACACACTTTTCGAAAAATGACTTTTCTTCATGTTTTGAGAGTAGTACAATCAGAATCTTCCCTTTTCTCGAACACAATTTTTTTCGCCATTACCATACTTCCATTTCCTTATGGAACGTGGAAGTAAAAAACACTATAGATAAAGTAAATAAGAAATCGTATGCTTAATTCCTAAATAATAGTTTACTTTAAAGGGTTGCAAGTAGGCCTAATAAAAAGTAAAAGAAAATCTCGAGATTCGTATAAAACTTACTTGGTCCCAATTACCGCTACGCGTAGAGGAGCAAAAAGAAAAGATGATGTTTATCTGGCAGTTTGGCGATGTTTGTTTATTTGATGTTTAACTGTATGAAGCGACTACAGTTAATTAAAACTACAGCTTATATTACCGTTAGTTTAGAAGTACATGCAACTCTGTTGTTTTGTGTGACTGTAATTGCAATTAACTCTACGGGATAATTATTACCAGCAGTTGGAAACAATTTTAGCGAATTAGGCACATTGGTTTTACCAATTTTGTACTTGACTGCGGTACAGTAGTGTTGTAGCGATCATAAATTAATTCTCAGTGTTAACATGCTACGTATTGTAAACAGAAACAAATTTAAAATATGAAGCATTTATTGGACAGTACAACTACCTAATTGTTATTAGTATACACTATATTAACTTGAACTTTTATGCAATATAGTGTGACACTGCGATATTATGTGATTAACTTGTAGGCACAAGAGAAGATTGTATAAAACAGAATATATAGTTTTAAAAACCTTAAAACATTTACATTAGACAACTTTAATATAACGGGTATATGTATTATATTATTATGGGCTACAATTTCATATTAGTATTTGAAAAGCGATAGGCCTATACTTATAACTTGTGTCGTTATCGTAAGTGTCTGTTATTAAGATTTCTACTTACCCTCCTAGATACATAGTTTACTTTCACGTAAGCAGTGTAATGGTATATCAAAAAACTATGTGTACATTATAAGGCAAAATTTACTAAACATGTTTTGATTTGGGGCACCAATGATATCTGTATTGTAGGGTCACATTATTCCTTGATACGCTATTGTAGTCCTACTTTCGACAGTGGTATAGAAGCATTTATGTACATAGGGTCATCTTCAACTGTACAACCTACGAGATAAAGTGTTCCAATCTAAAACTCTAGCCATGCAAATCTGACGGTTTTGGTGAATGCTGATCACCTACACGAGTACACACTAAAAGCTAATTTGCTTCAGAGAAGCTTTAAAATTATCCGGTTTAGTAGCATACTCTCAGGCTACACAAATTTTAAGCACACAGGACAATCTAGATCATGACAGTACTAAGATGAAATTTTAAAGGCAACGTATCCTAAACGGAGTAAAACTCGATAGTAACCTGAATCGACGTACCGTAATACAATAGACTACCAAAAGCAAAATTTTGTGCTTGCTGCAGAGTAGTAATATATGAGAAATTCATATTAAACAATTTGCCACTTCTTTCGTAAGCGAGAGATTAGTATATGAGACTAAAATTAACAGTGTTCACTTAAGACTTATAGGAACATACGCATCAGAATAAAGCAAGGTAAACGAATCTAAAATATATTACACAAAGTGCAAAGGTACGGTATATTTTTGAAATGAATATGAATGTTGATATGGTTATAGTAAGGGGACTACAAAAGCAGGTCAAAAGTTCCTCAACCAGACGCAATAAGATTATGAATTGGGTCTGATTCTCGTAAATAGGGATTCATTTGATGACATAACGTTTAAAACCTCGGGAATAACAACAACAGCAACAACAATAACAGCAATAAATGTATTTGTGATTGTTGTGATAAAATATACTGGATAAGCGTTTGTCTCAGCGATGACTTCTACATTTGAAATAGATCTTTTTCCAGGGAGCTATTTATTCAAATTCTAAAACAGAAGGAAGTTAATGGAAAATACACTCTGTATGGCAGTAATTTGTAACGCGATGCATAAAGCTTTGCGACTGTAGTTGACAAACTGTGATAGGGTGAGTTTATTAATGTGAAAGTACTTTTCCGTTACTAAATTCGGTTGTTCTCCTTAATAATCTCACTCAGCTTCTACAGAAATGCTGTTACATTTTTTTAGAAATTTACAGAAACTTACATTTTGTTAGCCCAGTTGGATTGTGTTCATGTCCAAGAGATATTCATTAGAATGCGATTCTGAATGACCAATAAAAAAGAGGTATCATCGTTTTGACCGCTCTTTTAAATGTTAATGCAATACGTTGTGGATACGATCACTAGAGGTAGATATTAATAGAGTCAAATATTCAGATATATATTAATATGTCAGCAAGGTTCAGAATATTCATGTATCAATCATTTAATTTGTTATTGTCAATATTTTTAAAACTATCATTTAATTTGTCATATTTTCGTCAGTTTCAGTGGTTTTTGTGTGACCAGAACTTACGTGGTAATAACTGGATAAACAACCGCGTTTGAATTTAACGCTTATTTCTTCACTGTTGGAAAAAATAATGACGAATTACCAAAGAGGAATCGTTTTTTGTTTGTTAGAGGAAACTTTATTTTTTTGCTAAATCTTGGTAATAAGGTATTTTATCTCGTGAGGCATCTTAATGGAAAAGAAACAAACTAATTTCCAACTAAGTAGTTTCCCCTCCACTCACAAAATGAGTAAGAACTGACGCTACAACTTAGAAAAAAAAGCATTGAAAGACCAACAGGAAACTGTAGTTGGTCGCATAAAATCTAAGACGTTTAGAATCTATCATAAAAAATTGTACACCATAGGAGTCATTAAATATATGAAATGAACTCAGAAGCATGAGAAACAAAGAGACGTTTCTGGATCACAGAATTTGAATTAACAAATTCTGTCAGAAGATTATACTAGCAAAAGTATTTCTCAATAGGTAGCCTGCAGAAAAATAAATTAAAAAGCTATCGGATCATTAGTACACTAGGCACAGTAAGCGAATTGTATATATAAAAGCCATGAAAACATCTACATATTCAAATAAAAAGATTAATTCTTTCAACAAAAAATTCGTTGTTCATTAAGTTCTTAAAAGATTAGTGGGATTAACTAGCATACAAAATAGCATTCTGTAATTACAAATATATTATTATAAGATCAAAAGGAATAGTTGTGGGCAGTAATTGATAAACGAGGTGTCATTTTGAAGTGCTTTATTAAAGACCGTAAAATAGAACCGATAATAGTAAAGTATTGAAACAGGGAGTTATCAGCAGTATCGAAGACATGATGCAATATGGAAACTGGGTAATAAGTACGCAGATAACCATATCAGAGATTGGAAGAAACTAAGATCAAATTTGTAGCAACAAAGAAAGTAAACGCAACAAATACCTAAACACAATGTTGTTTGCTGAAGAACATGTTATATCAGAAGACACTGTGAATAATATAAAATACAATTGAAGTCTACAAATCCTATGAACCCTCATTTGCAACACAGAAAGTCGTAAGTAGAATCACAAAAATTTCTCTGGCAACTATTCCACAAGCTTTTAAATTGTCGTCAAAATTACTACTTCAGAATAAGATAAATATGAAAGTTGTTTTCAGTGTTTAGGTCGCCATACAATTTGTAAGAATCCAAGCAATCGACAAACAAAATACTAATACGTACATTTTAACGAATGTAGAGGAACACTTGTAAGTTGCGTAACTAGCTAAGAAAAATTAGTGAATCGCTAATAATTTTCTAATGTTTTATCTGTTCTCACACTTCTGTATGGCTTAGAGTACTGAGCACAGAGGTAAAGAAATACCACAGACTAGAATTCACGTAAAATAAAGTTATACTTAGATTAATAAAATATTGCGCGACAAAATTTAATGTACAAAATTGGGTCAGTAGACAGGAATGGAATGCTCGTGCAATAACGAAAAAGTGATAACTATGGAAAATCTTGCAAGACGGAAGATGGAAAATTAATGCAAGAAGAATACATAACGGAGGGATTCAAAAACATAGACTACGACAACAAACTTCTAATAAAACGGAGACTATGCTGGACTTGAAGCATGTCCAAAGGGAACACAATTAAGATGTTGTCTCTTAAAATTTTTGTATACTTCCAGTTTCCCTGATGTGTAATAAATCTCATGAAAATATATATTACTACAAATTTTCGTCATGGTAATAACACAATTCGCAGATACAGCGTTTGTTCTTTTTCAACATAATATGATGTGTTACTCTCTCCGACCACTGGAAATCTTCAAAAATAGTTTCTCAAGCAATTGTAGCTAATACAAACCTATTACTCATTAAGTTGAACGTTAACTTATATGAATTTACTTGAATCCTCAAATATTCTAAATGTACTTTTAATAGAAAATATAGCACGAGCACTTTATATTATATATATAGTTAGGCATATGCAATTTAATTTAAAATATGCTTGAAGATATTGACTTTAATGGTAGGGGCGTGATCGTTTAGTTACTTTACTCTCCTAGTCACGTGAGAATAGACCGAAAGTCTTTTCAGAAACGCGAAACTAATCAAAACAAGTTTCAAATGTAGGCTACCTTGTGATATGTGCATGTAATTTCGGTAAACACGATTCTCATCACCTGAGGTTATTTATGCGTGAGGCGGCGCTCTGTGGAACTGTATGGCGAATTGTTTGCAATTCATTTACCATTTGTCATACCAATAAGCAAATAAAGCATACGCGTATTTTGAATACACATATACTTTACGTGTGTTTATCATAAAGAATATTTATGTTTCTGTAACAAATTTATTTGATTCCCTTTGGCTTACTATTAGCAAAAGCTATAGCGTTTCAAGATAAAACAAAATCCTAATACAGCGTAATACGCTTTTTGCCCAAGCAAAATCCCGTTTGCGTTTGTAGGAATGGAATTCGTTATCAGGAGATACAAAATAAAATCATTAAAACAGAACGTGTAATTGAAATAAGTATTATAGGTTGACGCTTCACCTCATTGATAGCCAAAAGATATCCTTGTTGCCATTAACACATTTTAATTGTTTCTATTATATACAGCCATTTCTGTCGATCTACCCTTGCCCGTGAAGAGGCCAGCGACCACGAAGTTCATGAACTAACAGTATTTCCACGACACTTCCAGAACACAATACTTCAATTTATATAATATGCAGAGTGCAATGTAATAAAAATAATAATATTAATAATAATAATAATAATAATAATAATAATAAGAAGAAGAAGAAGAAGAAGAAGAAGAAGAAGAAGAAGAAGAAGAAGAAGGAGAAGAAGGAGAAGGAGAAGAAGAAGAAGAAGAAGAAGAAGAAGAAGAAGAAGAAGAAGAAGAAGAAGAAGAAGAAGAAGAAGAAGAAGAAGAAGAATGCTGAGAGCATCAAACCTCTAGTGCCTGATGGAGTGTCATATACATATTTACTTTATTGAATGGAATGATTACTTCATTTAAGTCATCGTTATGTAATAATGTGGAAAATATTAGCCTATTAAAAAGTATTTAGAGTGTCTTCTACAAAGATAACATTAAATAAAGAATTGCAATATATTGGGCAAAAACTATTAAGAACTGAAAGGCATAACAAAATTATTCAAACAAAAAAATAAATAATAATTAAATGCTGTTTGGGAAAAACTATTTTATTAGTATTTAGAGAAATACCATTTATCAAAAGTGATTATTCTTTTCCAAGAATTTGTATGTTGCACAAAACAACACAAAGAATACTTAGGCGTGTGCTTTGTGTGTAGGTGGTTACATTACAATTCGTTTAGTGAAAAATTCATTCATATGGAAAACAAAAGTACTTGAAGATTAATTTATATATGTACGTTATTTTTTCATTGGACTAGCCAAGAACACACACGCACACACACACACACACACACACACACACACACACACACACACACACACACACACACACACAGGCGTGTTCTATTCAAAGTGCAATTAGAAACGTAATAGTTCCGAAAATATCACTGTCGCTAACATAATACATTAGCGTTTAGGTTCAGTTTGATAATTAATTTTCAATTATTAACTTAACAGTAAAGTTGTTTTATATATTGAAAGATTCATTCATATTTAAGAGTGTTACTTAAGCAGTACTTATGTTCTGTAAAGGAAGAGTACCAATTCTAACAAAGGCTGCACAGTGTAAGCGCTTTATAAGAGAACTCTTGCATTAAAACGCAGATGCGTAAGCTTGCGCACACGCACACGCGCGCGCACGAGCGCGCACGAGAGAGGGAGAGAGAGACCCATAAAACACAACGTATAGACATTTATTAAAACCCTTATGTTTAGAGGCCAAAATTACACATTTGTATCTTAAATATTGCCTCAAATCTTTTGTGTAAGTTGAGAGTAATATTTCTGAAGCAGTTGTCGTTAGGTTACCACAAAAACGTTATGTTACAGAAAACGTTAGGCTACCACACAAAAGAGGAAAATAACTAAACAGCTTTTCATGAATTCAAGGGGAAATCGTCTCTTTGCGACTGGAGTACGTAAGAAGATGAAATAAGACGTTCTTTAGGTTAACAAAAAAGAAGTCAGGAAACCTAAGGATAGGCCTCTCCGCTCTAAGAGTTGCCGTTAACGATGAAAGCGTACTTTGCTCAAAGGAGAAAACGGTTTTTCTGAAATAAAATAGACGCAGGCGCACACACACAATTTAAATAACACTTAATTTAGTCTACTACCTACTGTTCAAAAGACATTCACATTTCAATTGTAGTAAAAATTTTATCATAAAGCTAAATACGTAAATATTAATTTCACAATACGTGTCAAGATTAAATGTTCAAGTCAAATCTTGCTGCCTAATTTCGTTTAGTTATTCAAACGATAATGGGTTTAGGTCAAAACGAAATTTCTTATACAAAGAAAATTACCCAAATTAGGGGAAAATTAAAATAATACACACACAATATTTATTAAAGTTTTTAATATATGTTAGTACCATTAAATTGTTTACACTAGTCGTATGTCAAGTATCATTTTGAAGCCGGGTGTTGTAAAGTTTGTATTTAAAAATTAACCAAATAATAATAACGAACGCTCGAAATAATTCTATTCAGGCTAGTACCCGGAGGTATAACATAGAGTTTACCCAAATACAATGATTCTCAAACAATTGTCGTATGTCTAAGAAGTTTCTTTATATTTGTTTTAAATATTATCAGGGTCTACTATACTCGAGCGAGGGATAATTAATCATTATTTTGTGCTAACTCTGAAGAACTCTAGTGTATATTTGCAACGTAACCCTTACTACTTTTTGGCTTCAACATTTTGCTTTCCTATTACCATTTGGTGTATAAGATTCTACCAAACGTGTATTTACGTCTACGTTTCAAAAAGCATGTGTATGTCAAACCTTATATTATAATTACATACAAGCCTATTTGATGTTAAAACCATTGCTCAAAAACTAAACAAAAACATCATCGAATTGTTGTCAACAAAAGTGGCACTTTTAGTAACTATCGTATGTCACAATATATATTTTATAAGATACTGGACACTTATTGGATATTGCTACTCCTAAATGGTAGTGTAACCTGCAGCTAAAGAAAGAAGAAATATAGGGTTGGTTTATCAGACTTATCAGAATAGATAATCAGCTAGGCGTTACGCAAATGATTAACCGTTAATTGGTAATTATATATTGTCTGTTCATATCGTAAATAAGCTGTAATATTTCTGTTTAAACTCTTTAGTTAATGTAAAAGATAAAGGACAGCAAGTATGAAAGGTATGGAAGGTTGAGAGTAATGAAATTACACGTATAACTGAAATGACATTTCCTGCCGTACTTAACCGTGTAACTGTATGAACCGTTAACCGTAGGAATACGGTATGACACTCAACCGTCTTAATTTTGTACTACTCGTATTTATCTCAGAAACAAGATCAGAAAATTTGTGAGAAACAGTGCACAAACTGCATCAATTAGAGACCTTTATACTAATACATGGGTATATTACTTTAGATTTGTTCTTTGTAGCTCTAGTTGCACACTAAAGTACATTCTAATATTAAAGCGTAGCTCCTAACTGAAGCGTGAATGAATAACCTAATGTAATTGCTATATTCCAGTTTACATTACAAGTAGCAACACGTTGCCCGACAAAAGAGGCGAACTCATTATAATACATCCTATTTGTTACAAGCCTTTTGTGAGCGCATGTAGAATTTAATGTAAACTTCAAAATCTCTATATACACTGACTAGCTTGTAATAAAGTTTAGATACTTTCTACATAAAATGATGAATTTCAAGTGACGTTTAGACTAAGAAATACATATTTATGCACCGTCATTAAATTTACTCACGTTTCGCGTGAACGGATAATGAAGTTTACAGCTCACGCGGTAAAATCATGTAATATCAAATGATTATTGTCAAATATTCACATAAATGTAACTCCTAAAATGCTGAAATAATTTTTTTTTACTGACAAACCTGTGACTCTAGAAAACATTGTAAAGCGTAGTGAAAACATCATAGCTACTTTTGCAGAAGAAAAGTTAAATGGAAAAACAATATTCCGTCTCCTTAGTACACTGGTTTCCTTATATTCTTAGAACCGTTCACTGATTTATAATAGTTTTAAGTTTAGCTACACTACTGTACATGTTTTTTTTAAAGCTGTTGATTTTCATGTGCGTGATTATATAAGTATTAGCGAGATATCATTAATCGGTCACTGTTTTAGTTATTGGCTATTAACATACTAAATAAAGAATTAGTTAATTTACTTTGATTTGTAAACTAGATTAAATGTAATATTAATACTACACGACGTGACACATTCTTGTTAATACGCGTAAATAATCCGTTTTACATATTTACCTAATACTAACAGAAGATGGTTGACTTTCTTATTTAAAAAAAGCCACAGAGTTTTGATAATGTTTGTGTATTTCTACATGTGACAGAATAGTAGGCACTGACGTTAAAAACATTTTCTATGAATTAAAAATTTCTACGTAAAACTCAGGGCTGATTTTAAAGAAACGTGTTTCCGTGTGTAACAGACAATTTATTTTAATAAATATTTACATAATAAAATTAATTTTTATTAATTTCTATAATTATAAGCAATGAAATAGGCTTATATTTAAACTGTAATTTTGATCTAAGAAAAATAACTAAGATAAGTGACACTTTGTTGAAAATATGAAAGAAATCATCCCTTTGCAATTGCAGTGTATCTATTTTGTGTTTAAAGTCACACAAAAGTTTCATAAGTTTTTAGCACATGTAACGTGTTCCTAATCTGACGTGTATTATATGGCTAAGTTTTTAAATTGGTAATTCAATACTTGTTTACATTTGGTCTGTATAGCGATATAGAGAATTATAGAATTCCCTTTATATAAACCTTTTGAACCTCAACTGCTTCGAATAATTAACTCAAAATTTGGATTTTGTATTTTTTAAACGACTATGTTATACTTCTCACGTAACATTATTAAAATTCGAATTCAGTTCAATTCACTGTTTTAAGAGTAAAGTGGTGGCTCATTAAGCATTTGAACGATATACATTTAAGCCCGCTGTTTAATGTAAAGGATGTAATACGTTCCGGGCAGAATACAGGTAACATTCATAAAACATAAATTCTCAAAATTTAGGATGAACTTAACTCAAAAGATAAGCAAGCAGAATAACTGTCTTAAAAACCGCATTGCCATTAAGGAATAGCAATGTCATTAGCTTAATGAAGTTGCCAACCGCCGCAATATCGGTATTAAAGAAAATTACAAAATGAAATTTAGCCCGTCTAAACGTAACGTGTTATTACCTTAGGAAATTACTGGTAACGGATGTTTACACCCTTCTACCGCGTAAGACAGAGCTATACAAATGCTTTCCACTTTAGATAATGACGTACACTCGTGGCAGCATTAAAACGACTGCGTTCTGCTTATAATGTACTACATAATAACAAAACCAACTTTGTGAAAATAATTTAGCCTAAATTAAGTTACAAATTAAACATACACAAATAACCAGACATTATAAACGGTTCATTGTTGAATACATATTGTTAAGCCATTAGAGTATGTTCTACATGTTTCTCGGCTATCCCAGAAGAACCAGCTGTAATGTTGTGTGTGTACGTGATTCGTAACAAGCGTTAACCAGGCTGTTCCAGACTCACCGGTCCGCGCCACAAGGCCCGCAAGCAAGGAATTACGCTCTAACTTTGTTTTCTAGTATTTCTGACGCGTATTACGGATTATTCTGGAGTCTCAGCGGTGTATAAATATAAGCACTCAGCGACGCTTTGTTTTAGTTTAAGTGGTGATTTATTCAAGTGAGGTTAGAGTTATTGTCGGGAGATTTAGACAGTGGATTTTAAGTGGTGTATTAGTAAAAAGTGATTTTAGTGCGGAATTCTTTAGTGACATTATTATTTGTCTGGACAGATTAACTTGAATTCTTGTACAAGAATAATCTTGGTGAATTACTTGTTAATTACAAACTGTTAATTATGATAATTGAAGCAGATTTTTAGTGACATTATTGGTGTCTTGTATTTTGTTTTCCACTATACCATACGACGATCAGTAGACCGTCGTAACAGTGGTGTCAGAAGTGGTATAGAACCATTAACAGTGGACACTTTGTGCAAGACGAGAGTAATTTGTGTATTTAATCGGTAAACAATAGATACCAGTCAGATAAATGAAGGTTTCCAAGCACTGCTGTGGCAGACAGAGGAACAACAAAAAATAGAACGACAAGAGGTGGAAGAGGTAAAAGAAGAACACCGACGGGAAAGAGAAGAAGCAGACGAAAGACAGGATGAGAAAGCAGAAGGGAGACAGAAACCCCTCCTGCTGGAAACAGAAGAAAGACAAAAAGCACTGTTGCTCAAGTCGGAAGATCGACGAAAGGAAGAACGTAAGCAAGAATAAAAATAAACGGAAGCTCTTTATGAAGCTATGCAGAAACAGATGCAAGAACTTACTACCGAAGAATTGGGACTCCTACGTGGTGACTTGAGTAAATGTACGTGGTGAGCTCAATAACTAGAATAATAGAATATCTGAATTATAAAAATCCATGTCAAATAAAATAGTTAAAATAGAAAAATCTTTACTTTGGGAAAAGCTATATATCAACAAAAATAGAAGATTCAATTGCAAGGATGAAAGAGCAGATTAAGAGTAAAGTTGAGCAGTTCATGAAGATACAACCAAAACAAATTTATAATCAGACTGTACCAATGATAAAGACAGAAAAAGACAATGAAAATAATACAAAAGAGATAGTCACTTCGCCTGAAGCTCGAGCTGTTCATGTCAAAGCTCCAATCTTTGACGGAAGCAGACACTGGGTGACGTATATACGCCAAGTTCAAGCTGCTGAACGAGCAAATAATTGGACAGATAAAGAAAAGTCAGTTTCACTCGTTCTCGCTTTAAAAATTCCTGCCGTAGAGCTACTACAGAAACTGCCACCTGACAGCCAGAAAAAATTGAATTAAGCTCTAGTTACGGTATGGTGTTAAACATGTGCGAGATGTGTACTACGCTCAGTTGAGGACAAGACGAGAACGTACCGGTGAGAGTCTTCAAGACTTTGAAGCAAATATCAACTTGATGTTCGGATCACAAGAGACTGAATTCGAAGAACCGGGGAATTATCCTTCGCAAGGTCGTCCACCTAGATCTCCTGGCCAAGTATTACTTCAGAGATGGTTTGCCAGTTCGTGATGAATGGGCTTAAGGAGGTCCGTGACTCTTAACATGCGTTAACGAGGCGGTTCCAGACTCACCGGTCAGTTCGCACTCTGTTCAAGGCCGCAAGCAATTGCGCTCTAGTGTTTTCTAGTAGTTCTGGTGCGAATTGTGGATTATACTGGAATTTCAGAGGGGTGTAAATTCAGTTTAAGCGGCGATTTATTCAAGTGAGATTCCAGTTATTGTCGGGTGATTTACACAGTGCGTTTCAAGTAGTAAGGGTATGTTTCAAGGGAGAAGTGATTTGTATAAAAGTAACGCTTATACCAAGTTTACCATGTTAAAGACAGAATTTTTCCATACCCGAAATGTTGATTTGCACCGAACTATAAACACCTCAGACAATTTCAAACTAGGGACACACGCTATTTATCTACCGATGGGGTCACTATGTCGCTATGCTTTTCGACATCGACACTTCATCATCAACAGACAACACGTATCACGGTCGACTGATGAATATCAGAACCATCATCATGCAGTAGTCAACATACAACCAGCAAACTATGTAGCAGTACCAGAATCACACAATTGTTACCATTAACATCTAGGAACCGCAGACACACAGACACGCTACAAGATCTTGTCAAAAACAAAAGCAAACACATAGGCGAAAATGCTACACATAACGTAAATACATAATTACTACGTAATTGTAATTGTTTGCTACTAATAATCTCTATGAAATTAAAGCGGATATACAATAAGTAATAATTTGATTTAACTTATAGTACATACTCTTTTATTAATCTATCACTACTAAGTCTTTTCAATTTTAGTTTACAAATGTAAGTAATATTGTTTTATATTATTTGCAACGTTAATGATTTAGTGATTCAAGTTTAATATTTATGTTAGACACATAAGGAAATTAGATATTTTAATAAGTGGTAATGTATATATTTGTTTATGTTTGGTGTTTGTATAATATGTTTGTGTAGTGTATAATATGTATTATTGTTCAATTATTAAAAAGGAAAATATTCGAAACATATATTTTTGACTTTTAGTATTAAATAATTTTAAAAATAAAAATTAATAACTTAACGATTTAGTTTTACATGTGTAATTGGTCATTTCATGCCATCAAAATACTTACTCTTCTGTATTAACAAAGAATAGCTTATTGTGCATCAATTACTTAGCGGAAATCCCACCACCTATACGAATATTATAATATTTATATTTGTAATTTTTCAGTATATGTATATGCGCGCGCGCGTGTGTGTGTGTGTGTGTTGTATTTCTATTTTTTTCAAACTTTAGTAAAAAATAACCAAACCGGGTGTCACTAAACCGCAAATTTCGGTTAACATCATTAATTTATTAGTGTCACAACAAAGCAATACATTAAGAATAATAATGTTAATATTAAGTACAACAACAACCATAATAAAGCAGAACCTGAAAACTTTTGCGGAAGTGTTATATTCTGAAATCCTACGGGATTAGATGTAGGCCTAACATGGCACATTTTCAATATAGCCCTACTGCGAATCACCCGTACTCTGTTGTTGCATTCGATATTTTCCTCCAACGTAAGATAACACCTAGCCTATAATATCTCGTATGCGCTAGGTTTTTATGGCACTCATAAGTCAAGTACCGGGTTTCCGGAATATATCAGACATTTATTGTTGGTATTGCGATACGTTGCGTGTGAGATTTACAACGGTTTAGTCTAAAAAGATTATTGTGCGGACATCTTTAATTCATTGTTTGTTACGTCAGTTTGTGTTGATTATTCAGAAACTTAAGAATTGTTGTATGCGAGTGTTGATTGTTATAATGTTTATTACAGCAGTAATTAAAGTTGTACTTAATCAATGTTATGGTAGTGTATAATTTATTCCAGTGCTTAAACAAGATATTCAGTGCCAGAGTCATAACTTTATTAAAGTGCTATCACACCATATCGTCGCGGTATTTTTCGACTAAAGATAACAGTTATACAATGAGGAACTTTCCCTAAAACTTAAAATCCTGTAATTTATGATTTTAATTCTACCTAATAATAAATATATTTTATTTCAAATTAAAAGTGATTTATGTAGATCAAGTTAATATGTGCTTTTTCTGCTTTTTCTCGTATATCCTAAATTTTTAGCACACATTCATTTTTGCTTAGAGACTAGTTTTAATATAATAGTGTTTTTTAAATTATAAAAGAATTTATTATTAAGCGAATGGTTTGCTACATTTGGTTTCACAATTTTTATTTTAATAAAGAATTTACATTTTTTAAGTATTAATTATATCCGTGTCTACGTTTTAATATTTCTTAGTTTCTCCGTGATAAATTTTATGTGAGGAAACTTTCGTTATATGTAAAAATCTTAAATTATTGATAACCTAAGTTGCTAAATTATGTTTAATAGCTAACGGCCTGCTGTTAGATAATTATTTACAGATTTCATATAAAAAGACAAGGAATAAGTTTTGCAGATTTATGGAAAAGATAAAAATAATTTAAATTAATTTTCTACCCAAAACTCTTGTTGTTTTTAATAAAATAAATTTTCCTCCGAATCTTAAACTACAATTTTTTCAATTCAAACTTTCGTTGATTACCAGGACACATGATTGATACCAGACCTGTAATTTGTTGGTTTGATGGAAACAAATTATTCTGAACAGAATCCAGGAGTTAACCATAATGATAACTACAAACATGTGGTAAGAGAAATTATAAAGCAATTAATTTTGACCTATCAACACAGTTAATGAAGCTTATTTTGTACTGACACAATATTGAGCGCTGTCATGCTATTTGCTCTATCACTAAAGTAGCAGTTATGAGCGTATGGCAGGAAGGTACATGTTGGTTATTGCAAATAGTTGATAATTTTATCACTTTAAATTTTAAAACTGTTTTATTGAAAGTACACAATACATTACTAGTTAGAATAGTATGATGCATTAAAACTTAGTTTTCTGCTTGCCTTGTAAGAAAAAATACTTTCAGATGATTTTGGTATAAGAATTTTGTGTATAATGTAAACGGTTATTGTGCATCCGATAGAGAAAAATAAAACAACTAGTAACTGAAATGTAATATTGAAAAATGAATGGAACATACACACTTCAATGCTTAATATATTATTTATAATTAAAACGGTAACAATTATGTATGAAAATAAATGCTTCTGTTTACTTTCAGGTTTTTAACTTGGATTATTGTTTGAGTTTGTTCAAAACCCATCACAACAGAAAACACTGAATTTGAATTTTAAACGAATGCAAATATACAATTTACATACACCGATTGTTTATCGAGTCCTACTCCCGATTAAAATAACTTCCAAATGCTGGACACGTGTGCCTCGCTCTGTGGGTTTATCATATACGCAAAAGCGTGTGCACATAAAACAGAAAAATATTCCTTTCACGTTGTTTACATCGTTCCAGAAAGTGAACATTTTACGCAAAACCGATCGAAACAAAAACCCCGTCTCTTGTTTTGTGTAAATATTGCTTATAAAGTATTGTCGTAATTAAAATTTAATTTGTGTTACATAAAACAAACATATAAATGGTTTATGAATGAATACTTATGAATAATTGATAAACTTGACATGACTCAGAAAGTTTTGTAAGTTTTTACCGGGAACTATCTAGTTCTTAGTTGCAACATAAAAAATATTCAGGATTATTGATTTAAAAGAAAATTATTATAAAAAAACAAAAACTTTGACAATTAATTGATTACTGAAGTACCGATGTCATAAGTATAATGATACATACATTTTTAAAACTATAACAATTTTTGTATCAATCAATGGAACACTAACTGTGAACCTAAAAGAAAGGCAACAAGTAAACACGCCCTCACTTGGCTAAGCGTACTGCACTAAATTGGATTAATGCTCTGACACGTTGTATAAGAAACTTCTCCACAGACTTACCGAAAATTCACACTTTTATAAAATAATTTATTGAACAGTTACTATTTCCTGTGTCAACTGCTACGATACTTGAGAACATTTTGAATAGAAGATTAGAGCAATGGTATATATGACGTACAAAATAACATGACTTTGAGAATAAGATATTTGTAATGGCTCAACAATATGTCAGTGGTCAGTGGACAGTTACTCCACAGTGATCTAGAGATAGGAATGTTGAGCAGTATTATGTTATTATTTTACAGCAGGAGAAAATATATCTGAGGAGAGATATACGAGTACATTTCTTTTGGGAGAATGTCTGGAATATAGAGAGAGTGTAAGGAAGAAGTCGCGTCTGCTCTAACATTTAGTCGTAAGCTACAGAGAAGAAACCAACTGCAAAATATCCTGTAGAATTATATTTAACATAAGATTGTGCACGATTTCAATTATCTGTAAAACGACGTCGTTAGCTGTTTAAGTAGTTATGAAGCAAAATTCAACGAATTCACATGTTAAAAGATATTTGGCAGATAATTGCAGGCATTACAGCAATACACCTGAAAAGTATTGTATAGGTATAGTATAGGCGGGATTGCCTACATTGTCTACATATTTATTTCTATTGGTTATCTCAAAACTGGATGCCAATATAGTTATCGTCAGATGCCGGAAGACCTATTGTGATGATTATTCTTAATTGGGGTTAGTTTTACTGTTAACATATTATTATTTTATTTGATAATATGATTTGTAGACCTGAAACATTTGGTACATTTTTTAAATAAAACTTGTAATTATGAGTAGTAACTTTTGCTAACAAGAGCAAACTTCTTTTTGAGAACTTTCTTCACTAATTAAAACCATCTGGTGAAATGTGTTCGTTTTCGACACCTTTTATTGAATATTTACGAGCAGGCTTTTCTGATTTGAAAAGAACAGGAATTCTGTAGAACAGTGTTATATGTATGTGTTTTCCAGAAAGTCGAAGTCCAAATATTACTTTGTAGTATTTGTTATTAAATTTAGCATAGTGAGTGTGAGAGTTTGGAAAGTATGTTACCGGTTTAGAAATGATTTGAAGAATTTTGATCCTCGATGTTGGTTTTTAAAAGTATTTCACTCAAATTTATTTTATAAACGATGGATGTGGAATTGTTTAACAAAATTCTTTAAACGTCGGCAAATTTTGTTCATAATAGTTTCAATCTAAGAAGTAAATGATTTTTTCTTTTCAAAAATGAGTTACTTACTGGGAGAAGTGTTTCATAGTTTGACCATACGTAAAGGATTTTTTTTACATAGAAGAGAATTGGTTTTTGCAGAATCAAATGTTATTAGGATGCTCTTTTACAGTAGATTAGTATTCGTGTTCATTTAACAATCCTCGATCAGGTAAAAGGAAACTATGCAACTTAATTGTATGGATATGCAGATATTAAAAAAATTCTCGGGCCAATCAGACCGTTAAAACATTAAAAATAATACTCAGTCTATAGTTGGAGAATTATGTATACATTTGTTGTCAGGTATTTAGTTTTCATTTTTAAAACGTTAACTATCAAACAAAATGTTTAATAATAAAATGTGTCTTTTGACCTCAGACCAATAAATTGTCAATAGTATAATCATGCGCAAATAGGTTCAATGGAAAATGCAAAGAATTAAACATGAAGTAACGTGAAATACTTTATAGGTACCTATACGAAATAAGTCAGCTGCTTACAGAAACTAGAAGACATGTTGCGAGTATTAAAATAGCAACAGAATTATACATCATGATCATCACCATCATCATCATCATCACCTGCAAGGATTAAACCAAGGATGGTTTGTTCGGCTCACAAACAGGTTAAGTCTAAAGCTGGTCAATCCAAAGCTTCATCGGAAAACCCACTAGTCTCGGTCCCTTCGGCCTATAGTTCCATAGTTGTTTGGGGATGCGGCAGTTATCCTTTCGGCAAAGATGTGCCCACCAATTCAGCCGATACTGGGTAATCCTGCCGAGTATACTCATAATATTCAGTTTCTGCCATACGTATATGTTGCTTCTATGATAATGGAAAGCATACCCCACTACTTGCCTGAGAAATATCATTTCAGCCGCTTCATACGACTGGTTAAAGTCTAATTCTTAGACCCATAAAGAAGTGTATCTTGTAGAATTTTAGGCGTGTTTCTTTACTTGCTGACTTAAGCGTTCTTCTGATGGTCTCGCAGGTAAGGTTAAACTTATGCAACTTATTCAATTTTAATTATCCTTGTATTACAAGACACACTGTAGCCCAGGTACTCAAAATTGCTGACTTGTTCCAGGACAGTACCACGTATAACAATTTTTGCCCGTTCGGGATCAGTTCCACAAGAAGCCATCACCTTGGACTTAAGTGTGAATATTTGTAATCCATAGTCTTTGCAGATTCAATTTACCAAATGTATACCCACCTCGAACCTGTTTTCCGATTCCGACAGAATAGGCTGATCGTCCAGAAACAACAAAGTGTCAATTGCAGACACATCTGCAATCACCTGCGTCATTGGAAGACATATCTGCCAGTTTTGCGTCAATATATAAATTAAAAATAGAAGGTGATAATGGACACCCTTGTCGTACTCTGCAGTTGATCAGGTCAATTCCATGAGCTGTTATCGGTTTCCCTGCTTTAATTCAGATTTTATTCTCCACATAAAGACTATATTTAGCCCTAATTAAATATTTTGGGATCCCTTTCCTTCCCATTATTGCCCAAAATTTGCTCCTATTCACCCTTTCAAACGCCTTTTCGAAGTCGATAAAGGTATCTGATACGTTTTACGCTTTTCAATGAGCTGGGCTATATGTAAATATTATAATCATGATCTGCCCTTTCTGAAATTGTTCTGGGTCACTGAATGCATGGTCTCCGTTATTGTATTTAACCGTGTTCTCAACATAGATGCATATAATTTATATAAAGTATTAAGAAGGCTGACTCGTCTTTAGTTCCTGCAGTCATTATCCTTTCTTGAATATGGGTTACCTTTGCAATCCGCCAGTCATCAGGAGCATAGCCGCCCAGTGGTCCAGCATAGGTAATAGAATTATACGATAGATACAATTCAAAACGAAGCATACAGACTTTATGTACGATAAAACAACACCCAAAATCATTCAGTATTGTCCTATATGTGTGAATAAATCTACTTGTCAATAAGAGTAGCCTACTTAAGTATGATCATTTTGTTAGCTGCATAAACGACAACACAATAAAACCTTGGTGTGTACTATAGGCTTATAGACGCAAAAACTTATAATTGTTATCACATAACAAAGATTTGCTGTATTTCCGTGGGCGATCCCGGGTGTTGTATTTATTCATCCCTTATTTTCATCAGGAAAATAATTCATTTTTAACTCGTTAGACAACAGGAGTAGGCAGGTAACCCTTAATTGGCTTCATTTAACACTTATCAGTACATTGCCCTTAATATTGACAATAGAATTACTATTTGCATTATATGTAATTCATAGATCTACTTATACAAGCTTTAATTTATCAGGCTAAAATTTTTTTTTTATTATGGAGACCTAAAGTACGTTTAAAAATTTATGCAGCAACTGACAAAAGTTTACTGTTTATTACTCATATACAAACACCTGCATTTTAATCGAGATGCTACTAAAATGTGACTCTGAATATCGTAATTTCAATCCTCTTGAATACGTAAATTTCCAGAAACGCACAGGTTAAATGTCAATAGACGAAAGTATACATGGCGATATATTAATGGGTGAGTAGGAAGTTACAAGTTGCGGAAGGGACTGAACTGTTTCTGTTAAAGACGACATGATGTGTACACGCTAATTGAGTGCTATTTATTCAGTATTAATAACAATTTAAAATTTATTTCAAATAAAGTATCACTATAGAATTATGATTATTGTATGACGAAATATTTCCATACTTATAGCCATAATATATTTTTCAGTGTATATAAAGAATTAATGTATTTATCTGAGTAGCAAAACTTTGGAAACTACGTCAGAGGTATGACAGTGAATTGTGAAATATTATGGCATATCTTGCTGACTGGGGATTCTTATATAATGGTAAATTCATCACATATCTTCAGAGAGCAATGTATTATATAGAACTGCAGTTGAAGTGATTACTTAATATACCATCATGAGGTAATCTGTCTTATAGTTGTACTTATAGTTGTACTAGTAGTATTAGTACCAACTCACTCACGCGTACGCATATACACACGCACACAAAAATTTAGCATACTGAGACGTTACGTTCGTGGAGTGTATGTATATGAAGGTGTCTCTAATACATTTATCTATACAACCATGTGACGGGATTTGACATTTTTTAAGTTATATGTACATTTTATGTATAAAAAAAGAGTAATATTGTAAAATGAACTAATTTTTATAAGTCTAAAAAAACAAAATTAAATTTATTTAAAGAAGATAAAAAGTTAAAATTGTAAACTATTACTTATAAGTGTATGTGCACATTTTATATTCATTTGAATGATAATCTTTTTAATATTTATTCAGAAATTAGATTATATTTGGAAACATCAAATTAACATGAGGTAAATATATTACAACAGAACACAGGATATGAAGTTCATATAATAAGGATGATAAGGCTATAACACATTTTCTGACGCCCATAGACATGTTTTAAATTAATTTTGTTTTTTCTTTGTAAAGTAGTCATAAGTTTTGAACCAAGCTATGTTTAAAAAAGGTAAATAAACAATGTCACAGACATTCACACCATATGTGAATGCATGAAGCATAATTATGACCAGCCATATTAGGTGTCCGGGACAATTGTGGTGTGATTGACATAAAAAGTATTGTTTATAAATTAAGAATAATAATAAATTAAGAATAATACTATAAATTAGTTATAAGACAATATAAAGACTATGAAACTGATGTATGGTGCTTGAGCGAAGTGTTGTGTTGTGCGCGTATCAGAAAGAGGTGTGAACAGTGTTGTAATTAGCCAATTGGTATACACGCAACAAGTTGTGCATGTCGACGTACGTATGAGTTACAATTTATTGCAATTACGAAATATTAAAAGGTCAATAAATGTATTAAATCACTAATTGAGCATCATTTCTGCAAGTTTGGTCAGCTAACTACCTGATACCTTGCAGAAAATGGCGCCTGCAACTTGGGGCACTGAATAAGTTAGAGCAGTAAAGTAAAAATTTTACCAGTATTTATAGACTGCGAAATTAGTGAATTATACAATTATTGGAAAATTATGTATTAGATTACGAACTGTATTTAGGTGTGTGTTAATTTAGGACAATTAGTATCATTATTAGTTATAATTATTCACGAAAAACTAGTGCTAATTAATAATAGTTATTGTAATAAACTGCATAAATAAGAACATTAATAACAAAATTTATCAATAAAAATATAAAAAAGAAAATGGCAGATGAGGCTGAGATTGCGCGTATGTTTCAAGAGTTAATGAAAAATAATAATTAACTTAAAGCTGAAGTGCAAAAACGCGATGCCGAAAATAAAAATCGTGACGAACAACTTAAAGATGTATGCTTTATAATAATGATTATAAAGCTTTGTAATAATTATACTTTGTCTATCATACACTTTGTGTAAGCAAATTTTTTTGCTACCTATATAAAGACAACATTTTGAGCAATTTTTTTATCTTGCTTTCGAATAAATGTCTTCCTCAGGCCTTTGTCTGTCTAAAAAGAACTCCACGTAAACCTCTTGTAATCCGCAAAACTGGCGCCGCTTGTACTGTTATTAAGAGAAAATGATCCTTAACACTAAATTATAAACACATTTACAAACAGCCTTCAGAGTTTTACATATTCTTTGATCGGAAATATAGAAAACATTCAAAATCTAATTCTTACTACGTTTTCAAAACGAAAGTTAGAGCTAGATTTAGTTTTCTTGGTGTACGAGATTTAGATTGTCACAGCTTTCTAAACTCTTTAAGTAAACACTGTTTCATCACCTTTTATTTGTGGCATACGAAGTTCTGTAACTTTCCTACAAGTTACAAGACGCTGTTGTCTGCAGTAATTTGATAAATTCTTACGTATTAAATGAAGAATTCTGTAGTTTGTAACAATTATTTTTAACGCTCATTAATTTGGCAGCTTTAGAGGTTGGACTTAAACTTCAATAAAACATTTGTCAGAAAAATAAAATTGTTTGTAGAACTATACCATTTTTATTTATTCAGTTCAAGTATTAATAAACAATTATCTGTGTTAACCTTTTCATAAATTATAGCGATTAATTTTAGTAATTGTATGGTTAAATTTCTAAGATAACTTTACTCACCATTGTACCTCGTCTACCTCTATTATTACAATACAAACGTTATATAATTAATTGCACACCACTATAGCCGTACGCGATCAATATACCTGTCGCGTTGTTTACATTAACAGTAACGTAAACAATAGGCTATTATGGTTTAAAAATTACAAACACAACTTGCCCTCAGAGAACAATAACAACGAGGCTTACTGACTGAAGTGCTGACCCGTACACCTACTTTTCTGGGAATATGGTTTTACTATATTTGGAACTTATTATAATTTTATTCAATTTCATTTATATTCCTACTCCTATAATTTTTTATCTAATTCCGTAAAACTGCCCTAATGTAGTTTAGTAATTACATTTGTTATTAATAAACAATATAATGTATGCTATACATTTGAGTGCTAAATTGTGACTATGTGTACATAGACTAATAAATGTGTTTATGTAGTACTTATCGACGTAAAAAAAAATTATAACTAGCTTCACGTCGAGGAAAAACAACGGATGTCAGAAATTACCACTCGGTTCCCAGACAATATTTAATACAAATGTCGAGAATATTATGAATACATTTTTCGGACGGAAAATGAGGATTAAACAAACAGTTTGACTTTTAGAAAAGGAATTATCTTTTATTTACATATTTTCTTAATGTCTACTTTTCCAACTGACTAGTAATAATTAATGACAGTAATAGCCGAATAATTGAAACTTCTGTATATAACTCACGTATTTCTAAATACAATGAATGTTAGAAGATTTATGTAATAGCGAAGATAACATTTGTGTATTTAGGTAAAGTATTAAACGAACAGTTTAACATTTTAAAAATATATACCAGTATGTTTGACTGTGTTAGGTTTTTATGGCATTTAGCACCACATTAAATAGAGGAGGAAGCTGAGGTAAACTTTATCTTCTCTCAGTGTTTTACAACATCCGGAAAAATATTCTTTTACCTCTATCAGAACAATGTTCTGAATAACTGATATTATGGTTTTGGTCTACTAAATATTGATAATAAAAACAATTGTACTTACTAATTATGCGTGTGAAAATAATCCCAATAAGGCTCGTGTACTGCTTCGTAAATGTTTCCTACTGTTTGGTGGAAAGTAAGTAAACACAACAGTAAGTAAATTAAAAAATGGAGCCAAAATATTAATATTTCTACACCATGATCGTTATGTATACACAGACGGAGTGAATAGAACTCATAAGGTGAAAAGACATTTTCCCCAGTGTCTTTGTATGCTATCATGTGCTTTTACTCTCTGATACATTCCATATGCAATTATAACGCTTATTGCAACACACACACACACACACACACACACACAGGTACGTGTTTATTATTGTCATCTTGATGATGTCTGAGAATTACATAAACCAATTCTATACAATTAATACAAAACACAAATTCCTGGACATCAATATCATTACACAAGACAAATATTATAACAATTAAATCTTATCTTTTTTTTTACCTCTTAACTCCTAAACGTCTTAAACTTACCCTTCTTCTATGTAAGAAATAAATTTTTATGTTAAATAAATAATTAAACTCCTTTTCTACCTTGTTCAAGGCATAATATAACATAAAATATAATATTTATAATGAAGGTTTTGTAATTGGGTGTTGTGGATGTATGTTGACTAGTGAGTCCTTTGAATCATACAAAAGAACAATTAAAAAAGGAACTCTTAATGCTAATAGTTATGGTGTACAAATAAAATTCACTACAATAACGTTTATATTGTTTCGGTTATAGTATTTCACTGTAACTCGATCGTTAAAATGTAGTAATGTTGGTTCAAATATCTGGCTTAGCATATCGGATCACTCTCACCAATCTGGTAGTTTTCCTTATACATTTATTGCTTGATTCTTCGCTTCTGGCCTTCAAGTTTTTGGTACTTTCGATTAAAATATTGTAATGTTACATAAGATCACGACCACCAGGGTCCCAAACAACCAATAATCCAATAATAACAAAGCATAAAAAGGCTACATACAACTGTTATGTTAATAACCAAGACAAGTAGAAGGTGATTTGGATAAATAAAGAGTACATCTTTAACACACTGATCAAAGAAATAATGACAATGACCTAGACGGAATGTAATTAACTGACAATTAACCCAATAAATTAGGTGAAAATGTGAAAACCAATGACGGAGAGAAGAAACTATAAAATGAGTAAAGAAGAACACAACAAAGCCCAACTGGATACAAAAACAGAATGAAGAATAAGATATGCCCTACTCGACAAGAAAAGATGAATGGATCATGACAAGGAAGCCCAGTGTAAAGGACAGAGTATAATGATGCCTGATGAACTAATGTAAATGACTATGCCGACAAAGAAGGCTTATAAAGTAATTAAATGAGACAATGAACAAAGGTCAGGAGGGTGAAATAAAATTATTAAAGGTATAATTTAACTGTGTATCTGGAAGAATAAAAATCATGAATCATATAGACCAGCCTTGTAACTAGAGAAAATGTAGGGATATTACTTATCGAATTATGTGTATAAATACTGTTTAAAATGGGTAATCGAGACAAAAGGGTGTATAATAAACCTAAAATCATAAATAACATTAGTAATCATATGATAATGTGAAATGAAAAGACACTTAAATCAGTACAAAACAAACACATAGTTGCCAAACCATAATAGAACTTTTAACCTCACTATATGTGAATTATGCACCTAAAACAGGAGAGTTAAGTAACTAAATACCTAATAATCCAATTTCTGTTAGAGGGTAATGAACCTAAATGTTAAGGGGGTGGTACCAACAGAGTATCAATGTATAGAACCAGCAGAATTGTATTGTAATTAGTATAAGTACAAACAATAAGTTAGACATTTTGATGTTACCTAACAAATCTTACTAAAACTGTAACAATATGAGATAAAGGAGAGGAGAAATTAGTGTCAATAGAACCAGTAAGGTTCTATTTCACTTATATAAGGTAAACCAATTATAATTAGACTAAATTTATCACAAGATAATAGAAAATAGACATACTGGTATCTTGTCACCAGATGCAACATGTTTTATTGTGTTAACAAAGCAAGGTGATATACTATTATCAATAAAATGATGGTAATACCTTCATAATTACTATCACTATTTTGTAAAGGGGAATGATCACTCAATTTAAAAAATAAATATGAGTTAAGAGAACAATTGTAAAACCATATAGTGTTTTAACTATAGGTGTACCAAAGGAATATAATTCAGAGAATAATTGTGTCAAAACCACCCAAGATAACAACTAAAAGTTGTTACAGTTAATCTAAATAAACCAACAGCAGTATTCGGATGTAATCAAATAGTAATGAACAGACCACTGTTAAAACTAACTTGTGTGGCAATAGGCGTAAAGGAGCTTAGAGTCTGATACTAAATGTTGAAGTTACACAGGGTATCAGACTAAACCAATAATAGTAAAATAATAAATTAGACAAAGACACCAACAAATGACTGAAGTGTAACCAGTTTTAAACAATGTATTATAAGATTAGAGCAGGATAAATTTTAAGGCCTAGGTGCCAAACACTGAATATGTCATTAACGAAAATACACAAGAATTAATTAATTGATTAAGTCAGCCCATGATAACCAGAAGTTGGAGGGGACCTTTAAGAATAGAAGTGAAGTGTAACTGATTCTTAAAATACCTTCAATAAATAATATAAGGTAAGTCCAAACCATAATGCTACCAGAGTTGTTATCATAGATAACTGGTTTGTAATATGATTGAAGGGCAGAAAGAGACTGAATAATCATCAATAAACCTAATTGTGAAATTTAATTGTAAATAATAGAAAGTAAGATTTAAAGTAAGTTTTAAATGAAAAATGTAATAGGCCTAATTGGTGAAATTAAAAAAGTGTCAAACATTAAGAGAATTATGGCTTGCGGGGTATCTAATTGATCTAGAGAACAATTAAAAACGATTGAGATGAGTCAATTAGAACTCCCAAGTACCATAAGAAAGTTAAATGCCTTTTCAAATATTTGTGCAAATTGATGGAAATACTTCCGTACTCTAAAAACCAAAGACCCACGCCGAAGGAAGCTGTCAGTGAGGTGTCAACGAAATTAGAACTAATCAAATTACCTGTAGCGAGGCTTGACGAGCAAAGGGACGCCAAACTAAGCGTCATTCTTATGGTATGATCAACGGAGGAAACACGACGAGAGTTCTCGACGAAATAAAAGTAATTTTTACCTAACCTGTGCGGATAGTAAACGTCTGATTCAGTATTAATACGAATCCAATGTCTAAAAGACATTTATAAAGTGAATTAAATGAAATAAAAAGAAAAAGTGCAGTGCGTACACAATTGCCAGTGTATAATCCCAGGCAATCGAGGTATTATATAAATAAAAGGGAGTAGTGTGATATAATATCATTCTTGTAGACTATAAGAAGTGAACATAAGTTGACACTAAATAGAATTAATAATAAATAAAGGAACTTTCAAGAGGCGTTGAACCTCGTAAAATCAAATAAGTATTAACGAAATTTATTCGACCTAAGTATAAATGAATGTTTATTAATATTGTAAAGACAGTAGGTTCTACTGAACCAAATATGTTAATCCGATGTACCACCATTTGATAACTTGTGGACATGCGAATAGAAATAAGTAAATTACCTGATAAAGGGTATCCAAATTATTATCCTAATGATAGTTGGATCTACTGAAAAGATCATAACTTTAGTAAACTGAATTTATGTGTCAATTGACCACTTAAATGTTTAACGAACGTAACTGGCATTATATTAGACACGCCAGGTCTAACCTATAAGTTGACGCAAGACGACTGTTTACATTTTTATAAAAGTAATGAATTGAGATTACAGTGAACCGAGGTGACCACTCTCCTATTAAATAATAATAATTGTTTTGTTGTATTAACGTTTTCGTATATTGTATGCTTCAAGAACCCCATGTTGATTAATTTAATAGTAAATAAACATTGTAGAGTATGGAATACACATACGCAGAGTGACCACCCTGAGGTATTTTAAAAAGAGTCAAATAACCATTGAAAGGTAATTGTAAAGGTTTAACCTTATATGGTTAAAGGTTCATGAGATAAATGATGAGATATCCACAATAAATAAATTATGTTTAAATGAATAACTAGCGTTGGCCCGATTATTTCTAGTAGATAGGTATTTACAGGCTTGGCAGACGACGCGACGGTTGGCAATACAAACGGCGCCACGAATTATTTGAATTGATATTGTTTCTTTTAGGGAAGCTGACACAAGTTACCTGCTCCTGAGAACATCACGCCAAGTAAGTACCTTGATACAAAAATGTCTTAATTACAGTTGGAACCAACGCCACCGAAAATATCTACTAGAGAAGAGGAAATCAACTCTGTCCGATACTCAACGTTCGACAGACGATGAGCCGGCTAAACCAGAAAAATTAATCTTGAACGCTCTAACTCAACGACTTTTAATAATAAATAAAACAACAACAAAATATTAAATTAATGTATAAACAATTAAATTAATTAAAACCAACATAATTAAAATTACTACGACGGATCGAGTCTTTTAAAACACGTAGGATTTCGAGAGTTATTACAATATTAGTCTTCTAGTCATTTCAATAGTCTTTCTTTGTCATCTCGCCTTCTATCCGCACTTAATTTGTATAAAAGTCCAGCAGTCAAATTAACATATTCTGCCTGGTTTCAATATTTTTCGAACAATCCCTCTTTTTTACCAAAATACTAATTCCTTCAGTTAAGGCTTTGGCTATTATATTTATGGGTCACAGGTTCGGTTTCATCTTTTATATAATGAATATGATTCCGTTGAATCTTATTTTTTCTTCGTCACTACATTATATTGTAAGTTTGTAACATAAGATTTTTCTATTTTTTAATTATTTACACTTGGTTTTATCTCACTATATGGGCTACATAACTGTTTCATATAGATTATATGTTTCATTCAATGCTCATATTATAATTATGTTTAATCACTTTCATTATACATGATTGTTTTCCTTTTTAAAGTCTATCACTGTTATTCTTACTTTCTAGAACTATCACTCAACCTAACGTATATAATTATAGTTTGATATTATTATATTTGTAAAATTTATATCATTCACCGTTTTTAGTTCAATGATACAAAATAATTGTCTGAGGTACGCAGACCTCCTCATAGTTTTAATCTAATGCTTATGAACTAACAAATGTCTTTCCACTTATTTTCTATGTTTAACATTTGTACATTATAATTCTATTAATTAATCATTATTTACATCTTTGTTTGTCACTTGATCTTCACTTCTGGGTATTATTGTCATCGTCAGTCATTGTTTGTTTCTGTCATTAAATTATTTACTTCATGAGATTTTATTCCGTAATTCCCTATTATTTATTTATTATAATATTTTCCTTTTTGTTTAATTACATTTTATTTCTTGACCTTATTATTTATTTTTAAATAATAAGTTGTGTCTTCATTTCTTTATTTATTAAGTTCATTTTATTCTTCTTTGTACTTTATTACTAACAAGATTGGGGTTATGCATATTTCACAGTGAATTTTGATGGTATACTTGTCTTTATTCTGAGGCGAAATCTTGTTATGATACAATATGTATAGTAACATGCACGTATAACAAAATATCATTCTTAGTACAGCAACTTACCTAGCTTTGTTACAAGTATCATAATTTTCAATAAGTTGCCAAAAAGTCTACAAAATTAGAATTCTCAACAATGACACAACGAGGATTAGTGTCTTTAGCACACGAAGTAACGATACATAATGTTCGAAGCATATACTTTAGAATATATGTTGTAATGTTACAACAGAGAATCCGCGGTCCTCCCAAGTTGGCGTTGCTTTGCTTTGCACTCATTGTCAGAATTTATGATATCATCGGATTTTATTTCAATTAGGCTATACGGGAAGGAGAAAATAAAGTGAATGACAAATCTAAACTTCAGCCAGAGAAAACTGATATCCCAAAACTCTGTCAATATTTGAAAGTACTGGCTTATTGTTAGAGAATTTTTTAATTTCTAATCAAAATCTAACCTCTGCTGGGCGTGACATGAATTATGAACGTATTCTGGACTGTGGATATATACACACGTTGTTTTTCGCTCGTATAGAAGATCAACGTTTCATAAAGTTCTTAATTTTCTGAATTCTCTGCGTTTAATCTCCCCATCGTGATTTTTTCTAATTTTTTTACTATATACAGGGTTCGTTTTGGGATAATTATAATAAGTAAATTATTGTACCCATATGTTTATTGTTGGTTATACACTTAATACAACTTTATTAGATTCCAAATTAAACAACTGAAGTTAATTTTACGTTTACAAGAAAAAGTTGTTTAGCTATTGAATATAGGTAGAACATTTTATCTCAGAAGCTTATATTTTGCAAAGTGTAAAAATAAACATTTTTTACTTAATTACTTGTTTTAGATAACATTCTCAATCAATTTATTTTGGATTGTATTCTCTTTTGTAGCGAAAACAAATTTAACTAGCTGTAAGCTATACATTATAACATACATTGTTGCGTCTTAGAAGACCTTGAGTTGTTCTTGAGTTGTTCTTAGGAATGCTATTGGAGTTTGCTGGTTTGTGATGAAATAATAGAGTGGACTGTATAATGTTTCATAAAATGATGGTTTATTGAGTCAAAGCGACATATTTTATTTCTTATTGAAATATAGATTGACATGTTTGCGGAAGCGTGCAGATTTTAACACGGCATGAGTGCCGTAGAATTGAATAGAAATAAAGCGGGGGCTTGTATAGCAACCCGTAAGCCTAGATGGCCTAAATAAGTAGACGCATGGTGTCCATGCTAATAGAATTAAATACTGAAAAAAGAACTGTAAGTAGCCGTTGCGGCGAGTGAAGACGAGTGATCAGCTCGGAGTCTTTAGTAGAACTAACGTAATTTTGTCTGTAGTCAGCCGGTCTGAATCTCGGCTGGCGATAACAAGAACAAACGTGACGTCATCTACGCTTCGCAACATAGTATTTAGATTACAAAGTACACATGGGTACAAAGTTTGACCATACATCGTGAACATTATAATTGTATTCACTATATATATTGTATGCATATGCATTGTATTATATTATTGTCATATTTAACAAGAAAATAAAAATTCCTAGAGAATTATTTGTAGTTAATTTATTTTGACACATACAGATTGTATTGTGCTAATATAAACAGGAACGTGTGGTGGAATTTTCTTCCTTTAGGAATCCGAACTTTGTGCGCTGTAGGCTAAACGATACTTTTTATCCTCATTCTGAGAGTAACGTTTCTGGTTGCTTGGATGCCACGGGCAGTACATTTTTCTTACGTTCTTGTAAACTCTCAACATCATTTTAACAAACATTCTACGTAACATTAAAAAACTGTACAAAAAATCTTTGGTATTTTACTGCATAAATATGTAAGATTTAAGAACGTATCTAAATAGTTAATGTCATACATAAAATTTATTATTATTTATAGATTTGTTCAGTTTATTTCGTTATACGGTTTTTATATAGAAATGTTATCAACAAATGTTTCTTCACCATATTGAAAAAGGCTAATGCTGCAAAAACACGAAATCTCTCTGTTGTTGTATGTTCTGGAATTGTGATATATCACTGCTCAAAAAAGAAAATATTTATTATTGTACATGTTTTTATATTAAATTTACATGTGTCTAATAGATGTGATAATATTTTAACGTAGAAAACATAATACATTCTTCCTATACCTTTTAAGTGTCAAATACTGAATGAATCCTTTAGTAACTTCAGTTTGATTAATTTTTTTACGATTGTCAGTTCCTTTGATATGTGCAGAGTGGCTAACCAATTTACTACAGAAACGAGATAGGGATAAATACAGGAATGTATAGATGAAACTAAGGCTATCAATGCAAGAACTTCAAAAATAAGATAAAACTTGATAGCTATTAATGGTACAATTATTGGTCATTCATTAACATGTAATAACGTTTAGATTACCTTAGATGTTTATATCTGAGATAAAAACAGTTTAATATAAATTTTGTTTGCTTTTATTCCAGAAACTTTTTTTATTTTTGCATTTACAACTGAAATATTTTCTGCACGTTTTACTTTTAATTCAAGCTTAAATATTTTTGTTTTTCACTAAATTTATTTACAATTTATTTTTGAAAATAAAGACTACAAATTTTATTTGAAATTTTTGTTTTGTTTATCAGCAACATAACATACGTTACTGTACACCAAATTAAAAAAAAAATGTTTTCCAACTACAATTTGTTCTATTCTTTAAAACTTTTCTTGGATACTGTTAGTAATACGTGACACTTTTCATTATATTGTGAAGTGGAAGCATCCCACTTAACATATCTGGGAAATACGATGGTTGCGGTGTCATTACGCTGTTGCTTTTAACTACAAATTTTGTAAAAGCTGTAAAGTGTCCCTGATGCATTATCAGGATGTAATTTCTATAAATTACCTAATGCAAATCTGGAGTTTCCTACAAATAAATTCACACAACTAGCATAAAATCCCCGAATCGTATCTTTATTTACTCTTTTTACCTTTGCACGTGCTGATTAAAATTATTTTACTCAAAACTATAATTTTTATTTGACAATCACGATCTTCAACTCATTCACGGTAGTCCTGCAAGTTTTTGTAACATTTCGAAACCGCTATTCATGACTAGCAGATTTACCTAGCCTTCTGTAGTACATTCACAGGAGAGCAGGTTATCTCACTTTTCAGACAAACTTTAGATTATGTTCTTAAAACGCGCACGTTGATCGTCAAAATAAAAAATTTGACTCAACAGCTATAGGCTGTTCCCTATGAAGAGAAAATTGACATACTCAAAACCTTTAAAGAAAACAACAGGAGAGAGTTAATGGTAAACCACTGTAAGCCAAAAAGGGCAACTGATTTGGTATACAATTTAGAATTACCGACGTGGGATGTACGAAGCATTAGTAGAAAGGTATACGACCTGTGCAGGTTAGTATACTAAATCAAGGATAATACTAAAGTATACACTTACGCCATTCTCTGATCCTGTCCTATTCAATACACAAATTATTAAAGTTACATGTAAAAAAAATTAATACGTCATTGACAGTGCAGTAAGTAAAATGTTTTATTAATAGCTTACAGCGACGTTTTAGTATAGTGCGTATACATAGTAACTTTGCAGGTTCGTAAGTATTGGTAAGGAAGTATACTCGCTCTGACGCTGCCACGAGTGCACGTCATCATCTAAAGTGGAAAGAATTTGTGAAGCAACGGCTCATGGGGTAGAATAACGTAAACATCCCTTCCTAGAAATTTAGTGAAGTAATACGGCGTCAGCTTTAATGTGGCCAAATTTGATTTTGTTACTTTCTGAAATACCGCTACAGTGGTTGCTGTAACTTCATTAAGCTAATGACCTTTAATACTAAGAAACTGCTATTTCATGATGAGCTTGCGGTCCCTAAAAGAGTTTAGTCTGCTTATATTTTGAGACACGAGTATATTAAATTTTGTAAAATTGAAATCACATTTTAAGATTGAAATTTTCATCATTCTACTGTATTCCATTTGTTAAACGGTACCTATGTAACTTTAAAATTTACTATTGTCAATCGCAGAAATCAAGTTATACTTTATTTCTAAGGTGTCGCAATTAGATGACACCGAATTTGTATAATGAGATTACATAGGACTTATGAAGCGGTGAATAAATTCACAAATACACCATACACTGGAAATCAATTCGTTGAAGCAAAAAAACTTCTGCTTAACGGGATAAATACACACAACAACCGATTTAAAACAACTTTAAAAACAAGCGACTTATATTTCCGGCGAATTGAGAAAACTACTAATGTTTAAAAATAACGATAGGGTTTAAAACTGTATCTTAAGGGTTTACAATATTTGGCACTGTACCAAATATACCTTGAGAGAAGAGCAGTAATGGATGAAACAAAAAATAGATATTAACATATAACAGCCAGGATAGAAAATTTTCACACTTATGCTGTGCTAAGGTCGCTTTCTCTATTTCCTCCATTAAAAACAATTTATGTCTATAATCATAGGCGTAACTTTAGGGAATACCTCACCCATGAAGCTCTGCTCATGAAAAACATGAAGCATTGTTTCGGCTATTGAAATGCAAATCGAAAACAGTTGTTATTATTATTACCATTTACAAAAGAAATTTTTAAAATTACAGTGTACCAACTTAAAATAAATGCACAATAACTCTCAGAATTAAACTGGAAATAATATATGCACTGTAAACAAAACTTTGTTAGTCTCTGAACTTAAAACACTTAAATTGTAATGACAATAAGTACACTTACACTACACTGTATTTTCAATCAGTTTACATTTTCTTCTTTCTCTTTTTGTCACTCACATTCTGAGCATACTACTGCTCTGATACAGAGAGTAGAGATTGCTCTGATATATACTTTGCGGTCTAGAGTTGTTCATATTTGTTAAGTAAACTGTAATTAATTATTATTATTAGCGGGGGTCCTAAAGTCAATGCCGCATCCCGTATTTCGATTGCCATTTCTCCCTAACTTTTATGAATACGATCAGAAAGAGTTCGTTAAAAGTACACGTCGCTTTACTTATTATTTTCAGCTACAATTACTTTTTTGGTTTGTAGCCCAGTCAAATGTTGCTTAATCAAAATAAATTTCTCTTACATGCTGCTTGAGAATTGTTACTGAAATTCTTACTTTTTGTAGAAAAAAGTTGCAGTATGCGGACATCTCACTACACTTGCCTTTTTTTTTTTTTTAGTTTTTGCTGACCCTTACCCCGAACCAACAATTAAAACTCAAATTATGGCTATGTTAAATACTTCGAAAAAATTAAATTAGAGGCAAAATTTAAAATCAAAGTAGGCTAATTTCAAATAATTTTACAAGTTAGGCAGTGCTATTTATTACATGGCCTTTTGTCCTTTATTTTAAGCAAACAAATTTCTCCAGATATGAATATTGTTTTCTGATTATTTGTAAAAATATAGAAATATATTAATCATTAATCTTCTAGTTCAGACGAAAAAAGGAAAAGAAAATAGGAATTAAAATTTAATATATTGCCATATGCTTTCGTTATGAAGCGTTGTCATAAAATGTACGAGGTATGTAAATTAAGTAATGAGACTAATCATGTAGAAATCAATTTGACAACACTGTACAGTTTCAATTAACACATATGGTTAGATAAACAGCTGTTTGTTATTGAATATTAATATATATTGTCTATTTTTGCCACGTGAAATGTAATCAAGCTTTTCGTAAAGTGAGTTTATGTTGTGCATTATGAAAATGAGTGACATCAATTAGGACCAATGATGTGCAATTAAGTTATGTATTACAGTCGGGCACAGTGCTACTGAGACTTTTAAAAAATTGACAGAGGTGTATGAAGATGAAGCTTTGTCAAAAGCTCAGTTTTTCAAATGGTTTGAAGCATTTCCAGATGGCCGAAAATCAATTAAGGATGATCCACGCCTTCGAAGACCGTCAAAGTTAAGAACTGACGACAATGTTGATCGAATCAGGGACTCGGTGTGGTCTGACCATCGATTAAGCGTCAGAATCGTCACAAAACAATTAAATTTGAACCGGAGTACAGTTTATCAGATTTTGACGAACGAATTGGGAATGAGAAAAATTTTTCTGAAATTGGTCCAAAAAACCTCAGTCTTAAGCAGAAATAAACAAGATAGAAATGTGCCGTTATTATCTTTTTCTTAAATATGCAGGATATTAATCCTCTAGGACGAATTTAAAATGATGCTGATTTTCTAAAATATGTTATTACTGGTGATGAGTCATGGATCTTGGAGTACGATCCCGAAACAAAACACCAGAGCGAGGAGTGGCATACATAAAACTCACCACGTCCCAAAAAAGTAAACATGGGCAAATCCAAAATCAGAACCATGTAAATTTGTTTCTTTGATAGTAATGGCATTATCCATAAGGAGATTTTGCCTGCATAAACATAAGGAGAATTTGCCTGACTGTCAATCAACATTTTTACCAAGAAATTCTTGAAAGGCTGTGGAAAAGAGTTACCGCGTGAGACCAGCCATCGTGAACACCTGGATGATGCATCATGACAATGCACCTTGTCACACAGCACTCTCGGTTAATACGTTTTGGCAAATAAAAGTATTCCTGTTGTTCCTCAGCCTCCTTATTCACATGACTTGAGTCCCTGTGATTACTTTCTCTTACTGAAATTGTAAAAAAAAAACATCTCAAAAGATACCGTTTTGGGATTATATACAACATTAAAAAAATGTAACCGACCAGTTGAATGAGATTCCAGTTTGTGAGTTCCAGCACAACTATGAAGAGTGGAAAAAGTCTATAAAGCACTGTGTGGCTTCCCAAAGAACTATTTTCAAGGTAATAGAGTCTAGATATAGTTTGATTGTAAATAAAAAGTTTTACTGAATTAGTCTGATTACTTAATTTACAGACCTCGTAATATATTATACGATATGTTATACGAAAAGCCTTTAAAATTGTTTGGAACGTTGTGTCTAGTGCATTTGGTTCTTTCTCGGTGAACAAATGTGGCAACTATGTCGTTTATTGAGTTCTGGTCTATCTCTTGTTGCTGGTATGCTTTCTGTAGTCATTCTTAGGATAAGGACTTGCAGAACACAAGAACGGGGTTTCGTCTAACTTCTGCAAAGCAAGTGCTTTTTTAAAATTTGTTTCATCAAGCAAAGAAGGGGATTCCCAATGATAGATATGCATCATTAATTTTCTGAAGTTTGTTTCTTAGAAGGTGTTTTTATTAGATGTCTTTAATTTTCTTGTAACTTCAATTATCGTGATACCAATCAAATTATTGTTATCACCAGAAGAATATATAGAAAAAACAGGAAGTGCTAGAGCTAAAATTGAAAAGTAGGGGTTTTTTTTTACACGCACTTACAAAAACGTTTACATAGAACCGTGGAAGAGTCAGACGTGAGTCCATGTAATTTATACAAGGAGGGGAATATAGATTTGTAAAAATACAACTGCTTTCAAACGCCTCTCGTCTTTAACTGCCATTACATTAAAGTACACGCAGATATATGAAGAAAATCCCTGCAGGTTACTAAAAAGTTATAATTGACTTGAGCCGATGTGACCTCACATGGCTCATGTTCGAAAACGATAAAAATTAAACCAGCCAGTTTTCAATCCATACCCAAACCAGTACTGGATTACAAAAGTCTAGAAGTATTTCATCCGTATCAGCAGTATACGTATATCAGGACTTTTTTCGTAAACATTTCGTATTTGTAACATCATGTAGGCTATACTCGATATAATAAGAAGTAAAATACTATTATTTCTTTATGAACAATCATGTAGTTAAATAAGAAATTTTGATGACAATTGTAGTGAAAAATATGTGGATTTTAAAATGTAGTTTATAAATCATTTAATGTAATCTAAAATCTGATCATACCATTTTATTCATAAAAAAAATAATGTAAAATTATAAGTACTGGAAATTGTTTCAATATACAATATAAAAATTGCAATTATTTTTCTAATTTACTTTATTTTTGTTATTTTTTTACAACAATTTGTACAAAATTTATTGGTCAATAAATTACCTGATTGTCTGTGTTTTAATCTCCCTATCATTTAGTACAATTTCGTATCTTAAAGGTTATAGGTGCTTGCCTAGAATTACTTACTCTTTGACATACTGATGTAAATTATTAACTGTTATTTCTGTATAAAGCTTTGTTGCTGGTCAAAAAATCTTCCTACTTACTACAGACTCTGCAATCAGCTACCAACTGTTGCATCACGTCGGTTTAAACCAAATTTGTGAAATCCGATTAATTGCAAAGTAAAAAAGTACGAGCACACATAGAAGCTACATTATGTTGTATTACATTTTGAATGAAAGTCGTTTACTTTAATGTATTCTTAATTTATTGTCATATTTAACGGTTTAAAAGCTTTTCATACCTATTTGTGGGTGTTTATATTAGCATGAGAATAAATATGTGAGTCAACATTATACTAAAGAGAAACGTGTAAATTGAAAACAAATATTACGAGTGGGCGTAAGATTGTTAAATCACTCGTACAGGTTGTTAGAAGACAACCAAGATGCATATATTTAGTATAACAAAAATTAGTCTTTTAAACAGTACCTATTCTAATTAATTTTCCTAGAAATACGTAACATACAAAACAATTTGTGTTAACACTACAGTCAGCATTTCCAAAGTGAATTTTTTTTCATTTTTTACGACAAAACGCTAAAAATATTTAATAAAAGGGAAAACTGTTGATTGTGGTAAAAGGGATACTGGCACTAACTAAGGCATTAAGACAACTATATTAATTTTGACGTTTTTGCAAACAATTAGCTCTTTTTCTATTGAGCTTTGAAGTAGCTGAATACATTTAATATATTTGTAAAATGTAAAAAATGGTAGTGGACACTGCATTAGTTGTATGTATTTGCAACGCCAATATATTATTCATATTCTATTTAAGTTCAGGAATCTATAGTCTTGTATTACAAAATTCAACTCAGGTTTTGAACAAAGAAGGAACTGCCCTGATTTTAGAACTTTAGAAGTTTCACTGCATTCGAAAGAAGAAGTACGAGTGAATGCCACATTTACATCCTACTTTATTTACTTGCAAGCCCGTTTATTTTCTAGCTTGAGGGTTTCCTTATGTTGTAGTCCAGTTAAATCCTAGAAAGTCACGGTTGATTTTTACCTTCTGGCATGAGCGACTGTGAACAAACTAGCGACAGGTAAAGATTCCTGTCTGAATGATTTGTATATATAATTAATAAAGTTGTGTTAGTGGTTATAATCATAACCGAAATAACACTGTTGCACACCACTATAGAAAAAATTATTCTGATTAGCGCTTCCAAGCTTGACAGCTCACCATCAGATCGGAAATGTACAGTAATGGAAATAGACAACTTATGTATACCCTTACTTACCCTACAGCGCGTACACATTTTCGTAATCAAGCTTTAATTTAAACGCCCTTTTCTAGTTATTAGTAACTAGCAAGTTCAAGCACCCGTGTCGGTACTTTTACATTTATTTCTAGTACATTCTGTGTGTGTGTGCGTGTGTGCGTGTGTGCATGTGTGCGTGTGTGCGTGTGTGCGTTTTGTGTGTACATTCTTTTCAATACCTAACGATTTAAAAACTCTCTAATTCATACTGTTACGTAATGGAGAAGAAGTGTTACACCATTACCAAACATTCTACGTGTTTCTCGGATGTTCCAGTGGAATCCGGCTGTAATGTTGGGTGTGTACATGATCTCAACATCCGTTAGCAACACTTTTCTAGACTTCGCCAGCCTCGCGCACTGTGTCAATGCCGCAATAAATTACTTTCTAGTGTAACGCTGATGCGTAGTATGGATGTTTCTGGAATTTTGGCGGGGTATAAATACAAGTATTCGGAAACGCTCAGTTTCAGTTTGATTTGCGATTTATTCTAGTGCGGTTCGAAGTCTTGTGGCGAAGTGTTATGTGTTTTATAATTGTGCGAGACTCATATTAGTAGACATTATTATTGCCTGTGAGCAATTTTTATTTGATTTGTTGTAAGAGACTATCTTGTTGATTAGAAACTGTTTAAATGTGATAATTAAAGCTGGTGATTAGTCACGTAATTGGTGTTTTGTATTTTGTTTTCTATTGTACCATACGACGATCAGTAGACCGTCCTTACAATACTTTTAACTATAAGTTCTTTTTTGGCAGAGTTTTAGAATGCGATATAATGTCAAAACCTACCCTCTCTCTTTCAGTAATTCAATTCAAACAACAATATAGGTAAACACCCTTCTCGTCCCATCCTATCGCCGCCTATGGGTGGGGCCATTCACCCTTTGTTGTTAGTTACCCTTATTTCAAAAACTTTCCATATGTCTGTTTATTTTCTATCCTTAATGTTCTCTATCCGCCCACAAACGTTTAATGTTTAATTACATTATAAAATATTTCTTCATTTTTATATTTACTTTTAGTATTCATTCAATTATATAACCCTTTCTTTTTTAAATATTTTTAACTGCTCTTCAAGTCTTCTTTCAAATTTATTACTAACTACTTTTAAAATCTCATAGTTTTCTAGCGGATTAACAAATTTATGATTCTCTTCTATGAAATGTCTTGCATATAACGAATTTGTTCATGTATTACCTTGTCTTCGTGTACGGTCACATAACCTGCATTCGAGTTTCCATCTTGTCTCGCCTAGGTGCAATCTGTTGCATTCTTTTCATTTTAAGTTATAAACTCCTCTTCTCTGTAAAATTGGGATTTGTTCTATGTTTTGTTCCTTATCTTATTAAATACTATTAAGTACTGTTTCATATTTTTTAATCGCTATATCTACTTGCTACACAGGCCAATAGTACTGTATCTAGTAATTGTGCAGGGGTTTAAATAGGAAAAACGTGTGGAATTGT
Organism: Magicicada septendecula; assembly: GCA_034769895.1. Taxonomy (NCBI): domain Eukaryota; kingdom Metazoa; phylum Arthropoda; class Insecta; order Hemiptera; family Cicadidae; genus Magicicada; species Magicicada septendecula. The sequence continues at coordinate 326,988,367 of CM068372.1, forward strand.
AACTCAGCGGCTGATGTTTTGAAACGGTTGGCTGAACCAATGAAAATATGAACCAAACGTTTCGTTTCAGCGGTACACAACAATCTTATTATTAGGTATGTAGGCACTGAATATAATGTTATCATACACAATATGTTAATCCTGAAAGCCAACTTAGGAGAAAACTAAAATGTTCCTAACTTTCCTAAACATTTTATCTCCTTACAGTTACACTATATTTTGAATGTAGCGTATTTGGTTTATCAAAAGAATGTATAATCGTTTTTTAAGTAACAGTTTGGGAATGAGAATTTTTAATCTATGCTAAGTAGGCTATATACTACGCTGAAACCGACAAATCTAATCGGGATTTGTTGAAATCAGACTATTTAAACATTTATATATTATTGCAAACATATATTTTTACTGAAAAAAAGGGTAGTATTTGAGACAAAATTTTGTTAATTAATTATGTTGGTAAGTAAGCAAAGAGGAAAACTCGGCTTTAATGTTTATTTTTTTTTAAATAGTCCTGTATTTTTATGTAAAGTGAATAGTATACATACAGTATCAATAAAAAGGAGTTTTCCCCTAAACTACTTACCACATCAAAAAGTATAAATACAAAAACACTAACAAACGTCATTTTGTTGTTTACATCTCCCACTATGAACAAAAAATAGCCGCAATTACTTTATATCAAACTTATATGAGAAGGTGCGGAGAAAGTGATAGAAAAAATAATAACAAATAATTAGATGGAAAATTACGATATCTCAACACTCCAGAATTAAGCAAAACCAGGCTTACAGTATACAGACAAATAGATCTCATCAGACTAAAGTTTAAATTTCCAGGTAATTCTTTAGTTTTTATTCGGGTCATCAGCATAAGCAAGGACAACAAAAAACGATTTTAACAAACTTTTTGCCTAACAAAAAGTTATTGGTTAATTAAATAGAAATCAAATTCTTACAAAAAAATTTCAGTAATTTAAAAGAAGTGCCAGTATTATATTCCAAGGTAATTAATTGTTAACTTGACGGCCCGTCTAATTAAATTTATTATCAATAACTTTTTTGAAAATTTTCAAAGCAAATCGTTACGCCACATTAATATTATGAATGTTATTTTCACCGTTTAGAAACTTTATAAAAGAAAGGAACTTGGTTTTGTTTCGGATTAATTATAATACTTAGATACTTTTTAATAGGCAACTGATTAATTAAATATTTTGAAAAATGTTTAATTATACATTCACTTTTCTTGTAGTTTCTTTAGATTTGTAACTACCAGAGTTGTCAGCTACGCGCGCGAGCGTGTGAGTGAGTGAATGGTGTGCGTGTGTGTGTGTGTGTGTGTGTGTTTTACTTCTTTTAGGTTTATATTACTACTTTCAGGGCTTTTTGTAACTAGAGCGGCTACAAGATTATTGTTTTTAAATACGTTTTTTGTCTACTAGACTTTCGACAATGTCTTAAACACTGCTCTTATTATCAGCGTTGAAGGTTTTTCAAAGAGTAAAAATAACTTTTTTCGTTCATTATGCTTTTTTCGTTGTACTATTTAGCTTTTACTTTACGGCATACAATAAAGCAAATCATAGTGTAACCGCTTACTGTTTTTCAATTTAACACAAGTCTTTTTTCTTTGTAAACCGAACGTTTTCCCACATACAGCGATGAGGTATCCTCAGTGGCTCGACTGAGACAGGGACCTGCCCTTATTTATCCAGTCAGCTTCACCCACAATGTTACAAAGAACTCCACAATTTACAACAAAGCATTCACATTCAATAACGCAAAATTTCGTAGTTACAAAAATTTAATATCGTAAAAAGTAAACTAATACACAAAAAAAATGTTATTAGAATTATTTTCTTACGGGCTGTTTGGCAGTGGTCCAATGCTGTCCATTTCAGGAAACGTTTCAACCGGGCCTTCGCCGGCCATCTCCAGTGCTACAAATGAGCTAAAAAACACTACCACGGGTGTCAGGATAATGACCGCAGTAGTGCAGATGGCCGGCGAAGGCCCGGTTGAAACGTTTCCTGAAATGAACAGCATTGGAGCACGGCCAAACAGCCCGGAAGGAAATACTTCTAATAACATTGACTCCGGCCGTGCAAGCCTCCAACACAATAACGTTTACCATCTTTTACAATTGTACTTTATTTATTGCACTTACATTTTTTTACATTAAAATTCTCGCTTTATTCAAGCAGTTTTTAACTTCCTGGCAACGTATAGCTGTCGCCTCTGTTAACGTTGTTCTTATTTTTTTAAATTACTATCACCTGCCTTATTACCCACAGGAAATATTTCTGAATCTTCCCTATCTATACCTACCGTTTATAGATTGTACTCCGTTACTCTGTGCCTCTTATTTTCGTGTGCCTCATGTTTTCTTGCATTCTCATAATCACCACGCCGATACAGGTACATGTGTAATACAGAAACAGGTACATGGCAGAAACAGGTAGACGCTTTAACTATGTGCACTGTAAGAAAAAATTAATATTAAATTGAGAAAGAAAAACCAAAAAGCTTCCCTTATTTTTTAAAAATATGATACGATTCTTTACTGAACGGGTGAAGAAATATTGTGGCCACTGATGACATACATATGATTCTGTACAAATATAACTTTTCCCTTAACAGCAACGCCGTTTTAATTTTTAAAATTAGATTATGTTTTTTCAAAACCACTGAGGATACTTAAAAACAAATTAACTGTAAAGTTTGAGTTCTTGGTATTTTACTGTTTATTTTAAACTCACTGTTTAATTTGTTTCTCGATTTTGAAGTGATTGTTGCTTAATAATCACTTAGAATCGAACAAACAATAATGGTAAAATATAGTTGAAGTTATGGTACTGCAGAACATTGACAAAACGGTTATGGAAAACAAAATAATTCAAGTATAAGTAATAATAAATCAACTAATATTTGAAGCTACAGAAAATTTGTTTAACTTATTAAAATTCTGAAACTCAGTTCATCTCTATGTTATCTAAAAGTTGAAGAGAAAAACTACTAACTTCGCTTACGATTTTACTGAGAAAGAAACCTTCTAACCTTTGAAACAATAAATTCTATGCACATAATAAATTTATTTTAACACAGTGAGCTAAAGCAACAAACTTTGTTTGAATAAATTATTTTTTAATTATCCCGTTCAACATCCCACTTGTATAGTGCTTCTACAATGTTGCTGGGACAGTATGCCATTTACCAGTCTTACCGGCGTTAGTCTCCCTTCTATTATGCCCTTTCCCTCCCTTTAGCTACCAAACTAATCTGCAGTGGTTAGAGTGGATAAAGAGAAAAATAAGGAGGTACAGATTATGCGTGGAGTAAGACAAGAATGTATAATATCTCCGCTTTTATTCAACATCTACTCGGAAGGTATTTTTAAAGAAGCTTTAGGTGAATGTGATTTGGGAATCTCTCTGAATGGTGAAAGAATAAATAACATACGTTATGCGGATGATACCGTCATATTCGCAAATAGCTTAGAGGGGCTGCAACAAATAATCAATACACTGACAGAAAGCAACCGCAGATATGGTCTAGACATCAATGTTAATAAAAGGAAGCTAATGATTGTATCTAAGAAAAAGTTCACAAACTGCACTCCTAATATAAAACAAAGACCAGTTGAAAGTGTAAGCAAATTTACATATTTTGGTACTATAGCCCACTCTCACTATAAAGAATATAGTTCACTCTGACTTGGTAATATACAACGAGACCACTCTCAAGAAATAAGGACCAGAATTAAAAAGGCAAGAGCAGTATACACTAGAATGAGCAGTTTATTCAAAAGTCACAATTTAACAATAAACACAACGATGAGACTTTTACACTGTTACGTATTGTCGGTCCTCTTCTACTGTGCAGAATTTTGGACTTTGTCTGAAGCCACAACTAAAAATTTGGAATCTTCCGAAATGTGTTTTTCCAGTAGAATACTGAGCATTTCATGGACAGCAGATATAATTAATGTTGAAGTTCTTAGAAAGATGAAGAAAAAAAGGGAAGTTATTAACACAGTGAAGATAAGAAAGCTTCAGTATCTGCGACAACTCATGAAAAATGAAGAGAGATTTTACTTATTGCAATCCATACTACAGAGAAAAGTACTTGGAAAGAGAGGAGTTGGGCTACCGAGAATCTCGTGGCTGAGAAATTTAAGGACTTGGTTTGGCATGAATACAACTGACTTATTCCGTGCAGCAGTACAGAAAGTTAAAATATTGTGTATGATATCCAACATCCAAAACGAATAAGAACTATCAGGATAAGAAGAAGACGAAGCAATGGGAGCTCCTACTTCCGCAATCATATCAGAAATGTTTTTACAATATTTAGGTATAAAAATGCATGATATTATTAACAATCTAACAATCTAAATTTAGACACGCTCTACATATCTAAAAATAATGGTAATAATATTAATCAAAATTTTAATTTAATTGAAAATATACATAAAAATATAAAATTGTAGCTTCCTATTGAATATGAAACTAATAATAAATTCTTTTTTTGGATATTACTAGTATAAATAACCGCAATAAATTTGAATAGAGTATATACAGAAAACCTATTCAATCTTCATTAATGATTTCAAAAAGTTCTATTCATCCTCTTCAATACATATATGTTTATTTAATTCTATGATATATATATAATAAATAATATTCCTTTAAATAAATTTTAAATACAAAAAGGAAAGAAAATTATATACGATATTGATATTAAAAATGGATATGAATCAAAAAATTCTAAATAATTCATTCAATAAAATACACACAAAAATTAAAATATTAAATATATTAATTTCACATAGCCCACATAGCCACTATTTGTCATAAAATTACAAAATTATTTGAAACGAAAATAGAAAAATTACCTATAATTGTAATAAGACAGATTATGACAGAATCAAAGTTAAAGCACGTAAATAAATTGAAAATTAAAATGGAGTATATAAAGTTGAATGCTCTGACAATAACAAATTTTATTTAGGCCAAGTTAAAAAAAAAGGTTTTTAACAAGATTTATACAACACCTTAATTCATATGTAAAACCAGATATATACTAATTAAATTTAGCTACACACATTATTAAATTTGAATAATATCACTTTATTAAAAAACATTTCTCACCGTTCAAAAATGACCTTATGTAAAAATTTAGAAATATTTAAACATAAAACAAGTAATAATATAATAGCAGAAAAAATTCAGATTATTACAAAAATTATAGTATTTTTAAAGTTACTAATTTAATAAAATAAAAATATGTGTATTATATTTTAGAATTAGTTATACAACATTTTAATTTTGTTCCTTTTCTACAAGGTCATAAAACTTCTTAATTAAAAACTCATATATTCTATTTTTTAATTTACAAACAAATACTGCCACTCGATAGGTCTTTTTATTTTGCATATTCTGGTGCAAGTTTCATGTCAGATTTTTATTTTAACAAAAGTTATTTATTTTAATACGATTTTCGTTATCATCGTGTAATATAGTTACATATTCTCACAAACGCGAACTTGCAGCACGACTAAACATATTTTTGTACCATTTCAGAACACTAATTGATTTTTACTGTCCAAAAGTTACTTAAATTAACAAATTGGACATGTCTCTTACTGGTTATCATACAATGTCCAAACCTGCTGGCTTTACTTACACAAATTTTCATTTGAACATGCTAGCATATGCTCAGATATGAATTACTAATTCATCTGCATATTCTACCCATTCCGTATACACCGCGACTGGGTTAAAAAAATGTCTTTTTATTTAAAAAATAATTTATTTTCTTTTTAATAAACCCAAATTCCCTTCCAAAATAATTAAATTATTTATATATTTGAAATATCTAACTCAACATAAACAATTACTTTCTCAACTGTCAAATTAAATTTTTCCCGCTTATAATATAATGTTTTCCAGCATATCATCATTGTTAAGTAAAGTATGCACTCCTTATCGGTAAACAATTTACCTTAACCCAGTTGATTAGTCAACCTTTGATTAATTCAATTTCTACGTTTTATAATAAATTTTTCTTTAAGTTTCTTTAATTAATTTGGTTATTATTATTATTTCGCGTTCTTTAGTGTTGACGTATTATTGGAAAATATTTTCCAAATGATGATGCATGGAATTTACTAATACCTTTATTTGTTCGTCAGCAACAATATATGTATTTTTACCTGTACCACAAATGATAATATATATTAAAGTCCTACACACCTTTTAAAATAGTACATTAAATAGAAGCAGAAAATTACTGTAAAACAATTTTCAGTTTTAAAATGAAATTGATCAATTGATAATAATCCAGCTTGTACTTTTCCAGCTTTTTCTGTTAAACCTTTTTAGTTTAAAGTTTGTTATAAGTAAATTTTCTGTGAAAAACGATGTACAGAAAGCCTAAAAAATTGAAAACTATTTTCTTTTCCTAAATCCTTATAGTTTTATATACAGTGGGTATGGTAGTCTTAAAAACCATATTATATTCAGATTAATTTCTTGCACTATGAATTATAATAAATGTAGTGGGAAAGAAAAACCAACCTAAAACTGTAAAACAATAGTACAGTTTTAACCATTTACATATGGTATAAATAGTAAAATTAAATTCCAGCGTTTATATGATTGTGGTTGTAATCCTGTAGTCGTTCTGTTCATTAAATTTGTAAAATAATTGTTACTAAGCGCAATCAATAAATTTTTAGACTGATAAAAGTTCACTCTAAAAATGCTAAACTGTGTACGTCTAAATAATCGAATTCATCAAACCATAACTATTTCGCTAATTACCATATTTAAATGATTAGAATACATGTTTTCTGTAATATTATAGTCTATATACATACAGAACTTATAACTAATTACTTGGTTCAAATTCCAAGGAAAACGGCCCTGTACACATCTTTTTTTTTCGGTAAACGTTGAGCGTACACAAAATACTGTAACATACAGTCTTTTAATTCTGTTGCTTTGCAATATTAACGGCTGCATCACAGAAGCCAAGAAAAACATAATAAATGCTTTACGACAGTCACTCAATTAAATTTTGTTCTACTGCTTTATTTCGCTTCCTACGTCGCTGTCTTCATAACAATAATTATTATATCATATTTTTGCAATACGTTACTGATTTGGAGTGCTATATGTGAGCGGATGAATTCAATAACTCGTTTGAGTTCGACTACTGAGTATCGATCACATGGTCTCATGCTCCTGTCTAGTAATGATACCTTAAATGCAATTACTGGTTTAATCTAAACGTAGCACTGAGAAAGCTATTTACTGAACTAATTACAATCATGTTATTGCATTGTACGGTAGACTAGTTCATGAAGCATATCCTGCGTCGTGATGCATACTTTAGTTACTGTGAGGTGAAATTAAATATAATCAGCTTACATGTACTTAATAATATTGCTGCATGAAACAATTAAAATAAAGGAGGAACTACGAAATAATTTTCAAAGAGTAGTAATAAATGGTAAACCTGAAATCTCTTTTAGAAATTTGTAACATCGTACAGTAGTCTCAATTTATTAAAAGTTAATATTAGGCGCTAGATGACGAAACGGTAAGATCTCGGAATGGACGGAAGTCCACTTTACAACAAAATTCTGATAAACGTCAATTGCGACTTGCAGCTCTGCCAGCACATTCTACTGCTAGCGTCTACATAGGCTTTTGCTGTGCTAGGTCAACTATTGTCTGAAGTTAGGGTAAATGTCTAGTAACTGATAATTACTTACAGATTCTTGTAACGCCGTCACTAATTCCACAACACATCACTAATTCATCAATTAGCTCAACACACACATTTTCCGATTGGTCATCATCCTCCTCGTCGTCAAGCAAAGAGTAATACGATAGAATTCACTCCATTGACAGATAAAGCGTTCCTTCCATTAACCATTTATTATTCATTTATTCTTGCCGTATCCTTGTTTGTAAGAGGAAGCTTCGTCTAAAGCTCTTGAAATTGCATGCTAGATTGTTCTCTATTTTGTTCCCTATAAGCATGTTTCCAGAAACCTTTCAGCTAACTTTCATACAGTGAACGTAGTCTTTCTTCTCGTAGCAAATGGACATTCTGTTCTAGTTTCAATGTACTTTGGTTTAATGCATGCTAAAGATTTATGTTCTTTCAGTGCCATTAAACGATGTTCTTTGATAAATATTTATTATCAACATTTTCAACTGTAAGTCAAACTGCTAATGTTACTTATAATGACCACTATAATTGCTATTGTTTTAATTGTCAGTGATATTTTGATGATTGTCAGTACTCACTTTAATGTAAATTGTAATTTTGTGGTTTCTCAATATGATTTCTTTAATTAGAAATATAAGTTAATTAGCCTATATTGATAGTTATTACATACTGTCATTATAATACATTAACACTTATTAGAAGGGGCGTAAAGTTTTGAAATTTTTTTAATTATTAGAATTTTAATTTTTTTTAAATTCGTCTTAAATATTTCAGGATACCCTATCATTAAATATTTCAGGATTTTAGGATACCCTATCCTCGTTACAAAAATTATATTTAAGTGTGTAACGTAAGTGTACTGTGGCTTTACCTAGTATTTTAACGTATCTCAAATATGGTAAAATCCGACATTCTGTTTGGGTATATAAATGTGTAGGATATACGTTTTACACTCAGGCACACATTCACCACATCGTAACGTCACAATACAAACTAGGCTACAACACATAATTTAAGTACTAAAGGGAAAATGAATAACATAGAATGAATAACACATTTGCACAAGATGAATAAGATAATTTTCATAAACTTAAAATTAGGCCGTTTGTGTACAAGTGGAAATTTACTTTTTACCATTGTGTGGTAATAGATTTTTGACATATGCATAAAAAATTCAACTTAATGTTGATTCTCGGTGACTGTGCATTTCAAATTGTTACATTAGATGGTGTTAGAAATTACTGGAGTGTAATCAAAAGTAGTGTGTCTAAGTTTCTAAACGTGTGACAACGTGGAAAAGTAGATAATTTCTTCAAGCTAACTGCATGATTATTTAAAAGAGATTCTATATTACAATAGATTAAAATGGAGTAAGTGTCAAAAATGTACCAGAAAGTTTTTGAGTTCTTGTAATAAATAATAATGTTATTAAAATTGTGTAAATACACATATGTGTGTGCCCGCGCCAGCGGTGTGTCTATTATGTTATCAAATATTAATTAAATTTGAAGCTATATTTTGTTTATTTCTGTCACTGAATTTGTACCTGATGCACGTTTACCTGATTCAACCATTATAATGTACTATAAACAGGTATGTAAACATCAAAATATTCAATTCATGTTGAGGCGGATGGTAGGCTGCCCAAATATAATGAAAGATATTAAGTACATAATCCATTAAGAATCAAGCAAGTATATAATAGATAATAAAATTGCAATAAAATTAAATTCTAGAATAAAATTACACAAAAATAATAAACTTATTACGCTTGTAATAAACTCTACAACGTATATATAAACTTATACAAAATTATATAATTCGTAAGTACAGACAAAATTTTAAGAAAAACGATAAAGCTTACTGTAACCACAGTATAAAAAATATTAAACTCACAAGAAAACTAAAAGTTATACATACAACGAAAACTACAAAATTTTATTCTTTCGACATTTCAATCATATGTACCTATATTTTTGTAGACGGCGCTATAAATATCAGAACAAATAGTGAAAACAACTCATACATAAGCAAGTATATAGTATGGTCAAAATTACAATAAATCAAAATTGTTTTTGGTGAAACAAAATTGTACAACAAAACAGTTTTCCCTGCTATAGAAATCCCCACCTCCGCTATTATGTCGAAAGTCTGTATACAAAACTCAATGAAAGAATAATAAATTTAGTAAAATTAAACGACTGATAAGGTGTTGATATAGAAGCGATTATGGCACTCCATATGCGTCACAAAATAATGGCATAAACATTTCTAATATGTTAATCTTTATAAACAATTTACATAAAAGAATACAAGTCACATTAGAAAAACACTATAATAACTACTTTATTTACATATATCTAATCAAAATCAGAAATGAAACAGTTTATGAATTCTCAATAGACAGAATCTGGTCTAAAAATATTGTACTAATTTTAACCATTTACTCCAGAATAAAATGATTACATTTAATACCTGTATATACTAAATGCGAAGAATCCTATTACACGACAAAGAAGGGGACAACAGAAAAAGGATTTTCAAGCAGATAACAATAGTTAATAAATACAAATTAAAAACTATCAATAATTTATAAAATAAAATAAAGTTTATTTTACTAAAAAAAAACTTAATTCATGTACGTCTAGAAATACTACTACTAATAATAGTATAAAATTTACTACACTTTTTATTGAAATAAAAATACTACGGAAATAAAGATGAAAAACTAAGCAAAACTGATACAAATTTTAAACTACTTTATAACACTAAATAAACATCAAACATCAAAATATCAATAATAACATCGAGATAAAACCTAAAACTCAATCCAACGTTCATAATAAAATTATAATAGAGAATATACAAAATAGAATTCCCGGATTGCAATAAATGTTATATATACTACAAAAAGATGAAAATATTGGCTTTCAACTGTAGATTTTGGAACAGACAATTTACAGTGTAACTTAGGAACACTGTGTTCAATATTGTAAAGAAAAGGACTTTGTATGGTCTTAATAAGTACTTTGTTAGTATTTTAAGGATGAGTATGTTGTCAGGGTATTATTGATTGAGCGCCAATTTGCAATCCAAGGTTGCAAATAAAATGTATTTGTAAATTAGTAAGTATTATTTAAAAATATCATAAAGATTTCTTTTTCAGCTATAATTCTATCTCCTTTAATCTTTTATTTAATAAACGATTGTGATAACTAAAGCTCAGCAAAGCAGATTCAAATCGGCTGCCATACTTCCTGGTTGCCAACTTAAGCTAGTGGATGAAGCAAATTAACAGTCACTGATATGGTGTTTATAATATCATACACATTTATGTATCTATTAAATAAAGAAACGGAAACCTTTTATCTGTAGTTATTAAACTCAAATCCTTTATTATTAACAATATTAACAAAGTCAGATCGTCTGTTCTTTAAATATGCTCAGAATGGCAGCAGTAGCAGTAGTATTTCTTATGTCTCAGGGCATACACAAATTCATATTTTATATTTACTAAATAAAATGCAAATAGATTGTTTTAAGTTAGGTCCTTTTGACTACGATATAATCGACAGTTATGTTAGGAAAAGTACCAAAATACATGGGATTACAATAACTTACAAAGTGTCTTAACAAGATTATATTAATAGTTTACAATGTTCAGTGTCTAGGTTATGTTGATTTAAGTGTTTTTAAGGTATAGTTCACTTTTGATGATAGTATTACTCTATATTAATAGATTTTTATACTGAAAATAATATTATTCATTGATTATTTTCACAGTGAAAGTTCAAATTTGTTTTGATTAAAAGTGTAAACAATATCTTTGAGAAGTGTGGCCTAGGCCTTGAAAGAATTTGCTTCATTTTATTTATTTATCAAAAAATACTTCTCTTCCTGGATAGGTTGATGGTATTTCTTCATATATTCCTTGGTTTACTTCTTTAGAATGATACTTTACTTCTTTCTTCTATTTATTTTGTTTAGTAGTATCATTTAAATTTACTTTTATGTTCACAGATATGAAATTTACAATATCTTGGATTAGTCACTCTTTTTTAATATCAATCTTTCTCGTTTAGATCCAATAATGTACTCTCCTTTATTTAATTTATAACATCTCAGTTGCTGAGGCCTATCTTATCTTTTATTGGTGTGAATTCTAACATTTTATGTTACTATGGTGCTATCTGAGCATCAACATAAACAAACTTCTAATATTTTACCTTCCATTTTCTTTAAATTGTCATAACTTTTTTATAAGATGTTTGATCTCCAATTTATTAGTATTTTGGAGTTTGTGATGGAACACTGATTATTTTGATTCCACTTTGGATTATCTTCTATTACATATTTCTTGAGTTACCATTTTACACTTTTAATTATTTGTCCCAAAAATATTTTTATTAATTCTTCTTGTACTCTTCACTTTATTAAAACTATTGGACACAATTAGTAATAATAAAACTTAACCTGACATTGTTCATTTTAATTTAATATAAATTCTTATTCCAAATCCCTTAACTATCAAGGTTTAACATGCTTAGTTTTACAAATATCTATTATTATTATTTTAGTACTTTCCTATTAATATTAACATTTGTGTTATTAATATTATACATATAATATTAATCAATATAGCCAAACTAATTACTAATAGCTATTAGTAACAGATGACCATTCTTCTTAACTCTCTGTATACAATACAGTTTTTATAAATACAACAAAACGCTGAATGTAAGTTCCAAAACATTGTCCTCCTTACTTATTAACTTTAATAGTTAACTATTATTCGCATTCCTTTAACTTTAATAAACATAATTATTAGAACCTTAGTTAACATTAATTAAATAACAAAAGAAATAAACAGTATTTAACTAAGTAGTAAAATAATTAGTTCTCGACACAAAAACTATCATGTTTCTTGGTACTTCTGTGAATTATAAACATATTTTATTCATATTGTTAATGGAATAAATCCGCTTATAGTCCAAGCCACGTATTTTATAATCAACTAAACGCTATAACTCACCGTCTGTGGCTTAAGTAAATGTCTTTTATTCAATTGACATGTTTCGGGACACTTGTCCCATCATCAGAATATTTAAAAAGGTCTCTTTATACCATCTTACGATGGCACAGTCGTCAATATATTAAAAAATATTAAAACCACATAACACAAAACACAAACACATTACACAAAGTACGCACACGACAATTTTCGGTGTACACCACACGGTAACCGATAGCGCACTGGTTCATATTACACTCGTGTCGCGACAATATCGCAACGCAGTATCGTACAGGACATTAGATTTAAAGTTCAGCTGATCATTTAAAACATGTGGCCTGGTAACAGGATTATTATACGCTCTATATATCTCAAACTCCTCAAGGGCGTTCATGTAACGTCCTTTATTACAAAAGTGAAGGGGTATCAAGTTGGTATGAAAATTAGTATAGTTGTGATTTTCATCAATAAGATGTTTAGCGAATTTAGATTTTACATTTTCTGTGTTATGAAAATAAGTGGGTGGCTTATGTTCAACAAACCTCTTGAAAAAACCACGGCCCGTTTGGCCCACATAAAAAGCATCACAACTATTACATATTAATTTATAGATCCCTGTTTTCTTTTCAAGGACGGTTGGTTCCCGCGTACGAAGGCTATTTAAAATGTTATTTGTAGTCTTATATGTGACAACAACGTTTGACTTGTTTAAAACAGAAGACAGAATTCTAGGTAGAAAGCTCATGTATGGTATAGAAATGTATTTATACACACTGTCCCCAGGTGCCCTTAGCGTGTTTGCGATGTTTTTTCGTCTCATATGTTTTTTAAGGATATTATTTACTACCGCTTTTTTGTAGCCATTGGTGACTGCGATATGTTTAATTGTGTTTAGTTCGTCTTGATAATCCTTGTCGCTGAGGGGCAATGATAAGAGGCGGTTAACCATGCTGTGGAAAGCAGCCATTTTCTGCGATACCGGATGATAAGATGTGGCGTGTATTATAGTGTCAGTTGTAGTGGGTTTCCTATAAATATTAAACACCAATTTATTAATATTTCTGGTGACCGTCAAATCAAGAAAATTTAATTTTCCACTGACCTCGTGCTCCAGTGTAAACTGTATATTGTTGTTAATACTGTTTAAATATGTGTGTAGCCTATTTATTTGTCTATGTGTGTTTTTTATGAAGCTGGATCTTAATATTCTGAAAATTACGTACTTTATTTGCTCGACTTGCAATATTCATATTGTTAATGGAATAAATCCGCTTAAATATATTATTTCTCTTGGTGGTGGTCGGTTAGTTTGGTTAACTTGGTATGGACTGGCTCATATTGTCTCATGGAATGCTAGGTTGAGAAATGTCTCAGTAGCTTCGATATAGTTGCTCCATTTCCGATGTTCTTCATGACAATATGTTCTCAAAATTCTACCTACTTCACGGAGAACTCGTTCTGCAGGGGTATTTTTGGGATGATACACCGACGTCTTGTAAGTTTTGACTCCCCTATTTAGTAATTCCGTTTTCCACCTCTTGCCCTTAAATTGGGTACCGTGGTCTGTCATTATAGTCTCTGGTTTACCCACCTCAGGAACGTATTTATTTATGATTATGTCTGGAATTTTACGAGTAGTAGCTTTGGTTATAGGATATAATTTTGGAAATTTTGAAAAATGATCAAATATTATCACAATATATCTGAACCTACTTCTTCCCCCACTCTTAGAAAATGGACCACATATGTCCAAAAATAACTTTTCTAAATTATGACTTGAAGTGATGGTTATCATAGCGCCATCCTTCCTTTCATTATTTGCTTTTACTATTTGGCAGATCGTGCATTTTCTGACTGTTTATCTTACTTTCTTGTTATTTTCCTTTATGTATACATGTTCACTTAATGCTTTCACAACTTTAAGGGGTCCCATGTGCCCATACCTTATATGATAGTCTATTATTATTGATGACTGAACACTCTTCGGAATATATAATTTCCATTCCTGTTTTCGGGAAGTGGGACATGTAAATATCAAATTATTATGTATACAATAGAATGCTAATATAGTGGGGTCATTATTTTCCAATCTTTCTTTAATTACTTTTAGTTTAATGTCCATATTCTGATGTTCTTTGACTTGATTCAACACTTCCTCTAAATCTTCTCTAGATTTCAGTATGTGATATACCCTTCCAATATTTTCTTTTTATAATTCGTAAGTTCCTTTCACGATATTAATTCTGGATAGTCCATCAGCCACAACATTTTGTTTCCCAGGTATACACTCCTAATTTATATTATATTGTTGTAATATTAGAATCCATCTTGTCAGTCGACCATGGTTGAGTTTGCACCTTTTTAGAAAAGATATGGATTTATGATCCGACCTTACTGTTATTGGATATCCCAAACTATAGGTACGGAACTTTAAGTACGCGAATACCACACTGAGGATTTTTTTTCTGTAACCGTATAATTTTTTTTCGCAAGCACTCAAAACTCTGCTGGCAAAGCTGATCACTAAATGGTTGCCCACTTCGTCTTCTTGGTATAATTCAACACCTAAACTAACATTGCTAGCATCGCAATTTAAATAGAACCTCTGGTTAAAATCTGGGTGGTGTAACATAACACTTTTTAAGAATTTTATTTTTATTAAATTAAAATTACCTTCTTCAGCCTTATCCCATTTCCATTTGTTCTTGGTTGAAAGTAGATTTTGAAATTTAGTGGTCAATTCAGAATAATTTTGCTGGAATTTTCGATAATAATTACAAATCCCTAGATATGATTGTAATTGTTTTATACTTCTGGGTCTTGGAAATTTTTGAATAACTTCTACTTTCTCAGGCGACGGCGTGATACCAGTTTCAGAGAGTATAAACCCAAGAAATTGTAGTTCTTGAGTTATGAATTTCGATTTATTTAACTTAAGGGTAATGTTATTTTGTTGGAGTTTCCTAAGTACATTTCAATTCGGTCACAGTGTTCATTCCATGATTTAGAAGTAATAAGAATATCATCCACATACACTGTTGCTAACTTTAACGCTTCTTTTCCTAATATTTGGTCCATGCACTGGATGAAAATGGCGACAGAATTAACCAACCCGATAGATAAGCGTTTAAAATGGTAGTTTCTTCCCTCGAAGATGAAGGCAACATACTGGCGACTGTCCGGGTGCAACTCTATTTGCCAGTATCCGCAAACAGCATCCCAACTACTCATACATTTACAACCATGGACTTTCTTCATAGTTTCTTCGATCTCTCCTGGAGATGTAGGATCATTAACGGTCATTTTATTAATTTCCCATGCATCAAGACACAACCGCACTTGTCCAACTTTCTTAGGTATTGACACTATGGGGCTGGTATATGGGGAACTACTTCTCTCTATAATGTCTTCTTGAATCATCCTTGTTATATCTTTTCTAACTGCATCTTTTAACGACTGTGCAGTAGGATATGATTTCCTATTGAAGTTTACAGATTCATGGAATTTTAATCGGCATATGAAATTCTTCGCCTTTCCAGGGGAATCAGAAAATACTTTACGGTAAGTTTTAAATATATCTATTAACCTTTTCTTCTGTTCCACACTGATTGCCTCGGTATACCCCTTTCCTTGAAACGACAATATTTCATGCATTTTTTCCTGCCATAATGCTGATTCTGTTACGCTTTCTTTATCTCCTATGGGTGTCCTTATTATTTCCCTAACATGGTATGATTCCTCTACTGAGGCGCTATTGAGCTTCCTATTATCTCAGCAGTCCAATCATAACCTTCTGTGCTCAGTGTCATTTTACCACTGACCAAATTAATAATCGCAGAGTGGCGCCTTAGCATGTCACACCCTATTAACACCTTAAAGGGTAACACTTGGGCTACGAGAAACACCATAGGAATTCCTACTCCCGTACTCCTAACATTCAGACTTACTTGCTGTTTCATTGTTTTACTTTGTTTGCCGGTCGCTCCTATAATGGCAATGTTATTAATAGGCAATGTGGGTATTTTTTCCATACTTAACTCCTGTATTCTGTTCAATTCTAATTTATCGATTAACGAAATGTTCGCTCCCGTATCAATCATAACTTCAGTAGCCACCCCATGTACTTCTACCTTGATGTATACTATTTCCTCATTCAGTTTATCTTCTTCCATGGTCATCTCTTCCAACCAATCTCTCTGTATATTTTTTAAATAAAAGTTCCTTATCACGGTTATTGGTTCCTTGTTTTTATTATCTGGGTTTATCACTCTCCTTAGCTCTGGATCCGCTCGCAGTGATGGGCCGTCCAATGTTCTCACTGCGGCCTCTCGTTTTCCCTACTTACATCACTGTTGATTGGTTGTGTGTGTTCACTAGGGTTTTGATTTCCAGAGGGTATGTCCCTTCTTCTATCCCAGCTTCTGGATCTCTGATATACTTCACCGTTATCATTCCATTGTCTCCTGTTTTCATTGTCTCTTCCATATCGTCTGTCATAATTTCTTTCATTATTGAAGTTCTGACGTCATCCTTCAAATCGCCCGTTAGCTGGGTTTCTATTATATCCATCTGTCCGTACATGGTTTACTGGCTGTCGATTGTCTTGTGGTTGATCCTTGTTCCTCTCATTCCAATCCTCGGGTCTTCTTCGACACCTGCGATAATAATTTTCTCGCTCAAAACCTTCTAAGAGAGCCTCCATCTCTCCAGTCGTTTTTATTTGTCCACATCGACGAGCACGCTCAATATCTTCTCCAAAATGACACGACAATTTCCCTATGAGACACTCTTCAGGGATTCTAGGTTCTAAATGTCGGGCTACTCAGACTTCACCCAAAAAATAGGCAGTTAGTGTCTGTCCTCTTCCAGCATCATATCTGCCAGTGCTCAAATTGTCCCTAACAATATTCTGTATGGACTCCGACCAATACTTTACTTTAAAAATTTGTTTAAATTCATTGTAATTGTTCACTTCATTCCTTACCGCCTTACACCAGTTATCATTAATATTTTTAAAACTCTCATCGAGAAGATTTTTTATCATTTGCCAACGACTTTCTTTGGTTCTATTCAAACATTCTTCTAGCCTTTCCAGAAATTCTAGAGGGTTCTGACGATATACTCTAAAATTGATTACTTCTTTATTTTCTCCTCCAAGTGTAGGTACATAGCTTATTGGTCTATGTTTTAGTACTTCTATCCCTTCCTTAAGATTTATTATATCCTTCTGTTGGATTTCTTCTATTTTCTCCCTTTGTGGTAACTTGATTTTGTACCTGTACTACCTTGGTTTCTACTTTATTCTGTAGTATCTCTAATTTTCCCTGAGTAACTTTTTGAAGTATTCCCATACTTGTTTTTTCTATTATTTTCAACTTTAATAATTTTATTTATTACATCTTCACGTAATTGAACTAAATTTTCATCAGTTTTCTCAACTTTCTGGTTAGTTTCTGTAATTCTATTCCTTATTTCTTCTTTATACTCTTCTAACTGCTGTTTCAACTCCTCTTTATTCTTCTCGCTCTCTTCCTTCAACTGTCCTTTTAGTTCTTCGTTACTTAGTCTAATCTCTTCCTTCAACTGTTGTTGTAATGTTTCGTTATTGCTTTCGATTTGTTTCTTTAATTCTTCACTATTTTGTTTTAATAAGTTCTCATTATCTACTCTCATTTGTTTCAATTCTTCACTATTTTGTTTCAATTTTTCTCTATTTTGTTTCAATGTTTCATTTTGTTTTCTTGAGTTTTCGTTTAATGATTCTAATTTTTTATTTAATTCTTCATTGTCTTTATCCCTTTTCTCACTATTCTCTCTAGTCTGTTTTTTCAACGCTTCCTGTAGCATATCCATTAGGTTATTCATGTTGATACCTTCGGTTGTTTTGTTCGGTTCTAGTTTGTCCCCTTGGGCATCCCTTACTATTACTACCACTTCCTTAGTTGCTGTTACTGGTGTATCCTTTACCACCGTTTCCATTTCTTCAGTCGCTGTTACTTCCTTGTCTTCCATATTTAATTCTATTTCATCTCCCTCCATACGTTTACGTGACGTTGCTCTTCTCCTTGACATCTCTGTTGTCTAACCGTAGCCGCCACTAGAGTAGAAATTGCTATAACACCGACAATAAGAATACAAAGTTATTCTATCTCTAGCCTCACTAATTGGGCTCCAAATCTGTAACACTACAGGATTCCCTCCCGTGTCTTATCTTATGCCTCACTGTTGGGATCGCCAAATCTGTAACGTTAAGGATATTCCGTACAAACTAAATTGTACCTTGTTTATAATTTAACATGTTATTTAACATGTACTTTGTTAGTATTTTAAGGGTGAGTATGTTGTCAGGGTAATATTAATTGAGCGCCAATTTGGAATCAAAGGTTGCAAATAAAATGTATTTGTAAGTTAGTAATTATTATTTTAAAATATCATAAAGGTTTCTTTTCAGCTATAATTCTATCTCCTTTAATCTTTTATTTAATAGACGATTGTGATAACTAAAGCTCAGCAAAGCAGATTCAAATCGGCTGCCATACTTCCTGGTTGGGAGTGTTGCCAACTTAAGCTAGTGGATGAAGCAAATTAACAGTCACTGATATGGTGTTTATAATATCATACACATTTATGTATCCATTAAATAAAGAAACGAAAACCTTTTATCTGTAGTTATTAAACTCAAATCCTTTATTATCTTTTTTTAAATTGTTTTAAAAGACAAATATAATTATTAACAAAATCTGACCGGCTGTTCATTAAATATGCTCAGAATGGCAGCAGTAGCAGTAGTATTTCTTATATCTCAGGGCATACACATTTTCATATTTTATATTTACTAAATAAAATACAAATAGAATGTTTTAAGTTAGGTCCTTTTGACTACGATATAAACGACAGATATGTTAAGAAAAGTACCAAAAAAACATGGGATTACAATAAATTACAATGTGTCTTAACAAGATTATATTAATAGTTTAAATGTTCAGTGTCTAGGTTATGTTGATTTAAGTATAATATTAATCAATTAAGCCAAACTAATTACTAATAACTGTTAGTAATAGATGACCATTCGTCTTACCTTTCTGTATACAATACAGCAAAACACTGTTTTCTTTTTATAAATACAACAAAAGACTGTAAGCAAGTTCCAAAACATTGTTCTCCTTACTTATTAACTTTAATAGTCAACATAACTATTATTCGCATTCCTTTAACCTTAATAAACATAATTATTAGAACCTTAGTTAACGTTAATTAAATAACAAAATAAATAGATAGTATTTAAGTAAGTAGTTAAATAATTAGTTCTTGACACAAAAACTATCATGTTTCTTGGTATATTTTGTGAATTATAAACATATTTTATTCACGTAATTACACATCAAGCTGATGGGTAAAATATCACGTAACAATATTCATCACTTTCCAGTTATTCAAAATATTGTTACGACAATTAAGAAACGCTCTTAAAAAGTCGAGAAGGTATCTGTTCTACTGTACACTCCCACTAGAACAGCGTGCCGCGTCTGTGTCAAGGCCGTCCACTACCGTAGCAATTCAGACTTTTCGAGTACTTGTAATTATGCTAATTATACTGGCACGCCACCAAAAGAATGGAAAATTATTCTGGAACTTCTGCGGGCTATATATAAGCAGCAGCTACCGGCTTAGGTACGTCGATGTTGTAAAGTGCGGATCGAGCAAATGTTGTGGATTAGTGGAAAGTGATTATTGTGTTATAATTAGTGCGGTACTTTATTATTTGACATTATTATTGCGTATGAACAAATTTAACTTAAATTATTGTATGGGAGTACCTTGTTGATTCCAAATTATTATTTATGACCAATTACAGCTGTTAAATACGACCAACTTCAGTCTGTCGTATCTTGAAGAAGCAGAAGATTTTCAAATGAGGTTTTGCAATGTAGACTCATAGTTTTAGAGATTGTGAACTACAAGTGTTACGAATGTCAAGACAAGCAGAATAGTAGGCCTACGGAGGCCCTGGTACATGGTTTACAGTTTAAGGCCACCAAGTCAGCTTCTGGTTGGCCAAATCATAAAATACACACACTAAAAGATTCATATGCCATAAACGATGAAGGGGAGAACTAGGAACAGAGACCCAACGATCGGCGCCACAGAATAAAGTACAAAAAATAAAAAAACCTAGTGTTATAGGTGTCGGAGACTTGGCCATCTTGAACAAGATTGTTGTTCCAGAGTTAAGCAGCAGGGAAACGAGCAACGCAGTCCGTACAACGGGGCGTGTGTTGAATAACTGGAGGAACGAATGCAATTTCCCCTAGACAATTCAGAAAAAAAGCCGGAGCTTGGTAGTTATCTGATTCGTTCAAGAAAGGCCGACCTCGATTAGAGTTGACACATGTGCCACAGTCTCTATTGTGTACCCCGATGTGGTGAAAATTCCCAAGCCAAACTGGTTCTCTTGCAGGTTGCGAACAGCTACTCTAAGGCCTATAAAAGTGTTTGTAAAAGTGGAAAAACATCTTAGGTCGACGTGAGTTTTGATCATCAAGTACTTGTTGCAGGCATTGTGGATCAAGCAATTTTTGATGTGGTATAAAACTAAATGTTATGAGCGCATTTGATTTTATAGTCGACTTAGAAAACAATGTCTTGAGAACACGAAAAAAAATGGTAATGCTCTGCACAACAAATGCGTCACAAAAATTAATGGACGTGATCAATCAAGTTGCCGTAACTGTCCCTCTAAACTCCGAAAAATCATCATGGTTAGAACTTAGGTAGTTACTAGGGATAACCAGTGCTCTACATTAAATTCGTATGTATGTTGGCATACTCATTTCCAGAAGTTTAGTAAAAACAGACGAAACCGGGAAACGTACCTATTAGAATGGAGAATATTTTGGATCAAGCTGTCACTATACAAAGCAATACGCACCTAGGTAAAATATCTCCTGTGGCCTGTATAACCGGAACGACACACGGATATCCAGTCCTTCGGACACTTCCAAATTACCAGAGGAATTTAAAGAACTGTTGAATATATCTTCTTTTGATCTCTCAAGTGGTGAAGTAAAAGAACTGGGACAGGTTTTACGCGAATTTATAAATGCTTTTCCAATTTGGGGCCAGTTATTGAGAAGAACCTCTCTTTTGCAACATCCCATCAATTCCAGGGATACAAACCTCAAAGACCTCTGTCAGCTAAGCAGGAGGAAATGTCTTGGTTAGTACAGGACATTGACGGAGGGAGTAATTGAGCCTTCGTCAAGTGCTTAGTCTTCCCCGGCGGTTCTGGTAGCAAAGAAAGACGGTGGGTTACGCTTCTAAGTAGACTACCGGCAGTTGAACAACGTGACAAAGAAAGATTGCTATACACTACCTCGCGTCGATGATACACTCGACACTCTGGAGATCTGACCAAATCTTTCACAGTTGTTACAGTCTCCTTTACTTTATGCATTTTATTAAACATGGATTATCCAACAAGAGATAATTTTGCAGACATCGCTTCTTCTACGTCAGATGTTCTAGAATTTGGATGTTCAGCTCACCTCATAATAGGCCCAGCTCTGCAGAGGTGTGTTCGAGTATCGATTTCTGCATAGCTTCAGAAAGTGATTCTGTTTTATACGCTTCTTGCTTACGTTTCTCGTTTTTGTCGTTCTCCCGACTCGAGTAGGAGTGCTTTTGCCATTCTTCTATTTCTTCTTTTCCTGTCTGCTTTTCTTATCCTGCCGTTTTTCTGCTTCATCCACCTCCTGCCGTCGTCGTTTCTCTGTCGCTTGTCTTCTTTCCCTATATCCTATATCCCTTCATCAAGGAATGAGACCATAAGGCATTGCTCATTCTCGCCAGTACTTTGGGGAACTCCACACCAATTATAGCACAATAATCACTCTCCACTAATCCGCAACAATCACTTGATCCACGTTCTACAATATCGCTAGGTGTAACTAACTTCTAAGCCTACCGCTGTTGCTTATCTAGGTACCCACAGAGGTTCCGGAGTAATTTTCTGTATTTCTGGCGACATTCCGTTATAATCTGCGTACTTGATAGTATTCGAACACTCTCGAAGTTACTTGATTGCACGGCTTTAATAGAGACACTGCAGCTGCTCGGCTAGCTGCGAAACGTGTAGAACTTTTTTTAACTCCACGTGCCTACTTTCTGAGAACTTCACTTACTTCTCTAATTGTGATGGAAGTATGTTCAAAATAACGCAAATATGTTTTTTATTTTCCGCTATATGCTTCAAGAACCCCATGTTGATTAATTTAATAGTAAATAAACATTGTAGAGTATGGAATTCACATACGCAGAGTGACCACCCTGAGGTATTTTAAAAAGAGTCAAATAACCATTGAAAGGTAATTGTAAAGGTTTAACCTTATATGGTTAAAGGTTCATGAGATAAATGATCAGATATCCACAATAAATAAATTATGTTTAAATGAATAATTAGCGTTGGCCCGATTATTTCTAGTAGATAGGTATTTACAGGCTTGGCAGACGACGCGACGGTTGGCAATACAAACGGCGCCACGAATTATTTGAATTGATATTGTTTCTTTTAGGGAAGCTGACACAATTTACCTGCTCCTGAGAACATCACGCCAAGTAAGTACCTTGATACAAAAATGTCTTAATTACAGTTGGAACCAACGCCACCGAAAATATCTACTAGAGAAGAGGAAATCAACTCTGTCCGATACTCAACGTTCGACAGACGATGAGCCGGCTAAACCAGAAAAATTAATCTTGAACGCTCTAACTCAACGACTTTTAATAATAAATAAAACCACAACAAAATATTAAATTAATGTATAAACAATTAAATTAATTAAAACCAACATAATTAAAATTACTACGCCGGATCGAGTCTTTTAAAACACGTAGGATTTCGAGAGTTATTACAATATTAGTCTTCTAGTCATTTCAATAGTCTTTCTTTGTCACCTCGCCTTCTATCCGCACTTAATTTGTATAAAAGTCCAGCAGTCAAATTAACATATTCTGCCTGGTTTCAATATTTTTCCAACAATCCCTTTTTTTTACCAAAATACTAATTCCTTCAGTTAAGGCTTTGGCTATTATATTTATGGGTCACAAGTTCGGTTTCATCTTTTATATAATGAATATGATTCCGTTGAATCTTATTTTTTCTTCGTCACTACATTATATTGTAAGTTTGTAACATAAGATTTTTCTATTTTTTAATTATTTACACTTGGTTTTATCTCACTATATGGGCTACATAACTGTTTCATATAGATTATATGTTTCATTCAATGCTCATATTATAATTATGTTTAATCACTTTCATTATACATGATTGTTTTCCTTTTTAAAGTCTATCACTGTTATTCTTACTTTCTAGAACTATCACTCAACCTAACGTATATAATTATAGTTTGATATTATTATATTTGTAAAATTTATATCATTCACCGTTTTTAGTTCAATGATACAAAATAACTGTCTGAGGTACGCAGACCTCCTCATAGTTTTAATCTAATGCTTATGAACTAACAAATGTCTTTCCACTTATTTTCTATGTTTAAAATTTGTACATTATAATTCTATTAATTAATCATTATTTACATGTTTGTTTGTCACTTGATCTTCACTTCTGGGTATTATTGTCATCGTCAGTCATTGTTTGTTACTGTCATTAAATTATTTACTTCATGAGATTTTATTCCGTAATTCCCTATTATTTATTTATTATAATATTTTCCTTTTTGTTTAATTACATTTTATTTCTTGACCTTATTATTTATTTTTAAATAATAAGTTGTGTCTTCATTTCTTTATTTATTATGTTCATTTTATTCTTCTTTGTACTTTATTACTAACAAGATTGGGGTTATGCATATTTCACAGTGAATTTTGATGGTATACTTGTCTTTATTCTGAGGCGTAATCTTGTTATGATACAATATGTATAGTAACATGCACGTATAACAAAATATCATTCTTAGTACAGCAACTTACCTAGCTTTGTTACAAGTATCATAATTTTCAATAAGTTGCCAAAAAGTCTACAAAATTAGAATTCTCAACAATGACACAACGAGGATTAGTGTCTTTAGCACACGAAGTAACGATACATAATGTTCGAAGCATATACTTTAGAATATATGTTGTAATGTTACAACAGAGAATCCGCGGTCCTCCCAAGTTGGCGTTGCTTTGCTTTGCACTCATTGTCAGAATTTATGATATCATCGGATTTTATTTCAATTAGGCTATACGGGAAGGAGAAAATAAAGTGAATGACAAATCTAAACTTCAGCCAGAGAAAACTGATATCCCAAAACTCTGTCAATATTTGAAAGTACTGGCTTATTGTTAGAGAATTTTTTAATTTCTAATCAAAATCTAACCTCTGCTGGGCGTGACATGAATTATGAACGTATTCTGGACTGTGGATATATACACACGTTGTTTTTCGCTCGTATAGAAGATCAACGTTTCATAAAGTTCTTAATTTTCTGAATTCTCTGCGTTTAATCTCCCCATCGTGATTTTTTCTAATTTTTTTACTATATACAGTGTTTGTTTTGGGATAATTATAATAAGTAAATTATTGTACCCATATGTTTATTGTTGGTTATACACTTAATACAACTTTATTAGATTCCAAATTAAACAACTGAAGTTAATTTTACGTTTACAAGAAAAAGTTGTTTAGCTATTGAATATAGGTAGAACATTTATCTCAGAAGCTTATATTTTGCAAAGTGTAAAAATAAACATTTTTTACTTAATTACTTGTTTTAGATAACATTCTCAATCAATTTATTTTGGATTGTATTCTCTTTTGTAGCGAAAACAAATTTAACTAGCTGTAAGCTATACATTATAACATACATTGTTGCGTCTTAGAAGACCTTGAGTTGTTCTTGAGTTGTTCTTAGGAACGCTATTGGAGTTTGCTGGTTTGTGATGAAATAATAGAGTGGACTGTATAATGTTTCATAAAATGATGGTTTATTGAGTCAAAGCGACATATTTTATTTCTTATTGAAATATAGATTGACATGTTTGCGGAAGCGTGCAGATTTTAACACGGCATGAGTGCCGTAGAATTGAATAGAAATAAAGCGGGGGCTTGTATAGCAACCCGTAAGCCTAGATGGCCTAAATAAGTAGACGCATGGTGTCCATGCTAATAGAATTAAATACTGAAAAAAGAACTGTAAGTAGCCGTTGCGGCGAGTGAAGACGTGTGATCAGCTCGGAGTCTTTAGTAGAACTAACGTAATTTTGTCTGTAGTCAGCCGGTCTGAATCTCGGCTGGCGATAACAAGAACAAACGTGACGTCATCTACGCTTCGCAACATAGTATTTAGATTACAAAGTACACATGGGTACAAAGTTTGACCATACATCGTGAACATTATAATTGTATTCACTATATATATTGTATGCATATGCATTGTATTATATTATTGTCATATTTAACAAGAAAATAAAAATTCCTAGAGAATTATTTGTAGTTAATTTATTTTGACACATACAGATTGTATTGTGCTAATATAAACAGGAACGTGTGGTGGAATTTTCTTCCTTTAGGAATCCGAACTTTGTGCGCTGTAGGCTAAACGATACTTTTTACCCTCATTCTGAGAGTAACGTTTCTGGTTGCTTGGATGCCACGGGCAGTACATTTTTCTTACGTTCTTGTAAACTCTCAACATCATTTTAACAAACATTCTACGTAACATTAAAAAACTGTACAAAAAATCTTTGGTATTTTACTGCATAAATATGTAAGATTTAAGAACGTATCTAAATAGTTAATGTCATACATAAAATTTATTATTATTTACAGATTTGTTCAGTTTATTTCGTTATACGGTTTATAACAGAAATGTTATCAACAAATGTTTCTTCACCATATTGAAAAAGGCTAATGCTGCAAAAACACGAAATCTCTCTGTTGTTGTATGTTCTGGAATTGTGATATATCACTGCTCGAAAAGAAAATATTTATTATTGTACATGTTTTTATATTAAATTTACATGTGTCTAATAGATGTGATAATATTTTAACGTAGAAAACATAATACATTCTTCCTATACCTTTTAAGTGTCAAATACTGACTGAATCCTTTAGTAACTTCAGTTTGATTAATTTTTTTACAATTGTCAGTTCCTTTGATATGTGCAGAGTGGCTAACCAATTTACTACAGAAACGAGATAGGGATAAATACAGGAATGTATAGATGAAACCAAGGCTATCAATGCAAGAACTTCAAAAATAAGATAATAACTTCATAGCTATTAATGATACAATTATTGGTCATTCATTAACATGTAATAACGTTTAGATTACCTTAGATGTTTATATCTGAGATAAAAACAGTTTAATATAAATTTTGTTCGCTTTTATTCCAGAAACTTTTTTTATTTTTGCATTTACAACTGAAATATTTTCTGCACGTTTTACTTTTAATTCAAGCTTAAATATTTTTGTTTTTCACTAAATTTATTTACAATTTATTTTTGAAAATAAAGACTACAAATTTTATTTGAAATTTTTGTTTTGTTTATCAGCAACATAACATACGTTACTGTACACCAAATTAAAAAAAAAATGTTTTCCAACTACAATTTGTTCTATTCTTTAAAACTTTTCTTGGATACTGTTAGTAATACGTGACACTTTTCATTATATTGTGAAGTGGAAGCATCCCACTTAACATATCTGGGAAATACGATGGTTGCGGTGTCATTACGCTGTTGCTTTTAACTACAAATTTTGTAAAAGCTGTAAAGTGTCCCTGATGCATTATCAGGATGTAATTTCTATAAATTACCTAATGCAAATCTGGCGTTTCCTACAAATAAATTCACACAACTAGCATAAAATCCCCGAATCGTATCTTTATTTACTCTTTTTACCTTTGCACGTGCTGATTAAAATTATTTTACTCAAAACTATAATTTTTATTTGACAATCACGATCTTCAACTCATTCACGGTAGTCCTGCAAGTTTTTGTAACATTTCGAAACCGCTATTCATGACTAGCAGATTTACCTAGCCTTCTGTAGTACATTCACAGGAGAGCAGGTTATCTCACTTTTCAGACAAACTTTAGATTATGTTCTTAAAACGCGCACGTTGATCGTCAAAATAAAAAATTTGACTCAACAGCTATAGGCTGTTCCCTATGAAGAGAAAATTGACATACTCAAAACCTTTAAAGAAAACAACAGGAGAGAGTTAATGGTAAACCACTGTAAGCCAAAAAGGGCAACTGATTTGGTATACAATTTAGAATTACCGACGTGGGATGTACGAAGCATTAGTAGAAAGGTATACGACCTGTGCAGGTTAGTATACTAAATCAAGGATAATACTAAAGTATACACTTACGCCATTCTCTGATCCTGTCCTATTCAATACACAAATTATTAAAGTTACATGTAAAAAAAATTAATACGTCATTGACAGTGCAGTAAGTAAAATGTTTTATTAATAGCTTACAGCGACGTTTTAGTATAGTGCGTATACATAGTAACTTTGCAGGTTCGTAAGTATTGGTAAGGAAGTATACTCGCTCTGACGCTGCCACGAGTGCACGTCATCATCTAAAGTGGAAAGAATTTGTGAAGCAACGGCTCATGGGGTAGAATAACGTAAACATCCCTTCCTAGAAATTTAGTGAAGTAATACGGCGTCAGCTTTAATGTGGCCAAATTTGATTTTGTTACTTTCTGAAATACCGCTACAGTGGTTGCTGTAACTTCATTAAGCTAATGACCTTTAATACTAAGAAACTGCTATTTCATGATGAGCTTGCGGTCCCTAAAAGAGTTTAGTCTGCTTATATTTTGAGACACGAGTATATTAAATTTTGTAAAATTGAAATCACATTTTAAGATTGAAATTTTCATCATTCTACTGTATTCCATTTGTTAAACGGTACCTATGTAACTTTAAAATTTACTATTGTCAATCGCAGAAATCAAGTTATACTTTATTTCTAAGGTGTCGCAATTAGATGACACCGAATTTGTATAATGAGATTACATAGGACTTATGAAGCGGTGAATAAATTCACAAATACACCATACACTGGAAATCAATTCGTTGAACCAAAAAAACTTCTGCTTAACGGGATAAATACACACAACAACCGATTTAAAACAACTTTAAAAACAAGCGACTTATATTTCCGGCGAATTGAGAAAACTACTAATGTTTAAAAATAACGATAGGGTTTAAAACTGTATCTTAAGGGTTTACAATATTTGGCACTGTACCAAATATACCTTGAGAGAAGAGCAGTAATGGATGAAACAAAAAATAGATATTAACATATAACAGCCAGGATAGAAAATTTTCACACTTATGCTGTGCTAAGGTCGCTTTCTCTATTTCCTCCATTAAAAACAATTTATGTCTATAATCATAGGCGTAACTTTAGGGAATACCTCACCCATGAAGCTCTGCTCATGAAAAACATGAAGCATTGTTTCGGCTATTGAAATGCAAATCGAAAACAGTTGTTATTATTATTACCATTTACCAAAGAAATTTTTAAAATTACAGTGTACCAACTTAAAATAAATGCACAATAACTCTCAGAATTAAACTGGAAATAATATATGCACTGTAAACAAAACTTTGTTAGTCTCTGAACTTAAAACACTTAAATTGTAATGACAATAAGTACACTTACACTACACTGTATTTTCAATCAGTTTACATTTTCTTCTTTCTCTTTTTGTCACTCACATTCTGAGCATACTACTGCTCTGATACAGAGAGTAGAGATTGCTCTGATATATACTTTGCGGTCTAGAGTTGTTCATATTTGTTAAGTAAACTGTAATTAATTATTATTATTAGCGGGGGTCCTAAAGTCAATGCCGCATCCCGTATTTCGATTGCCATTTCTCCCTAACTTTTATGAATACGATCAGAAAGAGTTCGTTAAAAGTACACGTCGCTTTACTTATTATTTTCAGCTACAATTACTTTTTTGGTTTGTAGCCCAGTCAAATGTTGCTTAATCAAAATAAATTTCTCTCACATGCTGCTTGAGAATTGTTACTGAAATTCTTACTTTTTGTAGAAAAAAGTTGCAGTATGCGGACATCTCACTACACTTGCCTTTTTTTTTTTTTTTTAGTTTTTGCTGACCCTTACCCCGAACCAACAATTAAAACTCAAATTATGGCTATGTTAAATACTTCGAAAAAATTAAATTAGAGGCAAAATTTAAAATCAAAGTAGGCTAATTTCAAATAATTTTACAAGTTAGGCAGTGCTATTTATTACATGGCCTTTTGTCCTTTATTTTAAGCAACAAATTTCTCCAGATATGAATATTGTTTTCTGATTATTTGTAAAAATATAGAAATATATTAATCATTAATCTTCTAGTTCAGACGAAAAAAGGAAAAGAAAATAGGAATTAAAATTTAATATATTGCCATATGCTTTCGTTATGAAGCGTTGTCATAAAATGTACGAGGTATGTAAATTAAGTAATGAGACTAATCATGTAGAAATCAATTTGACAACACTGTACAGTTTCAATTAACACATATGGTTAGATAAACAGCTGTTTGTTATTGAATATTAATATATATTGTCTATTTTTACGTGAAATGTAATCAAGCTTTTCGTAAAGTGAGTTTATGTTGTGCATTATGAAAATGAGTGACATCAATTAGGACCAATGATGTGCAATTAAGTTATGTATTACAGTCGGGCACAGTGCTACTGAGACTTTTAAAAAATTGACAGAGGTGTATGAAGATGAAGCTTTGTCAAAAGCTCAGTTTTTCAAATGGTTTGAAGCATTTCCAGATGGCCGAAAATCAATTAAGGATGATCCACGCCTTCGAAGACCGTCAAAGTTAAGAACTGACGACAATGTTGATCGAATCAGGGACTCGGTGTGGTCTGACCATCGATTAAGCGTCAGAATCGTCACAAAACAATTAAATTTGAACCGGAGTACAGTTTATCAGATTTTGACGAACGAATTGGGAATGAGAAAATTATTTGTGAAATTGGTCCAAAAAACCTCAGTCTTAAGCAGAAATAAACAAGATAGAAATGTGCCGTTATTATCTTTTTCTTAAATATGCAGGATATTAATCCTCTAGGACGAATTTAAAATGATGCTGATTTTCTAAAATATGTTATTACTGGTGATGAGTCATGGATCTTGGAGTACGATCCCGAAACAAAACACCAGAGCGAGGAGTGGCATACATAAAACTCACCACGTCCCAAAAAAGTAAACATGGGCAAATCCAAAATCAGAACCATGTAAATTTGTTTCTTTGATAGTAATGGCATTATCCATAAGGAGATTTTGCCTGCATAAACATAAGGAGAATTTGCCTGACTGTCAATCAACATTTTTACCAAGAAATTCTTGAAAGGCTGTGGAAAAGAGTTACCGCGTGAGACCAGCCATCGTGAACACCTGGATGATGCATCATGACAATGCACCTTGTCACACAGCACTCTCGGTTAATAAGTTTTGGCAAATAAAAGTATTCCTGTTGTTCCTCAGCCTCCTTATTCACATGACTTGAGTCCCTGTGATTACTTTCTCTTCCTGAAATTGTAAAAAAAAAACATCTCAAAAGATACCGTTTTGGGATTATATACAACATTAAAAAAATGTAACCGACCAGTTGAATGAGATTCCAGTTTGTGAGTTCCAGCACAACTATGAAGAGTGGAAAAAGTCTATAAAGCACTGTGTGGCTTCCCAAAGAACTATTTTCAAGGCAATAGAGTCTAGATATAGTTTGATTGTAAATAAAAAGTTTTACTGAATTAGTCTGATTACTTAATTTACAGACCTCGTAATATATTATACGATATGTTATACGAAAAGCCTTTAAAATTGTTTGGAACGTTGTGTCTAGTGCATTTGGTTCTTTCTCGGTGAACAAATGTGGCAACTATGTCGTTTATTGAGTTCTGGTCTATCTCTTGTTGCTGGTATGCTTTCTGTAGTCATTCTTAGGATAAGGACTTGCAGAACACAAGAACGGGGTTTCGTCTAACTTCTGCAAAGCAAGTGCTTTTTTAAAATTTGTTTCATCAAGCAAAGAAGGGGATTCCCAATGATAGATATGCATCATTAATTTTCTGAAGTTTGTTTCTTAGAAGGTGTTTTTATTAGATGTCTTTAATTTTCTTGTAACTTCAATTATCGTGATACCAATCAAATTATTGTTATCACCAGAAGAATATATAGAGAAAACAGGAAGTGCTAGACCTAAAATTGAAAAGTAGGGGTTTTTTTTTTACACGCACTTACAAAAACGTTTACATAGAACCGTGGAAGAGTCAGACGTGAGTCCATGTAATTTATACAAGGAGGGGAATAGAGATTTGTAAAAATACAACTGCTTTCAAACGCCTCTCGTCTTTCACTGCCATTACATTAAAGTACACGCAGATATATGAAGAAAATCCCTGCAGGTTACTAAAAAGTTATAATTGACTTGAGCCGATGTGACCTCACATGGCTCATGTTCGAAAACGATAAAAATTAAACCAGCCAGTTTTCAATCCATACCCAAACCAGTACTGGATTACAAAAGTCTAGAAGTATTTCATGCGTATCAGCAGTATACGTATATTAGGACTTTTTTCGTAAACATTTCGTATTTGTAACATCAAGTAGGCTATACTCGATATAATAAGAAGTAAAATACTATTATTTCTTTATGAACAATCATGTAGTTAAATAAGAAATTTTGATGACAATTGTAGTGAAAAATATGTGGATTTTAAAAAGTAGTTTATAAATCATTTAATGTAATCTAAAATCTGATCATACCATTTTATTCATAAAAAAAATAATGTAAAATTATAAGTACTGGAAATTGTTTCAATATACAATATAAAAATTGCAATTATTTTACTAATTTACTTTATTTTTGTTATTTTTTTACAACAATTTGTACAAAATTTATTGGTCAATAAATTACCTGATTGTCTGTGTTTTAATCTCCCTATCATTTAGTACAATTTCGTATCTTAAAGGTTATAGGTGCTTGCCTAGAATTACTTACTCTTTGACATACTGATGTAAATTATTAACTGTTATTTCTGTATAAAGCTTTGTTGCTGGTCAAAAAATCTTCCTACTTACTACAGACTCTGCAATCAGCTACCAACTGTTGCATCACGTCGGTTTAAACCAAATTTGTGAAATCCGATTAATTGCAAAGTAAAAAAGTACGAGCACACATAGAAGCTACATTATGTTGTATTACATTTTGAATGAAAGTCGTTTACTTTAATGTATTCTTAATTTATTGTCATATTTAACGGTTTAAAAGCTTTTCATACCTATTTGTGGGTGTTTATATTAGCATGAGAATAAATATGTGAGTCAACATTATACTAAAGAGAAACGTGTAAATTGAAAACAAATATTACGAGTGGGCGTAAGATTGTTAAATCACTCGTACAGGTTGTTAGAAGACAACCAAGATGCATATATTTAGTATAACGAAAATTAGTCTTTTAAACAGTACCTATTCTAATTAATTTTCCTAGAAATACGTAACATACAAAACAATTTGTGGTAACACTACAGTCAGCATTTCCAAAGTGAATTTTTTTTTCCTTTTTTTACGACAAAACGCTAAAAATATTTAATAAAAGGGAAAACTGTTGATTGTGGTAAAAGGGATACTGGCACTAACTAAGGCATTAAGACAACTATATTAATTTTGACGTTTTTGCAAACAATTAGCTCTTTTTCTATTGAGCTTTGAAGTAGCTGAATACATTTAATATATTTGTAAAATGTAAAAAATGGTAGTGGACACTGCATTAGTTGTATGTATTTGCAACGCCAATATATTATTCATATTCTATTTAAGTTCAGGAATCTATAGTCTTGTATTACAAAATTCAACTCAGGTTTTGAACAAAGAAGGAACTGCCCTGATTTTAGAACTTTAGAAGTTTCACTGCATTTGAAAGAAGAAGTACGAGTGAATTCCACATTTACATCCTACTTTATTTACTTGCAAGCCCGTTTATTTTCTAGCTTGAGGGTTTCCTTATGTTGTAGTCCAGTTAAATCCTAGAAAGTCACGGTTGATTTTTACCTTCTGGCATGAGCGACTGTGAACAAACTAGCGACAGGTAAAGATTCCTGTCTGAATGATTTGTATATATAATTAATAAAGTTGTGTTAGTGGTTATAATCATAACCGAAATAACACTGTTGCACACCACTATAGAAAAAATTATTCTGATTAGCGCTTCCAAGCTTGACAGCTCACCATCAGATCGGAAATGTACAGTAATGGAAATAGACAACTTATGTATACCCTTACTTACCCTACAGAGCGTACACATTTTCGTAATCAAGCTTTAATTTAAACGCCCTTTTCTAGTTATTAGTAACTAGCAAGTTCAAGCACCCGTGTCGGTACTTTTACATTTATTTCTAGTACATTCTGTGTGTGTGTGCGTGTGTGCGTGTGAGCATGTGTGCGTGTGTGCGTGTGTGCGTTTTGTGTGTACATTCTTTTCAATACCTAACGATTTAAAAACTCTCTAATTCATACTGTTACGTAATGGAGAAGAAGTGTTACACCATTACCAAACATTCTACGTGTTTCTCGGATGTTCCAGTGGAATCCGGCTGTAATGTTGGGTGTGTACATGATCTCAACATCCGTTAGCAACACTTTTCTAGACTTCGCCAGCCTCGCGCACTGTGTCAATGCCGCAATAAATTACTTTCTAGTGTAACGCTGATGCGTAGTATGGATGTTTCTGGAATTTTGGCGGGGTATAAATACAAGTATTCGGAAACGCTCAGTTTCAGTTTGATTTGCGATTTATTCTAGTGCGGTTCGAAGTCTTGTGGCGAAGTGTTATGTGTTTTATAATTGTGCGAGACTCATATTAGTAGACATTATTATTGCCTGTGAGCAATTTTTATTTGATTTGTTGTAAGAGACTATCTTGTTGATTAGAAACTGTTTAAATGTGATAATTAAAGCTGGTGATTAGTCACGTAATTGGTGTTTTGTATTTTGTTTTCTATTGTACCATACGACGATCAGTAGACCGTCCTTACAATACTTTTAACTATAAGTTCTTTTTTGGCAGAGTTTTAGAATGCGATATAATGTCAAAACCTACCCTCTCTCTTTCAGTAATTCAATTCAAACAACAATATAGGTAAACACCCTTCTCGTCCCATCCTATCGCCGCCTATGGGTGGGGCCATTCACCCTTTGTTGTTAGTTACCCTTATTTCAAAAACTTTCTATATGTCTGTTTACTTTCTATCCTTAATGTTCCCTATCCGCCCACAAACGTTTAATGTTTAATTACATTATAAAATATTTCTTCATTTTTATATTTACTTTTAGTATTCATTCAA
Organism: Magicicada septendecula; assembly: GCA_034769895.1. NCBI lineage: Eukaryota > Metazoa > Arthropoda > Insecta > Hemiptera > Cicadidae > Magicicada > Magicicada septendecula. Next base: position 327,023,528 of record CM068372.1, read on the forward strand.
TTATATAACCCTTTCTTTTTTAAATATTTTTAACTGCTCTTCAAGTCTTCTTTCAAATTTATTACTAACTACTTTTAAAATCTCATAGTTTTCTAGCGGATTAACAAATTTATGATTCTCTTCTATGAAATGTCTTGCATATAACGAATTTGTTCATGTATTACCTTGTCTTCGTGTACGGTCACATAACCTGCATTCGAGTTTCCATCTTGTCTCGCCTAGGTGCAATCTGTTGCATTCTTTTCATTTTAAGTTATAAACTCCTCTTCTCTGTAAAATTGGGATTTGTTCTATGTTTTGTTCCTTATCTTATTAAATACTGTTTCATATTTTTTAATCGCTATATCTACTTGCTACACAGGCCAATAGTACTGTATCTAGTAATTGTGCAGGGGTTTAAATAGGAAAAACGTGTGGAATTGTAACTCAGCGGCTGATGTTTTGAAACGGTTGGCTGAACCAATGAAAATATGAACCAAACGTTTCGTTTCAGCGGTACACAACAATCTTATTATTAGGTATGTAGGCACTGAATATAATGTTATCATACACAATATGTTAATCCTGAAAGCCAACTTAGGAGAAAACTAAAATGTTCCTAACTTTCCTAAACATTTTATCTCCTTACAGTTACACTATATTTTGAATGTAGCGTATTTGGTTTATCAAAAGAATGTATAATCGTTTTTTAAGTAACAGTTTGGGAATGAGAATTTTTAATCTATGCTAAGTAGGCTATATACTACGCTGAAACCGACAAATCTAATCGGGATTTGTTGAAATCAGACTATTTAAACATTTATATATTATTGCAAACATATATTTTTACTGAAAAAAAGGGTAGTATTTGAGACAAAATTTTGTTAATTAATTATGTTGGTAAGTAAGCAAAGAGGAAAACTCGGCTTTAATGTTTATTTTTTTTTAAATAGTCCTGTATTTTTATGTAAAGTGAATAGTATACATGAATCGGTTTTTTTTAAACGGGCATAAGTCCATTTTTTTTCGATTTTCAGGTTTTGGTGGTTTTGTAGTCTAAACATCAGAATACATCGATTTTTGTTAAAAGGGCGATTTTATCACGAGTGGAAATGGGTCAAATCAGCATTTTAATTTTTTGGTTTATTTTAAGAGGGCGCAAGTCCAAAAGAGTTTTTTTTTAAAAAGGCGTAAGTCCACTTCCTCTATGGATTCTGTTGTTTGATTTCTGGACTTTCGCCTGTTAAAAAAAAATCTGCAGTCAGCTGTTACTGCTCATTTTTGTCTATTGTTATTATAACCTCCAAAATATTGTAGTGAAGGTTACTAAACATCCTTGTACAGTCTTTGTAGGCTTACTTTACAGTTTTAATAGTTTAGTAGTTGTAGGTGACAGGCTAATGGATGAAAATATCGTAATTGGGAGCCCAAGAAAAAGAAAGGGCCAAAACCCCCAACGTTACAAAGTAAATATAGTAAAAAATGCCCGACTCAGTGGGCAGCCCTATGTCAATCACAGAGGCCAGGAAGTTCCAGCAAAAAAACCTGAATTCTCTTGCAGGTAAGATAAATCTTAGTTACTTATTTAGATTTAAACATTTCCAAACCTTATTAAAATTACTCATTAACAAAATATACTTCATGTGTCGCTAATGTTTATTTGCCAGTATACATAACCTCTTAATTTTTTATTGTAATCCCACCAGTGTTTTATTAAATTTATTAGGCCTAGTACAATGATCAAAGTTTGCAGCCAAGACAGTATTCTTTACAACAGCTAATAAAACGTTTTGCTGTCTTCAGTTTTAGTTTATAGCCTATAAGTTAACACTAAGAGTTTCTGGGTTTGTTTCAGATGCAAAGAAAATTGCTTACAAGAAATTGGGGAGGAAAATTGTCTGGATATTTTCAACAGATTCTACAATATTCTTTCGAAAAATGAACAGGATTTGTTTCTCCAGGGACTTGACGTCGTGAACGTGCAACGTAGACGGCCAAGGGATAATGTGATGAATACAGAGCAGAAAAGTGCCTCATTTTATTATAATGTTTTTGTGGGTACCGAGAGAATGAAGATATGTTTTAATGCATTTTTATCAGTATTTGCTATAAGTGAGAAAAGGGTAAGACGTATCAGACATCTCAAACTTATCGGTCAAACCCCTGAAGATAAGAGAGGCAAGAATGTAAGTAATAGTTTGCCTGCTGAAATCCACAGACTTGTGGATGAGCACATAAAGTCTTTCCCTTTGAAAGAAACTCATTACAAGGGTAAGAAAAGCTACTATTTATCACCTGATCTAAATATTAAAACGATGTGGAAGTTGTACATGCAAAAACACCCTGACGTTAGGCCTATAGTAAGCAAATCATTTTATTGGCAATATTATAGAGACAATTTCAATTATCCATTTGGCCGCCCGCAAGTTGATGTATGTAGTAAGTGTGAGGAGCTTAATTAAGAGTCCTACTTTAAATAATGTAGCTAAACGAGCGGCAGTTGCAGAGCTTATGGTACATAAATCAAGAAGTAAAAAGTTTTACTCAGCACTGCAGCACGAACAGTCACAAGAAGGTAAAGATGAAAAACATATTTTGTCGTTAGCATTTGATTACATGAAAACTGTATCTATTCCTAAAATTCCCGTTCAGGAATTATACTACATGAGACAGTTGTCAGTTAATTGCTTTGGAATACACAATCTTAAGAGTAACGACACAACATTATTCTTGTACCACGAGGGTGTAGCACGAAAAGGCCCTAATGAGGTTTGCTCTTTTCTTAATGAATACCTAAAATCAGTACCAAGCCAATACACTGAGCTTCGTCTGTTCAGTGATAACTGTTCAGGCCAAAACAAAAACCAAGCGTTGTGAAGGTTCTGCTTATACCTGACAGATTCAGGTCGTTTCCAGAAGGTCACTCAGTATTTCCCTGTTCGCGGCCACAGTTTCCTCCCGTGTGACAGGGATTTCGGAATAATATCTAAGGCTTTAAAGAAACATGACCGCATTTTTGATGTTCATGAAATAACTGACATAATTTTGCAAAACTCATCACGGTTTAATAAGTTCACTGTTCATGAGGTTACATCATCTGACATAGTTTTAGATTTCAATAAATGGCAAAAAAGGTTTTACAAAAAAAACTGTATATCACAAGAAACAAAAGGAAAAAACACAGATAAGAAGGATAAAATGTACTTTCAGATTAGTACCCTCTTTATGTTCGTTTATGAATCTAAGTTAAAAGGATGTGTTAAAGCCTACCCTACAATAAATGGTATTATTCATCACAACTTTTTACTGGCTAAGACAAAAGCAGATACTCTCTCCCCACCTTCGGTTAAGGCTTACCAAGGTCGAGTGCCAATAAAAACTGCAAAGATGGAAGATATTAAAAAACTGAGAGCCTACATTCCAGACGAGCATCGGGGATTTTTCGAAGAAATTTGTGACTGGCCAACTGATGGCAGATCTGAAGAGATTACCAGCGATTTCGAGGTTGAAGAAACCAACGATGACCCATAAATCAGAAATATGGCCTCAAATCTACATCTTTGATTTTTTTTTCCTCTTTTAAACTCATTTAAGTAATTTTACTATCTTTTTAGTAAATTGTAAACATTGTCTTACAATAAAAATAACAGTTTTTACTTGAAATTTAATGGTTTTTTATCTCCTTGCAACTTGATTTTTTTTAAAAGGGCGATATTTTCACATTTTTAGAGCTATGTAACTAAATTATGGATAAAGATACAAGTGTAAAATTTTGAATCCTGTTGTAAATTGAATTTCTTTACATGTTGACATTTTTTAAAAAATATTTTAAGTGAAATATTTTGATTTAAACAGTGTTTTTTAGTTTTCCGAAAGTTTACTTTCTTGGACTTACGCCCGTTTAAAAAAAACCGATTCACATACAGTATCAATAAAAAGGAGTTTTCCCCTAAACTACTTACCACATCAAAAAGTATAAATACAAAAACACTAACAAACGTCATTTTGTTGTTTACATCTCCCACTATGAACAAAAAATAGCCGCAATTACTTTATATCAAACTTATATGAGAAGGTGCGGAGAAAGTGATAGAAAAAATAATAACAAATAATTAGATGGAAAATTACGATATCTCAACACTCCAGAATTAAGCAAAACCAGGCTTACAGTATACAGACAAATAGATCTCATCAGACTAAAGTTTAAATTTCCAGGTAATTCTTTAGTTTTTATTCGGGTCATCAGCATAAGCAAGGACAACAAAAAACGATTTTAACAAACTTTTTGCCTAACAAAAAGTTATTGGTTAATTAAATAGAAATCAAATTCTTACAAAAAAATTTCAGTAATTTAAAAGAAGTGCCAGTATTATATTCCAAGGTAATTAATTGTTAACTTGACGGCCCGTCTAATTAAATTTATTATCAATAACTTTTTTGAAAATTTTCAAAGCAAATCGTTACGCCACATTAATATTATGAATGTTATTTTCACCGTTTAGAAAATTTATAAAAGAAAGGAACTTGGTTTTGTTTCGGATTAATTATAATACTTAGATACTTTTTAATAGGCAACTGATTAATTAAATATTTTGAAAAATGTTTAATTATACATTCACTTTTCTTGTAGTTTCTTTAGATTTGTAACTACCAGAGTTGTCAGCTACGCGCGCGAGCGTGTGAGTGAGTGAATGGTGTGCGTGTGTGTGTGTGTGTTTTACTTCTTTTAGGTTTATATTACTACTTTCAGGGCTTTTTGTAACTAGAGCGGCTACAAGATTATTGTTTTTAAATACGTTTTTTGTCTACTAGACTTTCGACAATGTCTTAAACACTGCTCTTATTATCAGCGTTGAAGGTTTTTCAAAGAGTAAAAATAACTTTTTTCGTTCATTATGCTTTTTTCGTTGTACTATTTAGCTTTTACTTTACGGCATACAATAAAGCAAATCATAGTGTAACCGCTTACTGTTTTTCAATTTAACACAAGTCTTTTTTCTTTGTAAACCGAACGTTTTCCCACATACAGCGATGAGGTATCCTCAGTGGCTCGACTGAGACAGGGACCTGCCCTTATTTATCCAGTCAGCTTCACCCACAATGTTACAAAGAACTCCACAATTTACAACAAAGCATTCACATTCAATAACGCAAAATTTCGTAGTTACAAAAATTTAATATCGTAAAAAGTAAACTAATACACACAAAAAATGTTATTAGAATTATTTTCTTACGGGCTGTTTGGCAGTGGTCCAATGCTGTCCATTTCAGGAAACGTTTCAACCGGGCCTTCGCCGGCCATCTCCAGTGCTACAAATGAGCTAAAAAACACTACCACGGGTGTCAGGATAATGACCGCAGTAGTGCAGATGGCCGGCGAAGGCCCGGTTGAAACGTTTCCTGAAATGAACAGCATTGGAGCACGGCCAAACAGCCCGGAAGGAAATACTTCTAATAACATTGACTCCGGCCGTGCAAGCCTCCAACACAATAACGTTTACCATCTTTTACAATTGTACTTTATTTATTGCACTTACATTTTTTTACATTAAAATTCTCGCTTTATTCAAGCAGTTTTTAACTTCCTGGCAACGTATAGCTGTCGCCTCTGTTAACGTTGTTCTTATTTTTTTAAATTACTATCACCTGCCTTATTACCCACAGGAAATATTTCTGAATCTTCCCTATCTATACCTACCGTTTATAGATTGTACTCCGTTACTCTGTGCCTCTTATTTTCGTGTGCCTCATGTTTTCTTGCATTCTCATAATCACCACACCGATACAGGTACATGTGTAATACAGAAACAGGTACATGGCAGAAACAGGTAGACGCTTTAACTATGTGCACTGTAAGAAAAAATTAATATTAAATTGAGAAAGAAAAACCAAAAAGCTTCCCTTATTTTTTAAAAATATGATACGATTCTTTACTGAACGGGTGAAGAAATATTGTGGCCACTGATGACATACATATGATTCTGTACAAATATAACTTTTCCCTTAACAGCAACGCCGTTTTAATTTTTAAAATTAGATTATGTTTTTTCAAAACCACTGAGGATACTTAAACACAAATTAACTGTAAAGTTTGAGTGCTTGGTATTTTACTGTTTATTTTAAACTCACTGTTTAATTTGTTTCTCGATTTTGAAGTGATTGTTGCTTAATAATCACTTAGAATCGAACAAACAATAATGGTAAAATATAGTTGAAGTTATGGTACTGCAGAACATTGACAAAACGGTTATGGAAAACAAAATAATTCAAGTATAAGTAATAATAAATCAACTAATATTTGAAGCTACAGAAAATTTGTTTAACTTATTAAAATTCTGAAACTCAGTTCATCTCTATGTTATCTAAAAGTTGAAGAGAAAAACTACTAACTTCGCTTACGATTTTACTGAGAAAGAAACCTTCTAACCTTTGAAACAATAAATTCTATGCACATAATAAATTTATTTTAACACAGTGAGCTAAAGCAACAAACTTTGTTTGAATAAATTATTTTTTAATTATCCCGTTCAACATCCCACTTGTATAGTGCTTCTACAATGTTGCTGGGACAGTATGCCATTTACCAGTCTTACCGGCGTTAGTCTCCCTTCTATTATGCCCTTTCCCTCCCTTTAGCTACCAAACTAATCTGCAGTGGTTAGAGTGGATAAAGAGAAAAATAAGGAGGTACAGATTATGCGTGGAGTAAGACAAGAATGTATAATATCTCCGCTTTTATTCAACATCTACTCGGAAGGTATTTTTAAAGAAGCTTTAGGTGAATGTGATTTGGGAATCTCTCTGAATGGTGAAAGAATAAATAACATACTTTATGCGGATGATACCGTCATATTCGCAAATAGCTTAGAGGGGCTGCAACAAATAATCAATACACTGACAGAAAGCAACCGCAGATATGGTCTAGACATCAATGTTAATAAAAGGAAGCTAATGATTGTATCTAAGAAAAAGTTCACAAACTGCACTCCTAATATAAAACAAAGACCAGTTGAAAGTGTAAGCAAATTTACATATTTTGGTACTATAGCCCACTCTCACTATAAAGAATATAGTTCACTCTGACTTGGTAATATACAACGAGACCACTCTCAAGAAATAAGGACCAGAATTAAAAAGGCAAGAGCAGTATACACTAGAATGAGCAGTTTATTCAAAAGTCACAATTTAACAATAAACACAACGATGAGACTTTTACACTGTTACGTATTGTCGGTCCTCTTCTACTGTGCAGAATTTTGGACTTTGTCTGAAGCCACAACTAAAAATTTGGAATCTTCCGAAATGTGTTTTTCCAGTAGAATACTGAGCATTTCATGGACAGCAGATATAATTAATGTTGAAGTTCTTAGAAAGATGAAGAAAAAAAGGGAAGTTATTAACACAGTGAAGATAAGAAAGCTTCAGTATCTGCGACAACTCATGAAAAATGAAGAGAGATTTTACTTATTGCAATCCATACTACAGAGAAAAGTACTTGGAAAGAGAGGAGTTGGGCTACCGAGAATCTCGTGGCTGAGAAATTTAAGGACTTGGTTTGGCATGAATACAACTGACTTATTCCGTGCAGCAGTACAGAAAGTTAAAATATTGTGTATGATATCCAACATCCAAAACGAATAAGAACTATCAGGATAAGAAGAAGACGAAGCAATGGGAGCTCCTACTTCCGCAATCATATCAGAAATGTTTTTACAATATTTAGGTATAAAAATGCATGATATTATTAACAATCTAACAATCTAAATTTAGACACGCTCTACATATCTAAAAATAATGGTAATAATATTAATCAAAATTTTAATTTAATTGAAAATATACATAAAAATATAAAATTGTAGCTTCCTATTGAATATGAAACTAATAATAAATTCTTTTTTTGGATATTACTAGTATAAATAACCGCAATAAATTTGAATAGAGTATATACAGAAAACCTATTCAATCTTCATTAATGATTTCAAAAAGTTCTATTCATCCTCTTCAATACATATATGTTTATTTAATTCTATGATATATATATATAATAAATAATATTCCTTTAAATAAATTTTAAATACAAAAAGGAAAGAAAATTATATACGATATTGATATTAAAAATGGATATGAATCAAAAAATTCTAAATAATTCATTCAATAAAATACACACAAAAATTAAAATATTAAATATATTAATTTCACATAGCCCACATAGCCACTATTTGTCATAAAATTACAAAATTATTTGAAACGAAAATAGAAAAATTACCTATAATTGTAATAAGACAGATTATGACAGAATCAAACTTAAAGCACGTAAATAAATTGAAAATTAAAATGGAGTATATAAAGTTGAATGCTCTGACTATAACAAATTTTATTTAGGCCAAGTTAAAAAAAAAAGGTTTTTAACAAGATTTATACAACACCTTAATTCATATGTAAAACCAGATATATACTAATTAAATTTAGCTACACACATTACTAAATTTGAATAATATCACTTTATTAAAAAACATTTCTCACCGTTCAAAAATGACATTATGTAAAAATTTAGAAATATTTAAACATAAAACAAGTAATAATATAATAGCAGAAAAAATTCAGATTATTACAAAAATTATAGTATTTTTAAAGTTACTAATTTAATAAAATAAAAATATGTGTATTATATTTTAGAATTAGTTATACAACATTTTAATTTTGTTCCTTTTCTACAAGGTCATAAAACGTCTTAATTAAAAACTCATATATTCTATTTTTTAATTTACAAACAAATACTGCCACTCGATAGGTCTTTTTATTTTGCATATTCTGGTGCAAGTTTCATGTCAGATTTTTATTTTAACAAAAGTTATTTATTTTAATACGATTTTCGTTATCATCGTGTAATATAGTTACATATTCTCACAAACGCGAACTTGCAGCACGACTAAACATATTTTTGTACCATTTCAAAACACTAATTGATTTTTACTGTCCAAAAGTTACTTAAATTAACAAATTGGACATGTCTCTTACTGGTTATCATACAATGTCCAAACCTGCTGGCTTTACTTACACAAATTTTCATTTGAACATGCTAGCATATGCTCAGATATGAATTACTAATTCATCTGCATATTCTACCCATTCCGTATACACCGCGACTGGGTTAAAAAAATGTCTTTTTATTTAAAAAATAATTTATTTTCTTTTTAATAAACCCAAATTTCCTTCCAAAATAATTAAATTATTTATATATTTGAAATATCTAACTCAACATAAACAATTACTTTCTCAACTGTCAAATTAAATTTTTCCCGCTTATAATATAATGTTTTCCAGCATATCATCATTGTTAAGTAAAGTATGCACTCCTTATCGCTAAACAATTTACCTTAACCCAGTTGATTAGTCAACCTTTCATTAATTCAATTTCTACGTTTTATAATAAATTTGTCTTTAAGTTTCTTTATTTAATTTGGTTATTATTATTTCGCGTTCTTTAGTGTTGACGTATTATTGGAAAATATTTTCCAAATGATGATGCATGGAATTTACTAATACCTTTATTTGTTCGTCAGCAACAATATATGTATTTTTACCTGTACCACAAATGATAATATATATTAAAGTCCTACACACCTTTTAAAATAGTACATTAAATAGATGCAGAAAATTACTGTAAAACAATTTTCAGTTTTAAAATGACATTGATCAATTGATAATAATCCAGCTTGTACTTTTCCAGCTTTTTCTGTTAAACCTTTTTAGTTTAAAGATTGTTATAAGTAAATTTTCTGTGAAAAACGATGTACAGAAAGCCTAAAAAATTGAAAACTATTTTCTTTTCCTAAATCCTTATAGTTTTATATACAGTGGGTATGGTAGTCTTAAAAACCATATTATATTCAGATTAATTTCTTGCACTATGAATTATAATAAATGTAGTGGGAAAGAAAAACCAACCTAAAACTGTAAAACAATAGTACAGTTTTAACCATTTACATATGGTATAAATAGTAAAATTAAATTCCAGCGTTTATATGATTGTGGTTGTAATCCTGTAGTCGTTCTGTTCATTAAATTTGTAAAATAATTGTTACTAAGCGCAATAAATAAATTTTTAGACTGATGAAAGTTCACTCTAAAAATGCTAAACTGTGTACGTCTAAATAATCGAATTCATCAAACCATAACTATTTCGCTAATTACCATATTTAAATGATTAGAATACATGTTTTCTGTAATATTATAGTCTATATACATACAGAACTTATAATTAATTACTTGGTTCAAATTCCAAGGAAAACGGCCCTGTACACATCTTTTTTTTTCGGTAAACGTTGAGCGTACACAAAATACTGTAACATACAGTCTTTTAATTCTGTTGCTTTGCAATATTAACGGCTGCATCACAGAAGCCAAGAAAAACATAATAAATGCTTTACGACAGTCACTGAATTAAATTTTGTTCTACTGCTTTATTTCGCTTCCTACGTCGCTGTCTTCATAACAATAATTATTATATCATATTTTTGCAATACGTTACTGATTTGGAGTGCTATATGTGAGCGGATGAATTCAATAACTCGTTTGAGTTCGACTACTGAGTATCGATCACATGGTCTCATGCTCCTGTCTAGTAATGATACCTTAAATGCAATTACTGGTTTAATCTAAACGTAGCACTGAGAAAGCTATTTACTGAACTAATTACAATCATGTTATTGCATTGTACGGTAGACTAGTTCATGAAGCATATCCTGCGTCGTGATGCATACTTTAGTTACTGTGAGGTGAAATTAAATATAATCAGCTTACATGTACTTAATAATATTGCTGCATGAAACAATTAAAATAAAGGAGGAAGTACGAAATAATTTTCAAAGAGTAGTAGTAAATGGTAAACCTGAAATCTCTTTTAGAAATTTGTAACATCGTACAGTAGTCTCAATTTATTAAAAGTTAATATTAGGCGCTAGATGACGAAACGGTAAGATCTCGGAATGGACGGAAGTCCACTTTACAACAAAATTCTGATAAACGTCAATTGCGACTTGCAGCTCTGCCAGCACATTCTACTGCTAGCGTCTACATAGGCTTTTGCTGTGCTAGGTCAACTATTGTCTGAAGTTAGGGTAAATGTCTAGTAACTGATAATTACTTACAGATTCTTGTAACGCCGTCACTAATTCCACAACACATCACTAATTCATCAATTAGCTCAACACACACATTTTCCGATTGGTCATCATCCTCCTCGTCGTCAAGCAAAGAGTAATACGATAGAATTCACTCCATTGACAGATAAAGCGTTCCTTCCATTAACCATTTATTATTCATTTATTCTTGCCGTATCCTTGTTTGTAAGAGGAAGCTTCGTCTAAAGCTCTTGAAATTGCATGCTAGATTGTTCTCTATTTTGTTCCCTATAAGCATGTTTCCAGAAACCTTTCAGCTAACTTTCATACAGTGAACGTAGTCTTTCTTCTCGTAGCAAATGGACATTCTGTTCTAGTTTCAATGTACTTTGGTTTAATGCATGCTAAAGATTTATGTTCTTTCAGTGCCATTAAAAGATGTTCTTTGATAAATATTTATTATCAACATTTTCAACTGTAAGTCAAACTGCTAATGTTACTTATAATGACCACTATAATTGCTATTGTTTTAATTGTCAGTGATATTTTGATGATTGTCAGTACTCACTTAATGTAAATTGTAATTTTGTGGTTTCTCAATATGATTTTTTTAATTAGAAATATAAGTTAATTAGCCTATATTGATAGTTATTACATACTGTCATTATAATACATTAACACTTATTAGAAGGGGCGTAAAGTTTTGAAATTTTTTTTAATTATTAGAATTTTAATTTTTTTTAAATTCGTCTTAAATATTTCAGGATACCCTATCATTAAATATTTCAGGATTTTAGGATACCCTATCCTCGTTACAAAAATTATATTTAAGTGTGTAACGTAAGTGTAGTGTGGCTTTACCTAGTATTTTAACGTATTTCAAATATGGTAAAATCCGACATTCTGTTTGGGTATATAAATGTGTAGGATATACGTTTTACACTCAGGCACACATTCACCACATCGTAACGTCACAATACAAACTAGGCTACAACACATAATTTAAGTACTAAAGGGAAAATGAATAACATAGAATGAATAACACACTTGCACAAGATGAATAAGATAATTTTCATAAACTTAAAATTAGGCCGTTTGTGTATAAGTGGAAATTTACTTTTTACCATTGTGTGGTAATAGATTTTTGACATATGCATAAAAAATTCAACTTAATGTTGATTCTCGGTGACTGTGCATTTCAAGTTGTTACATTAGGTGGTGTTAGAAATTACTGGAGTGTAATCAAAAGTAGTGTGTCTAAGTTTCTAAACGTGTGACAACGTGGAAAAGTAGATAATTTCTTCAAGCTAACTGCATGATTATTTAAAAGAGATTCTATATTACAATAGATTAAAATGGAGTAAGTGTCAAAAATGTACCAGAACGTTTTTGAGTTCTTGTAATAAATAATAATGTTATTAAAATTGTGTAAATACACATATGTGTGTGCCCGCGCCAGCGGTGTGTCTCTATTATGTTATCAAATATTAATTAAATTTGAAGCTATATTTTGTTTATTTCTGTCACTGAATTTGTACCTGATGCACGTTTACCTGATTCAACCATTATAATGTACTATAAACAGGTATGTAAACATCAAAATATTCAATTCATGTTGAGGCGGATGGTAGGCTGCCCAAATATAATGAAAGAAAATAAGTACATAATCCATTAAGAATCAAGCAAGTATATAATAGATAATAAAATTGCAATAAAATTAAATTCTAGAATAAAATTACACAAAAATAATAAACTTATTACGCTTGTAATAAACTCTACAACGTATATATAAACTTATACAAAATTATATAATTCGTAAGTACAGACAAAATTTTATGAAAAACGATAAAGCTTACTGTAACCACAGTATAAAAAATATTAAACTCACAAGAAAACTAAAAGTTATACATACAACGAAAACTACAAAATTGTATTCTTTCGACATTTCAATCATATGTACCTATATTTTTGTAGACGGCGCTATAAATATCAGAACAAATAGTGAAAACAACTCATACATAAGCAAGTATATAATATGGTCAAAATTACAATAAATCAAAATTGTTTTTGGTGAAACAAAATTGTACAACAAAACAGTTTTCCCTGCTATAGAAATCCCCACCTCCGCTATTATGTCGAAAGTCTGTATACAAAACTCAATGAAAGAATAATAAATTTAGTAAAATTAAACGACTGATAAGGTGTTGATATAGAAGCGATTATGGCACTCCATATGCGTCACAAAATAATGGCATAAACATTTCTAATATGTTAATCTTTATAAACAATTTACATAAAAGAATACAAGTCACATTAGAAAAACACTATAATAACTACTTTATTTACATATATCTAATCAAAATCAGAAATGAAACAGTTTATGAATTCTCAATAGACAGAATCTGGTCTAAAAATATTGTACTAATTTTAACCATTTACTCCAGAATAAAATGATTACATTTAATACCTGTATATACTAAATGCGAAGAACCCTATTACACGACACAGAAGGGGACAACAGAAAAAATATTTTCAAGCAGATAACAATAGTTAATAAATACAAATTAAAAACTATCAATAATTTAGAAAATAAAATAAAGTTTATTTTACTAAAAAAAAACTTAATTCATGTACGTCTAGAAATACTACTACTAATAATAGTATAAAATTTACTACACTTTTTATTGAAATAAAAATACTACGGAAATAAAGATGAAAAACTAAGCAAAACTGATACAAATTTTAAACTACTTTATAACACTAAATAAACATCAAACATCAAAATATCAATAATAACATCGAGATACAACCTAAAACTCAATCCAACGTTCATAATAAAATTAGAATAGAGAATATACAAAATAGAATTCCCGGATTGCAATAAATGTTATGTATACTAGACAAAGATGAAAATATTGGCTTTCAACTGTAGATTTTGGAACAGACAATTTACAGTGTAACTTAGGAACACTGTGTTCAATATTGTAAAGAAAAGGACTTTGTATGGTCTTAATAAGTACTTTGTTAGTATTTTAAGGATGAGTGTGTTGTCAGGGTATTATTGATTGAGCGCCAATTTGCAATCCAAGGTTGCAAATAAAATGTATTTGTAAATTAGTAAGTATTATTTAAAAATATCATAAAGATTTCTTTTTCAGCTATAATTCTATCTCCTTTAATCTTTTATTTAATAAACGATTGTGATAACTAAAGCTCAGCAAAGCAGATTCAAATCGGCTGCCATACTTCCTGGTTGCCAACTTAAGCTAGTGGATGAAGCAAATTAACAGTCACTGATATGGTGTTTATAATATCATACACATTTATGTATCTATTAAATAAAGAAACGGAAACCTTTTATCTGTAGTTATTAAACTCAAATCCTTTATTATTAACAATATTAACAAAGTCAGATCGTCTGTTCTTTAAATATGCTCAGAATGGCAGCAGTAGCAGTAGTATTTCTTATGTCTCAGGGCATACACAAATTCATATTTTATATTTACTAAATAAAATGCAAATAGATTGTTTTAAGTTAGGTCCTTTTGACTACGATATAATCGACAGTTATGTTAGGAAAAGTACCAAAATACATGGGATTACAATAACTTACAAAGTGTCTTAACAAGATTATATTAATAGTTTACAATGTTCAGTGTCTAGGTTATGTTGATTTAAGTGTTTTTAAGGTATAGTTCACTTTTGATGATAGTATTACTCTATATTAATAGATTTTTATACTGAAAATAATATTATTCATTGATTATTTTCACAGTGAAAGTTCAAATTTGTTTTGATTAAAAGTGTAAACAATATCTTTGAGAAGTGTGGCCTAGGCCTTGAAAGAATTTGCTTCATTTTATTTATTTTTCAAAAAATACTTCTCTTCCTGGATAGGTTGATGGTATTTCTTCATATATTCCTTGGTTTACTTCTTTAGAATGATACTGTACTTCTTTCTTCTATTTATTTTGTTTAGTAGTATCATTTAAATTTACTTTTATGTTCACAGATATGAAATTTACAATATCTTGGATTAGTCACTCTTTTTTAATATCAATCTTTCTCGTTTAGATCCAATAATGTACTCTCCTTTATTTAATTTATAACATCTCAGTTGCTAAGGCCTATCTTAGCTTTTATTGGTGTGAATTCTAACATTTTATGTTACTATGGTGCTATCTGAGCATCAACATAAACAAACTTCTAATATTTTACCTTCCATTTTCTTTAAATTGTCATAACTTTTTTATAAGATCTTTGATCTCCAATTTATTAGTATTTTGGAGTTTGTGATGGAACACTGATTATTTTGATTCCACTTTGGATTATCTTCTATTACATATTTCTTGAGTTACCATTTTACACTTTTAATTATTTGTCCCAAAAATATTTTTATTAATTCTTCTTGTACTCTTCACTTTATTAAAACTATTGGACACAATTAGTAATAATAAAACTTAACCTGACATTGTTCATTTTAATTTAATATAAATTCTTATTCCAAATCCCTTAACTATCAAGGTTTAACATGGTTAGTTTTACAAATATCTATTATTATTATTTTAGTACTTTCCTATTAATATTAACATTTGTGTTATTATTATTATACATATAATATTAATCAATATAGCCAAACTAATTACTAATAGCTATTAGTAACAGATGACCATTCTTCTTAACTCTCTGTATACAATACAGTTTTTATAAATACAACAAAACGCTGAATGTAAGTTCCAAAACATTGTCCTCCTTACTTATTAACTTTAATAGTTAACTATTATTCGCATTCATTTAACTTTAATAAACATAATTATTAGAACCTTAGTTAACATTAATTAAATAACAAAAGAAATAAACAGTATTTAACTAAGTAGTTAAATAATTAGTTCTCGACACAAAAACTATCATGTTTCTTGGTACTTCTGTGAATTATAAACATATTTTATTCATATTGTTAATGGAATAAATCCGCTTATAGTCCAAGCCACGTATTTTATAATCAACTAAACGCTATAACTCACCGTCTGTGGCTTAAGTAAATGTCTTTTATTCAATTGACATGTTTCGGGACACTTGTCCCATCATCAGAATATTTAAAAAGGTCTCTTTATACCATCTTACGATGGCACAGTCGTCAATATATTAAAAAATATTAAAACCACATAACACAAAACACAAACACATTACACAAAGTACGCACACGACAATTTTCGGTGTACACCACACGGTAACCGATAGCGCACTGGTTCATATTACACTCGTGTCGCGACAATATCGCAACGCAGTATCGTACAGGACATTAGATTTAAAGCTCAGCTGATCATTTAAAACATGTGGCCTGGTAACAGGATTATTATACGCTCTATATATCTCAAACTCCTCAAGGGCGTTCATGTAACGTCCTTTATTACAAAAGTGAAGGGGTATCAAGTTGGTATGAAAATTAGTATAGTTGTGATTTTCATCAATAAGATGTTTAGCGAATTTAGATTTTACATTTTCTGTGTTATGAAAATAAGTGGGTGGCTTATGTTCAACAAACCTCTTGAAAAAACCACGGCCCGTTTGGCCCACATAAAAAGCATCACAACTATTACATATTAATTTGTAGATCCCTGTTTTCTTTTCAAGGACGGTTGGTTCCCGCGTACGAAGGCTATTTAAAATGTTATTTGTAGTCTTATATGTGACAACAACGTTTGACTTGTTTAAAACAGAAGACAGAATTCTAGGTAGAAAGCTCAGAAATGTATTTATACACACTGTCCCCAGGTGCCCTTAGCGTGTTTGCGATGTTTTTTCATCTCATATGTTTTTTAAGGATATTATTTACTACCGCTTTTTTGTAGCCATTGGTGACTGCGATATGTTTAATTGTGTTTAGTTCGTCTTGATAATCCTTGTCGCTGAGGGGCAATGATAAGAGGCGGTTAACCATGCTGTGGAAAGCAGCCATTTTCTGCGATACCGGATGATAAGATGTGGCGTGTATTATAGTGTCAGTTGTAGTGGGTTTCCTAAAAATATTAAACTCCAATTTATTAATATTTCTGGTGACCGTCAAATCAAGAAAATTTAATTTTCCACTGACCTCGTGCTCCAGTGTAAACTGTATATTGTTATTAATACTGTTTAAATATGTGTGTAGCCTATCTATTTGTCTATGTGTGTTTTTTTTATGAAGCTGGATCTTAATATTCTGAAAATTACGTACTATATTTGCTCGACTTGCAATATTCATATTGTTAATGGAATAAATCCGCTTAAATATATTATTTCTCTTGGTGGTGGTCGGTTAAACATAACTTGGTATGGACTGGCTCATATTGTCTCATGGAATGCTAGGTTGAGAAATGTCTCAGTAGCTTCGATATAGTTGCTCCAGTTCCGATGTTCTTCATGACAATATGTTCTCAAAATTCTACCTACTTCACGGAGAACTCGTTCTGCAGGGGTATTTTTGGGATGATACACCGACGTCTTGTAAGTTTTGACTCCCCTATTTAGTAATTCCGTTTTCCACCTCTTGCCCTTAAATTGGGTACCGTGGTCTGTCATTATAGTCTCTGGTTTACCCACCTCAGGAACGTATTTATTTATGATTATGTCTGGAATTTTACGAGTAGTAGCTTTGGTTATAGGATATAATTTCGGAAATTTTGAAAAATGATCAAATATTATCACAATATATCTGAACCTACTTCTTCCCCCACTCTTAGGAAATGGACCACATATGTCCAAAAATAACTTTTCTAAATTATGACTTGAAGTGATGGTTATCATAGCGCCATCCTTCCTTTCATTATTTGCTTTTACTATTTGGCAGATCGTGCATTTTCTGACTGTTTGTCTTACTTTCTTGTTATTTTCCTTTATGTATACATGTTCACTTAATGCTTTCACAACTTTAAGGGGTCCCATGTGCCCATACCTTATATGATAGTCTATTATTATTGATGACTCAACACTCTTCGGAATATATAATTTCCATTCCTGTTTTCGGGAATTGGGACATGTAAATATCAAATTATTATGTATACAATAGAATGCTAATATAGTGGGGTCATTATTTTCCAATCTTTCTTTAATTACTTTTAGTTTAATGTCCATATTCTGATGTTCTTTGACTTGATTCAACACTTCCTCTAAATCTTCTCTAGATTTTAGTATGTGATATACCCTTCCAATATTTTCTTTTTATAATTCGTAAGTTCCTTTCACGATATTAATTCTGGATAGTCCATCAGCCACAACATTTTGTTTCCCAGGTATACACTCCTAATTTATATTATATTGTTGTAATATTAGAATCCACCTTGTCAGTCGACCATGGTTGAGTTTGCACCTTTTTAGAAAAGATATGGATTTATGATCCGACCTTACTGTTATTGGATATCCCAAACTATAGGTACGGAACTTTAAGTACGCGAATACCACACTGAGGATTTTTTTTCTGTAACCGTATAATTTTTTTTCGCAAGCACTCAAAACTCTGCTGGCAAAGCTGATCACTAAATGGTTGCCCACTTCGTCTTCTATTCAACACCTAAACTAACATTGCTAGCATCGCAATTTAAATAGAACCTCTGGTTAAAATCTGGGTGGTGTAACATAACACTTTTTAAGAATTTTATTTTTATTAAATTAAAATTATCTTCTTCAGCCTTATCCCATTTCCATTTGTTCTTGGTTGAAAGTAGATTTTGAAATTTAGTGGTCAATTCAGAATAATTTTGCTGGAATTTTCGATAATAATTACAAATCCCTAGATATGATTGTAATTGTTTTATACTTCTGGGTCTTGGAAAATTTTGAATAACTTCTACTTTCTCAGGCGACGGCGTGATACCAGTTTCAGAGAGTATAAACCCAAGAAATTGTAGTTCTTGAGTTATGAATTTCGATTTATTTAACTTAAGGGTAATGTTATTTTGTTGGAGTTTCCTAAGTACATTTCAATTCGGTCACAGTGTTCATTCCATGATTTAGAAGTAATAAGAATATCATCCACATACACTGTTGCTAACTTTAACGCTTCTTTTCCTAATATTTGGTCCATGCACTGGATGAAAATGGCGACAGAATTAACCAACCCGATAGATAAGCGTTTAAAATGGTAGTTTCTTCCCTCGAAGATGAAGGCAACATACTGGCGACTGTCCGGGTGCAACTCTATTTGCCAGTATCCGCAAACAGCATCCCAACTACTCATACATTTACAACCATGGAATTTCTTCATAGTTTCTTCGATCTCTCCTGGAGATGTAGGATCATTAACGGTCATTTTATTAATTTCCCATGCATCAAGACACAACCGCACTTGTCCAACTTTCTTAGGTATTGACACTATGGGGCTGGTATATGGGGAACTACTTCTCTCTATAATGTCTTCTTGAATCATCCTTGTTATTTCTTTTCTAACTGCATCTTTTAACGACTGTGCAGTAGGATATGATTTCCTATTGAAGTTTACAGATTCATGGAATTTTAATCGGCATATGAAATTCTTCGCCTTTCCAGGGGAATCAGAAAAAGTATACAATACCGTTTACCAAATGGTAAAAGCTTAAGAGCATGATAATGTCTTTCAGCCGCCAGCTAAACGCAACATTATTATGGTTACTGACTGACCGTTTCTTTTGCGCAAATGTTGCGTTTAGCTGGCGGCTGAAAGACATTATCATGCTCTTAAGCTTTTACCATTTGGTAAACGGTACTGTATACTTTTTACGACGTAAGTTAGAATTCCACAAGTTCGAGACCTACCCCACCACTTTTCAAAATAATTTTGTTATTTATACCATTTGGTTGTGTGGTATACGTATTTAAAACAAAACGAAAAAATTGCCAAAAAGGTCACATTTCGAACGAATTGCGTTGTATGCAACGTTACATGGCATATTTTAAATATATATGTGGATTTTTTTTTTACTGTTAACAGTGGTGTCAGGCTTCAGACATAAACTGCATTATATTATTTACATTTTCCTTTATTTAGTAATTTCATTCTACTAAGTTGTTTTTCCAAACCCCTACCGACGAAAGTTCGAACATAAAAAATTATTTATGTCGTTCAGTTGGACCTAGTTCTGAATTTCATTCATCTCTATGTTACAGCCTATTTAACACATTATATATATTGCGACGTATCAAAACAAACGTTTATTTACAACAATCCCAATGACGTCACGCAAGAATGACGTCATGCAGCGTGATGCGTTACAGTTTACAGCGTTACAGAAATTTTCAAATGATGGCCAGCCAAAAGACATTATCATGTCAAATACTTTACGGTAAGTTTTAAATATATCTATTAACCTTTTCTTCTGTTCCACACTGATTGCCTCGGTATACCCCTTTCCTTGAAACGACAATATTTCCTGCATTTTTTCCTGCCATAATGCTGATTCTGTTACGCTTTCTTTATCTCCTATGGGTGTCCTTATTATTTCCCTAACATGGTATGATTCCTCTACTGAGGTGCTATTGAGCTTCCTATTATCTCAGCAGTCCAATCATAACCTTCTGTGCTCAGTGTCATTTTACCACTGGCCAAATTAATAATCGCAGAGTGGCGCCTTAGCATGTCACACCCTATTAACACCTTAAAGGGTAACACTTGGGCTACGAGAAACACCATAGGAATTCCTACTCCCGTACTCCTAACATTTAGACTTACTTGCTGTTTCATTGTTTTACTTTGTTTGCCGGTCGCTCCTATAATGGCAATGTCATTAATAGGCAATGTGGGTATTTTTTCCATACTTAACTCCTGTATTCTGTTCAATTCTAATTTATCGATTAACGAAATGTTCGCTCCCGTATCAATCATAACTTCAGTCACCACCCCATGTAATTCTACCTTGATGTATACTATTTCCTCATTCAGTTTATCTTCTTCCATGGTCATCTCTTCCAACCAATCTCTCTGTATATTTTTTAAATAAAAGTTCCTTATCACGGTTATTGGTTCCTTGTTTTTATTATCTGGGTTTATCACTCTCCTTAGCCCTGGATCCGCTCGCAGTGATGGGCCCTCCAATGTTCTCACTGCGGCCTCTCGTTTTCCCTACTTACATCACTGTTGATTGGTTGTGTGTGTTCACTAGGGTTTTGACTTCCAGAGGGTATGTCCCTTCTTCTATCCCAGCTTCTGGATCTCTGATATACTTCACCGTTATCATTCCATTGTCTCCTGTTTTCATTGTCTCTTCCATATCGTCTGTCATAATTTCTTTCATTATTGAAGTTCTGACGTCATCCTTCAAATCGCCCGTTAGCTGGGTTTCTATTATATCCATCTGTCCGTACATGGTTTACTGGCTGTCGATTGTCGTGTGGTTGATCCTTGTCCCTCTCATTCCAATCCTCGGGTCTTCTTCGACACCTGCGATAATAATTTTCCCGCTCAAAACCTTCTAAGAGAGCCTCCATCTCTCCAGTCGTTTTTATTTGTCCACATCGACGAGCACGCTCAATATCTTCTCCAAAATGACACGACAATTTCCCTATGAGACACTCTTCAGGGATTCTAGGTTCTAAATGTCGGGCTACTCAGACTTCACCCAAAAAATAGGCAGTTAGTGTCTGTCCTCTTCCAGCATCATATCTGCCAGTGCTCAAATTGTCCCTAACAATATTCTGTATGGACTCCGACCAATACTTTACTTTAAAAATTTGTTTAAATTCATTGTAATTGTTGACTTCATTCCTTACCGCCTTACACCAGTTATCAATAATATTTTTAAAACTCTCATCGAGAAGATTTTTTATCATTTGCCAACGACTTTCTTTGGTTCTATTCAAACATTCTTCTAGCCTTTCCAGAAATTCTAGAGGGTTCTGACGATATACTCTAAAATTGATTACTTCTTTATTTTCTCCTATAAGTGTAGGTACATAGCTTATTGGTCTATGTTTTAGTACTTCTATCCCTTCCTTAAGATTTATTATATCCTTCTGTTGGATTTCTTCTATTTTCTCCCTTTGTTGGTAACTTGATTTTGTACCTGTACTACCTTGGTTTCTACTTTATTCTGTAGTATCTCTAATTTTTCCTGAGTAACTTTTTGAAGTATTCCCATACTTGTTTTACTATTATTTTCAACTTTAATAATTTTATTTATTACATCTTCACGTAATTGAACTAAATTTTCATCAGTTTTCTCAACTTTCTGGTTAGTTTCTGTAATTCTATTCCTTATTTCTTCTTTATACTTTTGTAACTGCTGTTTCAACTCCTCTTTATTCTTCTCGCTCTCTTCCTTTAACTGTCCTTTTAGTTCTTCGTTACTTAGTCTAATCTCCTCCTTCAACTGTTGTTGTAATGTTTCGTTATTGCTTTCGATTTGTTTCTTTAATTCTTCACTATTTTGTTTTAATAAGTTCTCATTATCTACTCTCATTTGTTTCAATTCTTCACTATTTTGTTTCAATTTTTCTCTATTTTGTTTCAATGTTTCATTTTGTTTTCTTGAGTTTTCGTTTAATGATTCTAATTTTTTATTTAATTCTTCATTGTCTTTATCCCTTTTCTCACTATTCTCTCTAGTCTGTTTTTTCAACGCTTCCTGTAGCATTTCCATTAGGTTATTCATGTTGATACCTTCGGTTGTTTTGTTCGGTTCTAGTTTGTCCCCTTGGGCATCCCTTACTATTACTTCCACTTCCTTAGTTGCTGTTACTGGTGTATCCTTTACCACCGTTTCCATTTCTTCAGTCGCTGTTACTTCCTTGTCTTCCATATTTAATTCTATTTCATCTCCCTCCATACGTTTACGTGACGTTGCTCTTCTCCTTGACATCTCTGTTGTTTAACCGTAGCCGCCACTAGAGTAGAAATTGCTATAACACCCACAATAAGAATACAAAGTTATTCTATCTCTAGCCTCACTAATTGGGCTCCAAATCTGTAACACTACAGGATTCCCTCCCGTGTCTTATCTTATGCCTCACTGTTGGGATCGCCAAATCTGTAACGTTAAGGATATTCCGTACAAACTAAATTGTACCTTGTTTATAATTTAAGTTATTTAACATGTACTTTGTTAGTATTTTAAGGGTGAGTATGTTGTCAGGGTAATATTAATTGAGCGCCAATTTGGAATCAAAGGTTGCAAATAAAATGTATTTGTAAGTTAGTAATTATTATTTTAAAATATCATAAAGGTTTCTTTTTCAGCTATAATTCTATCTCCTTTAATCTTTTATTTAATAGACGATTGTGATAACTAAAGCTCAGCAAAGCAGATTCAAATCGGCTGCCATACTTCCTGGTTGGGAGTGTTGCCAACTTAAGCTAGTGGATGAAGCAAATTAACAGTCACTGATATGGTGTTTATAATATCATACGCATTTATGTATCCATTAAATAAAGAAACGAAAACCTTTTATCTGTAGTTATTAAACTCAAATCCTTTATTTTCTTTTTTTAAATTGTTTTAAAAGACAAATATAATTATTAACAAAATCTGACCGGCTGTTCATTAAATATGCTCAGAATGGCAGCAGTAGCAGTAGTATTTCTTATGTCTCAGGGCATACACATTTTCATATTTTATATTTACTAAATAAAATACAAATAGAATGTTTTAAGTTAGGTCCTTTTGACTACGATATAAACGACAGATATGTTAAGAAAAGTACCAAAATACATGGGATTACAATAAATTACAATGTGTCTTAACAAGATTATATTAATAGTTTAAATGTTCAGTGTCTAGGTTATGTTGATTTAAGTATAATATTAATCAATTAAGCCAAACTAATTACTAATAACTGTTAGTAATAGATGACCATTCGTCTTACCTTTCTGTATACAATACAGCAAAACACTGTTTTCTTTTTATAAATACAACAAAAGACTGTAAGCAAGTTCCAAAACATTGTCCTCCTTACTTATTAACTTTAATAGTCAACATAACTATTATTCGCATTCCTTTAACCTTAATAAACATAATTATTAGAACCTTAGTTAACGTTAATTAAATAACAAAATAAATAAATAGTATTTAAGTAAGTAGTTAAATAATTAGTTCTTGACACAAAAACTATCATGTTTCTTGGTATATTTTGTGAATTATAAACATATTTTATTCACGTAATTACACATCAAGCTGATGGGTAAAATATCACGTAACAATATTCATCACTTTCCAGTTATTCAAAATATTGTTACGACAATTAAGAAACGCTCTTAAAAAGTCGAGAAGGTATCTGTTCTACTGTACACTCCCACTAGAACAGCGTGCCGCGTCTGTGTCAAGGCCGTCCACTACCGTAGCAATTCAGACTTTTCGAGTACTTGTAATTATGCTAATTATACTGGCACGCCACCAAAAGAATGGAAAATTATTCTGGAACTTCTGCGGGCTATATATAAGCAGCAGCTACCGGCTTAGGTACGTCGATGTTGTAAAGTGCGGATCGAGCAAATGTTGTGGATTAGTGGAAAGTGATTATTGTGTTATAATTCGTGCGGTACTTTATTATTTGACATTATTATTGCGTATGAACAAATTTAACTTAAATTATTGTATGGGAGTACCTTGTTGATTCCAAATTATTATTTATGACCAATTACAGCTGTTAAATACGACCAACTTCAGTCTGTCGTATCTTGAAGAAGCAGAAGATTTTCAAATGAGGTTTTGCAATGTAGACTCATAGTTTTAGAGATTGTGAACTACAAGTGTTACGAATGTCAAGACAAGCAGAATAGTAGGCCTACGGAGGCCCTGGTACATGGTTTACAGTTTAAGGCCACCAAGTCAGCTTCTGGTTGGCCAAATCATAAAATACACACACTAAAAGATTCATATGCCATAAACGATGAAGGGGAGAACTAGGAACAGAGACCCAACGATCGGCACCACAGAATAAAGTACAAAAAATTAAAAACCCTAGTGTTATAGGTGTCGGAGACTTGGCCATCTTGAACAAGATTGTTGTTCCAGAGTTAAGCAGCAGGGAAACGAGCAACGCAGTCCGTACAACGGGGCGTGTGCTGAATAACTGGAGGAACGAATGCAATTTCCCCTAGACAATTCAGAAAAAAAGCCGGAGCTTGGTAGTTATCTGATTCGTTCAAGAAAGGCCGACCTCGATCAGAGTTGACACATGTGCCACAGTCTCTATTGTGTACCCCGATGTGGTGAAAATTCCCAAGCCAAACTGGTTCTCTTGCAGGTTGCGAACAGCTACTCTAAGGCCTATAAAAGTGTTTGTAAAAGTGGAAAAACATCTTAGGTCGACGTGAGTTTTGATCATCAAGTACTTGTTGCAGGCATTGTGGATCAAGCAATTTTTGATGTGGTATAAAACTAAATGTTATGAGCGCATTTGATTTTATAGTCGACTTAGAAAACAATGTCTTGAGAACACGAAAAAAAATGGTAATGCTCTGCACAACAAATGCGTCACAAAAATTAATGGACGTGATAAATCAAGTTGCCGTAACTGTCCCTCTAAACTCCGAAAAATCATCATGGTTAGAACTTAGGTAGTTACTAGGGATAACCAGTGCTCTACATTAAATTCGTATGTATGTTGGCATACTCATTTCCAGAAGTTTAGTAAAAACAGACGAAACCGGGAAACGTACCTATTAGAATGGAGAATATTTTGGATCAAGCTGTCACTATACAAAGCAATACGCACCTAGGTAAAATATCTCCTGTGGCCTGTATAACCGGAACGACACACGGATATCCAGTCCTTCGGACACTTCCAAATTACCAGAGGAATTTAAAGAACTGTTGAATATATCTTCTTTTGATCTCTCAAGTGGTGAAGTAAAAGAACTGGGACAGGTTTTACGCGAATTTATAAATGCTTTTCCAATTTGGGGCCAGTTATTGAGAAGAACCTCTCTTTTGCAACATCCCATCAATTCCAGGGATACAAACCTCAAAGACCTCTGTCAGCTAAGCAGGAGGAAATGTCTTGGTTAGTACAGGACATTGACGGAGGGAGTAATTGAGCCTTCGTCAAGTGCTTAGTCTTCCCCGGCGGTTCTGGTAGCAAAGAAAGACGGTGGGTTACGCTTCTAAGTAGACTACCGGCAGTTGAACAACGTGACAAAGAAAGATTGCTATACACTACCTCGCGTCGATGATACACTCGACACTCTGGAGATCTGACCAAATCTTTCACAGTTGTTACAGTCTCCTTTACTTTATACATTTTATTAAACATGGATTATCCAACAAGAGATAATTTTGCAGACATCGCTTCTTCTACGTCAGATGTTCTAGAATTTGGATGTTCAGCTCACCTCATAATAGGCCCAGCTCTGCAGAGGTGTGTTCGAGTATCGATTTCTGCATAGCTTCAGAAAGTGATTCTGTTTTATACGCTTCTTGCTTACGTTTCTCGTTTTTGTCGTTCTTCCGACTCGAGTAGGAGTGCTTTTGCCATTCTTCTATTTCTTCTTTTCCTGTCTGCTTTTCTTATCCTGCCGTTTTTCTGCTTCATCCACCTCCTGCCGTCGTCGTTTCTCTGTCGCTTGTCTTCTTTCCCTATATCCTATATCCCTTCATCAAGGAATGAGACCATAAGGCATTGCTCATTCTCGCCAGTACTTTGGGGAACTCCACACCAATTATAGCACAATAATCACTCTCCACTAATCCGCAACAATCACTTGATCCACGTTCTACAACGTAACGTTCTAGGTGTAACTAACTTCTAAGCCTACCGCTGTTGCTTATCTAGGTACCCACAGAGGTTCCAGAGTAATTTTCTGTATTTCTGGCGACATTCCGTTATAATCTGCGTACTTGATAGTATTCGAACACTCTCGAAGTTACTTGATTGCACGGCTTTAATAGAGACACTGCAGCTGCTCGGCTAGCTGCGAAACGTGTAGAACTTTTTTTAACTCCACGTGCCTACTTTCTGAGAACTTCACTTACTTCTCTAATTGTGATGGAAGTATGTTCAAAATAACGCGAATATATTGAACAACCAAAAAGCAACAGAAACGAACAGCAGCACTCAACCAGCACACAGATATGTCAAAAGCTTTAAAATTAATATGGTTGGCGATTAACGTAGTACGTAGTTCTTGAAACGTGTTTCAAGTAAGAAAAAACACCTGGATTATAAACTAATATTAAACTAGGTAATTTACTTATCAAGAAAAAAATGTAGCAGCAAGTGTTTAATCACACACACACACACACACACACACACACACACACACACACACACACACACACACACACACACACACACACACACACACACACACACACACACACACACACACACAAATCTTAAAATTATAAATCTGGAATTTTTTAATTTTAATAGTCATATAAATGTTATTAAAATATACAGGAGAATGTAAAACTATTGTAATGCATCACACTAAGCAACTGTATGCTAATATGCAATGCAACTTTATTCAGGTTTACGTACTTAAGCAAGAAATATTATTGTAAACATGTATCTACCATAGTAAAATCGCGTAAAAACCCAAATAACGGAAGAATTTAGCAAGATTGCTTTGCGTTTAAAATACGCTGTAACATTTACTACTGACTGTACTATCTCTAAAATGCACGGAAATATATAATACTCACAGATGAATTTACGCGGCTGTCACATCATTTTTAGTTTCATTTTGCTCAATTTATATTTACATATTGAAACATTCTATTAAAGTTAATGTTAAGTTTCACTAGTTCTAAATACTCTTTTACTCTTACTTTAATTCTGTGTAGTTTATATCGTTATCTCTACCTTCTTTCCTTCTGTATGATACGCACGAGTTGTTGAAAATCAAATACGTTTTCCGCCAACTCGATTTTGTTCTTATCGGTGACGCGTGAAATTAGATGAGAAATGTTCTTTTGGAAGTTTCAATATGTGAACGTTTTCCATATATTTCTTGCAAATATGTTTTTTATTTTCCGCTATAAATATATTTATTCTCTTTGTAACGTCATATTGAAAAAAGCTGTGCCTGCAACGGACAGTCAATCAGTCCTGTGACTTTTTGGACTGCCAGCATATGATCTTGTATTTTGAGATTTTACCAATAGCAAGTTTTCTACCATGGTTAATATATTAGAAACATTAAATATGTTTTATTATTTTTTCAGGATAGCGTATATAATTACACATTTTACAAATTTACTTGGAAACAATCATAGGCATAAAATATATATGCGTTAAAAGTTTATAGTAAATTTTAATTATATCTGCTCAGTTGCACATTGTGTAGATGCTACAAAACTCTACCTCAGTTGGAAACTATCCTTGTTTTAAAAGGTGAATGTCAAATTTTTAGGCGTCCCTTTGACCTCAAACGATAAATTTTACTTTCACGGATGAAATTTTATCTCCATTAACTTACTTAAAAATGTTATAACAATCTGATATCTTCAATTGTAAAAATTGTGAATTTATGCTCAGTTCACGACAACCACTCTAGTCCACTTACAACTAAAAAAGGAGAAATGTCACACTTCATAGTAATATTGCTCATTATAAGACTGCTTATACAGATTCCCCTACCTGCTTTTACAGATTACTGGTGTTCTAATTTTAGGTATGGTAGAATAGCAAATGTCCCATTTAAACTTGTTAGAATATAAGAAAATATATATTTTTTTGCGTGAAATTCACTGAATAATAACACACCCAATTGATATTTGAAAATTTGTCAATTACCTGTAGTGAGTGTTATTTGAGAGAATTGTTTGAACCTGGATGAAGAGATATCAATAGATGAGATTATGATACCATAAACGACGACAAGCTGGTTTATGTCGAAATATGTGTGTGTGTGTGTGTGTGTGTGTGTGTGTGTGTGTGTGTGTGTGTGTGTGTGTGTGTGTGTGTGTGTGTATCTTCTGTGATTTTTGTGATTTATCTTTTGTTCATGGTTGTGTCTAAATACTGAAATTTATTATGAGAGTTCTCTTCTAACGTCAATTTTATTTTGGAATGTGAACGGTATATTGAGCGGAATATACAGGTTATGTTTACACCATTATTTGTTGTTACGTATAGAATACCATCAACATACCTAAAGTAACAACCTTATGGCTGGATTTTATCATACTTATTATTTCATTATTGAGTTTGTGTAGCAAGATTTGTGATATGAAAGCGGAGGTTGAGGTTCCCATAGCATGACCATTCGTTTGTTATTATTGTGTGTTATTGTATTAAAAATAATATATAAGTAATAGAAAATAATATAAGTAAACGAAATCTAAGGCTTACGTATTTTGAATATAACAGACAAAACAGCTGATTAAGTAAATAAAATAACCAAAAATTATAATAAAAATATATCGATTATTTATTATTTCATTAAACTCTCCATCTGCTTAGTTTTGTACATATTGTCCAAACATTAGGTAAAACAGCAAAAATGAAAACTAAAAGAATAAATAGGCTTTTATCAATGAGAAGAGTAAAATATTTGGTTAATCGCTAACATTTAATTTTTAATCTGAAGGTAATTTTACGTAGCCGCTTTTTTATCCTTAAGGACTGTTAAAATTAAAATGTTGTGCCTCTGCTGCTGTCACGAGTGTACATCATTATCTAAAGTGGAAACCACTTGTAAAGCTCTGTCTCGGAAGGGAGAGTGACGTAAACATCCCTTACTAATAATTTGCTAAAGTAATAAGACGTCAGCTTTAGTGTGGCCAAATTTCATTTCGTTATTTTCTAAAATACCGCTGCAAGGGTGGTTGCAAACTTCATTAAGCTAATGAAATCGCTATTCCTTAATGGCAATGCGGTTTCTAAGGGCATTTATTTTGCTAATCTTTTGTGTTAGGTTTATGGTATATTTGAGGACTTCATATTCACGTTTTCATAACGGGACTTAAACTTTGAACAAAACGTTTACCTCCCATTCCTTTAAAAGTAAGATTACGATACGTATTGGTTCAGAATACAGTAATGTTGTATTATTATATCATCAAATATAAAATAAAATATCATTGTATTAGAGCAAACATGATATTCTGCTTCGAAAAGATTAGAATGAATTTAAACTCTAATGATTTTACGTGGGAAATATAAAATTAATTGGGTCTGAAATATAGAAACCATCAGACCTCGGAGGGTCAAATATCAATAAAGAAGAATTACAAGCAAATATTCATTAACAACTTCAAAGTATGAAATTCAGTGTGCACTCAGATTAAGCAGACTTGTATAGAGACTCAGATTAAACATACGATAGAGACTCGTATAGACCTAGAAACTTTCAGCCTCGTTCTAAAAGACCGTTTAGTTCTTCATACTGCACTATGACAGGTAAATTTACACACACGCGCGCGCGCGCGCGCGCGCGCACACACACACACACACGATATTAATATTAACATTTCAGTCGGACTATTTCTTCTCTCTTTTGGAAAGAGGTCATTTTAACTTTAATTACCAATAAATAGTGTTTAGTACATAAATTATAATTATATTAGTATCGTAATTGTTTGCCGAAAATAATTATAGTTATTAATATGTCAGTATAATATGTATTATAATATGTATTAATATGTATGTAGAATATGTCAGCTAAAATTTTAATAAAATAAATCCACGTCGTGCCGTAACCAAACTTATTTTATAAAGTCAGTACTGTGATTTGTGTGTGTGAATTTTTTAATCACGCAATCAGTGTTTTTATTTTCGAGCTCACAATTACTTCACCTGTATCTTAAAATCAACAAATTTTGTATTTTATAAGCAAATTTATAAGAAACAATTTACTTATTAATATAAAAGTGGCATCAGATTCCAAAGTTATTTTAGCAAAATTGAAAGTTAAGGGCATAGAAATGTGCAAAACGGTTACGTTCAGGGGGGAATAGCGATATGAAAGGTGTCACTCTGAGATGTGAGAATTGTTATGAGCGTCAGGGGGCCAAAGTATGAATATTATTTCTAATAGTAACTAAAACTCTCGTACTCTTAAAGTTTGATTACAAAATGTGTCTCAGCACGGATATATCTTTCTCTGTCACACACACACACACTCTCTCTCTCTCTCTCTCTCTCTCTCTCTCTCTCTCTCTCTCTCTCTCTCTCTCTCTCTCTCTCTCTCTCTCTCTCTGTCTCTCTCTCTCTCTCTCTCTCTCTCTCTCTCTCTCTCTCTGTCTCTCACTCTCTCTGTCCCTTTCTGTCTCTGTAACATATCGCAATGTTATATAAACTTATCTCAGTAGTTTATTGTCATGTAGTTGTCTGCTCCTGAGACGTGGCACCAGCTTTTATCGGAATGGAATAGAATGACGACTTCTTCGTATTAGCGTCCTTGCGAGAATATTTTAATCCTAAACAACAAACTTCTGTTTCAACAAGAAGGAAAAATCATGTTATTTGATACAATATAGCGTATAAGGAAAATAATATCTTTCATGAACATCTTTTAACCCTACAAGTCTTACAACCTGCACAAGTAATACATGAATGATAGAGATATTATTTATGTTTTACGAGCTAACAAAACAATTTTTTATTGTAACTAAAGCAAAAAGTGAAATTTATAGTATGCCGTATTCAATACTTTCACTTTTCTACTTTGTTTTATTATAACTCAAAGACCAAACACGCGCAAACACACACACACACACACACACACACACACAGATTTTTTTACATCATAACAGAACTAATATTCTATTATTATTATTATTATTGTATTGTTGGTTTGTACTTATTTTTTAGCATTGTAAAGATAAGCAAGACGTTAATAAAAATTCTTTGGACTCACTCAAGAATGTGAGAAAGCTAGAATGGATAGTTTCATTTTTAAACAAGCTTAATTTTGATTCTGATTGTGTATTTTGACGCTCACGTTTATGCGCATTTTGGCAACCTTTGCTAACATAACAGCTGATTCTCCGTTATTCTCCCGCCACACCCATTTTGAAAGAGTCCATGAATAAATTGGTTTCCGGATATATGCCTTTTACTTTCAATTTTGCTATACATGTAAACAGAAAGTTCTTCTTAAAAATATGAGTTCGCAGTGTTAATAGAGAAAAAATTATCAATAATGCAAATTGCTTTTCACAGGTACGAAATGTATG
Source organism: Magicicada septendecula (assembly GCA_034769895.1). Lineage (NCBI taxonomy): Eukaryota > Metazoa > Arthropoda > Insecta > Hemiptera > Cicadidae > Magicicada > Magicicada septendecula. Next base: position 327,055,698 of record CM068372.1, read on the forward strand.
TATCACTGACAAAACTGTATGTATCACCTGAAAATTCGGAACAAACTATCTGTGGAGCGTCTGTAATTGAAGGCCACACACGCACACCCTCTATTACACGTGTAATGTACACGGGTAAACTACACGAATGTAATAGTAACGGAAACCCACGAATTTTCCATTAGCGGGAATATTTACAAGACAATTATGTGATACAAAAATAGGTTTCATATGAACATGCGAGTCGGGAGCTTCAGTTTCATCTATGTAGACCCATATCTTGTATCCAAAACATTTACCCCTCCATATTCCCTACTGTGTTGTCACACCTTAATGAAAATAGAGAGAAAGCCGAAGAAACATTACTGTTATAATTAAGAATAAGGTGATTTACGACTCAAATTACAAAAACTTACCCTATTTAAGATAACGTCTATAATAATTATACAAGTAGTAAAACAGAAAATATGTAAAAAATGACTGTAGAAATTATGTTAAAAAGCTTTAGAATTATTTTCTAAATATATATATTTAAAATTTTAAATTCTTTCTAATTTTGTGGAATAAATGTTTGTAATTAAATGATTTTTTAAATGTTTTTGACATAAAGACGTGACGTTCTATAATTATTTTTGCTAAACAAAAATTAGGAAAATCAATTATCTTAATGGCAACTAAAATTAAGATCTGTAGTCGTTTTTCGCGGAATTTTATCAGTCCTCCCACCCTCCGGTATTTCTTTCAATTAAAACAGTCATTTTGACAACAAAAATATGGCTGGTGAAAATTAATTAAAATTCACAATATAGGCCTCCTATAAGACACAAAACGTCAGCCGACTGGTTCCAATGCTAAATGAAGGCGTCAAATGTATTTTGCAGTTAGTGGGTTGAGAAGAGCATAAAACAAATAATACTTACTACAACAAGATTTGAAATATATAAAAACTGAATGATAACTACTAAAAGTTAAGTATAATAATATTTTTATATGGTTATAACATTGCTTTTTTTATTTTACTTTTTCAAACAATTTTACTTTCCCGTCGTAAATTAATTACGATGATTAAGAAGTCTTGCAAACACTTCCCGCATACAAATTTTGTAGTTTTGTAATAGCAACTGCAAAACGTAACCCTATCTGTACGCTGTAAATAATACTTGTTAATCGCGACTACTTTTCGATTCATCCAACCATTTTGAGTCTTTTTCAGCTCCTACTGTCTCTCACATCTTGCACACAACAGGATTCTGCTGTACCAGTAGTCACGTTGCAAACTACTTTCAATCATCTCATTGATATGTCCTGTTTCCACGATCTCCTGGCTCGACTGTGTTTCCTTAGACAGTATAACAAATTTTAGGTTGACAATCATGAAGCATCCGTTCCATGTGAATATACCATGTAAGGAGATTTCTATTTACGGTGTCTAATTTTTTTTTATAAACACGAAGTTGCCTCTTGATTTCCTTATATAAATGTAATTTCACTGGATCCTGGACATTATTGCAAGAAATTCATCAGACGTCCGTTTTTAATGACTAGGGAGTTTTTTGATGTATCAGCCACGTTCCATAATCATAGTTGTGTACACCTTCTCATATGCAAGAATATACCATCTTTTAGAATACTTAAATTACTTTCCGACTCTAAAGTTTGGAATTCAAGTACTCTTTCACCATCTGTTTTTTACCAAACACCTCCGGCACTTTTGCTACCACATAATAATTCCACCAAAAAATACCTACAATAAACACAATTTTAATTCATATTGGCTTTTTCAGTAACCAGTTTTGGGTTTTCCAAAATTTATGTAGAAGCCTCAAGGTATATATTCTTGATGTTTTCGGATTATGTAATTGTAGTAGTTTTCGGAAAATAGTGTTATACCATTACAACTCGCCATCAGAAGCGTGTGAAGATAATAATTATTGTCGCTTATTAAATTCACCTCTTCATGATATACTGTCATGTTCCCTATTTAAGGTTACGTTAATACACATTTTGCAAAAAGTAGGTCTAATGGAACTCCACTAATAATATTTGATAAACAGAATCTCTTAATGCAATGTTTACTCCGATGAATCGACAACTCATCACTGTCATCTTTAAATTTTATCTCGTATTATGACACGACTATATTAAAAATTTTAGTCGATGTTACCAATTACATACTTTTCTTGACATTTCTCTTTCCGTAATTTCTAACACTATTTCTTATAGAAGTGAGAATTTTGAATGCGTCTACAAACTTCTTTGCTAAAAAAGATTCATCGGTAAAAGCAATCGATATTCCGCAAGCTTTTTCCATAGTTCTGAGATGGATGTACTGCATCAATCGCGAAGCATGTTTGTCTTCTCCATTCTGTGACGACGCAGTTTTTTTGTAAAATACTGCTATAGAGTTTCAGTTAATTTCCCCAGAGAAAAATACTCGTATATTACTTTAACAGTAACTCGCAAGATTTTCAGGTAACGGCAAACTATGTGTTCAGCCTCATGTTTAGAATTTGTATGTATTCAATTATTTTGAATTCCGAAATCATAAAAACAGCGTCAACAGAAATAACTATGCTAATTTAGCTGTCCCTGGCAATTACTTGTATTGCCATGTTGTGCCGTCAGAGGGTTGTTTTATTACAATTTCGTTCACCGCCTATACATTGTTACGTTGTGGTAATCAAACGTTCTTTTCGTTAATTTATTTTAAACCGGATTATGTCGTATTTGTATTGTGGGAATAGTTTTGTCAGTTGAATAAACAATCTGTTTGTTTAATGAAATTATATATATATATATATATATTGTAGCGTGACAGAAAATCCACTACATCTTAAGTCATGTGAAATCATAAAGTTTAATTACACCAAGAAATGTTATAATAATATTGAATGACATTTAAATAAATCAGAGGAATGAACCACAATAAGATAAAAATCCTCACTACATTATATATAAAAACCACTGTTTTTAAAAAACCAAAGAAAGTATCGAAGCAACTCATCAACTCATAGTATAATACCAGTAAGTTACCCAGGAAGCTCAGAGCAGTAAACCAGTTATATAAGACCATATCAAAGAAAAAAGAGACTCAATTAAAGGGTGGTGAATACCAAAATACACCAAAAAAAAAAGAGGGAAGAATAAAGTTTGTGAACAGGAAGAAAACAATACCCTGAAACCTGTATAGAAGAATAAAGTCAGTTCAATGAATAAATTCAATACTCCAAACTAAACCTCAGTCGTGATAACACCAAGTACCTTGGTTTACCCAAGAATGAGGAAGGAAGAACAGAAGAGTGAAGACTAGACGAGGGACAAGAATGAAGACTAGAAAAGGGACAAGAATGAATACCAGAAGGAAGATACGAAGAAGGACAAGAAAGAAGACAGGAGAAGAGGAAGAAATAGTATGAAAGAAACACCGTAGTAAAACCTATTATTATATAAATTACTATCAATCCCAAACCCACAAAAACTATGCAAAAGAAAGTATAACATACCCAAAATCTTATAAAATGTAATTATTGAGAAAACTAAAGTGCTGTATAGCGTTATAAGAAGAGCACCGGCTGAAGCTATTGTGTAATAAAGAAAATAAACTAATCTTAACGGTCCATGATTACTAAAGGTCTGGTCTGAGATAATAAGACTCAAAATATCAGAACCAACAGTGAAAGTGAATTTGTGTAAGTGTTGTTTTTTAAAAAAAATGCAATAAACATAAAGTTGGTGATACTATAACTTAGTAGTATGCTATATCACAACTTTAAAATCTAATAATAAACAGCATAATAAAATAATAAAATGGAAGGTTTCCAGTATTTTATTATTTTAATGTAAATCTTTATTTACAAGACATTTGTAAAAAATGATAATAAATAGAGTATGGGAGTTAATGTTTACTGATGTAGGGGATCACAATAATAATGGTTTAAACCAGAAAGGACTGGTACTAATATAGTATGAATAAGTGTAACATATTTAAATAGACTGTTATTTCACAGACCTAAAATCAATGTGTTAAATAAATGTATTTGTAAGGTTTATTAGAAAATAAGATTTATGTTATGTGTTTTAAAAAGAATTATGTTTGATAAATAATAACCTACATACCAGTAATAATGTTCTAATAGGTATGCTATGTTAGCTCAAAAATAGTTAAAAGATATATGTTCAAACCATATCTGCAATATGTTCAATTGTGCAGATTGCTAAACAATGTTCATAATTAATTATTTTATTAACTGTAGTGTTAATTAACTACTACACAACACAATAAGTTATAAATCATGTTATTTTCATATATTTGTAATTATGTAAAGTCAGAGGAGGAATTAAGTTTAAATTATTTGAGAAAGAAAGAAATATAAAATTCTAAAATCTAGGCCATTTGGTGAAATCAGAGAACCAATATAAAATAGTATAACTCACTTATAAATCCTGTAAACTACCAAGATTTATATAAGATAACACAATTAACCACTACTAGGAATGATCCTATGAATTAAAATGATAATAAGGAAATATACCTTAACATTTTGTAAATTGTCAAAATATATAAATTAATTAATTTTAAAGAGCAATGTCAAATTTACAGATTAACACAAAAAACCAGTTCAAAGATGTAATTTATATGTATTTAAGGAAAGGAAGAGGAATATGACTAATTAAAATTTATTATAATAGTATTAATAATATTTAAATGGAGGGGATTTTGTATAAAGACGGAAATCCAATTTTGAGCCTATATTTCCATAAAGTAAAGAAATTTGTTAATTTCCACAAAAAACCTACAGATATGGACTATAATACATCAATTTAAAGGGAATGAGATGATTAAACCAATAATAAGGTTAATAATTCATAAAAGTGAGTAATAAAATAGATAAATTCCATACATAATGTAATATTTTATCATATGTATGGGAAGTCGAAAAATGTTAACAATACTTTTTCAAGGATTAACTGGGCAAGATTTATGACCAAGTTAATTAGTCTTTTGTTGAATATCAAGCTGGACAGTTGTGTAAAAGTACGTTTCTTTAAAAAATCGAGAAAGATGCTACTAGCGTTTAGCCATTGAAATCAGTGAACGAGAGTTAAACGGTTTAGACACTTTTTAAAGCTAAAGCTGTTCATACATTCACGACAATAGTGAAAACAAATACTTAACTACATAATACGAGTGATAGAAACAAGTAAAACACTATATTTCAACTGATTTATTCTGCAAATCCTAACCAATAATTTGAGAACTTAACCGTAGAAGTTGAACACATAGAAAATAAACTAACTAACGCAAGTTTACTCAGAACACTTCACCAGAATACACCAAATAGATTAACAGACATATTACACCAGTGCGGGGACATTTTAGACCTTGACGAAGGTAATTTTGTCGTGATTTTGGGACATGCCGAGTTCACATTAACTACGCCAGAACTAGTAGCGGCCATCTTTTAATTCTACAGAGCCGGCCTTCTTTATCCGGCAGTGACGTCATCGTCTGCGTATGGTACGACAACGATCATACACATTACATATTAGAATTATTTAAATTTTATTGAATAATAATTATTGTATTTGTGTTAATTGTTAATGTTATACTTTCTCGTCACCCTTCTCTGACTATTAATTTTAATCGCTCAAAGAACCTGTCTTTTAATATAATATAACATAAAATTTTGTTCTGTATGACACAATCGATAATTCCTGAGACAGAGTCGATAATTGCTCTCCATCGATAAAATATCGATTATTTATTTAAAATTGTCAATAAATCTTTATATTTCCATTATTTTGTATCTGTACTTATTTCACAGGGTAATTTAAGGGTATTTATAAGGCTGAAGGAATTAAGTGAGAAGAATATATTCTATTTTGAACAAGATATTGGACCAGTCAGAAAAGTCACCAATCGATTATTACCTGGAGTTAATCTATTTAACTCCAGACTTGGTGCAAATCTTCAAGAAGTGCTCGACGGTCAATAAATACCTACCTGTTATTAAAATTTTACCAGAACCTTTTAAAAAACAGATTTATCTCTTATACATACCTCTATAAACATAAACAAAATTATTTTATTATTTGAAAATTCTATAATTAGTGAATTTTCCGTATACATTTTATTCTTTTGTAACGACCGGCATACAGCGGTCTGGTGACCAAGTGGCTAGCCCAAATAGTGGGGCTTGATTTGATTACAGCCATACAGGGTCTTCTTACAAAGTGGCGTCCAACTTAGAGGGCTTAGTAATCTAAGCTTGGCAGCGATTAGTAAATAGAGACAGAGAAAGATGCAGAGACGAGCTACATCGAAAAAGAGGGCGGCAGAGGCCGAGAAAGAGGTTGACATGGGGGATAAGGAGGCAACACCTGTGGAGGATCCGGAAGTGTTACTAATCCAGGTTGAACCGAAACAACCAGCACCACCAGAGGAACAACCTGAATTAACAACGCAAACAGGGGAAATCAACGTCCCAGAGAAGGAGAAACCATCACGAGCAGAGAATAGTGACACGCAATAAATGTTCAGAATGATAATGGCAAAAATGGATTCCACACAGGAAGAAAATAACAGGAAAATGGAAGAAAGCAGTAAGAAGATGGAAAAGAAAATGGATTCCACACATGAAGAAAATAACAGGAAAATGGAAGAAAGCAGTAAGAAGAATGAAAAGAAAATGGATTCCACACAGGAAAATTTAAGCAAGAAAATGGAAGAAACCAGCAAAAAGTTAGAGGATCTGAAGGAAGATAACCGATCCACAAAGGAAGAATTGGGCCGTAAGATAGAAAATACTAATAAAAGAATTGAGGAAACTAGTAAGAATTTGAGTAAGAAGATGGAAGAGAAGATGGAAGAAACCAGTAAGAAAATAGAAAGTGATAACCAACAATTAAAGGACGAATTAAAGGAAAATAACAGGAAAATGGAAGAGACGATGGGGGAAAGATTGGAAGAATTGAGAGGGGACAATCAATTGCTGAGAGAAAAATTAAGGGAGGTTAACCAAGAGAACATGAATAAGTTAGACGAGAGGATTGAGTTAGCCAAGGAGGAGATAAATAAAAAGATAACCGATACGAAGAAGCCCATTGTAAAGAAATTAGAACAGGAAGTTGTGGTTGTTAACCAGCAGATTCGAGAAGTAGACGAAAGATGTCGTCAAACAGAAAACGAAGTGCTGGAAGTCCGAGAAGTAATAACTAAGGAGATTACTCAGGTTCAAGAACTACAGAAAACAAAAGTGGAGGAGACCAAGAAATTTGCCTTCGAGGAAGTAAATAAAGTGAGGACCCAAGTAACAGAAAGATGCGACGGCATGGAAGCCGCTATGGTGAACATAACCGGACAGGTGCGTCAGAGCCAGGAGGAGATAGAGTTGATAAGAAACAGACCGTCCGGATATCACAATTTCCCCATGTCAGAGAACAGAGAATGGCTCAATTTCCGGCAATACAAACGGAAGCCTATGGAGTTCTTGGCACGAATAGAGGAGTACCTCGAGAAACACCGAGGGAACCGATGGGTCCAGAACAGAGAGATCCTTGACGAGTCGTTTCGGGAGGTGAATGACCATTGGTGGATGGCCGACCGGAGCGACATCGACAATTATGAACAGTTCAAGAGCCTGTTCAAGACCAAATACTGGTCAGAGACCACGCAAAATCTCATAAGAGATAATATATGCCACGGCCGCTACAAACCACAAGTCGGCAGCTCTATGACAGCTTATTTCCTCGGCAAAGTGTGTATGGCCAAGCACTTAGAACCAGCCATACCGGAGGAATGCCTAATAAACAAGCTGTCTTACCATTATGATGAGGAGGTGATTCGTGCAAGGAGGGGCAGCCAGATAAAAACCATCCAGGCAATGACAGAACTCCTAGAGAATTATGAAAATGAGGATTATTACCGGCAGAGTCGTAGAAGAAGTGATGGGCCCGAACCAAGGACGTACCAGAACAATAACCAGAGTACGAACCACGTAAATACTGGGTACCAAGGAGGTCGGGCATACCCGCGAAATAACAATAATAATAATGGAAATAATGTAAATAATACCAATTACAATGACAATAATAATACGGGTCCCAACCAACAAAACCCGAATCGACCCTCTAATGGTTATCAGGGTAACCGCAATCCCTACCCTGATAACGTAAATAGTCAGAGAAGCCCCAATTATGGTAATAGTCCTTACCCTAATAATGCTAATCGTGCGGGTCCCAATAATGGTAATTTTAATAATAATAGGTATCCTCGCCCTAGAGTGAACTTCATACGAGCCACAGAAGGAAGACAGCGAGGATTCAACCACAATCGACGAAGCAGTTACCGAAGATACGAAGAAAGGCGGAGGAGCCTAGAACGGGACCAACCGAGGTACTATCCGGCGCGTAGGAGCAATAGTTTGGACAACACTGAACAAAGGTCGCACCATGAACGACCGGAAGACCATAGAACAGATCGGCAAGTAACCACTCTGAGCATCCCGAATGTGGCATCGAATAATATGGCTCAAAGAAACAATGATGCCGAGCCTTTAAACGGGCACAGGCAGTAAGAAATAACCAGAACCCATTACAGCTTCTGACTACTGGGTATGATAATGAGAATGAGTGCAAGTTCGAGAATAATCACAATCGTATTACAATCATCGGGTGCAACTACCTGAAGGCCATCAGACAGGAGTTATTGGAAGAGGATAACAGGAGTCCCACCAATAACTTTAATAATGAAATTATACATGTTGACGCCAAGGTAGAAGGCATCCCAGCCAAGTTAATGATCGATACTGGGTCAAACGTATCAATAATAAGTACGACGGAACTGGAGAGGATACAGCAAGAGTGCGGGAGAACTTTACCAACATTGCCGTTGAATAATATTGTTTTGTTGGGAGCAACCGGCCGACAAAACAAAACTATACGTAGACAAGTCTCCGCCAGTGTGATGAGCTGTGGTATAGCGATTGACATGGAATTCTTGGTGGCGAGCGGTCTGCCATTTAATATACTGGTCGGGTGTGATGTGCTTAGGAGGAATTCCGCCATCATTGATTTAAGAACTGAAACATTATCACTGTTTTCAAACGGACATACTTGGACGGCGAACTTGGTGGGTAGTGACCAAGTCGTTCCCGATAGTATCCATCAGCAAATCTGAAAATTTAATTACATCCAACCAACATCCATAATTGAAAAGAGAATAGACGACACCTCCAATGAAGATTTATGGTCGCAAAAAATCCAGGAGTTCAGGGATTTCCGGAGTGGTATAACTGGCGAAGGTTTAACAACAAACCAAGCGAACAAATTAATAGACATATACAATAAATATAAATCAGTCTTTTCTGATGAGCCCGGTAAAGTGAAGAATTTCCAGTGTACTCTACAATTCCGAGACACTGTAGACTTTAACCGGAACTCTTACCCCATTGCGCAATCACGAAAGCAAGCAGTAAGAGCTGAAATAGAGCAAATGATTAACCGTGACATTATAGAGAGTAGCCATTCCCCTTACACAAGTCCTATCGTGGCTATTCCTAAAAAAAACGGACAAGTCCGTTTATGTTTAGATGCGCGCGAAATAAATAAGATGATCATAAATGACAGGACTTCGCCCGGTGAGATTGAGGAGATCTTAAAACGGTTCCACGGTACCAAATACTTCACTACCTGGGATACGGTGTGCGGATACTGGCAGGTGGAATTACATCCACAGAGTCGCCAGTATCTGGCCTTTATATTCGAAGGGCGGAACTACCAGTTTAAGAGGTTGCCCTTCGGACTGGTAAACTCAGTCGCAGTCTTTGTGCACTGCATGGATCAGATACTTGGCCAAGAAGCACTAAAATTCACGACCGTATACGTCGATGACTTGCTAGTGTCCTCAGAAACTTGGGAGGAACACTGCTACCGTGTGGAACACGTCTTACAGAAGCTAGCAGCAAACAATATTACTCTGAAGTTAGCAAAGTCTCATTTTATTGCTAAAGAGATACAATTCTTGGGCTTCATATTAAATGATAAGGGAATCTCACCGTCGGCTGAAAAAGTCGAAGCAATTCAGAACTTTCCTACACCAAAGATTCGAAGGCAGTTACAGTCGTTCCTGGGACTCTGTAACTACTACCGCAAGTTCCAGGAAAAGTACTCCGAACTGACTGCCAGATTTCAGCCGCAACTGTCATCTAAAAATAAATGGATCTGGGGTAATGAACAACAAAACATATTGACTCTCATAAAACAAAAATTCCTTAAACACGTTATACTCCGACATCCAGATTTTAACAAGCCTTTCTTTCTTAATTGCGATGCCAGCGACATCAGCCTTGGCACTACTTTATATCAAGAGGATGAGGAGGCCGAGCATCTTGTAATCTGTTTTGCAAGCAGAGCTCTGAACCAGAGTGAGAAAAACTATCATGTGACAGAAAAGGAGTTATTGAGTGTCGTGTTCGCGTGCGGAAAGTTCCGTACATATATTCTTGGTTATCCCGTTACCGTCCGGACAGACCATAAATCTATCTCGTTCCTTAAGAGATGTAAGCTGAGCCATGGAAGATTAACGCGGTGGATACTATTGCTGCAAGAATACGACCTTAAGTGGGAGTATATCCCCGGAAGGAAGAATGTCGTCGCGGACGTATTGTCTAGAGTTGACATTGACAAGCAGACGTTCGAGGGCGAGAAAGAGAGTATTCTGAAGGTGTACCATATTCTCAGCAGCAGCGCCGGTCTACAATCAGTTCTAGAACAACTAAGCACACACCAACAAGCTGACCCGAAATTAATTTCTATTATCTTAAGATTGGAAGCAGGAGATGAAACCATATCCCAATATTACACTATACATAAGGGAATCCTGTTTTCCAAACCATCATTATTTAAGGAGGAGTGGAAGGTAATAATTCCAACCCATATCGAGAAAGAGATAGTGATCAGTTATCATGTTCGATATGGGCATATGGGCGCTTTAAAGGTGGTAAAGGCCCTGGAAGAAAACTGCTATATAAAGGACATCAATCGGAAGGTACGGAGGTATATTAGAAACTGTCGCATTTGCCAACTCGTAAAAACTAATAACGAGAAAAGAGAAGTGCAGATGATTCCAATAACATCGCAGTCTAAACTTGAGAAGGTATTCCTGGATATCTGCGGGCCATTTCCCCGCAGTGGAGGCCGCCACCGATACAGATATATCGTCATCATTATGGACCATTACACTAAGTTCGTAAAGCTATACCCAGCAAATCAGCAAATCGGGCGACTACGAAGAAAGTTCTTAATATCCTGATCGACCAGTACTTCCCAACCGTCGGAAAACCGGTATCGATCATAACCGACCACGGAACGCAATTCAAGGGGAGGAGATGGCGGGATACACTGCTGTCCATGGGGGTTCACACATACAAGACATCCGTATACCACCCAAGCAGTAACCCGGCCGAAAGAGTCTTGCGAGAGGTGGGGCGCCTATTAAGAACATATTGCCATGATCAGCTGAGAAGGTGGCAAGAATACTTGGAGGCCACTGAAGAATTCCTCAACCTGGCCTACCATCCAGCCATAGGAATAACCCCATACTCCGCAATGTACGAGAGACAACCCCCTAGAGAGATTGCAGATATTTTGGAGTTCCCCAGAGAACATAAATATAGATTTGATAAAATTCAATTTTGTAATAAGGTGGCCGAAGATCAGGAGAAACGGCGGAACAAATACAATAAATGCATGGGTAAGGTTATTCATTATACCGTTGGAGAGAAGGTGTTGTTGAAGAATAGGGAATTACCCAGTTCCTAAGAGGGGATAACAAAAAAAGTTATTGCTCCTGTATACTGGTCCCTATATCGTCTCAAAAGACAATAACAACAACACCTACGAAATCAAAGAAATAAGTTCAAGTAATGTCAAGGGTGTCTTTAACCAGGCATCCATGAAGAAATTTTATGATTAAAAACATTAAAACATCCAAATTCTAAAAAGAAATATAAGCACATATTATCTACAATTATTAGAAAACTTTATGGCAAGAATAGAAGAGAAGAAGTTTAAAAACATTAAAACATCCAAATTCTAAAAAGAAATATAAGCACATATTATCTACAATTATTAGAAAACTTTCTGGCAAGAATAGAAGAAAAGAAGTTTTAAAACATTAAAACATCCAAATTCTAAAAAGAAATATAAGCACATATTATCTACAATTATTAGAAAACTTTATGGCAAGAATAGAAGAGAAGAAGTTTAAAAACATTAAAACATCCAAATTCTAAAAAGAAATATAAGCACATATTATCTACAATTATTAGAAAACTTTATGGCAAGAATAGAAGAGAAGAAGTTTAAAAACATTAAAACATCCAAATTCTAAAAAGAAATATAAGCACATATTATCTACAATTATTAGAAAACTTTATGGCAAGAATAGAAGAGAAGAAGTTTAAAAACATTAAAACCTCCAAATTCTAGAAAGAAATATAAGCACATATTATCTACAATTATTAGAAAATTTTATGGCTAGAAGATATATAAGATAGAATTTAACACCTCAAAATTCTAAACATAATGTAAGCCAATTACATACAATTTATTTGAAGAGAAACATATTTTGAAGGAAGAATAACAAGAAGAATATTGAAATAAACCTCCAAATTCACAAAAGAAATATAAGCACATATTATCTACAATTATCAGAAAATTTTATGGCAAGAATACAGAAAAATTAGAATTAAAACCCCAAAATTCTAAACATAATGTAAGCCAATTACATACAATTTGTTTGAGAAAAAACATATTTTGAAGGAAGAATAACAAAAAGAATTTTGAAATAAACATCTAAATTCTAAAAAGAAATATAAGCATATATTATCTACAATTTGAAGAAAATTTTATGGCAATGATAGAAGAAGAATTAGAATTTAAAAACCCCTAAATTCTAAACATAATGTAAGCCAATTACATACAATTTATTTGAAGATAAACATATTTTGAAGGAAGAATAACAAGAAGAATTTTGAAATAAACAGCCAAATTCTAAAAAGGAATATAAGCACATATTATCTACAATTATTAGAAAATTTTATGGCAAGAATACAGAAGAATTAGAATTAAAACCCCAAAATTCTAAAATACATGTAAGCCAATCTTACATAAAGATTATTTGAAGGAAATTATTTGAAAAGAAGATATGCATAAGAAGAAGTTAAAATAAATAACTAAATACTAAAAACAAAGGTAAGCCCATCTTACATAAAATAAAAAATATATTTGAAGGAAAATTTTATGGCAATGATAGAAGAAGAATTTCGAATGTTAAAAACCCCTAAATTCTAAAAAACATAATGTAAGCCAATTACATACAATTTGTTTGAGAAGGAACATTTTGGAAGAAGATATATAAAACAGAATTTTGAATGTAAACCAACCAAATTCTAAAAACAAATGTAAGCCCACTTTACATAACAAATATTTGAAGAAAAACTTTATGGCTATAATATAATAATAAAGAAGGAGAGAACTTAGAAATAAAACCATCTAAGGTCAAAAACAAGTAAGGACAGCTTACTAAATATTTATTTGAAGAGAAACATTTTGACAATAATACCAAGAGAGTTTAGAGAAATAAAACCAGCCAAAACACATGTAAGCCCACCTTACATACAAATTATTTGAGAAAACTTCACAGAATAATATAAGAAGAGTGAATTTTGAATTATGAATAAATCAAGTTTCCCAAACCAAGTATAAGTACAACTTACCAACCAATTATAAATAAAACAATATGGTGAAATAAACTGATGAGATTTCCTACCATATTTATGGTAAGCATAGAAGATAATTACCATGGTAACAAAGGATCATAATGGGATGAATAAGAGGAAACAGATTTAGAATTAAAACAAATAATTCTAGACAGTATAATCATGTCTAAGTTCAATATGAAGAGTAAAAACCTTTCCGTAAAATGGTGTTGAAGGAAATAAAAAAGAAAAATTTCTTTAATACGATTTGAGTGATTGAATAAAATAAAGTACAAAAACTTCTTTGGAATTATGAGAGAATGAAACTTTAAGTGGTATGAGGAGAAAATATGACCTCATAATGAAATTAATAAAAAAACCATCATTTGCAAGTATAATAGCAATGACCGGAATAATGTGAAAATAATGTCAAAAATTTATGTAATTAAATGAATTAATATAAAATGATTTATGAATTAAATGACAATTATGATAATGACAGTTATACAAATTCTAGAAAATAGAACAAGTGGAAATTTTAAGAACGATGAAACAGTCTAAAAATGTCATAAAGATATGCTACTATAAATAATGCAGATTATAATGAAAAAACCAGAAGGTAATAAAGAATTAATAACCAAAGGATTTATATGATAATAAAAGTTGAAAAAATGTAATAATAGAAGAGCTTCCTACCATAATATCAAATGAAAGAAACATCCAGATAATAAGTCAGATGAACAACTGAGATAGAAATATTAAAATCTCTGAGAAGTATAATAAGTAATAAGTGAAGTATCCCAAAGATATTTTTTAAATAGTAACAAATGTGTACTATTCTGAATAATTTTTTTTAATCTGTCTGATGATAATTCCAGCAGGATTAATATGTTTTTTGAGCAGAGATGATTTGCCTCTGTACTCAAATATGTGTGAAGTATTGGACAGCAGAGGAAAGTAGCGTACAGTGCCTCTCTGAACTGAACCAGCTCACAAAGTAGGGAACGATAGGGAGAAAATATCCCAAGGAGAAAATACTAAGAAGAAATATAAAAATGAAATAATAAATATGAAACTCAGAAGACTATTACTATCGAGGAAGATCAAGTGAGAATGATAAAAACTCAAATATAAATAGGAAAAATTTAAAATGGAAGGAAGTCCAAAATAATAACAAACCTTGAATAATTATCATAAGCAATTGTTTCAGACAAAGCAAGTATAGTCTGAAAAAATTACTTCCGGAGAAGGGCATTCTGTAGCGTGACAGAAAATCCACTACATTTTAAGTCATGTGAAATCATAAAGTTTAATTACACCAACAAATGTTATAATAATATTGAATGACATTTAAATAAATCAGAGGAATGAACCACAATAAGATAAAAATCCTCACTACATTATATATAAAAACCACTGTTTTTAAAAAACCAAAGAAGGTATCGAAGCAACTCATCAACTCATAGTGTAATACCAGTAAGTTACCCAGGAAGCTCAGAGCAGTAAACCAGTTATATAAGACCATATCAAAGAAAAAAGAGACTCAATTAAAGGGTGGTGAATACCAAAATACACCAAAAAAAAAAGAGGGAAGAATAAAGTTTGTGAACAGGAAGAAAACAATACCCTGAAACCTGTATAGAAGAATAAAGTCAGTTCAATGAATAAATTCAATACTCCAAACTAAACCTCAGTCGTGATAACACCAAGTACCTTGGTTTACCCAAGAATGAGGAAGGAAGAACAGAAGAGTGAATACTAGACGAGGGACAAGAATGAAGACTAGAAGAGGGACAAGAATGAATACCAGAAGGAAGATACGAAGAAGGACAAGAAAGAAGACAGGAGAAGAGGAAGAAATAGTATGAAAGAAACACCGTAGTAAAACCTATTATTATATAAACTACTATCAATCCCAAACCCACAAAAACTATGCAAAAGAAAGTATAACATACCCAAAATCTTATAAAATGTAATTATTGAGAAAACTCAAGTGCTGTATAGGGTTATAAGAAGTGCACCGGCTGAAGCTATTGTGTAATAAAGAAAATAAACTAGTCTTAACGGTCCATGATTACTAAAGGTCTGGTCTGAGATAATAAGACTCAAAATATCAGAACCAACAGTGAAAGTGAATTTGTGTAAGTGTTGTTTTTTAAAAAAAAATGCAAAAAACATAAAGTTGGTGATACTATAACTTAGTAGTATGCTATATCACAACTTTAAAATCTAATAATAAACAGCATAATAAAATAATAAAATGGAAGGTTTCCAGTATTTTATTATTTTAATGTAAATCTTTATTTACAAGACATTTGTAAAAAATGATAATAAATAGAGTATGGGAGTTAATGTTTACTGATGTAGGGGATCACAATAATAATGGTTTAAACCAGAAAGGACTGGTACTAATATAGTATGAATAAGTGTAACATATTTAAATAGACTGTTATTTCACAGACCTAAAATCAATGTGTTAAATAAATGTATTTGTAAGGTTTATTAGAAAATAAGATTTATGTTATGTGTTTTAAAAAGAATTATGTTTGATAAATAATAACCTACATACCAGTAATAATGTTCTAATAGGTATGCTATGTTAGCTCAAAAATAGTTAAAAGATATATGTTCAAACCATATCTGCAATATGTTCAATTGTGCAGATTGCTAAACAATGTTCATAATTAATTATTTTATTAACTGTAGTGTTAATTAACTACTACACAACACAATAAGTTATAAATCATGTTATTTTCATATATTTGTAATTATGTAAAGTCAGAGGAGGAATTAAGTTTAAATTATTTGAGAAAGAAAGAAATATAAAATTCTAAAATCTAGGCCATTTGGTGAAATCAGAGAACCAATATAAAATAGTATAACTCACTTATAAATCCTGTAAACTACCAAGATTTATATAAGATAACACAATTAACCACTACTAGGAATGATCCTATGAATTAAAATGATAATAAGGAAATATACCTTAACATTTTGTAAATTGTCAAAATATATAAATTAATTAATTTTAAAGAGCAATGTCAAATTTACAGATTAACACAAAAAACCAGTTCAAAGGTGTAATTTATATGTATTTAAGGAAAGGAAGAGGAATATGACTAATTAAAATTTATTATAATAGTATTAATAATATTTAAATGGAGGGGATTTTGTATAAAGACGGAAATCCAATTTTGAGCCTATATTTCCATAAAGTAAAGAAATTTGTTAATTTCCACAAAAAACCTACAGATATGGACTATAATACATCAATTTAAAGGGAATGAGATGATTAAACCAATAATAAGGTTAATAATTCATAAAAGTGAGTAATAAAATAGATAAATTCCATACATAATGTAATATTTTATCATATGTATGGGAAGTCGAAAAATGTTAACAATACTTTTTCAAGGATTAACTGGGCAAGATTTATGACCAAGTTAATTAGTCTTTTGTTGAATATCAAGCTGGACAGTTGTGTAAAAGAACGTTTCTTTAAAAAATCGAGAAACATGGTACTAGCGTTTAGCCATTGAAATCAGTGAACGAGAGTTAAACGGTTTAGACACTTTTTAAAGCTAAAGCTGTTCATACATTCACGACAATAGTGAAAACAAGTACTTAACTACATAATACGAGTGATAGAAACAAGTAAAACACTATATTTCAACTGATTTATTCTGCAAATCCTAACCAATAATTTGAGAACTTAACCGTAGAAGTTGAACACATAGAAAATAAACTAACTAACGCACGTTTACACAGAACACTTCACCAGAATACACCAAGTAGATTAACAGACATATTACACCAGTGCGGGGACATTTTAGACCTTGACGAAGGTAATTTTGTCGTGATTTTGGGACATGCCGAGTTCACATTAACTACGCCAGAACTAGTAGCGGCCATCTTTTAATTCTACAGAGCCGTCCTTCTTTATCCGGCAGTGACGTCATCGTCTGCGTATGGTACGACAACGATCATACACATTACATATTAGAATTATTTAAATTTTATTGAATAATAATTATTGTATTTGTGTTAATTGTTAATGTTATACTTTCTCGTCACCCTTCTCTGACTATTAATTTTAATCGCTCAAAGAACCTGTCTTTTAATATAATATAACATAAAATTTTGTTCTGTATGACACAATCGGTAATTCCTGAGACAGAGTCGATAATTGCTCTCCATCGATAAAATATCGATTATTTATTTAAAATTGTCAATAAATCTTTATATTTCCATTATTTTGTATCTGTACTTATTTCACAGGGTAATTTAAGGGTATTTATAAGGCTGAAGGAATTAAGTGAGAAGAATATATTCTATTTTGAACAAGATATTGGACCAGTCAGAAAAGTCACCAATCGATTATTACCTGGAGTTAATCTATTTAACTCCAGACTTGGTGCAAATCTTCAAGAAGTGCTCGACGGTCAATAAATACCTACCTGTTATTAAAATTTTACCAGAACCTTTTAAAAAACAGATTTATCTCTTATACATACCTCTATAAACATAAACAAAATTATTTCATTATTTAAAAATTCTATAATTAGTGAATTTTCCGTATACATTTTATTCTTTTGTAACGACCGGCATACAGCGGTCTGGTGACCAAGTTGCTAGCCCAAATAGTGGAGCTTGATTTGATTACAGCCATACAGGGTCTTCTTACAAAGTGGCGTCCAACTTAGAGGGCTTAATAATCTAAGCTTGGCAGCGATTAGTAAATAGAGACAGAGAAAGATGCAGAGACGAGCTACATCGAAAAAGAGGGCGGCAGAGGCCGAGAAAGGGTTGGACATGGGTGATAAGGAGGCAACACCTGTGGAGGATCCGGAAGTGTTACTAATCCAGGTGGAACCGAAACAACCAGCACCACCAGAGGAACAACCTGAAGTAACAACGCAAACAGGGGAAATCAACGTCCCAGAGAAGGAGAAACCATCACGAGCAGAGAATAGTGACACGCAAGAAATGTTCAGAATGATAATGGCAAAAATGGATTCCACACAGGAAGAAAATAACAGGAAAATGGAAGAAAGCAGTAAGAAGATGGAAAAGAAAATGGATTCCACACATGAAGAAAATAACAGGAAAATGGAAGAAAGCAGTAAGAAGATGGAAAAGAAAATGGATTCCACACAGGAAAATTTAAGCAAGAAAATGGAAGAAACCAGCAAAAAGTTAGAGGATCTGAAGGAAGATAACCGATCCACAAAGGAAGAATTGGGCCGTAAGATAGAAAATACTAATAAAAGAATTGAGGAAACTAGTCAATAAATACCTACCTGTTATTAAAATTTTACCAGAACCTTTTAAAAAACAGATTTATCTCTTATACATACCTCTATAAACATAAACAAAATTATTTTATTATTTGAAAATTCTATAATTAGTGAATTTTCCGTATACATTTTATTCTTTTGTAACGACCGGCATACAGCGGTCTGGTGACCAAGTGGCTAGCCCAAATAGTGGGGCTTGATTTGATTACAGCCATAAGAGGTCTGGTTACAATATATATATATATATATATATATATATATATATATATATATATATATATATTAATTACTATCGGGATCCTGTGCGGTTGATTCTCCGCAGGTATTACAGTTCAGCTGAGAGAGAGAGAGAGAGTGAGAGGGTGAGCGAGAGAGAATAAGTTCCTCTCTTGTGTACTGTTTTATCGTTTTATTAAGCGTATTTTGCAACAGCTGTTTTCAAGGCGACAGCACACTAAAGGTTATGTTCGCCATTTTTACCTCGTACGCTATGATGACTGCTGTAGTTTGCCCACTCTTCTCTGCCATTTACCAGTTTCCTGTAACAAATTCGCTATCTACAAAGAATAACACAAAGGCAATTCCCTCAAAAAGGTATTTATTATCTGATATTGGTTTATATTTTTGAAACCATTAAATTCCGTTCATCGATTTTCAAGTCAACTATTATCGAAATTATAACAACTTCCGATATATGTATTTCTATCATACGACAGATAGATTCAATTATATTCAGATGTATATATAAATATATTCAGATATATTTAATTGTAGTTATAAACAAAATTAATAAATTATTTATCTCAGGGTTTTTTGGGATTCTTTGAGCTGTAAGAAAGTCAGAAGTGCTTTGACAAGAGTATCATACTTTACAAGAAAAATATTTTATTCTTAAAGACTATGTCAAAAGTTCGTTTTTTAGACGCCAGAGCGCAGATTACATGAATTCACACAGCTGACGGTCCGAGAAACATCGCCGCTGTGAATGTTCTAATGAGATTATATTTTTAATGTTTTTAATTAAGTAAATAAAGTTAGGAACGTTCTCACTAAGTTTTCTTAGAGATTTAATTATTTTATACTGGTGTCTAGTGTTCCAGTGTTCGTTACTTGGTGGTGATGTGTAGTATTTTACTTTATGAAGGTAGGTATTACTCACACATGGTAGCTAGGTTCCAATTTTCAGTCTATCTTGTGGCTGGACAAATTTTCATTTTTTTTTTCATTCTCTCTTTTATTCAGATATGGTTTTTTATGCTGATTATTTTTCTTCAGTTTTGAATTCCGTACGGTTTGAAATTTAGTTAAAATTTTTAAATTTTCTGGACATTATTTTAGTGTCATCTAGTCTCTTGAAATAAAAGTTAACAATTCCCTCATCTTGTTACCTTCGTTACAGTTAGTATCCAAGAAATTGATGAGTTTTTATTGGGTAACCTAGGTACAGTTTTAGTAATTAAGTTAGTCTTTAGATATTATTAGTTCTTTCACCTTTTAAGAAAAATACTCTTTCATAAAGGTTAACACTAAATAAATTTAATTTACATAGTGTTTTTCTTCATACTATTACATATGCTTAAATACTTATTTCTTATAAATTAGTGGTGATAATCCATAGTTTTTTTTTTTAACAAGATTCTTGTTTTTTAGGAACTATTTTCCATTAACATTATTTTCTCATAACAATGACATAAACTTATTTAATATACCCTTCTGTCATCACCTGAAAGTGTTTTTTATTAAAATTTAGTTTTCTTTTATATTTTCCGTTTACAAGAGAGGTTTAATTAGTTCATTTCTGACTTTTATATTGGTATAATGTATTACTGCTCTAGGCCCTATTTTATTTTTCACTATCTCTTTATAATTTATTCCAATTAACAGTTATTAATTCCTTCTCTAACCCTGGATCTTTCAGAACAATAAACATAAGAATATTCTACTTATACATTGAAATATTGCCTTTGTGGCCTAGCAAAAATAAAACATTAATAACTGACTACTAACTACTTATTATCTATTACAAGATTCCGCATCCTTATCACAACTTGTGACTGATATCTCTTTAATATCACTAATCATAGTTTGCTATTCTTTTAAGTTATTTATAAATAGGCTATGCTTTACTATAGTTCCATTTATTATGATTTTGTTTCACTTTAACTTCAATAACTATAATAACATCACATTCTCTTATTAGGTCGCACTTGGTGTACACTGTATTGTTATAGCACACTTATTACACTGTTTATTCACTACAATATAGTTTTTATTTTTTAGTTTACTAATAATCTAAGACAAAGGTTTTATAGCATGATACCTTTGTATAATACATTTTCTGACCTGGGGAATGGGATATCTACTGAATTTGTTTATCATCAATAATAATAATATCAGATATTTTACTGTTTCTTAAAGAATATTGGACATTTTGTTCATTTAGTATCATGCACTGATTATGTAAGGTTACATATTACTCTCCCACCAGAACATGTTTATTTTTCATTTCATCAAAATTAACTGTTTTATTCATAATCCTTCACCTTCTTTTATTCTTCTTCATAATACAGTTTCAGCTCTGTCTGGTTATATACCCCTTTTAGTTTATTGTTGGGAATTGACTTAATTTCATATGTATTGTTACCCTGTACCTGGGTTATTAGGTATAGCCCAGTATAAAGTAATAGTAACTTCCTTGCTATACCATCTATAGAACTAGGTAGCTGTCTATTTTTTATTAATATTTTATCTCCTAATTTATATTGAATAATTCTTTTCTTCTTTCCTGTTTCTCTTTTGTTCAGAAGTTCAGTCTTATGAAGCAGACTATTATGCATTTCTATGGTTGTATACTCAACTCTCTCTCCTGGAGAAAAATTAATTAATGATACTGTTTCTAGTGTTGGTGGTCGTTCGAACATCACTTGATGAGGACTGGTCCAGTGGTTTCATGGTATGCCCAGTTAAGGAAGGTTTCCTCTGGTTCAAGATATTGGCTCCATTCACTATGTTCATTGTGGTTATAGGTACGTAAAATTCTTCCAACTTCCCTCAGGACACGTTCTGCGGGATTACTATTAGGATGATATACCGATGCCTTATGTGTCCTTATACCCCATTTTAGCAATTGCATTTTCCACTTCTTTCCTCGAAACTGGGTCCCATGATCGGTCAAAATGGTTTCTGGTTTTCCCACTTCTACTATATACTTATGGATAATAACTTCTAGAATCTTTTTGGTTGTGGCTCTAATTATGGAGTAGAGTTACGTGTACTTTGTGTAGTTACCAAAATAATTAAGATGTATTTTAAACCTATGTCTTCCTCCACTTCTGGGAAAGCGGCCACATATGTCGAGAATATTTTCTCAAGTCTGCGGTTAGATGTTATAGTAATCATAGCTCCTGTTCTTTTCTCATTATTTACCTTCACTAATTGACACATTTTGCAATTTCTTATGGCTTGTCTCACTCGTTTATTGAATCCTTTGATGTACAGATGTTCCGATAATGCCTTGATTACTTTGAGTGGTCCCATATGCCCATATCTTTCATGACAATCTTTTATTATTGCTGCTTCCGTTACTTCTGGTACATAAATTCGCCACACTTGATCCTTAATTGTAGGATGAATAAAAATTATATCTTCATGGACGCAGAAAAATGCCGTTATAATAGAGTCATTTTGTGCTACCATTTCTCTAATTTTGATTAATTTGGAGTCTGTTCTTTGATCTTCCTTTAATCTGACGATTATTTCCTGTAGCTCTTTCTTGGATTTCAAAATATAATATATCCTACTAATATTCTCCTGTGTAATACGTGTAATGCGTACTGTGCGCAACAATTTTATTGCCACAACGGACAGTTTACCA
The DNA here is from genome assembly GCA_034769895.1 of Magicicada septendecula. Taxonomy (NCBI): domain Eukaryota; kingdom Metazoa; phylum Arthropoda; class Insecta; order Hemiptera; family Cicadidae; genus Magicicada; species Magicicada septendecula. The sequence continues at coordinate 327,078,608 of CM068372.1, forward strand.
TGACATGAAATCGAATTAAATTAATTTAAAAAATTGACAAAATTATAGAACGAGCTGTAAATGGTAACATGCCGTCTGTCAACCTGTCATATTTTTGACACTGACGCAGGCAGTGGATGGAAGAACTTTTTCCCTTCCCGACCACAACAAACCACTGTTGCACGTACTCGTCACAAAAGATGAGTTTGCCATCAGGATTGTTACAAATCTTTTACTAGTTTATGTATTCTACCGTATAAATGACTACAATGGCAAAAACTTATATCAGACCTAGAACAAACTAATATTAATTCATACCACAGAAGGATAGCGCTGCTTGTGCTTTATATTGTGTCACTATCGTGTGACGTACTAGAGCGTCAAAAGTGAGCTGAAAAAGTTATACGAGAAACAAAGTTGTTACTCAAGTGACTGAAACAAAACAAAAACTACTAAATGTAGCTATAAATACAGTAGAATAATAAGCCTTTTGCAAATAGGCAATTCATCACGACAACATTTTTAGGAAGTTTCTAATTTTTTTTATTGATTTATCTAACAAATTGGGGATACTGTAGAAAATTATAGAAATGCCTCTTTCTGTGAGGTAATTTTAAGTGCACGATATCGTCTTGCAAGGAATTCAGAAAATTTAACGGTAACCTAAAATAGAGTACAACACTGAGGTGTATTAATGATGCGCTTGACAAGAGATTCAATATAAATTACATGGCTTGTCTAGCTATGGTTTCATTGCATTGAAATTACGCGCAGCATTCATAAATACAAACAGTCCTTAATTTATATCAAAGGGAGGAGACACCGTGACTGCAATTTTAAACTGTATACAAATTATAACAATGACCAACAAAAGTATTCGTCTTACGACAGATTATCGTCGTAGATTACTAAGAGACAATTAAATGTCTTATCAGTTTTACAGGGATAGTAATGGAACTAAAATAATAAATTTTAATTTCATGTACAATCAGGAGTTTTCGTGTAGGTAGTGTAATGCGACATAAATAGAGCCCCACAAAACTAAGATTATAATAAAAGTATTCAAAGAAATTATTTAAACAAACCCAAAATGAGTAGGAAAATAAACGGATAAAATGATAAAAGAAGTACAACACAGTCAGGTGTTATAAATAAAGCCCTGTACTGCAGTAAGTAAGAATTAAAATATCTAAAAGTGCTAATTGTAACAAGTGACAAACAGTGCCAGTCATTAAGCGACAGAGAGGACTGTGTGACTTAATGATTTCCCCATACCTAAAACAATAAACTACTATAAATGAATTCCCTGTAACATTCACTGTTGATGAATGCCATAAACTAAAGTGACAATAAAAGAAATCAGTAGAGTGTGATACCATTAAAAAAACTATAGGATAGGCATTGGTGTTAGTATTAAGTAAAAGACTCATGATTGAATTAGTAATAAGACCTATTTTGTTGTTCAGTAATAAGCCTATAGGCAATTGTGTGTTACCACTTAATAATACAGTGGTACAACAATTATTTTGTTATTGTTTGATAGATTGTAAGCATAATCCTAGCCACGAAGGCAATATTATGAGTTAGGATGTTAACATGATTTATTAGTATTTTTATTAATGTTTAAGGCAATTTAAGATGTCAAAACATTTGTAACAATATTGTAATAAGGCTAAAGGGTTCAAAGGAGGTATTCGATTAATTAATAATATCATTTAAAAGATAATGACAATTTAAGGCATAGGCCAGATAGGTAATATAGAGAAAAGTAAAGTCAGAAATGAATAAATAACGAGTTACCATTGGCAAACTAATAAAAAAAGAACCAAAATTTAAGTAAGACACATGTTTTAGAATAATTGTGAACCAAATTAAATTAGTCCGACAAAAATTAAATATTGTATAATAAAAGTTAGGTTAGTACTATGGGTCCAGATTTAGAATTCTTGTAAAGGTGTAAAAACGCCTATTATAAAGCCAACCCATATAAAATTATGTACCATAATGTAGATACTTGTAATAGGAACAAAACTATGTAAATTAATTTTAACTCAAACAAAAGGTAACAAAGGAGTATTTTTTTGACATGGAAGGCAAGGATATGATTTTCAGTACTATATGCCGCTTGACCTCAAGTTCGTGCAAACTAACCAATCAAAGCCAGAGTTTACTGGTCAAAAAACCGTTACTAAGACTAGAAGAATTATTATTGTATTGTTGAACGTAAGACAGAAAAGGTCAAAACCGTATAGCTGACGCCTAAAAAGTGAAGATAAAAAAATCAAACTTAAATTAAATTAATAAGTTACAACAAAACCACAGAAGAGGAGAACATACTAAAAAACTGATAGATAAAATAAACCAACTACCACTGACCGATGGAAGCTTAAATCTACACCAATATCAAAAATCCGAGGGAGCTGGCTTGCTGCAGTATACGACAAGTAACGTAAATATATTTCCGAAGTCATTTCATAACAACACTACACATAGATCAACTTCACTACACTATATAAACTATCTACAGTGATAATTAGGACCACTGAACATTAATACGGTGGTTAACAACAATAACATTTTATTTCAACAAAAATCGGAGGAAGCACGTGTCTTTTAGTTAACTGACCAGGGCGGCCATCTTGTTGAGTAGTTATTTTCCAGTGCAGACGAAGTCTGTCGTCGACGCAGTCAGTTAAAACATAACTTTTATATTTGTTAACATCAATAATTAAGATTTCTTATTTTTATGTATTTGTAATGTGTTGTACGCCTTTTTAAAACATTTCTGACTTCTTAACAGCCCAAAGAACCCAATCCCTGAGATTATAAATTTGCAATATAATTATTTGAAACTTGTTTAAAGTCGGATTCAAGTAACGAATAGATACGAATCTGTCAAGGTCGACCCAAGACCGAACCATTTACATTTTTTTTTAACCAATAAGCAGAAAATAAAAAATCAATAATTACATATAAAAGAGTTGTTATTTAATACTTGCAAATAGGCTAAGAGTGTGTTTACAGGTATTAGTGGTAGCGAGCAGGTACATAGGCGAATATAGCCTTGCCGATGACGAGAAGAGAAAATAACCTACAACTGCCAGAGTACGGTTAGAGCTCATCGCTCATTAACCAGAAGTGCGGGAATATTCAAATAGCACTAACCGACGACAATCTCTCTTCCTCTCTCTACACTAAAATACCAAGAAGACCAACACTAACCTAATTAACATAATTAATGGTTAATATCATTAATAAACCACGATACAGCACTAATACATTATAGTATTAGTAGCGTGAGATACACGTATGAGTACAGTAGTTATCACTTTTAAATTTTATATGTCAACATCTGTCAAAGTTTTAAATCCTTTTAATTGTTTATTAAATCATAAAAAATTTATCGTCCTTTCAAAACAAATATAGAGATCAAATATTTCCACCCGTCCTAGGTTTAGAGCAATGCTCTCTGTCTTAGACCAGATATAATGTTAAAAACAAACTATAATGTTTAATCTTATTTAAAAACAATTGATTTACTTCTATACAAGAAGGAAAACATTTTCCGGAATAAACAGTACCTTAGTGTGCAAACTAATGCCACTTGCTTACCTTATGGCAGATTTGGATTATTTAACCGTGTTTGTATGATGATTAGGTAAAATAGTGCTTTTACTTTTTAATATCGACAAGAATTTAAATTAAAAGTATTATAGTTTCCTGTGTTATTAGCTTCCTTAGCAAAAGGTATGTTTTAATTATAAAGACTCATTCCAAAAAATTTGTTAAGACGAGAATACATCGAACGAAGACAAGACAATCACTCTCTCTCTCTCCACTCCCTCCACTACACAAACAGGAACGCGCACACACACTAACGTTAAATTGTCTGTATCTTTGCTCTCGTTGCAAAAGTTCTGAGATTACCAAATTCCAGGAAAACACTTCATTCAAGCATTGTGTTATACTGAACTCTTTAATTAACACAATTGTTTTAACAGATCAAATATTTAAGAATTAATTAAATGTAAAAAAAACATTTTGCTTAATACTAAAAATTTTTCAAAAGGGTATTTTACACAGGAGGAAGAACATTTACCTACCTACGACAATACAAGAAAAGAACTCATGTTTGAATACATTATGATAAAGAACAACATACCTTTACATTGATTCCACGAGTCTTGATTTTATTACATTGTACTAAACTATTAAATACCGAGTAAATTAATACTCACAAGTTATTTTAGTATTTCTGTAGGAACTAAGATAACTTTCATACACAGTTCAAATCGTTTAAAACTGTCAAATACTTTTACTGCACCCCGATGTGTGCAGAATAATCGGGCTGTCGCAAGCGTTGTAGAAAATTATGGAATGCCTGGAACGTCAAAAGTTAACTGACCTTCTGATTGTCACTGTGGACTACAATGAACTTGGCTGCCAAGAAGTTGTCTACCTCATAGACGTAAGCATAACAACTGCTATTATTTGTTGAAATAATCATAACACTAGTCAAAAATAACCATCAACACCAATCATCATCTAGTACGTAGTATAAATAACCTGTAGTTAAGCATACACATCACCTATTGTTTTCCTTTGCACATCATAAACCAGTTTCTTTATTGTCAAATAGTTTGAAAAATTATAGTGTCAAAATAACAAGTAATCTAATTTTGGTAGAAATATTTATATGCAGTTACTAATGAAAAGTAAACGTGGATAATTAGAAGCTTATTAATGAAGATAAATGCAGTAATGTTTATAAGTTTAACACAATTTATAATTGTAATGTTATACCTCTAGAAGGTTGTAATAAATTGTATTTGTCAGTGACAAGCCTATTTTGTTAAATTTCATAGAAAACGTATGCCGTAACCCCCCAAAACAATTTGCTATTACTTATAAAATAGTTTGAGAAGTAGCTTGTCGAAATAAAAAGTTTGTAATGCTTACTAGGAAGGAAGGAAGATAGAAGTTGCACACCTACAAAAAACAAGAAAAAGTCAATTAACTATGTAAATTTAAGTTTACATAGTATTTAAACAGTCTTTTTTAATGTAAATTATGTTTTATGCTATGTTTTTCACATTAATTGATGATTGTAGAGACATTTTTTCAAAAAGTATATTCCGTACATTTCTATTGTATTTTCACAATATTCTTTGACGGAAATTTGTCACTCATATGAATTTGAAATTGTAAGCTAATTCGCTTGAGTTGTTACAATCTAGCAGAAGTTAAATTAAATTCGGAGTGAGGGCTTAAAGTTTCATTATTTTACTGAGTAAAGTTGTTCAGATTGTTTAGAACAAATGTCCCATGAAAATGTGGAGTCACTATTTTGTTTTGTAGTGTCGTTTTCTTAAAAGTTCTTTATTACTGTAGACGCACAAAACTACATCCAAAAAAAATTTTAGCTAAAAGTAATTCAAATGTGCAAAAGCTTAAATCTAAAACTTTGGTTAAAACAACGACGTAATTTCAGTGGCATTATATTGGTCAATGCTTTACTTTTATGTAGCGCTGTTTAGTAAGTTTAGTTACTTCAACAACAATGTTTTTTTATTATGTATTCATTTAACACAACGCTTTAAAAAATAAACAACCGCTACAAGACCCAAGATAAAATTTCTTTCCTTATTAGATGAATGTTTTGAGAGTATACAAATATATTTCGTATAAATCTTATGGTTATTTCTTGTGTTTATTTTAGAGATGCAATCTAATTACCATTGTGATTGTGAATATCCATACATCTGAACCTTACTATGCAATAAAAGTTTTGTGGTGAGAACTTAAATGTTCAATTGGCTTTTTATTTCATACAACATTGCCATTCGTAAAATCAGAGTTACCTAATTTATTTCTCATTTCTAGTCTGAATGAAATATTTGCTTCATTAATTAATAGTACAAATAGTATCAGCAGTACTTCTGTTTTCTAAGCAGCGTCGTATTTTTGAAAGACTTACATTTATATAATACTTTACGTGCATAAAAACATTCCAAAAAATTAATTTTAACTGATTATAAATACAAAATATGCCAACCACACGTAACTATTTACACGTAAGTATTTTTTACAGAATACTGTGGTGTTTCTTCGTTACTCGTGTTCTCATCATTTAACTAAGTAGAAGTTCACTTTTAAGAGTGAATTAATGTAATTACGCAATGTTAACATTTAATTCCATATATATAATAATTATTATAAATATGAATAAATGCAGTAAAATGGTTTCCATTAAGAGGGTGTTGTAAATATCTGCAGCCACTTATCTATTGAAAACCCTCTTATTAGATAGCTTAAATTATTAAATATTGTTGTTTTTATTATGTGACAATTATTTCTTTCTACTAGTAATTTTATACAAACCACTATGTTGTCTTTGGTATTGACGAGCGCCTCAATTGGTAAATGACCTTGACTGCCGAAAGCGCTCGTCAATACCAAAGACAACATAGTGGTTTGTATAAAATTACTAGTAGAAATATTTGAGACCACTGACACGCTAATACATCAATAAATTATTTCTTTGAAAGCAAGCTTGACTATTACTACTGTTACTACTGTTCCTATAAGTCCACAAATATGGAGAATGTTATGTCTGCATTTGGTTTGGCTTACCAAAGATATTCAAATTTATTATTAAATAAAATAAGTTAGGTATTCAATTTATTTACTTTACTTTATGTAGTTATCTATATCTTATTCATAAACTAATGAGCTGTAATTATTTCACTAAGGTAATATGTCGTATTTCGACTCAGGTACTCCGGCATATCATATCTGGGCACACTATTACAAACAACAGTCCTAAAATATAGTCTCTTCAGTTCAGAACAAAATTGGTTTAATAACAGAAATCTATGGTATTAGAAATGTAATTCTTAGGTTACAAATAAAGATATTTGATTTAAAAAAGTCAGTCGTTTTTTAATTATATTATTTAAACATAACGTATACATATGTGTACTTTGGGTCATAATGGACACAAAAATACACGCTATATTGTCAAAAACCAATTATATTGAAAAAACGTGTCCCACTTTTTATACGGTGCAACATTTGTATAACAGTTTAGTGAAAATTTCTGAAAGCAATTATTCTTACGCACACAAAAGTATACATCATATTTCGTACACATTAGTTGTGACCATGATTGTTAACTTTCCAGTCTGCACTTTTATGCATTATTATCATCATTCTTATCATCTGTCTGCAGTTAGAAATCCAGTATTGTATAGTCTTATAGCTTTTTGTGGCTGACGAACAACGTTTCTCTGCTGCTTCTTGCGTGGAAGAGCTTTATCATTTGTTTCGTTCTTAACATTAGCAGAAGGCCATCCACGAGCCCTTTCTAAAACGGCGGCTTTTCCTTCATATTTTACCATGGCTGAGCCAACATCTAAATTGTCATTCAGTAAGCTTGTGTTGCTGTTCTTCACAACTCCATCTTTGTTATATTTGCGTCTGTAAAACAATATACAATTAAAAGATCTACAAAGTGTATAAAAACTCGTTTAGTCCGCTTTTTGTAAGGAGTTGCGCATTGGTAGTAGGCCAAGTATCTGTGACAAAGGTTTGTCCCTCCCAAGTACAAATTGTATTGTCCTACAATAGAAGTTTGGGGAACTGGAATTTTTGCCTTCTCTTCCTTCGACCAACTTTGACAACGTCCGACTGGTTCAGTTTCAATACAAATTGAAAGCAATGTCATTGATTTAATATCGTTCCACTTCACGACACACAACTTTCCATCCTCTCTTAGCCATTTATCCCACTCACCCATTTTCAGTGCTTTGTCAGACTTACGTTTTTTATTCACAGATCCCATTCCTTACACATTACCGTTTCAGTCATATAAATGTTAAAGTGTACCAACTCGTCAGCTGTTTTCCCACTAGTAAAAACAGCGTGTAAATTACATGTTACATGGGACATTATTAATTAACAACTTGACCACACTACCTCCCAACCCAATTCTCTTTGTGCCTTCTCCAGGAATTGAAATTTTACCTTCATACATTTTAAAGTCTAGTACAAGCCCGCCTCTATATGATAACACAAAGTTTTATTTGTGTTAGTTCTAAGATTTTGCCCAGAAACACAATGACCAGCAAATGGAATTATCTGATCATCATGATCATCTGATGATCATGAAAGGCGGTTTGATATAGGGACAGAAAGACAATTTTTCCTAATGAAATCGATCAGAACTCTAATTTTCCATAAATTGTCACTGTTGTTACTATGGCCTACTAAAGGTTTCTGCAACATACAAGTAATTTAAAATTTAAAATACCGGTTCAGCGACGTTGTTTTAGATAAACTTGGCATGGACAGTCCATCTGACCAATAGATTCGCACTTGAGGATACTGCAGTGTCCCATCAAAGATGAATACCGGCAAGTCAAGTGGAAGCGTGGAAGCGTGCTGGGCCCATAACCCAGAGGTCCGTGGATCGTAACCACGCTCTGATCTACCATTTGTAACCCCTCTTTCCTTTTATGTCTTTTTTTTTGAGTATAAAAACAACTTAATTTATTTTTATATTTTTTTTTTTTTGAAAGAGAAGCCACAAGTTAATTAGGACTAGGCCGAAGCCTAGAGAAGCAAAAATTATGCTGGGTCCAGTATGACGGGACTTGCAATAAAACTCAGCCGTAACAGAACGATAACAATTTATTTTATTTCATGCCCTGCCTTAATATTATTAAACTAGAACAACATATGTGCCCAATCACAAGTACGAATAAAGGTAAAACATAACAAGTGTGTATAAATCTTAGGCATAACAAATGTGTATAAATATAAAACATCACAAGTGTGTATAAATCTTAAGCATAACAAATGTGTATAATATGAAAAATCACAAGTGTGTACAAATCTTAAGCATAACAAATGTGTATAATTATTAAGTACAACAAGTGTATATAAATCAGTGAACACATGCATATATGATTATAGAATTTTCTCCCATCTCGTGGCTAGCTAGACACATCACAACACACACAGAACATAAGGTACACAAAACTCACAATCACATTAAGTTTAACACGCATGCCCCTGGAATGCACCCACCTACCAGGTAGAGTAACTACAATCTTATGACCCAGCATTGATAAAATATACGCCCGTCGGCAACCCGTTCAGTAGAATTACATAAAGCCAAAACCCCAGGAAGAATGATAATAATTCATGAGGCATAAATAAAACCGGATCACCCATTTGTCTAGCATTCCATTGATCAATGACCCATGATGAGCGTGTGAACCTTAAGTTCCTTTCACATCATTAAGTGAAATTGACAAAACTACATCACCTACTTTCAGGCAGTGTTTATAAAATTCTAGACAGTTATTTGACTTCACAAAATTCCAAAAGGAATTAAATCTTTATGTACTTTAATAAACAGAAATTACTTGCTTGAGGCTTTACTATCTCAGAAGATTTTGACAATATATATAATTTACCCAAAAAAAGAAAATGATGAAAACATGTTTTATAGTCAAAAATTAAACAGCAAATCCTATAAGTGGGAAGTCAACCCATATGTGTTTGCCAGTTAAGAAAACAATCAGTTTAGCCCTTGTGCAAGGGGCAAAATCAGCTAAAATATTTCCATAACATTAGTAAATTATTTCCATTAGCCTCAAATGACTATATAAAATAATTAAAAGAAAAAGAATACAATAAGGTGGTTGTGCTCTGGCATCTGTGGGAGCGCGCCCACATGTAGTTGACAAAATTTGACAGGCATTCAACCTGTCGGAGGTTGCACCAGCGTGTGTCAGCGAAAAACTAAGTCCCCCTTTGTAACCCCTGAAAACGTCCCAAAAAAAAAGGAAAGCTCCCAGCCCTTAAATGTGAAACCCATAGTCAAATTAAATTTTATACACCGCTGTTCCAGCCGGAACAGAGCTACTGAGCTGTAACATAATTTTGTAAAGAGTTAAATGAAAATGAGATGCAACAGTAAAATGGTACAAGAGTAAATTATCTCTGGCGCGCTCCCCCAGTGCAGCACACACTTACAGGCATAGCATTTAGTGTTATATAAATGAGTTATAAAAAAAGTTATGAATTTAAGTTATAGTGTTCAGAGTCATGATCACAGCTCAACTTCCCGGTAGACAGTCTGGACACGTGGTCCCATGGCTTCTAGGCTATTTACAGTAAACGGGCACACTGCCGGCCCGGCCCCAAAAATGAAATAAATGCATGAATATCACCTTATAAGTGCTGGCGAGTGCAACATAGAAAGTCAGTCTCCATCTCCCTCTTCGTATAAGATCTCGTTCATGGTTCACAGCTTAGGCAGGTGTACAGCCATCAGCAAGCCAGGAAACCGGCTTAGTTCGAGAACCCTATGCATTCAAGTAAATTAGAGAACAGTCTACTAAAAATGTACACCTGAGTTAAGGTAATTAACCTCTTAACGGGCCGCCAACTAACTCTCAATAAAAGCACAATATTCATTAATCAAAGTTTTTACAACCAGCTTAAAGAGTCTAAAAATCAGCCATGGAATAAGTAAATTTGCATAATGAACAGACCTTATTAAAATGGGGCTTAATATAAAGTGAACTGCACTCGGTCAACATGCTTCGACATAATTTTTCAGGTTAAACCGGCCACGTGGAGAGCAGTAATCATTATTTGACCAAAAAAATTTAACAGCAAGGCACTCACAGCATTGAGAATGCTTTACATTCAATTAAATTTCATACATAGAAGCTCTCACACTTAATTCTCTTAAGAACACATGGTTTGTGTTAATTAAACAGCGATACCTTTACTGAACAGAATAGAAATTGGTTCGGTGGGCGACTTCACTCGGAAAATCTAAGTTTAGATGTTCAAGGAAGGCTTGACAGGGAATATCTGGCCAGCTGGAAGGTCATTTTTCATCAAAACACATTAGTCGGTATCTTTAATGATAAAAAATAACCTACAAATAACGGAAAGTTAATTAACACTTACGATTTTTGCTTCCACGTAAACTCCTTAGGTGGTGATTGCAAGTGTGCCTCTGTTTCTTCTACACCAAAATCGTTCAAACTTTCTTGGTTTGCCTGGACTTCAGGCAAATCATCTTCAGAGTCTGATCGACTATCATCTCAAACACTGTTGTTTAGGATGTCTACAATTCATCTTCAATTGCTACACGTTAACCTAAAAGTATGTTTGTAAGGTTACGCAATACATTTTACAATAATTCACTTTGCAAATACTAATTGTACGTCTGTGCTAAAAGTGGTGTTTCCAAGACTTACTCAATCTACCAAAACAAATACCAAGTGTTTCTTCTACGATTTTTATATTTAGTAACCAAGACTCAAGACGTATGTGTACTACACAATAATACCATATTGAGGATATGTAATATAATGCTGTGGGAAGCTGTAAATTTGCATTATATTTAACATATTTTATAAAAAATAATTTCAACAAGAAAACAAAATGATTAATTAAATTAGTTATTATAAAGCGCGTACCTTGTTCACGCCTTGTCATTTCAGCATGGTTTCTCATGAATAAATAAAGGCATACTACACATACAAATGAAGAATTAGCTGCCATCTCTTAACAGGAAAAGGAAGCTTCAAGCTTCGTGCTTTGTGTACTGTGGGTCTCATTTCATAATATTCATTTCTTCCCCTGTAAGTAATGTGAACCCAAGGTCAACATGTATAGCCAACAATGTTGACTACAAAACAATCATGATTAGAACCGAGGTAGATACTAAGGGCAACCATATTCGAACCCAAGGTAGTCAGCACACCCAGCACAGTAATTGCCAGAAGTTTAATAAAACCAGACAAAACTGGTAATATTCTACACAGCAATATGCACCAAGGTAAAATGTCTTCTGCGGTCTGGGAACAGTCGGCAGGTGCAGTTACATAGACATTTTACACAGCAATATGCACCAAGGTAAAATGTCTTCTGCGGTCTGGGAACAGTCGGCAGGTGCAGTTACATAGACATTGTACACGTTTCTCGGCTAGCCGAGTAGTTGCAGTGTCTCTGTCACGGCCGTTTACTGAAGTAGCTTCAAGACTAGTTGATGACGCTGAACTATGCAAAATATGTTGACATGCCGCCAGTAATATGGACAATTATTCTGGAACCTCTATGGAAACTATATAAGCAATGGTGGTCGGCTTAGAAGTTAGTTACAGTTGGCGATTTCTTTAGTGCGGACGAAGTGACTATTGCGGATTAATAAAACGTAATTTATGTGTTATAATTTAGAGCGAGACTGTTAATACTGACAATTATTATTGCGTGTAGACTTTGACTTGAATTTTTGGGACTAATTAAAGCTGGTAATTAGTGACTTCATAGGTGTCTATTTTGTTTCCCCTGTATAATACGACGATCCATATAACCGTAACTATAGAATTACGGTTTGGTGATAAATATTTGCGTGATGTGTATGACGTTCATTTGATAGCAAGACAACAGCGTTCTGGAGTGAGTCTTCGAGAGTTTGTAACAAGTATCGAGAGATTAATTGGACTGCTCTATACTGAAACATCACAAGCGATTTTCGATTGCGGTTTCTGGTGCCGACATTTACTGGTAGTGTCAGATATAATGAACTGCAGGAAGTGTTACAACGCAAGACACCAGAATAGTTCTCCATAGTTTGAAGTCAGCGTTGGGCCGTTCATAAAGTGCGCGGAATAAAAATCGTAACTGCAGCGACGGCAAAGAGAAAAAAAAATATGTATATTTATTATACACATGCATGTGTATAAACATGTGTACGTACATATTGTAACGTTACGTAAGTCGTACGGTTTATCAGCTACACGTTGGATGCGTCAATTTGTAACTTTAGGAATTAATTCGTGTATATTATGCCACACGTTGTTGCGTCAATCTATAACAAGAGGATTTAATACGTGTGTATCGTTTAATAAAAACGCAGATGTTTTTGCGATGTATCTTGTATGCCCGGATAACGAATAAAGTTACCTTTCAAAACTTGGTTGTACTCGTCAATCGATTTGTAAACGTTCTTATGTTTGTGATTATTATTTATATCAGTTATTTGGTTATCGTTTACTATGTTGTTATTCATTACTCGTTGATTAACAACGATTTTACGGGAGTGGGAATGTAGCGTGCCACCGTTCGTTTGAAAACGGCGCGTGAATAATATTTGTTCTGTAATTGTTAAACAGATCGTGTTAACTAGATATCCTTGCGCCCACTACAAATTCTCTCTTCTGTCTCCTGTAATTAATGATCTTAATAATCACTTCACTGAAATAAAATAGAACTGATATGATTGACAAATTATATTTTTTATTCGTTGTCTCTTTAAAACATTGATCAAATTACCGTTCTATTAGTCGAACATTTACAGTTGGATAAGTTCATCCGCCGTGACAAATAGTCCGCAACAACAAAAAATTCAAAATATATATTTTATATTTCTCAGGTAATGGGTACTTGGAGTTGCTAGGAAAGATAGGAGATATGCTTTCACTTACAAATACAATGCATTACAAACATATATCTACTTCTTATCAACTAACAAAATGTATATAGTAATGTTGTCAAAATTGTTCACTTTCAAAGGTTGCACTAGTGCTCAGAGCGAATGCCGATATTAAACATGGGGAATGCCTGATTCGTATCTCGGAAAAATATATTTTTTAAATTCCAATTAGAGTGCTTTAAATAAAGTTTTAGTTATAATAGTTTATAGTAATAGTTTTTATATAGCCTCCTTTATCTGGAACAGCTATGTTTTTTGGTGGAAATTGTGTTGTGATGTTATGTAGTAATCTCCTGGACTTAACCAAAATTTTCTCACCAATTGATTGTATATTCGGAGTGAACGCCTTGGGTAGAGTGACTATTTTCTTAAATTCTCATCAGTGTATTGGTTTTTCTTGGTTCTGGTGCCGCGTCATGTGTTGTCGATCTTTTCTGTGTTGTTTACTGGAAATGCCTCTCCTGGAATAAGTTTTCTTTCAGTTTATATTAATTTTCTCTCAGCAATATGCCCTTGAAGTTTATGGTTTAATGTCTAACAATGAACTGTTCCTGAAAATACGTTAAAATTTCCTTGGTGACCTGGCTTTTGTGTTTTAATTTCTGACCCCGTCACGTAACTAACAACTATTTAAAAACTGGCGATTTTAATTCCGTCACCTCAGATTACGTTTCATTTATTTTGACTCATTTATTTTTAATTAGTATCATTTTATTGTTTATTAAAATTAAATCGTTTTGATACTAATCTCGCCCCATTTTGGCCTCTTATCGGCTGTTTTGACAAGTTTATAATTTTGTCTTTTGAGGCATTGACCTAATCTTGTTTGACATTTCTATTGTTTGTCTTACAGATCTAACATTTTCTAACATTGTTATTCTTACTACTAAATATAATTCTGAGTATCCCTACTTCACATACAATATCATTAATTTAAATACCTATACCTATTTTTCTGACAATAACAATAATACTGAAGCCATGTCAGCTTATTGGCTTACTAAACACTTTACAATTATGTTTCCTATCCATATTATGACAGTAATGGATGGTTTATACATCTCCCTCCATTACCATCTTCCTATTTTATCAAAATCAAGCTTTTGTTTTATGTAATTTGGTAATGTTTATCTAAATAATTCAATGTTGCTTGTGTCTGGCTCAATTCTTTGGGCCTATATGTCTAGCAGTTAGTTATTTCTGTACAGTAGCTTTTTTATACAATTAGGTCCTTCCCAATTACCTGATTAACATTTTTGAATAGTTTATGAACATCCTGTTTACTAAACAATTAACATTTTTTCAACAAAGCTATTTATAACATTGAAATTAATGGTGCACACAGGCTCCCCTTTAACTACTTCTAATACAACTAAACATGGGTGTTTATTACCCTAACTCTTTTGTATATCACTATTCCTATTATCTAAATTATAGCATAACGAACAATAACTGTTTACTATTTTAAAATTATTAGGTATTCAACCCCTATGAATAAATAGTTAGTCATGAAATAGAAAATTGTAGTTTACAAAACACTTAACAAAAAACACTTTGTCTATATACTTTGGTTCTTACTTCCATATATGTGGTTCATAAGACCTTTATTAATTTAATTTCCCCCACTGACTTTCAGCTCCCCACTGGTTTATATCATGATCTTTTAATCATCACTCAATTACTTTGGGAGTGCACTCTCACTACCTTCACCTGTTTTAGCTCATTGACTTACATAGCTTTCTTATACTAGTACATATTCTGTTATTATTTACTCTATTGCATTGTATTCTTAACTTTATTTTATATTTATTGGGTCCTCCTACCAATTTTATTGTTACGCAAAAGAATGGGATTAGTTTACTTATTAAATTGGGTCTATTTGTTATGTCTCTTGGTCCAAACTTCTGTTTCCAAGTTCTAATCCTAGTTCTTTGCCTCTTCTCATTTCTTCTATTAAATGTTGATTCTTCTTTTGGTATACATTGTCGCACGTTTCATTTATTATTATCAATACATCTGTAGTTCATGTTATGGTTTATGTTGGATTTGTTCATGCCCCTCACCTACCATAACTATTGGGTTTTGTCACGTTATTAGAAATGTTTCTTTGTTTGTTCTTTTCTGAATTTCTTTTTATAACTACGGTTTCTTACAAAATATTTATTTAATCTTCTTTGATTACTTTTGGAATTGATATTTTAATGTTTATTACATATTTCTTAATACGTTTTTTCCCCTTCATGGCTTGTGATAATACTTGTTATTGATATCTTATTGTTATAATATATCTTATACATATGTGATGAAATGTACCATCACAATATTGCCATTGATAGTACAGTAATTATCAGAATGTGTGTGTGTGCGCGCGCGTGTGTGCAGTTTTGTGTATTCGTTCGTTAGTGCGCATCTCTGTAGATGCCTTCAGCAGAATGCTTTTGTAAATCTAAAACATTTGTTTACATTTTCTCAAATGGTTAGACCAATAGGCAATAAATAAGTCACCTTTATCTATACGTCATCAAAGTTGTATCGCCATTTTCTTCAAAAGAGTTCAAAGAATTTAATTCCTAAAAGAATGAATAGTTTTAATTTTACTACAGGTTTTATCGTTTAAGGATTTTTGTTGCTCGTAATGAAGTAGTATATTTAAAGACGTTTTCTCTCGTCAAAATTAATTAAGCTGGGATATAACAGTTTTCAGTTTCTTTGTTAATTGTAATTTAATTATTAAATTCCAGTTAATAGAAAAAGTTTATTTTACCAAGAAATGGCAAAAAATATAAATCTTTAGAGTATGTAAATAATTTTAAATTATTTCTTTAAATTAGAAATAAAACTAACTTTTTACTGGCGATAGACGTAATACCCCCATACAAACATGTAGCGTACAATATATAAGAACAAAGTCATTTATGTAAGCGTCCAATCTAAGAGCCTTCTGACGAATAGCAAAATTATTACAACTAAACGCAGTGATAACAGACAAAAATTATGTACGACAAGAAATCCTGATATCTATAAGCCATAGAATAGTAGTAGACCTACTATATGAGAGAGGTGTGCATTTGTGATCAGTAAATGCATGTATTCCACGCATGTATTCATTAAAAAACCTGTGTAATGATGCTCAGAAAGTTGAAGACTTTCACTTTTGTAAGCAGCACTGTCGATAGGCTTAATATACGATTGAGAAACAGACAAGACACCGAGCAAAGCATATTGTGGGTTTAGAGAAGAGTGTGTGGTTAAAATTAATTGCGGGTGAGAGACTATATATTAGTCCTTGTAAAGATGCGGAAGAAAAATTGAAAATATGACGAAGAACTTATATGGAGATTGCATAAAAGATGTGACTTATTAGTATTGAAAACTGAATTGGTTTTTAAATTTAAATAAATCAACTCTACGTACGAGCTGTACTAGTTTAAAAATTTTCTTAAACTGGATAACGTGTGAGAACAATATAAATCATAGCGAACCAATTAATTTTAACACTATAAATGCATAAAAATAGATTATTAGAAATTTAAAGATTGGTGTGCGGAAATTATTTCAATTAATTAATATATTATATATCTTAACATCTTCTAAGCCTACTCTACCGCCAGAAATAGTTGTGTGACAGGACTCCGTCTGCACTTCCATTAAGGAGACAAACAGTTTACCCTTTTGGAAACATTGGCTTAGTACTACAAACAACAGAGGCCTACACAGATAAGGGATGGGCGTGCATAAACTAATGAAAATACTTTGTTTATTTGTTGAGTTGTGTAATTCTACATTTTAATATATAAATATATACTCTTTATTTGAATTTATATTAGGCTTAATTCATATTCAAGTTTTATTTTGACCACGTTTCTTACTTTTAAACTGTTGTAACAATTTAAAAAGATTCATAATGTTACAAATATACGTTAATTACGTTAATTCATAATGTAATTCATTAAGCATTTTATTTAGATAATATAAAATAATGCCTAATTATTTGCTTTCTAAACTCTAAAACGTTGTTGACAAAAGGAAACATTAATTTTCGACTTAAAGGTTAAACAAAGTTAAATGATGCAAATTCATCAATTTTTATTAGTACACGTCATACAATTTCCTGTAGCTAATTTACGCTAACTGGACACCACTTTTAAGAACCATAAAATTAATTATGGCAAGCTATTAGTCCTACTTCCTTTTGCCTCAAGAATGGTTACTCCAACATGAACTAGGAAACTTGACTCTGACAGTTTCTAATTTTTACATACCTCTGCTTGTAAATAGTTGTTAATTTTTATCACATAGCATTCAACTCGTATTTGTTTGTTTATTATCCTAATTTAAAAGAAATTATCCTAATTTTCACAAGATCTTGTACTTTGACTTTGGGTATAAGACTTTTGAAGATTTACCATGAATTTAAGCACGCACGCAAGCATGCGTGTGCGTTTGTATTTGTGTCTGTATGTATTAATTGATGTTATATTTTCAGCAGGAAATTAATTTAACATGAACTTGTCTTGTGTCAAAATCATTTATAAATTACTTGTAACATTTTATTTTGATATCTCTTACCAATATAAATTAATTCTTAATAAAATTATACAATTTGCGTGGTAGTGCAAACTGTAGTTAATTTAATTTAATTCCAAGTTTGCGATAAAGACTTAATAAAATAAAGTTTGTTCATTTGTGTCGCAATATATTCACAGAAATCTGACGTGCTTACATGACTTCGTTTGTCAGTCAATAATGTCAGCACAGAGTGATTCCAACAATTCGTATTTGAAGCGCTAATTTTAATTCAAACTTCTTAAATTCTGTGAATTTCATTTTAAATATAAAAGATTGCTTTGAAACACGGTTACACATTGTTTTTGGGTAAGCTTTATTTACCCGTATTTATAATTCATTAAAGAGACGGAATTTACAGAAAGAGCTGTTCTTTGTAACACTACATTTTGCGTAGTTTTAGTATTTACGTGTTTTATATTAAAAGTGTGTGTTATTTTTATATTACGTCATAGACTATCTAGTGGAATAGGTACGGGTAGAGAGTTCGAGAGATGCGACACGTGATCGACGTATGCAAATCCGTTTTTAATGCGTATCTGCTGTATTATCCACTAAACTGTAATAGTTTCTAAAAATGTTGGCTCATTGTCTACTTTTCGAAGGTTTTTTCTCTTAAGAGCCGTTTCTTCAGGAGTTTATTTTTGATAACTCAAATAATAGAGTTAATTAACAACTCAAATCTGATTTCTCGAGCTAGGAGTAATCGATTTCTTATTTTAATTTTACTTATCTTTGTGACTATTGTAATAGTGTTCCCATTAAATGCAACTAGAATTTGTGTATAGTTAGTCAAAACTTCCACATACGCTTTTATGTGTTAGAAAATCACTAAGTGTTTCAACTCCATAATTACGTTTCTGCTCCCACTACTGGTAATGTTAATGCTCTAACCATAAAAACAAGTTTACATTTTCTTATGATTACACAATTACATTATCTTACTAATAATTGTAGGTCTTAATTAGCATGTGCTAATTTTTAGCTCTTGGTAGACTACCTGCAGCAATAAGGTATTTCGTTTAAGTGGTGTAAAAATGATATTATTGATATTACACAGCAGCGCTTAAATTTAAAATTCATTGTCCAAACAGCCCTAAACTGAATGAATTCAGGCATTCATAAAAATTTTGGAAGGATATTGTTAGATGTAATTGGAGAAAACTTTTGTGTTTCTTTCCTTCCTAACTAATTAGTTAACGAATATTATTTAATTTAGTCAATTTTTTATTTCGTTTGCTAGTATTTACAAGTGTTATTTGAAGTTAATAAATTTGTAAAAAATATTTTTAGTTGCTTCATTTTACATAAGCATCTCTCTTTCTGATCTTTGATGCTTTTAATTATTCGACAAAAAGGATTTAACTCGTTAGGTTTCATAATTTAAAATTACCTTTAATTTTTATAAATTTTTCTACGAAAAAGAAAATCCTATCTCATTTACAAAGAGGTTTTTATATTTGCTTATTCAATTAAATAATCTTGTTTGCCTTACAACTAACAAGTTGATATGACATTGTTTTTGCGACATGATGTAGACAGGTAACTGAGAGTAAAATCCCTTTGAATATTGACGACAGCTTATGTAATACTTTCGTATAAGTAGTAGGACTAAACCCTTCATATAGCTGTATCAGGCACGCTCATTAATTGCAAGATTATGTGCTTTTAGCTTTAAGCGAAGACGTCTGTGTTAGTTTTATTATTTGTTATTTATTGGTGTTGTTTCTAGCATTTAATTAATTATATATCAACAGTGAGCATTCTGTATCAGTTCTATGTCAATTATTTTATGATAAAATTAAGTCTTGCTTTGCTATCTTGTCATATATAAAAAGTAAGATATAATTAAGCATTGTTTCATATAATTTTTGTAATCAAAAGTGTATATAAAATTCTTGTATTCGAGTATTTAATCCTAATTGCTTTTATCCTAACAAAATATATCTGTAAATAATACCACAAGAATTTGCAGCACATACTCAACATTTCTTATAAAGAACGTTGATGTTAATTTCAGCCAATACAGTCCAACTGTAGGTCCATTAAATGGCTCTTCCATTCTGTTCCTAAAAATACCTATTTCATAATTTTATCAGCTCACGGTACGTAACATTTGGGTTAATATAATGTATAAAACAGACAACGTTTACGTAACGTATACAACAATTAACAAGTTATATTCTGAAACATAATAATATTGCACAAAGTAGGGTTATGCCTTACATAAGGCATGGTGAATGCAGTTTTGAGTGGAAATATAATTATTCAATTACATTTTAGAAACTCGGCAACCTACGGATGGTTTTCCTTTGTTTCCAAGGCAAAGAAATTGTCGCAGTACGTGCATATTCAAGGTCATGGGAATATAGGCCTACGTGAAGGTAAAACGACGAAACGACATAAACAAAAAGTATTGAAGATAAATTGTTGAAATTCAACTAAATCTAATATAACTATTTAAAATGAAACTTTTAAATTACAGTTGTGTCAAATTATAAAGAAATATTTACTTAACTCAAAACAGTGTTTTTAACCAGAAAGGAGAAAATTATCAATATGCGGGACACGGCTTGTCGTTGTTGTTTCGTGTTTTTACCGGTCTGTTGTTTTGGCAATATCTGACGTAAATTATGGACAGTCCTTACAATGACTAAAATAACAGGGTTAGGCCTTTAACCGATAAACAAACACTATGGCGATCCCAAACAACAAAGGTAACGATCCGAAAGAAAACCAAACCTATTCAGTAATGCTAATTCCTTTTTATAAGATTAAACCACACACACACACACACACGCACACACACGCGTGGGACATCCTTTCTTCTGCACCTATAACTATTATTACTGTCTTCTTAATCACGTGTTGCTGTTTTTATATAAAGCAAGTGTTTATAACGAAAGCATTATTTTCTATTTTATTTTTTCTACACGAACAGGCCAGCCGTGGACCACTCGAATATCATTTCCTTTTCTTCTCCTGCTAGGAGGCCGTCATTCGCACACTATGAGCCGCCCTTCCTTTCCACTGTCTACCCCTTTCACTTCTTCTTCTCACCGCACAGAGCCTAAAGATTTTGAATTTTGTTTCTGTACGTATTTCTTAAAGTCGTTCATAGAGATACCCAGTTTCATCATTTCCTCTTTAAGTGATTTGGTGTATCCGTTCAGACTGGAAAGTTACCAAATATAGTTAAAAATTTGTTTACTTAATCTGGACCGATCCATCCAAAATATATGTCAAAGGAATCCTCAGTCTTTTTCTTCGGAAAGGCGTTTCCAGCTCTTCCAGATCCCTGTACAGCTCTCCTTTGGGTCTATGCCTGTACCCATTTTCGGTTTCCTTGGAGCCAAATATTTTCCGAAGATTTCTTCTTTCAATTTTAAGAAGAGGTTCCAAATTTTAAAAGCACATTGTTTATACTTCATACATGATCACCGGCCTGATCACAGTGGTATAATGGCGTAGCTTTGCACTTCTGGAAAGTTTTGTCTTTCTGTACAGTTCCCGGGTTAGAGTTAAGGAGTTCCGCTAATTTTGATATCCCTATCTTAAAGGATTCTTTGTCTGAGGCATTTCGGGGTGTATTTTCCCCAAGCTATATAAAATTGTTATTATATTTTATTTCTTTATATGTAGTGTCTACGCACGTTTTTGGGATTCAAATACGGCGGTCATAATTTCCGTTTTAGCAAAGGAGATTTGGAGGCCAGTTTTCTCCGCTATCTCTCTGAAATCTTGTACTTGCTTTCTTTCTTCTCCTTCTGAGTGGGCGAAGATGACGTGATAATCAGCAAAAGCTAAATATGTTCTTTCTACGCCTTTCGATTTGTTACCCATTCTAACTCTAGTAAAATTGACTTTATAGAAAGTTTTGTTGACTTTATCTAAAACACTGTTAAAGAGAATAGGGGAGAGTCCATCCCCTTTCACGTACGGCAGTTGGAAAGGGGTCACTAAGTTTTCCTAGGAATTTAATTTCGGAAAATATGTCGGGATCTAAAGTTGCTGACTTGTGTAATTTAGTGTGATAGAGTTGTCTATACAATGTCTATTCTTTGAGACAGGCCTATTATATGTGTGTTGGGCCATCGTAAAATTAGAGAATTATTGTGTAGAAACACCGTTTTAAATTTAATAATCTTTTAGTACCATATAAAATACATTAAACAAAATATTAATAGTTTACGCTTTTGTAAAATTGCATAACGTCTAGATTTTAAAGAAAATATTCAATAATTTCAGTTTTCTATATAGTTTAACATAAGTCTGCATTTATATGCTTGAATTATAGTACGATTTTTCTTTCTTGTTATACACATTTCAAGATAATTTCCAGCATTTATAAAAACTGTTTGCAGTGTGGCAAATTATTCATTGATATTACCTAGAATTCAAATTACTGTTTCACATTTAGTAAAATTTACATGATTCCAGCCGTCAAGAATGTGACTAAGCTTTTGACTTGTAGCAATTACGAAAACATTTGAAAACTGAAATCGAATTGTAATTGACTATATAGAAAAAAATTACTTTATACGTAATGACTAGTTTATCTTCTTAGACAATAATATTCTTTTTCAATAGCAGTTAGATTTTTGTAATATTCGTTCAGAGTTACAGAAAGTTGTTCTTTAATAATGAAAATCGATATTGTGAGTAGGCCTACTGTGTGCATTGCTAGACTCTAAATACAAATTAGCAAAGTTATTTCTAAAGAGTATCTATTTTGAGGCGGAGGACAAATATTTCGAGAATAAAAATGCGACACTCGCTTATTAATACATAGTAAATACGTAATATGAGGAAAATTGCACGTTCAATGGTATAAAATTGTATGTATAGTGACAAGAGACTGTTTAATTTTACATACTTTACGAGACCACTACATTAATCTATCACCACTTCCGTAATAATCTTAGTAAGTTTAATGAAGATTAACTTTTTTCCTTTCGTTTTTACCTTATCACTGAAACAATTTTCTTTAGAAACCAATGTCTTGGAACAACAGATACCTACTCTTCGTACATATCTAGAAAAATAAAGACAGTGTCATGATTTATCTGACGTTTAGTTTTTAAGTAAGGAAAGCAATCAAATCTTAATCTTGTCTTTCAAAATCGTATTCCGTTGAGACATAGGTATCTTTTTATCTTGAAAAGTTTTTAATAACATTTTCCTACTTGATTCTTTATTCTAAAGCAAATTCAGTTCTTTGTCAGAGTCACATTTTTATAAATTAAAGTAAAAAAAACGAAGACTCGCAGAGATTTTATATCCGAAGTTAAGGTTAAATGTTTACAAAAAAACAACAACTGTGTTCATTTTCGTTTAACATGATTGTACCTGAGTTCGGAAAACGGAAAAAATTAATTATTGTCTACCTTTTTAACAAACATACCATTGTTTGTTAAACAGAGGAAACTTCTCTTTGTTTATTCTGCTTTTTTATATAATTTGAATAAAGTTTATAGTATTTACCTTTAAACATTATTTACTTTAAACACTTTCCCTAAGGCATCTTATGTTTACCTGTAGCCTGATATTTATTTTTCTCAACGAATAATTCACTCATTATCTCTTTCAAATTGCACTAGCAGAACAGGCTTAAATTAATCAACAATAACTTATAAATAGAGGATGAATAAAATAGAAAACTTTATAGGCAGAAAGCATAAAGATTTTAAGGTAGGCAGAAATAATTAAGTACTGTTTAAGTAATGAAAACTACAGATTATGTTACATATTACAGACAAAATTATTTCCTTTAACCGAAATGTTTGCGCCAATGAGGTCATTTTTAAGAACAACTACCAATATGCCAATACTTTCTACTTAAATTAGTATTGGCATATTACAAGTACGTAAATGGAAATTCAAAGCCTACTAGGTAAACATATATTTATTTATTTATAGCACCTACAAAAAGGACTGACTACTTAAATGTATTTCCTTATTATCTGGCAATCTAAAAACTCTGCTATAAGTCGCTTAAAAAATTCATTTGTAATAGCGTGTTGTGACGATTTAATATGCCTAAATCCCACAATAAAATTAAATAAAAAATTATAATACTAAAATAATTTAATAAGGTACGAAAGAACCCTTTCTTTATGCCCCAAACCGATAGTAACATGCCGATTTGCCGATGTATCAGTTAATAAAATTAGATTTAAGAAACTCAATAAATCCATAACGACCTCGTGCTACATAAAAGAATAATAAAAGTATAGAGTGATGTAATTAAATTGTAAGCAAATTAAAGGAAAATATTTAATAATAATTAAGAACAACTTTTCGCGCTGAAAAACTACCCGCGCGCGGACAGCCCCATTACCCCTATAGTTAGTTAGTCCAGTTGAATCAGAGACTCCCCTGGTGATACAGCGTACAGCACATTATGTAGACCGCTAGAAAATATTAAACATGTAGACTAAGTAAAACTTACGTAATTACCGGATGATGTGAATGTTGTGAATGACTTCAGTGTGCGGCGATGACATCTTTATAAATAAATAACATCACCTAAATGTGATGTTAAACTTCTAGAATACAACTGTTAACCATAAGCAATATGTGCGGTACAACAATGTGAACACTAGTGAAAGTTACCACGAAGAAACAGACCACAAGAATCTACAGAAGAGACAGACTACTCATCTTTAAGAATGACACAAAACTTTACCAACACACGATAGACAGAAGATCTCCCAGACACCCTGCACGACAGATAGAAGCCCCGATTCGCCGAGGATATGTTACACACAGGTGACACGGAAGTTCTACTTCTGTGGTTCAGAACTTAACTTTAACTAATATATGAAAGACACTTAAATAACAACATAAGAGTAAAGTAAAACACAAAAGACTGACCTAATTAGCATAAAATTGTAATTTCATGATAAGTAATAAGATGTGTTAAGTTTAATGTGCTTAATGAGTATAGCACGCTAAAGTTAAATAAGCCCATTATTCAGATGGCACAAAGTAAAGATTATTATTTTTAACGTCATATACAGGAACACACAACTCGGATCCGAGGACAGTACAAGCTATGTTCACCCATGACTTACACTAATTACAATTGTACAAAATGCGCAAATATTTTTATCATTAGTATACACATTACTAATTTTCTTCTATGATGCTAAAACAGTATGTAATAAAGAGATGTCATGGTCCAAAAAGGTGAGTGAACAAATCTACAAACCCCAGACATGAAATTCCTCAATTTACGAGATCCTATTTAGTGTTTGTTTATATTTCAGATAGTTATAAGTGTGTGAATATTATGGCAGCCTGTTTAATTGACCTGAGCCAATTAACTAGGTTCCCGATATTATAATGTCGTCCCGACGTTATAAAATGAGCAACTCTGCTTTTGGTATTGTCATTTAATACTCTGTAGATTTATTCACTCTGCTAGTTTAACTACCCTGTCAATTTAAAATCTCTCCCTCTTGCGTGAAGTAAAATAATAAAGACTACTTGGAACTACGATAATAAACATAAATAAATAAAAAGGTCAGATATTAAGGTCAGATATTATCCCCTATTAACCAGTAAAAAAAATTGAGGGTTAATAGTAAGAAATAAAAAAATAATTTGTGAGAACAAATCAGAATAAAGAACTCGTATTTTAATAAGTAAAATCATAAATTAGGATAAAGTGTTTCATTATTATTAAAACGCAAAATAATATAGGTAAGAATAATTAAATATTGTAACCCCAGATTCTTTCCTGTACAAAAGTCATTCTCCAACCTGTCGGTTTGACGACAATCGCAGACAGGAAAATAACGTGTTACAGTCTGTAGGAAACAACCCCCATTGTTATCAGCTGCAGCGTCGAGCCAGACAATACACTGCCTACCTCTATTGTCTAATACAAAGCGTGTGACTCCCCTTGCCCAGTAACAACATATGGTTAAAATATATTGTCTGTGTGAGATTCCTCCCCTCTCTGAGGCGAGATTTCATTCTCTCGTATCGTCTATTTGTAAATATCTCTCATGTATTTAAATTTTACTAAACATAAAGATAGTAAAATAGAGTGTTCAGTATAAGTAGAATAAGTAGTGTATAAGATTTAGCATCTTAAGAGCATGTCTCAATTCAATCCAGATTTATTGTTAAAAGATGAATTATGCTATGAAGCACTTTTGCGCGAACTACCTTACGCGAACGTAACGGTCGCGGTACTACGCAAAACGTTACGGGAAAGCAGGCAAGATACACCCGCACAGTTACGTCGATTAAGCGAAATAGATCTTGATAGCGAAAGAGAAACATGTTATGCGAAGTATAGGGAACTGACCTCAATATCACAATCTCTGCACGATGAGAAGTCACCCGCTATAATCTTACGTACCACACAAAGAATAGAGCATTTAACCCGTCGGATAAATAATTTATTAAACTGGCCCGGAGCTACTGTAATTCCCCCAGATGTGCAAACCCAAAATTTGCTGACGAAGCATTACAGCAATTACCCACAATAATAAGAGAATTACGTAGAATGTCTGACTCATTTAAAATGGAGGAAATTGAAGAAGCTCTGACTAAATAATATATCTCCGCATTTCAATTACCTACCCTAGAACAGCGACCCTCTACCATGAGTTTCGAATCCCCCCAGGTATCGAGAATAGAACCGAGTAATGATCAGTTGCTGAATAGCAACGTGATTACCCTACCGATAGCTGAAGCATGACTTCCCAATACCCACCACAATCTCACCAATAATTATGCGTTACCACCCTCAGCGATGACAAATCAAGTATCGGGACCTCCTAGAATAACATGTCACGTAAACTTTAGTACGGACCTCTACGGAAAGATAACTCACCCCGTAAAAAAAATGTATCAGAAATCCCATACACCGATGGATTGAGTATCACCAAACTATTAGCTTTCATAAAATATCTGTTACAAATAAAAGACTTACAGCAACTAAGCGATTGCCAAATATTGCAAGTCCTTCTGCCCAAATGTAGACCACCATTAAAGGACCGTGTACACGAGTCATTAAATTCACAACATCCAGTAGAAGAACTCCATACAACTCTGATAAGACATTTTATTCCAACGGGAATTTACGAAGAACTAAAACGAAACACAGTACTTCGAGCACAAGGAGCTCACGAGAGACTCGCCCACTCTATCTCTGAAATAAGAGAATCTTCATTATTACTGAAAGTAAACTGGAGCGAACAGCAGTTAGTAGAAACAATCTTGGTAGGATTATCCCCGGAAGAGAGATCTCGGTTAGCACTTATCAATAGACCCAACACGTTCGCAGAATTAGAACAATGCTGTATCCACTCATCCAACGTATGGTATTCGGATCAAAACCGACGTGCGTTACTTCCCCAGACACAACGTAGAAATGAAACACAACCCCTGGTATCAGATACAAGAACACACCGTGATAGGCGACTATTTCGAATTCCTGAAACTTCACACTACCAAACTAAATCGAACCATCAACTGAAACCTCAACAGAATACGAGTGATACCGTGAGTAGAGAAAGAAGATGTTATAACTGCGGGAAATTAGGACACATCAGTAGATACTGTAAACAGAAACAGCACTACCAAAAACCCTGTTATTCAAAAAACATGTAAGGCAGGGAGATCCGAAATCCTGTGTCTTCCGCAGCATCGTGAAAATAGGTAAAACCCGGGAGTACCAAAAATATATATATAAAAAAAAATTAGACCCCTACGTAGAGAGATTTATCAGTAAATGCAACTCAATTACTACATGCAAATCCAGTATGTGTCAATTACCATACATACAAGTAGACCTTGGCGTTACTACCACACTAGGATTAACTGATTCTGGATCGACACGGAGCTTAATCAGCCAACAGCTAGCAGATACATTAGTTAAACACAATCTTGTTAAACGTAGTCAACCGGTGAACATAAAATGCGCTTCCGCTAACAAACAAAACTTAATAATAAAACTCAGCGTTACGATTAAACTAAAAATTAAAAATTTAACGTGGTATTTTCCAGTGTTAGTATCTGACGAATTAGGACCAAACTTAATATTAGGAGCGGACTTTATCAGTAAAACAGGTATAACTCTTGACATGTACGATAAGCAGTATTATTTTAGATTCGACCGTACTCAAAAATATAACTTTTATTCTGAAATAAATAACAGTGGAGATATGGAAACTTCTGCAACGCACCTAGAACACCACGAGTCTGCATTAGATCATTTAGAAAGTAAAGATAGACTGAAAATGCAAAAACTAAAAAAAGAATTTTCCACCGTCCTCACCCCAAAGTTAGGATTAACGAATCTTGTAGAGTACAAGATCAACCTGAGTGACAACAAAGTAATACGACTGCACCCATACAAATTATCTCCACCAAAAATAGAAATAATGAGAAATCAAATCAATAATTTGTTAGAACAACAAGTCATAAAACCTTCCACTTCACCGTATTCGTCACCCGCGTTTTTAGTATCTAAAGGCAGCGATAAACATAGATTAGTTGTGGACTATAGACAATTAAATAAAAGGAGAGAATTCGAGTCCATACCACTCCACGACATCCACAGCGCCTTCCATTACTTTACAAAAGCTAAAGTTTTCACCATAATGGACCTCAATCAGGCATTTCATCAAATACCGCTATCGGAAGAATCCAAACACCTAACCACCTTCGCCATCCCATTCAATCTGTACCAATTTACTAGAGTACCCTTTGGAATATCCCAAGGAATTTCTGTATGTAGCCGATTGTTACAGAAAATATTTCACGAAGTAAAATTTAAATTTGTATATCACTACCTAGATGACATAGTAATCTACAGCGATCTATGGATCAACCTTCTTCATTTACGTGAAGTATTATCACGATTAAAGAAAGTCGGATTAACAGTAAACCCGAGTAAAGTAAATTTTGCTGTTAAACAATTTTCATTTTTAGGTCACATAGTATCGGCCGACGGAAAGGTAAGCATAGACCCAGAACGCACCCGTGCTATCAGAGAAATTTTACCACCACGGGATACGAAAGGAATAGCCCGATTTTTGGGAATGATAAGTTACTTCCACAAGTATATCCCTCACCTAGCTGATATAGCAGCACCATTGAACGCGTTAAGGAAAAAAGGAGCGAAATTTGAATGGACCCCACAACACCAATCTGCATTTGAAACACTGAAAGAAAGCATAATATCACCCACAGTATTACAATTAGCTGATTTCACTAAACCATTTGTAGTACAGACTGACAGTTCAAGTGTAGCACTAGGAGCAGTAATATATCAGGAAGTAGATAATTCTTGATTACCGATCAACAGATCGGTAACTGGCCTCGCGAACTCTAACCGACCAGGAAAAGAAATTCTCCGCATACGAATTAGAATGTTTAGCCTTAGTATTCGCATTTGAGAAATTCAAACCCTTTTTAGAACATAAAGAATTTCTGTTAGAAACTGATAATAAAGCCTTATCTTGGTTATTAAATCACCCTAAACAGTTAGGTAGTATCGGAAGATGGGTATTGAGTTTAAATTGTTACAAGTTTAAGGTACAACGCATTCGTGGCACCCAAAATGTAGTTGCCGATACACTGTCCCGTATGTTCCAGCCGCCTAACAAAATATCAGAAAATAAGGAAAGTGGTGAAACATCGATAATCAATACGCTAATTACTGAATTCCCACTGGCATTTACTGCTATAGCTCAGTATCAACAACAAGATCCGTATTTAAATAAAATAATAGAACAGATAGATATAGGAAATAAATTCAGAGAAAGATATACTGAGTAAGAGAGTATTATGTTACAAAGTAGCTAATGGAAAGTCCTTGAGAATAATTGCCCCGGATATTATTAAACCAATGCTTATGGAATACTACCACTCATCCACCATTGGAGCACATATGAGAATAAATAAAACGATACATCGTATTCGAAAAAATAATATCATTGGGAAATATGAACAGCGAGATAGCTAAATTCGTAAAACAGTGTAAGTTGTGTGCAATGAGCAAGCCAGCGAGAAACAGCCACATAGGTAAATTAATCTCGGAGACTCCCATGACACCCTTTTCAAAAGTTTTACTTAGACTTTTCTGGCCCCTACCCACGTTCAAAATCAGGTAATACCATGATACTCATTTGTGTAGACTCATTTACTAAATTCGTCTGGATGTATCCCATGCGACGAGCGTTAACATCTACCACAGTGAAGATTTTGCAAGATAGATTATTTAAAGACTTCGGTACACCAGTACACCTAATGTCAGATAACGGACCCCAGTTTAAGTCCAAAGAATTCAAGGACATGTGTTTCAGACTAGGCATAGATACATTACCGTTACAGAGTATCGTCCACAAGGTAATATAGCTGAAAGGTATTTGCGAAAACTAAAATCCGCTTTAATAGCCTACCATGCAAACGGCCAAACATCTTGGGACCAGAACCTATCCTGGATACTATTTGCCTTCAACTCAGCATATCATGATGGACATAAATCGACACCATTTGATTTGTTGTATAAATATAAACCGAATCACCCATTATCCACAAAGTGGAAAATACATGAATTGCTACCCCGCGAAATCAGTGCTAAAAATATAAAAAAGATATGGAACGAAGCTCGCGCTAACTTAAGAGTGAAATTGAGAAAATCGCGAAAATATCACGAGCGGGATAGTAAAGAAATAAAGTATCAAGTCGGAGACTTAGTGATGTACAAAACTCACCCGACGAGTAGGGCAGTTGATAAGACCACCTCCAAACTATCTTACCGATGGTGTGGCCCTTACAAGATTTACAAATATTTAACTCCCGTAACCGTAGCACTGTATGAACCCACTACGGATAATTATGTACGTAGAAGTCATGTTTCCCAGATAAAATATTATTACGGAAATAAACATGCTACTGAGCAAGAAAAGAAAAAGTAGAAAAGGATAGATGTATTAAGACGTATATTTGGTATATTGTAATTCAGTCACTACTTAATTACCAAATCGTATAAATAGGAATGAGGCCTGATCAACCTTAGATCCTGTTCACCGAGAAAGAATAAGCAAAGTGAGAAGTCAGCTGACAGAAAATAAAAGTAACATTAATTTACCGTTACTTTACCAGTACTTTAATCACCTTACTGTACTTAACTGTACTTATATGTACTATACTATACCATACTATACGACACACACACCCTACTAATCAAAGTACTAAAAGGAATACAGTACTAAAATAAAATGATTCGTCAACCACGATTCAATGAAACCCTTGGAAGAGAAAAGGAAACACAGTAAGGATGTGAAACGTACTCTGTGAAGAGTAACTCCGTGAAAAGAGTAACACAAATCTAAACAAAAAACCGGTAGTAGTATTAAGGACTAGAATTAAGTTGAATTTTGTGTATTCTACGTATTTTATAAACTTTGAGTTTTATGTATTTTAACTATTAATTAATATGGTATTGTATCTCTTGCTAATAGTAAACAGTACATTGAGAGTGATTCATGTACCTCACGAAGAAATTGCTTAAAGAGAGAAAGGAATTTCACACGGAAAATCCGAGCTAACTCCCAGTGCAATTCTTATCTACTTCCCCGTTGAAAACACATCGGTCCCTGACCCTGTGTCTTCTTTAAGTGGAGGAGTATGTGACGATTTAATATGCTTAATCCCACAATAAAATTAAATAAAAAATTATAATACTAAAATAATTTAATAAGGTACGAAAGAACCCTTTCTTTATGCCCCAAACCGGTAGTAACATGCCGATTTGCCGATGTATCAGATAACAAAATTAGATTTAAGAAACTCAATAAATCCATAACGACCTCGCGTTACATAAAAGAATAATAAAAGTATAGAGTGATGTAATTAAATTGTAAGCAAATTAAAGGAAAATATTTAATAATAATTAAGAACTACTTTTCGCGCTGAGAAACTACCCGCGCGCGGACAGCCCCATTACCCCTATAGTTAGTTAGTACAGTTGAATCAGAGACTCGCCTGGTGATACAGCGTACAGCACATTATGTAGACCGTTAGAAAATATTAAACATATAGACTAAGTAAAACTTACGTAATTACCGGATGATGTGAATGTTGTGAATGACTTGAGTGTGCGGCGATGACATCTCTATAAATAAATAACATCACCTAAATGTGATGTTAAACTTCTAGAATGTAACTGTTAACCCTAAGCAATATGGGCGGTACAACAATGTGAACACTAGTGAAAGTTACCACGAAGAAACAGACCACAAGAATCTACAGAAGAGACAGACTACTCATCTTTAAGAATGACACCAAACTTCATCAAAACACGATAGACAGAAGATCTCCCAGACACCCTGCACGACAGATAGAAGCCCCGATTCGCCGAGGATATGTTACACACAGGTGACACGGAAGTTCTACTTCTGTGGTTCAGAACTTAACTTTAACTAATATATGAAAGACACTTAAATAACAACATAAGAGTAAAGTAAAACACAAAAGACTGACCTAATTAGCATAAAATTGTAATTTCATGATAAGTAATAAAATGTGTTAATTTTAATGTGTTTAATGAGTATAACACGCTAAAGTTAAATAAGCTCATTCTTCAGATGGCACAAAGTAAAGATTATCATTTTTAATGTCATATACAGGAACACACAACTCGGATCCGAGGACAGTACAAGTTATGTTCACCCATGACTTACACTAATTACAATTGTACAAAATGCGCAAATATTTTTATCATTAGTATACACTTTACTAATTTTCTTCTATGATGCTAAAACAGTATGTAATAAAGAGATGTCATGGTCCAAAAAGGTGAGTGAATAAATCTAGAAACCCCAGACATAAAATTCCTCAATTCACGAGATCCTATTTAGTGTTTGTTTATATTTCAGATATTTATGAGTTTGTGAATATTATGGCAGCCTGTTTAATTGACCTGAGCCAACTAACCAGGTTCCCGATATTATAATGTCGTCCCGACGTTATAGTGTGTTCTAAATTTACTGTGATTTCGGCTTTCTCTTAAGGTTGTATGTAATTATTTCTTGCATAATTACGTAATAATGTTTTCACTAATCACTGCCAAGTGTTCACACGAAATTGTCAAGTACTACATATAATTATTGAAATAGTTACGAAAGAATAAATTTATACAATTTTAAAAAGTTTTTTGAATATTGTTTTGCACTAGTAACACATGACTACTTCAAAATTTAATAATATTGTTGAATTCCGATCCGAGTGGACCAAAATGTTTTGATGTCGGCACGTGTGTACTAAGAATTTTCTAACAGGAAGAATGATGCTTGGGGTGCTATTGCCAGGATGCAGAATGATAACGATAGTGGACTGTATTAATACATTTATTAGGTTTCTTACTTACACTTAAATCATAGTGTTAAGATTGGCTATGTCTGAAAGATTTAATTTTGAAGAAACCGATTCGTAAATGAAGCTACATTTTAGATGAGGCGCAAATGTGTGCCACTCAGCTTACACTGAAAAAACGTTGAGGCCTGAGGCCTAAATAATTGTCGCGACAACAAGGAAGTGAAAAAGACAGAACAGGCAGCAAACGTACTGACGTCCGCTGCCAGCCAAGGCTCGTAGAACTGTATAGTTGTAAAAACATGATAAGCAGGATTTGAAAGCGTACAGATTAGCCAACCTATGAATGCGAAAATTACCACATTACTGTCCATAACTGCCCGCAAAAAATCAAAAGATTTTTTAATACATTTTATAACTTATTGTAGAAAAATACAGAGTTCTTAATAATAAAGGTCAATCTCAGTAAGTTGTACTGAACCTTGATTTGAAATCTTAGATAACAGTTATGACACTAACTGCTTAGCGATAAGCTTGAGTGATGATAAGAGTTGAGCAGGCTAAGGTCGGCGTGCAACTTGATTTGTGCATGAGTATAAATGCAAAGTTAGCAATGTATTGCCAATATATATTGTATGTATACAATATTAAACGATATAAAACATGAAAATACATAATTTGACAATGTTTAATGATGAATAATCGGTGACTCATCACATGATGGGCCCGATAAATTGTAACATTTATGCAAGTCATAGTGGTTAGCTTGAACCAGTTAAGGCCAGTAGACCTATATGAGAGTAATGAATGTAAAGTGAACAGACAAAGTATTATAAGATTATACATGTAAAGACATAAATTTAGCATGACGCCATATAGTTTGAACGAGGCATGCTATTCCTGAAGTTTCAGGAATTTACAATAAATTATTATGTGAAAACAAGCTATCCATAGTTGAATGATTGCAAGCACAATGTGTAATGACATGTATGTCATGATTAAAGCATGAATAATAATTGCGCAATGCGTGATCACAAAATACAAAATACAAAATGCAATATAAAATACAATATAAAAATAAAAATATAGGCGTGGCGTGTGGTTGTAGACAGTAGATGCGAAAAAAACTATGTGTTTTACATAAATAAAAGTTATACATAATAAATACAATAGAAATCGGTTTAGTTAATTACAAATATATGAATACAAGGCACAATAGCATAAGTAACAAGTACAAAATGTGGTTATACAAATGTAATACATGTGTTGAACAAGCGATAAATACATTCATAGAGTAATAAATATCACACATTGACAAATGTGCAAGAAAATGCATACATGGTTTGTATAACTGCAGACCATGCGAATATTATGTAACTAAATTTTTATATAAAAACAATACCACCAATGACATGACACATAACCCAATACCAATATCAAAATGTAAATGTGTAGGACATAGTATGCCTCACAAATTATTAACATATAAATACAAAAATAGCAAAGTATACCACCATGAAAATATGATAAGTATAGATATAATAGCATAATGCATGGTTGTAAAATTACAAGTCACATGCAAATTTAGTATAAAAACACGCAATGATGCAAGTTAACATGACAATGTTGTGATGATACATATCACAATTAAGTTGACCAAATTGTCAGACAATAAGGTAATGAAAGCCAGTGGCCAAATGAAATAGCATTGTGCTAAATAATTATAGTAACCTTGTGTCTAAGCCTCCTCCCGCCCTGGCAACAAACATAGCTTATGAACTGGTCTCCGTAAAATACCAGTAGGCGTGCGAATGTCTACTACTCTAATTAAGTTGTCTGGGCCAGGAAATGTGGCGGTAATTACACCAAATTTCCACGCTAATGGAGGTAAGTTATCCTCAATCAGTAAAACCAGGTCACCAATGGAAACGTTATCCTTGGCGAATTTCCATTTGTGACGTTGTTGTAATTGATGTAAGTAGTCGCGTGACCAACCCTTCCAAATGACTTGGACAAACTTCTGGAGAAGTTGCCAACGTCCAAGACGAGAAATGGGAACGTGAGATAAGTCTGGATCAGGTATCGCCGTTAATGGTGCGCAAATCAAAAAATGGCCAGGTGTAAGTGGCACCGGATCATTTACATCCGATGAAATGGCAAATAATGGACGTGAGTTTAGACATGCCTCTATCTGAGACAAAACTGTCGTAAACTCCTCGAAGGTGAGTATAGACTTGCCTACCACGCGGCGCAAATGATACTTTAAACTCATTATACCGCTCTCCCAAAGACCACCAAAATGAGGTGATGAGGGCGGAATAAATGACCATGAAATACCCTGAGAGGTCGTAAAGGATTTGATTGATGAGGTGGCATCCTTATTATGCCAAAGATTGTAAAGGTCATGTAAAACATTGCGGGCCTTCCTAAAGTTCGTGCCATTATCAGAATATAACTGGCTGGGTATGCCCCTACGGGACATAAAGCGACGTAAGGCAGCTATAAACGCGTTGGCTGTAAGGTCAGAAACCAATTCCAAATGAATGGCACTGGTTGCTAAGCAGATGAACAAAGGCACGTACGATTTTGACAGAGTCCTAGATTTCTGCCCGCCATGACGAATCATGAAGGGACCACCATAATCAACTGCGCAGAACAGAAACGGCCGCGAAGGTGTGACTCTAGGAGATAGTAAAATACTAAGCCCCTGAACCTGCTGTTTGGCACTAAACCTTAGGCACTTGACGCATCTACGAATGATGGAGCGAATGACTATCTTGGCGTTAATAATCCACCAACGTTGACGAAGTGAGTGATGCACGAGTTGAGCACCAGCGTGGAGTAGGCGAATGTTTTCGCGTTCAATAATAAGGCGAGTAATATGAGCCGATGGATGCAAGACAATAGGATGCTTATTGTCATAAGATAGTTGCGACTGCTGTAAGCGCCCGCCGACGCGTATTACGCCAGACTCATCAAGAAACGGGTCCAGAGAAGACAACTTACTCCTTATAGAGACAGAAGACCCATTACGAAGACAATTAATCTCGGCAGCGAAGTGGATCGACTGAGATTGTTTTATGAAAAATTAAGAGTGCGATGAATTTCAACGGGGGTAAGAGAGCCCGATATTTTCTCAGCACTGGAGAGTCTAATATTTTTGATGAATCGAAAGCAGTAAGCGTATACGCGAGTCAGACGGTGCAACGAAGAAAAGTCCTTTGAAAGATCAATAGCCAGGGTAGACATTAGAGAATGTTTGGGGGTTTGTTTTTCCTCCGCAGTGAATTCAGAAGACGACAGATTAGAAGGTAGAAAGGGTGGAAAAAGATTGGACTCGGAAGATTGAGACAAACAGGCGAGACCGTGCCACCAAAGCGAACAATCGCGCAAAACGTCGGGGTGACATCCCCTAGAAATAATATCAGCAGGATTATGTCGAGAATTGATGTGATGCCATGTGTAGGCTTCCGTAAGACGCTGAATCTCGGCAACACGATTAGCGACGTAGGTTTTCCACCTCGAAGACTGGGCATGAATCCAGTAAAGGGACACCATAGAGTCAGAATACAGATGAACACTATTAATAAAGGAATGAAGAGCACGGACGACCTTGAATACGAGTCGCGATAATAACAAGCAAGCGCAGAGTTCAATGCGAGGTAATGATACTTGTCGTAGGAGGGCCACGTGAGATTTAGAACACAGAAGGTGACAAGAGGCCGATGAATCTTGACTCTAATGTAAACACAACACCCATATCCCCTTTCAGAGGCATCCGAATACCCATGTAATTCAACTATCTTTGCTTTAGACTTGCAGCGAATAGAACGTGGGAAAATAATTTTACTGATCAGACATAATTTATCGCATAATGAATACCAATACAAGCGTAATTGCCCGGAGATTGGCTCATCCCAACCAAGATTGCACAGCCAGAGTTTCTGCATAAACTGTTTGTACAGGAAAACAATGGGACCGACGAGTCCGAGTGGATCGTATATGCCTGCGATAATCGATAGGATTTTCCCCTTGGAGATGCTTGATTCAACGGGGAATGATTTGATGTCAAACAAAAATGAATCGGTAGTGTTATTCCAGAGAATGCCCAAGGTACGCACATTACCCCGTTTGTTTAAAGGGAGTAATAAATTGTCATGATCTGCGACCACATTGGGTTCATTTGATGCCCATTTATGCAGCGTGAGACCGTATTGACTCAACAACGTACCTAAGTCAGATTTCAACTTGGTCAGATCAGAAATGGTGTCTGCACCGGTTAGCAAGTCGTCGACATAGAAATCATTGGTTATAACTGACGCTGCGTCAGGAAAAGAAGCTTCATGATCCTTACCAATCTGATTAAGACAGCGAGTAGCCAAAAACGAAGCACTAGCAATGCCGTATGTTACAGTTCGCAATACAAAGTGTTTAAACTGTTCGAGGGGAGAGTCACGCCACAGAATACGTTGATAATGACAATCCTTCTCAGCAACCAGAATTTGTCGATACATCTTCTCGATGTCGGTGATGAGAACATAGTTATGCATACGAAATCGCAAAATAATAGAAAAAAGGTCTTGTTGGACGTTAGGGCCTACCAACAAAATGTCATTGAGAGAAAGGCCATTGGTAGTTTTGGACGAACCGTCAAAAACGACGGGAAGTTTTGTCGTAGAACTAGAATGTTTAAAGACGGCATGGTGTTGCAGATAGTATGTATTTGAAACCCTGGAATTCATAGAGCAATCGTCGACAAACGTCATGTGGACAAGGTCCTTATACTCCTGAATAAAGTTTGCGTATTCACGCACAAGCTTAGAATCACGCATGAAGCGGCGTTCTAAACTCAAGTATCTTGCTTCAGCGCTAGCATAGGACTCACCCAACTGGGGATTGTCAGACTTAAATGGTAGCGAAACAACGAACCTACCCTCTTGATTGCGATGAGTAGACTTAACGAAATGCTCCTCACAAGCTGACTCCTTATTAATAGGTGCATTATCAGGGATAGTTTCGTTCTCCCAAAATTTCTCGAGAGCCTCCAGAATTTGACTGTCGTTGTTCATAGCCAGGAACGAAACAGCAGGACCCTTATGAAGGCAGTGTTTGGGCAGATTGCCTGATAGACTGTAGCCTAACTTTGTTTCCTGTATAACAGGAAAATGAGAACCGCGTACGTATTTGTTAGCTAAAATTAAATCTAGGTAAAATTGCTCTCCTAAAAGTATGTCGATGTCAGCTGATATGTAGAAATGTGGATCCGCGAGGAAAACGTTATCTGGAATGTTAAATTGATTTATGTCAAAAGATTGTGCTGGCAGTTTATGGGTTAATGCAGATAAGACCGCACATTTTGCCTCGAAGCTAAATCTTTGATAGCGGGAAATAATGCGTATAGACGCTAGATTAGTGGCACAACACGCGATATTATTTATACCTGTAATCGGTGTGTTAGATTTAGTCAAGTTAAGCCGTAATTTCTTGGTAAATGATTCCATACAAAAATTTATTTATGAACCCGCATCCAATAGAACTCTCGCGAGTTGTCTATTGCCAGCCTGGTCGATGACAAACACAATTGCTGTTGATAAAAGAACATTATTTGTAGATTGTAATTTAAGTGAACAATAGTTACTGCTGCTGGCAGAAACTGTTTTTGACACATTGTTTATGTGCAACAATATATGGTGTCGTTTTGAGCAGATCTTACATGATTGTTTACTCTTACAATTAGATGAGAAATGATCTGGTCTTAAAAAATTGGTACAGCATTTATGATTTAATATAAATTTTCCTCGTTCTGATGTGCTTAGTGCACGAAATTTATCACACATGTAAATTGGATGATTAAATTTACAGCACAAGCATCAATAATTATTTGACGCTGAGTGATAACCTTTAAATGCAGTGCTGCCAGCAGCATTTCGTGATTTATGTTTGTCAGATTTATTATTGAATCTTAAACTTAGCTTGTTGAGCTGCTGTCCGGCATCGATAGGCAGTGTATTTTCTAACAACTGTCTACGTGCGTTTAAAAACTGAGTAAAACCTTCAAAGTTAGGAAGATTATCGGGGTCTATAGACTCCTTCCATAATTTAAACGTGGTATGGTCCAGTTTTGCTGACAATAATTGTACAGTGATAAGCTCGAATGAATCCACTGACAGTTGCATGGCCGCCAGTGAATTAACGGAAGGCTTTATAGTATTTATGAATTCTGCCAAACTTTGGACAGAGTCCTTAATTGTTGTCTTTACTTCAAGTAAATTTTGAATATAATACTTAGCTAGTATGAATTTGTTGTCATATCTAGCGGACAACAAACTCAACGCTATCGAATAGTTTTCGTTACA
Source organism: Magicicada septendecula (assembly GCA_034769895.1). Classification (NCBI taxonomy): domain Eukaryota; kingdom Metazoa; phylum Arthropoda; class Insecta; order Hemiptera; family Cicadidae; genus Magicicada; species Magicicada septendecula. The sequence continues at coordinate 327,118,376 of CM068372.1, forward strand.
AATAGGTAATGCCTTAATTAAATCTAGCGGCTCATTTTTCAGAGACGAATACAAATAGTGTAATTTCTGAACTGACGTTAGATCAGAAATATTGAGTAGAAATGCTGCCATTCTAAGATATTGCCTGTGAAGCAGGGCAAACTTATCGGTTTCAGTTGCATATTGCTTGTTAATACGGGAGATACAATCCGAACGTTAAAGGTTTCTATCAATTCTAAGATATTGGCTTCTGTTGAATATAACAGCTCTTCGACCTGAACTCGGTCTTCTTGAGCAGCGTTTATGTCTTTAGAAATGAGTTCAATTTCGGACTGTACCTCGTCGTATTTTGTTGCCAAGCCTTTTAGACTTTCAGGTCTAACTGTTAAAAAATGTTTGGTGTTACTGTTTTTGTCAAAGTTAATGATAGCCGTATTAATAGGCACTATGGCAGACTTTAAGCCGCCTCTCTTTCTGACCAACACTTTGAGGCCTTCTTCAGCCATTGTACGCACCTGTTAATGATGTTAATGATGTGGTACCTGTTATGCGATGTCCTGAAGCGTCGAGGCCGTGGAGAAGATGGCAAACACACAGACCGGAGAGATGACTGCTTAAACTGGAGTATTGACGCTAGCACATGGATGGTCTTGCAGTGATGTCGTCACGAGGGTCAATGGCGACGAAAGAAATGCTGGTTAAGTCCCGACACGGTCGGATCAGCGAATATGCTGAGTCGCCCGTGATGGCCAGAAATTGGGGCAGAAAAATAATGAAAAGGTGAATGATGAATCCAGGCACGGAGCGACCAAAAAAATGTTGAATTCCGATCCGAGTGGACCAAAATGTGTTGATGTCGGCACGTGTGTACTAAGAATTTTCTATCAGGAAGAATGATGCTTGGGGTGCTATTGCCAGGATGCAGAATGATAACGATAGTGGACTGTATTAATACAATTATTAGGTTTCTTATTTACACTTAAATCATAGTGTTGAGATTGGCTAAGTCTGAAAGATTTAATTTTGAAGAAACCGATTCGTAAATGAAGCTACATTTTAGATGAGGCGCAAATGTGTGCCACTCAGCTTACATTGAAAAAACGTTGAGGCCTAAGGCCTAAATAATTGTCGCGACAACAAGAAAGTGAAAAAGACAGAACAGGCAGCAAACGTACTGACGTCCGCTGCCAGCCAAGGCTCGTAGAACTCTATCGTTGTAAAAACATGATAAGCAGGATTTGAAAGCGTACAGATTAGCCAACCTATGAATGCGAAAATTACCACATTACTGTCGAAATATGTTTTTCGTTTTCATTGGAGAACTTAAATACAATAGTATCTCTGAAATTTACGCAACTAAAATAACCAGACAGTAAAAATTAATGTAACAAATTTGAAAGTCTGAATCAAATGGAAAATATTATAAAACCTGTGAAATACTTTCAGACATTCTGAGACAAAATTAGGTATAAATAATACACGAGCACATAATGTGAATGTACCAAGTGTGTTTCAAATTTTGCGAAGTACACGTACTAGATTGAATCTATTACAAAACGCGTAACCTAAGCATTGGGACGACTAAATGTAATTTAGTTTTCCCAGTGTTTACCAAACAGTGTTTTCTTTTCAACCCACATTTAAAATTCTTGCAACAAACTTATTACAATAATTCTAAACTGACTTACTTCCATGTAAACTGTCCCGAATTTGTTAGCCAAAATAAGAATATACCCAACTATTTTGTTCCGAAATGTGGTCTTATGTAATCATGTGATCTCTTTTATGTGACTTCATTAAACATAATAGTCGATCCACGTATTTAAAATTAACCAAATTAAACAATTTGTAAAGGTTTGTGTACGTATTGCTTGCTCAAGTGGTTGCTCAAGAGCGTTCTAAGTCTTCTCCTAAAAGTACTTTATTAATAGACAATGTTCTTCATCATAACACGCATCATTTTGAATTTCCTACATTTAGAAGAACGAGGAAAAAATTTGAAGTGTTATTGAAAAAGGAAAATACACCTTTTCCTAAAATCGTGTTAAACGTAGAATTGTATAATTTGCTCAGCTACAAAAATACAGTAAACTATTAGTCATTAGATAATTTAAAATTTAAAAAAATATACAGTATTAAATTTATCATCTCATTAGTCCAATTTAAACCTTGTACAACGTGTGGTCATATAACAAGAATTGAATCAAAGAAGATTACATTTAACACTGACCATTTAAGAAGTGTGTGTAAAGAAACGTTTGCTTCTATCACAGCAGAAATCTGGAAAAGAAAGCGTGAATACCTCAAAAAAATAAGTGGTCAAATGTAAGGAAACTAAAGAAGTCCTTAACTGTATAACCGAATATCTTATTATGAACTTGTTAAGCGACATAGGTGAGACTTCGACAGAAAGTAATGCTTCGTCTGACGGAGATAAAAGTTTGGAATTGCCTGAGGATTAGTAAAGAAAAATATATAAAAACTAAAATCTTCCAACTTAAATGTGGCTACTTAAATTTATAAAATATTTTATCTTTCAGTGAGAAAAATGCGCGTCAGTCATTTGAAATTAATTTAATTACTACATTTGTTATAACATGTTTTTAATCCCGGTAAATAAACACAACGGTCACAGCTCATGACAAGTTAAAATTGTTTGTAATACAAATTATCTGCCTTTAGGCATTAATAACTTGTCGATTGGGTTAGGTTAGGTTAGGAACTACCGATTTCGCGATAACCAAACCTGTATTTTTAACGAATCGGAAGCCACAATTAATTTTTATCTCTTTGCTAATTTTAGTATTATGATATAATGAAGTTATTTTTATCTTAAAAAATAGCTAGACAATTAAATTATTATGATAACAAAAGCAAGTAAATACATTTGACTTGAAATTTTTTTTTTAGAATTTAAGAATTTTCTAACAGAACGTCACTGGCCATAGAAAGTAAAAATTAAAATTACAAAAATATTATTCCGTTTTTGTTATAAATAGCTGGGAAAATTTTATTTATGTATGCTTTTAACTGTCAAACATCCCCAACAAACCAGTTAGTGTACAGTTGGACGGCACCCCTCAATGAAAGAGGTATATAGGTATATAATTCTGGAAGCTTAAATCCATCCACATGTGTATGTGTATGTAGACGGATGTACAGGAAAGTACAGACTTCGTTGGTAACCATTATCAGAGTTACGGAATGTGTACACATCCCTGATTACTAATTTCAAAGGTTAGTGGTGCTATGGTCTAGCATGCAATACAAATATAATTTACAAGCAATTAAAAATTCTATTATTACAACGTGTAAGACCTCGGACGTAATGTGTTTATTATGTTATTCTAATTTCCGTACTAATGACACGAGCATAAATAACTAAACCCGTATATATTATTTCTTCACAGAATTCTTATCACTGAATAAATCATAATCAGGTCTCTCTTGACACGTGCGTTAGAGCGTTATTGCCATCGACCATCGGTTTCAGATAATACCGACTTCTTGATGAAACTAGTTGGTCCGTTTCTTCACAAGGCGGGAAGCTGTACGGTCGACAATTGGTATTATATTAGCAAAAATGATGTCAGGGTAAAGCATAAATTATCGTCTAAAATTAATAAATTAAAAGACAATTAAATTAGGAAGAAGCGATTTATTAGCCTTAAATATTAGGAATTAGGAATCCCGTCTTAACATTTAAATTAAGTAAAATGTTTGTATAAGGAGGTGAAAAGTGGAAAGGTATTTATTTGAACCGGGACAATGGGAATTATATAATTTTATATAATCAAATTTTCTAAATTGTATATGTCTTATGGAGACTATAATTTGATCATTACTTATTTATAATACGAGTAAGTGAGTTTTTGGCTATATTACCTGTATTTTTAAAATGTCTGTTTTTCCTAATAAGATGTATGCATAAAACCCAATACAGGTTACATCCTAAATTATAAGCATAAAGGGTTCTATTATATTGTATAATATATGTGGAATTCTGTCAGAATTCTTCCTGCAGTTTTATATTACATAAGGTTAAGTCAAAGGTTAATTATGACCCTGGATCATAATTAAAATTAACTTAAAAATTGGCACTGTAAATTCAGTCTATATAAGCCTCCAACTTTACAAAATTTTGTGAAGTTTTTCATAATTATATACATTGTGTAAACTTGTGTTTATGCTTTTTTTTATATACATAGGTGAATTTCATTTTGCATGTCACTCATTTCATATTACTGTGACTGCAAAGTTAAAAGAGAGGTGTAGTAAACATACTTCTACATTCCGTAGAGTAGCCCTCAGCGCCAACTCAGTGATTACAGTATTTCCGGACAGAGAAACCACTCTTCCGGATCCTGTTGCAAGTACAGGAAAACGTCAGCACAAGCTGAGCTTTATGAATTATGAATGGTTGGAACTCATAATGCCGGAGCTCAAATACCTGAAAATGACTATTTCTTTATACACGCCAGTCTTTATTAAGCCATTGTATTTTACAAATAAATTTACTTAACGCGTAATTAACATATGCAATTAATAATAAATAAATTACTAGTTTCTATGAGTGGAATGAATAGCTAAGAATATTGTATCGTAATAAATAAATGCTAATTACCTTAAAATGTTTTGCTGTGTTTTTTAATTTATTGATGTTTTATAATTTGTTATTGATAATGTCAAAACACACGAAGTTTTAGCAAAATTTGTGTTAACTAGAACATTTATCTTTTGAGGTATAAAGTTTTTCAAGAATATGCTAAAATGAACGAATTTTACCGTTGTGTACAAAAACTAAAAAATTCAAGTCTTTGACTTGATAATTTGAATAATTTACTGGAACTTGTAACTCAAATAACTTTAATTGGCTATAAGTCTATGCTTATTATAAGTTAATATTTATAGATTCAAGCTTACGAATAACAGGAGTATAACTTTCAAGAAGTATAATTCTTATTGATTATAATATAACATGGAGTTAATATGTCATCTAATCGCATCAAAGAAAGGTAACAAAAATTGTTGAATACTACAAACGGTGGAAATATTACTGCAGTGAATATTATATATTATAATAAATACATTTTTATACCAGCATCAGTTAAAAACAGTTATGCTTGAAGTAGCTTTATAATTTATAATTTTATGTCTTCCATAGTAATATTTAGTTCATGTGATTACAGCATTCATTTAGTTCACATTACATGTAATATTTAGTTCATGTGATTACAGCAATCACTGGAACAAGAAAAGAAATTGAATTAGACTACTCCCTTCAGATAAACTGATTTATAAACTAATAAGATTCTAGTACTAAAGAAAATATAACGATCTTAAGAACTTAAAACTTTAATTAAAATAAAGCAGTATAAAGTAATGTAATTACGCTCCGCACTGTAGCTAACGGAAACTTTAGCATTTAGCATAATTAAATTTTATTAGAGTAACAGCTAAATTATAATTATTTTTCCGCCATACCGTTGCGTTTTCCCTGAAGAATCAAACACTGTGCTTTCCCAAATGCAATGAAGATTCTAGTAAATTTCGTTTTAAAATAATTCAAATTTGGTTTATACCTTCTAATGAAGTTACATTCTTTATAATTTACAATAAAAGTAAAGATATGTTGGTAAACTTAGTTTGTTTAATCCACTGTGAAAGTTCGTGAAAATCTCGTGTTTTGAACAAACGTTAGTCTACAATAACTTTTTGTATAAAAGATTTCAAAATACAAAGAAGACATTCTACTACTCTCTTTGCCCTACCGTAGTAAATTATACACACATTACTAAAGTAATACTAGTTCGTGCTATCAAGGAAAGGTGACATTGTTCACGTTTCTGCACACATCATACTTTAAGCTACATATTTTTATTGATAAAATAAATTGGGAATGCGTAGCATGTAAAATAAAGCGTCTGAAAGCAATGTATAGAAAGACGGAAACGACGTAACGACGCGACTTGGAATTTCCCAGTGTTTTCCAAGTGCTCATGAATACACGATTAATCTCTATAACAGCGAAAGTATTCGAAACATCTCGCAACTTTGAGAGTTTATAGATACTGGTGGGTGTCTTGAAAGCTGTAGTTGTTATTGTCATTAGGGTCTTGGTGTGTGAGAAATCAGCGGTTTCTCACACCGCTAATCATTGCATGCGAGTGTCTGCAAGTAGTGACTTGCATTGTATACTGCGATGTGTTAATTAGGTGATATTCACTGCTACGTTATAGTGTGAGGGTCTAATTGTAAACTTGAACAATTGTTGCGATACTGATTGAAGACGCGTTGGGCACTTGTCGAAACATATTGTTGAAAAGGCTTAAAAAACAGTAACGTTTGGTAATTTCACAATTCATTCTTTACTGTGAAATTGTTTCATACTATTAGATTATTTACAAATAGCTGCTAAGAACAACTTAATACAAAGAATGTGTAGAGGGTGAACATGTGTTAAGGCTGTTGTATGGACAAGTGTCTGAAGTATGTATCGTGGAGGGGGTGGACGAGCTAGTATAGAGGAACTCAAGTGTCTGTAAAAACTAATATGATAGGAATGCAAATTCTAAAATTAACTAAACTAAAACAGCTTTTAACAAGGGAGATACAAAAAATTATTTCTGCTCGTTCGTTCGATTTTTGTTATTTTGATTGTGTTTTTAACTTTCTAAAATTCCAAATAAATCTATTTTTTTTTTTTTACATTTCTCTATGTTATGCAGTAATATTAGGTTTTTGTGTCTAAAAATTGGTTGTGTCTTAAGCAATGATTGGTGAAACCTGTATTTTCTGTATTCTCGGTCACTGTGGCAATGCTCTGAATCGTAGTATTTCTGAACATTAATAACCGATTTTAAATAATGTACCAGAGTAATATGTCAGAGTTACCACTGTGCGATATGATCTAGTGAACAATCAAAAATTTTTTTTTTCTTGCATGTTACGGTAAGGTAACGAAATTCTAGAAAGTATTTATAAAGTAGAACTACAGACGCCTGTGTCCACTGGAGTTTGTTCAACAAGTGCTGTTTTAGACACTGTGTGTGAATCAATTATTCTTGGTGTAGACATTATAAACATTGATGGGTTTTGTTGACTTTAAAAACAATATCCTATGATTACACAAGAAGAGATAATTTATTGTTCTACAAAAACTAAGTCAGAAACGTAATGAACGTGATAAACCAAGGAGCGGTAACGACCACAAAACTATGAAAAAGTCAACATTGTGAAGCAGATGTGAGTACAAGGGAGAACCAATGCTTAATATTTGCACACAATACCATTTAGGACGTCGAATATACTTTTTTTATAAAAGTCTAGTTAAACCAAAAGCTGACCATTAGAGTGGCAAATGTTTTGGACCTGACTATCACTTTTCAAAGTAAAGTCAGTCCTTCGGGTAAAAGTTGTCCTTTAGTTGATTAGGTGGAATGACACCACGAAAATACAGAAATTTACATACTTCAAAGTAACCAAAAAACTGAGGAAACTGTTAAACATATGTTCCCACGATATTCAGAGAATAATAGTAATGAACGCGTCCAACTTTTACACCGTTTAGCAATTGTTTTTTTTTTTTTGGTTAAAGGTTACGAAGAAAGTGCCTTCTACATGACAAACAAACGTCAACTTCATCAAACACCTCCGTTAGCTAAGCAGCAGTGAATGTTTTGGCTAGTAAGAGACGTCTAATCAGAGTAATTATCTAGCCTAGGTCAAATGCTTTCTCTTCCCAGGCAATGCTGATAGCGAAGAAGGAAATCGGGTTATGTTTCAACGTAGACTACCGGAAGCTGAACGATCTAAGAAAGAAAAACTGTTATTCACAGCGCCTCGTTGACGATACACTCAAAACGCTGTCTGAAGTTAACCGATTTTCTGCATTGACCTTGAAGAACGGATATTGAAATGAGGCCCTTTATCAACGAGATAAGGAAAACAGTATTTGACGCAAAATGGCCTCCAGGTTAAGGTTATTTCGTTTGGGCACCGTAATGCACCAACCACGTTTGAAAGACTAGTGGGTCTGCTACTCCGAAGCCTGACGTGGGAAACATACCTTATCTAATTAAATGACGCCTATTTAATATTTAATTGTAAATAATATAAAGATCAATTGTAAAACCCTATTGAAGTTAAAACTAAAATTTTTGATGCCCAACTGAAGCTGAGCACTAATAAATGTTGCATATTTTTAAAGTGAGTGTAATATATGGGCGCTGGCTTTAGAATCCGGCGTTAGTAAAGATCGTAATTAGATAGAAATTGAGTAAATTAATTTGCTCCAAAGTCTAAACACGACTCATTATTTCTCATCGTTCTTCTATTATTATATAAGTGTCTATACAAGATTTCGCAAAAATTGCAAAACCACTACATAAAATAAAAATAAGTAACATTTCATTTGGCAATGAAATGTGGCCAAAAATTAAAAACTCCAGCATGATTACAGCAAATTCTTCTCTTCTCAGGTTTGGGTAGAATGCACACTGTACACACAGACGTAAACTTTACTAGCCTAGGAGCAGTTTGGTCCCAAGTTGAAAAAGAAATACCTGTAAGAGCTTAATAGAGTAAAGGGCTGCATCATGCAGAAAGCAATTATTTCTTGGTAAAAAGAGTTTTTGGCAATGATCCAAGCTTTTCCGCAATTCCATTGGTATATGTAGGCCTATGGATATGGAGGCAAGCTCTCTCTACATACTGGCGATGCCATACTTGCATAACTTTTAAGGCTTGAAAATTCGAAAGGATAAATGGCAAGGTGGTTTCAACCTTTTCAACAATAGAAGATTGAGTTTTAATGTCAGCAGGGATTTCTTTCTACAGGGATAATGGAGATAGTTCATCTTGAAAACACTGTTGAAACATTACTTTATAAAGAATATACAGGACACGATAAACACGCATAAGCTACTACTGCAGACTTTTGGACGTCATAAAGTGTTCGGCAAGAACAAATGGCTGAGGAAGGTATTATACTGCCTCTGGCAACAAAGAGGATGGTCGTTAAAGAAGATATCTGTCAAGAATCTGAAGTGCTGCAGAGCTATTATGAACAATAGGGCGCTAACATTAGAAGAGGGGATTTCTGAAAACGGCTTAGGAAAGTACAAGTGGATGATTCGTGGTCATCCTACCCGTGATGATTTGCAGAAGTAAAATGCACAACGCACCTATGAAGACAACGCATGATAGGTGATATGGAGGACATATTAGTATCAGTGACACCACAGGTAAGGAATAGAAACGTATCTGTTTTCTTAATCTTCACCACGATGTAAGAGAATGCTGTTGGACTTGGGAATTTGAAAATATGTGATGTAAGCAGAGGCCTAAATTTAAAACAGGGAGAAAAATTAGTAGTGTTAGACTTCAATCCAATAGAATTGCCATACATGTTACTGGATCTTTCCCAGTTACAAACAACAAAAACTGGTATGTTATGGTTATAGGTGACCTGTTTACAAAGTGTTAAAATTTGGAATCTTACGTTATTTTAAATCTTATGACACTGTTGCAAAACATTAGTTACAATCTTGCTGCTGTTACAGGAGACCCTTTGGAAATCCATAAAGATTGAGAGATTAATTTCGTGTCGAGAGTTTCAAAGAATTACGCCACTTACTTAATGTCTGAATGACTAAGACAAGGTTATTATATTTTGATGGAATGGTTGAAAGCTGTGTATACTGTTGGAATAAGCATTACATCTTTCAGAGATTGTCGACAAGAAACAGAGTAAGATCAGCATATACATGCCATCAGTACATCGGGATGATTCTAGCATAACTAATGCTTGGTCATGAAAATCGTTATATTTAGTACTTTGATTTGCAGCACTTGATACACAGCTATAGAAATTAGTTTTTGCCACTGGAGAGCTAAATTCAAGAAATGAAGGCTGAAGCCCTTCGGTTTACAAAAAAAATGGCTGAAGACATCCAGTGACGAAATGAATAAAGTGTACTAATTAGTGAAAACTAATGACTGTTGCATTATTAGTGTGGGATTTTAAAAAGGAAAACAGGTTTCGTTTTAGCCCAAAACGCCCTCAAGCTCCCTGAGACCTCAACTAATTGGAAAAGTCGCTACACCATGGGGAAGTGAATCCGTGATGATGTGGTTTATATACAACAAGAAAGGAAATAAAAATTCAATGTTTTCCATCTAGACCGTCTAGCAAGTTATTTCTGTAGAGATGATTTGATAAATCTAAAAAAAAAACAAGGTTAAGAAGGGGAAGTCTTATATCAGTAAAATAGGGAACGTGTATGGAACATATGTCATACGGTCTCGTAGCGATGTGAATAAGGTCGGTAAACGATTCAGTTTGGAAACTGGCCATGTTCGCACGGACTCACGACTTTGCTGCAACGCCTACAAACTGAGAATAATATCTTAACTTTGCAGGTAATGCGTTTGAGTAACGACAAACAGAGCCCCTTTAACGCCCAGCACAATAGAGCAAACTTTACATTGTGGAACTGTGCAAGTTTTAAATGTATGCTGATTTAGTGACAGAAAACTAATAATTTAGTTCCTATTGCTTTACTTCCTTCAATTGTAAGTTTCCTTGAATTGCTTAAAGTTTCTTACGTAATTATATAAAACATATTTATCTCCTTGTACATTAAACACCGTTAATGTATATTTAAAATTTTTGATTGCTTGATCACAAAAATAGATATGTATGTTTATTCAGTTAAATGTACGTAATAGCATTTATGAGATATCATATACTTCTAAATTAATCCACTACTAGACTAAGAAACTCCATTCTAAATACTCTACAACTCTATTGAACTAAAGTGAAGAGTCACTGTAGAAGTGTCTTGTATTTTACTTAAAAGGTTTATGACCTCAGGTCGTCAGCCTTATTAGTCAGTGATACTACGCAACAGTAGTCAGTAATTTCATACATTTGCGTATTAAACACAAAGTTTTCAATAGGTATGGAAATTTCTTTTGACATTGACTTTAAAAGACATACAGTTGTTTTACTTTTAACAAAATACAGTATGTAACTGTTGCAACAGGCAATTATCAACAATGTTTTTCTCGGAATTTGTCTTTGTTAGAGGGGAGCGTTAAGAGATCTCAACGATAATATCAGGCTAACGAGTAATTGATTTGAAGTTATACCTATAAACACCTATAAAGACATTTTGTGGGTGTGGGTGTGTGTATGTACCTATGCTGCCATTTTATAAACATTGCTTAAGTCGTCAGTACTTGCTGAAATTACTACTTACAAAAAATAATAAAATAGTAGTAAAACGAATTATAGTAATGCTTTACAAAGCATATCGTTGTGTTGTTATGACATGTAAAATTGTATCAAATTATCTTTGTCATTTTGCATTAAGTTCTCTTACCTTTGTTACTCGTCATTTGTCTGAACTAATAATGTAACTACTAAACTGCGTATTTCTAATTCAAAGAAGATTAATCTTTCTGGCACTCTGTGTACCAAACACGCGACTACGTTTCTATATTCCTTTAAACATTTCCAGTTTTGTATATAACATAACGGAACAACATTTGCAAATCTATTGTCAAATACTCTACGCGCGCCCGCGCAAACACACACGCACACACGGAACCTATTTCGGGATTAATGAAAACATGTTTACTCACATTCAGAAATTAGAGCAAATAATGGTGTAGGCTACAGTGTAAGTAACTAAGTCCATTAAACGCCTTTGCTAAACCAATTTCTTTTTAGAATAAATGAATTGTGCAGTTTTCAAGATTTATTGCCCAAATATTTTCAATTGTATATTATTCTACGTGCACTTAGTACTAAGTTAATGGAATTTAAAACAATTGGTGTTTTTCTCTTAAGTTTACGACTTGGCTTTGAAAAGTATTTTTAGCAACTGGCTATGAAAAGGGACCGTCTCATTCTAGTTTTTTCCCTACCGTAATTCAATAATTTTTAATAAGTCGGTTATACTAATCTTTGATAATTAATTAATATATAAAATAGTCTTTCAATAATCAGTGGTACTACCCTTACCATGAATGAATAGTAAACAGTAATCTTTAGAGTTGATGAAATTAATACCGAAAAAAATACAATTTTAAGTAGACAGTGATGTACCATTTTCTTATGGCACTTCAGATAATTTAGTAAATTAATGTCATTTGTAAATTGTAGTAAATTTTATTTACAAAAATTAAGTGTCACCTTCTTCACAAACAGCAGTTCCGTAATAAGTGTACACAGGTCGGCTGCCGTGTTCCCTAAGCAAACACTTCCTATACCGGTGTCGAATTTAGTTTTAATGATGGAAATGGGAAGGCGTGGCTCGGCCTTACTTAATTGCATTGTACATCACATCAGAATAGAACATGACTGTTGAAAAGAAAGTTTGACTTTTCGTAACCCTGCACCAGTAGTATAATATAGGCGCTTAAGACATTATACTGAGTACAAAATATACATACTGGTATTCTAAAAACACTGCTACATTTGATGCATTATGTGTGGAGTGATTACAGTCATATCTATTTAAACAATATGTCTGTGTTATATTTCTAACTCTCCAATTTTCAAATGTGTATATAATACACTAGAAACTTTGTAATTCAAGTCCGCTTAGGATATTTGGAAAATGTGTTCTATTCGATTAAGTTTATTTATATTTTTCTTATATTTTTTATTTTGGTTTTCTAAAAATATTGAAACCGTGTTCTATTATTAGACGCGTTTTGAATAAAGATAGTTTTGCTACACCAGGAGTAGTAAGTTTTCAGACTGCCTGTCTTGACCTTCCCAGCTATAATGGACAAGACGGCTACTAGATAAAGCGTACAAGAGGTGGAGCCGGACTATCTTGGTCACAAAGATAACAAGATATGAACATCCACGGCCTACAGAAAGAGAAACAAAGACAACGATTGAACTCCAGCCATAAAACCTCACACTAACAAAACCTATAACTTTCTTATAAAACGATAGTTTACCATTTCCATTTAAAAATTTCACTTTAAAAAGTGACACAAACATTACGCCAACTTTGATTTATGCTTATTATGTAGTTTCCTACTCTATTGAAATAAACTTGCTGTGTCCAGTATAGGTTAGTGTTCTTACATTTGATATTACTTTTGTATCAACGTAAAAACATTATTCTGTAATTACTGTACGAGTGTACCTATTTAGTTTTTATTGCAAGCGTACCAAATTGTTTTTGATTACTTCTATACAGATGATAATGATCAACAATTGCTTGCCAAACACATGTTTGATCGGAAACTACAGTTACACCTCAAAAAACTATAGCCCGTAAACATAACGATTGATTTCAATATTCAGAGATATAAAGAAACGTTGTTTAATTATACGGTTTCTAAATAGTTTAGCAATTATATTTCAGTAATTTCCGTAACAATATTGTTTCATAGATACATTCTTTACCTGAGACTATAAACTAAAATTAATCTAAAATCTTTAATTGCAATAAATTTATATGTTTAATTATTAATTTCAAAATTAAAACTCCAAAAAATTCAATTTATTTAAAAATTAATTTTGGAAAGAGCTTTTAACTTTAAGCTGATATCAGTAAGTACAATTTTTTATAGAGTGCCGTTATGTCTCACCCAAATGCTGACACCGGAAGACATAACACATATAAATATTGCTTTGGCGATCCCACCAATCTTCGTGTTGTTTAGTGGTAGTAGATTAATTGACACGAATGAAGTCACTAATTATAAAGTTTAATTGGACAGAAATAACAGTTATAAATCAACAAAGCACTCTTCTAGAATGATCAAAGTCAAGGTTATACAACACACAATAGTAAATGCTAACCCAATGATCACTTCTCTACAATACTTTGATCCGTGCTTCAATATCGCCAGGTCCAAACTGAACCTGAGCCGTTGCGAAATCCATTATTACACCTCCACCGCCTCGCACTAGAATAAACAAGAACGTTACGCAACTCTGCTGCGCAAAGAATCTCTATACTACTTGAACAGTCTAGCGCGCCGTGTACTCAAAATCACTACGCACTCAAGCGATGAGGTCCATTTGCTTCCTCCATATAGCCATTTGTTGAAGAATAATAATATCATAATCAGACACGTTATTACACTGTTTTACTAATGTGGTTAATTCACTAACACCAAGAGCTCTGTTGTGGAGCTGAATAAATTAATTGTTTTACTTTTTTATTTGTAATGGTACAGTTCTGCGTAATCTTGGTATTTTCTTAGCTGTTTTCTTTATGTTGTTTTAAAATGGAGTAATTTATAGAATTCTTATATACCTTTGCATACGTAACACCTACATTTACGGTATTTTTGTCCTCTTTTATGCCACTGTGCTCTTATTCAGCTTATGAAGTGGATAGCATTTGAATTGTACAATGCACTAAACACATACTACCTATACTGGGATGTCTTTCTTAAAGAATGTAGACTACATTTGTATAACAACTATTATTAAATAATTTTAAAAAGTAGTTTTTACTTTCTACTTAAGTCTGGCTTCAATACCTGGAACAATAACTGTCTTTAATATTTGTTTAATTATTTTCTCTTTTTTAGGAGTTACATAACTAATAACTGGCCAAGGATCAACAATAAGGAATAAAAGTATGACCATTTAAAACGTAAAATAAATAACTTAAAGAAAGAGCAATTTCACTTGTTCTTTTTTCTAAAGGGTCCGCCGTAGAGCTATTGCTGGAAGTGACATCTGACAGCCAGATCAATTAGGCCGAATAAAAGAAAGCAGTATGAAGTATGTGGAAATTTGAAAAATTCTGCTTCGGAATTCAAATTAAATAACTGCATCGTTTGTCGACTTTGTATACGTCGCTGTCAGACTTAATGACTTCATAGACGAGATAATATTTGCCAGACATACTTATTATTAAAATATTTCTCAGACATATTATTAAAATAATATTATATGTAACAGGAGTCATTAGTACATGCCCAAAAGTACAAGATAATAATAAAAGACTAAAACTAAACTTACAAAACTTAAAAATACACAAAAAAGTGATTACTTCGCATAAAGAAGAAAATGGAAAGTAACAGCTCACATTTTTACAATGTTTTACGGTTTCTTGCAAGATCTTCTCACGCTCATTAGGAAATCCATCATAAAGTAGGCTACAATGATATAAGCATAAACATAAAATTAAATTTTATACGTTAGTATTGCATAAAGAATTTCTTTAATACTGTTATAATTTCGTCAAACTTTTTCAATTAGATTTGTTCGGTAAGTTTAGTATAGCTATGGCAAATGTACGCTGAATTCATTAACTGAAAGCTTACAGGTTTTATCAATCTCCAAATTTTATAATATTTTAAAATTATTGTATTATTTGATTTTGTGAATAGTTCGTTCATTATATTTGTTATGTTAATTTTAAATACAGTCTTATTATTTACTTTTACTTATGAGAGTATGCTTTTACTAAATGTTTAAATAATTGTTTGGTATGAATTTGCTATTATTATTTTTACAATACATACAACGGCAGGTTCCAGGGAGAACAACTTAATCGTTGTCTACGACTGCAATAACAACCACCTTGGAAAGCCAGCAGATGATCGCTTCCCATCACTTCTCTCTCTTAGATACAGGAGACATGATTTTTAAAGGAATGGCCGGAAGATGAGAAAGCCCTCGGTGCTCCTTGACGAGCTGTGGATCAGACCTCGGGTTTCTGCCTACCGCCAGTGACGACACTGATCTTGAGGACTGCGGAAACAAAAAGAGAAAAGAATGATAGAACGACATACCTAGAAAGTAGACCTACGTACTAGCAATTCTTCACATGCAGCTAAGAAAATATTCTTCAGTGGAAGGTAAACAGTTGTGTCTCACATTACGGTGAACCTAAGATGGTTTTAACTAGACACACGTCCATTTGTGTGCATGCAAAGACACACTTAAAACCTGCAAAGCATTTCAGGATCAGAAGTTACAAGAGCTTAAGCTTAGATTGGGCCCAATATTTCAGCTAGAGGAAATGTCGTTATCGTTCTTAACAAATTCTCTCACGCTGGGGAGATGGCTTTTGCAACGCCTTTGCAGACAGTACCCATAAACGTATTTAGCTACTGAACATGACAGTTTGCTGCGTATATGCCATCTCCCGACTTCAGTTAGCTGACCTACTACAGTCAACCGACTGCCAACTCCCATACTGTTGTTTGGAGATTTTAATCCTCACAGTCCCACTTGGTGGCGTGTTCTAGACTCGAATAAATGCTACTTAGGGATCTATTGGTGTTTCTGAATGCAAGTGACGCACCTATTTCGGTGACGCACTGGTGCATTCTCGGCCAACGATCTCTACCTATGCAGCCCGACTTGTTTTCCGCGACACTCGTGGAGAGTTTTTCCTGATTTGTATGGAAGCGACCACTTTCCTTTGCTCTCACAACCCATGAAGGAGAAAGTGCTCATGCTAAGGAGGTGACGCGCGGACAGTGCAAACTGGAGGGGATTTGCCTAGTTCATCATCTTTTGAAACGCCTTCTTGGTCCCAGAATTTTTATTTGTTTTAACACCACTTTCCTAATCTCCCAAAAAAATTTTTTTTTTTTTTTTCTGGGAAGGCGTCACTTAATATTTAAGACTAGGCGCGTGGCCTAGATGGAAATAAAATGTGCTGAGCCCATAGTGACAGGTCCTGTAAGAAAACACATCATCAACAATAACAAGATTTTATTTATGCTTCTTGAATTTTTAACAATTGCTTGTACACTTACATCTTTGGTTTGAGTTTTCCTTAATTCTCAACATCAATTCAAATATCTCTTTAAAGCACCATGGTGGTTGAATTACAACATAAATATTTCAAAATATCTCCAACAATTAAATAACGACATACCAACCTACTAAACTTATTATATTTATTATAAACTTGTATTCTTGTATTTCACTTTCAAAAGGTTTGTTTCTATTGCATAAGTAATGCATGCACTATTCATTAAGTACGTAGTATCATAAGTACCTAAATATGACAATCCATGATCAGTAGATAATAAGATAATAATTATATTAAAAAAAAACTAATTACTTAAGTGTGTTGCAGTACCCTCATCTACCTGTTCCCCAGCACTAGGATTAATCGCATTAATACTGAAACCAGTGATCGCATTAAACCGAGGTTGAAGTTTGTTAATTAAATATTCAAATATGTCGTTTAATTTTTTGTTAATTAAATATTAAAATATTTTATTGTATTATTATAAATTGAATAGTCAAGCGGAACCAAATAATAAGTAACGGAATCAAGAGGAGTTTAAATTTAGAATATAAAGAACAGAAAAATGGAACGTGCAGTATCACAAGTCATGTGGCAGGTAGATGCAAGTACTCTAAAGGTATTACATTGTTTTAAGGTTTGGATTTTGTTAATAAATAAATTTTGAAATTGGTTTTCTTTTTGCAGAAAATAAAATTAAAGATTTATATTATACAATGGTAACCCTTGACATTATGCAAAATCAACACACGAATACTTATAAGTTATTCATAACACAGTCATCACTGTCCACACCTTAGTATGTCTTTACAAAACATGTTCAGTAATGTTAACTCTGAAGCATGAGTCTAATTTCTAGAAATAAGTTTCTGCGTGTATGTTACCCAATAACCTGCGGAGTATTTCGTGTGTGAAGTTTATAAAATAAAAGGAAAGTTCCCACCTGATCTTTCAGATTGCATTAATAATATTCCTGCATTTTCGGTTGGGTGTGAAGAACGATGTCGGATGGCGTGACGGCGTTGGGGCTTCTTACGCAGGCTCTGCGGATGGGCGAAGATGTTGAGTGCCCACCTCGTCGACCCCTTTCCTCCCGACTAAAGCGGGGAAACCTGAGAAAAATTTTACTTGTATATTTGATTCAGAGAAATGCACATACAACCCCTACATTCCTTCGTTAATGCACTCAGATCACACACACCACTATAATTTCAATAACGCAAATGCCGGTCATTAACTCCGGTCAAAATCGCCCTTCACACTTTTGATTTGAATTTTAAATTTCACCTTGTCACACAGAAATCATTACACTTTAAGCTTAAACAATTTTAATGGGTTACCTTGTATGTTTAACTTCACATTATGAATGACTGACGAGCACGTGGTCTCTGCTATTACATTTATAAACTATTTCAATTAATAACCAGACTTCATGGAACCACAATTATAAATTCATACTTCCTTTCATTCCCTTATTTTAAGCGTACTCTGTCTCTAACATTATTTCTTTAATTTTACAGCAAAATAATTTTACCAGGTGCTTGTAATTTTACCGGCACGAACATGGACAGCCTGAGCCACACGCACACCCTATCGTTACATTTCACACACACAAGCCCCAATTAGATTAATATTAAATATAAACCCTCAGCACTGGCTCACCTGAAGCTCTTTATCGAATTATCTAGTCATAGTAGTATATCACGGTACACCGTCACAATCCAAGCCGCACAAAGTTGAAAGAGAAAAGAGGAGGATGAAGACGCTGCGCGAACTTATAAAACTAAAACGTTGCTGTCTAAATGTTGCTGTCAGGAACAGACGCCACTGCCAACCAAATGACGTCACCAATCAAAGTCGCAGCGGCCGACTGATTCTCGATATTGGAAGCGGGCATCGCAACATGCAGCGATAATGCACCGAACGCACGGCAAATACAATTAAACTGGCCGTGGTGTTTACCTTTTAATATAACCACGGCACACTTTATAAATGATCTGTCAACGTTGGTAGCTACGTGGAGTAGGACGTGTATCCCTTCACGACCGCCATTACGATTTACACAAAAAGTCTTGTCAAAACGAATGTTGCGTTCGTCTATGGCGGGCAGAATCATACACATGCAATCAAACTTTAATGCTTTAACCCATTCAGCGGTACAAATTTTCATATTCACTGCTAGTGTACACTATCTTGTGCACGTATCATATGACCTCACCTCAAGCTCATCAACTTTAACATAGAACGTGGGTACTAGAACACAAAAGCATATACAAGTGTGTAACACTGTTAAATCATTGTGTATTTTGTAATTTTATGATCACATGGGATGTGTTAATCAATTATTGGCGAGCAAAATATTCAATTTAACAATTATGTATAACTTCAAAATTTATGTTTGCTCGCAGAACAAAACATACGTTCTTTATAGAAAGAATACAAGTAGTTCTTTTTAAAATATTGGTATTAATTACTGACAACGCACCACAGAATATTTGTATATGTAGAAAATATAAACTATGTAGTGAATGTACTACGGAAACGACAACGCCTTCAGAAACGTCTCAGAGAAGAAATCTGATTGAAATGTCACTCACACATAGGAGTTGGTTACCGCAGCTTCGTAGCAACATTTGAATACATACAACACATTTCAGACATATTCTCCCGTTTGTGCCAAATCGTATTCCTTACACTTTGACAGCAACGGTTACAAACGTTACAAAATCTCTTACGATTTTGTCATGTTACAAAAACGGCAAATAGCCTTGAGTTTGTACATATGTTCTCTACTCTCCTTTGTCGTTTTCGTGTACATACGCAAAGCACACACACACACACTCACTGAAGAAAACTACATTTTCCTGTCAACAGTCGAGATTCATTAATACCTATTATAATCTAAATTTAAATAATTTAAAATAAACTATTTTACCTAAAATATTTTGAAAGTTAAAGTTACCTTAAAAACTGAGGTCACAAAGAAGTAGGTTTCCAGCTGCCTGTTTCAATAACGTTAACGTGTCTCGTAAAGTACATTAACCGTGTACAGTGAAAATGCAATTATAATACAACTTTAGACTCGTAATGCTGTAGGAAAAACTTGCTGTGCCAGTCTGCAGTGTCCATTATACGGGAATATCAATAAATATTTAACGCTATGTTTACTTTTGAACAGATATAAAGTATATGACATTTAAGAGAGTTCCTGAATGAAGCATACATCGTAGCCTACCAAGATGTTACCAAGCGATGTAACGTCTGCAGACATCGTCACCGTAGGGGAACTCCTTGCCTTTCGTGCTCTTGTTATTGTATTGCTACACAATTGCATTGCCAACGCAATATTGTTGGTTAAATAGCTAGTGCTTGTCGGTGGCAGGAGTGGAACAAGTGTTAACTGTATGTTGCAAGTAAATAACTGAGCCATATCAGAACGCCATTGTGTTGTTTATCTTGATGTAATTCTAAACGTAAACATTGATTCCAGATTTTGGCCAGAGAAAAAATTAATTATGAAATATGCGGACCTTGTATGTTTGTCTGAAATCGACTAGTTTGTATGTTCGTTTTTCAAAGTTACAAAACTAGAAAACTCTAAACGGTTTAGTTCGTGATCAATTATGTAACTTTTATAGTTCTACATAATGTTATTCTGTGTGTAACGTCTGTATGTGTTCAATATATTTGAAAAATGTTTATAATTACGTTATGTTTAACGTTTACAATTACCAAAATTGCAATTCATAGTATCTACGATTTTAAGTAAATATTTTTGTCCTTTTTAACGTCATTGTCTTTATGATGTAAACTTTTTACTTTTTAAATAATTCAAAACTCAGTTATTCTCTCTCAGTCTCCTTGTATACTTACCAGTCTATATGCGTTTCTTTACTTTCTTTCTTTTGTAAGCAGGTTGTAATACCACCGTTTACTTATAGAATAAATTGTAAAAGGGTTACATATAAACTTATCTAAACTTATATTAGAGAGAAAACTTTGGAATAAGGTAACCAGAATATCATTTGTAATACTCGGAATAAAATTTTGTAATGCTTGGGAATTTCTGAAAAAAGAATTTTGCTAGCGATTTTAAAATTTTTAACAATATTATTAATTAATCACTTCTTTTGGAGTGGCGTATAGTTAATTTATTTGTATGTAGTAATAGAGGCGTTTACTTTTACTGAAAACGTACTGTTACTAAGCTAATAACATTAAACCACAAACCATGCTCTCTATAATCCCGAGCACGGGAGAAGTCCGTTGGGATGCACCCAACGAGGTGAGAGCGCAGCGTTGTCAAGTGTATAGTACTTGTCTTCCTAGAAAGTTCCAATTATTTAACTACCGGTAAATAAATAACTATATATCTATTCAATTTTTCGGTCATCTATTATCACAGTATTATTAAAGACAGTAATGAAATTTTTAATTTAAAATAATTAATAAGTAATGTATAAAACGTTTATAAAATTATTGTTTCTTATTGTAATCTAATCTGATGTAAAGATGTTTATACTGAAAAACAATTTAATTATTAAATTGGTTTTATTAAGTCACAATTATTAATAGAATAGTGATATTTTATTCTACATTAAAGAAATACTTATATTCTAATTTGTAAAAGAGTGGACATAGTATTTTATACTATTGTATTTTTATGCCAAGATATCTTTGAGTTATTCTTATTGTAGTTGTTTATTAACGTGAAAATGTGCTTTGTAACAATTTATTTTGTTATTTTGATTTATTAAATTAAATCAAATTAAAATTTAAAATAAAATCAAATTAAGATTTAAAATTAAATAAAATTTATTGTTATCAGATTGTAGCGCTGATATAGAATCCAGTGTGCCAAATTTCTCTTATCGACACATTTTATGTAATTAATTGAATAAAATATTATAAATTTAAGTTAAATATTATAAATATAAATTATTAGGTTTTGACAGCATGACATTGAAGTGAATCTACCTTAAATTACTGTTAGTGTGTCGGCAATATCTGCATCGTCATCGAGGGGGGTAGCTAGAACTTCTGACGCACTGTCGTCGTTGTCACACTCAGCATCTGAATAATTGCTGTCCGTATCGTTATCATCTACCAGATTGATCACTATTTTATCAAGGTTATCCACCCTTGCACATTCTTTGTCAACATCATCTTCTTGTAGTTTTTCGGCATGTTTAATGCGCGATTGCCAGTCCTCTTTGGTCACTCGGCCAAGTGCTTCACGGACAAGCGTTTCGACATCAGACAACTTAAATGTCTTGTTATTTTCAGCAACGACCCTCTTAACCTTTGCCCAAATCAGCTCGATCGGGTTATACTGGCAGTGATATGGTGGAAGTCTAACCACTGAATGACCCATTAAACTGGCAATCACATCCAGTTCGTAAGTTTTTTCTTTGTTCTTAAATGGCTTCACATTTTCTAAGAGTTCCACCTTAGTTTCATTATGACTAAAAGCAATACACTTTTCGGTAAGCCATTTCTGAATTTCTTCTTTTTCCCAGTTAGTGGCTGGTATTTTTTCTGCCAGCACCGAGTGACAAGGGGCATTGTCCATTACAATTACGGAACCTTCCTCTAGTAGCTTGAGGAATGAGATGAACTGAAAGACTGAGCATTCATCTCGTCATGATGGTCCTGGCTGTTAGTCTTCGATTCGAGAAACCATTCACTATCTTTCATAAATTCCTCATTCGAGCCAACGTGGCACATTATAAACCGTCTTCACTTACCGAGGAGTACTTTAACGCCAAATGATTCGTTATCTTGCCAACCGTATTTCAGACTATGGTGTTCGTTGACCCTTGTTTCGTCTAAATAATAAACAGGGCGTTTATCTTCGACTGCCTTAACTGGTGCATTGTCATTAAAAATCTTAAGCGTGATGCCACGATGTCACTTCTCTCCATTAAAAATTTCCATCCGTCATTCATTTTACGATATTTGAAACCCATTTTTTTTAACAGTCTACGAGTCGACCAAACTGAACCCTTATAGCCTAAACTGTTTCTTAAATCTGTAGTTATTTTTTCTGCTGTTAGAAATTCTCCCTTATTATAATACGAAAATATTGTTCATCGTACAACGTCCTCATCAAATTTGTCCATTTCAGTCATTTCACATTTTCTTTTTTTTCCAGGGGTTGAAAATGTTTTATCAGATGGATCTTCATTCACTGTTGTATTAGCCTCCTTGCAAACTCTGTTTACAGTCTTTTCACTGATATTTCAGGCTAAACTACACAATTTTGCACATTGATTATAGTTAACAGTTTCCCTAAACTGCGGATGCGAAAGCTTTTTAAAAAAATATATATACATTCCAAACAGTGTTCCTCTCACCACTATGCAGGGTTTTTACTTTTTTCCTGTACTTCTACAAGTATTGGCGTTAACACCTGTAACTTCGATGATTACACAAGGTAAAACCCTTTTGAACACTTAAAACTTCACTTCAAAATCGGATAGCACTTGTCAAAAACTGAACAGTTCGAACGCTCCCACTCAACTGAATCATATCAAGGAAAAAAACGTTGATACAGGATGTGTTCAGTCAAGTCACCTTTTCCAGGAATAGTCTAAAAATAGTACGCGATCAGTGTGGCAACACCGCTCCGCACTGATTTGTTTGTTCAAGGTTGCGCGCTCAGTAGGCTCCGCCCTCAACGGATTTTAGCCGTGCACTTTAGTATAGTTTCCTAATACATTCATCATCTAAAAGCATACCTGCGTATTAACAGAAATATTACTATTAAAAAAAAATGATAGCAAAGTTCTTTACTTTGCAAATTTTGTTTAACTTCTGGTCTATATTAAGTTTGATACGCGGATGATATGTCCAATTCTTTAAGTCTATAGACAAAATGTCAACTTTTTGTGGGTCCACAGTTCTAATGTCCAGTTCTTTATGTCCACTAACTTGAAGTCCATTTAGTTATAGGTCCACTAATTTAAAGTCCAATACTTTGTAGGTCCTTTTGTTGTGTGTCCACTTTTTCTGGGTCCACTCTAATGTCCAGTTCGTTATGTCCACTAATAATAGAAATAAAGTCTTTCCTTATTTTATCATGTCATCACATGATAAAATAAGAAAAGACATACATAATATACATTTCTGGTATGTCCAGAAATGTATAGGTCCACAAAATGAAATTATTGGCAAAAAAGAAGTTAATTTACCAAGAAGAAAGATTTATTACATGTTCGTTATTTTAAATAATACATTTACTGTAATTTTCGGTTATTTGAAAACAAAAAATTTAATTATTTATTTCATTATCTCCTTCCCCAGGTATTTCTTCGGCATATAGCTTCAGTCCATAACTTATTCCTCTTAGGTATCTATCAATGTCACCGTTTTCCCTGTATGCATTGTAATTTCGCACCATTTCCTCGATTTGTCGTGAATTTATAACATAGGACTTTTTTATAGGATGGCGTATGGCCATGTGACCAGTCATATGCTGATTTTGTAATATACTATTTTCGTTCTGGTCCTTTTTCACGTTTTCTATGAATTTCAACATGTTTGCATGGTGGGTTACAATGCATTTTTGGAATTTCGAGTGCCATCCTTCTATTGCATTTGTTGTTCTCTAGATTTCGTTGAGTACCAGGTTATAAACGTTCCAGATGTGTGGAGGAGAACGGGGCGGCACTTTTCTTCTTCTACCTCTGGCAGGAACTCCTCTAATATAGATTCTTTCTATGTGTAGTGATAAATCTTCTACAGATTCTTCTACTCTATCTGAAATTTCGTCAAATACATCTACCACATCGTCCAGGGGTACGAAAGTTACGGACATTAACTTTATATGTCATTTCGTACTCTGTCATTTTCCCTGTCGTTGTAAGCAGCCTTCAATCCCAGGTGAACAACATGACGCCAGATGGACTGACAGAAATGAAAAAGGCAACCTTTTATTTCAGCATTAGGGAAATTTTGTCTGCCTGCATTCATTGCACTCAATTCAAAGCCTGTTAACACCGTTGTAGGATTCAAATTAATTTCTGCTGCTGTACATAGATTTATTACTTCCTGGTACATTCTGTTGTAGGTTTCTTCATCTTTGCGTACAAGCAAGCAATATACAAGGGGAATACATGACCAAAGACAAGCCAGTGTAAAGTGTACATCTGATAGAACATAGATGGAACACTTTTAAATGTTCCACCTCCAAGAATTATATTGCTTCTACTAAGATGACGCAGTAAATCATTGGTTGTGAAAATTAAAATTCTATTGTTATCTCTGACTCCGGAATCATATCGCAGAAACTGCTCGCCGAGTACAGTCTTATCATAGGGCTCCAGGATTGAACACTCTTGCAGTGTGCGAGGTAAAACAGGACGATTTCCGTCCTGTTGCCTATTCACCATGCGTAGTACTGCTTGTCTTTCGGGAAGAAGTGCTTGTGTAGCCTCGTTTTCAACAATTTGAAGTTCTTCACAAATTATTGCTAATGGTGGTTCATGTGGATGATTCTGTGCCCTTCGTTTTATTCCTGCAACAATCTCTCTGACTTCGATTTCAGGGGGTAAAGTTTCATGTTCATGACGCCCAGCCTTATAAACATGTATTTCTCCTTGAATATTTGCATTTGTGACACACCTGGCATTGCAAATGTCTCTTTTCACACATCTCCAATAACATCTAGTTCCGTTCTTGCTTTTCAAATGATAGTGGTACTGTCTCCCTTCGTGTAACATGTGTGTCCGCCATTTGAAAATTTTGGTAGCGAAACTGATGAATTTAAAATTAAAAAATTTACGTTTCCGGATAAAACGTTTGTGGACATTATACACAGTGGGAAAAACGTTTGTGGACATTATATACACTGGGCAAACAGTTTGTGGACTTTATACACAGTGCAAAACGTTTGTGGACATAAATTCTTCATGGACATATTTTTATTGGGACGTTTGTAAATATGGACATTTAGTTTGTGAATCTATCATCCCGGAACCACTAAATTTACCTTTATATTTTCCCTCTTAGTCTTTTGAAGCATAATTAGGTGACTCCGTTAATATAAGAGCTGTTTGCTAACTACAGAAATTTAGTAGATAAGATAAAGTGTTCAGAAAAGGTGTGTTGTTTAAAAAAAGTATATTTTATCTTCTACCTCTGGAAAAATATCAATACTTTGTTAATATGAATAACACTTTTCTGACGTGGACGTAAACGTAACCCTTGTTTATTAACTTTCCTAAAATTTTTGTCCTCTGAAAAAGTGTTCTTTATTTGTTTCATGATTCTCTAACAAACAATCGTCAAAGACAACTCATTACCATTTAGGACACAGCTGAATGAACATAACAATCGTCAATACTAATCAAATCTTCACATTACAATTAAAGTAACGTGTGTACCGACAGATCTCTTTATCGACGTTCTTATTTCCTTTTTACAACTTCTTATAAGCTTCCTGTTCTAGAGACTTACTGAAGACGTACAGATTTCTATAACAAACTATACTTATATATAGGCCTATTGAGTTTAAAAACAAGGTCGTTTTCCAGGATCCTGAACTTACAATTATCAAACTCTATAGACGAAAAGAAATAATAATTTTATTTTAAGCATTATCTTAAAAATGTTAAAAAAATTATTTTTAAATATAGCTTAAAAATCTGATGTAAGATAAATATTTATTGTTACAGGCGAACTCGTAACGAGAAGCACACTTATATACACTCCTTAAAGCGAGATGTTGGAACCGGACTAGTAATACAAACTTTTTAAATATATTTGCTCTAATTAAAACTTACGACCCAGAAATCTACAATTACTTATTACGTAATAAGACGTCAGATAACGAAATTAAATACTTAAAGAACTTTCGTAATAGATTCTTTAATAACTTATAGCTGTTCTTTTCAAATTAACTTGTTATCCTAATTCAATTAATCTGCATAATAAAATGAAGGAGAGTCTTACGGAACATAGTTAACTAGTAAGGTAACTTCTTTGACACTCCCGATGACAGTCTACCAATACATTTAATTGATGATATTAGAAAACATTTAGTAAGATTTATTGAAAAACTTATTAAACTTATTATACAGGGTGATTTAAATAAGACTTTACGGGTTAGAAAGCATATAGAAATCTATTTAGATGACTTACAGGACCGGTTGAGGTGTCACTTTAAAGAAAAACACGTGAAGTTTAAATGTCGTAGTGCCGTAGTTCCAAATACATTTAAGAGAAGCGCTAGCACCATTCTTGTTTAAAAAAGCTACTTTCACTGGTGCGGAACGTGCTCGTCGTGTGTTTTGGTTTCGTGGAACGAAGTTAGGTACTACAGCCCAACTTAATGTTCGTACTGAGTATTGCAAATACTATCCAAGTAGGCCTACAATTTACTTTTGGCACCAAAACTTTGTTGAGACTGACTGTTCTGTACAACATGAGAAATCAACAGGACGCCTGGTCTGTGTTCCCGCTGTAGAACAACTTAGAGAGAGCTTTGTACGTAGCCCTAAGAAATGAACACGACGTGCTTGTCGTAAGACTAGTGTACCACAACCGACCGTTTGGCGCGTATTACGTAAACCTTTGCCCCTGAAAGCATACAAACATTCCATGTTACAAGGATTAATGAATCAAATAAAGTCACTCGTCAACACTTTTCTGTATGAAAGTTGGATCGAATAGGAGCCCGTTAGACATTCCTGGAGAATGTAATCTTTAGCGATGAGTTGTACATCAGTGGGAAGGTGAATATCCATAACCGCAGAATTTGGGATAGCGAAAATCCACATGAAACATTGGAGATAAGGTGACTGCCCAAAAGTGAGTGTTTTTTTTTTTTTGCTCTCAGCATATTTAAAGTCTATGGCCCGTTCATATTTTATGGAGAAAAACATAAATAGTATCGTGTATCCGGATATGTTTGGAATTTTCCTGATTCCACAGTTAGACGAAAATGACCACAATCGCTGGCTTCACTACCAGCAAGACGGGGACTTGCTTCAAGAGGGACTTTAACTGCCTCACTTCAGCTTGTACGTCCTAGAATTCTTTGAGAAGCAATTACCAGGTTGTTGGATTGGTCGTGCATGGTCTTTTACATAGACACCTCGCTCCCCAGATTTTACCACTCTTGACGTATTCCTTTGGGGTTCCATTAAAGATCAAGTGTTTGTTGCAGCTTTACCTACTAGTATCGCTGAGTTAAGAAATCTTATTTACGCTGCAGCTGGACAAGTGACACCCGATATCTGACTTGAGTGTGGAATGAAATTGATTTTATGTGGGATGTCTCCACATCACAAAATGTGTTCACACAAAATCAAAACGACTGATAAAAAATTGGATGTGTTTTGCCTTAAAATAGCAGCTTAACCGCCTCTGTAAGTCATCTGAATAAATTTATGTATTATTTAAAAGTTGCAAAGTCTTTTTTAATTACCATATATAAATTTTTGATTAATTTCAGGAAGCTTCTACCAGAGAAACCGTTCGGGAAATGAACGTCAAACTTCGTCAAGTCTAGTTGCCCATAATGTCATGTGTCAATGTCATTTCTGTAACATACCGCTCTTTCTTTTTTAGACTCAACGATAACGTATTCATCTTTATAGAATATAGCTTGTGCTTATAGCTCATTATACAGTTCATCTCCCAATATTCCTCCTTATCTTCAAACGAGCATGTCTTAAGCTTATCCATAGTAACAGTCCTGTTAACATCGCTTTTATTAATAGGCTACCCTTACATGTTACTTGATTTCCTTTCTTAGGAAACAGGGAATGTATAAGTGTATATCTTCGATTGTATAATGGCACCCATTATCTTTATCGTAGTCACTATTATTGAATTCTTCAGCATGATCTTTAATTATATTACAAGGGTGTTTCTTCGTCTATACAAAATAACAGTTTGTATTCATGTAGGAAAATCTTATGTTCTCGTCATATTTGTCGAACTTATCATAATGAAATTCATACACTAACAATTTTTAAAGATCAGACACTGATAATTTTTTGAAGTGGGTCTTCCTCTGAGCTCTCATTTTAGTAGTAAAGTCGATGTTTCCTTTATATAATTCTTCTGTTAGAAGCTAATTATATTGCTTCTATGAATCTGTTCCATTTTGTACATAGTATTTCACATTACTGGTGTGGAAAATGTAATCTTTCTTATCAAATAATGTAGTATTTAGTGATTATTATAATGCTTTGGAGCAAGTGGGACGATCCTTATGTTTGGTGTGTAGTTCATTAGATACTCTAGATTGTACTCTAATATATGTATCCATAGTCTCCTTCGCTTGAATTGAATGTTACCTTTTTCCATTTATCTTATAATCTAACTTTGGGATCCGTATAATATTCTTATAGGGAAGACTCTAAGATAGAGGACATCTATATATGTTGTTGGCGTATACACACAGTGGATGATTAATGGGTTTCGTTGGGTCATAATCTGTAAAACACTCATTATTAGCCTACGAATATATTTCTACAACCTGCGATATACCCCTTCCCTAACCACTTCTCTCACGATATGTATATATCTGATAGTCGTCGATTAATTCTAGTTCCATGGTAGTGAGTTTCAACATAGTCTTCCGCGCCAGAGATGAAGCAGTCAAATAAGATCTAACGTGTAATTTTTCAATCATTCATCCCTAAAGTTTAAAATACGTGTGATTAGAATTACGTATTGAATATTATAGAGATGAGAATAGTTTTTTATGGTATTTCCTTTCAGCATACTCCAGATTTTAGGTAATATTTGAAGTCTTTATGTAAAATGTCCTATCCGTTTAAGCTGATGTAGAGGTTTTCTCTCTTTAACTTTTCAATATTCTATAAATTCTCAATGCTATCGATAAACGTATAGAGGAAGATATCTTATTCAGTATCATGAATATTTCCTTGTCGTTAGCATCCTCCCTGCTCAACATTGTACTTAATATGTTACCGTCATAATGAATTACTAAATGTTCACACTCTTCTTTTTTTAGACATCTAGCCATAAATAAAGCCTTGAACCTAAAAGTATTTACGAAAAAAGCTATTAAACTCTCTAGCTTTTCCCTCTTTATCAAACTCACATCTCAATCCAGAATTGATTGAATAGTTTATATATCTTTCATCAGAATTTGATATAAGTTTGGCTTTTCCATACTTCGTTAATTTTTTAATGTACAGATAAATATAATAGCTGCTAATGCTATTCCAGAACGGTACCTATGTTCAGAAGTACTTTTAATTTCAGATTACATCTGCTATGAGCTGATCCTCTATATTCTCCGCTCAGATGAACGCAATCTCTTTTTACTTTATTATATTTATCAAGGTTGCTCCATTTTTATTTTTATCATCAACACCTTCATCTAGAAAGTCATTTGCATTGGTACACCTATCATTTGCATTGGTGCTTAATTACTGTATATATCATTTAACTTAGCATCTTGGTCCTCATTTACAGTCCTACGTATATGATATACCTTAGCATTTTAAAATTCAAATTCCCCTTCCTCTGTTATTCATTGGTAGCTGATTACGTCAATTAAATTTTTCGCCATTGAACTCATAAATTGTGGATATTCCTTGCAAAAAAACTTCTCTAGAAACTTCTCCAAGTCTCCTCGCGTATCAACCCTGTAACATTTTGGTTTATAAACCTCGTCATTTAGACGTAACACTAGATAAATTGTAAAGCATTATGGTTTATGTAAGTGCGTCTTGATAATGAAAACTTTATTAGGATTACTAGCACACCTATTGATTTAGTAAGGAGCACGTTTATAGTATATACAGACGACGTACGGATGTTTATATTCTTATGACTATATTTCAAAAACCATAAGCTGTCTTGCCTACTTTAGGCATTACCGGCTTAGCTGGATTATGTGTTTTACATGTTTCAAGGTTGCTTTCAAAATCGCTGGCTTTATACGGTAGAAATCTTTCATAAAGCTACAAAGATAATTATACACTCATGTTCGGAGATCTGCAAAAATAACAATTTACTTACGTTAGTTATGCAAATACAATCAAATTGTTTCCACTTTTGTAGAACGGAGGTTGAACTCTAACTCTACATTTTAAACATCAGAAATCTGTAGGGCAAGTATATTTCCGTTAAGTCTGAATATGTATGCATTATCCAACATGCTTGGACAATCTTGAAATTTACTAAAGCTTCTTTTTTCAAATGCTCTTATATCTCAAGTCATTAGAAAGTCGTATTTTGCAAACAAGCGTCGCTTATGTGTTTTCGTATTGTTTTACTCTCTCCGGATGATTTAGCGTCTTCTTGTTATAAACATTTAAGTATCAATATATACTTGATATAAGGCGATCGTCTTTATCCTCAGAATTAAAACATACTTTCTTATTCTTCATCTCGTCTGGTAATTTGTAAGATGATTTTGCGTTTAACGAATTATGCTTATTCTTAAAAGCAACTATTAACTTTAACTTAACTATAACTATTCCCATGTTACAAGCTACCATCCGGTTGATTGGAAATTTCTGTAAGCGCTATTTTTTACACTGAGTTGTGCATGAAACTGACTGAGCAGTTGTTTATAAAGTAAACAATTTATTTTACAAATTTATTTTAAAATTTTATAAATATCTGCACCATTTAAGACGTAGATTGATTTATTCCAGTCTACAGCGTTTTCTCGAAAATACAGTCTGACGACAATGTTTATATACCTTTAATGCTTTCATTAGTCTTAAGTATATTTTAAATTAGAATCCGTAGTTTGTCTCTACGCACCTTTAAGTAAACTGAGATTCGCTCAAATATTTTTTTTTCCAATTTATTTTAGTTTCTACTCATTGTGTACATTATAATCATTTTGCTGCTTACTAAATTAACGCTAACTCTTCCAGCTGTTCTTTGATAGCCGTTCGTCGTTGTAGATATCATTATTTTTGCACATTCTTGTAAATCATTCAACTTCTTAAGATTGATGTTGTAACGCATCAAAAATATCGTTACATAAATATCATCACAAATACCCAAATGAAGACCTACCGTGAACATATCTAAGCTAATATAGCCAAACACACCAACAAGAGGAAAGACAACACTAAAATGTCAAAGCCAAACTTGTATATCCAGGAACAAATAATGTTAAAGAAAATAAACACTCAAAGGAAGAAGTTGTAATTAAGTGAATCATCAATGTTATAACAAGAGGAAAAGTGAACCAAACAACTACGTTAGCAACCAGGACCCAATAGACCCAATAAGTGAGGGATAAATATATGAGAAGAGGAAAAATATATATGAAGAGGGAAAAATATAATAAACAAATAAAATAATATTACCAGTGTGAAGAATACACAACAAGTGAGGAAAATATATTATAAATGAAGAAAATATATGACAAATAAGGAAATAATGTTACCAGTATGAAGAGTACCAAGTAAGTGAGGAATAATACCACAACAAGGAAGAACTTGAAAGAAAACAAAGTGACCAAGAACAAACTATTAACAATAATAATTCAATAAGCAACCACAGACAATTATAGTGTGCTACATACAGTGAATTAATTAATACTAATATACCACGAGCTGAAACAAACTAACACAAACAATGAAAGTGTAGTGTTTAGAGAAAGTGAAAATAATAAGTGATAACTGTTGTATAAAACAATCTCAAATAAAACAAAACAAACAATAAGTGTATTATTTATGAGACCAAAGTATGATAAAGTAAAACATAATAAAGACCACAAGTGAACTGAAATTAAGTAAGGAAATAATTGCTCAATTATGAAAGTAAATGGAACTGCTTACCAGTAACTACCATGACTGACATTAAATATCAAATATTTACAAAATATACATTTAAATATCAGGAGAGTGGAAAGTAAAGTCAATACAGAATGTAGTTAGTAGTATATCAGAGATAAGGCAACCTGTATAAGATTAAAAAACATTCCACCCAAACCAAAGGTAAACACCCAATATGTATGTCAACAACCAATCAGAATTAGATAATAGTATATAAACAAATAGTATATAATAGAATTAAAATAAAGAAAACCATTGTACTAGATAATAGGAATAATAATCATGGTAAATATATAAGAAAGTATGCAAGAAACCAAGTTAACACATATAGACATTGTTGTCATTCAGTAGTATACACATAACCTCAACTGAACAGAATTTGTAACAAAGAATCATAACTAACAATTAGAAAAACATTGATAAAAGTATTTACATGATGCAACAACCAAGCTAGAATAAATAATGAACAGAATAAACCCAACATGAACTAAGAAACACAAATATATTATTTAAATTTTATAAACAAATAATAGCCAAAATACCAAACCACAGAGTGAATGACAGAATTACATAAAAAACTCAGTCAAACTTAATCAGAAAGAGGAAAACAGTATAACAGTAGTTTCAAGGATACTCAATACATCTTTGAGAACCATTAACAAACAAAAAATGCATAAATTTATGTAACAATAATGAAAACCAATAATACATGCAACATGAATCTAGATGTAAGTGACAGTCCAACAGGAAATTGTGAGTAATTAGCACAGCAGTGAATACTAAATACACAAGATAAGATGTAGACAAACACTAAAGACAAATTAATGGATAAAAATACATCCCTGATACAGAACTATTAATAAAATAAGAGTGTCAATTTGTCAGGACACCTAACATGGTGGGATAAAACCATTCAATGTAAATAAACGAAGCTACGTTAATAAATACAGAGCTGCACAAAAGGTGTAGTATCATTTGATGTACAAACCAAACACAATAGAATTGTGTTAGAATAATATGTATGTTAGAACTAATAAGACATAATGCATGGACATTCAAGGCCTACTCGCCTGAAAATGCATTATGGAATATTGTAAATATTTAGTATTTAAGGAATAATTGATAAGAAATAATGACTTGAACCATTATCAGTGAGTGATATAAGTATCATGTGATACTATAAAGTGGAAAAAACCTATATTTAAATAAGAACCACTAAACGTGCACCGACGAAAGAGTAAATAAGTTAATCATGGACGGAGTTAGTGCTTGTGTAGACTCAAAATAAAGAGCAGAGCATCCGAAATAACGTGATACCTTTAGTTTCCAAATCGGAGATGTATTAACAAAGTTATAAACAATCATAATTTTTCAATAAATTCCAAAAGAATTGATAGCGTCACTTTTAGACTCTCCAAACAAAAGCCAAACGCTGAGAAATAAAATTTAATATTTCCTTATGGCGTATGGGTACGAGATTAATCGATATTCAGCCAATAAGAAACGCTGATTTCAGCAGACGCCAGTCGAAGTAGCTAAGAAGAGTGACATTAAGAAGCTGATCGTCAACGCCGACAGAACGTCTCTTCGACGAGAGTATTTTTTTCAAAATGTACGCTTTCCCCAGTTAGTAAACAATTATATCTAACCTAACTTATGTGTAATAATAACCTTAAACGTGTGAAGTGTAAACAGTGATATAAAATAGTGAAATATACCACTGCCAGTGCATAATATCGGCAATGATGAGTGAAATAATACGGGAGTATTTAGAATTAATAACATTTGTATGAATTTTAAAC
Organism: Magicicada septendecula; assembly: GCA_034769895.1. Lineage (NCBI taxonomy): Eukaryota > Metazoa > Arthropoda > Insecta > Hemiptera > Cicadidae > Magicicada > Magicicada septendecula. The sequence continues at coordinate 327,152,705 of CM068372.1, forward strand.
AATTATCAACTAATATTTTTTGTGTTGATACCACCTTAGTCAAGTGCATTCATACGTGACTAACCTCAATAATGATTATGAATTAACACATTATTGAACAAAAGTTGTCAGTTTTATTTTTTAAATAAAATACTATTAATTTTAAAGAAGAATTGCAAATCAAATTATTACTTAACCAATACTAATGTACTCGCACATAGATGCTGATTTAAGTAAACCAATAACGAAAGACAATTCGACTATCAATAATAATTGAGAACTGTCAATAAGGTTAATGATTAATGAATGTGTCATTAGCTAATATTATGTGTAACAATAAGATTTTATGAATTTAATTTAAATATTTTTAACAATTCACTTAGAGGAATTTTACTCTAGCCTACCTGTTATAGAAAGGTATACAGATAATGCAGTGCTATGCTTTCAATTTAAGAAAGCCTAAATATTGTTAATTGCACTGAGATTGTAAATTAATCATTATATTTAAATTGTTATAACCATTAAAGGAATTTTATTCCGACATACAACAATATTAATCGTATTGCACATACTGTACCATAACCTGCCACAGTTGAAAGCAGGCGTGCCTGATACAATAGTTTCCAATATTATAATTAAATTTTTTCTAATTTTGTAATCACTCTCCATAATACGTCATTGTCGTATTAAAAGCATTTTTTGTAGTAAGTATCTTGTATACTAAAATAATTCACGATTTTTGTTAACTATAAATAAGAAAACTAACCAAATCAGGTTAGCGAAATACAATATAAAAAACCAGTGTTACCCGCCCTGAGTTTTAAGAATCTCTGTAACAAGTTAAATTGTTTTTAATGTTTTATGAAATGTTTTAAAAGGTTTTAAAGGAACTTTAATTATTGTTAATAAATTACCATTTTTCATATAATCGAGACAGTCCGACATTTCAAGGTAGATTATAATAACAACAACAACAACAGAGCATCTATTTTACAAATTGGCAGTAAGGCAAATAAGCGGCCAAGATTTTGAATAATTTCAAAAGAGTCTCATATACAGAACAACTTTATTTATTTTATACCCACATACACACTAGTGGTAAATATTGTATGAACTGTGTTGTGTTATTTTCAGTATATTACAGGAAGAAAGGATCTACTTTGGAAGGTTGACACCAGTAAGTAAGTGGTAAGTGACAGCAAAACTAACCAGTGCTTCGAAAAGAGAATTTGAACATTTTTTCAGCTTTCTAAACCTTTTTGAAACAAACAAATCATAAATAATAATAATAATTTTAAACCTACATATTTGAATCAAAATACACCTAAACTCGTCTAGTCATTGAGTGACATCAACAACGTGTGACTTATTACTCAATTAAATAGAGGACATCTATACACCTCTATCTATCACATTATAGAGTGGCGCTCCATCGCGGGGCTTGATTGAATAAACACACCATAACTTATCTATCATATTATAATGTTAGCATTCCTAATCTTCTGTGATTTAAAATACCTATATTAATGTTTGTTAGTGATATGTATATTATAACATAACAAAAATACACCTAAAAAAAAAAACAAATGTTCCATCAAAATTCACGGTGAAATATGCATAAACGCAATCCTTTTAAGTACTCAAAAAAAAGATAAATATTATAATAAATAAATAATTGAGAAGTAGAGAATGAAAACTCATGAAATAATAATTTAATGACAGTCACTAACAATGACTGACGATGACCAAAATACCCAGAAGTGAAGATTAAACGACAAAAAATGTACATAGTAATTTATAAATAGAAATATAATACATAAATGTGTAAAACTAGTATGTACGAAGTAAGAGGTTGTGAATAAACCTATTTAACTATGAGAAGGTCTGCGCACCTCAGACAGTTATTTTGTATCATTGAACTACAGAATGTGAATGATATAAATTTTACAAATATAATAATGTCAAACTATAATTATAAAAGTTGTATTGTGTGACATTGCTAGAAAGTGAGAATAACAGTGAAATACGTTGAAAAGGAAAAATCGTGTATAATGAAAGTGATTAAACATAATTATAATATGAGCATTGAAGGGAATATATAATCTATATGAACCAGTTATATAACCCATATAGTGAAATCAAACAAAGTAAATAATTGAAAAAAAGGAAAATTTACGTTAAAAATTTATAATAATATAGTGACGAAGAAAAAATAAAAGTCAACAGAATCATGTTAATTAGAAATTATGAAACAGAACCTGTGACCCATAATATATCATAGCCAAAGCCTTAACAGAAGGAATTAGTGTTTTGGTAAAAAGAAGGGATATTCTTGGAAAAAATCAAAAAACAAGGCAGAATATGTTAAGTTTACTGCTAAAATTTTATACAAATTAATGACTGATATAAGATGAGATGATCAAGAAAAACTGTTCAAAAAACTGTTTTAATCGGAAGTACCAAAACTTTGATGTCCAGAAGTGAAGAATCAAGCAATAAGTCCTTAAAGAAAACTACCAGATTGGTGAGATTGTTCCAAGGCTAAGCCAGATATTTGAACCAACATTACTACATTAAAGATTGAGTTACAACAAAATACGATGACAAAAACAATATAAACGCTATAATAGTGAATTTTTATTTGTACACTTGTACACCATAGTTATTAGTAGTGAGAGTTTTTTTTTTTTTTTTTTTTTGTTCTTGTGTGATCCAAAGGACCCACCACCATTCAACAGACATTCACAACACATAATTACCAAATCTCATTCATAAATATTATATTTTATGTTATATTTATGACTTGTACAATACTTTAACTTTACTTTTACGTTAACCCTGAGATTCAGATTGTTCATGTTTCCACCGAATGAGCTACCACTGTTAAAAGGGGACATTGAATGTCCATGAATCAATGTCAAAATGAAAAGAGTAAAATAAAAAATAATTGAGTATGAGAAAAAACGAGAATAAGGAGTTTGACTATTTATTTTAACATAAGAAATTTAAAAAAAGGGTAAGATCACAATATAAAACAACAACACGGACAGAAAAAATATATTACAATTTGGCACATAAATGTGGGGCTTAAAAGAAATATAAATATTTCTTAACAGAAAAAGGACAAAAAAAAAGCAGCGAGTTTTCTATTTTGTATCATATTTGTCACCAACAACGTGGGGCTAATAAACACACAAATTCACGTTATATATCAATTATGTATCAATACATATATATATTGTAACGATACTCTTAACAACTCACTTTTGCACATATGCTATTACTCATTTGTGCCACTTTCTCACGTCTCGAAGGTATACTCTTCTTCTGCAGTATTTACCTTGATGTTTCCCAGCTAGGTCGCAGGCTTTGGTAGTTAATTGAGGGTGGATAAGCAGGTGAATATCGTTACAAGTAAAGAGTACAGAGGATTTATTACTGGTTGTGAAATTAGTACGACTTTGTTACTAAAATTATATTCATTTTGTTTATTAATTAAAACTATACATTGTCATGTTATTAATTAGTGTGTGGGTTAACTAATATTGAAACCCTTATATTCACTTATACGAATATCGTATACTTATAACGTGGTAAAATCTTAGCACTTATAGTCTAAGACATATTATACACAAAATTAAGACATATATGACCTGGAATATTTACACAGACATATAATACATAACACGTATATTATTACAATGCGTGATTGACACGTACGAAATTGAATATTAATATTGACTTAGCAAATGTGGTTTTTTTTTATTATGTACCACTTAATTAAACAAAATAAAAATTAAACCTTTCTAAAAATTCTAATAGAGACCATTCTATTAGTTTATTTAACTATACTCCTAATGTCTCAATTAATTAAAATCTACAATTGAAGTAAACTTTCGTACTTGATTTTACGTTACAGTTACTTGATTTTAATTATATAATAACAATATAATAAAATATGGTTTCTCTAGTTACCATTTATTTATGAGATTAATAAGTTTTATGTTCTTTGTTATAAATTATTATTCTCTGAACTTTTATTAATTATTCATTATGCAAATAAAAATAATAAAATTTATGTAAATTTGGATATGGAATCTAGAGCCTTCTTTTGATAGAACTCAGGGTCATTTATAAGATTGAATAAATGTCTGACTTCACCTGCATATATCTGCAACCATTAAACTGTGTTGTTACCGTCACCTGGACTCTCGAGTTTTGGGATCCCCTTCCGGTATCACCTTCTCTGTCTCTGCGTCGTTTGGAATTACTCTCTCCGTCTAATGGATGCTGAGTTCTGACATGGACCTCTGGTCGTGATGACGTACGGCTGGCTGTAGCTGCGTGTGGCTGTCCCTGCGTCCTCTAGTATATTGCTCTGTTTTAGAATATTGCTCTGTTTTCTCTCCTCTCCTCGTCTTTTCCCTCGTGGATGTCTCGAAGTTCTACGTGGACTTCTTGAAGTTCATCGACGACGTTTCGACTCCTCGTAATTTACGGTATTATTGTCTTTTACATCACTCGTGTATATCACTAATTACTTTCACCGACGTACTGCCGGTTCCATCGCACTTTAATTTACGTAATACGATTTAAAACATTACTTAAACTTTGTAAAATTTACGGTGGCGAGATGCGTGAGGACTTCACGTGCTGCCTGTTGATGATCTGAGCAATAGTGTGTCGCTCGCTGGGGTTTTATACTCCTGCCGGCGTTCAACTCCTGTTGGAAACTGTTCGGACAGAGTTGAACAAGTCAGCGCGTCGGTTTATTAACTGATTACAACCTACGTGTCTTTCTATGAAGCGCACTCTTTTTATAACTATTATTTGACAAATCGTTAGGTACATTAATAAACTTAACCTATGCAAATTATGAACATAAAGGTGTGTAAACTATGGAAGTTATGGCAAAATTTCACAAGGTAGCTGAACGGTTCCCACGATCATAGACCTCTTAGTATCGAATTGTAGCGCCGAGCGCCAGCTGTGTTTCCTACATACGTCTCTGATTCATGTGACTTCTGGTTTTCGTTCAGCACTTAAATACTGTGTAAAATTTTCCATAATCGTATTCAACTTGTTCTTCATTGACACACTAACACTAACACACACACACAAACTGATACCAAACGGTTGCCTGCAGCAATGACGTCGCAGCTGCCGGTCGAGGCTTGTTTCGTCTTCCTTCGCTGCGTTTAAACCAACAAGGCTTGGCAATTCCATATGCACGTTCACTTACAATTATTTCCTTATTTAAAATTAATTAATACGTTTGTTTCTTTTATTTATGTCTTATACCTAACGCTTAATTATTACATTATTTTCATTATTTACATTTTTCACAAGACTCATACGTGCGTTCGTATGTTCTCATACCGCAATCAGGGGTTGATACGGAGACTTATGCTAAACGTATTTTTGCAGTATATTGCAACGATACAGCCGTATGCTGTATTGAGCATTGATTTAAATAAATATAAAATTTGTAAAATTATTATAAGTTTGGGGTAAATGGACAGCTCTGGGATTGTAAAAATGTTTCGTTGTTATACTAGGGGAGAAATTAACCTGTTCCAACAGGCAAAGAACACCTGCTTGATTGTATGTGTGTTACGCGTGTATCTTGTGTGTGTTAGTGTTGCATGTACAGAGAGGAATCTCAGCTACCCTCCCCAAGTAATTACTAAAATAATTATTTTAATTCACTGTGTGAAAACTAACTAGTGGAAAAACAAAAAAAGGCACCAAAGTGTGTGTAAATTTTATAGTTATCCACAGTAAGAAAATGACGTTAATAGGACACACTACGCGAAGTCAGTGCGAAATAAATTTGCCAAAAATACGCAAATTACACTAAGACGCTCAAATTAATACAGTGAGTGCTTAATCAAATTAGCTATGATTTGTGCTATCTCGATTCCATACAATATATTGCCATTTGCAAAAAACTGCAAATATATGCAAAGGTTCGTGAGTGGGGGTTACCATGTGATCTGCAGGTCTCGACAGGATAATTTCGGAACCAACAGGTACGGAATCTCGAGAGGGTATAAATTAAGGTTTCGACTAGAAGCCCTTCTCTTCTTTTCAAAACACAGTTGCAGTCGGACACGCTGTTCGTCGGCAGAACAATTTTATTTTGTTATAAGTCTCATCTATAAACGAATAAAGACGTCAGTAATTATGTTTACAATATTGCGGGAGACGTAGAGTACCGGGACCGTTTAAGTCAGCCAGAGTATCAACAGAGAAGCTACAAAGAGCGACGAGAGATGCTAGACGTTAGGAGATGCTTTTTAAACGCCTAACAGCCGTACGAGATCCACCTCGCAGCAGATAGTAATTCTCTGGGACGGACCACACTACTGGAGAACGATGCTGGACTCTGGACATATCCAGGACCACGCCAAGCCAGGAGTAACGGAAACCCAACTTTGGACAACGCTGGACCCCGTCAATAAGTCGTAAGGTCATCAAAACTCGAGGTGACATGCATAATGCATTTATAAATGATTTTTTTTTAAGAGCTCATAAAGACTATATAAAGAGACAATGAATTAAACCAAAACAAAAGTTTATAATTAGAAATAATGTAATAGAGTCATATGTAAATGTTTTAGTCTTAAGTATGAGCGATCGCATATAGATAAATATAGAAAAAAAAGAGAGTTTAATTTTGAGATAATATATTTTTGTTTATCAAAATAAAATAATTTAAATGATTTGATATTTGCACATTGTAGAAATGAATAATTTAAATTTTTAATATGAAACAAATGCCAGTCTAAGAGTAAGTAATATAATTTTAAAATTTAATTTTTAAAAAATATTGGTATAGACTGAGCAAGCTGAGGTCAGAGCTGAGTAAACAAATTCAATTAAAATTACATTTAAATTTTAATTTGTTTTAGTAAATCACATTGAATAAATGTCTAGATTAAGATTATTAACATGTCTAGATGTAAGAGTGTTTTAAATGTGTGTAACACCGTTTAGCTTAAGAGATAAACCCTTAATAACGAGCGATATCTTGATCGGAGATTATTAACAATGTTTATTATTTATAATGCTTGTTAAACAATAAACATGAAATTTTAACTACTCATAAATCTACTAATCTTATTATAGTTACACCTGGTATCGTTATACAACCTGCATAAATAAAAGGTATCTTTATATAACACATACATTTGTAACGTAGTATAATTTTTGCACCCCACGAACGCAGGGCCACATAAATTACAGTATATGTAATTTATGTTATGTATCGTTGTAATATATATGCGTGTGTGTGTGCGAGCGGGCGCGGGTTTACAATGTATATCCCTAGTGTGTAAAGTCCGGTTCAAACAGGTCTAAAGACGACTAATTAAACATATTTCATAAAATTCGCATATTACAAAACACAATAAAATTAATTGACCAGTGTCACTGAAAAACGTGAAAATTAGCACGTGTGTGAACAAAATTTTAGTGCAAAATATGAGAGAATAATTTCAGTTATGCAAACTGAAATTAATTACTCCGGCAATTAATAAATGACAAACAATAATGCACGTAGAATATTATTGCCGACATAGAATTAAAATGATATATTAATTATTTCAATATTAGTATATTTACTTTATGTATTTGTAGTTTTTGTTTATCTTGTATTTGATTTTCTTATAGTTTTGGTTCAAAAATAATTGTTCATCTTTCACGCGAATACTTGAGTGTTACAGTTGGGAAGCTATTGTGTTGCTTGTGTGTTGCTCCTGGTTGATAATAACAATTATGATTTTTATTATTCCGGTACTACCACGTAGATCGTCGGTTGTGTGTTGATTACTGCATAATGATGATGATGATGATGATTCTTGTGTTCCTCCGCCGATCGTGGTATGTGTCGTTTTACTGCCAAATGTGTCTGTCGCCCGTTCAAAATTATTCAAGGTATTTATAGTCCGGTGTAAATCGACATGTCGAGTATACAACAATTCTGTCCTATACATATGTACACAAAGACATCCTACCCTTAAAGTACAATCTGGTGAGGGTCGGCAGAACACACAGACGCGTCGAAAACAATGCACACTGGCGCGCGCGGGCGTACATACACAGACTAGCATATTTCTTCTCTCTGGGTGTGTAACACATGTGAATATAGGGATTTAAATGTGGGTATTTTACTTCTTTGTACCTAGATGATTTTAGAGCTTGTTGCTACTTTAAAATATATTGTGGCAGTAAAATATCTCAAGATCATCATAATATATTCTTGTTTATTACTGTAACAAAGTGCCGTCTAAATAATCTTATGATTCGAGAACTAACTTCTTTTAACGTAAATCCTGTAAAAGTGGTTACAGGCGTGAAAACTTTTTTTTGTAATACATGCATGCATTAAGTAAATGGCACTTACAAATGAATAGTTTTGTGACTGTGTAAGACATTTTCTCTTCACCTTGTATCTCGATACCAAAACAGTTGGTGTTCCAATTAGTATACTTAACACTCCGAAATAATCTTCTTTTCTATAAGACTTAAGAAACAATACCGTGCTTCAGAAAGTAGAGAAGGCGACCTGTAAAAGTATGTTGTCATCACTGTTTAAATGGACACAATTTAAGATGCTGTGTTGTAACTGTAACTGCCAGTTGTCGATATTAAATTGAATAATTGAGTTAATAAGATAACCACACAAACGTAATATGTTTGTGGGAGCGGTTATGAACATGGTTGATCTTGTAAAAACTGTACATATTTTAATACAATGAAAATACATTTAAAATGTCAATATATATTTAAAAGCTTAAATTTATGCAGAATATATCTCTACTTTTATATTACATTTTCTACTTAAAAATGCATGTTTAACAAAAGTTGGTTACTTTTTGTTTACAGTTTTTGCACGCATGCTGTTTAAATATTCACACAATTAAATTCATTTAATTCGTTTATGGGTTTGTGTAATATAAACATTTTAAAGTAATACCTCAATGTTACGTGTATTTTAGACATATGTGTAATACATATTGACATAAATTATATCGTAATACGTAGGCGCGTGTGTCAATGTTAATGACACAACGTTATTGTTGTTTCCTAAATTAAAAAAAAAAAAACACTTTTTAAAGAAAGTTCTAAATAAAAACTAAAAATAAAACCTAAAAAATATTCTTAAAATATCCTGCGTAGAAAAGGTAATGGATGTAATAAATAAAATATTTAATGGATTACTAAACACGAAGTTGCTATATAATTATATTTGCATATTACGTCGTTATAGTGTGTTAAAGTTTCTTTCTCGTACAAAAAAAAACATATACATTGTCAAAAATAAATTGACTATATACACATACTAAAAGAACTTAATTTTATCGAAAAAATTATTTTGTAAAATTGAATTTTAACAAAATTAGAATTGTAAGTATTAAAAAAAACGATCATATTCATTAGAACAAATCAGTTATATCGAACCGAGAAGTTACATAAAAGTAGCCTGCAGCCATTATATCTCAAAAGTTTGTTTCATTACTTGTTTTTAATTTTTTCAACCGTTTGTATCCAGTTGTTATCAAACGAATTTTCTGCACAAAGGCTGTTAATTACAAGTGCGTTCCTTAATACCCATACCCCTATCCGATAACCGATTAATAAAACTTGATATTTCCTGCGATGTAGATTTGAAAAGGTACTTAGTTAAAGCAATATGATGAATATTGTTATATTCTACAATTTAATTTAATAAATAGTTTATTTTCAGTTTAAATCTATTTTTCTATCCATCATAAGCCGAGGCACACAAAGACAAAATCCGTAACACAAAGACAAAGTCAACTCTCGTTTATACCCGTTAGAGGCTCGTCGTTTTCCTTTTATTGCGTCTTCCACAGCGGTGTTCCATCACGTTACCGGATCGACCACAGGCTCGCTGCTGATCTGACAGCAGCCTGAAAACTGTGTACGTCGTCTTCTACGTTTCCATTGACGTCTGTAGTTGTGCAAGCAGCCTTGAACCCTGTGTCCAATCAGCACGGTTCATGCGCCATTTTTTCGACGTGAGTATAACGTTTTTTAGAGATTGCGTTGTTATCACTATTGGGAAGTGGTTACTTCAATTCTTACATTATTATATGTATAAAAGTCTTTTATAGTAGTATTATTATTTGCTAAATCCACGAGGCTATTTAGCAGAGTCTAATGTAAAACTGCATATTTGCTACTGCCCTGTTGTGTTGTTTTTGTTTGTTCAGAATAGTATACACTTTGAAACTATAAGCAAATAAGACATGGATAAAGCAAGACACGTATATTTCAGTAATTAGAAGCGGTTACTTTTTTAATTTAAAACATCTGCTTAAATATTTCAAAGAGGGTTGTTAAGTTAGCAATCAGATCTACCTGAACACGTATGGAAATTAAATTACATGAATATGGAACTCATTGTTGCTTAACATATTTACATTTGTGGTCTACTTATATATTTCTGTTAGGTTGGTAGTTCCTTACGTAACTGCTCTGAAAACAGTAATTGAAAGTACAGTATTCATAGATGAAAAAAAACGTTATGAAGTATAACCTAGGAGTAAACGTTTATACCATGATGTAACATACCATGAGTGATCTAATGAATTCAACGTGTGTGTCCAAATATCAAGTTAATTAAACATTTCATTTATACAACTAATTACATTCTGTTGCGTCGATGATTGTAGACCAATCAAATTGACAACCTTTTATAATTAAATAATTTTTAGGTATAAACTAATGTAATATTGCACAATGTTAAAAGAGTTGTTATTGAATTTTAGTCCTTCATTCAATTAGTCCCACAAAAATATCTATATACTTCCATAATTAATAAAAAATTGTGACAAAATTTTATACTACAATGTTAGTTACCCTATGTAATTAAAATACAAACAAATAAAAGTTAATTAAATGTTAATTTAATAAAAGCTCAAACAAATAACGTAATTCTTACACTATAAATGAAATACATATGCGTGGATTCATATTTGCATACATGTGCATACTTCATTTTAGAAAATCAATCTAGGGGTTGTAGCATGACAGATATTCCACCAATAATTAATTCATTTAAGATAATAATAAATAATTAAATTACATATACTCAAAGAATGTCAAATGAAATTCAGTTACACTTCAAAGGAAAACACCACAATAAAAGAAAAACAATAATTAAATAATAAAAATACCATTAAAATTCAAAGAAAGGATTAAAGGAAACTCATATTAAAAAATCAGGAGGTTACCCAGGAGAATAGGAGCAGGTGATAAACAAGATACCCCAAAATCAAGAAAAAAGAATAAGATTAGGAGTAGGTGATAAACAAAATACCCCAAACACAAGAAGAAAGAAGAGTAAATTTTAATATCAGGTAATAAACACGATACCCTGAAACCAAGAAAGAAGAGTAAAATCTGTATCAGATAATAAAAAAAAAATACTCCGAACCAACCATCAGACAAGATAACACTGAGTACCTTGGTTTAACCAAGAATGAACACAAGAAGGAAGACGAGAAGAAAGGAAGAAATAGGATGGAAGAGCCACCATAAAAACCTATTATTAACTACATTAACCCCAAAACAATTGATACCATTAAAGAAAGTATAACATCCCAAAACCTTATGAAATTGTAATTATTTATAAACAAAAGTGTTGTGTAGTATGATAAGAAGTGCACCAACTAAAGTTATTATATGATGAAAAATAAACAAATCTTCACAGTCCATTATGACTAAAGGTCTGGTCTGAGAATAATAAAACTCAAATATAAGTCAGAACCAACAGTGAAAGTGTACTAGTGTAAGTGTTTTGAAATGTAATAAACTTCAAGCCGTAGTGTATCTATAGCTTAAACAATATGCTATAAAATAACTTTTATATTTTATAAATAACAAATAATGAAATATTAAAATGAATAATATTTCCAATACTTCATTAAATAAGGTCACTGTGTTATCTCAAGACATTCGTAGGAATGACGATAACAACTAAAGTATGGGTGGAAATGTTTACTGTATAAGGGGATGTTAGATAATAGTAGTAGAATCAGAAAGGACTGGTAATAGTTTAAATTTTAATAGAATTAAGAAGTTTAAATGGCTGATATTGTTCAAAGCCATGAACTCCATATTTTTAAAAAGAGTTCTAATAGAATAAGGTTTATATGTTTAGAGTAAGTTGTATTAGTTATATCACAGCATACATCCAAATTAAAATGTTTCAGTATGGATGCTGTATTAATTTGCAAATGAGTTAAATGTATGTTCAAAACAGTTTCAGCAAACATGTCCAACTTTAAAGACTGCTGATTAATGTTGATTATTATTTTTGTAACAGTAGCATGAATTAGATGCTACACACCTCAGTAGTTATGTAAACAATTTTATTTTATGTCATTTAACTGTTAAGAGTTAGAGGAGGAATAGAATTAAATTTATTTGAAAAACCATACATGTAAAATACTAAACTCTAGGCCAAATAATGAATTCACAAAAAATTAATATAAACCAGTTAATTAACCAATGAACCATGTAAACTGACAAGATTTAGGTAAGGTAGATCAACTAACAACTACTGTAAATGAACCTATGATTTAAAAGAGTAATATAGAAAAATATCTTAAATTTTTGAAAATTTTTGAAATGTATAAAATAACTATTTTTAAAAAGGAATGGTAAATTCAGAAATTATCACTAAAAGACAGTTCAAATGTTAAATGTATAAGTAATTAAGGAAAGATGGATTTGTGACCATTTGAAATTTATTATAATTAAATTAATAACACTTAAAATGGCAGTAAAAGTGTGGAAGGACGGAAACAGTTTTTTGGGCCTAGATTTCCAAAAAGACAGAAATTTGGTAATTTTAACAAAAATCTCAACAAATATGGACTGTGATATATCAAATTAAACAGAATGAGATAAATGAACCAATTATATGGTTAATACTTCATGAAAGCGAACAATAAACTAAAATTATTCCATATATAATGTACTTTGGAATTATGTACATGGGAAGTGAAAATTATTTTAACAATACTTTTCCAATATTAACTTGGCAAGATATTTACTAAAGTGGAGGAAGTAAGTTAGTTCTTTGTTAACATTCAAACGGAACAGTCGATGCGGAATCGCGTTCTTAAAACCGTATAATGAAGTACAAAGGTTAAGCCTAAAACCAGTGGAAAACGGGAGTTACATAAATTAACACTTTTCGAGTTAAAACTAATGAAATACTCCACGACAACAGTGAAAACGAACAATACATCACATACTACAAGTGATTTAAAACATTGAAACTACATAATATTAATAATTCACTCTACAACAGATTAACAATTATTCGTTACGAACAGACATAAGTGAACACCTCTAATAAAAAACAATTAACACCAGTGGACACTGAACACTCATCCAGAATACTTCAAACAACATAATAGACAGTATACACAATTTCGGAGATCCATAAAACAATTATAAAAGTGAATTTATTGTGAGATTTTCCTGAGACAAGATTACGTATAACCTCATCAATTCAGCTAGCCGCCATGATGGTCCCAACATGCACTGCGACCTTCCGACTGATTTCATAGAAGCAACATTGGTTTGAGAATTCAAATATATTAAACATTATATATATTATTCACAATTGTTAAATATTAATTATTTAAGATTATTTCTTGTAAATGTTATACTTTCTAGTCCTGCCCTTCTCTGACTATATATAAAATAATCGTTGAAAGAACCTTTTTTAATAATTATATAAAATTTTAACCTGTATTCACATATCGATATATCCCTGTGACGGAGTCGAACAATTGCTCTAAATCGATTTAAAATCGATTATTATTAATAACTGTCAATAAATCAATTTATTTCAACTGTGTGAATTATAAAATTATTTCACATGTTACTTTAAGTGTTTAATTAACCACGAGACTTCCTGGAAGACGAGAATTATTAACGAAAGGTGAGATACTGGAGCAGCACTGAAGATCATTTAATCGATTGCTGAAAGGAGATAATCTGATTAACTCCAGATTTTGTTAAGCTCTACCAGAAGTGCAACTTAAACCTAAAGTATCTTACAGAATTTTAAAAATTTGAATAAAACATAAAACCAGGATTAATTCTAAATTATATACACAACAAACAAACATAAAATTTTGTTTTTTGTTTACAAAACTTTTTTTAAATAAAATTTTTTCTTTCTTTTATTTGTAACTACAGTTAACAGGTCTTGTTACAATTTGGCGCTCGCAACAGTGGGGCTTAACATAGTCGAACAGCGGCTTGTTACCAATCGACACTACCCACAGCAGAGCGTAACGTGGAAGAGCATAAAGGATTTAAACGAACCAAACAACATTTTTACTTATTTTATTTGTACGTGTTACAGGGTTTTGGTGAAATGGGAATGCGGATGCATTTATTCCTCAAACACGAGAAATGTTTCATGTCAACTGATTGTTCACAACAGCGTTCTTAATTTGTTGCAAAGCTGTTTTCGTAAAGTTTACGATTTTACTTTTACTCCTGGTTCACACAATCTTGTCTCTTTTATCGCAATTCGTTGAATGTTTTTATATTATTCAACTTGATTGTTGAAGGATTTTTAATTCCTGATTCACGTATTGTTTTTACATTTTCGTCCTTATTTTATTGTATTATATTTGTCAATGGTATATTTATTTTGTTCTTACTTCGTGTTCTATACGTTTTTGTTGGTAACAGTATTGTTACAGTTAACTGGTATTTATGAACAGTTCTTACTTAATGTAATGACGGATGAATAAACTTTGTTTTAGTTTATTTTTAATTCAGTGGGCTAATTTCTATTAATTGGTTATTATAAAAACTTTTCCAAATATAATGACATTATCGCCTAAACGTCTACAAAATAAAATTTTAACTTTAGTAAAATATCAGCTAACAGCGAACAAGCAAATGAAGTATGTAGTCAATACGCTTGATATTTAGGTATCTTTGGATAAATATCAAGTCATGAATCTAAAAGCTAATGAAAGCCACATGAAAAAATAATGTAAACTCTCAGAATATACTCTAAAACTACGCTAAACTAGTCTAAAAAATCGGCAGCGGAAAGTAGTTAATTCGTCCTGGAAACGTTATTGGCATTTTCAAGAATTTATTAAGATGAAAATTACAGGAACCACAACTGAAGAAAGTCTTGAGCGACTGAAATACATGCGACAATGGGCTACTCTGTGAATAGGAAACGAAACCAATAAATGACGTGAGCAATGTTTGGAAGTGGAACGCAGTTGTAATAACTGATGTCAAAAACACGAGTCGATAATAAAATAGATAATAAAATTTTTGAGAAATGATATTTTTATTTCGTTGTTTCAAAGATAAACTGACTTTTTATTATGCAATTCAACTTGTTTCAATTACTTGAGACATGGCGGCTCACTCCATGTTAAACAACACAGGATCGTGCACGCGCGCGCGCGCGCGCACACACACACACATACACACAAATTACACAAATGCATTTTCAACAATGTCATTTGAATGAAAGATCCAAATTACAACCACGGACTTGTAATCATTACCATATAATATAACATACGTAGTGCTTTATAATAAAGATGCAATCTCTTTAAGAAAATGTTTATATATTTTCGTAGCCTGTGAATTTTTGGTAGTTGAATTGCAAAATATAAAACAGAAAATAGTAATTTTTAAACTGCTTTGTAGAATTCTTTAACAGTTCCTCAGTATTGGAAGTACATTACCTTAATAAAATGCTTACTAAGATACTTCATATATGTCACATGCTTCAAAAAATATGGCCATGCGGAAATGATGACATGTTATGAATTTAGAAAATGATTAGCAAGGGAGATTCATGTTTCTCGTTACTCTGCATTAGAGTATCGCAGACACAGTGTAGTTTAGGTAATTATATAGAAACTTTAGCATTGATATAAAAATAATGCTTCAATTTTGATGTATCTACAATTAAACTAATTTACTGCGTATGTCTACAAAAAATTACTAAAAACATTCAGAATTGCTATACACTAAAGACCGTTAGATATACATTTTTCATTAATTACAATATGTATAACTGAACAAAACAGTAGTGTTCTAAAGACGGTTCCCGTTTTGTTAGATTTATAGGACGGCTTATTGGAACCACACATCATCAAAATCCACAAAGTCATTGCAAAAAGTTGGGACTACAAGATGTCATTTATCATCCTGCAAGAGCGATCACCGTTAACCGTAAACAGAACTATGCGATGTTCAAATTCTTGAATATTCAGCAACACAAAAATGTTTTAGCTCATCGAATAAACCAGCAAGCACATGTGTTTGTACATACATACTTCACACACCTAACTTTCTAAAATTTAAGCATTGTCTCACAAATTGTTTTTTACTGTTTGGTGAGTATGAACACCGAAAAATTGCTAAGTACGGCAAATGTGTTTTTTACAGAAGAGTAATTTGTTAATAAGTTTAGCGAGATGAGTACTGCGGTTCTGCTAATGTTTATTGTTCCACAACTAAAATCTTAACGTGCAGCAGATTACAGACATGAAGTACAAAAAATTGACCATTGTTACCATCTAGAAAACACTGACAAATTAAGTCCAGTAGTTTTTATTGTGAAAGTATATAGGAAGAATACATCGTTAGGTGATTGTTACTCAAAGATTACGTAACATTATTCCATATTTAAACTTTTCCGTTATTCAAATTATAATTGTCAAATATATTTGGTACTATACTTTAAATCTGTTATACATTAAAACTTAAATTTGTAACACATAAAGAAACACTAAGAAACATACATATAGTTTTACAATTCCTTTTAAGATTTAAAGTTTTCAGTGTATCTTATAATCATCTTTAACTGGTATTAAAAATATTTCACGTGTGCAGATATACACAATTCTATAATTTCTCTGTTATTCTGAGTTTATTAATTAAATATTTCATTTGTAAAGCGTTCATTGTATATGTGCCGAGTATTTTGCAAAGCAGCTGCGAATATAAATTTTATAGAAACAACTCTATATTTTGTAGAAACAATTTTAATTCTATGTAAGTTACCTCTCAGCCAATTATTTTTTTTTACTATAAATTTATTTTTTCTCTTGCAAAATTGAAGGTGACGAAGCAAATCCTTTCTAATAAATTTTATTACTTATTATTTGGAAACTTAAATCAGACATCTTACACACATAAATAAATAAAAACCTTTTCACCACATTTACATTATCAAGCACGAAAAAATTGCAAACGTATGGAAACAGTTACAGACGTAAACCATTAAGAACATACATACACATTTAATTGTATTGGTTCCTTATTACTATTGGTTCATGCATTGACCAGAATTTCAAAGAATCTGTTAAAAAACATGTATGTGCTAATATTTTTAAAGACTTGGATTTCGTTGTCCATGACGTGTCCGTTACTTAACTAAATATAATTATTTCACTACCGACTCGGAACACAAGTTTTTTATGTGCAAAAACATGAACGTTTTACCTTAAAACCTGAAGCGGTTTTCGTTTCATTTTTTTAAAGAATTTTTAAAACGAATTTTTCATTTATTTAAAAAAAATTAAGATTTAATTATTTGATCTTTCTAAGAATAAATGTACTTCTTTTAAAATACAAATCAATGTCTGCTTATGGAGTTTATTGGTAACTTTATATAAATTATTAGAAGAAGGTTGTAAGATTATACAAAGCAAATTAATCCTGAAAGTAAGAATATATGTAAGTTTTTATCTCAATGACCAATGCGTTTCACAGCTGCTGTTATTTTTAGTGAGTTTCTGCTCTACTAAGCAATGGAACTAAGTGTCACTATTGAATATACTTTTAATTAAAAACGTTTAACAACTTGGCGCTCAACCACAATTAGTTGCAGACAATAAACGGTGAATACTAAAAACTCTTTTTTTGTACAATGAAACAGGTAAATTAGTTTCATATTCTACTGATTTATTCCGTCTGTTCTTATAACAATCCATTTCTTATTGGTCACATCCTAACGTTAGTCGTAGTTAAAAATGGCGTTCTCTTTCAAAAGCACAGAATTAATCAAAGTAACGTCGTTGAATATTATTAAAATCAACTAAACATTGATTGATAATAAAGTCAAGCAAGTATTGACTTTTATCATCTCATTAGCATCACGCTATTATAGTGAATTGTGCAAGATAATGCCTTCAAGAGAAGCAGAAAAATGTCTCCAGGTACTACAAAATATATTTACAAAATTGTCATAATAAAGAATTAAATAGAATTATACGTCTCATAATTGTGTTATTTAGTATAAAAACGTGGCGATATTTTCCCGTTAAGATACTCAGTCTAATACACCAGTACCTACAAATAAAATGATACTAAATGCTCTAGTTACAGTAATTTGAATTTATAAAAAAGTTTTGATAACAATTTATTTTATTTTATTTATTTTATTCAGTGCGACGTAATTTATACTATTTATATGTGTAAGATCGATCATAAGGCATACCCATATACATAAATTTATGTAGCCTGTTTGCTTGTACTACCGAATTATGCTAAGATATAGTTTAGTTTACGTATTTTCATCTTTTTCAGTAAAAAAACATTTTCAAGGAGCGATACTAGATTAATCCTGTAAATTTCAGCCAACTATTTCAGGTTAAACCCACAATACATTTATAAACGGCAAATGTATAACGTCAATTGGAAACAAAACAAAGTCGGAAAACGTCTGCCACTTAATATCTCTTAATCATCATAGGCGCAAATCCAACCAATGGCTGTGAAAAGTCGCAGTGTTGCAGAAGCAGCATGTGTGTTTTCCGAATTTGTTGTTTCAGAAATACACGGCAGTTTCAGGAGCTTTTTTTCTTACTGATATATATATATATATATATATATATATATATATATACGACACCTCGGTTGTCTAAGATTTAAAACGTGTATTCAAGGAGCTTTTATAATAATCTGCCACCAACTCAAATTCGTCAGGAAAGTACCAAATGAGTCCTTTGAAATATAACCGATTCAATTCAATTATGTTAACAGAGAATTTATTTCAAATATGTGAAAGGAAGTTAACTAATAAAATATTTTGCGTACCAAATACAATAAAATAATCAATTACTTCTTCAAGAAATATAATTTTCTGAAAAACAGTTTTCAACAAAACTTTTTCACATATACCATCTTGGCTTTATAGGATTATTAATACACTAACTTCCTTTGTCAACACATGTGTCAATGGTTTGAAGGTAGTACTTACTATAATATCACGATTATATTAAAATTTTATTTCATTCCGCTTCTTAAATATTAAAGATCATAAAGTCAGATGTTGTTTGATCTTAATCATCTATCTTGTTCGATTGTTTATCTATTTTTTCACGCAGTTTTTCGCCCATTATTTTAAAAATTGAATTCAATTGCAAGGGATGCAGTCAGTTTATATCAACGTTTATATTTTTATGACTTTTAACAACCACGGAAGTAAAATTAATTTCCATAAATATGTTACTGTAATTACCCAGAAAATCATTCTACTCAGATTTATTAATTGATCTAATTAATAATATTAATAATAATGGGAATGTAGATAATGATTAATTAACACATACGTCTCCGATTAAAGTCTAAATTTTTGTTACTTAATACTGTAGTACTTTATAATGATATGTACTATATGGCTTATGTGCAATATTCTCTGTTATATTCTATAGCGTGTTATCGATAAAGTTACACACTACGTTAGTACGTTAACTTCATGAAACAGAGTTTTACATAAGTAAGTTGCTGGCGTTAAAAGTAAATATTTACTTTTTAATTGATAAACGCAACTAAATACTTTGGTTAAGACCAAGCATCGTTGATAAGATTTTTCATTTTTGTTAAAGACACATTATGATTTACTCTGAGTGAGAGATATTAATAGTTTGTTTTTCCTAGCAAACGACACGAGCATAAAACAGAGTATGTGTTTTCTTATGCATAACAAGCCATTTCTGAAAATATGTCTCATGACGCAAACACCATCCCGACGATGGTGATCATAGACCGTATGCCACTTGTACATGCCCTACGTCACTGCATTCAGGTTGATATGCAGAGAATTCTGTATCTTCTGTCATACATTAATAACGATGCTTGTGGCAGCCACATCTGAGTCCTTAGGTCTTATGGCATTTCAATTATATTTACTTATAGGCTCCTGCAGCGATTCTCGTGCCAGCGTCAGCTTCTACATTTAAAAAAATATCGTCATGATCCGGACACAAAGTGGAAGATGAACTTGGACTTGTGTTTCCTAATCCATGGCATAATGTTATTAGCTGTTGTAATATCGTATCCATTTTCCTTGATTATGTTAATTGGATACAAAACTCAGCTAGTTCCGTTCAGCGAGGTGTTTATAGTATCGAAGAACTTACCACAATCCATTGAGTTCGGCAGTGCATTCACTCGCTGTCTTACTCAGAGTCCAAGAGTGGTCTTCACACTCGTCAAAAATTACTACCCACTGCGTTTACCGTTTTGCTCAGTTCCTTGCTTCTACTAACAATATCTCGAGTCGGAAATTTTTCGATCATTTGCATCTCGATGTTGTTACGCAAAATTATACTGATAAAGTGTTAGTGATGTTTTTTCTGCAAGGAAACTTAAATCGAGTTTGTCCAGGTTATTTTAAACCGCTAATTGTGTAATCTTTAAAGGATTTTGTAATCTCCAAGTATTATCAAAATAAGGAATAATACAACGATGTGTTTTCCTTAGATGAAATTGTTTGAACTGGGGTCTCTAGATAAACTATTAATTAGCAGTTAAAGAATGCTTCTGTATTTACACCGATGTAAGGTCAGTAGACTGAAGAACACAAAGTGAACAAACATCGTTACCAATAATTTTTCTAAACTTTATGTCACCGTTACTGGACGCTAGATATCTGCTTAAGGGAACTCTTTCTAAATTATGATCGTTTCTTTCCACAGTTCTGGATACTCTCTTTGTGTCGTTAGTCTTGATTCTATGTAGCGTTAAATGGCCAGTAGCGTCGTCGTAACAGTGGTTGACGTATTATGTTTAAGAAATATCTTCCGGTCCTGCTGCAGTGTCTTTGGCAGCGGTGGTAGTAGACTGTAATTTTCTGATCCAAATAGGCCTGTTATACTGATAGATTTAGCTTCAAAGTCAAAAGGTTCTTCGGCTTCTCCTCTCACTTTCTACGAAATATGAAGTATAATTGTGACTACCGACCTGCGTATATAGAGCAGCGAATGAGTCACGAATATCGTCAAGGTAGCATAGCAATGCGCCATCGTGATCCGCGAAGATAACAGTTTTGAACACTGATATATCAGCAACTGCTCTGATCCTCTTTCGTATTTCTACCATTGGAGTCTAACTGGTAATGATCGAATCGCATTTTTCGCAGATTGATTTCTTCGCAAATAATCTTTTTCGACAATTGGAAGATTTTCAGACTCACTTCTACATTGGTCTTACTTATATTCGTTAGTGTTACCAAATTCATATCCTGTTGACGGTTTAATGTCCCTATCAGTGCACCTTTCTGAGGCCTCGGAGTGTTGATATAATACAAATGGTAGCAGCTTCCCTACCAGCAGGGACTCGCTTTCATGAAGTCACCATCGTTCGTGAACCCCTGAGACCATCGTGATCACGAGACCATCAATAACCCAAAGTCACCCATTGGCACAGTACGTTCCAACAGAGTGGTATGTCGTTTGTTTTTTAGTGGATCACACACCACCCTTGTCATACTTCTGTTTCTATTGTTCTCTGGCTCTCTGTTACCAGTGAGAGATGTTGCTAACCATCCCACCCCCTCCAAAACCAAGATATTGTAGACTAGGACGTAGAGTTGAATATTATTATTATTAATAAGAGCTATGTCAACGCGGTTTCTAATTTAGTTACCAAACTCTACTGTTTTTTCTAAGTTTTGAGAGATTGCTGTTGTGTCATCAATTCCTTAGAAGAATGACTTGCACAACATTAATAATTATAGGCGTATATGGGTTTATAATAGAGTTACTAAGGTTTTGAAAAAATTAATTATGATTGTCTTTGGAAGGCATTCAGCAGAATTATTTATTGATGCAAACATGACCAGCATGTAAGTACACAAACCAAACTGACATGATGTTCCATGCAGCTCCTGATGTAGAAAATATAATTTTAATATCATTTAATTTCACTCTTTAGGTTCTGTTGATATGGTTGTTTGTGATATTCTGCTATTTAATTACAGGATCCATATTAGCAGAGTCTTAGTCCACAAAGAAAAAGAAGCCTTCCTAAGAGGTACTCGGAGAGATTTCTGTCCAGTTTAAAGATACCGTACGCTTTCCGCAAAGTTACAACTAGGTGCCGATATTATTCATGTTATTTACCAAAGATATTGTATAAACACACATTCTAAAATGTGCGAATGACTTAAAACGTTTGTAAAGGTGAACGATTGTAAGGTATTTGTTAACCTAAAAATTATTCTGAAAATATCTGTAAATTGTCAGAACGCAGTCTTAGTCAGATGAGTAGCACATTGATGGTAGTATACGCCGAGTGAATCCAGTTTGTCATTTGGTGTATAATAAAGATCACTTTTTATTGCCATGTAGATATAATAACTTCTAAAGGAGAAGAAACTTATGACTAATTTTTTGAATGTATAAATACTGATCATTGATTTGGGGATATGAGAGTTACGAAACCATTTTGAAAATTTGAGGCAGTTCAAAAGAGCATTCGTTTCTTACTTACAATACAGTAGCAGCAATCTACATTTATCCTCTTTAAATCCAATGGTAAAGGTTATTGGGGACGTTACGAACAACTGCGTACAGATTAACATGCACCCTTTGTATTAATATAAATTACACAGTTAAAGTAATTGCAAAGGTACCCTAAGTGTATCTGTGGTTAACGATAATATTTTATGTTACTCAGATACATCAGCTACAATATATTCCTCATAACAGTTTCTCGCAGTGGGTTGTCCTAAGTGTGTTGTAATTAATTTGTAAGGAAAAACGTGGTTACTCAAACTGCAAACGTGTACCAAAAAGCTTTTAATGTACGTATAGTGTGCAAGTAGAGATAAAACACAGTCTTATAGGGGAACTTCAAATGTCTGAATTTTACGGCCAGCATCTCTACTACGTTTTATTGCCTATAACGTGGCAGTCGTAACCTGCTGGAAACGAAGCAAGAATTTTCGTCGTCCATGAAGTATTTTGTACGAATATAAATTTTATTAAAATATTCTTCAGACCTAGTACCTACGTTTACAAGTTTTCTCAAAGGTAAAATATAAGTTTCCTGATAAAAGAAATTTTTTTAACCATATAAAAATTGGGAAATTTTGATTTCGATGAAAAAATTTGTAACATAATTTTTAACTTACACTGGGTTATTTTGTCGCAGCGTAATTGGTGTAGCCGCTCACTGTGGACAGGCACATTGCCCAATAATCTCTGTTCTGTAGAATGAACAGTTTAGATTTAAGGTATTGTTTAGACATTAAGATTTAATGTCTATAGCTGAAAATTTTACGTTTTTCAGCTGAGTGAAACTCAAGATGCGGTAGCATGCTTCCATTAGAAAGTGTTCGAAGATAGTTTCTGGAATAATATGAAGATCGCTATGTGTTACGTCATCAAGAGTATTCTCTAGTGTCTAAAGAAACATATTGTATTAAGCATTTCATTAGTACATTATACTTTAAATATATGATTGTAATAAAGAATATAATATTTAATTAAGCGTACTGTTTGAAAATTTTTGAACTGGCACAGTCATTATAATACGACTTCATAAAAATTATTAAGTGATGTTGTTATGAATGTTGATTATTTTACCTTGCAATTCAATTACATTTTATCATTAGACGCTCATAATTTTGAATCGTAACTTTTAATATATTTTTCAGTTTCTCAGTGTAAATAGAAAGCACTCTCAGTTATGCGCTTAAACACATAGTTTTCAGTCAAAGGTTTTTATTTTCTTTAGTACATAAAACACTTTAAAATATTAAACGTCCAATCAATCTTAAACTTTTGTGTGTAGAGCATCCTACTTTTATTAATTATGTATTTTTCGGACTATCACAAATGTCTCTACATAAGTGTAACTGTTGTGTTATACGCGTAGTACAAATTATATACGGACGTCCAAAGATGAGAGAACTTTAACTATAGTTTTGCCGAGAATTTGAAAGAAGCAGAGAACGGACCAAGTCTGAACAAGTACGCCGATACATTTCTTAACGTCTTTCTGTAGAAGAGTATATTTAGTGTATCCATCAACTCAGGACGCATGCAATAAATGTCGCATGGTGATATGTAACAAATTTTAACAGCCAATAGTTTATGTCGCTTAGTAATAGACTAGTATACGATTTCTGGTTATACAAAATTTCATATTACATATTTATCTGAAAGTTTTTAAAACATAAAAGTACATATATCTTAGGTGATATAAGAAATACCTACTTCAGAGCATTTATTGTAAATTATATTTCCATCCTAAATAAAATTTATTCAATATAAAATACTCTAGCCACAGTATATTCTAATATATTTGATGTAATAGTTGTTGTACGCAATTCTTCTAAATTAATTAAAATAAACTATACTTTTTTTGCTTCTTTTTTTGCAATATTATTTTCAATAATTTTTAATAATCTTTCTTCAGCCTTTTACAAATAATATATACAGTTGAATTTCTCAGGATACTGGTTTTTTGTATACAACTAGGCATGAATTATCTAAAAAAACCAACAATAAATAACAGTTAATAA
This sequence comes from Magicicada septendecula, assembly GCA_034769895.1. NCBI lineage: Eukaryota > Metazoa > Arthropoda > Insecta > Hemiptera > Cicadidae > Magicicada > Magicicada septendecula. The sequence goes on from CM068372.1 coordinate 327,177,546, forward strand.
TTTCTAATAACTAACATAAAACAATTCGTTATTATTAATTATTAAAACAAACTTTTCCATTTGTACAAAAATATGTTGAAATGTTCAATCTGGCGGGCTCTAGGCTAGTTCGTCTTACGGCCACGAGTAGTTGGGTTCGCTATGTTTGTTTAAAATTATAACAATAAAAACTGGGTCTGTTTAAAGTTTCAATTATTTTCAATATTTAGTCTATATATATATATATAGTGAAAATAACGTGTCTCAGAGTAATATTAAATGTTCACTTTATACTGTTTAACACTAATCGTCACTATTCTTATTGTTCACTAAGTAATATGTAATTCAGTGTTTTCCAGTTATTATGAAAATACAAATACAATAAATGGTTAATTACTTCATATGAGAATATTTAAGTGTTGGTTTAACAAAATAATATGGTTAGGTCTCACCAGTACGTGGACTCAGATATCGAAATTTTTCGGAAACGTTTTTAAAATGAATGAGGTAATCGTATATAAAATTACTTCTCCGTAATATTATTTTATATAGTACTCAATTCTTCTCTTCATAAATTAGTTTAATTTCATACAATTTTTATTTAATTTTCTCTTATTTTATAATTAAATATCAGAGCATCATCGAATGCGTATATTCTAGACGACAGCGTTTCTACAATTGAAATGAATTTCGTTAATTAAAGAACGCGTCATCTCGTTTTTCAATTACGAATGTGATTGGTTAAAAATTATATCTGCGTAAAAATGTATGAGCAATAAACATTTCAATATTTACATTTTTTTGTCAAAATTCCGAGGTAACATATATCTCGCCCCTTAATCAAAAAACTAAGTACAGATCTGAATTGCCCATTAAATTTAGGTTAAAATGAAATGTCGATTACATTCCTAGGCCTAATATTAAGCTTTTTTATATTTTTGGGCATAATACATTACTTAACTAAACTAACTAGAAACTGCATATTATATTTTAAAACTAAATTTTCCGTCACTTTTATGGTTCCATTTATCCATTTAGACTACAGCCTACATATTATTTGTTTTTCTATCTGGTTTACATTTGCTTGTTGTAGGCCTAGATACACCATAAGCCTAAACTTACCATTCTATCAAATTTACAATATATTTACTTATTTCTTAATTTATATAATTTTACTTAATGTTCAAAAATTTTTACTATATAGTGCACAACATATTTATAACAATATTACTTAACTATGGACATTTGTTGTCTAGCTTCATAAGACTCAATTTTATAATTTATTGAACATTGAAACCTAATGTACTGCTTAATTACACTACACTATTTCTATTTCAATATTTGAAATGACCCAGTGTTATTAGTGTCATATACTATTTTTTACATAATTGGTTTCGTATTTGAGGAGAAAGAGCTCCATTTTTAATGTAATTTACTCTGACTTTCATATGTAAGGTTATGTTACATTACAATATTCATTGTTACTTTTAATTTGATCTTAATTTTGAATTCCGTAAGCAACAAACTAAAAGATGCTGAAAGATAAATTTTAACTAATTTTGCTAATCAGTTTCTGTAATGACGGTTTGTCTGAGACAAGATTTCAGATGAGTAGTGCCCTCCCAGTACATTGTGCTGTACACCACTAATTAAATTTAATTATCATATTCCGTACTAGGATGTAGTAATGCTTTTATCAATTAGTAATTAAAGTACAAATACACAAACGAGAAAAATGTAGTTACAGAAATCTCTGATAAAAATGGTTAGTGTTTACGGAATTAATGACTTACTCAGGCCAATGTATAAATGTGTAAAATTTTATTGTTACTTTCTTAAAAGTTTACTGCCTAATATGATGGCAATCGTAAACTGGTAAAACGTAAAGAGGCGTGTCTCCTCGTCCCTAAATTACTCTGTACGACCACAAATTGGATTACATTATTTTACTCCTGTAACACATTTCCTAGACTGTCTAGAGGTAATGTGTAGTTTTTCTAAGGAAATAACATTCTAAACTGTTCAAATCGGGCATTTTGTAATGTTTAATATGCAAATAAGAATATTTCCTTAAAACACCGTTAGTTGACACCTTTTCCTGTTTTTAATTTTTGTATCTTTTACTTTCGCTACAATGTTTAATTGTTTAAGTTTTGAATATATTTCATGAAATTAGCTTTTATTATAATAATATGGTTTATAAAAATATGAGGCAGAAATATACATTTAATAATACGGTTATATGTTTCAACTGGGTTAATATGCAAAAAATTGTAAAAATTAACAGTCATTATTCCTTTAACTCTTTCCAAATTATTCAATAAACTTATATGACTTTATATTTTAGAGATTATTTATGTAACGTAAATTACTTTATTCACGATATCCTCGGCGCACCTTATATACTAGATAATATATTTTCTAAATCTTAAATTTACGACTTATGGAGCCAGCACAGAAACAAAACGTGACGTAGATAATAGTGTGGTAAGTAACACAATTTAAAATATTAATTTTTAAGTTTTGAAAAGTATAATTTTCATGATGTATTATACGCACACCAGTTTTGCTGCCGAGACGCCTGAGGAGCGGGAGGCTACTGAATGATAGTGCGTGCTTGTGTTGGTGGGGTATTACTGGTTCTGTAAACATTGTTCAGACGTATTTAGCTGTAATTTTTTGTGATTATTAGATTTAACATTGGTACATTATATCCAAGTGTAATTTATTGAATATTTTGTTAAAGTGTGTTTTTTTATTCGCTACAAGAACTACCTTGTGAGAGAAAGTAAAGTCGCACCAAAACTTTGTTAAACATATTTTAAATGTGTAGTATTACAGGGATGCGTGCAGTGGAATGGCATACATCAGCACATTCCTTGCTCGGTAGCAAAGGTGAACTGCTGATAGTAGATGTGGCATTACCAACCTTAAGTCTTTTACAAGTTTAAGCGTATTATCTTAAAAAGAAATTCAACAATATATCTCATCTTTTGTAGCTTTCTACCACTCTTAGTGGTGCTTCAAATCTTTATATATATAAGTATTTTAATAACATTGATTTCAAACTCTAACCCTAAAAGGTATCTCGTAAATAACTTTTGTTACTTCCCAATAATATTTAATCTTTGTTATCATTTTTGTTTGAGAGCACTTGCATGATGAGTATTTGTTTAACTTAAAAATATAATGAAGAAATTTGTGTTAGTGGTTGAAATCACAATCAGAATGATCAATATTGCACACCACTATATAAAAATTATTCCGATTAGCGCTTTCAAGCTTCACAGCTCATCGTCAGATCAGGAATAGACAGGAAATATGTAAAACCCAACCCTTCACCCCTCTCCCCCACCCTGCTCACCCACAACAAACTAAAAATTAATGACCCTTCCCTACCCCCTAAATGAGGGTGAGACAGAATTTAGGGGGTAGGGAAGGGTCATTAATTTTTAGTTTGTTGTGGGTGAGCAGGGTGGGGGAGAGGGGTGAAGGGTTGGGTTTTACATATTTCCTGTCTATTCCTGATCTGACGATGAGCTGTGAAGCTTGAAAGCGCTAATCGGAATAATTTTTATATAGTGGTGTGCAATATTGATCATTCTGATTAAAAATATAATGTGACCCAATCATAAATTACGTGTACTATAGCAAACATATATTTTTGTGTATTACAAAATTTTATAGTTGTATTAACATAAAATGATTAAGCCAAAACCGTACAAAGTGACAAAATAACGCTTCCAACATTGTTTACAAGTAATTCTGTAAACATTAAAGATTATATTTACTGACGACTATTTTCGCTTGTAGAGGGAGCCTACGAGATCCAGAAGTACGCAAATCGCAGCATGAATAAGAAGAGGAGTGCTTAGCCCTCTAACAGACATTTATTACCATTTTAAGACACACGAAGTATATTCTGGCCTATCGGACACTATATGTTAGCAATGCCGTAGATCACATTAAATTATTGATCAAACAGCAGGCGGTGGAGATTACTACCTGAAATGAATTTATAAACAGAATTGGTTGTGAAGTACGCTTGTCTTTACTGTTAGCCGTACTAAAGTAGTAGAGAAATTTCTATTCCTTGTGTGTCTGGTAATCGTCATGGACAAAGTTAAACCTTTTATATTCAATAAAGACAATATTTACCATATCCTAACATTCAAGAAATCTTAGTAATATTGACATCTATCGTATAAGCTCAGATTCTTTTATCGATTTGTAAATGTACGTACTGCCGTAAAAACATGTCGATATTCTCTATTCTCTCACATATACACACAAATACACACGCGCGTGCGCGCGCACTCACACTATTAATATGAGAATATACTTTCAGTAAGTTCAGTGATACCAAAGGCGAGTTTTTAAATGTGGGAATTAATAACATACCCAGTTCTTTAAAATATCTGCCATTCACAAACGCCAAAACTATATTAATATTCCTTTTCAACAATGGCCTCAGCTGTATATGGTTAATTTATGATAAAATGTATAAAATTGCCTGTTTTTACACGCCAATGTTTTGCATATTTATTTATTTTCTTTATAATACTACTATTTTTTAAGCGCATTCTTGCAATGTATTTGCAAGTACGTTCCTTAAAGGATTATAGTCGCCTTTTACCTTTAGAGCAAAATTAAAATTGATAAATATTGATCGTTGTTTCAGAATTTCAACTTTGCTATCAGTGTGTACAACAATACGGCAGTAGTAACAAAATATACATAAGCAATTGATTCTATAGTTTATCTGTAAACATTAGTGGCAAAAATTACTACCGAAAAGGAAAGTCAAATGTAAATACAGCTAACTGGGTTCTGGATTTATCTGTGGAAACTAACTAAACTCTTAATAAAATTTTAAAAGTTTGCGTCACAGTCTATATAACAAAACATATTGTTTGTTAGTTTCATAGTACCAGTAATGTACTTTTTTGACGTTACATCATAGATAGTTATATAGATAAACAGCTGATGGTGACGTTTGGATAAGCAGGAACAGAAACAAATTAATGTTTATTTATGTTTCTAGCTTTTAATTACAACCTGTGACTGCGTTCATTATGATTTTCACACAATGAATATAAAAATTCGTAAGATTAAAAACGCAGAATGTTATTCAATGTAGGTCTAACTCCTGTTTTTAGCTTTTTGATTTTACTTGATTATTACTGATTCGATATTAGCTTTCAACTCCAGTAGTTACAGTAAAACTATTAGGCCTCTCATGCGGTGTATCTTATATCTGTTTAAATTTTACAGAGAATATTGTATATCTACTTATATTAGTAAAGGTTTTTTCTTAGAACGTTTAATATGGCTAACGATTACAGTATGCTAACATATTAGCGTTAAGCTAACATAGGCCTAACGGTAGAGTAATTTGTAAAAGGTTAGTGATTACTTCAGATCAGATTCTATAAACTACTTAGATTAAACAGCTAAGAAAAGTGCCTTCGCTTTTCCATAATATAGTTTGGATCATGTGCTCATTGTTAATAATAATACTATAATAACGTAGCTATGCTATAATGTGGTTATCGGCTAAAAATTGAATAAAATATTATTATTAATATTTCGGTTGTGTGGGTTTACAAAGAAAAATAGAGACACACCATAAATGACGCTTTTCATCGGCTACTGGGAACCCGGTTACTCTCGGTTTTCCATCTTGTTCAGTAATAAGCTTTCGCAAGTAAATCGTCCAAATCTGTATGGCTGTCCTTTTCATAGTCATTCTATTATTCAGTAGTACAGGATAATACTTATGTGTCTAGTAACAAGGTATTATTATTTTAGATTTTTCACTCCTTCATTCATTAATGTAGCGTAGGTTTCTGAAAATTATTTTGTGCTTTGTCTCATATCGTATGCTTATACCTATTACATAGCAACCTGCATATTGTGTGCGCCATATGAATGTATACAAGGATTTGTACAATTGCTTAACAAGACTTATCGTAGGCTATATAATTAATATTTGGACACACGTTGAAAACCACAACTGTTGCCATATTTAGCTTATATTGTGTAGGTGTATTGTAGAAGTTTTACCGGGTTGTTACATTGAGGCTGCTAACTGTGAACAAATGGTTTTCGGTTTTCTCTAGAGTAGTGTAATGTGTTCAGCTGAAATACAGACGACATCTGTGCCTTCTACGATGTCTGTGTGACAGCCTATCTGCGTGCCTGCAAGTCTAGGTAAAATACACATACAAGCAGGCAAACGAGTGCGTGCACACGTACGCTCTTGAACGATACATATTGAAATTATGTTGAAGTTTACGCTTTGATAATCTTCGGCAGCGAATTATATCCCTACACGTGGACCGGGCAAGAGCGATTCTAAATGTTCTTCAGCTCATAGGACTCTTAGGAGTCAGTAACAATGGTTAATTATTAGCATACGGTTAACCCAGGTTTGAAAATTGCTTCTGTTACCTCTCAGATTTTGTCTGATCAGTGAAATGTCACTATACTCGCGAGGACGACAAAGACAAAAGCTGACATCTCCGCAGACCCAAGAGAAAGTATCACGTGATCTATCAATCAATTACAGCAAATCAGCAACCTATTTGAGTTCAGTTCCTGTTTTCTTAGTTGTCACAGTGAATCACTCTGACTCTTGCCGCTAATTGCGTTTTCAGTTTTCATCATTGTATGTTCTCCGAGTGCAGTGATAGTGTTTCGTAGGAGCAGCTGTGTTCTTGTGAATGGACGAACTGCTGATATATTTAGTATTTAGGTTTGCACTCTCCAGTATATCTCCGACATGTTTCTGATTATTTGATCCTAAATTTTTGAATCGCATTCTTCTTTTAAGAGATACAATGTAGTGTAATCACTTGAAATTCGAAGAATATTACAATAAAGTAACGGCAGATAACCGAAAGGAAGAGACGCACACCTTTATGATTTGGAAATACATATTGTTGGATAAGAGAAACGGAGAACATTTCTTTACGTACAGATATTATGCATTCAATATTTATGTGTAGGCTTAACCTGTATTATGAAGCTGATGCTCTTCTGTTTACAAAACAGGAGTAATATACTACAATAGCAAAGATAAACAAATAACAAGGTACGGTAAAAATAATTGGATGATACACAAAATAATTAGCCTAGTACGTTACAACTGCTAACTGCCTGTCCATTTCTATGGGTTATAAACTTGAATTCTTTTAAACATGTAATATACGTTATAAATATATCACTAAATTCGTAGTGACCGTCAATCAATGTATTTTTCAGTGAAGGCTTTGTGAGGATACGTGAAAAATAACTCACAACTTAACTTATTTGTGTCGATGTTTCGACAATGTTTATTGTCTTCATCAGGACAATTGTTGCTGACGCCAAACACAACGTCGACATAAATAAGTTAAATTTTGTGTTATTTTGACCGATCCTTACAAACACTTCACTGAAAAAAGTTATAAATATAGAATACATTATTGATGTAACACAGACCTACTATTTTGGAAGGAAAATATTGCGAATCAAAAACTGCTTTCAATTAGTGATTTTAACTGCATAATCTATAAACTGCATATTTTGTATTATTGTAAGTAATGATTATTACAAGTATATAAAAGGACTGGCAAACAAAGTGTGATTTGGATACATCTATTTAACAATTCTTTAAGTATCTTACAAGCTCTTGTGTAAAACCACAGGTACATACGATGCAAGTCTGATAAAGAATTATCGGGTGTTTTCTATACTTGAAGTTTGCTACTTCAGTTTAATTAATAACTTCAGTAACGGTACAAATTGCCTATATTAAAAGCATTTAAATTAGTCCTAAAACGGGTCAATTTAACTGTATATGAAGTGACTTTGCCTATATAAATGTTATTAAAAAGACATTTACTTCATATTATCAGTCTTAATGCGCATAAATTTACGCATTGGCCATTAACAAGAACGTGACGTAATCTTTAAAACACAGTAGCTAATTATTCGAATATTAGTTTGCGTGTGCTTTTATGTGAGCACGCTTGTGTGTGTGTGTGTGTGTGTGTGCGTGTGTGTGTGCGTGTGTGTGTGTGTGCGTGTGTGTGTGTGTGTGTGTGTGTGTGACAGGGGGGAGAGAATGAGAGAGATAGAGAGAGCGAATAAGAAAGAGGGAGAGAGAGAGAGAGTGAGAGAGAGAGAAACCTTGTGTTCCTGTATAGTGTAGGTTTGTGGTATTTTTCTCGCTAAAGTAAACTTTGCAAAGGGATTTTCTTGTTTTCGTCAGCTGCAGAAGAATGTGTTGGCTTACTTGAGTAAATATCAGCATTTCGTTTCACTTCGAACAAAAGATTGTAGACCTTCCTTTCCCAAAGTTTGTTATCAAATACATTGTTAAAAATTCTTTAAATTTAATACGCTTACTTTAGTACATTTTTATTTTCTATTAAATGCCTTTGAAAAATACACATTTTTATGGTTATATGTAAAACAAAGAGAACACACAAGGGACTGAATATTATAAAAAATAACAATTTAGTACAGTAAATAACTGACTGCGAAAATTATATAATAATATATCCATTCATTTTCATGTAATTACCTAAAGATACTAGACGTTAAACATAAAAGCAAAACATGTTAGAAAAAGTGGCTACTAAGAAAGCCATATAATGTGCCAGTGTCTTTATTGTTTACAGTTGTTTTTAAATTTATTCTTTTCTTAATTTTTTGTTACATATATGCTCATAAAATCTGAGTAACATAGAAAACTTAATTAGATTTTAAAAACAATATGCTAAATTTATTGTTATTGTTATCACTGAATTAAAGGTATTGAAAAAAAGCTTACGGTAGTCTTTTCATTGTAGTATATAATAGTAGCAAAGCATCAATACAGAACTAAAGGATTCTCCAGATATTGAGACAACAATATTTTTTTTTTATTGGGGCACAATTACTTATACCACTAGATTAACGCCATGGTTTTTTGGATCTTCTATCGACATTTCAAAACTTAAAAAAAAACAATTTATATTTAAATATCGTCTTGAATAAAGTTAACACAATGTTATCTAGCTTACTGGAATTTGTTAACAATCAGATTTACATATAATTATAAAAGTAATAATAACTGTTACAGTAATACAGAAAACATATATTTAGGCCTGTTAAAAAATTTTTATTAATTTCTGACAAAAATGTGTACATGCTATAACGTTTATTAAACCATAAATGGAGACGTATTTTCTTGCTTTAATTAGTTACCAATTTTGTGACAGAAACGTAGGCTAATAAATTTATGTAGGAAATATAAAGTACATATGCAATCGTAATGGAAAATATTTTGTTATAAAGCTTTTCTTTTCAGTAATATGCCGTATCATAATACGTCATCGTACAATCCAGTGGAAAGTAATGTAGTATATTACGTAACTATTTTTTACCTTTTAATTTACAAAATAACTTGACTTAGAGTAGATTTAATTCGTGTATCTGTTACCTAGACTCAGTACATTACAATTTAGCCAGTAGCTCAAAGATAGCACAGCACTAAAAACACTATATTTTTATAAATTTTTTATATAATAATCCACAAGTTAAATGTTAAGTGAAGAGACGTAGAAATAATTTTCTATAAACTTTAAATATGGAGACTTCGCTGGCGCATTAAAGTTTGAGTTTACAAAATATGATATTGTAGTAAGTAAAACACACACACAAACGAACATCATATCAAGATGAATCAAAGAACATTGATTGTCTGTAGAAAAATCATGAGTAGGGGTTACCAAAGAACCAATCAGATGACGAGAATTGAATCGATGGCAATATCGTTAAAGGAATAGATCACTCCATGAGCGCCGCGTGGTTCATGACGATGAATCTGCTACTCGCGACTAACTACAAGTGTACCTATTAGTAATAGACTAAAGACTAATAGTAACTATTATGATTGTAGTATTCAGCGGAAGCTCAAAATATCCGATTAGTGTATATAAACACTTGATGACAACTGGAAGAAAGTGTATGCATAATACACTAATTTAGCAGTAACAACATCTGTTATCGGTGAAAGTATATAACCTTGATCGCGAAAAATTTCAACACGCCTGAAAGAGACCTTGAGGCAGGATTGAGTATGTCACCCCACGTACTAATCCAGGTATAGGATCATCCAGGATCAACCCGTCGTCTGAAGAATCTGCAGTAGACATTAAAGGGAAATGAACCTATATTATATACCTACGTACAACACAAAGAAATAATTTGAACTAAAGACCCTATCGCATCAGTAAAGACTTTATAGAAAACAAGACAAAATCTTTAAATGTTAACTTATTTCATTGTACAGAAAGTAAATTTTTAGTTGTGTTACGAAGTTCGACAGATTAATTATTTTTTATAATCTGCGTTATAAACTCTACTATACACTGTACACTATTGTGCAACTACTTATACTTGACTACTTAGTGTCCCTATTACATGAACTTCATGTCCTGTGTTTTGTTGCAATATATAAAAAGAATATTATTTATCAACCGTATTAATTATGGTTTCTAGTGAATATCGAGTTTCAGTCGTCATAAAAACGCAGTTTTTATGCAACGTTTCAAAATTTATTTAAGCTCACAGTGATGCCTTCATCATAAAATACAAGATAGTATAACTGTGTGTAGTATTGTGTAAGTTACAACACAGCGCCACTATTAATATCCTAGAACGTGTGAAAGAATGATTTACAATTATACTATGTAGTATTTATGTTGTAGGCATGACTATAAGATTAAATAAATCTTGAATCGTTCCATAAGAACTTCGTTTGTGTCACGACTGGAACTCGATATTTACTAGAAACTATATATACATGGGCGCGTGTGTGTGTGTGTGTGCGCGTGCGTGCGTAACTTTACTGCGAATTTTTAGAATTGGAAGTATATTGTATTTCATACAGTTTATTCCTACTGTTCTGTGCCTAGAATTGTTATACGTTTAACGATCTTGTTTAAACTAGCTATCCACATTTCATTCTTATTGACCTAGAAGATTACTTTCATAGGAACATTCTGAGTCCTATTGTAGCGTTCTATAATGGAGGGTTTTCCTCTTTTCCTATGTGTTTGTGCTTAATAATACAGATTGACATTATCGAATTGGACTCCTCATTTTTAAATTCTAGACACTTATTGGTTTTTAAAATATTGGGTAATTTGTAGTTAACTCTAATAACGTCCTCTAATTTTCTTAAAGATGTTGGTAACGTCATCAACAATTTTCGAATTTAGGGGACTCTCATTCCCCTATACACTTGGTATATAAAATCATATCTATAACGTTCAACATGTACCTACAGGTGTCGCTCTGATCAGCATAATTTCACATTTCGCCCATATGAGTCATCTGTACCGAGTACTATTATTTTCCTCTTAGGGAGTGTAACAGCAGCGTGGCTTTCTGAAGCATTAATTATAGTTTTCACCGTCGTTAACTTCTTAGTACTCAGTACTGTTTCCTCTTCTTCAGGCTTCTTGATGAATTTCGTTTGTTAGTTTTACAAATTGTGCACTTGGCGGATGTCCTATATAGATCGTTAGAAGTCTGAACTACCTTACAGCCTTTCTTTTTCTTCTTTTTACACTGGTGACAATGAATCAGATCGCTCAATGGACGCAGAGTTCATTACGTATATATTCAGTTAAATTTTTTATCTTTTTAAATAGAACTTGAAAATAGCCAGCCTAACCGCTGTACTTAATCAGATCGTAGAATGTATTTAATCCTGTAAAGAATTTAAAAATATTGAAGTCTTAGATTTAAATAAGAATATAAGACATAAGATTGCAGAAAATTAAAGCAAAGTTTATCCGTCAATTCTATGCCAACTGGAGGATTAAAAAGTTTATTTATCTAAGAGGTTTATCTTGAAGTTCTCAAACGTAGTACTGTACGAGAGCTCTTAATCGGTCATTATAAGTGATCAAAAAGAGAGGTCTAAAGTTTTTTCCAAAGATACCTCTGAAGGACTATTAATAAATAGCTACATAAAAAATTGTAATTTAAACTTTTAAATGTGATCATGAAAGATAGCTCTAAAAAGAAATATTACAGTGGACACGATTAATTGCTTAAAGGCTACTTAAAATAGCTCTAAAATAAACTTTGAAAGTAATTGTAAAAGTAGGCTGAAAAAAAGTAGCTAAGTTAGCTAAACAGAGCTACGAAAGTTAATTATAAAAATGTTTGCATAAGTTTACTTTAACTTAAAGGTAATTTTTTCTAAAAATTCCACTTTTCTTAAAGTGTGTTCTCGTTGGTGGATTTATTAACCTCTAAATCCATACTTTTATACAAATTCTGTTTGACTCCAAAAATGGCTTATGGTTAGGATCATGGAGGGCACCATGATCAGGAAGGGAAGAGTGGTTGCTCTAGGATATGAACAGTTGCAACTATCCGGGGGTACTGACGGGCTGCATGCCTGGGACTTCAAACAGACCGTGTCTCTGCTGCCGTGGGGAGTAACGTGCTGACGAGGCCAAGTCCTGTCTCAACTCGTCCTTCTTATAGCCTAAAGTCAAAATCCTCGCCTTAAAAGTAGATACGAGGGTGCGCTTCAAAGGCGACTTAAAGCAGTACAGTTGTCTGCATTAATATTGAAAATTGGTGAAGGCAAATTATTGTTCGAGAAATATGGTAAAATAGAGATTCTGAAAGTCTCTGTGATGTCGTACAAGACTTGAACGCTTTGACTAAGAGGATTACCCGGAGCTACGTAAGAATGGAGATAAAAGTGCATCTTGGCTGAAGGCGAGGGCATTATAACTCCAACAAATGACTCAGCAGAGAACAACAACAAGGCTCGGTTGGAAAAACTGTACCGAGAAGGTGAGGTACAAGTCAGTTGCCCTGTGGTGGAGGTTGAAGACGCTATGCATTACCCTGTTGGGTTCCTACATACACTCAACCCACAAGGAGTACCGTCTCATGTTCTATGACAGAAGCCCCCCAGTTATCCACAAAAGTTATGCAGTGGCACTAAGATGCTGGTGAAGACACCGTACAAACACGTGATTAAAGCGACAATATTCACGGACGACGCAGGAACGAATCTGTCTTGGTCCCACAAATTCCTCTGATAACTTCAGTTAAGCAATTTTAGTTGAAACGACTAGAGAGTCTGTATTCCATTACCATCAATAAGTCACAAGGTCAGAGTCTGAATGTGGCTGGCGTTGATCTGAGGAGTGACTGATTCTACCATGGCCAATCCTCTGTGGCCTCATCTAGAGTCAGCTCCCCTAAAAACTTAGTCACTCTCCATCCTGAGCGTAAAGGTAAAACCAAGGTCTACAATGAAGTCCTCAGTAATAAACAGGCCAAAAAAAGACAGACCAAGTATAATGCGAAAAATCTTGAAGATTGCGGGGTAAATCAGTAGCTTGATGTATGATCAAAAAATTTTGACAAGTGTGGAAGTGCAGTAGCTGGACTTGTCAAAACACCAGTTATTAAACTTACATGCAGCTCGTAATTTCCTTTAAATTAATTACACGACTTGCCACCATATTCTCTTTTCCTTCAATTTATATCACTAACTCATTTATAGCATTTAAACAAATTTTAACAACTTGCCTCAGAACGTAACTTTTAATTGAAATAACTGTTTGGAATAAACTTTATGAAATACAATATACTTCCAATTCTAAAAATTCGCAGTAAAGATACACACGCGCGCGCGCACACACACAAGCGCCTATGTATATATAGTTACTAGTAAATATCGAGTTCCAGTCGTGACACAAACGAAGTTCTTATGAAACGATTCAAGATTTATTTAATCTTATAGTCATGCCTACAACATAAATACTAGATAGTACAATTGTAATTCATTCTTTCACACGTTCTAGGATATTAATAGTGGCGTTGTGTTGTAACTTACACAATACTACACACAATTATACTATCTTGTATTTTATGAAGAAGGCATCACTGTGAGCATAAATAAATTTTGAAACGTTGCATAAAAATGAAGATAAAATATTAAGATTGTTAGAGTAAATTTTAATGACAAAAAGTTAAATATTTAACTTATGTGGACTCATAAACACTCAAATCCGTGACTTATAAACACTTAACCTATTTGTGATTCCACGATAAATTAATTATTATTTAGGGCTTCGAAAGTCTGTGGAAACAAAAGGGTGTGTGTAAAATAATGTAACAGAACTATGTTTCTCTTTTTATATATTTTTATTAAGCTACAAATTTGTGTACAAAACTTTTAAATGTAAAAATATATATTAGCATTGCACTTAATACAACTAGATCTAAATGTACATTCATTTGGTGTTGAAATTTAAAGTAGCCATAAACTGAATAAACCCGTGTAAAGGAGGTTAGTTACTACTTGACTAAACTCAATTTTTTTTTGTCTTGTATGATGCTTTAGAAACAAACACTATCCCCAATTTTATAATAGTTGTAGTTACACTAAATTCCTAAGTTACATTTATAATATCCACAGACAAACATACTCAAATTTATATGTCTCAAATATTGAAATAAACAATGATACATTAAGTATAATAGTAGCAGTATTGTAATTCACATCCATCTTACAATACACGTACAGATATAATACTTCTAATACGGTACCAACAACCTTGTTGCCTGTGCAGCATACGTCGCCAACATTGGAAGAATTTAATGTAACGAAGAAAATATATTTATGTATATATTAATTTATTATGTATATGTATAATTTAATTATATATTAATTATATAATTATTTAAATAATTATGATTATTGGTGCCGGTAATCATGGATGCCGTTTTGATGTAAATACTATCGTTAACGAAAAATGTAAAAAATCTTTTTGTTTACAATAGTACCTAGAAGAAGGGATCCAAGAAAATGAATTGAGTAAGTTTACTGTACTGTTGTTTGAACAGGAAGTTTCATTGTCTAAATTTTCACGTTATGGCTGTTTTGGTTTACTATTGTTACTGAACACTAACGAGGTATGAGTAACGAGAACAGTAGAAGAACAAGCACTGTATTGTTTTCAGAAACAAATACGCTCAAGGATATTATGAAAGAGTAAGGAAAAGCTAATGAATAATGCTTCATAAAATTGCATTTATTTCAATGTTAATTTCATCGGGCAGGTAATGTGATTAATAAAGTGCACTATATGTGTATTTACGTGTTACTTGTTTAAAAAAGTTATACAGTATTTAGAACCAAATTAATCGCTTGTAAGCCCTACACTGTTTTTAGAGAATACACATACATATAGTGCAAAATTGTAACTTAGGTCTACACAATTTCTTAATACATTTCTTTACTTTTTATTCAAAAATCTTCTTTAATGTTTTATTAAAAGGTAATATTATATTAAATTAATATACGTTAAAAGGGAAAGAAATAAGAAGATATTCTATAAAAATAAAGAAATACACACAAAATACAAGTAATGTAATTAATACAATTTTAAAAACATGTAGAATCCATAGTTAATATATAACACATTTAACATGGCAGTACAATAAACTCTAAATTTTAAACTCGTATAAATGCGTTACGGTACAATTACAATTTCTACTTAAAAAGATTAATTATTAAAAATTTAATAATAATTAAATCCTTAAATTTTTAGTGACCGTCAATCAATGAATGTTTAGTGGATGGTTAGTGAGGATCGGTCAATAATACAAATTTTAGATATTTTGCGTTGACGTTTCGACAATATTTATGTCGTCTTCAGGACCTGTGTATGAAATACAATAGAAATATCAAACATAACGAAACAATTAAATATTTGGGTGAACGTGTTGGTGATGTGAGTGTGTGCGTGCGTATGTATGTATCATTTTATATGTGAAGACTTATGATAGTTTGTTTACATCTTCAATTTATCTTTAAGAAAGCGAGCAAATTATAGTATGCGAGAACTTAATTTATACAGTATTCCAATTTAAATTTCTAAATGTAACGTTATTTTAATTAATTAAACAAACAGTAATCAACAATTGGATATTAGATTGGTACGTAAATTGTTTAAACCTACGACAGTCAATATATAGCAAAGTAATATATTACCTATAACTAAAACAGATTAGGGGATGTTGACTACGTAATTATTAAAAGCTATGTTTACCATGTTCCACTCCCTGCTGGTGTTAACAAACAATCATAATTTAGAAACATACAATTTACACAATACTGTAAAACATTACGACTTAAATCAGATAGTTGACAAAGGTTACAAACCAAAGTTTCTGGTAAATTTTACTAACAGGTAAACTTGGATAATGATTGTAATCATATTGTAAAATATAGTCAAGAATAATGTAATTTATGTATGTGTCCACAATCACCCTTCTCTCTCACCCATGCTCCCCCTGCCAGTCCTTCTCACAGCCTCTCACTCTAACCTGAAATCGATCTATCACTCACTATCACCCCACTCACTCTCTTTCTCTTCTACATCTCACTCACTGTCTCCCTTCTTCCCTCTCTCACTCTTCCACCCTTCGCTCTCTCACTCACTCCCTCGCTCTCTCTCTCTCTCTCACTCTCTCTCACTCTCTCTCTCTCTCACTCTCTCTCACTCTCTCTCTCTCTCTCTCTCTATCTCTCTCTCTCCCTCTCATTTGTCATTGTCCACGATTTGGCACTCTAAAACACTCACCATTTGTATTACACTATCATCCTCATATAAAATAGAGAATTATGCACACGGTAACTGAAATGATTTACCAACTTGCATTAAAGGGTTACAGACTTTATAACACAACATTATAGATAACAGTTCTATTATATGAACATGGTTATTACTTAATATTTACATTTTGGTCAATGTTATTTACCTGGATCTTGGTCTATACAGAGTACCATAGTCAATGTAGTTCGTATATATGTCGGTTATAATCTCTCTCTCTTTCTCTCTCTCTCTCTCTCTCTCTCTCTCTCTCTCTCTCTCTCTCTCTCTCTCTCTCTCTCTCTCTCTCTCTCTCTCTCTCTCTCAGTCTTGTATCTTTCTGACTCATACAGCACCTTCTCACTCCCGTTAACAACTCGGGCGCTCTGTCTCTCTCTCACTCTATTCTAAACAGATATATACCACAAATCTAACACGTAGACGTGTACATACACACACGCTAGCACTACACACACACACACACACACACACACAACCAAACAACCTCACAAGTCAACTACACATTCGAGAATCCATACATAAATATAAAACTATTTTATTCTCTTATTTTTATCATCTAAGTGTAAATTATGCACAACGGAGGTGCCCACTGTACTGAGTTGAAAACTGATCGAATATGTGTCTATAAGAAATTTTATATGTTTCTTAGCTAATACTAAATAATTTGATCAGTGAGACACTTACAATTGTTGCTGACGCCAAACACACAACTGTAAATTTTCCCTGACCAACACCTTATTATAAAGCAGAACAGACGACTCTTGTACATTTGTAGGAAATTAAGTAACATGTGTTCGGAAGACAGTTGAGAAAGGTTTGCACTAGGGGGAGTGTGACACTAATTAATATCTGAAGACAAGCTGGCCATTAAATGAAAAAAAACACATCCTGTAGGGAGACTAGTGATTATTTCTTCAAATTCATGTTTTGACGCTGTGTATAAGTTGAGCATAACTGAACGAGAGGTTTTGAGTATCAGTGTGAAAATTAATGGAGTGAGGTCACTTTTAATTTGAATCATTTCCAGTAAGCATCTTTTGAAATAAATATTTTCGTAATATTTAATTTGGGTGTTGTTGAAGTCAAATTTATGGCCGGTGTTTAAATGGTGAGATACTAAAGCGTTGGGGTTATCATTATGGGTTTTATTATGGCAATCACACCCATGTTGATAAATTCTCTTATGTAAATATTGGGACGTAATACCAGTGTTTGTGGCTGGACAGTCATTGCATTGGATAGTGTATACACTGGTATTACGTCCCAATATTTACATAAGAGAATTTATCAACATGGGTGTGATAATTTATCAATGCTAATTGGTAAATCATTTCCGTTATCCTGTGCATAATTCTCTATTTTATATGAGAATGATAGTGTAATAAAAATGGTGAGTGTTTTAGAGTGCCAATCGTGGACAATGACAAATGCGAAGGAGAGAGAGAGACATAGAGAGAGAGAGAGAGTGAGAGAGAGTGAGAGAGAGAGAGAGAGAGAGTGAGAGAGAGGGGAGAGAGAGTGAATGAAGTGATATAATGAGAGGGAGAGAGAGAGAGTGAGAGAGAGAGAGAGCGAGGGAGTGAGTGAGAGAGCGAAGGATGGAAGAGTGAGAGAGGGAAGAAGGGAGACAGTGAGTGAGATGTAGAAGAGAAAGAGAGTGAGTGGGGTGATAGTGAGTGATAGATCGATTTCAGGTTAGAGTGAGAGGCTGTGAGAAGGACTGGCAGGGGGAGCATGGGTGAGAGAGAAGGGTGATTGTGGACACATGCATAAATTACATTATTCTTGACTATATTTTACAATATGATTACAATCATTATCCAAGTTTACCTGTTAGTAAAATTTACCAGAAACTTTTGTTTGAAACCTTTGTCAACTATCTGATTTAAGTCGTAATGTTTTACAGTATTGTGTAAATTGTATGTTTCTAAATTATGATTGTTTGTTAACACCAGCAGGGAGTGGAACATGGTAAAAATAGCTTTCAATAATTACGTAGTCAACATCCCCTAATCTGTTTTAGTTATAGGTAATATATTACTTTGCTATATATTGACTGTTGTAGGTATAAACAATTTATGTACCAATCTAATATCCAATTGTTGATTACTGTTTGTTTAATTAATTAAAATAACATTACATTTAGTAATTTAAATTGGAATACTGTATAAATTAAGTTCTCTCATACTATAATTTGCTCGCTTTCTTAAAGATAAATTGAAGATGTAAACAAACTATCATAAGTCTTCACATATAAAATGATACATACATACGCACGCACACACTCACATCACCAACACGTTCACCCAAATATTTTTAATGTTTCGTTATGTTTGGATATTTCTATTGTATTTCATACACAGGTCCTGAATATGACATAAATATTGTCGAAACATCGACGCAAAATATCTAAAATTTGTATTATTGACCGATCCTCACTAACCATCCACTAAAACATTCATTGATTGACGGTCACTAAAAATTTTAGGATTTAATTATTATTAAATTTTTAATAATTAGTCTTTTTAAGTAGAAATTATAATTGTACCGTAACGTATTTACACGAGTTTAAAATTTAGAGTTTATTGTACTGCCATGTTAAATGTGTTATATATTAACTATGGATTCTACATGTTTTTAAAATTGTATTAATTACATTACTTGTATTTTGTGTGTATTTCTTTATTTTTATAGAATATCTTCTTATTTCTTTCCCTTTTAACGTATATTAATTTAATATAATATTACCTTTTAATAAAACATTAAAGAAGATTTTTGAATAAAAAGTAAAGAAATGTATTAAGAAATTGTGTAGACCTAAGTTACAATTTTGCACTATATGTATGTGTATTCTCTAAAAACAGTGTAGGGCTTACAAGCGATTAATTTGGTTCTAAATACTGTATAACTTTTTTAAACAAGTAACACGTAAATACACATATAGTGCACTTTATTAATCACATTACCTGCCCGATGAAATTAACATTGAAATAAATGCAATTTTATGAAGCATTATTCATTAGCTTTTCCTTACTCTTTCATAATATCCTTGAGCGTATTTGTTTCTGAAAACAATACAGTGCTTGTTCTTCTACTGTTCTCGTTACTCATACCTCGTTAGTGTTCAGTAACAATAGTAAACCAAAACAGCCATAACGTGAAAATTTAGACAATGAAACTTCCTGTTCAAACAACAGTACAGTAAACTTACTCAATTCATTTTCTTGGATCCCTTCTTCTAGGTACTATTGTAAACAAAAAGATTTTTTACATTTTTCGTTAACGATAGTATTTACATCAAAACGGCATCCATGGTTACCGGCACCAATAATCATAATTATTTAAATAATTATATAATTAATATATAAATAAATTATACATATACATAATAAATTAATATATTCATAAATATATTTTCTTCGTTACATTAAATTCTTCCAATGTTGGCGACGTATGCTGCACAGGCAACAAGGTTGTTGGTACTGTATTAGAAGTATTATATCTGTACGTGTATTGTAAGATGGATGGGAATTACAATACTGCTACTATCATACTTAATGTATCAATGTTTATTTCAATATTTGAGACATATAAATTTGAGTATGTTTGTCTGTGGATATTAGAAATGTAACTTAGGAATTTAGTGTAACTACAACTATTATAAAATTGGGGATAGTGTTTGTTTCTAGAGCATAATACAAGACAAAAAAAAAATTGAGTTTAGTCAAGTAGTAACTAACCTCCTTTACACGGGTTTATTCAGTTTATGGCTACTTTAAATTTCAACACCAAATGAATGTACATTTAGATCTAGTAGTATTAAGTGCAATGCTAATATATATTTTTACATTTAAAAGTTTTGTACACAAATTTGTAGCTTAATAAAAATATATAAAAAGAGAAACATAGTTGTGTTACACTATTTTACACACACCCTTTTGTTTCCACAGACTTTGGAAGCCCTAAATAATAATTAATTTATCGTGGAATCATAAATAGGTTAAGTGTTTATAAGTCACGGATTTGAATGTTTATGAGTCCACATAAGTTAAACATTTAACTTTTTGTCATTAAAATTTACTCTAAAAATCTTAATATTTTATCTTTATTCTAGAATACATTATGAAATAAAATCAATTTTGTAGTCACGAAATCATAAGTAGTTGGTCATCAAGGATCTTATTTACATTTAAATAAATCATTCTTATTAAACAATATGGGTAGCTTTAGTGGGTTATCGAATCTATACAGGTTTATTTCCTGTTACAAATAATATATTCAAGAGTATTCATATTTCTTTATGCAATGTGTAAAGAATTGCTAACTGCTCTTTAACAACTCAAATTCTTATAAGCTTCAAAAAAATTAACATTAATGTTTCTTTGCTTCCTACTACCTTAGAATGCAGAATCTACGGGTATTTTTCATATAATCCTCTTATGACAGCAACAGTGATAGGATAACAATACGTCCATATGTTACTCATAATATCTTCATAATATTATTTCTAATATGTCAATTCTTTTTATTTGAAGTAAATAAATTGAAAAGAAGCGCATTAAAGTCAGCAAGCAGTACGGGACTCAGTGTTTCGACGTAAGTTAAATAATTTTAGACAGACAGACGGGCAGACAGACAGCAGATGCACAGGTTGTCTCGCGCCCTGGTTTGTTTGCGTCGTCCAGGCCGGAGCCCGATGAACGCCAAGTTCTAACAGTGCAGCTTGGTCATCCGCTCAGCACAAGGAGTTAGGGTGAGGTCCACGAATACACGATGTATGCGTGTACGCAATGGGGGCCACTGCTTCAACTAGTCCTGAGGCGCGCCTCCGTGGCCTCCTTTACGGCATTGCTCGAAGGTACTTATAAACGCGTTTGTGTGGTCGATAGGCTTGACCGCCCGAAGGCGAATTATCCGTAACGGTGGGTTGCCACTACTGGGAGAATGGCTCCCGCAGTTAGGCGATTCACACGTAACCATGTTTACCGTGGTTACTATGCTCTGAGTTTGAGACCAGCAGAAACGGTAAAGCAGGTTCTGTCTGGTGTTATGTAAACTGTCCGGTCTATGTGAATGTTGTTAGCTGGTTGCAACCCCAGCGTCGTTAAGCCGCAGCCTAGGGATGTGCCTGTCTTATCTGGGCAAGATTCATAGAGTTTAGTAAGATAGTGAGGGGACGGTTTATAGGGGTTTATGAAAAATTATTGTGGGGAATCTTCTAGCAGCACCCGAATGCGCCTGGCGCAGCGAGGTGGCTGAGCACCGTCCATACTGTCCAAGGGACGGAGATGCGAGTAGGAGGAATCGCGACCTTTACGAACAAAGTATCCGCCAAGGGCCAAACAAAGACCTCCAACTCGAAGACCCTTATGGAGAGCACATCTTCTGACAAACCACGTAATCTCCAAGTGGATCTAAATTTTGGTTTTGGAAGCGTATGCCGTTTGGTGGGCGACAGGAACAGCAGACACAATCTCAGTTTAGTGCGGACAGCCAGGCGAGTGTTCCACGAAACAATGAAGAAAACTGTGGGTCCGATGCTACAAGCCTTGCTTAGGGTATTGGTCAAGTGCTCGGTGAAGTTTAGGCGACGGACTAGCATATTGCCCATGTACTTCACCTACTCGGTCCAGAAAATTGGTCTCCCCTCCAAGGAGAGTTATTTATGATGGTATTATCATAGTATTTGTAATGTAGAAAAACACTAAGATCTCATTTATAATATTTAGATAAACTTATTGTTACAGTAAATATATGTTTTGCACTTAGTCGGGAAGATTACATAGGCATACAACATAGATGGCTCTGTAAGTTTATGTACGTACACCCTATTACAAATTTGAAGGAGGAGGAAACAGATTTAGGTAACAGATTATTAGGGATAATCACATGTTTTAGTCATCTAAGTCTTGTGTGGCATGTGGCGAGAAACGTCACTGACATACAAAATACGTTGTCAACGCTGAGAGGTACTAAAGTAGTATTGAACTGTTCACCACCAGTTGTGGCCTTACTAGGCTGTGGTAACAAAGTACCACTTCTAATGAGAACCACAGTAGCGGCTACAAATTTAATAAGCTCTGTTCAGTTCTGTGTGTGACAGTCTTGCTTCATTGAGCGTGGTGAGCTGCAACTATAGCAACTCAATACTACGGGATAATAATAAATAGTATAAAAGGAGACTTTATTATAAACAGAAATTAAATTAATGAAGAAAGTTGTGTTAGTGGTTAAAATCACAAGCAGAAGTATCACTGTTGCACACCACTATATAAAAATATTCCGATTAGCGCTTTCAAGCTTCACAGCTCATCGTCGCGCGTATTTTAAGAATTTTGCTAACATTTCTGTTTCTTCTGTATTGAAAGTTACCTATGTAAGGCTTACCACTTATTTTTCATAGTTATTCTTAAGGAGGTGTTCCTTTTTTACTCCGTTCTTTCTTATTAATTTCTTTAACTTATCTAACATTTTTTTATTTTTATTTTCCAATTTCTTTTCTATGTACCCCAAACCAAAATTATATAATATTTCTTCTAACTCTACATACGAGTATATTCTTAACAATTCTATATGTCTGTCATATAATTCCCTATTATATCTATTGACTAAGCCATAAAGTGACCTTATTTCTAATTTTATCCACACTTTCTCGCTTTGTTCTTTTACTTTATTGGCTACTCTGTTCTTACTTTTAATTTTAATTTGCGCGTAATTTGGGTTGACATTATTCTCCAGACATTGTTTATTAAACCATATTTTACTTAAAACCCTCTTCAATTTAACTTTTAACTTAAGATATTTAAAAACTTTTCTTACCTTATTGTTGTCGTTTATTACCTCATTGTTGTTGTCCATTACCTGTCGTCGATTGCACATCTTAATAGCACATTAATGAAGAAAGTTAAAGTCACAAGCAGAATTATCACTTTTGCACACCACTGTATAAAAAAAAAGTTTAATATATTTATAAATTGTTTAATATATTTATAATATGTTTTAATAAATACGGAGTAGATATAGCTATTAAAAAATGTGAAACCGTATTTCGTAAGATAAGGAATAAAAATATAGAAAAAATCCCAGTTTTACAGAAAAGCGGAATTTATAAATTAAAATGTAAAGTCAGAATGATCAATATTGCACACCACTATATAAAAATTATTCCGATTAGCGCTTTCAAGCTTCACAGCTCATCGTCAGATCAGGAATAGACAGAAAATATTTAATACCCAACCCTTCACCCCTCTCCCCACCCTGCTCACCCACAACAAACTAAAAATTAATGACCCTTCCCCACCCCCTAAACTCTGTCACACCATCTGTACAGTTACATATTTTTCTCGTAAATTCCTTGTGTTTCAGTGTGTGTGTGTGTGTGTGTGTGTGTGTGTGTGTGTGTGTGTGTGTGCATCCTTTTAACCTACCCGCTTCCTCTCCACACACATGGGTCAGTCACACACCCTTATTTTAAAACAACCAATTAGTACTATGAAATATAATTCTTAATCTTATCTATCTGCCCTCTCTCATTTACTTCTTAATCATGTTATAAAATATTTCTTCATTATCAAATTTAATTTTAATATTAATTAAATTGTCTAACCCTTTTTCTCTTTCCTTCAATATTTCTAACTCCTCTCTAAGCTTCCTTTCAACTGTGTTATTTACTACTTTTACAATTTCGTATTCTTCCAAAGGATTAACAAACTTGTGGTTGTCTCCTATGAAATGTCTTGCATATAACGAATTGGTTGTTCTATTACCTTCTCCACGTTTCTGGTCAGACAACCTGCATGCGAATTTTCGTCTTGTCACCCCTAGGTACACTTTGTTCCAGTCTTTACATTTTAATTTATAAATTCCGCTTTTCTGTAATACTGGAATTTTTTCTATATTCTTATTCCTTATCTTATCAAATATCGTTTCAAATTTTTTAATAGCTCTATCTACTTTATATTTATTAAAACATTTTATAATTTTTCTAGTATGTGAACCTATGTATGTCAATGACCCTGCATAATTCTTTTGTTCTGGTTCTATTTTAGCTTTTTGTATGTTGACCCTTTTCATAACTTTATCCACTATGTTGGTGCTATAATTATTATTCCTTACAATTCCCTAACACAGATTTCTTCATTAAACGTCTGTTAAGATGTGCAATCGACTACAGGTAATGGACAACAACAATGAGGTAATAAACGACAACAATAAGGTAAGTAAAGTTTTTAAATATCTTAAGTTAAAAGTTAAATTGAAGAGGGTTTTAAGTAAAATATGGTTTAATAAACAATGTCTGGATAATAATGTCATCCCAAAGTACGCTCAAGTTAAAATTAAAAATGAGAACAGTGTAGCCAAAAAAGTAAAAGAACAAAGCGAGAAGTTGTGGATAAAACTGGAAATAAGGTCACTCTACGGCTTAATCAATAGATATAATAGGGAATTATATGACAGACACATAGAATTATTAAGAATATACTCGTATGTAGAGTTAGAAGAAATATTATATAATTTTGGTTTGGGGTACATAGAAAATAAATTGGAAAATAAAAATAAAAAAATGGTAGATAAGTTAAATAAATTAATAAGAAAGAACGAAGTAAAAAAGGAACACCTCTCTAAGAATAACTATGAAAAAAGAGTAATAAACCTTACAGAGGTAAATTTCAATACGGAAGAAAAAGAAATGTTAGCGAAAGGCTTAAAATACGCACCACCACCAGAATTAAATGAAGAAAAAACGATTATTGAATGCGAAAGCATAATACAAAAACTAGGAAATGAAAATGATAAAAAAAATAAATAAGGTGGGAAGTAGGGAATGTAGTAGATAAAATATTTAAGAAAAGTTTGTATAATTGAAAGAATGAACAAAAAACCAAAGCAACTGTAACTAAACTAAAGAATAAAATAAAGAAGAATGATATTATAGTTACGAAGGCGGATAAAGGTAATACAGTGGTACTAATGAGAAAGGAAGAATACATAAAGAAAACGGAAGAATTTATAAGGGAAGGACCATACGAGGAAATAAAGTATGATTATACAAGTAAGTACCAGTCAAGGATAAAACAAATGATGAAACAGATAACATTTATAGAAGAAAAAAAGAAAAAGTATTTATTGGAAAGTTATCCAACAGCACCAACTTTTAAAAGTCAGGTTAAGATACATAAAGAAGGAAAACCAATTAGACCGATTGTTTCTTTTATTAATGCACCTATTTATAAATTATCAAAGGAAGTTAGCAGAGTACTGAAAGAGAAATATGAATTTGGGACAAAATACAACATAGAGAATAATATAAAATTGATAGAAAATATTAGCATTAATGTAAATACAAAATTGATATCACTGGATGTTAAGGACATGTTTACTAATATCACAGTAAATAAAGTTATTAAGTTAATAAACGATAATAATATGGGAGAATACAGGTATAAAAAGCAGTTGATGAAAGTAATTAAAGAATGTGTAAATCAGAACTATTTTAGGTTTAATAACAAGTTTTATATACAGAAAAAAGGTTTACCTATGGGGTCTTCATTATCCCCTATTCTTGCTGAAATATACATGAATGATTTTGAAAAGCAATTAATAACTTCCACTAAGTATAAAGACAATATAAAATTATGGTCTAGATACGTTGATGATGTATTAGTAGTTTGGGAAGGAAGCATAGAAGAAGTGCATGAGTTTATAAAGGAGGTAAATAATAAGGATAAAAACTTACTATTTAAGGAAGAGATAGGAGGTAAGCAAATAAATTACTTAGATTTAAACATAGAAATTAAAGATAATGAGAAACTACAGTTTGGGATATTTAGGAAAGAGTCGTATTCTGATATAATTATACCAAGAGAGTCGTACCACCCATACAGATATAAAATGGCGGCAATCAATTCCTTTTGTTACAGAGCTCAGAAGTGTTTAAAAGAGACCGAATCAAAAGATAGGGAGTTAAAAACGATAAAGGGAATTGTAAGGAATAATAATTATAGCACCAACATAGTGGATAAAGTTATGAAAAGGGTCAACATACAAAAAGCTAAAATAGAACCAGAACAAAAGAATTATGCAGGGTCATTGACATACATAGGTTCACATACTAGAAAAATTATAAAATGTTTTAATAAATATGGAGTAGATAGAGCTATTAAAAAATGTGAAACGATATTTGATAAGATAAGGAATAAGAATATAGAAAAAATTCCAGTATTACAGAAAAGCGGAATTTATAAATTAAAATGTAAAGACTGCAACAAAGTGTACCTAGGGGAGACAGGACGAAAATTCGCATGCAGGTTGTCTGACCACAAACGTGGAGAAGGTAATAGAACAACCAATTCGTTATATGCAAGACATTTCATAGAAGACAACCACAAGTTTGTTAATCCTTTGGAAGAATACGAAATTGTAAAAGTAGTAAATAACACAGTTGAAAGGAAGCTTAGAGAGGAGTTAGAAATATTGAAGGAAAGAGAAAAAGGGTTAGACAATTTAATTAATTTTAAAATTAAATTTGATAATGAAGAAATATTTTATAACATGATTAAGAAATAAATAAGAGAGGGCAGATAGATAAGATTAAGAATTATATTTCATAGTACTAATTGGTTGTTTTAAAATAAGGGTGTGTGACTGACCCATGTGTGTGGAGAGGAAGCGGGTAGGTTAAAAGGATGCACACACACACACACACACACACACACACACACACACACACACACACACACACTGAAACACAAGGAATTTACTAGAAAAATATGTAACTGTACAGATGGTGTGACAGAGTTTACGGGGTGGGGAAGGGTCATTAATTTTTAGTTTGTTGTGCGTGAGCAGGGTTGGGGAGAGGGGTGAAGGGTTGGGTATTAAATATTTTCTGTCTATTCCTGATCTGACGATGAGCTGTGAAGTTTGAAAGCGCTAATCGGAATAATTTTTATATAGTGGTGTGCAATATTGATCATTCTGATTGTGATTTCAACCACTAACACAAATTTCTTCATTAAACGTCTGTTAAGATGTGCAATCGACTACAGGTAATGGACAACAACAATGAGGTAATAAACGACAACAATAAGGTAAGTAAAGTTTTTAAATATCTTAAGTTAAAAGTTAAATTGAAGAGGGTCTTAAGTAAAATATGGTTTAATAAACAATGTCTGGATAATAATGTCATCCCAAAGTACGCTCAAGTTAAAATTAAAAATGAGAACAGTGTAGCCAAAAAAGTAAAAGAACAAAGCGAGAAGTTGTGGATAAAACTGGAAATAAGGTCACTCTACGGCTTAATCAATAGATATAATAGGGAATTATATGACAGACACATAGAATTATTAAGAATATACTCGTATGTAGAGTTAGAAGAAATATTATATAATTTTGGTTTGGGGTACATAGAAAATAAATTGGAAAATAAAAATAAAAAAATGGTAGATAAGTTAAATAAATTAATAAGAAAGAACGAAGTAAAAAAGGAACACCTCTCTAAGAATAACTATGAAAAAAGAGTAATAAACCTTACAGAGGTAAATTTCAATACGGAAGAAAAAGAAATGTTAGCGAAAGGCTTAAAATACGCACCACCACCAGAATTAAATGAAGAAAAAACGATTATTCAATGCGAAAGCATAATACAAAAACTAGGAAATGAAAATGATAAAAAAAATAAATAAGGTGGGAAGTAGGGAATGTAGTAGATAAAATATTTAAGAAAAGTTTGTATAATTGAAAGAATGAACAAAAAACCAAAGCAACTGTAACTAAACTAAAGAATAAAATAAAGAAGAATGATATTATAGTTACGAAGGCGGATAAAGGTAATACAATGGTACTAATGAGAAAGGAAGAATACATAAAGAAAACGGAAGAATTTATAAGGGAAGGACCATACGAGGAAATAAAGTATGATTATACAAGTAAGTACCAGTCAAGGATAAAACAAATGATGAAACAGATAACATTTATAGAAGAAAAAAAGAAAAAGTATTTATTGGAAAGTTATCCAACAGCACCAACTTTTAAAAGTCAGGTTAAGATACATAAAGAAGGAAAACCAATTAGACCGATTGTTTCTTTTATTAATGCACCTATTTATAAATTATCAAAGGAAGTTAGCAGAGTACTGAAAGAGAAATATGAATTTGGGACAAAATACAACATAGAGAATAATATAAAATTGATAGAAAATATTAGCATTAATGTAAATACAAAATTGATATCACTGGATGTTAAGGACATGTTTACTAATATCACAGTAAATAAAGTTATTAAGTTAATAAAGGATAATAATATGGGAGAATACAGGTATAAAAAGCAGTTGATGAAAGTAATTAAAGAATGTGTAAATCAGAACTATTTTAGGTTTAATAGCAAGTTTTATATACAGAAAAAAGGTTTACCTATGGGGTCTTCATTATCCCCTATTCTTGCTGAAATATACATGAATGATTTTGAAAAGCAATTAATAACTTCCACTAAGTATAAAGACAATATAAAATTATGGTCTAGATACGTTGATGATGTATTAGTAGATTGGGAAGGAAGCATAGAAGAGGTGCATGAGTTTATAAAGGAGGTAAATAATAAGGATAAAAACTTACAATTTAAGGAAGAGATAGGAGGTAAGCAAATAAATTACTTAGATTTAAACATAGAAATTAAAGATAATGAGAAACTACAGTTTGGGATATTTAGGAAAGAGTCGTATTCTGATATAATTATACCAAGAGAGTCGTACCACCCATACAGATATAAAATGGCGGCAATCAATTCCTTTTGTTACAGAGCTCAGAAGTGCTTAAAAGAGACCGAATCAAAAGATAGGGAGTTAAAAACGATAAAGGGAATTGTAAGGAATAATAATTATAGCACCAACATAGTGGATAAAGTTATGAGAAGGGTCAACATACAAAAAGCTAAAATAGAACCAGAACAAAAGAATTATGCAGGGTCATTGACATACATAGGTTCACATACTAGAAAAATTATAAAATGTTTTAATAAATATGGAGTAGATAGAGCTATTAAAAAATGTGAAACGGTATTTGATAAGATAAGGAATAAGAATATAGAAAAAATTCCAGTATTACAGAAAAGCGGAATTTATAAATTAAAATGTAAAGACTGCAACAAAGTGTACCTAGGGGAGACAGGACGAAAATTCGCATGCAGGTTGTCTGACCACAAACGTGGAGAAGGTAATAGAACCACCAATTCGTTATATGCAAGACATTTCATAGAAGACAACCACAAGTTTGTTAATCCTTTGGAAGAATACGAAATTGTAAAAGTAGTAAATAACACAGTTGAAAGGAAGCTTAGAGAGGAGTTAGAAATATTGAAGGAAAGAGAAAAAGGGTTAGACAATTTAATTAATATTAAAATTAAATTTGATAATGAAGAAATATTTTATAACATGATTAAGAAGTAAATGAGAGAGGGCAGATAGATAAGATTAAGAATTATATTTCATAGTACTAATTGGTTGTTTTAAAATAAGGGTGTGTGACTGACCCATGTGTGTGGAGAGGAAGCGGGTAGGTTAAAAGGATGCACACACACACACACACACACACACACACACACACACTGAAACACAAGGAATTTACTAGAAAAATATGTAACTGTACAGATAGTGTGACAGAGTTTAGGGGGTGGGGAAGGGTCATTAATTTTTAGTTTGTTGAGGGTGAGCAGGGTTGGGAGAGGGGTGAAGGTTTGGGTATTAAATATTTTCTGTCTATTCCTGATCTGACGATGAGCTGTGAAGCTTGAAAGCGCTAATCGGAATAATTTGTATGTAGTGGTGTGCAATATTGATCATTCTGATTGTGATTTCAACCACTAACACAAATTTCTTCATTAAAATGTAAAGACTGTAACAAAGTGTACCTAGGGGAGACATGACGAAAATTCGTATGCAGGTTGTCTGACCACAAACGTGGTGAAGGTAATAGAACAACGAATTCGTTATATGCAAGACATTTCATAGAAAACAACCATAAGTTTTTTAATCCTTTGGAAGACTACGAAATTGTAAAAGTAGTAAATAACACAGTTGAAAGGAAACTTAGGGAGTAGTTAGAAATATTGAAAGAAAGAGAAAAAGGATTAGACAATTTAATTAATAATAAAATTAAATTTGATAATGAAGAAATATTTTATAACATAATTGAGAAGTAAATGGTAGAGGACAGATAGATAAGATTAAGAATTAAATTGCAGAGGACTAACTGGATATTTTATATAAGGGTGTGTGATTGGCCCAGATGTTGGGGAGAAAGACGGTAGGTTTAAAAGGAATGCACACACACACACACAACACTGAAACACAAGGAATTTATTAGAAAAATATGTAACTGTCCAGATGGAGGGACAGGGGCCAGAGGGGAGGAAGGGACATTGAATTATAGCATGTTGTGTGTGAGCATGGTGTGGTGGGGTTGGGGTGAAGGGTTTATTTTTAAGTTATTTGTTCATTTCCGATCTGAGGATGAGCTGTGAAGCTTGAAAGCGCTAATCGGAATATTTTTATATAGTGGTGTGCAACAGTGATAATTCTGCGTGTAGAAATTAAATTGTTAGTAAATTAAACTGGTATTAACATTTTAAATACTAAAATATTATGATCAAATTGGTATGAGCTTAATATTTACAAAATTAGGTATTCTACGGACAACAAACATTTAGCCTGATTAGAATGAATAAACAGATACATTCACAAACACACACACACACACACACACACACACACACACACACACACACACACACACACACACACACACACACACACACACACACACACACACACACACACACACACACACCAGGTACATCCACACACATTACAAAGCCTTGTGTACACGTTGTACACTTAATAAGCCTTTTTTTATTAAGCTTTGCTACATTGAACGCGGTCTCTTTTCAAACGAATGTAAGTACTGCCGAGGTGAGGTACTACTGCAGAAGTCGGCTACCAAAGTGCAAAGCATTAATGTCGTTCTGAGAAGCTTGATACACTATAACTGTTTTCGGCACATGGTGCCTGACGATTGTGGAAAAAGAATTACCTTCTTAAA
Source organism: Magicicada septendecula (assembly GCA_034769895.1). Lineage (NCBI taxonomy): Eukaryota > Metazoa > Arthropoda > Insecta > Hemiptera > Cicadidae > Magicicada > Magicicada septendecula. The sequence continues at coordinate 327,209,311 of CM068372.1, forward strand.
TTTCAACAATACCTTTTTGTAAGTCGATATTTCGTCTCGATATACGCACTCGCTTATCATATAAACGTGAATACATTCACACGATTATTTACAAATGTTAATAAATAATCATTCCAACACAGATTGATTCATATTTAGTGGTCTTGTTTGTTCATCATCTTCTTTCACAGCACTACACTTAATATAATATTGAAACTTTCTCTTGTGAAAACTTACTTGTCTTTTTCGTCGAACGCGTTTCGGCGTCGTATTCGCCTTCGTCAGCTTAGAAACAGACTCTAAGCTGACGAAAGCGAATACGACGCCGAAACGCGTTCGACGAAAAAGACAAGTAGTTTCCACAAGAGAAAGTTTCAATATTATATTAAGATTCATATTTCTTCACATCTGATCCAACCAAGACAGCAGTAACTAAACCAAATAATTACAGCAAGAATTTCGACGAAACTGAAACATCGAAGCATGATAATGTTTTTAGGCTTTTGAAACGTATAATGTGCATAAACTGCAGACTCACACATAAACTAAATTTTTCAATGACGTTACACATTTTGCATCACCCATATTGTGGAAAACGTTATCATGTTTTCTACATAACTATATAACAAATATTTACTATGTAACAAATATATTTACTATATAACAAACATTATCATGTTAAAAACGACAGAGACCGAAGATCTCTATACTGTGGCGAATCGAAAGTGTGGAAAAAATGTAGTGTTAATATCACCTGGAGCGTTACATTTTTCGATTACGTTACACATTTTGCATCACGCATTTTGTGGAATGACCCCCAGCCTAAAAACATTATCATGATAATAAGCTCCATAATATGCTGAAGGATGTCATAATTTTTAGACAAATGCAGATCTACGTTTTAGCTGAATGGTAATAGGTAGGATGGGTAGAACGGTTTTTTCTCTCCTATCGAAAGTGAGGCTCGTTCATGTCATTTATTTTCTACACCCGGAATATCACATTAATATTAAAAAAAGTTACTTATGTCATTTTACTGTTCCGTTGTTTTAACTTGTAAAGATACTACCACTGAGTATCAACTGGAAAGAAATTTTTGTGTTAGTTAACTGAATACAAATTAACATAATACATCATAAATTTATTGTTGGTCTTTAGATGCGAAATATGTCAGTAAACTGCAGGATCTCTATACTGTACTGATATGTATGAGGGTAGGAGTGTGTTGGCGTGCGTGATGCGTGAAGTAGTGTAGTAAATTTTATTGGCGATTTTCAGGACTTGGTTTCCTGTAAATCACAGTTAGGCCTACTATAATATAAACAGAGCAGTTGCTGCTGAAATTTTTATTTTACAGTAGTGTTAAGTGATACATTGGACACTTGCTTCACGTGTGGACGTGTGGGAATAATAAATGTGGTGGAGAAGACCAATTTAATTTAACATTTTTTGTCAGAATTAAAATATAAAACATTAATATAACTTATTTCTATTAGTTCATATTAGGATACGATCAACGTTTTCATCTCAAGTATCCTCCCGATCACACACACACACGCTTAATTAATTAGTGTATATATTGCAATGTACAGGGGTCGCAAAGAATTGTTAGTCGGTTAAATCGTATATTGGAATGCTATCGGATGTTTTAATAATAATTAAATATTGCACTATATTGATTTGATACTGTTTATGACAAAAAGACTAGATAAACTGTCTCTGTTGACCTTCTTACAAATTAAAGAATTTTTTTCTTATAATCTAATACATAAAATTTGTTATGAGTTCTTTTGTCTTTTTAGTTCATAACTCTATTTTAGTTTATAACGAAATAAATCACTTCCCTTTATGATGACTGTAAGACGAGATGTCGATGATCCAGTCTGCAAGACGTGTAAGTCGTTTAATCAGGATACAGGGTAAGGATACCAGCACTGCGATCTCTTCCTTTTCTCCGGCGTTCAGGGTCGTTCTCGGGTTGATGAATGCTATGAATTGTAGCTAATTACTTGTCACCGTAATTTATTTTGTGTATTTAATGTACACAATGATCCAGAAAACTTCAAGTGTTTTGTTCTAATTCCTATACGGACAGTCATGTATTTTACCGGATTAGCATTATATAAACATCAACTCGCGAACTTTCGGACTTGTGTCCGTACGCTTTCATAGACTAAGCGTCTAGACTCGAACATCACGACCACACGTTTTCAAGTTCAGAGAGAGTCTGTATTGACTGACTGGGAATAGGAAATCAACTGAAATTTTAGCTAATTTCCCGAACGTTTATTGTCTCTTATACACCATTTCCCTGCGTCTTAAGTTAAGATAACTTTATTCCTGTAAAATAATGTCTGTAAAATTTTATTTCAAAATGCTCTAATATCTCAGAGCTGAATTAGTAATGCAACGTTACAAGTATTGTAAAATGAATACACTTCTATCCATATACCCAACTCAACTGTATAGTGTTAAACACCGGCTGTCATAGGATTTTTGTGTGTTCGTTGTGTTAAGTATATGTGGTTGCACAACAAACTTATTACAAAGGTTTTTAAAAAAATATACAAACACTTGCTACGTTTCACATATTTTAATAGAATCTGTGAAACGTGCCAAGTGTTTGTACAAGTTTTAAAAAACCTTTGTGTTAATATGTTTCACCAAGTGCCCAACGAGTCATCAATAATTGATTAATTAATAATAATAATATTAATTATTAATATCGTGAAAAATAAACTTATTTTTAAATAAACCAGTAAGACGTTGATGACATGAAATAATTAGTTAAATCATAGTAAAAGATAATTCAACGGTTTATTAAATATGGCAAAGAAAATTGATTGATTATTAAAATTTGAAACTAGAAACTTCAAAATATTTTCTTTTATAAGGTTACCCTCTGAAAACATAACATATCTTTGCTATTCGGCACAGTTTAATAACGCTTAATCTTAAATATCTAAAGAGATATGCTGAACAAATTATAAAATTCTTTTATATTGCTTGGGTGTCTGAATTTGAATAATTATTATAATTTAAACTCATCTACAAAAATAATATTCATTTTCCCAAATAAAAATTGATTGGTTGCTATTACTATTTTAATAATGATAATAATAATAGTAACGTGTACGTTAAGAATATTTATTATTTATAATGAGACACCCATTTTTTAAAAATAAACAGAATAAAATTATTATTTTGAAGTCTAATTTACAATTACGTCTTACACTATTACACTATTTATATTTACTTTACTTTTCTTTATTAACTCGTATTCTGTTCTTTATGAGTTCTTTGTTTAACACAAAAATATAATTTATTCATTTCTCACCTGTGTATTGTCGATGTTACCGTTGCGTGTGTATGTGTGTGTGTGCGTCCGCGCGTCTCCTGAATAATGACAATGACGATGATGATGATGATGATGATGATGATGATAATGATGCTGACGATTTCTAGGTATTATATAGCCTGATGTTGATGGTGGTCCTGAGCTCCTCCATCAATCTTGGTGTATTGCAGATGACAGCGATGATGATGAGTTCAAGTTGATTAGCAGACGGACATAGTGACCTATTCTCGGTGTCTGACGATTAGAAAACGGACATAGTGTCCTCGTGTGGAACTGCTCGATGTCTGGTTCTCGTCCAAAATTGCCGGAGGTATTTATAGTAAATGGCAAACTGACATGTCAGATATTGTTTTTGACATGTTAAACTTTATCAATCCGTGTGTAGCGTCCTTTTTCAACTCATCACTTTTTAGTCTATTTTAGGGATTACAAAAGACTTGATCTTTAATGGAATAGCTGCACTGTCTTCGTAAATTTTCAGTCGTCATTTACATATAACACACTCGTTAATTACTAACTAATTGTGGTAGTAATTATCACTAATTTGTATGACGTCTTTATTATTGCACTTTGCTGCAATAAGTTTGCATCAAATTACGCGTTTAAATATCCTTATTTTAATGGTGTTTCTAGAATTGTGATATGTCGTTTGAAACAGGTAACAAAATATCTATTAATTAATTTTAATCATGTTAATACCTGATTTATTATTAAAACCAAGAATTCATACGGACCACAATGCATGTCGGTTCCTGCTCACACACACAGACACACATACAATGACACACTGTAAACAGGTATATGCTTTGGACAAGCTACGGCATGTAGGCCTACACCCTTGTATTTTCACGCACTAAAATTTTTAAACTATTTTTTCTACTCATTTTACACTAACTATTTACAAAATACTTCTCTGGGTAAATATGCAAATATATGTATTGTTGATATATGCATATTCCACCCATTGCAATACAAACACAATTTCTTCGTATTTCATTGTAAAATCACATGAGAACTTAATACGCGCTTAATATGGAAGTGTCGTAAATTGAATTTATTTGTACTAAAGTAGTAAGGCATTTAAACTGAATATGTTTTAATGAAAATTCCGAAGTACAGGAACAATAATTATAAGTAAAATTGTTTATAACATGTACGATATAGTTTGTGCACCAAAGACATAAGACACTATGTCACATACACAGTACATTACAGGAGCTAAAAAACATGATTTTTACTTTGTTTGCTCAGCTGTCTTAACAATTTAAACAGTTTTAGCCATTTGTTTAAATTTTAATATAAGAATTCATTAACTCTACATAGGAAAATTTAAAAAATAAATAATTTTTTTTTCAAGCATTTTAATGGACATTGATACCACTACACAAACAAAATTTATAGTAGATTTCTCAAATGATATCATCTCCTCAAGTCAAAAAATAAGGGGAAAATATATTTTAAAGTTAGTAAAAATCATATTCTTAATTTCTCATAGCATACTTTATTGAAAAATTCTTATAATCTATGCCTTATGTATAGATGCCAGTTAAATATGTAGATATTTTTTTCTTAATTTTTAATAACAACATGAAACCAAAAAATCAATACATTAACTGAATGAGTAAAAGTTTATAAGAACAAAGTTTTTCGTTTGTATTATTACAAATATCGAAAATGATTAAAACATTTACAGAAAAAACGTAAAAGAATACTTTTTCAAAATGAGTAAGCTACACGTAACTGAAAAATTATTAGTACATAACACAACTCTCAGAATGTAAAATATTATGTGTATGTACATACCTGAAAACGAATCGGTGTGTTTTGAGTTTAAAACGTCAAGATAAATAAAAAAAAAGAACAACTTTCATTATCACAAAATCAGTCTTCACTGGCAGCATCATCAGTTGGATAGTCTGGATTGGTACCGCTATGTCTTTAAACGTCTGTAGAAGGCGCACTCTGAAGTCAAGAGAGGGTAGAGTGATAGTAAATAATAATATTTTCGTGTTGAAATTTGTTTTATTCTTCTGTTTGCTACTTGCAAGACATTTTAAAAAGTATTATTCTCTTTTCTGGTATTTGTTTTTAAATATACTTTCCTGGAAGTAGTGTAATCAAAATTTGTCTTGATAAAATGGGAGCCAATAATTTCTTGTCTTACCTGCAGGTGTACACATCTTGACAGCAATACTGAATCGTTATTTATGTCAAGTTTTGGATTATGAAAAGAGAATTTAATTCCAATTTATAAATGGATTTTAAGTGTTTGAAGTCTTGTAATTCCATTTTGTACACACAATATTTAGGAACATCGACGGACTAATTGTTGCTAGTCCCATGGATTTAAAATTCTCATAGTGTTTAATTTGTACTGCATGCACAATGTCAGCTTCCATATGTTATGACCTTTTAAGAAAAATTTCCAATGTGTAACTATTATTTGAGTGCATTTGTCCATAATCAAAAAAAAATCATTACTACTCACAAATTTTTATTTTGTACATAACAAATATCTGACCATATAAAGGTTTTTAAAAAATATACAAGCACTTGCAAGTGCCACAGTTTATTATTAACCTCTGACAGCTGTTTCAGCTTATTAAGCTATTCTCAAAGAGATCAAAGAACTCTTTGCTTCTGAATAGCTTACATTCTAAAGGCAAAGAACCTTATGTGCACATGATGTTGTTTGCTTCAAGAAGCATTTGAGAGAGTGTTATTTTAAACATGCGTATTGGCTGCATAAAAACAACCTGGAGATTGTGTTACATACTACTAAAAAGAGAGCAATCTGTACATTAATACCATATAAAAATGTCTATTTTATAAAAAATGGAGATAGTGTCTTATACCTGTGGGGCACAGAGTTGTATTTGAATAGATGTCAATATTTTTGGATATTATTAAGAAAATTATACGTACAATTCAGCGATAAATTTACTGATGACCCTATATTCATTATAGGGCATTCTGTTGGTTATGCAGTATTGGATTACTCTGTTGAGTCGTGTACATAATACGGAGCAATAGTGAGGGATAATATTCCTTTGACGAAATTAGAATTTGTGAGGCGAAAGTTAAATTAAAATAGATTTATACAAAGTAAATTTTTGCAAATTAGACACAGGATTTGTGTAAGTTTGCGACGTTTTTGTAGACTTAACACAAATAACTTACTTTACTTCTGAAATTTTAAAACTGATTTTTTACCCAGTTTTTTAAAATTTCCTCTAATTATTGTTACTATTTCCGAAAAATCGTTACACTTTTAATATATACCTTCAAAATCAAATAAAAATATATCTAATTACTATGTGTTACGTTTTGTGCTGCATAGGTTCGAAACTGTTTTTCTCTTAATATGTGAGCACATTTTCATTAAATCCTTAAATTCCTAGTGACCGTCAATCAATGAATTTTTCAATGAACGGTTAGTGAGGATCGGTAAAATGTAACACAAATTTTAACTTATTTGTGTCGACGTTTCGACACTGTTTATTGTCCTGATGATGACAATAAACATTGTCGAAACGTCGACACAAATAAGTTAAAACTTTTGTTATTTTTGACAGCTCCTCACTAACCCTTCACTGAAAAATTAATTTTCATTAAAGTTATTTAAATCGACTTCTGCAGTTGTTTTTCTCATTGCCTACCCACGTGAAGAATGCCACTGAAGTCTGTACTCTTCACTTTATCATCAAGCTTCAGAACATTTTTTAATGAGCCGTAGACGCAACACATGTTTAAACGTATACGAATTCATACTTAATATCTCAGCTAACGTCATCATCATCATAATCATCTTCACATCACGCCAGAGGCAAGGCGCTGCCTGTTCTGCCTTGAAAATCCTCCAGCCATCGCTTCTGGGTGTACCCACACACCTGTGTCCTAGAGGGTTATATTTCCAGACATGTTTGGCCAGTCTTGAATCTAGCATTCTTTTTAAATGTTCTTTCCACATGTTTTTTTTTAATTCTTTAGTCTTTTCTTCAAGTTAAAACTTGTAATTCTTCTCTTATGGTCTTATTCTTTATACGGTCAAGTTTAGAACACCGTTTAACTCCTCTCAAGAACGCCATTTCCTAGACTTGTATTTTACTTTTTTCTTTCTTGGTTGTACATAATTCACACTTATAGAACAGAACAGGGACTGCCATACGCTAACGTGCTTCCGTAAATATGTAAGTTTACTGACGTACCTCCAAATGCCTTTGCTGCTGTAGAACACTGGCCAACGCTGAAAATGATAATCGATGTTTTCTTTAAAATCGAGTGATAAGAGATAGGCCTATGTGTAATATTCGTATGCTATAATATACTTTTATATGTCTATATAATAAATTCAATAGTAATGCCAACTTTCGTATATCAGTGGCTGTTATGTACTCATAATGTCAAGTTACAAAATTAATAAAGCGGCTGATGATATTAATGTATGGAATCACCCGCATATGATATGCCACAGCTACCAATACCAGATGTAAGCGTCATTTCGACTGCTCGATATTAATACTACAAATTTAACCTTAAATTGCTGTTTCAATAATATCTTGAGAAACTTGCTAAAGGATAATATAATTTATTACTTATGTAAAAGTTAATGCATTTACTATTAGTATAGTAGTCTGCAGTGAATAATAGTTTTGACAATGAAACTACTAATTGTTGGTGTAATTGAAAAAACACGAATGCTGGTAAATGTTATTTTTGCTCTTTGTTAACATTAGAATACGCATTACTTGTTACAAAACACATATATGAAAACCTTCATATTAAGAAGTTGAAATATATTTTTAATTGGTCTTAATGCTTCTACACCTTTTGGTACCCAATAATCAGTTCTGTGTGTTAATCCGTATGTTCACTGTGATCCTAGTTTGATAATTGCTTCACTTTTTAGTGACGCTTTGGCAGCTCTTTGTAGAACTTTAGTCGTTCTTCCGGCCTTCTGGTTTCCAGTGTACAATCTGTTAGCAAATATTGTTTCTGTGATGGTATGAATTGGTCTAAAGGTTACGAGATCGCTCCTTTTATTAACATTTACTATTGTGTCGTTAAGATTAATGACTTGTTTATTTTTCTTTTTAGTGTTTAGTATGCTGATTCTTACTTTTTCTTATTAAACAATGCCCATTTCGTATTTTGAAAGTTTGCTTTGATTTTGTCTATTTACAAGCAACATGTCACTACGCTGTTAACTTTATTTCTCTACCTGTTTTATGTACGGTCTTGAGGAGTAAATGTTTACCATTCAGTGTGTTATGTAATTGTACTCCATAGTAAAATAGTAGGTATCTGAGATATCTTTAAATTTTAGAACAATACGTCTTATTTAAATGTACAACAACTACCATTCTTCATTTGTCTGGTAAGTGCGTTGTAAATAATGGCGTTCTTCTATTATCCGGCCATTTGCAAATAGTTGTATCAAGCATCAACTATGCAATAAGAGTAACGTCCTTGCTTCATCTGGTTAAAAATGTTCATAAATTGTTTACTACCTTATATTTTGCCCTCTATTGTTTGTAGAAAGTTTTTTTCTTCTTTTATATATTCAAACTAAACTTTCCTACAAATATTACTAAATACCAAAGAAGGTTATATGGCAAAGAATATACGGGCTACTCTATATACTCTATAATATCATGATTGCCATACGTCCAGATTATGTGGATATTTCAGTATGATACAATAATTAGTACTAAAGGTGAGGGTCAAATGTAATGTGTCATCTTTCTTGAACTGCTACCGCGAGCCTCGAGTAAGTTAAACACCTGATAGTTTGTTAAGACTTATTTAATATATGAATATACCATTACGCAACCCACAAATAGATCAATGCTTAATTTAAGTCTTTTAGATATACTCTAGAAGACACTCAAGTTTGAAGGTTTTTGGTTGAGTGAAGAAGGAAATAGTTGCAATCTCAACTATGTTCCAATACCCTGACTAAACAATGATTTCGATTAGACGACCCTAAGGAAACTTAGCTGACCGAGACAATAGGACATTAATCTGATTGTTTCGTGCAGGTTATCACTTTTGGGACAGTAATTTGCCACAGTGTATTCAATGTTTTAAGTAATCCATTAATTAGGATTACAACACAGTAACTGTTCGTGCACCGACGGATTTGGATTCTGGGAAATAACGCAAACGATTATGGGATGGACATATATCAAGGATAAGTGACGGCTAATTAATTGACCGAAATGATCAGAAGGACTATACGCAAATCAGGTGATAAAAAGTATAAAATAAAAGGACAGATTAGTTAATTACAACCCAAAATCAGCATACATTTCGTAGTAGATAAACAATGTTGCCTTTATACTAACGATAAGTCTGAAGAAAAGATCCACGAATCCGCGAATTTGCCGCATTTAGCGCTGGCAATCTTTAACCTGTACCCTTTCTGTACATTTCTTCATTTGAGTTATTCGTTAAACACCAATTGATAAAATATATTGCATTACATATACAGTAAAAGCTGCGATGTAATTGACGAGAAGTATATTGATTGGATCACATGAGAGATTGAAGCCAATACTTAGTACCTACACGGATAAAAGTTGAACGTTACAAACATTAATAAATGGTAGCTTAAAAATTATTAATATCCTGTATTTTCTTACAATGTATTCTATAGGCCTTATATATCTTATCGAAGTATTAACTCCCTATTTATACAAAATTTGTATTGTACACAATAACTTATATTCTGTTATTTGCTGTCGCTATATATCGCTATAAAATTATGTTTGAAACAACTGGACAGGCAACAACTAGCATCAGAAAGACTGCCCTGGACAAAACAAAACTGCTGGCAAAAAAAAATAATATTAACTTAGATATAAATTCATGTAAGCGGCTACAATATTTCAGTGTTAAAGTAGATTTTGTTTTGGAAATCTCCAAGCACTATATTACTTTGTTGAGTATGCTGACGAATATTTTTCTTACAATAATAGACGTAAGATTTAGTACTCACCTTTTCCAGACCTGTTAACCGTGAATAGATAAATTTTCTGTACTTGTTTAAAATACATTATTCATGTTATCTAAAACTTGTATTCATTCTTTAATATTTTAATGTGCTACATGATACACCATGGTTATAGTACAGTATAACGTAGTTATCAATATTGCTCAAATTTGTATATTTTATTTATTAAATTTTAATTTCGTAAATTTTGTCTGTGTGATTTTATGTTTTCCTATTTATTTTCAAATTTATGTATCAAGCTTTCTGTGTTTTTTATGAAATTTTTTCTCTAGCTTTTTTAAAAAGGGTCCAGTCACTATTTTCTTTCACCTTTCCAAAAAAGCCTGGAACGTTAGCATTCGCTTTCCATTGTGGAAACACATTTTACAATTATTTGACCCACTATTCTTTTGGTATTGAATTCTTTCCGTTGTAAATTTTTTTGTATGACTTTGGTTGTATGTATAGTAATATCCCTAACTTGAATATATTTTCTTTTTATTTAGTTGGTAACCCTTGGCTTGTCTTCAAAACACATTCCATATATTTTTAAAGTAACCAATTAAAATTTTCACAACTGAAGGTTACTTCAAATTATTTAGTTCCAATCTCTTATGCTTTTAGGTTCTAGTAAAACACAAATTTGTCACGGAATATAAACTAAAATAATATTATAGAAAATACTTTTACTACTATTTTTACTACGTTTCTAGGATAAATAAAAAATATAAACTATTATGATTACGTAGGCATGAAATTATCTATAGTTATATATTTAATATTTCAGTATAATAATCCTATTTGTAAAATATATAAATTTTTATATGTATTGAACTAAGGATACAAATTGGATTTACATAACTTAGCTAAGTTTTTCTTTTATTGAATACTCAGCGTATGGTACAATGTAGTGTTAACATCTCGATCTGAATAATGTTAGTGAATGGGCCTGAGGAAGTATTAGTTTCTACTGAAATTAAAGAAAGTCAAGTAAATACTGATTTTCACTTTGTACGTTTTGTTGTAGCAAAGTAATAAACCGTGTATGAAAGAAATTAAAATCATTAGTAATTAAAAGCAAACACAAGTACTGCGTAACAAAAAACTAGGTTGCCTCAACACCCCAAGCCACAATGTATGTAGTTAACTGTAGCTTCATCTGAAACCAACTTCAATTACAGAAGCACCCACAACTTTAATCACTTCTCTAACGTGTGAGGCTTATGAGGTTTCAAGCCGCATAATAGAATACACTTGAAGCTTTGCGCTAATAAAATACGTTTACAAAGTTACTTTTGTACTATGATCACTATCGTAGTGAATAAGTGTTTGGTTATTGATTATGGCACCAGGGATTATAGTGAGGTTCAAGGTATGCGATTAGTTTGTTCATATTTAACACTCACATTTAAATCTCTTTCTCTTTACTCTCTCACTCTATCTCTATCTCTCTCTCGCTCGCGCGCGGACATACACACACTCAATTTATGACCTAAATTTACAATTTTTTATTTCACTCTCTCTTCCTATTTGTAAATGTTCTGACAGAAAGCACACATTACACACATTCAAAAACCTGTTACATTTAGCCTGAAAGAGAAAATGTGTTTCGCCTTGTTTACATGTAATGTACATATTATCTCTTTTCAAAATTAATATCTATATAATACATTTACTACAGTTTTCTTACCTAAACGAATACAATTTCGTTATTTAAGTTTCCGTTCCAGTAATGTTTATTATCTTCACAATGGAAACAATAAAAGTAATATTTCACATACAAGTACTTCATAAGATTTTATCTTCAGCATACGTTTGTGCTCTACTAATACCCAGTTTTAATGAAAGCAGTTTTATATACATACATACATACATGTGTGCGTGTTTGTGTGTTTTGCAAAGATACAAGTAATATCTCAAAGAAATACTATTCGGTGTTTATACCCAAACGCAACAGTATTATGTAAACCATCGTTTAGGTCATAGGACTTTATGAGTTCCTTGCGTTAAGTGTAATTGTTGGATACTAAATTTTTTATATACAGAAGAGAGACGATCTAAGAAAGTAGTGTTATATTTATTAAATTAAATTCAAAGTTTACTAATAATATCTATAAAATAATATTTATTTTAATTAAAATTAATTATTCCTTGAAACAGAGCACACATTTTTAGTTAGCTATGAAATATATTTTAATATAATAACTTTTATGTCTTGATTTTACTTTGTTAGCTCGTACTTCAGTTCTCATGACTCTTTCTTTGTTGAAAATAATTTTCGTTTATCACCTATGTATTTGTTACGTTACCGTTTCAAAACCGTTATTTTGTGTATGTGCGCGCGCGCGTCCTGAATGTGAGCGATGACAAAACTGCTGCTGCTGATGATGACGATGATGTCCTAATTCCCTTGTAGATCGTTAGTTTCTTGTTTTACTATTGCATGATAATGAGGGTGATGATGTGCTCCTTCGTCTGTCGTGGTGTGTATGGTTTACTACTTTGTAATAATGATGTTGCCGTTGCCGATTCTCTGTCGCTAAACAAACTCATATAATGTCCCCGTAAGACATTAATCAGCATCTGTCACTCGTTCAAAATTTGTTGGAGGTATATTTGTAGTCTGCAGTAATTCTGACAAAACTGGGCACTGGATAAACTGAAAAGCATCTAAACTCTCTGCAAGCTATGGAGATGAGATACCAGGAAGTTTGAAGGAACGACAACAAGAGAAACACAAAAAGATCGAGTCAGAAACGCTACTGTAAGAGTGAGCCTTAAAACAGTTCATTTGAAAGATCAAATTAAGAAAGTACAGATGCGCTGGCTTGGACATATTCAAACTTTGTAAAGGGGATAGACTTTATAAACAACTGTATGAGGCAAGAATTGCTGGGAGATAACCCAGGGGCCGAAGAAGAGTGACTTGGGAGAACATAATAAGGAGTGACTTGGGTAGAAGAGGATTGGAATAAGCAGATGGAAAGGTAATTCTGACATGTCAGATATCGAAATATTCCGGTTTTTACATGTGAAATTTGGTCTGCGCTTGCAAAGCGTCACCATTTCAACACAACACTTTTCGTCTGTTTTTGCAATAACGGTAGACTTGATGGTTAAACTATCGGTGATAATATAATCACAGTATTTCACACGTAATTTGCATATAAATTAACTTTTGATATTTATTAATTACAGTCGTAGTTACCTTTAGTTTATATATGCTTATAATTCCGTTATTATTTGCTGCAACAATCTTATTCAAAGCATGCGTTGAGTGCCATTCTTCCGATTTCATTGTCTGAATTTTATATATATTTTGTAAAATGAAAATTTCATTAAATAAGAATCTTTAATTATTATCATTAAAGCATGACAGTAATTACAAACGAGAGTTTACTAACACAGGTTAAATACATGCGTCCATAATTTCTCTCTATTCGTAGCCAAATGGCTGTTTCTACCGGTAGACCAGACACACGCCCGTTACACTGTATAGTATACACACACAGCCTAAAAATCGACAGGTGTTCTCTTTGACAGCTGAGATAAAGAATTGAGAAATACTGGAAAGTAGGAGAAACCGTGTATAAATGAAGGAAGTTCTGTTAAATAAATCTTCAAAAAGATATCACTCTTACTGGTGCTATCTGTGCTGTTTAAAACTCTTATGCTAAGTAGACCTGAGCCAGTGAATACATGTAGACAAGTTACACTATAGCTTAAGTTTTTGTTACCAAATGAGCATTCTATCCTTTATCAGGTACTCTCAAGTACAAGGCCTCTTTAATTACTACAATACAAATATAACTGGAAAGTAAGGAAATCTGTTCTGATATAATCCTGCCAGTTGTCCAGACAAATGATAATATCGTGGAAAGACTTTTAAATTAGAACGTCTCCTGATTGAATATTATAAAATACTAAAAACGTATATAGGAGACCAACACTTTAGAATTGAGGATGTAGATCAATACTATGAATGAAGACAATGTTTAGTGAGGTTATGGTAAACCCTGAATGATGATATTCGTACAAACATAGTCGTGAGAACAGTTGCTGATGGTCTCATGACATTTGCGGTGAATCACGAAAAACATGAAAAACTCTTGTAGGAATAGATATCTGGCGAAGATTGATTGACCACACCCGGGCTTGTCGACGTTCTTACAACAGGCTTGAATAACATTCACAACATTCATAACGTGAAAATTTATTTTCAAATATTGCTGATTTTCATCACCTGTAGCACATAGCACACTCTTCGCGATATTTTTCACTTCAAATATGAGTGTTTTATATTACTCCGTAATTATTTACGTATCGGAGTAAGTGACACTATTATTTTGTACGTACAGGAATGCACAGTGTTATGAGTCCACGGCCGCGTAACACTCTAATATACCCCGTTTTGTCGTGCAGCAAATCGATTTTGCAAAATCATACTTGTCAGAGGTTGCTAGTTTCAAAACCGTTCAGGATGTTCAGTAAATATTCCAAATTTTGTGTTTGTTCTAATTTATATATGCATTGAAATACATTGTTCATACAATTCTGTGGTTGCAATGTACGGGTATACACCACAGGCTTTAAATCAACTGCGATGTCTTCCATTACAGGACACACAAACAAAAAAGAATTGAATGTATTACAATAAAGGCAGCGTTATCAGGCAAAAATTTGTAATAAAACGATTTTATAATATAAAATGATGTAACTAAAAAAATTGTTTTTGCATGCGCGTGTAATTATGTAAGTACGTGGGTGCGAGTTATTAAGTATAAAGAGATACATCGTTAGTAAGAATTTTGAGTTTTTTTCAAACAATATTTTGAAGCAGGTTATTTCTCACTACCGTATGGTAAATACAGTCTACGTAAACCATAGATAAAGTACATTTAGTCACTCCCTAAAGAGATTAAATATAATGAAATTGGAATACAATTTACCAAAACCCTACATTGTAATATTGAAAATGTGTGCTTTCTAGCCATGTAGAAAACTTACACGACTCATCTAATACATACAAAAGACCTATCATAATAACAAATTTAAAAATAAGTTATTAACAAAAGCGTCCATTAAAATTGTAAAAAATTCAAATAATTTAATGAACACGATGAAAATCGAATTAAAATGTAAAAGAAAAAACAAACACAAAACGCATAACAGAGAAAAGTATAAACTAATAAGTTTACTTGAACAAAAGCAATAACATTATGGTCATTATCCGTAATAAACTGCATTAACATAAGAAAATAACAACATTACTAAGAAAATTCAAACAACAGAAACACCAATAATAATAATAAATATAAAAATTAAAATAATATTTCTTTACTAAACAATGAATCAGACTAATGTAAAATGCACAGGTCTGTAGCATTGATTTCACATCAACCTGTGTAGTTTCAGGATTTGCTTTACTCTTGATTAGGGCATAGATCCCTTAGTTGGGCATACATTTTGCCTTGTGAATGCTCAGTAGGGCTGCTACCTGTTACTTTCCTATTTATCCGGCTTTGTGAAGCAGAAATCGTCTCCCGCCTGCTTGGACCATAGACGGTTTTCCTGTTTCCGGTTTCCACGCGCCTTATATTTTGTTTCGAACCTCTTTTAAAGTTTCCAAGGTTTCTTTTCCTCTTTCCTTCTTTTTCATATTGGTTCTTTCCGGCCATAAGACTTCCCTTCTTACACCTGTTTTTGGGACTTCTTAGATTCCTTGCCTGCAACAGGTACCTTGTTCATCTTTCATGTAGGTCCAGAGGTAACCCGGCTGCCAGGTGATTCTGATGTAGAAATTGCTGTGTTCTCGTTATCTTCTGTTGTCAGCCTCTGGACCCCGTCCTCCATCTTTACCTAATTTGACCTACGGTGATCGGCTTCCTTGATGGTCGGTGGTCTCGGCAGTCTTTTAGGCCACCTAACCACACCCGAAGGCGTTGCGCAACCTGGTGATTACAGCCTGTATCCTTAATGTAATTTACCTATAACTACTTATACAATTTCTTATAACTTACATCCAATATTTCCTGTACAATTCTACATTTTTTATGCCTTGTCGCTTCTAACAATTTATTGTTTTCCTTTTTGGAGGAATGTGTGATACTCCATTGCCTTCGATACCGACCTCATCAGTTTTAATTTATGATGTGCTTTCTATGTGCTGAGGTGGGGCCCTCTCAACCTTTGAATTCGTTCGAAAAGGCTCTGACGTCATCTCGTCTTCACCTAAGCCAACATTAGCTGTTATCACATCACTTGATATATTATCTACTATGAGAGGCATGTAGCCAACCCCCAAGGCAGTACAGTCGCCAGATAATGACGTGTTGGGGTTCCCTCGCCCATCCTGACGAACGCCGGTACTGGGAATCCAATCCCCAATACCATAAGATTAACATCCTTACTTTGAAACTCTGTGACGTATATTTTTAACAGATTCCTTCCCCGGTTCTTTTTGTGGCACACCAGCAAGGTCAAGAAAGGAAGAGGAAAAAATACCACTAGCCCTCGAATGCTCTAATAGTGTCGAAGTAGGAGAAAGAAGGATATGTTGAAGAGAGACGAACATATTAGATTATAGTCAAGCGGGATACCTATGATAAGCTGAACCAGAGTAAAAGTCCAGCTCGGTACTCCGGACTTGACGCACGATACTCATAATATGTGAGAGACGTAATAACATTAATAATCGTAATCATATTACAATTGACAGAAATATCAGAGTTAAAGTCCAGCTCGGCACTCCGGACTTGACGCACGATACTCATAATAACGAGACGTAATAACATCAATAATCGTAATCATATTAGAATTGACAGAAATATCAGAGTTAAAGAGCATAATAAAGGTGCCAATCAATATTCAACTCAATGCTTAGTTATATTCATATTATTTAATCGATATTCGTGAATCCGATTACGGAAAACTGAATATAATTCTGCGGAATTCACAGTAGCGGGGGTAATACGATGACGCTATAACAAGTTTATACGGATGATCTTAATATTTAATTTTGAAAACGGTATTTGGATAGTTCATTGAAAAGTACCAATGCGGGTACTACACAAAGGGATTAAAGCGTAGGAGCTGTGTGTTATAGCAAGCGCCTGTGTGGGCTTAATGAATTCGAAATTGTTTATCCCAAGAAAATCATTACAAAACCCACGTCCGCCCTTGTTCATAAGAAGACGTCAGAGGTAACTATTTGTTAACTACTGGTGAAAATATAGTTACAGTAAACATAGATCACATTAGAAAATAACTATTATTCTTAAGGTATTGTCAATAGAATTGTCAACAAATTTTTTCTGAATTTCTTGTATTTATGAAATAATTAGTGTTTTTCAGTTACTTTTACATATTTATTCGCATTTAAACTCGTGCATATTGGGGTGGTACAAACTGAACCAATAACGTACTACGTTGCTTATCTGAATTGTAATAAACATAAAATTGTAAAAAAATATTGAACACTCTGTACGATTTGAAAACCAATAATCACCTGATACGCAGTCTAGAGGTGGGGGACCTCTGTATAAACAATTTAAGTTATGTGTGTGTGTGTGTGTGTGTGTGTTTCGGTACGGACAAGAATATTAGACGCATGCAAAACTATAAGTTTTTGAGAGTGTGTGAAAATGATATATATCATTGTGTTTTACAGAATCGTACCTCCCGTGGGTTTGAAATAGTACGAATTTGTACAAGTACAAAGTGAGAGTGCAATTATGTGTTAAATACTTCAGTAAAAAATAACTATGGAATAAAAAACAATATTATTGTTTTTGCAAAAATGTTCTTTATACCATTAAAATCGCCAGTAGAGGCAATTAACGTGTTTAATGTTTTTACTGTTTAATGTTTTGATGTCTTTTTTTATTAATATCCGTGTGCTGATTACAAAAATGAAATAAATTTTATTGCATCACATGTCATTTCTATGGAATTTCATAATCTATATATTTCTGTCCATGAGTAGGTATACTCATATATTGCAGTAAACTTGGTTGAAAGGAGAAGTAAAACAGCTTTACACATATGGCAGCACTGACAAAGTTGTGTGAACGTGAATTCAGTTATAGCAGTTATTAAATATTTAGTTGTTTCAGGGAAAAAATGCGCTTTTAATTCTGTATTTTATTGTCAATTTCAAATTCTGTATAGTTGAAAGCAATGGAAAGGAGGAGTTGTTTGAATAATCTATATGTGTTTTGTTAAATTTGTGGAAGTACTGTGATGAAAAAGCAAAAACATAACCGCATTATGGCTGTAACATATAAAGCCTACTTTGGAATAAAATTATCAGGTCAAGACAAGTCTTGGGCTCCTCATACAGTATGCATTGTTTGTATTGAAGACCTGAGAAATTTGACAAAGGAACGGAAAAGCTGTGCGTTTCGGAATTCCTATGGTTCGGCAAAACGTAGAGACCGCAGTAATGATTGTTACTTTTGTACATGCAATGTGAAGGGTTTCAATGCCAAGGATAATAAAGGAATTAAATACCCAGACGTACCATCTGCTATTCTGCTAGTGCTCCATGGTCCTGATTTTCCAGTACCTACGCCTCCTATAAACAGTAGTGATTTGTTTGATTCATATACAGCCAGCAGTAGTGAATCGCCATTACAGTCAGACGAGTTCACGCCTGAAACATCTGATACACCAAAGCTATTCACACAGAGATATCTGAACTAATAGACAACTATGAAATAACAAAACTATTAAACTAATAAAATAAACTAATTAAATTAATAAATTTAATTAAGTTATAATAATAATCGTGTGTCCTTACTATCATGTAAGTAGTTTGGAAGATGTAGCAGAGGCTGCTTATGCAATTTTAAATAAATAATTAATACAAATTAAGCAATAATTGCGTTTTCGTAGTATGAAAATGATATAAGAAACAAAAAATCTACCAGTCCTGCACACACACACACACACACACACACACACACACACACACACACACACACACACACACACACACACACACACACACACACACACACACACACACACACACACACACACACACACACACACACACACACACACACAGAACACAGAGTGATGAGTAAATAACTTAAAACTTTAATAGACCCGTAACATATAAAATGTAAACAATAAAGTAATCTTAATTCCAGTACAGATGAGATTACAATTACAGTATCTCAATTGTGTTGTATCCTAATTACCAAAATAACACGTACAACACCAAAAACAAATATTCCCCAACACAATTAATTTACCAAATCTTGTTAAATATTATTTATTACAGTTAGGTGTGTATTCTACATTGTGTTATAAGCACAAACCAAAATATTTGATTCAAATCATAAAGTTCCTAACTCCTGCTATAAAAGTTACTTTGTGCTACCATTGTCAATTTCAAAGTTCTCTAGAAGGTTACTTAGCATTAAATATGTCAGTTTACAAGCAGTAGGACATACAGCTGTTGTGTAAGACCTTAAAACACTGTAATTAGTACTTACTCAAAATTAACGTTTTGTCTTGTGTGATACATGCGTCTCCGCGTACATGTCTCTTAAGTTATGCAATTACATATTCTGGACTACCTCATTTTAAGAGACGTTTATAGCATAATTACTGAGTTGAATAAAATTGATTAACATTTGCTATCTTACATTTAAATTTAACATAATTAGGACTCTATACTGAGTTATAATTTAATCATTAATTATAAATTTATATAAATATAAATACCTTATAGTCCGTCTTCCGGTCTTGCAGTTTTTCAATTGTATCACTACATGTTTCGAAAGTAAACTTTCATCATCAGGTATATTGTAAACTTCCTCCTATTTTCTAGGGCTCGTCAGTGAAAGTAAAAAACAATAAATAAGTAAACAACATACACAAATATACTAGTCAATACGATTAACGTTAATGCGGTCTGGAGACCATACAATTATAATTAAACATTAATATTAAAAATTCATGTCGCAGAAGAAAAACGTTTTTACTTATTTACAATATTAAAATTTCTAATTCTTTGAAGCAGTAATTGCAATCATTGCAGTATTTCGATAACACCTAAGCTGCTAGAAACACCACAAAACCACAAGATTTGGTTTTATTTCAACTTATTTATTACTAAAACTGACAAAATTCGTGTTTCTAGTAGCTTATTTATATAACAGACAGTTACTGTTTGTCTGGCGATGACTTCCAAAATACGATTAGCCACAAGCATAGCGGACAATCATAACTACACCACTGACACTAAAACGCATGGCTTTACTCTCTTAAGGCGTCTCACAAAAACACTGTTCACTAGCAAATGAAAAAAATGGATAATTTAATAGACACGCTAAGCTGTAAAATTCCATGGACGTACATTGTCATTAATACAGTTACGTTCCTTTTAAAAAATTTAATATCCGAATTTTAACGTGATAATCTCCTTTCTACGAATGCGATCTTCATATGTGCCGTAGTGTTTTAACGTAACTCAAACTAGCTCAAATTCCACGGTCAAGTTGGGTATGTAGGACTAAAAGTATTATTCGCTAGATACGCTCACACCCGAACACTTAGGCACGAGAATATAACGTGCAGTATAAGGTGTGTGTGTGTGTGTGTGTGTGTGTGTGTGTGTGTGTGTGTGTGTGTGTGTGTGTGTGTGCGTTGGGAGGCGTGGGCGTGTGTATGTGTAGATTTACAAAATTTGTGTCGATAATTACAGATGGTACATTGCCCTGATTGTCTACATTCACGTACAGTTTACTGCAATATCCATACGGCTGCCTAGCCACAATAAAAGAGCTGGTCCGCAGCTGCTTGACTGCATGTAGGCCTACAGCTTCCTGAACTGTAGCACTTAACAATATTATGTTTGCATGGACAATAAAACTACACGCCTAAAACACAGCAGTCCATCTGTTTTACAACTTGTATTAGTAAGGAATGTGTGTGAGTTGTTACCGCATTTTTCTCTAAACTGAAATTTCCTGAACATTAAATCTAAGAGACAAAATTCACTGAAAATAATTTCACTTTCGTAGTAGCTTTATATGAGTACGAAATTACGTTCCTAACTGCAGCGCAATACGTCTTCGCTTTTAAACACTGGTAGGACACGATTTATTTTTAGCTGATTATTTATCTATAACAAAATTATTATAGAGTTGATTTACTTATTTTTACTAATTTCAGTTGTATAAAAATTTAAGGGAATGTAGGCCTACGTCTTCAGTCATTACATTGTTGTTACCTACTTTGTATATTTGACTCAAAATACAATTGAATGTGATTTCCAAATATGCACGTGATTCAAAATTTAATACATAAATACTAACAATTTTATTCGAATTTGTAATTTCACAATATTTAAGACTATACTATTAGGAAATAATGTTTTTATTTCATAGTCTTTATAAAAAGCAGCCACTTAGAAGCAGAATCACCAACCATTTCTAGTAGACTCAGGCATCAACAAAAAATATTCCCTGTTAAAATTAAATTCAAATATTAAAAGTAGAGTTGTTAATACATTGTACATTGTACTTGCTCACGCGCAATCAGCCCAGCGCACTTACGTCATACGTCGCGGTGCAGCACTCGTTGGCTCGCCGCTGCGTTTGTTAGTTATCACTCAACCTTTCAGCTGTGCGCTTGCACCCTTCCTTTCTAAGCAGCAGCGGCAATCTAAATTTAGTAATGTATGCTTATACGATCGTTTCTCACTGCTACCCATTATGTAGCTTGGCAATTTCCGCCACACGTTTGTATTTTGGCTATGTGCGCCTGACGTAATTGCGTGGGCCTGCGCTTCTTCATAATGCTCAAGTAAACGCTACTTAATTCTGATCTTACAGTCCACTGATTAATTCAAAAACATATTCTGACTCCTTACTAGCATTATTCATTTTGCAATACTAACTCAAGAAAAACTCGAGAGCGTTAAGCATTCAACATTTGGTCCTCGCTACCGGATTTCATATTTTTGGTCCAACGCGACCGCATTTCTTTTTCCACAAGCGACCGCATTTTTGTCCGCAGCGTCAACATATGGTCCTCCGGACCAGGATATTATTTTAGCCTTACAGGCAACATTTTTAGTCCACAAGCGACCGCCATTCTTTGTCCACAAGCGACAACATTTTCGGCCCGCAAGCGACCGCACTTTTGCCCAGCGACAGCATTCTCGACCACAGCGGCATGCATCATATGGTCCTCCGGGCCACGGATATGTATTTCACGGACGTGACTAACTTCATGGACAATTCGTCTCATGGTTCAGTGTATTAAGCAGGCCTATCAACATTTTGTTTTCTTCATGATCTAATTCAACAACTCGTTAATTATCACCTACATTTGGAGCTCGTATCGCACGACATTGGGGACATCATATCTCGCCAACCGGAGCATTTGAAGCATCATTGCAGCATATGAGCACTTAGCACGTGGCATTCAGCATGTAGGAAAATCCAGAGCAGCCTATTTAGACAGAATGCGACCGCATCGGACATCACTGGACAGGCAACGACCATGTCTACATCATCTATTCTTGGGTACCTGACACGACTACAAAGGTTTCGACAAGTTTTCGATGCCTTCTAGAACATGCCGATAAGTACCATTTCAACTGACTATGAACTCATGTCCTATATTAGTTTCAATTTGCATGATTAGCATATTTTTTTCTTAATTGCATTAAAGTAAACGAAGCAGTATTAAAATAATAATATAATTTTTAAAGCAGTTTCATTTTAATATGAACTTGTAATTTTTTTGCGAACTCAACAAACATTTTCTTTAATTGTAAGTCATACCTTTTCAAACAGCACTCACATCATTAGTGATCATACTACTATATTGTTTGTACTGTTTAATTCAGTATTTATTATCATATAAAACTATTTAAGATGTGTTAATTAAGGATTACCGTGTCGTTGCGTGACTTTATAATTTGGACTTCCTGCCTGGGCTTTGCTCATCACGTTGCATTAACTTGGTTCTTTTGTATTATCATTTAAATTTTTTCTCATGCCCAATCATGACGGATATGAAGGCGCTTATCAAGAAACGTGGCACGATCAAGGCCTCTATATCTCGCATAAATACATACGCAGACAATTTCGATCAAGATACGCATGACCATCATGCACTAAAAATAAAGCTTCGCCATCTTATCAGCCAAATATGACGAAATCCAAACACAAATTGAGTCTGAGGACTCCGACTTTGCATCCGCGAGCGATAGGGTTCAGACCGAAGATGACTTATGCAGCATAGAATGCAAGCTGCAAAATTTAATAGACCATGCCGAGGAGATGAGCAGGAAGGCAACAAGTCCATCCGAAGTAGTCACATTCAGCACGCCTCCCATTCAATTGCAACCGATTAAGCTACCCTGTTTCGCAGGTGATATATTTGAGTGGCAACATTTTTAGTACATGTTTTTGGAGTTAGTTCATGTCCGAACGGACCTGACTGGCATCCAAAAACTGCACTATTTACACTTACCATTAAAAGACGAGGCGCTGAATGCCATAAAATCGCTCCCTATCACGCACGAAAATTATACGGTGGCCATTGACTTGTTAAAGGCCCGGTATGACAGTAAATTAATTGTTACCACGTATCATGCGACAAACGTCCTGGGCATAAGGCACATACAACGTGAAACCGTGCTCAGTGTTTCTAAATTTATAGATGAGCTCACCGCCAATATAAATGCGCTGAACTCATTGAACCTAACATTAAATACGTTTAAGCTTATTTTTATGCATTTTCTCGCTCAAAAACTTGACGAGCATACGTGCAGGTTGTGGAAGGAAACTTTAGGCGGAAAACAGCTTCCGATATACGATAATTTTATTAAGTTTTT
Source organism: Magicicada septendecula (assembly GCA_034769895.1). Lineage (NCBI taxonomy): Eukaryota > Metazoa > Arthropoda > Insecta > Hemiptera > Cicadidae > Magicicada > Magicicada septendecula. The sequence goes on from CM068372.1 coordinate 327,233,506, forward strand.
AAATTCAAGACGTCAGCTGTTACAAAACGTAAATGCACCGACTGGTTCGTCTGGCGGCAGACAAGTTAGCGATAATGCTTCTTATCGCAAATCAACTAAACGCGCGGAGTTCACTGGGTCACTAATACACACTCAAACAAACAAAAAATTTTTTCAGCTGGGTCGTGGTAATCACAAACTGCTCGAATGCCTGCAATTTATAGCCCTACAACCTACGCAACGTAGAGAGGTGTTAATAAATAAAAAACTCTGCCTGAATTTTACACGGTTTGGCCATGACAGCTCGCGTTGCCCTTCCAAATTTTCCTGCACGACATGCTCGAAAAGGCACCACACCATGTTCCATGCTTCGAAAAATCATTCAAACAACAGTAACAATAAGCAATGTTCTTTGAAGGTACAGACGAATAAATCAATTTTATTGTCCACCGCCGTATGCACCACCACCGATCATGCCGGTAAAAGGCGCCCGGTAAGGATCCTGCTGGCTTCAGGGTCGCAAGCCAATTTTTGTACTATGGGTTTCGCCCGCCGCATGGGCCTAAAACTAAACAAATCCGAGCTGCCTGTCACGGGCATAAATAACTCATTATGTCAAGCTAATTTTAGCACACGCGTGCGCCTAAACTCACGCTATAAGGACTTCACTTTAAATATCCACTACGCTGTTCTGCCCAGAATCAGAATTAATCTTCCAACAGAATCCTTTGATATCGCATCGTTGAAAATTCCAAAGGGGATATTTTTAGCTGACCCGCAATTTAGTAATTCGTCACAAATTGACATATTACTTGGGGCACAGTACTTTTTGCAGTTAATTGAGCCGACTAAATTTGTTCGAAGTCCGCATTTTCCGACAATTAAGGAAATTAAGCTAGGGTTTATACTCGCCTGGAATTTACCCTTCAACGTGGACATGACTAAACCGGACTCCTCATTCATGGCTCGTGACGACATTAATGCTACTCGCATTAATTGCCGCGCGCCAACCGCCAATCGCCAGCCGCCAACCGCGTCTCGGAGATACAGCAGCTCTCTGCAAAGGGCAATTGGTATCATGTCGCCTCGCATGACAATCCCACGGACATCCTATCCCGCGGCGGTTAACCCTGTTTGTTACACGGCCACCAGCAACGGTGGCATGGTCCTTACTGGTTCAAGCCAACTTTTAAGTCAATTACCCGCTCCCAGAGTCACTCCCTCCAAGCCATTTTCACAATGCGCCGTCGACTACGCCGGTCCTATGTTTCTACGTCAGGGCGGGCAGCGGTCCAAATAATTTACAAACTCATTCAGCAGGACGACTTCCAAAAATCCGGTCAAGACTTCACCAGTCTACGTGGGAGTAAGTCAAGCCAAGCCAAGTCAAGCCGGTCCCTTGTTCTCCATGTCAAATGATGCTGGGGATCCCGAGCCTTTGACTCCAGCTCACTTTTTTCCCCAACACTATTAATTTACCAAATCTTGTTAAATATTATTTATTACAGTTAGGTGTGTATTCTACAATGTGTTATAAGCACAAACCAAAATATTTGATTCAAATCATAAAGTTCCTAACTCCTGCTATAAAAGTTACTTTGTGCTACCATTGTCAATTTCAAACTTCTCTAGAAGGTTACTTAGCATTAAATATGTCAGTTTGCAAGTAGTAGGACATACAGCTGTTGTGTAAGACCTTAAAACACTGTAATTAGTACTTACTCAAAATTAACGTTTTGTCTTGTGTGATACATGCGTCTCCGCGTACATGTCTCTTAAGTTATGCAATTACATATTCTGGACTACCTCATTTTAAGAGACGTTTATAGCATAATTACTGAGTTGAATAAAATTGATTAACATTTGCTATCTTAAATTTAAATTTAACATAATTAAGACTCTATACTTAGTTATAATTTAAACATTAATTATAAATTTATATAAATATAAATACCTTATAGTCCGTCTTGCGGTCTTGCAGTTTTTCAATTGTATCACTACATGTTTCGAAAGTAAGCTTTCATCATCTGGTATATTGTAAACTTCCTCCTATTTTCTAGGGATCGTCAGTGAAAGTAAAAAACAATAAATAAGTAAACAAAATACACAAAAATACTAGTCAATACGATTAACGTTAATGCGGTCTGGAGACCATACAATTATAATTAAACATTACTATTAAAAATTCATGTCGCAAAAGAAAAAACTTTTTTACTTATTTACAATATTAACATTTCTAATTCTTTGAAGCAGTAATTGCAATCATTGCAGTATTTCGATAACACCTAAGCTGCTAGAAACACCACAAAACCACAAGATTTGGTTTTATTTCAACTTATTTATTACTAAAACTGACAAAATTCGTGTTTCTAGTAGCTTATTTATATAACAGACAGTTATTGTTTGTCTGGCGATGACTTCCAAAATACGATTAGCCACAAGCATAGCGGACAATCATAACTACACCACTGACACTAAAACGCATGGCTTTACTCTTAAGGCGTCTCACAAAAACACTGTTCACTAGCAAATGAAAAAACTGGATAATTTAATTGACACGCTAAGCTGTAAAATTCCATGGACGTACATTGTCATTATTACAGTTACGTTCCTTTTAAAAAATTTAATATCCGAATTTTAACGTGATAATCTTCTTTCTACGAATGCGATCTTCATATGTGCCGTAGTGTTTTAACGTAACTCAAACTAGCTCAAATTCCACGGTCAAGTTGGGTATGTAGGACTAAGCGTATTATACGCTAGATACGCTCACACACGAACACTTACGCACGAGAATATAACTTGAAGTATAATGTGTGTATGTGTGTGTGTTAGGAGGCGTGGGCGTGTGTATGTGTAGATTTACAAAATTTTTGTCGATAATTACAGATGGTACATTGCCCTGATTGTCTACATTCACGTACAGTTTACTGCAATATCCATACGGCTGCCTAGCCACAATAAAAGAGCTGGTCCGCAGCTGCTTGACTGCATGTAGGCCTACAGCTTCCTGAACTGTAGCACTTAACAATATTATGTTTGCATGGACAATAAAAAACTACAAGCCTAAAACACAGCAGTCCATCTGTTATACAACTTGTATTAGTAAGGAATGTGTGTGAGTTGTTACCGTATTTCTCTAAACTGAAATTTCCTGAACATTAAGTCTAAGAGACAAAATTCACTGAAAATAATTTAACTTTCTTAGTAGCTTTATATGAGTACGAAATTACGTTCCTAACTGCAGCGCAATACGTCTTCGCTTTTAAACACTGGTAGGACACGATTTATTTTTAGCTGATTATTTATCTATAAAAAAATTATTATAGAGTTGATTTACTTATTTTTACTAATTTCAGTTGTATAAAAATTTAAGGGAACATAGGCCTACGTCTTCAGTCATTACTTTGTTGTTACCTAGTTTGTATATTTGACTCAAAATACAATTGAATGTGATTTCCAAATATGCACGTGAATCAAAATTTAATACATAAATACTAACAATTTTATTCGAATTTGTAATTTCACAATATTTAAGACTATACTATTAGGAAATAATGTTTTTATTTCATAGTCTTTATAAAAAGCAGCCACTTAGAAGCAGAATCACCAACCATTTCTAGTAGACTCAGGCATCAACAAAAAATATTCCCTGTTAAAATTAAATTCAAATATTAAAAGTAGAGTTGTTAATACATTGTACATTGTACTTGCTCACGCGCAATCAGCCCAGCGCACTTACGTCATACGTCGCGGTGCAGCACTCGTTGGCTCGCCGCTGCGTTTGTTAGTTATCACTCAACCTTTCAGCTGTGCGCTTGCACCCTTCCTTTCTAGAAAGCAACGGCAATCTAAATTTAGTAATGCACTGTTTATACGATCGTTTCTCACTGCTACCCATTATGTAGCTTGGCAATTTCCGTCACACGTTTGTATTTTGGCTATGTGCGCCTGACGTAATTGCGTGGGCCTGCGCTTCTTCATAATGCTCAAGTAAACGCTACTTAATTCTGATCTTACAGTCCACTGATTAATTCAAAAACATATTCTGACTCCTTACTAGCATTATTCATTTTGCTATACTAACTCAAGAAAAACTCGAGAGCGTTAAGCATTCAACATTTGGTCCTCCGCTACCGGATTTCATATTTTTGGTCCAACGCGACCGCATTTCTTGGTCCACAAGCGACCGCATTTTTGTCCGCAGCGTCAACATATGGTCCTCCGGACCAGGATATTATTTTAGCCTTACAGGCAACATTTTTAGTCCACAAGCGACCTCCATTCTTTGTCCACAAGCGACAACATTTTCGGCCCGCAAGCGACCGCACTTTTGCCCAGCGACAGCATTCTCGACCACAGCGGCATGCATCATATGGTCCTCCGGGCCACGGATATGTATTTCACGGACGTGACTAACTTCATGGACAATTCGTCTCAAGGTTCAGTGTATGAAGCAGGCCTAACAGCATTTTGTTCTCTTCATGATCTAATTCAACAACTCGTTAATTATCACCTACATTTGGAGCTCGTATCGCACGACATTGGGTACGTCAAATCTCGCCAACCGGCGACCAACCGGAGCATTTGAAGCATCATTGCAGCATATGAGCACTTAGCACGTGGCATTCAGCATGTTGGAAAATCCAGAGCAGCCTTTTTAGACAGGATGCGAACGCATCGGCTTCACCGGACAGGTAACGACCATGTCTACATCATCTATTCTTGGGTACCTGACACGACTACAAAGGTTTCGACAAGTTTTCGATGCCTTCTAGAACATGCCGATAAGTACCATTTTAACTGACTATGAACTCATGTTTTATATTAGTTTCAATTTGCATGATTAGCATATTTTTTCTTAATTGCTTTAAAGTAAACGAAGCAGTATTAAAATAATAATATAATTTTTAAAGCAGTTTCATTTTAATATGAACTTGTAATTTTTTTACGAACTCAACAAACATTTTCTTTAATTGTAAGTCATACCTTTTCAAACAGCACTCACATCATTAGTGATTATACTGCTATATTGTTTCTACTGCATAATTCAGTATTTATTATCATATAAAACTAGTTTAAGATGTGTTAAGTAAGGATTATCGTGTCGTTGCTTGACTTTATAATTTGGACTTCCTGCATGGTCTTGCTCATCACGTTGCATTAACTTGGTTCTTTTGTATTATCATTTAAAATTTTCTCATACCCAATCATGACAGATATGAAGGCGCTTATCAAGAAACGTGGCACGATCAAGTCCTCTATATCTCGCATAAATACATACGCAGACAATTTCGATCATGATACGCATGACCATCATGCACTAAAAATAAAGCTTCGCCACCTTATCAGCCAAATATGACGAAATCCAAACACAAATTGGATCTGAGGACTCCGACTTTGCATCCGCGAGCGATAGGGTTCAGACCGAAGATGACTTATGCAGCATAGAATGCAAGCTGCAAAACTTAATAGACCATGCCGAGGAGATGAGCAGGAAGGCAACAAGTCCATCCGAAGTAGTCACATTCAGCACGCCTTCCATTCAGTTGCAACCGATTAAGATACCCTGTTTCGCAGGTGATATAATTGAGTGGCAACGTTTTTACAACATGTTTTTGGAGTTAGTTCATGTCCGAACGTACCTGACTGGCATCCAAAAACTGCACTATTTGCACTTATCATTAAAAGACGAGGCGCTGAATGTCATAAAATCGCTCCCTATCACGCACGAAAATTATACGGTGGCCATTGACTTGTTAAAGGCCCGGTATGACAGTAAATTAATTGTTACCACGTATCATGCGACAAACGTCCTGGGCATGAGGCACATACAACGTGAAACCGTGCTCAGTGTTTCTAAATTTATAGATGAGCTCACCGCCAATATAAATGCGCTGAACTCATTGAACCTAACATTAAATACGTTTAAGCTTATTTTTATGCATTTTCTCGCTCAAAAACTTGACGAGCATACGTGCAGGTTGTGGAAGGAAACTTTAGGCGGAAAACAGCTTCCGATATACGATAATTTTATTAAGTTTTTAAATTCAAGACGTCAGCTGTTACAAAACGTAAATGCACCGACTGGTTCGTCTGGCGGCAGACAAGTTAGCGATAATGCTTCTTATCGCAAATCAACTAAACGCGCGGAGTTCACTGGGTCACTAATACACACTCAAACAAACAATATATTTTGTCAGCTGTGTCGTGGTAATCACAAACTGCTCGAATGCCTGCAATTTATAGCCCTACAACCTACGCAACGTAGAGAGGTGTTAATAAATAATGAACTCTGCCTGAATTGTACACGGTTTGGCCATGACAGCTCGCGTTGCCCTTCTAAATTTTCCTGCAAGGCATGCTCGAAAAGGCACCACACCATGCTCCGTGCTTCGATAAATCATTCGAACAACAGGGACAATAAGCAATGTTCTTTGAAGCTGCATACGAATAAATCAATTTCATTGTCCACCGCCGTATGCACCACCACCGATCATGCCGGTAAAAGGCGCCCGGTAAGGATCCTGCTGGCTTCAGGGTCGCAAGCCAGTTTTTGTACTATGGGTTTCGCCCGCCGCATGGGCCTAAAACTAAACAAATCCAAGCTGCCTATCACGGGCATAAATACCTCATTATGTCAAGCCAATTTTAGCACACGCGTGCTCCTAAAATCACTTTGTAAGGACTTCAGTTTAAATGTCCACTGCGTTGTTCTGCCCAGAATCACAATTAATCTTCCAGCAGAAACCTTTGACAACGCATCGTTGAAAATTCCAATGGTGATATTTTTAGCAGACCCGCAATTTAATATTTCGTCACAAATTGACATATTACTTGGGGCACAGTAATTTTTGCAGTTAATTGAGCCGACTAAATTTGTTCGAAGTCCGCATTTTCCGACAATCCAGGAAACTAAGCTAGGGTTTTTACTCGCCGGGAATTTACCCTTCAACGTGGACATGACTAAACCGGTCTCCTCGTTCATGGCTCGCGACGACATTAATGCTACTCGCATTAATTACCGCGCGCCAGCCGCCAACCGCGTCTCGGAGATACAGCAGCTCTCTGCAAAGGGCAATTGGTTTCATGTCGCCTCGCATGACAATCCCGCGGACATCCTATCCCGCGGCGGATAATCCCGTTTGTTACACGGCCACTAGTAACGGTGGCATGGTCCTTACTGGTTCAAGCCAACTTTTAAGTCAATTACCAGCTCCCAGAGTCACTCCCTCCAAGCCATTTTCACAATGCGCCGTCGACTACGCCGGTCCTATGTTTCTACGTCAGGGCGGGCAGCGGTCCAAATAATTTACAAACTCTTTCAGCAGGACGAATTCCAAAAATCCGCTCAAGACTTCGCCAGTCCACGTGGGACTAAGTCAAGCCAAGCCAAGTCAAGCCGGTCCCTTGTTCTCCATGTCAAATGATGCTGGGGATCCCGAGCCATTGACTCCAGCTCACATTTTGGTTGGCTCCCCCCTTACCGCGCTCCCGGAACCCGATTTCTCAGATACAAATATGGTCGCTTGGGGAGGTGGCAGCTCTTGCATAGATTTACCCGTTAGTAGTATAAAAGTGGGGGTTAGAAAACACTTCCGGGTTCCATTTGAAAACACTACCGGGTTCCAGTTCATGACGTCATAGAGGCACTGGCAGCTGGTGTCCGAGCTGTTCATGTGACGTCACTGTTTTGTGTGTGTGTGTGTGTGTATGTGTGACTGAAACACTTCCGTGTTCCAGTTCATGACGTCACACAGAGGCCCTAGTCGCTGGCGTCCGCATGACTAAAACCTGTTTCAAGACGTCACGGAGGCCGTGGTTTCTGCATGTCCAAAATTTGGTAGCCGAAAACAATGTGTAGCGGATGGGGGTACCCGGAATTCGGCGGTTGCCCGGACGCACAGAGGCGTTTTCATCGGGTACCGTTACTCGAAATTTTGGTGGTATCGGGTACCGTTACCCGAAAAGTTTAAATCAACGGATGTGGGTACCCGAAAGGTGGGTACGCCCTAACCGGGTTCCAGTTCATGACATCACACAGAGGCCCTGGCAGCTGGTGTCCGAATGTTAAAACACTTCCGCGTTCTGGTTTATTTTGATGTAACAAAATAATCGTTCTCTCTCGAAATTTTTAATGTCTGAATTTTGGTACCCTAAATGATTAAAACAACGGATGGGGGTACCCGAAATTTGTGGGTACGCCCACATGACGCATGTATAAAACACTGGTTATGACGAAACAGGAGGCTATACAGATGGGTTCCGACAGGTGTTGGTTTCCACAAAATAAATTTTGACTCCTCGGGATTTGAACCTGGATCTGCGGTTCGCAAAACCATATATTGTATTATTATATATGAGTATATTGTGTTATTATAGAACAGTTGCATCCATTTGAATATTGTTTAGAAAAACACATTTTAAATTATGCATTACTAAAATTGTGTAATTGTATAAATATATTTTACTCTGTGTACCTGCAAAATTGTAACAAAGTAGTCAAACAGGTCTGGTTGAATCGCTGTGTGTTGGTACAAACAGATTATACGCTCTCTCTCTCTCTCTCTCTCTCTCTCTCTCTCTCTCTCTCTCTCTCTCTCTCTTTAGAGAGAGATACATCTTAACTCTATAAACCGGTTTTCTTCGCATGCTGGCGCATACCACAATCCAGCTGTGTCTCTCTTTATCAATAAGTTGGCTGCATCTCAACTATAAAAACTTGTTATCTTCACTGGCGTATACCTTATTCAAGTATGATAAGAATAACTGTTTTGTATAAAGGTTTAATAATAAAATAACAAAGGTTACTGTTTATATATAAGTTTTAATAATATCGAAAGCTTTTACAATAAAATCATAAGCTATAATTTTCTTTCTCTCTCTACACACACACGTTCTATATTCACAAGACAATTATAATTGAGCAAAACATACGCGCGCTCTCTATATACATAAATAAACAAAATAAACACTTTATCTCTCTCTCTATATATATATATTTACATAATTATACAAAATAATCTTTTTTCTCTCTCGCTTTCTCTCTCTTTTGCAGCCTTGAATGTTCTCTCTCTCTCCCTCTCTCTCTACATATATATATTCTCTCTCTCTCTCTCTCTCTCTCTCTCTCTCTCTCTCTCTCTCTCTCTCTCTCTCTCTAGATATATATATATATAAATACACACACACACACACGCATAATTAACAAAATAATAATTACATTTACTACAACCAAAACAAGCCTTATATGTTTAACAATAAAAATAGTAATAATAATTAATAACATACAATATTACAATGTTGATGTGTAATATGTTAATAATAACATACTAAATGTAGACACACATCAAATGATAATTACTATGGTGTTAACTACATGTGTAAAATGGTACACCAAAACCTTGAATTCAACTCTTTTTAGTATTTTAGATAATAACAAAGGTAACAACGCTTATAATTTTTTAAAACAATTGTTCTTCAGAGTGTAAATTCTCTCCACTCACAAGCACTCAGAATGTTACAGTGGTCACCATATGGTGGTGAACGACATACATCTCCCTCGCATTCGCACAAACACATAACATAGAAACAAGGTTTCTGTAACTATGAGAGAAATCTTTTTAAAAATTTAATTACACATACAAATTTAATTAACGCTTTAATGATTGTTTATCTTAACTTTTTATGCTATAAACCACATACGTTTTTTAATAATTAAAAACAGAATATAATTTCCTACAATCAATAATACTTGATCAAATACAAAAGAATGTAGACACATCGAATGATAGTTAGTGTGGTATTAAAAAAAACATGTATTCTGAATTAAAGTCATTTTGATATCTTAGATAACAACAGACGCGACAACGGTTACGAAGCGGACATCCGCTAGAGTCATGCCTTGACCACTCATATTTTTTTACCAGCGAGGTATACGCTGTACCAGTAAAATTATACATCATATAGTACACCTGATTAACCAGCTTTGTTTTGGCAATTAGCAAATCTTTTATTTGAAGATATTCAATATTATGGTTGTTACAATAACTAATTGATGTTTTGAAGAGTTTGAAAAACTCATTACGAATAAATACTTTCATTTTGTAAATATTCTTTTCGTTTCGTATTGATATCCATCTACTCAGTGTCTTACGATTATTTCTAAAATTATAATCGAATTTAATCATGTCGCATTGACAATATAATCTATTATTACCATTTATTTCTCTGTTTAAAAGTTTTTCAACAATATTAGATCCAAGCAACACCTTGTTCTTTCTCTGAAAATGAACAGTTAACATTAAAAAGCGACAACAAAATAGAGAAGTCTACTTCAACAGTTAAAAACATTTTACTAATAATGTTATTATTATTATAATTAATCAATTCTGTTCTCGTTTATTTGGTCTGGAAAAAAAGAGAAAAAGTTAATACATAACCACTTCTGTATAAGTAATTATTAGTGGTACTGAAATATCATACTCACATAATCAATATCCAACTGCACGCTCACTTTCTCGTTCGCCAGCGGAGTGTGTGAGGTTACGCATAGTGATAGGACACAAGGCTTCACAGCTTTCAATTGCTCCTCTGTAAATACGTCACACCATCTTTTAGGTAGGTATACATAGAACAGTTTATCCTCCGGGTGAGGACAGGCTCCGGTATCTTCCAAATCTACCACAACTGACTCCCCAAATTTCGTTTTCACAAATTTCATGTGAATTATATGATACTTTACTCCTAAAAAAAGACTTGACAAGTCTCTTTTTGGTAAAAAATTTTCAACTGTCTTCGCGTTCGCAACGATTCCTTCCATGGCGAGTACTGATGACTGCACAGGAAACACTGGCGTATTTATTCTGTTTCCCCCGACCACGTTCCTTCCTTCTAAAGCGTCATCTCCTTCGGTCACGACCGGACGACGACACCCTATCCCGCACCCCACACCTCTACCGCAACGGTAACGGCTACAATTTTTCTTCCTACCCCACCCCGCGTCGGCTCGGGCCACCATCTGCTTTCGGGCACGACCGGACGACGACATTCTACCCCGCACCCCCACACCGCACCCAGAGTCTCGCCACCACCCCGCACCTCGCCTACATATTTTGTTCAATTACTTTGTCTGTCGCTCCGCAACGACCGGGTTTACCCCCACCCCGCTCCCCACCAACCGCAATCGAGTCCGCCGGTCACGGTCACCCCTATCCCGCACCCCCAACCCCGCACCCAGAGCCTCACCACCACCTTGCACCTCGCCTACATATTTTGTTCAATTACTTTGTCTGTCGCTCCGCAACGACCGGGTTTACCCCCCCCCACCCCGCACCCCACCAAACGCAATCGAGTCCGTCAGCGACAACCTAGCTTCCTACCCCGCACCCCACCCCGCGTCGTCTCGCATCACCATCTGCTTTCGGTCACGAACGGTCGTACAACCCAGCCCCCCCCGTACCCCGCACCCTACATCCCGCGGGAGGCGACTCAACGAGCGCCCTTCGGTCAAAGTCGCCGGCATCCTGTACCCCGCACCTCGCCTACCTCTCGGTCACGGACACCGGCTGCAACCTAGCTCCCTACCCCGCACCACCATCCGACACCTTTACCCCGCACCCGCACCGCATCGGTCACGGACGTCGGCTTCCTACACCGCACCCCCACCCCACCCAGCCCTCCGCAACGCGCGTCATCGGTCACGACCGGACGATGACATCCTAGCCCGCACCCCCACCCCACACCTCCAACAGACACCGCATCGGTCACGACAACCCCGCACCCCACCCCGCGCAGCTGCTCCTCGCGAGCGGACCGCGGCGACAGCGTTACCGGTCACCGAACTGTCTATATAGGGAACCGACGACGCGAAGCCGGCCTCAGTCCTTTCACAATGGCCAGCAGCAGCAGCAGCGAACACCGTGCTATCAATGGTAATGCAATTACTATAAAATTTATGATACTTGACAATACACTAAACACACAAACAGTATTATTAGATTACAGACACACGGTTGTTGATAAGATTTGTAGCGAAGCAGTAGCATTAAATAATTATATAAAATGGTATTTACCAGTTCGTGTATCTTTTAAAAAATTAATAAACACCGAAAATATTTACTGTAATGCGGTATTTAGATCACGTATAGAACTTAAGTCACAGTATGACGATATCGATGAACAGTGTTCGATAGCTAGCGAGAAAATAATGGAAACCTTTGACAAATTCACGCGTGACGGAAGCGGGTGGGTCGAAAACGGTGTCGAGTGGGTGGAATTAAATATTACAAAATACAATCCTCTTGTGGGGTCGAGCTTTCTACCTACACCTTCGAAATTGTCACACAGTAAGAAAGAAATTATTAATGTGAAAAATTTAGAAGACGAAAAGTGTTTCTTGTGGTCTGTGCTCGCCGGTATACACCCAATCGCGTGTAACCCACATCGCGTTAGCCTTTACCTCCCGTACGAAGAAGAAATAAACATGAAGAACATACCTTATCCCGTCGCAGTCAATAAGATAAAAGGTTTGAAAAATTAAACGAAAACATATCCGTTAAAGTTTTTGGCTACGAAGGCGAGGTATATCCTTTACGTATCACTGAACATCGCGGTAGAAAGTACCACGTAAACCTACTGCTACTGTCCGACGCGAACACTACTCACTACTGCCTCATACGGAACCTTTCGTATATTCTTTCGTCGTTGACAAAACATCGCGCCATATCAGTGTACTGCAACTACTGTCTACACAGATTTTCGGACAATAAAGATACTAACGCGGCGCGAAAACGAGTTGAAGAACACGAACGCAACTGTTCTCAGCACGGAGTACAGAAAGTAAAACTTCCTGACGAGGACGAAAGTGGATATATTTTAAAAACTTTTCACTTTGTCACCGCGTACCTTATACGGTCTACGCTGACTTCGAATCGTTTATTGTTCCGACCACCGGTAAAAACGTGGCGCATCATATACCAGCCAGTATCTGCTATGTGATAGTTGACTGGATGGGAAACGCCGTCAAGGAACCTGTAATATATCGCGGTAAAGACGTGGTGGACACGTTCCTTCGTGTGCTTTTAGCCGACGTTTAACGACTCGATAGAAAGTTTAATAAACCGATCCAAATGACAGCGGCCGATGAACGGTCATTCCGAAACGCTACTCACTGTCATCTGTGCAAGAAGCCGTTAACGGATGACACGGTTCGAAACCATTGCCACATAACGGGTAACTATTTAGGCGCTGCTCACAATGCGTGTAATATAAATTACAAAATACCAACACACGTTCCGGTTTTTTTCCATAATTTAAGTGGCTATGACTCGCATCATTTGATGCAAGGTTTCGGAAAGTACAAGGAAGATGAAATAACGTGTATCGCTTCTACAAGCAAACGTTACATCTCCGTTACACTCGGTCAGCTCCGGTTTCTCGATTCTCTGCGGTTCATGAATGCGTCACATGAAAAACTCGTCTCCAACTTATCCGCGGATAAATTTAAAATCCTTAATCAATTTTACACGCGTAATGTTGATTTACTGTTGCGTAAAGGTGTGTACCCTTACGAATACGTTACGGACGATTCAAAATTTGACGAGAGGCAGTTACCGGACCGCGTACATTTTTACAACGGGTTGACAGAGTCGGATAGAGACGAAGAAGATTACGCGCACGCTCGAGCGGTTTGGTCGGCTTTCGACATGCAAACGTTCGGTGATTATCATGACCTTTATTTAAAAACGGATGTACTACTGCTTGCTGATGTATTTGGAAACTTTCGAAACATGAGCCTGCAGTACTACGAACTCGATCCGTGTAAAGTTTTTACCACCGCCGGTTTAGCGTGGAACGCGATGCTGAAAATGACAGGAGTCAGGTTAGAGTTACTCCGCGATATAGACGTACACCTGTACATCGAAAAAGGTATCCGAGGCGGTTTAGCAGCAATTTCTTATAGGTACGCCAAAGCCAACAACCCGTACATTCCCGATTATGACGCAAGCAAGCCGCACAACTATTTACTTTACCTCGATTGTACCAACCTGTACGGGACGGCTATGACACAGCCTTTACCACTGTCCGGTTTTCGATGGTTGGAACGTACAGTGATCGATACGTTGAACGTGCACGCGTTACGTGACGATGGTGACACCGGTTATATCCTAAAAGTCGATCTGGGGTATCCACATTACCTACACGAATTACACAGTGACTACCCTTTAGCACCTGATAAGCGTACTATTACAGACAGTATGCTTTCGCCGTACTGCTATCGCATGAAGCTGTTAAAAGACTTTGTGTGTAGTAACGGTAAGGTAGAGAAACTGATAACGTCCCTCTAGGACAAGACAAAATACATTGTTCATTACAGAACATTGAAACTCTACCTCGAACTAGGAATGGAGTTGAAAGCAATTCACCGTGTGTTAGCATTCACACAGTGCGTATGGTTGAAACCTTTCATCGATTTTAATACGGAGCGACGAAAAAAAGCCAGAAACACCTTTGAAAAAGACTTTTTTAATTTAATGAATAACGCGCCGTACGGAAAATCGTTGGAAAACGTACGAAAGCGAATCGATTTCAAGTTAGTTCCAAACGAGAAGAAACTTCACAAACTAGCCGCTAACCCAAGGCTACAACATTTTTCATCTATAACGAGGACCTGGTAGGTTTCACGATGAAAAAAACATCCATTACACTGAACCGACCTTTGTACGTTGGGTTCAGTGTATTGGATATTAGTAAGCTGATCATGTATCGGTTCCATTACGGATTCACGATGAATACGTACGGGTCACGTGCACGTCTATGTATGACGGACACTGACTCTCTGTTTTACGACATTCGCACCGACGATGTGTACAAAGACATGGAGGAGCATCTCGAACTCTTTGACACGTCGGAGTACCCTAAGACACATGCGTACTATAGTGAAACAAACAAGAAAAAGTTGGGTACGTTTAAAGACGAAACAAATGGAATACCGATACTTGAATTTGTCGGGTTGCGCGCAAAATGTTGTTCATTCGTTACGGCAAACGATAAAGAGAAAAAGGTAGCGAAAGGTGTGCCACGTTCCGCGATAGCTACACAGTTGAAACATCAACTTTATAAGCAATGTGTAAAGACCACTTCTTAAACTTATACTACGGCGCAGACTATCCAAAGCGAAAAACATATCATATACACAAGAAAGCTTACAAAATTATCGCTGTCACCATACGATGACAAACGATATGTCTTGGATGACGGTGAAACAACACTGGCGTACGGTCATTATAAACTCTGTCAACCCAGACGCGAGATAATTCAGCAAGCGAGAAAATCCGTTATAAATTATGCGTTCGATATACGTTGATATAAGACTCGCTTGCAGGAGCAACACACTGTCAGTAGCGACGATGAAGTAGGTGAAGTTCAGTGAAAACGTAACGGTATATCTCGTACCAAAATTTTGCGATTCTCGATTTGGGTGGCGATATGGAAAACGTACGCAAAACTATTGCAAAGGTATTGCACAGACCGGTGAGAAGGAACTTTCCCAGACGTGCGGTGGAGGTGAAGGAGTTACACGATCTGTACCAAGCGGATTTGGTGGAAATGATACCGCATGCCAAGTTGAACAAGGGGTACAAATATCTAATGGCAGTAATAAACGCATTTAGCAAATATGCATATGCGATTCCCTTAAAAACTAAATCGGGTGTTGAAGTAGCACAGGCTCTCGAACCAATAATTGTAAAAAATAAAATGAAATACCTGCAAACGGATAAGGGGAAAGAGTACTTTAACACTACCGTACAAGCTTTACTAAAGAGATTCAACGTCAAACACTATTCAACGTATAGCGAGAAGAAAGCGTCCATCGTAGAGCGATTTAATCGTACGTTGAAAACGAACATGTACCGCGCGTTCAGCGAGCAAGGGCATTATCGGTGGTTGTCGTTTTTACCTATGGTGATGGAATACAACGACAGAGTGCATAGAACTATAGAGATGAAGCCGCGACAAGTCGACAAGAGCAACGAGCGAATTGTGTTGGAACGAATAAGAAAAAATACCGTACCGCGGAAAGTGAGCAAGAAACATAAGTTTAAAATAGGCGATCGAGTGCGTATCAGTAAATACAAAATCACATTCGCTAAAGGTTATACACCAAACTGGACGAACGAGATATATACAGTGCACAGAGTTCAGCCAACCGTACCGGTTACGTACTTTTTGAAAGATCACACGGGTGACGTTGTGGAAGGTGGGTTTTATGAACAAGAATTGAGTAAAACCAGCGTTGGTGATGTGTATCTCGTTGAGAAAATATTACAACGTAAAGGTGATCGCGTGCGAGTGCGCTGGCTCGGCTTTGACGGTAAACACGATTCATGGATACATAAAAAAGATCTGATATAATAACATACCACAGTATTTAACCGAACGTAAACGAGTTAAGATGAAGATTGAACAACAATCGTTAAAGTTAAATGTTAAGACGTAGACTCTGCTAAGTACAACGGTGAAGTTGCATATAATAAGCACAGTCCACTGTTTCCAAACACAGTTCGATGTATCGTGTGCGGCGGGTCATGTAGCGGGAAGTCAAACGTTGCCTTTAACATGTTATTCGATTCAAACGGATTGCGATTTCAGAACCTGTACGTGTTCTCCAAATCGTTATTTCAACCAAAATATCGTATGTTGGAAGACGTTTTTAATGCTCTCGCTGACGAAGGAATGACGTACTTCACATACAGTGAAAACGATGAAGTACCACCTCCGCACGAAATTGTACATAATTCAATCCTGTTGTTCGATGATGTGGTATGTGAACGGTAGAATAACATACGAAAATATTTCGCTATGGGACGGCATAGCGGCGTGGACACTTTGTACCTTTGTCAGACGTACAGTCTGGTGCCAAAGCAACTGGTACGTGATAATACCAATTTCTTAGTATTGTTCAGACAAGATGATTTCAATTTACACCACGTTTACAACGATCACGCTAACACAGACATGAAATACGAAGAGTTCAAAGCGATGTGCGCCGAAGTGTGGAAGGATCGCTACGGATTCTTAGTCATCAACAAGGACTCACCGATAAACGCGGGCAGATACAGAGTGGGTTTCGATCGTTTTATACATAAATAGAATAGTTTGTGCGAGAAAGTCATCAGTGTCAAGATGGATGACAAGCAATTGACACAAGAAATCGATGCAATTAGCGACAACATAAGGCAAAAGTATCGTGCGTTGAAACATGACCTCAGAGAGAGCGATGAAGCGTTAACGAGAACGTACAAACCTCTTTTGGAACCGTTAACCCAGATTTCGGAAAAGTTGAATGTCTCCGGTGATAAAATTAAAAAAATAAATGTTGAAGATGAAGATACGAAGACACCTGTCGAGATGACACCACCACCATCACAACCTCGATTCCTTAGAACCGAAGTGTTGGCACAAACTCCTGATGTCGAAACACCGAACGTGACTCTTGAAGAGTTTTTAGCAACACCCGAAGGTCGACACGAAGCACAAGAATACGTTGAACAGTCTGTCGAAGGTCCGCTCGCGAGGAAATACTTACTACTCGCTTTATCTGATGATCGAGAAAAAAAGATGGAACATACGTACGGTGTCCGTAACGTTGCAGACAAATGGATGGTGGGCAATTCGGTGTTGGAGATCAATCAAGACGACAGCTTCTACATAGCTGGAAAACGATACAGGGGTAGACCGGGTCTCTACGAACTTATGTTTATGAAAGAACCCAACAAGAGCGTCTACGATGAAAACGATTTAGCAGCGTACAAATGTATACTGTCGGACACTAACGCACATAAACATTATCATTTACCCGGTGCTAAAATAAATACAAACAAAGGTGTAAAGTACAGAGAGATAATCGCCAGATTGTTCCCACCGCGCAGCAGACGTGGTATCGATTACGTACACTGGAACGATCCCAACGAACTGGTTGAACGGTTAAGACTGCTGGTAATTTCAAAACGCGCCGGTCACACCGGGCACGACAACGAAATCATCTCCGTTGTGGAGGAATTACGTGAAGCCAACATTATCGTATAAATTTTATGAACGTCGGTGTAACAACTCATTGACGTCAACACTGTCAACATGTGCGGATTAGATTTGACACCTGACTTTGAAATCGAAAACGAGAGACTGAAAACATTTACATCATGGCCTGTGCATTTCATCAGTCCAACCGCTATGGTTGCCGCAGGCTTTCATTAAACAAATGAAATTGACAGGGTTCGATGTTCATTTTGCGGTATAGAAATCTTTCGTTGGAAAGAGGGTGACGATCCGATTGTGTTACACACGCGATGGTCACCACAGTGTCGTTACTTAAAACGGTTAGCACATCATTTGTAGCGTGCAGTCGTACAATGGTTGTGGACAAGTTCGGGAGACATCAAAGCGCCGTGAGCGTGCGACGAGAAACAAAAAGACAATTACGCGATACTGTAGGATTTAAGATTACGAATGATGGGCATATAGATGTTGAAAACAAAAAGATCCGCAATCTGAACGAACCGGATGCAGCAAAGGATGCTGTATCCCTGACTTATATGCAAACACATGGTCTGCTACTCGATGATGAACGTAAAAGCGTGGACGTTAAAGGGTGTAGATTGAAAAATGTTGATACTCCTGTAGACGTTAAAGACGTAGTCAACAAATATTACGTTGATGACAACTGTATACAACACTCGAGTCAAGAGAGAGGTGAGGTCATCGATGCACGAGATCGATGGGTAATCAACGTTCGAAGTCCGGAACAAGCGACCGATGCGGTCAACAAAAACTACGTAGACTCGAACGTCATTAAAAAAGTATCGAACAGCTATTTGTTTGGGCGGAGCTGGTTGTCGGGTGTGAGTTCACCGATTTTTGCAGATGACGCGTTTAACGTAAAATACATGTTGCAGAACACCGTTAGCTTGGGCAAAGATGGTGTTTTCAAAGCAGCGGAAAAGAGAATAACAGACGTAGCGGATGGTTTTGCGGAGAACGATGCTGTTAACTTACAACAATTAAATGACGTGAGACGATACGTAAAGAGCGAGATGTATAAAGTCGTTAAAACATTTCAGTATCAACTGGATTACTACTTATTGAAATTGTCTAAGCCACGTAATTCAGAAGACGAGTGGACACTCGACACGAAGGAAATAAAAAGGTTAATAGATGAATACGATAAAAACACAGAAGAGAAAGACTGGAGATCGGTTTACGATGTACAACAACGTTAAGAGGAAAAGGGGTGGGGCGTCGGAAAAGTGCTTAAAAACGTTGTACCGTCCGTTGTTTCGTCAGTTATCAATCGAGCGGTGGACGCACTACCTGTCGAATTACATCTGCCGGGTTACAGATTCTGTGGACCGAGCACGAAACTCGAAGAAAGATTAGCGCGTGGTGATCGTGGAATCAATCAACTAGACGAAGCCTGTCGCGAACACGACATCGCTTACGCTCAATACAAAGACAACGAAAGTAGACGTATTGCAGATCGCAAACTCGCGGAAAAGCGTGGGGACGGGTAAAGGCTTTGGATTCGGGTATCAGCGAACGAGCTTATGCGACAGCAGTTGCAGCGGCCATGAAAGCAAAATCAGCAATAGGAAGCGGTCGACGTCGTAAAAATAAAAAGAATGTGAGTAGTCGTGGTCGTGGTGCTGGTGGTGGGATGAAAAAGAGGAGGAAGAGAACTGTCCGAACCGCTAGTAAAAAGAAGAGAACTGCGTCCGGATTGTATCTACGTCCGTACCGAAAAAACTAATTCACATACCGCTCCGCCCGTTCTCCGAAGATGAATTACGTGTATACGCAAAAAAGCTAAACATACCGTATTTTAGAGGTGTTTACATGCGTAACGCATTACCGGATACAGCGCCGTGGAAGAACGAAAGCGTCATCGTGAATTTGAACGACGAGAGCGGACCGGGAACCCACTGGGTATGTTACAAGAAGCGTGGAAATCGAGTACACTATTTTCACGGGTTCGGTAATTTACGTCCACCTCTCGAGCTGATGCAATATTTTGGTGATACAGCCGACGTTCGTTACAACTATAAACGAAAGCAACCTCCTAACCCGGTCATCTGCGTTCATTTATGTTTAGACTTTTTATCGTCTTCTGATCAGTAAACTTCAGCATGTCGTCGCTAACGGTCACCGTGACGGGTACCGATGCTGCGAATCTCGTGTGTAACTTTTTCCCACCTCTCGAGTTATACGGTGAATGGTACGTTGGACTATTGGATATTACATTGTATAATTCAATACCAAACGTTACTGAAAGAAAAAATAATGCATTTCTAGTAAACATTTTCAAGGATCAGTAGTCCGTTATCAAGTTGCCTACCGGCACCTACGAAATCAGTGATATCGAAACGTATCTGCAGAAACAGTTAGGCGAGAGGACAATCAGTTTACGTCCAAACAACAACACATTAAAATGTGAAATTTACTGTAAGCATGTCATCGACTTTTCGCATACACCGAATACCATTGCAAGTATGTTAGGATTCAAGGAGAATCAACAGCTGGAAGCGTATAAAACACACGAGTCGAACGTACCCGTTGACATAATCAAATTAAACACCGTTCACGTACGGAGTAATATCGTACAGGGTGCGTACAAGGACGGCCAGGACCAGCACACGTTGCATTCGTTTTATCCGACCGTGGCACCAGGTTTCAAAATAGTTGAAACACCGACAAACGTAATATACTTACCGGTAAACGTACAACGCGTTGACAACATAATTTTGTCTCTCGTTGATCAGGACGGGGATTTAGTCGATTTTCGCGGTGAAGTTATCACGATACGACTGCATCTGAAAATATGGGATTGTATTTCGGACAAACGTCACCTGTAAAAAGGGAGTGTGTACGAAAGAAACATGGTAGTCGGTGTTCAACCTTGAAGCGATTGACATCACGGAACAAGCGTTTCTTACCTTCACTTGGATTCAAATTATACGATTAACATAATGTCGGGTGAAATTCTAGCTATCGAACGAGGAGCGGCTTTCGATAACAGAATCGTTGAGTTCGAATATCGTACGCACGCACCGTATGCTTCCACCCGATACGGTAACAACGATGAAATACGTATACCCATCCAACAACAGGATGTTTTCACTTTACCGGCGGAGAGTTTTCTGTACATCGAAGGAACATTGACCAAGGTTAACGCTACCGACACAGCGTTGAACGTGAAATTAATCAACAATGCAATGGCTTTCTTGTTTGAGGAGATCCGTTACGAAGTGTGCGGTGTGGAAGTGGATCGTACGAGAAACGTTGGAATTACGAGCACTGTGAAATTGTTACTATCGAGCAATGAGCATGAAAGAAAGCATCTAATCAATGCAGGATGGGTGACGACAACGACGAGTCGTTGACAGTACACGAGAGTATCGGTGATTTTACGTTTTGTCTACCGTTGAAAATGCTACTCGGTTTCAACGAAGATTATACACGCATCATGCTGAACGTTAAGCAAGAATTGATTCTGTTGCGTACCTCTACCGATCAGAACGCAATGGTGCTAAAAGAATCGGGTGCAACTGCAAACGGTAATCTCGTAATAAACAAAGTACTCTGGAAGATGCCCTATGTGCGCGTGTCAAACAAGTACCGAATACCGCTATTGGAGCACATCGAGGAGGATCATGAACTAGTGATGCCGTTCCGCAGTTGGGAATTGCACGAGTATCCCGTTCTACCGACGACAAATCGACATTCGTGGACCTTGAAGACATCGTCACAGTTGGAAAATCCTCGGTATGTAATATTAATATTTCAGACGGATAGGAAGAACAATATAGCGAAAAACGCGTCGGAATTTAATCACTGCAATTTAACGAATGTCAAGCTTTTTCTGAACGATAAATACTGTCCGTACGATAACCTGAACCAGGATATCGATAAAAAACGTTACGCCCTGTTCTACGACATGTATACACGTTTCCAAACATCATACTACGACCGTCGCAACAGAACGCCTCTTTTGACACCTAATGAATTTATAACGAAAGCACCGTTGTTTGTCATCGATTGTTCCAGACAAGAAGAACCAATCAAGTCGTCTGCCGTTGATGTGCGTTTAGAATTTGAATCCAGTAAAAATTTCCCAGATAAAACCATCGCTTATGCTGTAATTATACACGATAGGATAGTACAGTACACAGCGTTGTCGAATACTGTTCATCGTTTGTCATAAAAAAACTTGTTCTCCCCTCTACTAGTTTATAAAGATAGGTATTAGCGATCTCTACATAACAACATCCTCAGTCCATTTCAACGATGGAAGGTGACTGTGACAGCAGGAGCAGCAGCCATTGTGAGTATAACGTTTTACTTGTCTCTTGCATATCCGATCAACTCGTACTCTAAGTTCGTTACCGTCGGACTGTATAAAGAACTCAACTATGAACCGGGTGTTTTGTTTACAAACGGGAAAAAGAAACGTATATTACTTGATTTTTCTGAGTGGAATTACTTGATGATCTTTCGTGAACAGTTACTATCCAGTATGTTATTGTACGAAGAAGGTGAAAACCGTGAAAATGAAAAGAGTGTGATGATCAGTCATCACTTTGGGAAAACGTTTGTCCGGATTAACGGTAGTAAGAACGAAACATTTGTTTTCATAGAACCCGAGTGGATGCGTTTTGGGTATTTATTAACCGTACTAAAGAAATATCTTATTCGCTTGTTTTATGATCAAGATCACTTCAAATCGTACATTAATCAAGTAGTAGCCAAGGGGTGTTATGTACCACCATCGTTCTTTTCCCCTCGTTTTTTCGATTGGAAAGCAGTCGTCACGACCAACAGCTAACATTTGATCGTCTTTACGATGAACTGGTGTTGGAAGGAAAAGTAGAGGGGGAATTTCAAAAAATTAACGTACTCGATGCGGACATGTGTCACTCGGAAAAATGAACTTGAATAGGACGGTTATTGCCGAGTTTGAAGCGTTTCGCGGTGACAAAAATGAATATGTAATCAAAGAGTTCGTTACAGTTGACATAACAACCGGATGTTTTGTTATCGTGTTGTTCGCTCCACCATACGAAAGTGCACGACTGCACCAGAAATTCCGAAAAATCAATGACTTGTTGGAAACACATTATCACAGGATACGATGGAACGATGGTAATGTACCGTACAAGAATATGGTACGCATCGTTGCAGACATTTTTGCAGATTATCCTGTTGTCTATACAAAAGGGTTTGAGAAGGCAAATTTCTTACGACAGTTGTATCACCATGGTGAGGTGATTGACTTAAACGATATTCAAACACCTGTAGTTCCTAGATCCTTTGTACCCATCATACAATGTCCTGTTCCTCATCGTCAACCCGTTACCACTCCCCCTTTACACTGTGCATTGCGCAAAGCTTTGTTTTATGCAGAATGGTTGCGGCAACGATATAAAATATAGTCGGTTGTGAACATGTTTTCATCATAGTGTTGGTGTGAATGCTACGTGGCAGAAATGTCCATAAACGTAGAATTAGGTACCGTAGTGTGTGCGTGTGTGCTAACCTTGATTACCTCACTGTCGCGGTAGAAATACTCATAAACGTAGTCCTGGTAGTTCGAGACGGGTCACTGGCACGGTAGATATACCTGTAAACTCGCCAAGAACCAGTATGGGTGTGAAAATTACTCATTACGGTACAGCAAATGTGAATACGCATCATGTATTAACAACATATTCACCCAATTAAAAAAATAAAAAAAATAAATAAAAAAAGTAAATAAAAAAATATGTACTGCTTTCACACATTGGCTTAGCATTGCATAGTGTATCTTTATTATTATCTACCACTGTACTAGTCAACAGTACAGCGATAAATAACGTGGAGTAGGCCTGCTTTACGAATCTGTAAAGTTGGGGAAACCACGTTAAAAAAAGCGTAGCAGGCTCTCATTCTCCTCCCTCAGGCTGCTAGGAAGAGGATTAGAGGTAAAAAAATAAAAGTATAACGAAATGTTTATTTATTTAATAATAAATATACTTATATTGTGCTTTTATGATTTTACACATAGGACGACAGTAGATGTCACTCGTCCACCTCATTGTTACAAGAAAGAGATGAGAAGTATAAGTACAGAAATAATTACAGTTAAGCGATAACGGCCCCTTGGTGTAGTGGATGCACGCCGGTTTGGTGTACCGGAGGTCCCGGGTTCAAATCCCGGAGGGGTCATAATTTATTTTTATGTAAAATTTAATATCCAATGACATACCATTGTTACAGTCGAACACATGCGTCATGTGGTCGTACATTTCGGTGTTAAAATTTCGGACACCAAAAATTTCGAGTAACCCCATCCGTTGATTTAAACATTTCGGGTACTAAATTTCAGACACCAAAAATTTCGGGTACCCCTATCCGTTGATTTAAACATTTCAGACATCACGCCCTCTATGTCGTCGTCGAACCAGCTATCATATCCTCCCAGCCTCCTGTTTCGTCATAACCAGTGTTTTATACATGCGTCATGTGGGCGTACCCACAAATTTCGGGTACCCCATCCGTTGTTTTAATCGTTTAGGGTACCAAAATTCTGACATTAAAAATTTCGAGAGAGAACGATTATTTTGTTACATCAAAATAAACCAGAACGCGGAAGTGTTTTAACATTCGGACACCAGCTGCCAGGGCCTCTGTGTGATGTCATGAACTGGAACCCGGTTAGGGCGTACCCACCCTTCGGATACCCCCATCCGCTGATTTAAACTTTTCGGGTAACGGTACCCGATACCCCCAAAATTTCGAGTAACGGTACCCGATGACATCGCCTCTGTGCGTCCGGGCAACCGCCGAATTCCGGGTACCCCCATCCGCTACACATTGTTTTCGGCTACCAAATTTTGGACATGCAGAAACCACGGCATCCGTGACGTCTTGAAACAGGTTTTAGCCATGCGGACGCCAGCGACTAGGGCCTCTGTGTGACTTCATGAACTGGAACACGGAAGTGTTCAGTCACACATACACACACACACACACACAAAACAGTGACGTAACATGGACAGCTCGGACACCAGCTGCCAGTGCCTCTATGACGTCATGAACTGGAACCCGGTAGTGTTTTCAACTGGAACCCGGAAGTGTTTTCTAACCCCCACTTTTATACTACTCCCGTTCTATATGGAAGAGTTGGTCTAGACACTGTGTGCACCAGCTGCAGCAGAGAAATAAATGGAAAAGGCATTCTAAAAATTGATCCGTAGGACAGCTAGTCCTTATCTTAGAAGACAATACTCCACCATTGCTGTGGAAACGCGGTATTGTCACTCGGACATATCTAGGGCAGGATTCGTTAGTACGTGTCGCGGACGTCCGTACTGCTAACGGCATTCTGCGTAGACCTATTCATAAGCTGTGCCCACTTCCGGTGGCATCAGACTGATTGACATCTCGGTGCTTCGTGCCCGGGACATTGCCGGTCGAGCACATGCTCTACCATGCACATTTTACTGAGTACAATGTTGCTTATGTAACTTATGTTATGTTACTTATGTAATGTGTACTTATTTATGCATTTGTATTTATTTGTATCAATTAATGTACGATATGTAGCGGTGCATTGGTGAACATTTAAACGTTTCTCTTTTTCTTAGTGTGATGTCAGTTATGGTGTACTGTTTGGTGCAGTGTTTATTATTACAGCAATTTTTTGGGTATTTTTCTATTGTATATTATTATAGAAATTTATTGTGGTATATTTCTATTGAATATTATTATACTAAATTTTTTGGGTATTTTTCTATTGTATATTATTATAGAAATTTTTTGTGGTATATTTCTGTTGTATATTATCATAGTGAATTTTTTAGGTATATTGCCTTGTATTATTGTCTAATACTGCTTATTATACGCTAAGTGTCACGCTGTTATTTTTAAATCTGTCGGATTTCTCTAATGATTGTGCAAAGCTATCTACGATATCCTTATTGCCATGTATTATTGTTATTATTTTTATTATGTGTTATTACATATTCAAGCCTTTGGGCTATTATTACATATTATTTCTTGAGCATTGATTAATAATGTATTTACACTTGTTTATATTATATTTGTATTTTGCCAATATTCATGTACCATGTATTGTCGCATCTCTCAGATTTGTAACTTATTCATGTATACTTGTATGTTTTGAATAACCTTGTTTTTTTTTACTGCAAACTGTGTCAAAATCGCCCGATTTTAGGCGGGCAGTATGTTAATACATTGTACATTGTACTAGCTCACGCGCAATCAGCCCATCGCACTTACGTCATACGTCGCGGTGCAGCACTCGTTGGCTCGCCGCTGCGTTTGTTAGTTATCACTCAACCTTTCAGCTGTGCGCTTGCACCCTTCCTTTCTAGCCAACCGCGGCAATCTAAATTTAGTAATGTACTGCTTATACGATCGTTTCTCACTGCTACCCATTATGTAGCTTGGCAATTTTTGCCACACGTTTGTATTTTGGCTATGTGCGCCTGACGTAATTGCGTGGGCCTGCGCTTCTTCATAATGCTGAAATAAACGCTACTTAATTCTGATCTTACAGTCCACTGATTTATTTAAAAACATATTCTGACTCCTTACCAGCATTATTCAGTTTGCTATACTAACTCAAGAAAAACTCGAGAGCGTTAAGCATTCATCAAGAGTACACATGGCCTAATACACCTTAGTTTTCTGTGATTTAAATGGAAAATCGTTACCAATTAATTATCGCCCACTCATTTAATATTAGATTTACTTATAACAATAGCAAAATGTTTGTCATTTCCAAGTATAATTTTGTTACAATTTTATGTAACTTTTTTTGAAAATTTAATTCGTAAGGAGTGTATGTGCGTGAGTTATTTTAAGAGCAGAATTTTGGTGTATCTTCTATATAAAAAATTAATTTTCTATCCTATTTATACGTAATTTTTTTAATGTTTATACTTATTTTAATTATTTAGAATTTTAGTTGTAATAAAAAATGATTTAATAAAAAATGCTTTTATTTTTTTTACTTTTAATATTTTTCTATGAGCAGTAATGGCAAGAAAAGGATCCACAACATCTAATTAGAGCCACAGAGCTACAGAGATTTTATGTGGAGAACAAACCTTAATAGAAGCAGGGAAACTGAGAACAGCTCCTAGAGTTGGCCTGAGCGATTGTCGAAAACGACAAAGGTGTCAATTATCACCTTCTCTTTTTAATTTATATATTGACGATGTCACATAAAACTGGCGGATGTGTCTTCCAGAACATTTTATGATTGCTCACTCTTCAATTGACTTGACAGTTTGTTGTTAGCGGACAATCAGGCTATTCTGTCGGACTCTGAAAACAGATTGCAGATGAGTATACATTTGTTAAATCTAATCTTCAAAAACTCTGGATAGCAAATATTCACACTTAAAACCAAGGTGATAGCTTTTCGTGAAACTGATCCCGTACGGGTAAAAATTGTTATAGATGGTACAGTCCTGGAACAAGTTAGCAATTTTCAATACCTGGGCTAGAATATGTCTTACCATGAATGCAAGCAACGACGTTGTGAATAAGTTGCATAAGTTCAAACTTATGTGCGGGCCCATTAGGTGTGATGGCTCTTCCCACACTTCTTTATGGGTCTGAGAATTTAACTGTAACAGAAAGCCAGGCCAGTCACATCCAAGCGGGTGAAATGAGATTTCTCAGGACCGTAGCAGGGTATACTCTCCATGACCATACAAGAATCACAGGTATACGGCAGGAACTGAATATTATGAGTACCTATACTTGACAGGATCGCCCAGTATCGGCTGGATTCGTGGGAACATCTTTCCCGAATGAATGACTACCGCATCCCAAAACAACTATGGAACCATAAGCCGACGGAGAGGTGTCGGACGTCCGAGGAAGGGCTGGAGTGACCAGCTCTAATCTTTGCCTATTTGAGACCGAAACAAACCATCCTTGGAGATGATCATTTTGGTAGATCGGAGGCTATGTTAGTCAGAAACGCTGTCTCGAATCTACAGTAAGCGTCACAAGATAGACTGGAAGTCAAAGCAGAAGTTCTATGGACACACCTACAGCCCATGATGTGAGGAGAGACAACAATTAAGGAGTACATGCAGTGGAATCCTGGAAGAGGACCCGAGGACCGAAGGAGGACACACCGATAATGTACCACATCAAACGAGGTAATAAAAAGCCATATGAGAAATACCTACAATTGAAAGGCAATAATTAAAAACTATAACGAGAGACATTCGAACTGTTGCTATAAGTAATTAAATTGTACATAGTAGTGTAAACAGAGATTGTTAATTTAGAATAATATTACATGTTTGTCAATTAGGATTTGAATATAACGTAAATGCTATAAGAGCAATATTTGATTTTAAATTGAAATAATATAAAGTAATTAATAAAATCTTTATTTTGTTAAAGAAAAATGCATATGCAGTAGAAAAGAATTAAAGCAAAGTAAGATTAAATAAATTGAACTAAAACTAAATTCAATGTTGAAATAAATTGGTAATCAATTGCAAAGATAACCACACTGAATGAGTAAGCCGAGAGGGAATTATTTGTTAGTTAAGATTAGATAATAAGATTTATGTATAACCTGTTTAATGTAAATTGTCAACCAGAAATCACATGCAAAAATCGCACAAGCGAAGAATAATGAGTTGTCCTATTTCCGAAATAAGTAAAGACGTTGTTCAATAAATAATGTAAATATTTAAAAAACGTATTACGCATTCTTGTTATTACCATTACACCTAACATCATTGTTATGTTATATATGACACATGCAAATTAAATTAAATAAATTTATGTTATAAATTTGGCGCTCCAAAGCGTGGAGCTCCCCAAATTAAATTATAATAAATTTGTATTGTTGTAATATATGTGTGTGTGTGTGTGTGTGTGTGTGTGTGTGTGTGTGTGTGTGTGTGTGTGTGTGTGTGTGTGTGTGTGTGTGTGTGCATTAATAGTAATTATTATGAAGCCAAAGGTAACTATTCACTCTACATAATGCATATCGGTCGTAGACAGACACTCCATGCTAAAAGCTGTTTCTTGATTTTTGTTTGAAACTGTAAACATCAGTCACATTAAGTCGCCATTTAAAAAGTACGCAACTAATTATATACATTGCATAAAACAAAAGTCATCTCATAGGATATATGCGCGCGAGTGCGCGTGTGTCACGTCATCGTGATATAATGCAAATAGAGAGTGATGCTTGATTCTACACTAAGCTTTTGTATATAATATATTACAACTTTCAATTTATGAAATAAATATAATACAATTTCAGAGCAAAGAAATAATTATGTGGCAATGACGTATTGGACTGGTTATAAATAACACTTCAAAATAACATCACATAATAAGCGTCGGCTGTGTAAAACCTTAGTAATTTTTCGTTTAATTATTTGTCCTATAAAGCCCGATAAATGAGGTTAAATTGAAAACGAAGTCTCGTCAATGGCACTGAAATCTTAGTAATGAAATGTATCAAATCTCGTTTAGTTTGTTCCTACTCTTTAAGAAATTCATCTGCGTCAGAGGCCTTTGAATGCACATTAGTTAGGAACGAAATAACAAAACCGTTTGAATGTCTTATTATTTATTACAATTGTTTTCATATGTTTACTAATTAAACGCGATTACGTTTATTTATGACTAGATGTTGCATATGAATGCACCCTAAGTAATCGTATTTTATGTGCTAATTTTAATGTAGTAACTACAATAAATGTAGTAATAGATAATTTTAAGAAATAATTTTACTTTATTTATAAATATTTTGTATTTATTGTAAGTTACACAAAACTTTAGTATGAAATACTGAACAAAAGTGGACAATAGAAAATGTGTTCATTCCAACAAATATGGTGTAACTAGTAAAGGAAAATGTAACAAATGGAAGTACACTACACTTTTAAAGTGCACTACACAGTTTATGGTTGCTCCTTTTGAAACCAGTGCTGTTTTTAACTGGGTATTACAAAGATGGTATGACCGAAGGACGTTTATTATTGCAAATATTGCAGAAAAACATTGATCTATCACTTTTATATTTGTCTTTTCGATTAGAGAACTAATAGAATATTTATCACTTTTGGTTACCCTGAGACACAATAATGAATTACTTTTATTATGTGCATATCGGAAAATATGTGTTTAATGTAATTAAACAATTCAATAGTGTTGCGCTATTCTAGAAATATTACTTAATATATTTGTCTAAGTTTCCTAATCTAATACCACTTATAAGGCAGTAGGTTTTGCTTCTCAATAAAAAGTTATTTTTGTGAATAATTTGTCAGTTTCTCTGAAGGAAAACGTGCCTTATATATTAATAGCACATCCGTGCATACTCAATGACGTTAATAGACAGCACGGAAATAACTCTGTCACGTGTAAAAGCCACATCGTCTGTGACGTTGTCTGAGAAAGCTTTACCAAAATAATTCTAAATTTATGCAAGAAAATGTTATCACCATTCCAATAATATGTAATAAACCTGTTCTCAGGAATATGAATTTCTAAAATGAATATTACGTTTTCCTTTTAACGTTGTTTCACGTTTGAAGGGTTTAATGACTTTAGGTTACTTATGTTTAAATAGCAATTGTTATTTTTAAGAAAATGGAATAAATTGTTCTAGTAAATTCGTCTCTCTGGGTATAGCTGTTTAACAACTGATAAAGAATAATTAGATAACCTAGTAGGAATAAAATATTTCTAACATTATCAACTTTTCAAAATCTTAAATCAATATATTTTTACTGTTATAAGTAGCAACTTTATTCTCAAAAACAGTTTACACGAATGACATTTTTAAAATACTAATTAATGTTGAATCCCCCCAAAAATAATTTTTACAGTGAGGCGTTAAAATAGTTTTCAAAACTGACATATTTCACTTAGCATGATTTATATAATAAGTAAAGTATTATTATATATAATATTATGATTATATAATATAATATATATTGTCACGCCATTACAGAACGTTCTACATATTTCTCGGCTATACCAGCAGAACCAGCTGTAATGTTGTGTGCGTACGTGATTCTTAACATGCGTTAACGATACTGTTCCAGACTCACAGTTCCGCTCGTACTCTGTTCAAAGCCGCAAGCAATTACGCTCTAGTGTTTCCTAGTAGTGCTGACGCGTAATATGGATTATTTTAGAATCTCAGCGGGGTATAAATATAAGCATTCAGCGACGCTTTGTTTCAGTTTAAGTAGCGATTTATTCAAGTGAGTTTCGAGTTCACTTCGGGCGATTACTCTGTCTGTTCAAGTAGTTATTAGTGAATAGTGATTATTGTGCGCGACTCTGTTAGTTAGAATTTTTATTGTTGTGGACAAATTAACTTGAATTATTGAACGAATATAATCTAGTTGAAATACGTGTTGATTAGAAAGTGTTAATTGTGATAACTAAAGCTGGTTTTTAGTACTTAATTGGTGTCTTGTATTTTGTTTTCCAATGTACCATACGACGATCATTTAGACCGACGTAACAATATAATATGTAATATTATTTATTATATATATTACTATGTAGTATATAACAATATAATATATAAATTTATTGCACAAGCTACAAAAAATTTAACGTTCAATCACCATCCACCTAAGTGAAGCTTTGCAATCATGAACCTTACAAATTAGATATTGATATGTTTTACTTGCATCGCCATTATAAATAACAAATCTTTTATAAGGAAGTAAAAGTAAGTTATATCTCTTGTCAAATTTGCAGCACTTTATACCAATAGCAGAGCGAATAAGTGTTTTTTTTGAAACTAAAACAAATTGTAGCCAAATATGCATCTGTGATGAAGAATTTTTAGCCGTGGCTGAACTGTTTAAGTTGGTTACAGTTTCATCAACTCATCTATAATTATCAGCTATTTTAACAAAATTTTAATTAGATATTTTATTAATTTAATTAATACCTTAAAATCTTTTAAATATCTAACCTAAACACATATCTTCATAAAGGCTTCCAAAAAACAAGTTATTCAGAAATGTTATTTAAGAACACCTTCCCACTGGATTCCGGAAAACTATGGGTGGCTGAAGTGTAAAAAAGATAATTACGGAGAAGAAATTTATAACCAAAATAAAGAATCGACGAATAATGGTTCGCGAAGTACTATGAAATTGATTACTAGGAGGAAAAGGAAAAGTCAACTACATAAAACCACATAAAAAAAGATATTGCTAACTTCTATCACTGTGAGTCTACTCGTCTGTCAACAGAACACTAATTTGCCTAAAGGGCAATGAAATTTGGTACTTTTTCTAATGAATTGTTTACAGTTTAAGCACATAAATACCATGCATAACATTTGAAGTAGCCATTAACTTAAACTGCTTTTAGCTACATTGTTCTAGTTTACTTTGAAAAACATCGTTTTAGAAATTTTTTTAAACGACGTGCTAAGTATCAAATCAAAATGCTGATGAATTTCTAAATGATATCATATGGATTAAGTACCCAAAGATGCAAAAATAAGACTAGGAGATACTTGATAATACAATATTGGCAACAACAACGTACATACAACAATGATTGATTCAGGGATTGAAATTGAAAGATTTATCATACAAGTTATTTTAAGAAAAGACAAATAAAAATTGTGATATCTAAGCGGTCAGTGAACTTAGGAGTTTAATAAATAACAAAGAAAATTATCAAGTGTATCCTGAGGATTAACATAAAGGAAAAAAAAGACTGATTTCTAAGTGGCGAATTTTAATGTAACTGATTTGAACAATGTAAACTTTTTAATTTAAACAGTAGAAAAGATTAACTAACATTTCTCAGTTACCAAAAAATCAATTTTGAATTATCATAAATTTTCTATAAAATGTATGTTTACATGTTTTCAAACAAGGGTACAGCATGTCCCAAATTCAATTATATCTCATGTTACAAATCTATTGCTCCTTATGAAGCAAGTACTGTTTGTTTACAAAAAATATTATACACTTGCACAAATGTTAAAAGTATATTTTAAAATGTTATGAAACTTTATGAAAAATTCACTTAAAATTCAACATTGGTAAATGTATTCAGAAACATCTAAGAGGTGAATTTTTATTTTCATATCTTATATGTAATCACATGTAGCACTAAATAAGTTGAAAGAAATGTAGGGTAATATTCTACCACGTAAATCTTATCTACGCAGCTCTATAAAATGCATAACTTTAACCAAAACCATCCGCTGGTATTGGGTGGTTAAGAATAAAAATGAAAACATTTTGTTTTAATAAACTTTGTTACAGAAAATATTTGTAAACACGTAAGTGTTAGTAACAAAAGTAGACACATTTCTATTGAAATATACTTTTAACATTTGGATCTGAGTGCTACCTTAAAATTATTACTTCTATACACATTTAGGAAATTTGATACTCCGTATACGCTTGCGTGTGTGTTGTACGTCTCCATATCTTCTAAGTGAATAAGGAGAGAGTAATGAGTATGTCGTTACGTTTATGAAGCCCAATATTGTTTCATTTTTTAATCTTTATTATGTTTCAAGTAATTGGGTAAAACATATGATTATTGTTGTTGTTAGCTGCTGTGTGTATGAGTGAGTGTGTGTGTGAGCGCGCGCGCGCGCGCGCGCGTGTGTGAATATACATTTTCTATTACGGTGTTGTTATAAAATGCGTCCATAGGTAAATCGAGAAAAAGGTTTTTGGTCATGCTACGTTTGTAAGTATAAAACGGTTTTAATAATTCCCGATTCATAAGTACGTCTAGAAACAATATGGCAGAAAACAAATTGAACACATATTTTTCTTTATTTTTTTACCAAGAAGGAATAAAATCCTTCTTATCATCATCAAATTGTCAAGGTTTTAAATCAATATATGTTTACTATTACAAGTAGCAACTTCATTCTCAGAACTAATTTACAAGAATAAAAATTTCCAAGTATTTACGAAATGTTGGATTCCAAAAAATTAGGTTTTACAGTGAGACGTATAGATAAAAACTCGTTTATCCGAATTTGATCTGACCGCGCCCGTTTTGGGTAAACAAAATTTCGGATAAACCGAAACTTCTATTTAAATAATAATACATATGTAAGTACAGTAACTTTACCTAATACCTAATAATAATTTAAAAGTTACTTACAGTGAATATGACACAATAAACTATAAAACGGCACCGCACTGTAAATTATAGTTTCTACAGTACAGGAACAGTCCTATTGCTTGTTTGTAAAATAATCACTCATAGTTTTTACCTAAGCTTTGAAGCTCGGTTGCTGGCTGCCCGATCTTCAAAGTCGTTCCATTGTTAGAAGTTCTGTAGAGAAGTTTCGTCTTCACGCTACAAATACGACACTAGCTCGTCAAACATTGATGTTGCCTATGTATGGTTTAATCCCGTTTTCTCTTCCAAATCATAGTCAGAACTTTTGTCCTCACCGGACTCTTGTGAACATTGTGCAACAATTTCGTCATCGGATAACAGCTGATATCCGGAATCGTCTTTTTCCGAATTCATCCACTCGGATACGTCTTCTTCTTTTAACTGTGCACACCCTTCAATGTCTTTTAATATTTCTATAAATTTTTAATTTTCAATGGCTTCTTCATTCTCGTTGGCACTGTCTTGATTTTTCACTGGCATATTTGGCCATAGGTTTTTACAGGAGCTCCTTAAAGTTTTCGGTGTGACTTCTTCCCAAGCAGCTGCAGACATGTAAATTACATTCTTGATGTTAATTTTCTTTAAAATTGTCAAAATGTCTTTTTTGTTATGTTTGTCATTTCCCTCCACAATTTTCAGTTATTTTCACTGTGTTAGCAGTCTTCATAACAATTTTGTCGAATTTTGTTGCTTCTCTGCTATGTACAATTTTCCCTCGAACGAGGCCTTTCGGTTTCGCAACCATTATCAAGTTCTTCCTACAACAACATTAAAATACCTACCTACCCTTATACCCTTATACCTTAGTATTACCCTTATATATATATATATATATATATACTAACCCACCCACGCATCGCCGGTTACATTCAACCAATAGAAGGCAGTACTTACCGCCCAGTCCTTATTAGCCCCGCCCCTTACTCAGTCCACCTGAACTCGTCACATACATTAACCTCTAGAAATCTCCTACAGCTTTCTACCTTCTGAACACATATCCTGTAACCGTATTGCACATTTTATACATTTCTCTTTCTAAATATAGTAAAATATATCCTTATTACTAAATTCAGTCTTTATGTTCATCAGCGCATTACTATTCTATTTACTTACTTTTAATATTTCTAATTCTCCATACAATTTGTGTTTACTTATGTTATTCTCTAACCATACTACTTCGACGTTCTCTGTTGGGTCTAAAAACCTATGCCCTGTTCCATTAAATTTGATAATGGTTGCGAAACCGAAAGGCCTCGTTCGAGGGAAAATTAGCAGGGAAGCAACAAAATTCCACAATTTTGCTTAACATTGCCCATCGATACCTGCATTTCAAAACCTCAATTGAACCCCTGGTTCATTGGCTGGATATGAGACATGACATTTGGAGGGAAAACTTTACAAAAAATGTCTCCATTTCTAAACTATCGCTCAACAGGAAAATGCTTTTCTGTATTTTAAAAATTTACTAAAATTTTTTTGGATAAACGAGTTTATAATGTAGTTCGTTTGCGCAGCCCCGCCCCCCAAATATAAACTAATAATGTTCACAAATGTTGTAGACTCCTACATACTGGAGAATCGTTGTTTAGTATAGTAACATGTTAACCTTAACACCAAACCTTAACGTTATAATAAAAAGGAATTGTGTGTGTCGTGTTTGTGTTATCGTGTTATGTCGGGCGTTACACTCCGCGCACTTTATGATACTTACTGGTGACTGGATCCTCTGCGATGATGTCGTCCTGCAAAGCAACTTAAGCTACTATGTGTCTGTGGGCGCCACTTAGAATCCTTTGTTCCAAGAAATTGTTATTAAAATTAAATTTTGATTTTCTTAGCAGTTAGTTTAATTGTATGAAAAAATGTGAACAAGACAGTTTGAGTTTGAAAAAATAACGTATGTTTTAATGATTCTTAAAAAATCGTCTGAAGGACTAACATTCGTGAAAAAAGTAAAATTGCAGAGTTACAAAAATTAAAATTATTATTGACAAGTTTTTTCTCCAATCAAGTATCGGCTAACAAATATTTTATTTTACTCAGTTGAAAAGCATGAGTTTAATGTATGAAAAATCTTTACACTCAGGACGTGACACCTTTGAACTACCAAGACAGATCAATAAGATGCTTTACAAAAATTAGGTGATTTGAAGGTGTGTGGCATGTGTAGTACAACTGTGTGACAAATGTAACCAGGTAAAAATGACTTTAACTTTGAACAACTCATGTTCCGATGGGTAATTATTCTCGCACTGGACACTTCTCTCGGGTAGTTTTCAATCTCGCCTCTTCGTGTTGATGTTCCTTGTGCACTGAGTTTATTTAAAGTCAAAATGCGATTTTTTTAAAACTTCCGCACTTTCGTAAAAACAGTTTGGCAGTGAATTTATGCTTGAATCCCGCCGCCGACGATCAGCTGTCCGCGTTGTTTCTCAAATTAGCCGCCACAGCGCTGATACCCCTCCTGCAGTTGAAAAGGCTGTGTGTACGTTACGTTATTGGGAGTTTTGTCAAAGTCAGTTTGTTTTAGCGAATACAGCAGAATTGATTCTCTATTAAAATGTTGGTCCCTCCTGGGCCGCTGATATTCTGGCTGCGTGTGTTCTATTAAATGTGCCGTGTTGCTGCTCTATTTCAGCAACACATTGGCTTATACTCTTGTAGAGGTTAAGTCAGCCTATTGCCAATGCACGGGAAAAGCCTTTCTTCGTTCCCACGTCGAGTTCTCGTTCTTCGGTTTCACCACGTGTGTGATGATCAGTGTCGCGGGTGATGTGTCTCTTCTGGATTCAAAGCATGAAGTGTTTTCGGTCGAATTTGGTCTTTCTTTTATACTTTGTAAGGTTCATTGTTTTAGCTTTTCGACATGAACTTCCGGTGTATTTGTATAAAAATTCCATCTAGAACGTTCGAGAATAACGAAATGGAACCTCATGGAACAAATTTGACTTCCGTAGAAGCTTTAGAACAAAAATTTCTTATTCTTCACACTAAGGATATTACAAAAATTATTGTGTTATTTGTCAAACAATTTTACATAACTACTTACAATCTGCATGCCATTACTACATTTGGATTCTCTGCTTTCAACTGAATCTAATGATACTAATTAGGATTGGTTTTTGAATAAATTAACTATAATAAAATAACCCAACATACAACTCTTACCTTGGAATGTTTCCACAAAAATTCAATTTTTTAACTGAAAAATTGTTGTGAAGTTGTTTAGTTTCTTCTACAACATTAATACACAATATTGCCATCTTCCTATAACAAAACAAATAAATTTTAACACATATAATATATAAATAAGTTCAGTTTTACAAGGTCCATGCCTATGGCCTACGTTGTTGTCACTGTTAGAATACAATAATTAGTCTTTTTTCCTTAATATATATGGGATTTTTCTAGTATACACTGAGAGTTTATTATATTGTCTATCTTTTGTGATACCTGGTTTACCCTGATACATATTATTTTTATTGTAAGCCTACTTAGCATCATATTGGTTTGCCTAAGTGGTCCTTTTTCTTTGTGTGACAAATTTCACTCTCATAAGTCAAATTCTTTAATAATCGAGCTTATTTTCAACTGCGTATGTTTGTTTTCATGGTACACTACAGTACTGTACCCTTTTATTTTATTTTTTTTAATATTTTGCAATCATTAAGTCAAATATGACTATGTTTTGTGATGGTTGCTTGGCCTGAGCCATATATGGTATAGGTAAATAGTCTCCTAACTCACTATTAAAGTGTTTAAGTTAGTCAAATATATTAGTATAGTCACATTATATTGTATTTCAACTTTATAATGCAATTTTGTCAACATTAAATCCATAAATATTACCATATTATAGGTCTACTACATGTTTTCAGTTAATACGGTTTTTGACTATTTTAACTGATTTATGTTCATTTTACAGCTTTTTTTATTTAAGATAAATTGTTCATCTTTGTCTACTTAACAATGACATATAGTTTTTATCTCAATTTGATAATAATTAATTTTTACATGAAATCTGAGTGATTGGTCTCAAATCCAACACCTTAATATTTTTTTTGTCATAACATTTATATATTTTTTTATTGTAACTTAGATCCTTTCTAATAATGTATTCAAATCATTTAATACATTTATTTTATTTACATTACAAAATATAATAATGGATCTTGCCCATTAATTCACAATAAATAGTTTTTTATACCCTATTCAGAGTTACAAAACTTAATAATTAATGACCTTATTTTGGTTGTTTCTGATATTATTTGTCTCTCTTATAGTATATTATTGCTTTACACTGTTCTTCACTCGAATAATATATATGGGGTTTAAGTCTTAGTCATTGTCTGGTCGTTTTTTCATATTAATGGTATTAATTTTTAGAAAAAGTTACAAAATTTTTAGGACTACTTGGGTTCGATACTGTTCACCTCACTTTCCTCTTATGATCAATTGCTATGCAAAAAATTTCCTTTATGGAACGTTCTGTGACGTTACATATGCTTCTCCGTTAAAACTGGTAATTTTTGGAAAAACATTTCTTCGGTTTTGATGAAATTATCATTTCTATATTAACCTTTTATTAGCTTCTTTATATTTCATTCTTTTATCTTATAATTAAATTCCTGTACTACTCCTTTAATATATTAATCCATCTCAATATTCATATTTCGTTCTTTGTCGTATCTCCTTTTCCTTTCCTTTTTACCTTGATGTTAATTATTTAATCTTTGATATATCTCCCTAACAATTCCCTAACTTTTATAGCGGGTTGGAAGTCAGAGTGGCTCGCTATGGCATACAGTCTCCGCCCTTCCTTAGCTATAACTACTGAAATCAGAGGCAACACATCCCTGTCCAGAAAAATAATAATTGCACTTTCGCAACAAATAGTAATAATAAAAATAAATATAATATTCAAAGATCATAGGCTCCTACACATAAATTCCCTTTCTTAAACTCTTCTGATTATTTCTCAATTATATTAATATATCGTTCTCCGCAGGTAAAATTATCGTTTAAAATCATTCAATGTTAATAGCTATATTTATATTCATCATTACCTCCTTATGTAACACACTGTTTACTTTTTCTTTTTTCATTTATGATTTCCTTTTAGTATCAATTATTTGACAGTAATTCTCCTCCTTTTCTCCCCCTTAGTAATATCAATTGTTCTTTGATTGTTTAATAATTCATTTATCTAATTATGTCCTTTCCATCTTTCCTTTTTCTCCTCCTCTAAGTACGGGTAAGCTGGTAAATATACGTTGACTTGGCTATTGGAAATAAATCTATATCTTATATATATATATATATATATATATATATATATATATATATTTTTTTTTGCCTTTGGTGTAAGGTGTCCTTCTCATAATTTTTATTTATATTTAATAATCTTTATTCCCTTTCTAATTATGGGTAAGTTGGAAAATTTACGTTGACATGTTCGTGGTACCTTCTCAATGATGCTGTATTTGACTTGTGTTTTTGACCCATGGTACCTATTTTGTTACTAACAGTGTCGGTTACCTCGTATGTATACTTTTTTGTCTGATAGTATTTGGGTTTATTCTTTGTCAGTTTGGGTTAATTATTTTTATCATCTCAACTCTTTTTGGTTGTGTGCTCCTTATATTATTATCTTTATCATTCCCATTCCTAGTTAGATCCCTCTCTTCTCAATGTCCGACTTTTCGTTGTTTAGTTCCTCTACTCCTTCAAATGTCTGATCTGTGACATTTATTCTGCATGAATATCAATCCATGGCATTACCATCTCACCACATGTTCGGGCCATATCCTCTCGGCATAGCGGAATTTATCCTCTATATTACTTTCATTTCTGGGGTTATTATTTGGTTCTTGGCTGGCTTCTGCCAAGACATGGTTTACCTGAGCTGTCCGGGGTCCTTCGTCGTTACTCGCCTGATTATGCTGTAATGAAAAACCCGGATTTTCATGGATCGTTACCCAATTCTCCTTATTATTTTGGTTAGCGTTTGGCTCCTGTTGGTGGTTATTTTCATCCCTGGGTGGTCTGTTACTGCTACCCTCTGAAAACTTATGACGGTTATTTGTCGTATTACCCTGGTTACCTTGCGTCTGCTGTGTGTAACACCTGTAACTCGGTAAATTAGGTGGATATGGTCGTTGATTATCGGCCATCATATAATTTACCTGGGGTCTATACTCCTGATTCCTTTCCTTTCTTATTTCTCTTATTGCCTGAGCGTATTTTTCTATAATCTGGTCCATTTGTCCCTTGTAATTTCCCTTCTTTTTGGGATGCATCTTTTTTCTAGGCACACTTACTTTAAATGTATTCTGGCTTATGATTTTCTTTGTAATACACTCATTCTTTTTGTCCCTTTTCATTAAGTTCCTTTTGTATTCCTTCATATAAATTCTTTCTCTACGGTCAGTGAACGGGGGGTTAAGCATATCAATTAAACCGCCATGAGTCATCTCTACTATTTCCTTTGTGTAATCCCTGTTTGTTTTTCTCTGTCTGTCCAATTTATTAGCTATGTTTTGTTTCGTCTCTACTGTTTATTCCTCTATGGTTTCAGGACCGTTATTATTTTCTTCCCGTAATCCTTCTACCTGTTCCTCCATTGTCTCGACCTTCCTGTCACTGTCGATTTTACTCTCATCGATCTTTTCGTTTACTGTTTCGTAATTTGCATTAGTTTCCTTTTTCAGGGACTCTCTCCATTTTTTATTTTCCTCCCTCAGGGATTCTATCCATATTTTAGTTTCCTCCCTATATTTCTGTCTTTGTTTTTCATTCTCCTCTCTCTCTTTCTGTCTCTCCACCCTCTCCTTCTGTCTGTTTCTTTCATTTTCCTCTCTCTCTTTCTGTCTCTCCTCCCTCTCTTTCTGTCTATCTTTCTTATTATCCTCCCTCAGGGATTCTATCGCCCTTATTATTTCCTCCTTATATTCCCGTCTACTTTCTTCCATTCTTCGGAGCATCATCATTATCATATTCATGTCAACGCTCCCTGTTATTTTTACTGGTTCGGGTTTTGTGTTTGTTCTGCCATTTGTATGGGTCTTTCTCCTTTTCCTTTTGTTTGCGGCATCTTGATTTGTTGGTTGTTGCCGGGCTTGTTCCTTTTTTTCAAGCCTCACTAGTTGGGCTACCAATTTATAATAAAAAGAAATTGTGTGTGTCGTGTTTGTGTTGTCGTGTTATGTCGGGCGTTACACTCCGCGCACTTTATGATACTTACTGATGACTGGATCCTCTGCGATGATGTCGTCCTGCAAAACAGCTTAAGCTACTATGTGTTTGTGGGCGCCACTTGGAATCCTTTGTTCCAAGAAATTGTTATTAAAATTAAATTTTGATTTTCTTAGCAGTTAGTTTAATTGTATGAAAAAATGTGAACAAGACAGTTTGAGTTTGAAAAAATAACGTACTTTTTAATGATTCTTAAAAAATCGTCTGAAGGACTAACATTCGTGAAAAAAGTAAAATTGCAGAGTTACAAAAAATTATAAATTATTATTGACAAGTTTTTTCTCCAATCAAGTATTGGCTAACAAATATTTTATTTTACTCAGTTGAAAAGCATGAGTTTAATGTATGAAAAATCTTTACACTCAGGACGTGACACCTTTGAACTACCAAGACAGATCAATAAGATGCTTTACAAAAATTAGGTGATTTGAAGGTGTGTGGCATGTGTAGTACAACTGTGTGACAAATGTAACCAGGTAAAAATGACTTTAACTTTGAACAACTCACGTTCCGATGGGTAATTATTCTCTCACTGGACACTTCTCTCGAGTAGTTTTCAATCTCGCCTCTTCGTGTTGACGTTCCTTGTGCACTGAGTTTATTTAAAGTCAAAATGCGATTTTTTTAAAACTTCCGCACTTTCGTAAAAACAGTTTGGCAGTGAATTTATGCTTGAATCCCGCCGCCGACGATCAGCTGTCCGCGTTGTTTCTCAAATTAGCCGCCACAGCGCTGATACTCCTCCTGCAGTTGAAAAGGCTGTGTGTACGTTACGTTATTGAGAGTTTTTGTCAAAGTCAGTTTGTTTTAGCGAATACAGCAGAATTGATTCTCTATTAAAATGTTGGTCCCTCCTGGGCCGCTGATATTCTGGCTGCGTGTGTTCTATTAAATGTGCCGTGTTGCTGCTCTATTTCATCAACACATTGGCTTATACTCTTGTAGAGGTTAAGTCAGTCTATTGTCAATGTACGGGAAAAGCCTTTCTTCGTTCCCACGTCGAGTTCTCGTTCTTCGGTTTCACCATGTGTGTGATGATCAGTGTCGCGGGTGATGTGTCTCTTCTGGATACAAAGCATGAAGTGTTTTTCGGTCGAATTTGGTCTTCCTTTTATACTTTGTAAGGTTCATTGTTTTAGCTTTTCGACATAAACTTCCGGTGTATTTGTATAAAAATTCCATCTAGAACGTTCGGGAATAACGAAATGGAATCTCATGGAACAAATTTGACTTCCGTAGAAGCTTTAGAACAAAACTTTCTTATTCTTCACACTAAGGATATTACAAAAATTATTGTGGTATTTGTCAAACAATTTTACATAACTACTTACAATCTGCATGCCATTACTACATTTGGATTCTCTGCTTTCAACTGAATCTAATGATACTAATTAGGATTGGTTTTTGAATAAATTAACTATAATAAAATAACCCAACATACAACTCTTACCTTGGAATGTTTCCACAAAAATTCAATTTTTTAACTGAAAAATTGTTGTGAAGTTGTTTGGTTTCTTCTACAACATTAATACACAATATTGCCATCTTTCTATAACAAAACAAATAAATTTTAACACATATTATATATAAATAAGTTCAGTTTTACAAGGTCCATGCCTATGGCCTACGTTGTTGTCACTGTTAGAATACAATAATTAGTCTTTTTTCCTTAATATATATGTGATTTTTCTAGTATACACTGAGAGTTTATTATATTGTCTATCTTTTGTGATACCTGGTTTACCCTGATACATATTATTTTTATTGTAAGCCTACTTAGCATCATATTGGTTTGTCTAAGTGGTCCTTTTTCTTTGTGTGACAAATTTCACTCTCATAAGTCAAATTCTTTAATAATTGAGCTTATTTTCAACTGCGTATGTTTGATTTCATGGTACACTACAGTACTGTACCCTTTTCTTTTATTTTTGTTAATAT
Organism: Magicicada septendecula; assembly: GCA_034769895.1. Classification (NCBI taxonomy): domain Eukaryota; kingdom Metazoa; phylum Arthropoda; class Insecta; order Hemiptera; family Cicadidae; genus Magicicada; species Magicicada septendecula. The sequence goes on from CM068372.1 coordinate 327,276,922, forward strand.
TTTGCAATCATTAATTCAAATATGACTGTTTTGTGATGGTTGCTTGGCCTTAGCCATATATGGTATAGGTAAATAGTCTCCTAACTCGACTATTAAAGGGTTTAAGTTAGTCAAATATATTAGTATAGTCACATTATATTGTATTTCAACTTTATAATGCAATTTGGTTGCATTTTGTCAACATTAAATCCATAAATATTACTATATTATAGGTCTACTACATGTTTTCAGTTAATACGGTTTTTGACTATTTTAACTAATTTTTGTTCATTTTACAGCTTTTGCTATTTAAGATAAATTGTTCATCTGTGTCCACTTGACACTTACATATAGTTTTTATTTCAATTTGATAATAATTAATTTTTACACGAAATCTGAGTGATTGGTCTCAAATCCAACACCTTAATATTTTTTTTTGTCATAACATTTATATATTTTTTTATTGTAACTTAGATCCTTTCTAATAATTTATTCAAATCATTTAATACATTAATTTTATTTACATTACAAAATATAATAATGGATCTTGCCCATTAATTCACAATAAATAGTTTTTTACACCCTATACAAAGTTACAAAACTTAATAATTAATGACATTATTTAGGTTGTTTCTGATATTATTTGTCTCTCTTATAGTATATTATTGCTTTACACTGTTCTTCACTCGAATAATATATATGGGGTTTAAGTCTTAGTCATTGTCTTGTCGTTTTTTCATATTAATGGTATTAATTTTTAGAAAAAGTTACAAAATTTTTAGGACTACTTGGGTTGGATACTGTTCACCTCACTTTCCTAATATGATCAATTGCTATGCAAATAATATCCTTTATGGAACGTTCTGTGACGTTACATATGCTTCTCCGTTAAAACTGGTAATTTTTGGAAAAACATTTCTTCGGTTTTGATGAAATTATCATTTCTATATTAACCTTTTATTAGCTTCTTTATATTTCATTCTTTTATCTTATAATTAAGTTCCTGTACTACTCCTTTAATATATTAATCCATCTCAATATTCATATTTCGTTCTTTGTCGTATCTCCTTTTCCTTTCCTTTTTACCTTGATGTTAATTATTTAATCTTTGATATAACTCCCTAACAATTCCCTAAATTTTATAGTGGGTTGGAAGTCAGAGTGGCTCGCTATGGCATACATTCTCCGCCCTTCCTTAACTATAACTACTGAAATCAGAGGCAACACATCCCTGTCCAGAAAAATAATAATTGCACTTTCGCAACAAATAATAATAATAAAAATAAATATAATATTCAAAGATCATAGGCTCCTACACATACACATACACGACCCTTGCTGCCGTCGGTCTTACCCCGACTTTCCGATCATCCTGTTAGGAGAGTCAATTGGCGATCCTACCATGATGATCTGGCCAGACAGTTGCCATCTGTCCCTCCGGACCCACTCGTCTCTTGTAACGACGTGGATCTCCGGGTACATCAGCTCCAGGACCTTGTCCTGTCTGCAATGGACAAAAACACCTATACTGTTCCGGTGAGTAATAAACGCTCCGACCTTCCTGCGGAAGTTCTCCAAGCCATCCGATTACGGCGCCAGCTCCGCCGCAGATGGCACCATACCCGTGAACCTACCGCTAGACGGCGCTTTCGAGCCCAGTCGGAACACGTCTCGCAGCTTCTCCTTGACGTAAACGCGATTCGATGGGACTCCTATTTGGAGTCCTTGGAAGTCGACCACGCCTCCGTATGGAGAGCCGCTGGTAGACTAAAAGGCGAAAAGAGGACTCGCCATCCCTTGAATACCCCGGAAGGCACTGTATACTCTGCAGAAGGCAAGGCGGAAGTCTTCGCCGACTGTATTGAGGAACAGTTCACCGTCCGTAGAGACATCTCTGACCCGGCTCATTTGGCCGTCGTCAGGGATTTCCTATCTGGATACTTTTCTGCTCCCCCCATTGATCCTCCTATTTCGGTCGACGAGGATGACCTTGCGTCTGTCCTAAGCCGGCTGAAGAAGAGAAAGGCCCCTGGCCCCGATCGCGTCGGCGCCGCTGCGTTGCAGAATCTCCCGCCTTCGGCAGTTGACGTTCTTTTTGAACTGTTCAACTCCTGTCTCCGGCTGAGTTACTTCCCTCGCCTGTGGAAAACTGCTAACGTCATCATGATCCAGAAATCTAAAAAGCCGCCCACGCTATCTGGAAGCTACCGCCCGATATCACTATTGCCAGTAATCTCGAAGGTATTCGAGCGTCTTCTCCTGGCCCGTATTCGGCCCCTGGTGGATGGTTTCATCCGCGAGGAGCAGTTTGGGTTTAGGCCGAGGCACTCGACTACTCTTCAGCTAGTACAGGTTGTCACCTGTCTAGCCGACGCCGCCAACAATCATCAGGCAACAGGCGCTGTCCTGTTGGATGTGAGCAAAGCCTTCGATAAAGTCTGGCACGAAGGCCTGCTCTACAAACTGACGCATTCGCCAATCCCGACATCTATCGTCCACTTGCTCCGATCCTATCTGACGGATCGCACCTTCAGGATCAACGTAGATGGGGCGTTCTCTCGGGTTCGCCCTGTCTCCGCCGGCGTCCCACAAGGATCTGTCCTCGGCCCCGTTCTGTATGTTCTGTACACAAACGATCTGCCTGTTTATCCCGGGGTCACGTTATCTCTATTTGCCGACCACGCGATGTTTCATTTTAGCTCGCTTTCGCCTTGGCGGACGAGCGTAATGTTACAACGCCAGTTGGCTATGCTTCCGGACTGGCTAAGGAAATGGCGGGTAGCGATCAATACGGAGAAATCCGAGGCGATCTGCTTTACGCATAAGACCATTTCCCGATGCCAATCCCTCTCCTTAGACGGGAGACCCATCGACTGGACTGAGACGGTGAAGTACCTAGGTGTTCGGCTTGATCGGCACTTAAACTTTAACGCCCACGTGACCTTAACCCTCAACTTGGCTCGTGGCGTCAGAGCCAAACTGTCACCTATGCTTTCGCGGAACAGCTGCCTGAGTGTCCGTACCAAACTCACATTGTATCTACTGTTCCTCCGAACATTACTCACTTATGCGGCACCCGCCTGGTGGCCTCTCATGTCGGCCACCAACAGGCATAGGCTGACTACATTTCAGAACTGGACCCTACGCTCCCTCACGGGGTCCCCGTGGTATGTGCGAAATTCCGCCATATATCGGGGTCTCCGTGTTCCCACCTTAGAGGTCTCCGTCTGGTCCCTGGCAACGAATTTGTTCGCCAAGGCCGGCGAGTCCCCTTATCCGCACCTCCGAAGGCTTAACAGCATGGAGAATGCACCGCCCCCTCGCCGCGTCAGGCGCCCTAGGGCGCTGTTAGACGACCCCCCCTAAGTTCATCACATGAACCCCCCAGAAACAAATCCCCCAACCTTCTGGAAATCTGAACCGATCACCATCAATCACTACCTGCGCCTACCGAAACTGTAGTCAATCATGCTGCGGCAGATTCAAAGGATTGATTTATTGCCAGCATCGGCTTGCCGATTCGGCAGGGCCTTGATCCGGGACATGGGCTCTCGCGAGGTTGTGCAAATGTCTTCATTGCGAAAGTCGACTGCCCCGGTGAAAATTTCCGTCGACTCGGCCGCTGCTTTCTGGCGGACGAGCCTCTTGTATTCGCCAGCGCGTCTCTAAGTTTCCGTGGGCTATGTCGCGGAGACCAATGAGACGCGACCAGGCGTGGCGATTGGCTGAAGCCTTGATCACGACTAAGATCCCCGTCAGCACCTGCTTTGTTGATTTGGCAGGGTAATGACCTGAGACATGAGCTCCCGCGAGGTTGTGCAAGTGCCTTCCTTGCGAAAGCTGGCTGTCTCGGTGACATTACTTACCATTTCGGCCGACGCCCTAGGCGCTTGTGATTCTTGTCCTCGCCAGTGAGTCACCACGTTCACAAAGGCTAGCCTGAGGGGACCAAGGTGTCGCGCCTTGGCCGGACAATTGGCTGAAGCAAAAGCATATGCTTGCCACCGTGGTGGCCATGTTAATTTATCATGGACCCGCGGACTGCACCATAACATCCTTGAGCAGAGCAAACGACCGCGCTGAACTGTTGGCACCTGGCGTTCATCAGGCTTAGGCCTGGACAACGCACACAAATTAGGGCGCAAGACGCCCGTGCATCATCCATCCATCCATCGTATGTATAAACCGGCGATTTTCCCTGCCAGCCTATGCTTGCTACTGGAAAGACAGGAATGGTCCAGATCGCCACCGCGCATCTGGCGGAGTGGCGACCTTAGTCCACAGGCGACACTCTCATAGAGAACTCCCTGCCCCTGAAACTACCCTCATTGAAGCATGTGCTGTAGGGCTGGATGTAGCCGGCCTGGAGGTGCGCTTTGTTTCTGCGTACCACCCGCCCGGCCATCGAGCTCCACCGCATGAGGAGTGGGACGCCCTCCTAGACAGCGATCTCCCAACCATCGTAGCCGGAGACCTTAATGCCAAGCATCCCACTTGGAACAGCAGAACGTCAAACCCCTACGGCAATTCTCTCCGTAGGGCTGTCGAAGATGATCCCAGCGTCCTCATCATCGGCCCGTCCGAACCGACACACTTTCCCACTGCGGGTTATCCGCCGGATGTCCTTGTCATTGTCAAGGCCATCCCCCTTTCATCTACAAGTCAGCGCGGTGTCGGACCTATCGTCCGATCACGACCCCCTACTTGTAACTGTCTTGCTGCCGTCGGTCTCACCCCGACTTCCCGATCATCCTGTTAGGAGAGTCAATTAGCTATCCTACCATGATGATCTGGCCAGGCAGTTGCCATCTGTCCCTCCGGACCCACTCGTCTCTTGTGACGATGTGGATCTCCGGGTACATCAGCTCCAGGACCTTGTCCAGTCTGCAATGGACAAAAACCCCTGTACTGTTCCGGAGAGTAATAAACGCTCCGACCTTCCTGCGGAAATTCTCCAAGCCATCCGATTACGGCGCCAGCTCCGCCGCAGATGGCACCATACCCGTGACCCTGACGCTAGACGGCGCTTTCGAGCCCAGTCGGAACACGTCTCGCTGCTTCTGCTTGACGTAAACGCCAATACATGGGACTCCCATTTGGAGACCTTGGAAGTCGACCACGCCTCCGTATGGAGAGCCGCTGGTAGACTAAAAGGCGAAAAGAGGACTCGCCATCCCTTGAATACCCCGGACGGCACTGTATACTCTGCAGAAGGCAAGGCGGAAGTCTTCGCCGACTGTATTGAGGAACAGTTCACCGTCCGTAGATGCATCTCTGACCCGGCTCATTTGGCCGTCGTCAGGGATTTCCTATCTGGATACTTTTCTGCTCCCCCCATTGATCCTCCTCTTTCGGTCGACGAGGATGACCTTGCGTCTGTCCTAAGCCGACTGAAGAAGAGAAAGGACCCTGGCCCCGATCGCATCGGCGCCGCTGCGTTGCAGAATCTCCCGCCTTCGGCAGTTGACGTTCTTCTTGAGCTGTTCAACTCCTGTCTCCGGCTGAGTTACTTCCCTCGCCTGTGGAAAACTGCTAACGTCATCATGATCCAGAAATCTAAAAAGTCGCCCACGCTATCTGGAAGCTACCGCCCGATATCACTATTGCCAGTAATCTCGAAGGTATTCGAGCGTCTTCTCCTGGCCCCTGGTGGATGGTTTCATCCGCGAGGAGCAGTTTGGGTTTAGGCCGAGGCACTCCACTGCTAGCTACGTACGGGCTACGCTCTTCAGCTAGTACGTACGGGTTGTCACCTGTCTAGCCGACGCCGCCAACATTCATCAGGCAACAGGCGCTGTCCTGTTGGATGTGAGCAAAGCCTTCGATAAAGTCTGGCACGAAAGCCTGCTCTACAAACTGGCGCATTCGCCAATCCCGACATCTATCGTCCACTTGCTCCGATCCTATCTGACGGATCGCACCTTCAGGATCAGCGTAGATGGGGCGTTCTCTCGGGTTCGCCCTTTCTCCGCCGGCGTCCCACAAGGATCTGTCCTCGGCCCCGTTCTGTATGTTCTGTACACGAACGATCTGCCTGTTTATCCCGGGGTCACGTTATCTCTATTTGCCGACCACGCGATGTTTCATTTTAGCTCGCTTTCGCCTTGGCGGACGAGCGTAATGTTACAACGCCAGTTGGCTATGCTTCCGGACTGGCTAAGGAAATGGCGGGTAGCGATCAATACGGAGAAATCCGAGGCGATCTGCTTTACGCATAAGACCATTTCCCGATGCCAATCCCTCTCCTTAGACGGGAGACCCATCGACTGGACTGAGACGGTGAAGTACCTAGGTGTTCGGCTTGATCGGCACTTAAACTTTAACGCCCACGTGACCTTAACCCTCAACTTGGCTCGTGGCGTCAGAGCCAAACTGTCACCTATGCTTTCGCGGAACAGCTGCCTGAGTGTCCGTACCAAACTCACATTGTATCTACTGTTCCTCCGAACATTACTCACTTATGCGGCACCCGCCTGGTGGCCTCTCATGTCGGCCACCAACAGGCATAGGCTGACTACATTTCAGAACTGGACCCTACGCTCCCTCACGGGGTCCCCGTGGTATGTGCGAAATTCCGCCATATATCGGGGTCTCCGTGTTCCCACCTTAGAGGTCTCCGTCTGGTCCCTGGCAACGAATTTGTTCGCCAAGGCCGGCGAGTCCCCTTATCCGCACCTCCGAAGGCTTAACAGCATGGAGAATGCACCGCCCCCTCGCCGCGTCAGGCGCCCTAGGGCGCTGTTAGACGACCCCCCCTAAGTTCATCACATGAACCCCCCAGAAACAAATCCCCCAACCTTCTGGAAATCTGAACCGATCACCATCAATCACTACCTGCGCCTACCGAAACTGTAGTCAATCATGCTGCGGCAGATTCAAAGGATTGATTTATTGCCAGCATCGGCTTGCCGATTCGGCAGGGCCTTGATCCGGGACATGGGCTCTCGCGAGGTTGTGCAAATGTCTTCATTGCGAAAGTCGACTGCCCCGGTGAAAATTTCCGTCGACTCGGCCGCTGCTTTCTGGCGGACGAGCCTCTTGTATTCGCCAGCGCGTCTCTAAGTTTCCGTGGGCTATGTCGCGGAGACCAATGAGACGCGACCAGGCGTGGCGATTGGCTGAAGCCTTGATCACGACTAAGATCCCCGTCAGCACCTGCTTTGTTGATTTGGCAGGGTAATGACCTGAGACATGAGCTCCCGCGAGGTTGTGCAAGTGCCTTCCTTGCGAAAGCTGGCTGTCTCGGTGACATTACTTACCATTTCGGCCGACGCCCTAGGCGCTTGTGATTCTTGTCCTCGCCAGTGAGTCACCACGTTCACAAAGGCTAGCCTGAGGGGACCAAGGTGTCGCGCCTTGGCCGGACAATTGGCTGAAGCAAAAGCATATGCTTGCCACCGTGGTGGCCATGTTAATTTATCATGGACCCGCGGACTGCACCATAACATCCTTGAGCAGAGCAAACGACCGCGCTGAACTGTTGGCACCTGGCGTTCATCAGGCTTAGGCCTGGACAACGCACACAAATTAGGGCGCAAGACGCCCGTGCATCATCCATCCATCCATCGTATGTATAAACCGGCGATTTTCCCTGCCAGCCTATGCTTGCTACAGGAAAGACAGGAATGGTCCAGATCGCCACCGCGCATCTGGCGGAGTGGCGACCTTAGTCCACAGGCGACACTCTCATAGAGAACTCCCTGCCCCTGAAACTACCCTCATTGAAGCATGTGCTGTAGGGCTGGATGTAGCCGGCCTGGAGGTGCGCTTTGTTTCTGCGTACCACCCGCCCGGCCATCGAGCTCCACCGCATGAGGAGTGGCACGCCCTCCTAGACAGCGATCTCCCAACCATCGTAGCCGGAGACCTTAATGCCAAGCATCCCACTTGGAACAGCAGAACGTCAAACCCCTACGGCAATTCTCTCCGTAGGGCTGTCGAAGATGATCCCAGCGTCCTCATCATCGGCCCGTCCGAACCGACACACTTTCCCACTGCGGGTTATCCGCCGGATGTCCTTGTCATTGTCAAGGCCATCCCCCTTTCATCTACAAGTCAGCGCGGTGTCGGACCTATCGTCCGATCACGACCCCCTACTTGTAACTCTCTTGCTGCCGTCGGTCTCACCCCGACTTCCCGATCATCCTGTTAGGAGAGTCAATTAGCTATCCTACCATGATGATCTGGCCAGGCAGTTGCCATCTGTCCCTCCGGACCCACTCGTCTCTTGTGACGACGTGGATCTCCGGGTACATCAGCTCCAGGACCTTGTCCAGTCTGCAATGGACAAAAACCCCTGTACTGTTCCGGAGAGTAATAAACGCTCCGACCTTCCTGCGGAAATTCTCCAAGCCATCCGATTACGGCGCCAGCTCCGCCGCAGATGGCACCATACCCGTGACCCTGACGCTAGACGGCGCTTTCGAGCCCAGTCGGAACACGTCTCGCTGCTTCTGCTTGACGTAAACGCCAATACATGGGACTCCCATTTCGAGACCTTGGAAGTCGACCACGCCTCCGTATGGAGAGCCGCTGGTAGACTAAAAGGCGAAAAGAGGACTCGCCATCCCTTGAATACCCCGGACGGCACTGTATACTCTGCAGAAGGCAAGGCGGAAGTCTTCGCCGACTGTATTGAGGAACAGTTCACCGTCCGTAGATGCATCTCTGACCCGGCTCATTTGGCCGTCGTCAGGGATTTCCTATCTGGATACTTTTCTGCTCCCCCCATTGATCCTCCTCTTTCGGTCGACGAGGATGACCTTGCGTCTGTCCTAAGCCGACTGAAGAAGAGAAAGGACCCTGGCCCCGATCGCATCGGCGCCGCTGCGTTGCAGAATCTCCCGCCTTCGGCAGTTGACGTTCTTCTTGAGCTGTTCAACTCCTGTCTCCGGCTGAGTTACTTCCCTCGCCTGTGGAAAACTGCTAACGTCATCATGATCCAGAAATCTAAAAAGTCGCCCACGCTATCTGGAAGCTACCGCCCGATATCACTATTGCCAGTAATCTCGAAGGTATTCGAGCGTCTTCTCCTGGCCCCTGGTGGATGGTTTCATCCGCGAGGAGCAGTTTGGGTTTAGGCCGAGGCACTCCACTACTCTTCAGCTAGTACGTACGGGTTGTCACCTGTCTAGCCGACGCCGCCAACATTCATCAGGCAACAGGCGCTGTCCTGTTGGATGTGAGCAAAGCCTTCGATAAAGTCTGGCACGAAAGCCTGCTCTACAAACTGGCGCATTCGCCAATCCCGACATCTATCGTCCACTTGCTCCGATCCTATCTGACGGATCGCACCTTCAGGATCAGCGTAGATGGGGCGTTCTCTCGGGTTCGCCCTTTCTCCGCCGGCGTCCCACAAGGATCTGTCCTCGGCCCCGTTCTGTATGTTCTGTACACGAACGATCTGCCTGTTTATCCCGGGGTCACGTTATCTCTATTTGCCGACCACGCGATGTTTCATTTTAGCTCGCTTTCGCCTTGGCGGACGAGCGTAATGTTACAACGCCAGTTGGCTATGCTTCCGGACTGGCTAAGGAAATGGCGGGTAGCGATCAATACGGAGAAATCCGAGGCGATCTGCTTTACGCATAAGACCATTTCCCGATGCCAATCCCTCTCCTTAGACGGGAGACCCATCGACTGGACTGAGACGGTGAAGTACCTAGGTGTTCGGCTTGATCGGCACTTAAACTTTAACGCCCACGTGACCTTAACCCTCAACTTGGCTCGTGGCGTCAGAGCCAAACTGTCACCTATGCTTTCGCGGAACAGCTGCCTGAGTGTCCGTACCAAACTCACATTGTATCTACTGTTCCTCCGAACATTACTCACTTATGCGGCACCCGCCTGGTGGCCTCTCATGTCGGCCACCAACAGGCATAGGCTGACTACATTTCAGAACTGGACCCTACGCTCCCTCACGGGGTCCCCGTGGTATGTGCGAAATTCCGCCATATATCGGGGTCTCCGTGTTCCCACCTTAGAGGTCTCCGTCTGGTCCCTGGCAACGAATTTGTTCGCCAAGGCCGGCGAGTCCCCTTATCCGCACCTCCGAAGGCTTAACAGCATGGAGAATGCACCGCCCCCTCGCCGCGTCAGGCGCCCTAGGGCGCTGTTAGACGACCCCCCCTAAGTTCATCACATGAACCCCCCAGAAACAAATCCCCCAACCTTCTGGAAATCTGAGCCGATCACCATCAATCACTACCTGCGCCTACCGAAACTGTAGTCAATCATGCTGCGGCAGATTCAAAGGATAGATTTATTGCCAACATCGGCTTGCCGATTCGGCAGGGCCTTGATCCGGGACATGGGCTCTCGCGAGGTTGTGCAAATGTCTTCATTGCGAAAGTCGACTGCCCCGGTGAAAATTTCCGTCGACTCGGCCGCTGCTTTCTGGCGGACGAGCCTCTTGTATTCGCCAGCGCGTCTCTAAGTTTCCGTGGGCTATGTCGCGGAGACCAATGAGACGCGACCAGGCGTGGCGATTGGCTGAAGCCTTGATCACGACTAAGATCCCCGTCAGCACCTGCTTTGTTGATTTGGCAGGGTAATGACCTGAGACATGAGCTCCCGCGAGGTTGTGCAAGTGCCTTCCTTGCGAAAGCTGGCTGTCTCGGTGACATTACTTACCATTTCGGCCGACGCCCTAGGCGCTTGTGATTCTTGTCCTCGCCAGTGAGTCACCACGTTCACAAAGGCTAGCCTGAGGGGACCAAGGTGTCGCGCCTTGGCCGGACAATTGGCTGAAGCAAAAGCATATGCTTGCCACCGTGGTGGCCATGTTAATTTATCATGGACCCGCGGACTGCACCATAACATCCTTGAGCAGAGCAAACGACCGCGCTGAACTGTTGGCACCTGGCGTTCATCAGGCTTAGGCCTGGACAACGCACACAAATTAGGGCGCAAGACGCCCGTGCATCATCCATCCATCCATCGTATGTATAAACCGGCGATTTTCCCTGCCAGCCTATGCTTGCTACAGGAAAGACAGGAATGGTCCAGATCGCCACCGCGCATCTGGCGGAGTGGCGACCTTAGTCCACAGGCGACACTCTCATAGAGAACTCCCTGCCCCTGAAACTACCCTCATTGAAGCATGTGCTGTAGGGCTGGATGTAGCCGGCCTGGAGGTGCGCTTTGTTTCTGCGTACCACCCGCCCGGCCATCGAGCTCCACCGCATGAGGAGTGGGACGCCCTCCTAGACAGCGATCTCCCAACCATCGTAACCGGAGACCTTAATGCCAAGCATCCCACTTGGAACAGCAGAACGTCAAACCCCTACGGCAATTCTCTCCGTAGGGCTGTCGAAGATGATCCCAGCGTCCTCATCATCGGCCCGTCCGAACCGACACACTTTCCCACTGCGGGTTATCCGCCGGATGTCCTTGTCATTGTCAAGGCCATCCCCCTTTCATCTACAAGTCAGCGCGGTGTCGGACCTATCGTCCGATCACGACCCCCTACTTGTAACTGTCATGCTGCCGTCGGTCTCACCCCGACTTCCCGATCATCCTGTTAGGAGAGTCAATTAGCTATCCTACCATGATGATCTGGCCAGGCAGTTGCCATCTGTCCCTCCGGACCCACTCGTCTCTTGTGACGACGTGGATCTCCGGGTACATCAGCTCCAGGACCTTGTCCAGTCTGCAATGGACAAAAACCCCTGTACTGTTCCGGAGAGTAATAAACGCTCCGACCTTCCTGCGGAAATTCTCCAAGCCATCCGATTACGGCGCCAGCTCCGCCGCAGATGGCACCATACCCGTGACCCTGACGCTAGACGGCGCTTTCGAGCCCAGTCGGAACACGTCTCGCTGCTTCTGCTTGACGTAAACGCCAATACATGGGACTCCCATTTGGAGACCTTGGAAGTCGACCACGCCTCCGTATGGAGAGCCGCTGGTAGACTAAAAGGCGAAAAGAGGACTCGCCATCCCTTGAATACCCCGGACGGCACTGTATACTCTGCAGAAGGCAAGGCGGAAGTCTTCGCCGACTGTATTGAGGAACAGTTCACCGTCCGTAGATGCATCTCTGACCCGGCTCATTTGGCCGTCGTCAGGGATTTCCTATCTGGATACTTTTCTGCTCCCCCCATTGATCCTCCTCTTTTGGTCGACGAGGATGACCTTGCGTCTGTCCTAAGCCGACTGAAGAAGAGAAAGGCCCCTGGCCCCGATCGCATCGGCGCCGCTGCGTTGCAGAATCTCCCGCCTTCGGCAGTTGACGTTCTTCTTGAGCTGTTCAACTCCTGTCTCCGGCTGAGTTACATCCCTCGCCTGTGGAAAACTGCTAACGTCATCATGATCCAGAAATCTAAAAAGTCGCCCACGCTATCTGGAAGCTACCGCCCGATATCACTATTGCCAGTAATCTCGAAGGTATTCGAGCGTCTTCTCCTGGCCCCTGGTGGATGGTTTCATCCGCGAGGAGCAGTTTGGGTTTAGGCCGAGACACTCCACTACTCTTCAGCTAGTACGTACGGGTTGTCACCTGTCTAGCCGACGCCGCCAACATTCATCAGGCAACAGGCGCTGTCCTGTTGGATGTGAGCAAAGCCTTCGATAAAGTCTGGCACGAAAGCCTGCTCTACAAACTGGCGCATTCGCCAATCCCGACATCTATCGTCCACTTGCTCCGATCCTATCTGACGGATCGCACCTTCAGGATCAGCGTAGATGGGGCGTTCTCTCGGGTTCGCCCTTTCTCCGCCGGCGTCCCACAAGGATCTGTCCTCGGCCCCGTTCTGTATGTTCTGTACACGAACGATCTGCCTGTTTATCCCGGGGTCACGTTATCTCTATTTGCCGACCATGCGATGTTTCATTTTAGCTCGCTTTCGCCTTGGCGGACGAGCGTAATGTTACAACGCCAGTTGGCTATGCTTCCGGACTGGCTAAGGAAATGGCGGGTAGCGATAAATACGGAGAAATCCGAGGCGATCTGCTTTACGCATAAGTCCATTTCCCGATGCCAATGCCTCTCCTTAGAGGGGAGACCCATCAACTGGACTGAGACGGTGAAGTACCTAGGTGTTCGGCTTGATCGGCACTTAAACTTCAACGCCCACGTGACCTCAACCCTCAACTTGGCTCGTGGCGTCAGAGCTAAACTATCACCTATGCTTTCGCGGAACAGCTGCCTGGCTGTCCGTACCAAACTTTCATTGTATCTACTGTTCCTCCGAACAGTACTCACTTATGCGGCACCCGCCTGGTTGCCTCTCCTGTCGGCCACCAACAGGCATAGGCTGACTACATTTCAGAACTGGACCCTACGCACCCTCACGGGGTCCCCGTGGAATGTGCGAAATTCGGCCATACATCGGGGTCTCCGTGTTCCCACCTTAGAGGTCTTCGTCTGGTCCCTGGCAACGAATTTGTTCGCCAAGGCCGGCGAGTCCCCTTATCCGCACCTCCGAAGGCTTAACAGCATGGAGAATGCACCGCCCCCTCGCCGCGTCAGGCGCCCTAGGGCGCTGATAGACGACCCCCCCTAAGTTCATCACATGAACCCCCCAGAAACGAATCCCCCAACCTTCTGGAAATCTGAACCGATCACCATCAATCACTACCTGCGCCTGCCGAATCTGTAGTCAATCATGCTGCGGCAGGTTGAATGGATAGATTTATTGCCAGCATCGCCTTTGCCGATTCGGCAGGGCCTTGATCCGGGACATGGGCTCTCGCGAGGTTGTGCAAATGCCTTCCTTGCGAAAGTCGACTGCCCCGGTGATAAGTTCCGTCGACTCGGCCGCTGCCTTCGGGCGGACGTGCCTCTTGTATTCGCCAGCGCGTCTCTAAGTTTCCGTGGGCTATGTCCCGGAGACCAATGAGACGCGACCAGGCGTTGCGATTGGCTGAAGCCTTGATCACGACTAAGATCCCCGTCAGCACCTGCTTTGTTGATTTGGCAGGGTAATGACCTGAGACATGAGCTCCCGCGAGGTTGTGTAAGTGCCTTCCTTGCGAAAGCTGGCTGTCTCGGTGACATTACCTACCATTTCGGCCGACGCCCTAGGCGCTTGAGCTTCTTGTCCTCGCCAGTGCGTCACCACGTTCCCAAAGGCTAGCCTGAGGGGACCAAGGTGTCGCGCATTGGCCGGACAATTGGCAAAAGCAAAAGCATAAGCTTGCCACCGTGGTGGCCATGTTAATTTATCATGGACCCGCGGACTGCACCATAACATCCTTGAGCAGAGCAAACGACCGCGCTGAACTGTTGGCACCTGGCGTTTATCAGGCTTAGGCCTGGACAACGCACACAAATTAGGGCGCAAGACGCCCGTGCGTCATCCATCCATCCATCGTATGTATAAACCGGGATTTTCCCTGCCAGCCTATGCTTGCTACAGGAAAGACAGGAATGGTCCCGATCGCCACCGAGCATCTGTCGGAGTGGCGATCTTAGTCCACAGGCGACACTCTCATAGAGAACTCCCTGCCCCTGAAACTACCCTCATCGAAGCATGTGCTGTAGGGCTGGATGTAGCCGGCCTGGAGGTGCGCTTTGTTTCTGCGTACCACCCGCCCGGCCATCGAGCTCCACCGCATGAGGAGTGGGACGCCCTCCTAGACAGCGATCTCCCAACCACCGTAGCCGGAGACCTTAATGACAAGAATCCCACTTGGAACAGCAGAACGTCAAACCCCTACGGCAATTCTCTCCGTAGGGCTGTCGAAGATGATCCCAGCGTCCTCATCATCGGCCCGCCCGAACCGACACACTTTCCCTCTGCGGGTCATCCGCCGGATGTCCTTGATATTGTAATTGTCAAGGCCATCACCTTTCATCTACAAGTCAGCGCGGTGTCGGACCTATCGTCCGATCACGACCCCCTACTTGTAACTGTCTTGCTGCCGTCGGTCTCACCCCGACTTCCCGATCATACTGTTAGGAGAGTCAATTGGCGATCCTACCATGATGATCTGGCCAGGCAGTTGCCATCTGTCCCTCCGGACCCACTCGTCTCTTGTGACGACGTGGATCTCCGGGTACATCAGCTCCAGGACCTTGTCCAGTCTGCAATGGACAAAAACTCCTGTACTGTTCCGGTGAGTAATAAACGCTCCGACCTTCCTGCGGAAGTTCTCCAAGCCATCCGATTACGGCGCCAGCTCCGCCGCAGATGGCACCATACCCGTGACCCTGACGCTAGACGGCGCTTTCGAGCCCAGTCGGAACACGTCTCGCTTCTTCTGCTTGACGTAAACGCCAATACATGGGACTCCCATTTGGAGTCCTTGGAAGTCGACCACGCCTGCGTATGGAGAGCCGCTGGTAGACAAAAAGGCGAAAAGAGGACTCGCCATCCCTTGAATACCCCGGACGGCACTGTATACTCTGCAGAAGGCAAGGCGGAAGTCTTCGCCGACTGTATTGAGGAACAGTTCACCGTCCGTAGATGCATCTCTGACCCGGCTCATTTGGCCGTCGTCAGGGATTTCCTATCTGGATACTTTTCTGCTCCCCCCATTGATCCTCCTCTTTTGGTCGACGAGGATGACCTTGCGTCTGTCCTAAGCCGACTGAAGAAGAGAAAGGCCCCTGGCCCCGATCGCATTGGCGCCGCTGCGTTGCAGAATCTCCCGCCTTCGGCAGTTGACGTTCTTCTTGAGCTGTTCAACTCCTGTCTCCGGCTGAGTTACTTCCCTCGCCTGTGGAAAACTGCTAACGTCATCATGATCCAGAAATCTAAAAAGCCGCCCACGCTATCTGGAAGCTACCGCCCGATATCACTATTGCCAGTTATCTCGAAGGTATTCGAGCGTCTTCTCCTGGCCCGTATTCGGCCCCTGGTGGATGGTTTCATCCGCGAGGAGCAGTTTGGGTTTAGGCCGAGGCACTCGACTACTCTTCAGCTAGTACGGGTTGTCACCTGTCTAGCCGACGCCGCCAACAATCATCAGGCAACAGGCGCTGTCCTGTTGGATGTGAGCAAAGCCTTCGATAAAGTCTGGCACGAAGGCCTGCTCTACAAACTGACGCATTCGCCAATCCCGACATCTATCGTCCACTTGCTCCGATACTATCTGACGGATCGCACCTTCAGGATCAGCGTAGATGGGGCGTTCTCTCGGGTTCGCCCTTTCTCCGCCGGCGTCCCACAAGGATCTGTCCTCGGCCCCGTTCTGTATGTTCTGTACACGAACGATCTGCCTGTTTATCCCGGGGTCACGTTACCTCTATTTGCCGACCACGCGATGTATCATTTTAGCTCGCTTTTGCCTTGGCGGACGAGCGTAATGTTACAACGCCAGTTGGCTATGCTTCCGGACTGGCTAAGGAAATGGCGGTTAGCGATCAATACGGAGAAATCCGAGGCGATCTGCTTTACGCATAAGTCCATTTCCCGATGCCAATCCCTCTCCTTAGAGGGGAGACCCATCAACTGGACTGAGACGGTGAAGTACCTAGGTGTTCGGCTTGATCGGCACTTAAACTTCAACGCCCACGTGACCTCAACCCTCAACTTGGCTCGTGGCGTCAGAGCCAAACTATCACCTATGCTTTCGCGGAACAGCTGCCTGGCTGTCCGTACCAAACTTACATTGTATCTACTGTTCCTCCGAACAGTACTCACTTATGCGGCACCCGCCTGGTGGCCTCTCCTGTCGGCCACCAACAGGCATAGGCTGACTACATTTCAGAACTGGACCCTACGCTCCCTCACGGGGTCCCCGTGGTATGTGCTAAATTCGGCCATACATCGGGGCCTCCGTGTTCCCACCTTAGAGGTCTTCGTCTGGTCCCTGGCAACGAATTTGTTCGCCAAGGCCGGCGAGTCCCCTTATCCTCACCTCCGAAGGCTTAACAGCATTGAGAATGCACCGCCCCCTCGCCACGTCAGGCGCCCTAGGGCGCTGATAGACGACCCCCCCTAAGTTCATCACATGAACCCCCCAGAAACGAATCCCCCAACCTTCTGGAAATCTGAACTGATCACCATCAATCACTATCTGCGCCTGCCGAAACTGTAGTCAATCATGCTGCGGCAGATTGAATGGATAGATTTATTGCCAGCATCGCCTTTGCCGATTCGGCAGGGCCTTGATCCGGGACATGGGCTCTCGCGAGGTTGTGCAAATGCCTTCCTTGCGAAAGTCGACTGCCCCGGTGATAAGTTCCGTCGACTCGGCCGCTGCCTTCGGGCAGACGTGCCTCTTGTATTCGCCAGCGCGTCTCTAAGTTTCCGTGGGCTATGTCCCGGAGACCAATGAGACGCGACCAGGCGTTGCGATTGGCTGAAGCCTTGATCACGACTAAGATCCCCGTCAGCACCTGCTTTGTTGATTTGGCAGGGTAATGACCTGAGACATGAGCTCCCGCGAGGTTGTGCAAGTGCCTTCTTTGCGAAAGCTGGCTGTCTCGGTGACATTACCTACCATTTCGGCCGACGCCCTAGGCGCTCGAGCTTCTTGTCCTCGCCAGTGCGTCACCACGTTCCCAAAGACTAGCTTGAGGGGACCAAGGTGTCGCGCCTTGGCCGGACAATTGGCTGAAGCAAAAGCATAAGCTTGCCACCGTGGTGGCCATGTTAATTTATCATGGACCCGCGGACTGCACCATAACATCCTTGAGCAGAGCAAACGACCGCGCTGAACTGTTGGCACCTGGCGTTCATCAGGCTTAGGCCTGGACAACGCACACAATTTAGGGTGCAGGACGCCCGTGCATCATCCATCCATCATCGTATGTATACTTTTTTGTCTGATAGTATTTGGGTTTATCTTTGTCAGTTTGGGTTATTTATTTTTATCATCTCAACTCTTTTTCGTTGTGTGCTCCTTATATTATTATCTTTATCATTCCCATTCCTAGTTAGATCCCCCTCTCTTCTCAATATCCAACTTTTCGTTGTTTATTTCCTCTACTCCTTCAAATGTCTGATCTGTGACATTTATTCTGGATGAATATCAATCCATGGCATTACCATCTCACCACACGTTCGGGCCATATCCTCTCGGCATAGCGGAATTTATCCTCTATATTACTTTCATTTCTGGGGTTATTATTTGGTTCTTGGCTGTCTTCTGCCAAGATATACCTGAGCTGTCCGGGGTCCTTCGTCGTTACTCGCCTGATTATGCTGTAATGAAAAACCCGGATTTTCATGGATCGTTACCCAATTCTCCTTATTATTTTGGTTAGCGTTTGGCTCCTGTTGGTGGTTATTTTCATCCCTGGGTGGTCTGTTACTCCTACCCTCTGAAAACGTATGACGGTTATTTGTCGTATTACCATGGTTACCTTGCGTCTGCTGTGTGTAACACCTGTAACTCGGTAAATTAGGTGGATATGGTCGTTGATTATCGGCCATCATATAATTTACCTGGGGTCTATACTCCTGATTCCTTTCCTTTCTTATTTCTCTTATTGCCTGAGCGTATTTTTCTATAATCTGGTCCATTTGTTCCTTGTAATTTCCCTTTTTTTTTGGGATGCATCTTTTTTCTAGGCACACTTACTTTAAATGTATTCTGGCTTATGATTTTCTTTGTAATACACTCACTCTTTTTGTCCCTTTTCATTAAGTTCCTTTTGTATTGCTTCATATAAATTTTTTCTCTACGGTCAGTGACCGGGGGGTTAAGCATATCAATTAAACCGCCTTGAGTCATCTCTACTATTTCCTTTGTGTAATCCCTGTTTGTTTTTCTCTGTCTGTCCAATTTGTTAGCTATGTTTTGTTTCGTCTCTACTGTTTTTTCCTCTATGGTTTCAGGACCGGTATTATTTCCTTCCCGTAATCCTTCTACCTGTTCCTCCATTGTCTCGACCTTCCTGTCACTGTCGCTTTTACTCTCAACGATCTTTTCGTTTACTGTTTCGTAATTTGCATTAGTTTCCTTTTTCAGGGACACTCTCCATTTTTTATTTTCCTCCCTCAGGGATTCTATCCATTTTTTAGTTTCCTCCCTATATTTCTGTCTTTGTTTTTCATTCTCTTTCTCTCTCTTTCTCTCTCCCCTCCCTCTCCTTCTGTCTGTTTTTCTTTCATTTTCCTCTCTCTCTTTCTGCCTCTCCTCCCTCTCTTTCTGTCTATCTTTCTTATTATCCTCCCTCAAGGATTCTATCGCCCTTATTATTTCCTCCTTATATTCCCGTCTACTTTCTTCCATTCTTCGGAGCATCATCATTATCATATTCATGTCAACGCTCCCTGTTATTTTTACTGGTTCTGGTTTTGTGTTTGTTCTACCATTTGTATGGGTCTTTCTCCTTTTCCTTTTGTTTGCGGCATCTTAATTTGTTGGTAGTTGCCGGGCTTGTTCCTTTTTTTCAAGCCTCACTAGTTAGGCTGCCAATTTATAATAAAAAGAAATTGTGTGTGTCGTGTTTGTGTTGTCGTGTTATGTCGGGCGTTACACTCCGCGCACTTTATGATACTTACTGATGACTGGATCCTCTGCGATGATGTCGTCCTGCAAAACAACTTAAGCTACTATGTGTCTGTGGGCGCCACTTGGAATCCTTTGTTCCAAGAAATTGTTTTAAAATTAAATTTTGATTTTCTTAGCAGTTAGTTTAATTCTTTGAAAAAATGTGAACAAGACAGTTTGAGTTTGAAAAAATAACGTATGTTTGAATGATTCTTAAAAAATCGTCTGAAGGACTAACATTCGTGAAAAAAGTAAAATTGCAGAGTTACAAAAAATTATAAATTATTATTGACAAGTTTTTTCTCCAATCAAGTATCGGCTAACAAATATTTTATTTTACTCAGTTGAAAAGCATGAGTTTAATGTCTGAAAAATCGTTACACTCAGGACGTGACTCCTTTGAACTACCAAGACAGATCAATAAGATGCTTTACAAAAATTAGGTGATTTGAAGGTGTGTGGCATGTGTAGTACAACTGTGTGACAAATGTAACCAGGTAAAAATGATTTTAACTTTGAACAACTCACGTTCCGATGGGTAATTATTCTCGCACTGGACACTTCTCTCGGGTAGTTTTCAATCTCGCCTCTTCGTGTTGATGTTCCTTGTGCACTGAGTTTATTTAAAGTCAAAATGCGATTTTTTTAAAACTTCCGCACTTTCGTAAAAACAGTTTGGCAGTGAATTTATGCTTGAATCCCGCCGCCGACGATCAGCTGTCCGCGTTGTTTCTCAAATTAGCCGCCACAGCGCTGATACTCCTCCTGCAGTTGAAAAGGCTGTGTGTACGTTACGTTATTGGGAGTTTTTGTCAAAGTCAGTTTGTTTTAGCGAATACAGCAGAATTGATTCTCTATTAAAATGTTGGTCCCTCCTGGGCCGCTGATATTCTGGCTGCGTGTGTTCTATTAAATGTGCCGTGTTACTGCTCTATTTCAGCAACACATTGGCTTATACTCTTGTAGAGGTTAAGTCAGTCTATTGTCAATGTACGGGAAAAACCTTTCTTCGTTCCCACGTCGAGTTCTCGTTCTTCGGTTTCGCCTCGGGTGTGATGATCAGTGTCGTGGGTGATGTGTCTCTTCTGGATTCAAAGCATGAAGTGTTTTTCGGTCGAATTTGGTCTTCCTTTTATAGTTTGTAAGGCTCATTGTTTTAGCTTTTCGACATGAACTTCCGGTGTATTTGTATAAACATTCCTTCTAGAACTTTCGAGAATAACGGAACGGAACCTCATGGAACAAATTTGACTTCCGTAGAAGCTTTAGAACAAAAATTTCTTATTCTTCACACTAAGGATATTACAAAAATTATTGTGGTATTTGTCAAACAATTTTACATAACTACTTACAATCTGCATGCCATTACTACATTTGGATTCTCTGCTTTCAACTGAATCTAATGATACTAATTACGATTGGTTTTTGAATATATTAACTATAATTCAACATACAACTCTTACCTTGGAATGTTTCCATAAAAATTCAATTTTTTAACTGAAAAATTGTTGTGAAGTTGTTTGGTTTCTTCTGCAACATTAATACACAATATTATCATCTTTCTATAACAAAACAAATAAATTTTAACACATATAATATATAAATAATTTCAGTTTCACAAGGTCCATGCCTATGGCCTACGTTGTTGTCACTGCTAGAATACAATAATTAGTCTTTTCCTTAATATATATGGGATTTTTCTAGTATACACTGAGAGTTTATTATATTGTCTACCTTTTGTGATACCTGGTTTATCCTGATACATATTAGTTTTATTGTAAGCCAACTTAGCATCATATTGGTTTGCCTAATTGGTGCTTTTTCTTTGTGTGACAAATTTCACTCTCATAAGTCAAATTCTTTAATAATTGAGCTTATTTTCAACTGCGTATGTTTGTTGTCATGGTACACTACAGTACTGTACCCTTCTCTTTTATTTTTGTTAATATTTTGCAATCATTAAGTCAAATATGACTATGTTTTGTGATGGTTGCTTGGCCTTAGCCATATATGGTATAGGTAAATAGTCTCCTAACTCGACTATTAAAGTGTTTAAGTTAGTCAAATATATTAGTATAGTCACACTATATTGTATTTCAACTTTATAATGCAATTTGGTTGCATTTTGTCAACATTAAATCCATAAATATTACCATATTATAGGTCTACTACATGTTTTCAGTTAATACGGTTTTTGACTATTTTAACTGACTTTTATTCATTTTACAGCTTTTTTTATTTAAGATAAATTGTTCATCTTTGTCTACTTAACAATTGCATATAGTTTTTATTTCAATTTGATAATAATTAATTTTTACATGAAATCTGAGTGATTGGTCTCAAATCCAACACCTTAATATTTTTTTTGTCATAATATTTATATATTTTTTTATTTTAACTTAGATCCTTTCTAATAATGTATTCAAATCATTTAATACATTTATTTTATTTACATTACAAAATATAATAATGGATCTTGCCCATTAATTCACAATAAATAGTTTTTTATACCCTATTCAGAGTTACAAAACTTAATAATTAATGACCTTATTTTGGTTGTTTCTGATATTATTTGTCTCTCTTATAGTATATTATTGCTTTACACTGTTCTTCACTCGAATAATATATATGGGGTTTAAGTCTTAGTCATTGTCTGGTCGTTTTTCATATTAATGGTATTAATTAATAGACAAAATTACAAAATTTTTAGGACTACTTGGGTTCGATACTGTTTACCTCACTTTTCTCTTATGATCAATTACTATGCAAATAATTTCCTTTATGGAACGTTCTGTGACGTTACAACGTTAACAATTAATAATTAATATAGGCTTACACAGCGTAAGAGTTTACAAACATAACGACAGCGCAAAACCCAAAAGTTAATATAAATGCTAGACACTTTGTTAGCAGTTACTTATAAACGAAGTGTACTTTTTAACAATTGAATTTGATGTTTCCTACGTTATATATCGCCAGACGTACAAATAACTATTTTAACTGTACACGTAGGTCACAAAATATAAGTATATTAGTGTGACTTTAAAATACCTAAGTACTTGCATTGACGTTACTAAAATATATATAAAGACAGGCATTATACGAAGGCATATACTTTTTTATGAGAGTCAGTGAATGTCTGTAAAAGAAAGTGTAAAGTTAGTTGAATGTATTAAAGTCGTATGGATAGAACAGAAAAACTGTATTATACAATTTTGCAAAACTAATTGGTTTTTTATAATTGTCAAAGCGTTTACTGAATACTATCCATTAAATCGCTATGCTTTGGCAACTAGGCATCTTTTACTTCATCATACATTTATACAAAAATATAAATATACCATTTCAACTAAAATTGTTATAGTTCAAAAAATATATTCTTTTATAAAATTCTAGATTTTCTTCTAAGCGCTAAAGATCATTCTACTGAATCTGTGGTAATTTGTATTTATGTACACACTCGCGCACGCACACAGATGTAAAAAGGATTCTTGTAAATATTTGTAACATCATTAGGCCTATATATCTGAACGTAAAAGTGCTCCTTACAATAAAGGTTTTTCATTATAACTTTTAATATTTCTGTAATCCATCAATAAAGGAAATAAGGAAAAGGTGCTTTTATTATTTTTCTAACGTAGAGTTTATTATCTTCTTAACTTTACAATTGTAAAACGCAATAAAATATTGTAATTTTAGTTTTAACTTTCAAGTCATAACCATTTGGCTTTATAGATGTAATGGTAAATATAAACAGACTAAAAGGCGTGAACGTTAAAATCATTTTTATTAGTAAAAGTAATACTCAACTTATAACCATTTAAGCAGTAAATTAAAAATTTAATACAATTATTTTTCGTATTTTTATACGTTTGTATAATTATATCAGTAAATATATCGTGATAAAAATTTACATCATCGTAACGTTATTTGCCTTAAGTACTAAGCACCTCATATTGTACGGAGACCATAAAAATGTTCTTTATTCTGCCATTGTTTATACTTCCTTATGTGCTTTCTCTGTATAATAATTGCCTTTATTGTAATCCTGGTTACTTCTACTTTGTTTTTATAATCATACCATTATATAAGGTTTGACTTAATGCTTTTATTCATATTAATTACTGAAGTCTTCCTATTATTATAAATCCTATTCAAAATTAATCTATATATTTTTTAGCTTTATTTTTTAAATTGCGGATTGCATGATTTAGATGTTTAGACCTAGAAATTTTTTTATTACAGTATTACAATTTCGTCTTGTAACGTCTAGTAGCTTTCTTAACAACTATTCGATCATCAGACACACATACTGCTCTAACTTTTAAACATAGGTGGTTTCGAAAGCATTTTACCTTCATGATCAGTTTACAAAACTTCAATATCACAAAATAAATACTATTTTTTTATTATTTAATATTTAGTACTATTTTGCAATCTATATGTATATATATATATATATATATATATATATATATATATATATATAGATTGTTTTTTTATTTGGAACAGGTTTTTGGGAATTGGATACATTTCCCATCCTCATCCATCTTACTTATGGCTCAAGGTTGTTTGTTACTATGGCTTCCTGTTAATTTTTGGTAGTTTAAATCGGTATTATTGTGTGTGTGTGTGGCTTACTTGACTCAAGTCCTTAAATTCCGTGGTGGAACATAGGACCTCGATGAAATTTCTCCAGCGTGTTCTGTCCATTGACAGGGCCTTCACCTCCTTCCATGTCTTGTTGACACCAGCCAGCTCTCTTTCCATAGTCCTCTTCCAGGTGTCCTTCGATCATCCACGTCTACAGCTACCTTGCGGATTCCAATTCAGTGCCTTTCTAGGGATATTTTCTGGTGGTCCTTCCAGGGTGTGACCGATCCAGCTCCATTGTCTTCTCTTTACCTGTACTTGGATGGGACTCTGACTTGTGGCCTCAGATAGAACTCTGTTCGAGATGGTCTTGGGCCACCAAATTCTCATTATGTATCTCAGGAAACGGTTAAAGAAAGTGTGTAACTTTGTGGTAATGTCCTTTGTCACTTTTTAGGTCTCACATCCATACAGGAAAACCAATTTGACATTTGAGTCAAATATTCTGAGTTTTGTCTTCCTGCGTATTTGGGGTGATCTCCATACTGGTCGTAACTGCGCAAATGCTCCTTCTGTTTATTTATACGACTTATCACATCCCTAAGAGCACCTCCATCCTGACTAACCATGCTACCCAGATAACTTATAAAGTAATTATTACAAAAGCGTTTTTATAAAAAGTAAACCATAGTAATTGTGTAACATTTTTTTGCAGTTTTTTTCAAAACGGCATTAGAATGATCTGAGTGTAAGGCATTTTCTATTTCCAGTATCTACTAATAAAAGTGGTTCCTTTAACACGTCAAAACCTAAATAGATGGACGTGTATAATTGTCATTACGGTATTCTGTTTGCCGTAGAGCAAAGGTGTTTATATAACGCAATTGCATATTACTTTGTGGATTATGACATCATCACTGTACTTTATGGGAGTAAATCGTACATATTTCGCCCTTATTTTTTCAATATATACATTTTTGCTATAACATTTACTTTTTAGTATATAATAATACTAAGTACATTTATTTGTGTGTTTTCAAGTCGAGCTCATACTTTTTTTAAATTAAGTTTTCTCTGTCTTTGTAAGACGACAGTGGTGTATACCATTGACCTGCTTCTTTCAAGAATCTGCAGTATTAAGTTCCAAAACAGATTGTACAATTAAACAACATTCTGCATATGAAACTAATTACAACTTTAGGGACATCAGATAGGTGTTTTAAAGTCCAATTTTTAGAACGATTATTGTATTGAAAACACATCTGTGCAATACAGCAATTCCAGAAGGTGTCTGGCTGGAAGAGCCTTGAATCTGTATTCTACAATAAAACAACATTCTTCCTAACAAGGTACAGTTAAACTACATTAAGCGTAGAGCGATTGCATAATTATATTGTAGTTATTTATTGGAAACAAATTGTTCTTCATGGTTTACGAAGTGAATCAGGTAAACAAATCTCTATTGTAAACAATTTATTATATTTTAGAATCTAAGGAAAACACGAAATCCATCTACTTAACTTGCTTGTGCCGTTCTTTAAAGTTAATGACGTTTGCCAGAGGCAGTGAAGTTTTCTTTATTTGCCGTCTGTGAGGTGCAAGCTCGAAACTGTTTTAAATATTCTCATGTAAAAAGAGCTACTGAATGTTTTTCTCCTTACATGTTGTTAAAACTGTTTGTAAAAGTTTGTTTACTTTCTATTAGTTTGTTACTAAGAGATATTACTGAAAAAAACTTTAACTGTGTTTTCAAAAGTTTATTTTATATTTTTGATAAGCTTTGCTTGGTTTAATTTAATAGCTCGAGGAAAATAACATTACTATTTAGAAAAGGTAAAGAAAACAGTGTATCAGAATACAATTAGTTTCAGAGCAAATTCTTAAACTAAGTAAATCAGGATTGCTGATTGACTGCCTGCATGTTTATTTCATTTATTTCATACGGAGAGTCAGTATAGAATTTCAGTAATAACAATCGTTACAATATCGGTATGTTACGTGTTATGTTGCGTTACCTATTATGTGAAGATTACTATTAAATCAATCGTAATTGTTGTTTTTGCTGTAAAACTCTTGTAAATTTTATATCACATAATATTTATTTACCTTGTTTCAACACACTATAAGTATGATGACAATAAGATGTCCTTAGTTAATAACGACGTCATGACAAAATTATCACTTTCGACAGAACAAAACAGTAAATAGTAGCCTATTCATATTTGAATATTAATCATGTGTGTCAAGCTTTCAGCACAAAATCTGTAATCATTTCTTTAGATAAAAACGTTGTACTCAGCTGCTGCAAATAGGCACCACCTACCGTTTAGAAGTCATTTTTTGTTGGGCGATATATCAAGTGATATGAAATGGTTGTGTGTTATAATTAGTGCGGAATTCCTTATAGTTGGCATTATAATTTCGTGTGGATAAATTTAATTTGAATTACTGTACGAGTTGATTACGAATGTTACTCGTGATTATTAAAGCTGGGTATTAGTGACTTCAGTATTGTCTGCAATTTTGTTTTCCACTGTACCATACGATGATTTCTTTAATTATTTTTATATAATTTTATTGTGCCGTAACCCCCTCTGGTCAGGGTCACAACACTGGGAACCCAAAGTGGGCTGCCATATGTAAAACACGTAACACGTGGTAATAATAAATAATAATTTATTCAAACGACACAAATTTATCACGATGAATAGAGCAGCAACTAGGGCTCCTGACTTTACAATTTTTCTACAATAGCTTTACATTACATATATCATAAAAGATTCACATTACTGTCTCTTTTAAGACCATTGACTAAATTACTTTAATAGGTACACCTTATTATTAGGAAGATTATCTTTTTTTTTAACTTTAAATTCTATAAATTGACACTAACTGTACGATCCACATTAAGTATACATCAATTACTTATTTCCTACTCTCAAGTCACGGTCTATGTCACCATGCCGCACACGAAACTACACGTGCAGATCTTAACAGACTCAATTGTCAGGACATAGTTTGTTAACACCTGTTTTATTATTTACAATTATGGATGAAATAGTATTTCCCAGATTTCACTCTCCCACTTTTGAAAAATTGCGATCACTATAGTAGGTTGTTGAGTGAGGAAACTTGTA
Source organism: Magicicada septendecula (assembly GCA_034769895.1). NCBI lineage: Eukaryota > Metazoa > Arthropoda > Insecta > Hemiptera > Cicadidae > Magicicada > Magicicada septendecula. The sequence continues at coordinate 327,304,020 of CM068372.1, forward strand.
TTGCGGTTTACGCCCCCAAAATAAATAAACGGTTTGAGGTCACCTGATAGTCCTCCGATACTCGGGCTTTCCTACGATGAAGGCACACGCCGAGAGATTTCCACAAGTCGTGAAAAGGTAATGTCCGTGACTACTTGAGGAAATGCAAAACGGTGTCAAAAGCACAGTTTTCCGAACACGCACCGTTTGCTGGACTGAAGTTCAAACAAGCAGTTTTCACGTGCTATTCGTCCATACACCTGCTGCCTGCACATTGAGATTAATTTAATTCTAACGGTTTAACCACCCACTTTTTAGTATAACAAGCGTGACTGACAGGTTATGCATTTTGCTATGACAATAAAGATCGTACAAAAAACTATTAACGAAAGGTTTCAGTTAATGAATTGAAGATTAATCCTTAATAAAATATGCATAATTGCTCTAATTAATATCTTGATTGACAAAATATGAACCTGTTACATACCGTCTACGGAATAACTTCAAACTGTACATAATTACATTTTCATGAGAATCGTTAATTGATTGTTACATAATAATTACCGCTTTACGTAATAAACTGAATGATTCATGATTTCTGAATTAATACAACAAATATGTTCGGTACTTCCTTACCTCGTAAGGCAGAACAAATTACACAGACGTGATGGCAACAGGCAGGAGGCCTAGCTCTCTCGCTACTGACTACTTACAACAGGGAACCGGTGATAGGTAGTCCCCAGGCATATCACTACAGATAAAAACGTGAGATAACGCGAGTCCTGTATTCAACATTCAACTTTGTATCGACAGCACGGCAATCACCACACACATTGACCAAGCCTACCACTGTAAGGCACATGTTTAGATAAGATAGGTGGGGGGACGAAATGTAACAAACCGTTACATACTTCCACCCCAAATTGAGATAACACTTTATTATTTTTTTTTTTTTCGCTCCATTGTCTCATAATACATGCTGAGGTTATCATACTAGCTTACACACTACACATCTCACAAACCAGAATATATTAAGTCGATCCTTTTATCCCAAGGTACAAGATCTCGTATTACTATATATACACACTTGGTTTTGCTCTTGCGCAGAAGAGACCACCTCTTGCTTTCAAGCAAGCACATCACTGACAGCAGAGATCACTATAGGCTGTAATATACAGTCCTACTGGCACCCTACTCATTAAATATAATTGTCACATTTATAGATAGATACAGATATTCACAATATATAAACATATATATTACATTTAATATTTATAATGAATTTACCTCGAGATATTATTTTCCTTATTAGGAACATGTTTCGGGTACCATCTTGAACCCATCCTCAGCCTTCCGGTTTTTGTGTCTGGTGAAGTACATATGTATTGGTTGACTATTATTATTGTGGCTTCCTGTTGGCTTCTGGTACTTCAAATTGGTTTTATTGTGTGTGATTGTGTATGTGTTAGTTTTTGTGTATTTTCAATGTTGAGTGCTTTGAATATTGTGTCATGTTTTGTATTGATTTGTATTTGTTCAGGTATTAGTTTGTTTTGTGTTTTATGTTTGTATATTTGTAAATTTTCCCAAATGTTCATTCTGGTGCCTTTGTGTGGTATATGTTTTATTAGTGTCACATTGGTTATGTCTGGGAATTCATGTTCTGTGTTTAACACAGAAAGAAACAAAGAAAGAAAAATTATCCAACAAATAGCAGTTAAAAATGGATACAAAATAAAAACTATTAATAAATTAGAAAATAAAATTAAACATAAAATCACTAATAAAATTCCTAAAAACACTACATTTAAAAATTCATCTATTAATAATAATATAAAATATACAACCTTCACTTATTACGGAAATATAACTCAAAAACTAAATAAAATATTTAAAGATACTAATTTAAAAATATCTTATAACACAGATAATATAATTTTTAATAAAATAAAACCTAAAACTAAATCCAATACTCACAATAAAAATGGAATATATAAAATAGAATGTCCAGATTGCAATAAATTTTACGTGGGCCAGACGAAGAAAAAACTACGAGATAGATTCGTTCAACACCGCAATGCATATTTAAAACCAAATATTTATAAATCTAATTTAGCCACACATTGTCTAAATAATAACCACCAGTTTCCAAACATTGAAAATATAAAATTAATTAAAAACATACAAAAAGATCAAAAAATGAATATTTGGGAAAATCTTAACATTTACAAACACAATAACAATAATTTATTAATTAAAGAACAAACCCAAATAAAAACAAAACAAGACGATCTATTTAAAATTATAAATTTACTAAAAAATAAAAATAAATGTGAATAAAATACTATATAAACAAAATTTCAAATATAACCGAGAAAACAGCTGCTGAAGAAATAAACATTAAAACAATCGTTAACTAATCAACCTAAATCGATTATCAGTTATTTTATTTTACGTTAAAATCGATACAAATTCGATTATTCGTTACTTTTATATTAATAGAATTATTACGATTGTTATTAATTCACTTAGAAACCTCTGATGATACTGATATTTTTCAGTGAAACGTGCGTCAGGTGTTAAAAGAATATACAATATTATCTACTTGCAGAAGAAACAAATTGAAAACATCACAAATTATATAATTACTGCAAGAAACATCGAGTTACTTATATAGAAAATGATGGATGAAAACACCATACAAGGTGATGTAACTCATTCCTATAACCAATTTATTAAACGTAAAAAACAATTAATTAATTGTTTTGGAAACATATATTTTAACAAAAAATGCCTACACCTTAATATTTTTCCAAAATACACAAAAATAATAGTAAAAAACAACAATAACAATAAAGTAAGCAAATATATTACTCAAGCCCAATATAAATGGATTAAAGACGAAATATCAAATAATTACAGAAAAATCGACTACATTAATAAACAATTAATTAATTTACATCTTCTTTTAGCCAACACACTTGATTATCATACATGGAATAATAAATATAATAATATGCTTAAAATACTAAATAAACACAAAACAATTAAATTTAACACAATCAATAAAAAACTTAAAAATCTACTAATAAATAGTACACCTAAAGAAGATAACCAAAATTTACACACATTAAGTAATAACCACACTTTTTACCCAAAATTCGTAAATTTATCTAATATTAAATTCACGGAAAACGAAATAGCTACCCTAGAATCATCAAACAAAACAAATCTTTAAAATGTAAACAAATATGTAATAGATAATATCATAGTCGAAACTGAAACCGCAATCAATAATGTAGAACACGAAAAACAAGATAAAATAAGAACAGAAGCCTCAATGGAAATAATAAAATATATCAAAAAATATAATAACCAAAATCATCATATTAAAAATAAAAATAAACAAAATAAAACCATTAATATAATAAAACAGAAACTAACGACTAATAACCTCACTTTAACCAAAGCTGATAAGAGTAATAGTACAATAATAATTTCTCAGAAAGATTTAGACGATAAAACAGAAGAATTTATAGTTAATAATAATTGCATAACATTAAATAAAGATCCCACAAATAAATATCAAACACAAATAACAAATATATTAAAAAATAATAACCAAATCATAAATCCTAAAGACTCCTTTAAATATAAAATGGATAATCCTTGTGCACCAAAATTAAATTCTTTAATAAAATTACACAAAATCAATAAACCTATCAGACCTTTAATAAACGCTAGGACCGCACCAAATTATAAAATATCAAAATTATTAACTCAAATCTTAAAACACAAAATTGAACTTCCAGCAAAACACAATATAAAAAATAGTATCGAACTCACGGAACAACTAATAAACGTAGAAATAAACAGAAATACAAAATTATATTCATTCGACATATCAAACATGTATACAAACATTCCCATTGAAAAAACTATAAATATTATAATAAATAATCTGAAAACAAATAACGAAAGTAACACATACAGTAAACAGTTAACTAATACTTTAAAAATAATTTTAAATCAAAATTATTTTCAATACAACAACAAATTGTACTATCAAACAGATGGCCTTGCTATGGGAGCCCCAACCTCCGCTATCATATCAGAAATCTTCCTACAAAAACTCGACGAACAAATAATAAATATAATAAAATTAAACGACCCATTAGGATGTTATTTTAGATACGTTGATGACACTCTGTACATTTCCCAAAACAATGGTATAAATATAAATAAAATATTCAACTCCATAAATAATTTACATTCTAAAATAAAATTCACGTTAGAAGAAGAATCTAATAATAAATTAAATTATTTAGACTTAACAATAAAGAAAAATGAAACAAATTTTGAATACGCAATATACAGGAAACCTTCTCAAACTGACTTAGTAATACCAAATACTTTTAATCATCCTCCCCAACACAAAATGGCAGTATTTAATTCCATGATTTACCGAATGCTTAGGATCCCATTAAATAACACAGAAAGAAACAAAGAAAGAAAAATGATCCAACAAATAGCAGTTAAAAATGGATACAAAATAAAAACTATTAATAAATTAGAAAATAAAATTAAACATAAAATCACTAATAAAATTCCTAAAAACACTACATTTAAAAATTCATCTATTAATAATAATATAAAATATACAACCTTCACTTATAACGGAAATATAACTCAAAAACTAAATAAAATATTTAAAGATACTAATTTAAAAATATCTTATAACACAGATAATATAATTTTTAATAAAATAAAACCTAAAACTAAATCCAATACTCACAATAAAAATGGAATATATAAAATAGAATGTCCAGATTGCAATAAATTTTACGTGGGCCAGACGAAGAAAAAACTACGAGATAGATTCGTTCAACACCGCAATGCATATTTAAAACCAAATATTTATAAATCTAATTTAGCCACACATTGTCTAAATAATAACCACCAGTTTCCAAACATTGAAAATATAAAATTAATTTAAAACATACAAAAAGGTCAAAAAATGAATATTTGGGAAAATCTTAACATTTACAAACACAATAACAATAATTTATTAATTAAAGAACAAACCCAAATAAAAACAAAACAAGACGATCTATTTAAAATTATAAATTTACTAAAAAATAAAAATAAATGTGAATAAAATACTATATAAACAAAATTTCAAATATAACCGAGAAAACAGCTGCTGAAGAAATAAACATTAAAACAATCGTTAACTAATCAACCTAAATCGATTATCAGTTATTTTATTTTACGTTAAAATCGATACAAATTCGATTATTCGTTACTTTTATATTAATAGAATTATTACGATTGTTATTAATTCACTTAGAAACCTCTGATGATACTGATATTTTTCAGTGAAACGTGCGTCAGGTGTTAAAAGAATATACAATATTATCTACTTGCAGAAGAAACAAATTGAAAACATCACAAATTATATAATTACTGCAAGAAACATCGAGTTACTTATATAGAAAATGATGGATGAAAACACCATACAAGGTGATGTAACTCATTCCTATAACCAATTTATTAAACGTAAAAAACAATTAATTAATTGTTTTGGAAACATATATTTTAACAAAAAATGCCTACACCTTAATATTTTTCCAAAATACACAAAAATAATAGTAAAAAACAACAATAACAATAAAGTAAGCAAATATATTACTCAAGCCCAATATAAATGGATTAAAGACGAAATATCAAATAATTACAGAAAAATCGACTACATTAATAAACAATTAATTAATTTACATCTTCCTTTAGCCAACACACTTGATTATCATACAAGGAATAATAAATATATTAATATGATTAAAATACTAAATAAACACAAAACAATTAAATTTAACACAATCAATAAAAAACTTAAAAATCTACTAATAAATAGTACACCTAAAGAAGATAACCAAAATTTACACACATTAAGTAATAACCACACTTTTTACCCAAAATTCGTAAATTTATCTAATATTAAATTCACGGAAAACGAAATAGCTACCCTAGAATCATCAAACAAAACAAATCTTAAAAATGTAAACAAATATGTAATAGATAATATCATAGTCGAAACTGAAACCGCAATCAATAATGTAGAACACGAAAAACTAGATAAAATAAGAACAGAAGCCTCAATGGAAATAATAAAATATATCAAAAAATATAATAACCAAAATCATCATATTAAAAATAAAAATAAACAAAATAAAACCATTAATATTGTAGCGTGACAGATAATCCACACAAATGCATTACTCAATGATCATTAATAAAGCTCTAATATATGGAATATCCAGATGAGAATTAATTAAAATGCACTATTTAATAATATATTCACAAGAAAGGTTAAATAAAGAAAAATTCTGCAAATAATATAATATAATACAGATTTAAAAACCCAGGAAACTAAAAATGATAACAACAAAATTACCCAGGTAAGATAGAAGCAGGCAATTAATATACCCCGTCAAAGAAACCAGACCAGAAAAAACAAAGATACAGAAGACAGAAGAAAGAAGAATAATTAAAACTAGAGAAGAAAGAAGACTAATTAAAGCTACTACTACAGAAGAAGGAAGAAAGAAGAACAATCTAAGCTACTGAAGAAAGAAGAAAGAAGAACAATTAAAACTCAAAGAAGACAGAAGAACAATCAAAGCTACTGAAGACAGAAGAAAGAAGAATAATTAAAACTAGAGAAGAAAGAAGACTAATTAAAACTACTACTACAGAAGAAGGAAGAAAGAAGAACAATCTAAGCTACTGAAGAAAGAAGAAAAAGAACAATTAAAACTCAAAGAAGACAGAAGAACAATCAAAGCTACTGAAGACAGAAGAAAGAAGAATAATTAAAACTAAAGAAGAAAGAAGACTAATTAAAACTACTACTACAGAAGAAGGAAGAAAGAAGAACAATCAAAGCTACTGAAGACAGAAGAAAGAAGAATAATTAGAACTAAAGAAGAAAGAAGACTAATTAAAACTACTACTACAGAAGAAGGAAGAAAGAAGAACAATCAAAGCTACTGAAGACAGAAGAAAGAAGAATAATTAAAACTAGAGAAGAAAGAAGACTAATTAAAGCTACTACTACAGAAGAAGGAAGAAAGAAGAACAATCTAAGCTACTGAAGAAAGAAGAAAGAAGAACAATTAAAACTCAAAGAAGACAGAAGAACAATCAAAGCTACTGAAGACAGAAGAAAGAAGAATAATTAAAACTAAAGAAGAAAGAAGACTAATTAAAGCTACTACTACAGAAGAAGGAAGAAAGAAGAACAATCTAAGCTACTGAAGAAAGAAGAAAGAAGAACAATTAAAACTCAAAGAAGACAGAAGAACAATCAAAGCTACTGAAGACAGAAGAAAGAAGAATAATTAAAACTAAAGAAGAAAGAAGACTAATTAAAACTACTACTACAGAAGAAGGAAGAAAGAAGAACAATCAAAGCTACTGAAGACAGAAGAAAGAAGAATAATTAAAACTAAAGAAGAAAGAAGAAGGAAGTGAGACGACCCATATAAAACAAAAACCCCATAGGGAAAGAACCCCAAAAACCCCAAAACCAATAAATGCCCAAAAAAGAAAGTATAACACATTAAAAAACCATATCACTGTAAAACTGACAAAAAACTAAAAGTGTTAGCAGTAGTAAATATTAGTGCATTCAAAAAGTTATTGTGTAATGTGTATGAACAAATCTTCACAGTTCCCCCATGGTTGAATATTTCATATTAAAAACTAGAAAAAGACTAGTAAATATAGTAATAATTCACCATGGAAAAGTGTAAGTGATCAAATTATAACTAATAAACTTTAAGAAAGGTGCATGAGTAGCAGTACAAAGTAACAAACTTTAAGTTTTGTGAACGGTGTCTACTTTGATAATGAAGTAGTAATTTTACTAATAAAAAGCTACTAAAACTGTATGAACATTCCATAGAATGGAATATAACTTAGATAGCCAGGGTTATACTTTAAGAGGGGGCATAAATCTTATAAAATGGGGAATTACAGAATTAACTGTTTATGATGAAGTTGTAGAAGGTATTAACAATTATATATGGATCCAAATGTTGGGTTCCAATTAAATATAGCATTTAGATAAGTAAGGGTTAGTCATAAGAAATATTAGTATTATAATTGTTATTTTAATGTTCATGTTAATTTAGGAATGCATTATCTAAAATTAGATATCATTCCAATGTTGTAGAAATACTTTTTATTATGTTATTAGGTGATATACCAAAACAATGTTATTAAGAACACCAGTTTTATATATCTGGGTGTTATATTTTAATTGTATAATCTATAATTACTGTTATGCGAGATCAGAGAACTAATTTTTAATCAAATATATCAGAGTCAGAAGTCAGAGAAGGAAATAAAACAATTACATTAGTAAAACATTCTGCAAATAGCCACAATTCAAATCTAGGCAATATAATAAAGTTAAAATGCAGAATAATTAATAAACCTAATCTTATAAACCAGTCAAACTGACAAGATTTAGGCAAGATACACCCAACATATTAAATACTATGTAAATAAGGCTTTCTAAAGATATGGTCATTCTATGAGTAAAATTAGTTATTTGTATAATGAAATACCATTTGAAACTGAAATAGATCCACTAACATTATCATAAGGGGAGTCATATACAACTGAATTGTATGAAAAAAACCATCATTAATATACTAAATTGCCATAAAATAAGTGAGAATTGACAATTATAACAATTTCAGATTTTATAGAATAATAATTATATTAGGTAAAATGGCTATTATTTACTTAGAAGACAGGAAGTATAAATTTAGGCCGACCTTCCCAAAAAATATAAGAAATATGATTTTCTGATAAAACTTTGTAATACTAACTTAATTACTATCAAAATAAGTAGAATAGAATAGTGAAAACGAATATGTACTTTATATTTCAAACAGTTAACTAATAACGAATTTATTTTATGAACATAATGTACATTTTTAAAGTGTATCGGAAGTTATGGCAATTTTAAACAATGTCTGAAATATATTATATAGGCTAAGATTTTCATGAGATGAAGGAAATCCACACAGTTAATTATTATACATGGTAGAGAACACTTGAACGAGGTTTTGCTCCTATTAACCTATATAAGAAGCAGAAATGGCGTGCGGTATATAAAAACCTAGTCTTCAGTGAAAATTTTTAACTTTTTCAATTTTGAGTTTAAATGTTAGAATCAGTGAGCACAAACCATAACACGATTAAAATACAGTAAAACAGAACAATATAGGACTAAATTATTAAATTAACACCATCACTAATAATTATTACTAACGAAACGAAAAGTGTTAGTTACAACCCATTTAACCAAAGTGAAGTTAGACATTATCACACACATTTAAACAAAGTGAACTACGAAACACTGAACCAGGAACACTCAATAAACACCAGAAGGAAGATCCACAATTGCTGAGACGAGGAAACGGTGAAAAGGCAGCATTTATTACAAGAAATATTCGTCGAGGCAACTACGTACAACCTACTCAGTCGGCAGGCGGCCATCTTTGTCTTCTCAGCCTTCTATGCGAGTTTGACCAAATGAACATTGAATCGTCACTGGTTCGAATTTTATAATATATAAACATTCAATATTATTTAATTACATTGTAATTTTTAATTTTAAGACTTTTAACTGTAAGTGTTATACTTTCATGACCCTGACCTTCTCTGGCTTTTTATATAATTAATCGTTAAAAGAACCTATTTTTATAATACCAATATAAAATTCATAGATCGACCGGCCCTGAGCGAGTCGATACGGCATGGTAACATTGTTTTCAATTGAGCAAATTCCTTATTTTGTTGAATAAACGTTTGTTATCTAGTAAATTGAATTTGATTTCTCTAATAAAAGGACATAACCATTAATTATTAAAGAAAACTCGACAACCTTTAAAGGCAGTATATGCGAACTACTACATTTCAAGAGTAAGAAGAAGAGAGCCGTTCGCGCCTAATTTGAAGTTAACTGGATTGTCTTTTTAATAAATTTACAGAAGGGAAGATTATTACTAGAATACACACCATACCATCCTATTTATAATTACAATCAACAATCTCAATTTATTTCTAAATTTTAAGAATATAAACACATCGCAAACAATTTTTTCAGAATTTTTTTTTTTTGTATAAATATAAATTTTAAATTTATATCACCTTTCAAATTGCTGCAACAGCAACATACACCTAGAATATTTGATAACAATATTATCCAGGAACATTACCAAATCGACGTCTCCCAGAGCGGAACGTCACTACTACACATACGCACCATAAAAATTATTCTGGGTAATATTATACCAGAACCCCATTACAATTACCATTATATATTACAAAAGTGAAGACCAGTAGTGAGAGCCGAACGAAGGTTAGAAGACATTAGCTACATTACTACACACAATAGTGAGAGTACAATTCTCATACATCAACTATTTATTTATTTTTATATTTAATATTTATCGTATTATTACAAAATTGGCGAGTCCAACTTGTGGGGCTCGATTATCGCAGAATACCAGAACAAGCAACACTTTATAAATTTAATTATAATTTGTAATAAATAAGATATATTACAAAATTTGGCGTCCAACTAAAGGGCTGTAATTAGGGGTTGAAAGGCGGTAATTACTTACCCAATTCCTAATTCAGCTTGGCAGCGGTTACCCAGCCAGGGAATCAGGGAAAATAATGCGTCGTGCCACATCAAAGAAGAGAGCGGCGGAGGCCGAGAAAGAACTCGATATGGATAATAAGGAGGCGACCCCAGTGGAGGACGTGGAAAGGATATTAGAACGGGTGGAACGTAAAAAACCAGCACCACCAGAGGAACAACCCGAAGCGCACACACAAACAGGGGAGATCGATGTCCGGGAGGAACGAATAGGACAACCCGAGAAACCACCACGAGAAGAAAATAGTAAAATGCAGGAGATGTTCAGGATAATGATGGAGAAGATGGAAGAAAACAGCAAGAAGATGGAAGAAAACAGCAAGAAGATGGAAGAAAACTTGAAGAAGGACAACCAAGCAACCAAGGAAGAATTAAGCAAGAAAATGGATTCCACCGAAGAAAACTTGAACAAGAAAATGGATTCTACCACAGAAGAAAAAAATAAAAGATTAGAAGATTTGAAGAATGATAACCAATCTTTAAGGGAAGAATTGAAGAAGGACAACCAAGAAACAAAAGAAGAATTGGGCCGTAAAATAGAAAGGACCAATAAGAGAATTGAGGAAACCAGTAAAAAGGTGGAAAAGAAAATGGAAGGAAATAAGAAGAATTTGGAAGAAAAGATGGAAGAAACCAATAAGAAAATCGAAAGTGATCATCAACAATTAAGGGAAGAGTTAAGAGAAGATAACCAACTGTTACGGGAAGAATTACGGGAAGTGAACCAGGAGAATCTCGACAAATTAGACGAACGAATGGAGCTATTAAGAAAAGAAATGAACAAGGAACTCATGGAAAACAAGAAATCTATGACCAAAAGGCTGGAAGACGAAACCATAACTATAAATCAACAGATAAGAGAAGTTGATGGAAGATGTCGAATGACGGAAATGGAGGTACAAGAGTTCAAGGAAGTGGTGAACACCAAGGTCACAAATCTTGAAGAATCTACTCGCAAGAAAGCAGAAGAAAACCGAAGGGAAAGCCAGGAAGAACTTAGCAAGGTAAGAACTCGAATTACAGAAAGATGCGACGGAATGGAGGAAGCAATGACTAACATCACTGGTCAAGTGAGACAGAACCAGGAGGACATGGAAGCAATTCGGAGCCGACCAACCAGCTTTACTAATATCCCAATAAACGAGAACAGAGAATGGCTTAACTTTCGCCAGTATAAAAGGAAGCCAATGGAGTTCTTGGCCCGTATCGAAGAATATATGGCCAAACATAAAAGTAATCGATGGTCCAATAATCGTGAACTATTAGACGAATCATTCCGTGATATGACGGATAATAGGTGGATGGCGAACAGGAGCGAAATAACCGATTATCCGCAGTTCAAAAGTCTGTTCAAGTCTAAGTATTGGTCAGAGACCACCCAGAATTTAATAAGGGACAACATCTGCAATGGCCGATATAGAACTCAGTTTGGCAGTACCATGACTGCGTACTTTCTTGGGAAGGTGTGCCTGGCCAAGCACCTGGAACCAGCTATACCGGAGGAATGCCTGGTGAACAAGCTTTCTTATCATTACGACGAAGAAGTCATAAGAGCTCGAAGAGGTAGTCAGATAAAGACCATACAGGCGATGACGGAGCTATTGGAAAACTATGAGAATGAAGAATACTACAGGCAGAGCAGAAGAAGAAACGAGCGGCCGGAAGTTCGAAATAATCCGTCATCAAACAATAATAATCAACCGGTCAACATTGGGTACCAAGGAAATAGATATAACCCGAATTACCATAATCAACACCCCACGAATGGTAACAACAACAAAAATAACCATGGGAATATAAACCCAAATAATAACAGAAATAATAACGGGTTCTCCGGAAATCGAGGTAATTATTACCCGAATAATTATATGAATAGACAAAGAAACGCCAATCCTACAAATAACACCGAGCGGTTTGACAATAACAATAGGGGTTACCCTAATCAGAATAACAACAACAACAGGTTCTCCCGACCCCGGGTAAATTTTATACGGGCGGAAGGAAACAACCACCGCAGGTATAACCAGCAACGGCGAAACAGCGTACGCGAGTACGAAGATCTAAACCGAAGCCGAGAACGGGACAACTCTAGTTATAATTTGCCGAGGCGAAGTACTAGCCTAGATGACCCGGAGCGGCGTACAAATAGAGAACAAACCTACGAACCGAGAACTGAAAGACTGGAACCTACTCAAGGTTTCCCCACTGATGCCTCTGTTGGTCCGAGTAATAACCAAGATGAGGAGAATTTAAACGGGAGGAGGCAGTAATAAACAATAAGGACCTTTTGCTGCTTCTATCGCCTGGGTATGTAAATGAATTGCCGATAGTAAATAATCCCAATAAAATTACAATCATTCGATGTAATTACTTGAAAAATATTAGAAATGATTTACTGGAGGAGGACAACGCTCGCCTCCCTATAACAAATAATGAAATAATATACATTAATGCAGAAGTCGAAGGAACATTCGCACAACTAATGATTGATACCGGTGCGAATGTATCCATAATTAATACAACAGAATTGGAAAGAATCCAAGGAAATTGTGGTAAGTTATTGCCAACCTTACCTATAAATAACATTGTATTAATCGGTGCCACTGGTCGCCAAAACAAGACAATCAGAAAACAAGTATCATTGAATGTCGTTAGTAAGGGTATAGCGATGAACATGGTCTTCTTAATTGCGGCAGGATTACCTTTCAACATATTAGTGGGATGTGATGTACTGAGAAGGAACTCGGCTATTATTGATTTACGAATGGAGAAGGTATCACTCTTTACCGGAGATCTAACCTGGACGGCCGATTTAGTCGGTAGTGAGATGACACTTCCCAGCAGTATCCACCAGCAAATACGTAGCATAAATTATACCAATACTAACACCATTCCTAACACTATAGTATATGAACTTACAGACGAGGATTTATGGTCCCAGAAAATACAGGAGATAAGGGATTTCCGAAGCGGAATTAATAGAGAAAAATTACCCAATACTCAAGCGAACCAGCTAATACAAATTTATGAAAGATACCGCTCAGTATTTTCCGATGAGCCAGGCAAGGTAAGAAATTATCAATGTACCCTTCAATTCCGAGATACAGTAGAGTTTAATAGGAAATCCTACCCTATCGCACATTCTCGAAAAGAGGCAGTAAGAGCGGACATTAATCGAATGATTAAGAACGATATTATAGAACCTAGTCAATCCCCGTACACCAGCCCTATTGTCGCAATTCCCAAGAAAAACGGCGAAGTCCGGCTTTGTTTGGATGCTCGGGAAATAAACAAGAAAATCATTAATGATAGAACATCGCCCGGTGAGATTGAGGAAATCCTGAAACGCTTCCATGGTACCCAATACTTCAGCACTTGGGATACGGTGTGCGGATACTGGCAGGTAGAGTTGCACCCACGGAGTCGCCAATATCTGGCTTTCATATTCGAGGGGCGTAATTACCAATTCAAAAGATTGCCCTTCGGATTGGTAAACTCAGTTGCCATCTTTGTGACCTGCATGGACCAGATATTGGGACAAGAAGCACTTCAGTTTACAACCGTGTACGTCGACGACTTACTGATAACATCTAAGACGTGGGAGGAACACTGTTACCGCGTGGAACATGTGCTAAAAAAATTATCTGCCAGTAACGTCACGCTGAAGTTGGAAAAGTCCAAGTTTATTGCCAGAGAAGTGCAATTTTTAGGATTTAACTTGGACGATCAAGGAATCTCACCGTCGGCGGAAAAGGTAGAAGCCATCCAGAAATTCCCGGCACCCAAAAACAGGAAGCAATTGCAGTCATTCCTGGGACTCTGCAATTATTATAGAAAGTTCCAGGAACAATATTCAGAGTTAACTGCGAGGTTTCAACCTCAATTATCATCTAAAAACAAGTGGGTATGGTGTAAGGAACAAGAGGGGATTTTCCAACAAATTAAGGACAAATTTCTGGATACGATAATACTTCGCCACCCAAACTTTAAGTTACCGTTCTTCATGAACTGCGATGCCAGCAACATCAGTCTGGGAACGACACTGTATCAGGAGGACGAGAAGGGTCAACCTCAAGTAATTAGCTTCGCCAGCAGGTCTTTGAACCACTGCGAAAGGAATTACACGGTAACGGAAAAAGAATTACTGAGCGTGGTATTCGCTTGCGGTAAGTTCCGCACTTACATTTTGGGATACCCGGTGACTGTCCGAACTGACCATAAATCTATTTCATTCTTAAAAAGCTGCAAACTGAACCATGGCAGACTAACGAGGTGGATACTTGCCCTTCAAGAATACCATCTACAATGGGAGTACATCCCTGGTAAGAAAAATATAGTAGCAGATGTGTTATCCCGGGTCAATGTGGAGGAACAAACTTTCGAAGGGGAGAAAGAAAGCGTGCTGAAAATATATCATCTTCTTAGCACCAGGGCCGATTTAACAACAATATTAACCAACATGAGTACCCACCAACAAGCGGACCCAAAGTTGAGAAACCTCAAACTTCGGCTAGAAGAGGGAGATGAAACCGTTGCTATATATTACCAGATGAATAAACAAATACTGTTCATTAAAACATCTTTGAAGGAAGAGATTTGGAAGGTAGTTGTCTCGACACAGATCGAAAAGGAATTGATCGTGAATTACCATATACGTTACGGGCACATGGGTGCCCTCAAGGTAATAAAGGCTCTGGAGGAGAGCTGCTATATAAAAAACATCAATAGAAAGGTCCGAATGTATATAAAGAGTTGTAAGATCTGCCAGCTGGTAAAAACTAATAATGAGAAGAAGGAAGGTGTGATGATCCCAATCACTTCCCAAGCGAAATTGGAGAAGGTGTTCCTCGATATCTGCGGACCATTTCCCCGTAGTGGAGGTCGACACCGATATCGGTACCTAACCATCATAATGGACCACTTCACCAAATATATTAAGCTATACCCTACTAACCGAGCGACTACACGGAAAATTCTGGGGATACTAACTGAACAGTATATCCCACACCTGGGGAAACCATCTTCGATCATTACTGATCATGGAACCCAGTTTAAGGGTGGAAATTGGCGGGATACGTTATTGTCAATGGGCATTCGTACATACAAGACCTCGGTCTACCATCCGAGCAGTAATCCGGCAGAGCGGGTGTTGCGAGAAGTGGGGAGGATCCTCAGGACTTATTGTCACCATCAACAAAAAAGGTGGCAAGACTATTTAGAAGCCACGGAGGAATTCCTCAACTTAGCTTACCATCCAGCTATAGGGATAACCCCATATTCTGCTATGTACGAGAAACCACCCCCACGAGAGATCACAGATGTCCTCGAGTTCCCCAGTAACCATGTGTACAGATTTGATAAAGCTAAGTTCTTCAACAAGGTGGCAGAAGACCAGTTAAAACGGCAGAATAAATATCAAAAGGCCAGTGGCAAAGTAATAATATATGAGAAGGGAGAAAAAATTTTACTAAGAAATCGTGAACTTCCCAGCACACTGGAAGGAATAACGAAAAAGTTATTACTATTATACACCGGACAATATATAATATCCAATGTGAAAAATAACAATACCTATGAAATAAAGGAGATCGATTCAGACAGGATAAAGGGAGTATATAACCAGGCTTCCATGAAAAAATATTATGAGTAAGGGAAGGTATAGAAGAAGTAAGAAAATCTCAAAATTCAAAAAACAAGTAACAACACCTTACTACCCATTATTTAGGAGATAATTTATGATGAAAAATAAGTAAAAATTCAAAAATGAAGTAATGACTACTTACTTACCTATTATTTAGAAAACAATTTATGAATCAAAAGAAAATGAATTTTGAATTAAACCACAAAATTCAGAAACCCAAGTAAGAACAACTTACTACCTTATCTTAAAAACAACTTTTAGAAATGAACAAGAAGAAAAAGAATTTGGATAACACATTGCAAACAATTATATATGGAACCAATTCTGAAAAACTTTCAAGAATAAAGAAATGGCAGTACAAACCACTGATACAATTTAAATGAATAAACTTATTGTGAAGTAAAATTAATGAGAATTTTATGTCAAATAAACAGAAATATTAAACATATGGCATTAATAATGAAGGAGTGCATTTGGATAAAAAGCAAGAGCAGAATAAAATTTTGAAAAAGAAAGAAAAAACCATATATAAATAAGTCCATAAGAAAAAGATGATCATATATAAATGTCAGTTATAAGAAAGACAATTAAAAGAGTAACTGAAAAAACATAATACTAGTGGAACGATTCACAAGAATTAAGAAAGGAACAAAAATATAATACAAAATATATGCTACCAATGACCAGAAGGAGATTGTGATAACAGTCAAAAAATGACAGAGAATTAAAAACTTTAAACTGAATAAGGAGTGATAATTATATTATACCAGCTTCCAATCACAAGGAGAAATAAAATGCCAGCAGAGCTAACCATTGAGAAAAATAACTGAGATAGAGATTCACTAAGATAGAAATATTAATAGATCTGTTCGTATACGAAGTGAAATATCCAAAGATATTTAATTTTTTTTTATAGTCATAAGGTGGACTATTCTTATATAATTTTTATTAATGACTGTCTGAGATAAGTCCAGCAGTATTATTATGTATTGGTCAGAGATGATTTACCTCTGTTATCAATAAATGACGTAGCATGGCCAGCAGAGTGAGATGCCTACAGAGCCCCTCTGGACACTGCCCCAGCTAACGTATTAGGGAATGTTAGGGAATAAATATCCCAAGGATAAAGAAACAAGTTAAGAAGAAAATGGAAAAATAAAAAATAACGAACCTCAGATGACTATTACTATCAGTAAGAATCCAGTTAATAATGAAATATAGATAAGCTCAAAAATATGGGAGAAATAATTTTTAGAAATGTGAAGGAAGTAAAGAAATATAATTTATAATCTAATGTCATAAGCAATTACTTCAGACAAACTAAGTATGATCTGAACTAATCACTTCTGGAAGAGAGCAATCTGTAGCGTGACAGATAATCCACACAAATGCATTACTCAATGATCATTAATAAAGCTCTAATATATGGAATATCCAGATGAGAATTAATTAAAATGCACTATTTAATAATATATTCACAAGAAAGGTTAAATAAAGAAAAATTCTGCAAATAATATAATATAATACAAATTTAAAAACCCAGGAAACTAAAAATGATAACAACAAAATTACCCAGGTAAGATAGAAGCAGGCAATTAATATACCCCGTCAAAGAAACCAGACCAGAAAAAACAAAGATACAGAAGACAGAAGAAAGAAGAATAATTAAAACTAGAGAAGAAAGAAGACTAATTAAAGCTACTACTACAGAAGAAGGAAGAAAGAAGAACAATCTAAGCTACTGAAGAAAGAAGAAAGAAGAACAATTAAAACTCAAAGAAGACAGAAGAACAATCAAAGCTACTGAAGACAGAAGAAAGAAGAATAATTAAAACTAGAGAAGAAAGAAGATTAATTAAAGCTACTACTACAGAAGAAGGAAGAAAGAAGAACAATCTAAGCTACTGAAGAAAGAAGAAAGAAGAACAATTAAAACTCAAAGAAGACAGAAGAACAATCAAAGCTACTGAAGACAGAAGAAAGAAGAATAATTAAAACTAAAGAAGAAAGAAGACTAATTAAAACTACTACTACAGAAGAAGGAAGAAAGAAGAACAATCAAAGCTACTGAAGACAGAAGAAAGAAGAATAATTAGAACTAAAGAAGAAAGAAGACTAATTAAAACTACTACTACAGAAGAAGGAAGAAAGAAGAACAATCAAAGCTACTGAAGACAGAAGAAAGAAGAATAATTAAAACTAGAGAAGAAAGAAGACTAATTAAAGCTACTACTACAGAAGAAGGAAGAAAGAAGAACAATCTAAGCTACTGAAGAAAGAAGAAAGAAGAACAATTAAAACTCAAAGAAGACAGAAGAACAATCAAAGCTACTGAAGACAGAAGAAAGAAGAATAATTAAAACTAAAGAAGAAAGAAGACTAATTAAAGCTACTACTACAGAAGAAGGAAGAAAGAAGAACAATCTAAGCTACTGAAGAAAGAAGAAAGAAGAACAATTAAAACTCAAAGAAGACAGAAGAACAATCAAAGCTACTGAAGACAGAAGAAAGAAGAATAATTAAAACTAAAGAAGAAAGAAGACTAATTAAAACTACTACTACAGAAGAAGGAAGAAAGAAGAACAATCAAAGCTACTGAAGACAGAAGAAAGAAGAATAATTAAAACTAAAGAAGACAGAAGAAGGAAGTGAGACGACCCATATAAAACAAAAACCCCATAGGGAAAGAACCCCAAAAACCCCAAAACCAATAAATGCCCAAAAAAGAAAGTATAACACATTAAAAAACCATATCACTGTAAAACTGACAAAAAACTAAAAGTGTTAGCAGTAGTAAATATTAGTGCATTCAAAAAGTTATTGTGTAATGTGTATGAACAAATCTTCACAGTTCCCCCATGGTTGAATATTTCATATTAAAAACTAGAAAAAGACTAGTAAATATAGTAATAATTCACCATGGAAAAGTGTAAGTGATCAAATTATAACTAATAAACTTTAAGAAAGGTGCATGAGTAGCAGTACAAAGTAACAAACTTTAAGTTTTGTGAACAGTGCCTACTTTGATAATGAAGTAGTAATTTTACTAATAAAAAGCTACTAAAACTGTATGAACATTCCATAGAATGGAATATAACTTAGATAGCCAGGGTTATACTTTAAGAGGGGGCATAAATCTTATAAAATGGGAATTACAGAACTAACTGTTTATGATGAAGTTGTAGAAGGTATTAACAATTATATATGGATCCAAATGTTGGGTTCCAATTAAATATAGCATTTAGATAAGTAAGGGTTAGTCATAAGAAATATTAGTATTATAATTGTTATTTTAATGTTCATGTTAATTTAGGAATGCATTATCTAAAATTAGATATCATTCCAATGTTGTAGAAATACTTTTTATTATGTTATTAGGTGATATACCAAAACAATGTTATTAAGAACACCAGTTTTATATATCTGGGTGTTATATTTTAATTGTATAATCTATAATTACTGTTATGCGAGATCAGAGAACTAATTTTTAATCAAATATATCAGAGTCAGAAATCAGAGAAGGAAATAAAACAATTACATTAGTAAAACATTCTGCAAATAGCCACAATTCAAATCTAGGCAATATAATAAAGTTAAAATGCAGAATAATTAATAAACCTAATCTTATAAACCAGTCAAACTGACAATATTTAGGCAAGATACACCCAACATATTAAATACTATGTAAATAAGACTTTCTAAAGATATGGTCATTCTATGAGTAAAATTAGTTATTTGTATAATGAAATACCATTTGAAACTGAAATAGATCCACTAACATTATCATAAGGGGAGTCATATACAACTGAATTGTATGAAAAAAACCATCATTAATATACTAAATTGCCATAAAATAAGTGAGAATTGACAATTATAACAATTTCAGATTTTATAGAATAATAATTATATTAGGTAAAATGGCTATTATTTACTTAGAAGACAGGAAGTATAAATTTAGGCCGACCTTCCCAAAAAATATAAGAAATATGATTTTCTGATAAAACTTTGTAATACTAACCTAATTACTATCAAAATAAGTAGAATAGAATAGTGAAAACGAATATGTATTTTATATTTCAAACAGTTAACTAATAACGAATTTATTTTATGAACATAATGTACATTTTTAAAGTGTATCGGAAGTTATGGCAATTTTAAACAATGTCTGAAATATATTATATAGGCTAAGATTATCATGAGATGAAGGAAATCCACACAGTTAATTATTATACATGGTAGAGAACACTTGAACGAGGTTTTGCTCCTATTAACCTATATAAGAAGCAGAAATGGCGTGCGGTATATAAAAACCTAGTCTTCAGTGAAAATTTTTAACTTTTTCAATTTTGAGTTTAAATGTTAGAATCAGTGAGCACAAACCATAACACGATTAAAATACAGTAAAACAGAACAATATAGGACTAAATTATTAAATTAACACCATCACTAATAATTATTACTAACGAAACGAAAAGTGTTAGTTACAACCCATTTAACCAAAGTGAAGTTAGACATTATCACACACATTTAAACAAAGTGAACTACGAAACACTGAACCAGGAACACTCAATAAACACCAGAAGGAAGATCCACAATTGCTGAGACGAGGAAACGGTGAAAAGGCAGCATTTATTACAAGAAATATTCGTCGAGGCAACTACGTACAACCTACTCAGTCGGCAGGCGGCCATCTTTGTCTTCTCAGCCTTCTATGCGAGTTTGACCAAATGAACATTGAATCGTCACTGGTTCGAATTTTATAATATATAAACATTCAATATTATTTAATTACATTGTAATTTTTAATTTTAAGACTTTTAACTGTAAGTGTTATACTTTCATGACCCTGACCTTCTCTGGCTTTTTATATAATTAATCGTTAAAAGAACCTATTTTTATAATACCAATATAAAATTCATAGATCGACCGGCCCTGAGCGAGTCGATACGGCATGGTAACATTGTTTTCAATTGAGCAAATTCCTTATTTTGTTGAATAAACGTTTGTTATCTAGTAAATTGAATTTGATTTCTCTAATAAAAGGACATAACCATTAATTATTAAAGAAAACTCGACAACCTTTAAAGGCAGTATATGCGAACTACTACATTTCAAGAGTAAGAAGAAGAGAGCCGTTCGCGCCTAATTTGAAGTTAACTGGATTGTCTTTTTAATAAATTTACAGAAGGGAAGATTATTACTAGAATACACACCATACCATCCTATTTATAATTACAATCAACAATCTCAATTTATTTCTAAATTTTAAGAATATAAACACATCGAAAACAATTTTTTCAGAATTTTTTTTTTTTGTATAAATATAAATTTTAAATTTATATCACCTTTCAAATTGCTGCAACAGCAACATACACCTAGAATATTTGATAACAATATTATCCAGGAACATTACCAAATCGACGTCTCCCAGAGCGGAACGTCACTACTACACATACGCACCATAAAAATTATTCTGGGTAATATTATACCAGAACACCATTACAATTACCATTATATATTACAAAAGTGAAGACCAGTAGTGAGAGCCGAACGAAGGTTAGAAGACATTAGCTACATTACTACACACAATAGTGAGAGTACAATTCTCATACATCAACTATTTATTTATTTTTATATTTAATATTTATCGTATTATTACAAAATTGGCGAGTCCAACTTGTGGGGCTCGATTATCGCAGAATACCAGAACAAGCAACACTTTATAAATTTAATTATAATTTGTAATAAATAAGATATATTACAAAATTTGGCGTCCAACTAAAGGGCTGTAATTAGGGGTTGAAAGGCGGTAATTACTTACCCAATTCCTAATTCAGCTTGGCAGCGGTTACCCAGCCAGGGAATCAGGGAAAATAATGCGTCGTGCCACATCAAAGAAGAGAGCGGCGGAGGCCGAGAAAGAACTCGATATGGATAATAAGGAGGCGACCCCAGTGGAGGACGTGGAAAGGATATTAGAACGGGTGGAACGTAAAAAACCAGCACCACCAGAGGAACAACCCGAAGCGCACACACAAACAGGGGAGATCGATGTCCGGGAGGAACGAATAGGACAACCCGAGAAACCACCACGAGAAGAAAATAGTAAAATGCAGGAGATGTTCAGGATAATGATGGAGAAGATGGAAGAAAACAGCAAGAAGATGGAAGAAAACAGCAAGAAGATGGAAGAAAACTTGAAGAAGGACAACCAAGCAACCAAGGAAGAATTAAGCAAGAAAATGGATTCCACCGAAGAAAACTTGAACAAGAAAATGGATTCTACCACAGAAGAAAATAATAAAAGATTAGAAGATTTGAAGAATGATAACCAATCTTTAAGGGAAGAATTGAAGAAGGACAACCAAGAAACAAAAGAAGAATTGGGCCGTAAAATAGAAAGGACCAATAAGAGAATTGAGGAAACCAGTAAAAAGGTGGAAAAGAAAATGGAAGGAAATAAGAAGAATTTGGAAGAAAAGATGGAAGAAACCAATAAGAAAATCGAAAGTGATCATCAACAATTAAGGGAAGAGTTAAGAGAAGATAACCAACTGTTACGGGAAGAATTACGGGAAGTGAACCAGGAGAATCTCGACAAATTAGACGAACGAATGGAGCTATTAAGAAAAGAAATGAACAAGGAACTCATGGAAAACAAGAAATCTATGACCAAAAGGCTGGAAGACGAAACCATAACTATAAATCAACAGATAAGAGAAGTTGATGGAAGATGTCGAATGACGGAAATGGAGGTACAAGAGTTCAAGGAAGTGGTGAACACCAAGGTCACAAATCTTGAAGAATCTACTCGCAAGAAAGCAGAAGAAAACCGAAGGGAAAGCCAGGAAGAACTTAGCAAGGTAAGAACTCGAATTACAGAAAGATGCGACGGAATGGAGGAAGCAATGACTAACATCACTGGTCAAGTGAGACAGAACCAGGAGGACATGGAAGCAATTCGGAGCCGACCAACCAGCTTTACTAATATCCCAATAAACGAGAACAGAGAATGGCTTAACTTTCGCCAGTATAAAAGGAAGCCAATGGAGTTCTTGGCCCGTATCGAAGAATATATGGCCAAACATAAAAGTAATCGATGGTCCAATAATCGTGAACTATTAGACGAATCATTCCGTGATATGACGGATAATAGGTGGATGGCGAACAGGAGCGAAATAACCGATTATCCGCAGTTCAAAAGTCTGTTCAAGTCTAAGTATTGGTCAGAGACCACCCAGAATTTAATAAGGGACAACATCTGCAATGGCCGATATAGAACTCAGTTTGGCAGTACCATGACTGCGTACTTTCTTGGGAAGGTGTGCCTGGCCAAGCACCTGGAACCAGCTATACCGGAGGAATGCCTGGTGAACAAGCTTTCTTATCATTACGACGAAGAAGTCATAAGAGCTCGAAGAGGTAGTCAGATAAAGACCATACAGGCGATGACGGAGCTATTGGAAAACTATGAGAATGAAGAATACTACAGGCAGAGCAGAAGAAGAAACGAGCGGCCGGAAGTTCGAAATAATCCGTCATCAAACAATAATAATCAACCGGTCAACATTGGGTACCAAGGAAATAGATATAACCCGAATTACCATAATCAACACCCCACGAATGGTAACAACAACAAAAATAACCATGGGAATATAAACCCAAATAATAACAGAAATAATAACGGGTTCTCCGGAAATCGAGGTAATTATTACCCGAATAATTATATGAATAGACAAAGAAACGCCAATCCTACAAATAACACCGAGCGGTTTGACAATAACAATAGGGGTTACCCTAATCAGAATAACAACAACAACAGGTTCTCCCGACCCCGGGTAAATTTTATACGGGCGGAAGGAAACAACCACCGCAGGTATAACCAGCAACGGCGAAACAGCGTACGCGAGTACGAAGATCTAAACCGAAGCCGAGAACGGGACAACTCTAGTTATAATTTGCCGAGGCGAAGTACTAGCCTAGATGACCCGGAGCGGCGTACAAATAGAGAACAAACCTACGAACCGAGAACTGAAAGACTGGAACCTACTCAAGGTTTCCCCACTGATGCCTCTGTTGGTCCGAGTAATAACCAAGATGAGGAGAATTTAAACGGGAGGAGGCAGTAATAAACAATAAGGACCTTTTGCTGCTTCTATCGCCTGGGTATGTAAATGAATTGCCGATAGTAAATAATCCCAATAAAATTACAATCATTCGATGTAATTACTTGAAAAATATTAGAAATGATTTACTGGAGGAGGACAACGCTCGCCTCCCTATAACAAATAATGAAATAATATACATTAATGCAGAAGTCGAAGGAACATTCGCACAACTAATGATTGATACCGGTGCGAATGTATCCATAATTAATACAACAGAATTGGAAAGAATCCAAGGAAATTGTGGTAAGTTATTGCCAACCTTACCTATAAATAACATTGTATTAATCGGTGCCACTGGTCGCCAAAACAAGACAATCAGAAAACAAGTATCATTGAATGTCGTTAGTAAGGGTATAGCGATGAACATGGTCTTCTTAATTGCGGCAGGATTACCTTTCAACATATTAGTGGGATGTGATGTACTGAGAAGGAACTCGGCTATTATTGATTTACGAATGGAGAAGGTATCACTCTTTACCGGAGATCTAACCTGGACGGCCGATTTAGTCGGTAGTGAGATGACACTTCCCAGCAGTATCCACCAGCAAATACGTAGCATAAATTATACCAATACTAACACCATTCCTAACACTATAGTATATGAACTTACAGACGAGGATTTATGGTCCCAGAAAATACAGGAGATAAGGGATTTCCGAAGCGGAATTAATAGAGAAAAATTACCCAATACTCAAGCGAACCAGCTAATACAAATTTATGAAAGATACCGCTCAGTATTTTCCGATGAGCCAGGCAAGGTAAGAAATTATCAATGTACCCTTCAATTCCGAGATACAGTAGAGTTTAATAGGAAATCCTACCCTATCGCACATTCTCGAAAAGAGGCAGTAAGAGCGGAAATTAATCGAATGATTAATAACGATATTATAGAACCTAGTCAATCCCCGTACACCAGCCCTATTGTCGCAATTCCCAAGAAAAACGGCGAAGTCCGGCTTTGTTTGGATGCTCGGGAAATAAACAAGAAAATCATTAATGATAGAACATCGCCCGGTGAGATTGAGGAAACCCTGAAACGCTTCCATGGTACCCAATACTTCAGCACTTGGGATACGGTGTGCGGATACTGGCAGGTAGAGTTGCACCCACGGAGTCGCCAATATCTGGCTTTCATATTCGAGGGGCGTAATTACCAATTCAAAAGATTGCCCTTCGGATTGGTAAACTCAGTTGCCATCTTTGTGACCTGCATGGACCAGATATTGGGACAAGAAGCACTTCAGTTTACAACCGTGTACGTCGACGACTTACTGATAACATCTAAGACGTGGGAGGAACACTGTTACCGCGTGGAACATGTGCTAAAAAAATTATCTGCCAGTAACGTCACGCTGAAGTTGGAAAAGTCCAAGTTTATTGCCAGAGAAGTGCAATTTTTAGGATTTAACTTGGACGATCAAGGAATCTCACCGTCGGCGGAAAAGGTAGAAGCCATCCAGAAATTCCCGGCACCCAAAAACAGGAAGCAATTGCAGTCATTCCTGGGACTCTGCAATTATTATAGAAAGTTCCAGGAACAATATTCAGAGTTAACTGCGAGGTTTCAACCTCAATTATCATCTAAAAACAAGTGGGTATGGTGTAAGGAACAAGAGGGGATTTTCCAACAAATTAAGGACAAATTTCTGGATACGATAATACTTCGCCACCCAAACTTTAAGTTACCGTTCTTCATGAACTGCGATGCCAGCAACATCAGTCTGGGAACGACACTGTATCAGGAGGACGAGAAGGGTCAACCTCAAGTAATTAGCTTCGCCAGCAGGTCTTTGAACCACTGCGAAAGGAATTACACGGTAACGGAAAAAGAATTACTGAGCGTGGTATTCGCTTGCGGTAAGTTCCGCACTTACATTTTGGGATACCCGGTGACTGTCCGAACTGACCATAAATCTATTTCATTCTTAAAAAGCTGCAAACTGAACCATGGCAGACTAACGAGGTGGATACTTGCCCTTCAAGAATACCATCTACAATGGGAGTACATCCCTGGTAAGAAAAATATAGTAGCAGATGTGTTATCCCGGGTCAATGTGGAGGAACAAACTTTCGAAGGGGAGAAAGAAAGCGTGCTGAAAATATATCATCTTCTTAGCACCAGGGCCGATTTAACAACAATATTAACCAACATGAGTACCCACCAACAAGCGGACCCAAAATTGAGTAACCTCAAACTTCTGCTAGAAGAGGGAGATGAAACCGTTGCTATATATTACCAGATGAATAAACAAATACTGTTCATTAAAACATCTTTGAAGGAAGAGATTTGGAAGGTAGTTGTCCCGACACAGATCGAAAAGGAATTGATCGTGAATTACCATATACGTTACGGGCACATGGGTGCCCTCAAGGTAATAAAGGCTCTGGAGGAGAGCTGCTATATAAAAAACATCAATAGAAAGGTCCGAATGTATATAAAGAGTTGTAAGATCTGCCAGCTGGTAAAAACTAATAATGAGAAGAAGGAAGGTGTGATGATCCCAATCACTTCCCAAGCGAAATTGGAGAAGGTGTTCCTCGATATCTGCGGACCATTTCCCCGTAGTGGAGGTCGACACCGATATCGGTACCTAACCATCATAATGGACCACTTCACCAAATATATTAAGCTATACCCTACTAACCGAGCGACTACACGGAAAATTCTGGGGATACTAACTGAACAGTATATCCCACACCTGGGGAAAACATCTTCGATCATTACTGATCATGGAACCCAGTTTAAGGGTGGAAATTGGCGGGATACGTTATTGTCAATGGGCATTCGTACATACAAGACCTCGGTCTACCATCCGAGCAGTAATCCGGCAGAGCGGGTGTTGCGAGAAGTGGGGAGGATCCTCAGGACTTATTGTCACCATCAACAAAAAAGGTGGCAAGACTATTTAGAAGCCACGGAGGAATTCCTCAACTTAGCTTACCATCCAGCTATAGGGATAACCCCATATTCTGCTATGTACGAGAAACCACCCCCACGAGAGATCACAGATGTCCTCGAGTTCCCCAGTAACCATGTGTACAGATTTGATAAAGCTAAGTTCTTCAACAAGGTGGCAGACGACCAGTTAAAACGGCAGAATAAATATCAAAAGGCCAGTGGCAAAGTAATAATATATGAGAAGGGAGAAAAAATTTTACTAAGAAATCGTGAACTTCCCAGCACACTGGAAGGAATAACGAAAAAGTTATTACTATTATACACCGGACCATATATAATATCCAATGTGAAAAATAACAATACCTATGAAATAAAGGAGATCGATTCAGACAGGATAAAGGGAGTATATAACCAGGCTTCCATGAAAAAATATTATGAGTAAGGGAAGGTATAGAAGAAGTAAGAAAATCTCAAAATTCAAAAAACAAGTAAGAACACCTTACTACCCATTATTTAGGAGATAATTTATGATGAAAAATAAGTAAAAATTCAAAAATGAAGTAATGACTACTTACTTACCTATTATTTAGAAAACAATTTATGAATCAAAAGAAAATGAATTTTGAATTAAACCACAAAATTCAGAAACCCAAGTAAGAACAACTTACTACCTTATCTTAAAAACAACTTTTAGAAATGAACAAGAAGAAAAAGAATTTGGATAACACATTACAAACAATTATATATGGAACCAATTCTGAAAAACTTTCAAGAATAAAGAAATGGCAGTACAAACCACTGATACAATTTAAATGAATAAACTTATTGTGAAGTAAAATTAATGAGAATTTTATGTCAAATAAACAGAAATATTAAACATATGGCATTAATAATAAAGGAGTGCATTTGGATAAAAAGCAAGAGCAGAATAAAATTTTGAAAAAGAAAGAAAAAACCATATATAAATAAGTCCATAAGAAAAAGATGATCATATATAAATGTCAGTTATAAGAAAGACAATTAAAAAAGTAACTGAAAAAACATAATACTAGTGGAACGATTCACAAGAATTAAGAAAGGAACAAAAATATAATACAAAATATATGCTACCAATGACCAGAAGGAGATTGTGATAACAATCAAAAAATGACAGAGAATTAAAAACTTTAAACTGAATAAGGAGTGATAATTATATTATACCAGCTTCCAATCACAAGGAGAAATAAAATGCCAGCAGAGCTAACCATTGAGAAAAATAACTGAGATAGAGATTCACTAAGATAGAAATATTAATAGATCTGTTCGTATACGAAGTGAAATATCCAAAGATATTTAATTTTTTTTTATAGTCATAAGGTGGACTATTCTTATATAATTTTTATTAATGACTGTCTGAGATAAGTCCAGCAGTATTATTATGTATTGGTCAGAGATGATTTACCTCTGTTATCAATAAATGACGTAGCATGGCCAGCAGAGTGAGATGCCTACAGAGCCCCTCTGGACACTGCCCCAGCTAACGTATTAGGGAATGTTAGGGAATAAATATCCCAAGGATAAAGAAACAAGTTAAGAAGAAAATGGAAAAATAAAAAATAACGAACCTCAGATGACTATTACTATCAGTAAGAATCCAGTTAATAATGAAATATAGATAAGCTCAAAAATATGGGAGAAATAATTTTTAGAAATGTGAAGGAAGTAAAGAAATATAATTTATAATCTAATGTCATAAGCAATTACTTCAGACAAACTAAGTATGATCTGAACTAATCACTTCTGGAAGAGAGCAATCTGTAGCGTGACAGATAATCCACACAAATGCATTACTCAATGATCATTAATAAAGCTCTAATATATGGAATATCCAGATGAGAATTAATTAAAATGCACTATTTAATAATATATTCACAAGAAAGGTTAAATAAAGAAAAATTCTGCAAATAATATAATATAATACAAATTTAAAAACCCAGGAAACTAAAAATGATAACAACAAAATTACCCAGGTAAGATAGAAGCAGGCAATTAATATACCCCGTCAAAGAAACCAGACCAGAAAAAACAAAGATACAGAAGACAGAAGAAAGAAGAATAATTAAAACTAGAGAAGAAAGAAGACTAATTAAAGCTACTACTACAGAAGAAGGAAGAAAGAAGAACAATCTAAGCTACTGAAGAAAGAAGAAAGAAGAACAATTAAAACTCAAAGAAGACAGAAGAACAATCAAAGCTACTGAAGACAGAAGAAAGAAGAATAATTAAAACTAGAGAAGAAAGAAGATTAATTAAAGCTACTACTACAGAAGAAGGAAGAAAGAAGAACAATCTAAGCTACTGAAGAAAGAAGAAAGAAGAACAATTAAAACTCAAAGAAGACAGAAGAACAATCAAAGCTACTGAAGACAGAAGAAAGAAGAATAATTAAAACTAAAGAAGAAAGAAGACTAATTAAAACTACTACTACAGAAGAAGGAAGAAAGAAGAACAATCAAAGCTACTGAAGACAGAAGAAAGAAGAATAATTAGAACTAAAGAAGAAAGAAGACTAATTAAAACTACTACTACAGAAGAAGGAAGAAAGAAGAACAATCAAAGCTACTGAAGACAGAAGAAAGAAGAATAATTAAAACTAGAGAAGAAAGAAGACTAATTAAAGCTACTACTACAGAAGAAGGAAGAAAGAAGAACAATCTAAGCTACTGAAGAAAGAAGAAAGAAGAACAATTAAAACTCAAAGAAGACAGAAGAACAATCAAAGCTACTGAAGACAGAAGAAAGAAGAATAATTAAAACTAAAGAAGAAAGAAGACTAATTAAAGCTACTACTACAGAAGAAGGAAGAAAGAAGAACAATCTAAGCTACTGAAGAAAGAAGAAAGAAGACCAATTAAAACTCAAAGAAGACAGAAGAACAATCAAAGCTACTGAAGACAGAAGAAAGAAGAATAATTAAAACTAAAGAAGAAAGAAGACTAATTAAAACTACTACTACAGAAGAAGGAAGAAAGAAGAACAATCAAAGCTACTGAAGACAGAAGAAAGAAGAATAATTAAAACTAAAGAAGACAGAAGAAGGAAGTGAGACGACCCATATAAAACAAAAACCCCATAGGGAAAGAACCCCAAAAACCCCAAAACCAATAAATGCCCAAAAAAGAAAGTATAACACATTAAAAAACCATATCACTGTAAAACTGACAAAAAACTAAAAGTGTTAGCAGTAGTAAATATTAGTGCATTCAAAAAGTTATTGTGTAATGTGTATGAACAAATCTTCACAGTTCCCCCATGGTTGAATATTTCATATTAAAAACTAGAAAAAGACTAGTAAATATAGTAATAATTCACCATGGAAAAGTGTAAGTGATCAAATTATAACTAATAAACTTTAAGAAAGGTGCATGAGTAGCAGTACAAAGTAACAAACTTTAAGTTTTGTGAACAGTGCCTACTTTGATAATGAAGTAGTAATTTTACTAATAAAAAGCTACTAAAACTGTATGAACATTCCATAGAATGGAATATAACTTAGATAGCCAGGGTTATACTTTAAGAGGGGGCATAAATCTTATAAAATGGGAATTACAGAACTAACTGTTTATGATGAAGTTGTAGAAGGTATTAACAATTATATATGGATCCAAATGTTGGGTTCCAATTAAATATAGCATTTAGATAAGTAAGGGTTAGTCATAAGAAATATTAGTATTATAATTGTTATTTTAATGTTCATGTTAATTTAGGAATGCATTATCTAAAATTAGATATCATTCCAATGTTGTAGAAATACTTTTTATTATGTTATTAGGTGATATACCAAAACAATGTTATTAGGAACACCAGTTTTATATATCTGGGTGTTATATTTTAATTGTATAATCTATAATTACTGTTATGCCAGATCAGAGAACTAATTTTTAATCAAATATATCAGAGTCAGAAGTCAGAGAAGGAAATAAAACAATTACATTAGTAAAACATTCTGCAAATAGCCACAATTCAAATCTAGGCAATATAATAAAGTTAAAATGCAGAATAATTAATAAACCTAATCTTATAAACCAGTCAAACTGACAATATTTAGGCAAGATACACCCAACATATTAAATACTATGTAAATAAGCCTTTCTAAAGATATGGTCATTCTATGAGTAAAATTAGTTATTTGTATAATGAAATACCATTTGAAACTGAAATAGATCCACTAACATTATCATAAGGGGAGTCATATACAACTGAATTGTATGAAAAAAACCATCATTAATATACTAAATTGCCATAAAATAAGTGAGAATTGACAATTATAACAATTTCAGATTTTATAGAATAATAATTATATTAGGTAAAATGGCTATTATTTACTTAGAAGACAGGAAGTATAAATTTAGGCCGACCTTCCCAAAAAATATAAGAAATATGATTTTCTGATAAAACTTTGTAATACTAACCTAATTACTATCAAAATAAGTAGAATAGAATAGTGAAAACGAATATGTATTTTATATTTCAAACAGTTAACTAATAACGAATTTATTTTATGAACATAATGTACATTTTTAAAGTGTATCGGAAGTTATGGCAATTTTAAACAATGTCTGAAATATATTATATAGGCTAAGATTATCATGAGATGAAGGAAATCCACACAGTTAATTATTATACATGGTAGAGAACACTTGAACGAGGTTTTGCTCCTATTAACCTATATAAGAAGCAGAAATGGCGTGCGGTATATAAAAACCTAGTCTTCAGTGAAAATTTTTAACTTTTTCAATTTTGAGTTTAAATGTTAGAATCAGTGAGCACAAACCATAACACGATTAAAATACAGTAAAACAGAACAATATAGGACTAAATTATTAAATTAACACCATCACTAATAATTATTACTAACGAAACGAAAAGTGTTAGTTACAACCCATTTAACCAAAGTGAAGTTAGACATTATCACACACATTTAAACAAAGTGAACTACGAAACACTGAACCAGTAACACTCAATTAACACCAGAAGGAAGATCCACAATTGCTGAGACGAGGAAACGGTGAAAAGGCAGCATTTATTACCAGAAATATTCGTCGAGGCAACTACGTACAACCTACTCAGTCGGCAGGCGGCCATCTTTGTCTTCTCAGCCTTCTATGCGAGTTTGACCAAATGAACATTGAATCGTCACTGGTTCGAATTTTATAATATATAAACATTCAATATTATTTAATTACATTGTAATTTTTAATTTTAAGACTTTTAACTGTAAGTGTTATACTTTCATGACCCTGACCTTCTCTGGCTTTTTATATAATTAATCGTTAAAAGAACCTATTTTTATAATACCAATATAAAATTCATAGATCGACCGGCCCTGAGCGAGTCGATACGGTATGGTAACATTGTTTTCAATTGAGCAAATTCCTTATTTTGTTGAATAAACGTTTGTTATCTAGTAAATTGAATTTGATTTCTCTAATAAAAGGACATAACCATTATATATTAAAGAAAACTCGACAACCTTTAAAGGCAGTATATGCGAACTACTACATTTCAAGAGTAAGAAGAAGGAGAGCCGTTCGCGCCTAATTTGAAGTTAACTGGATTGTCTTTTTAATAAATTTACAGAAGGGAAGATTATTACTAGAATACACACCATACCATCCTATTTATAATTACAATCAACAATCTCAATTTATTTCTAAATTTTAAGAATATAAAGACATCGAAAACTATTTTTTCAGAATTTTTTTTTTTTGTATAAATATAAATTTTAAATTTATATCACCTTTCAAATTGCTGCAACAGCAACATACACCTAGAATATTTGATAACAATATTATCCAGGAACATTACCAAATCGACGTCTCCCAGAGCGGAACGTCACTACTACACATACGCACCATAAAAATTATTCTGGGTAATATTATACCAGAACACCATTACAATTATCATTATATATTACAAAAGTGAAGACCAGTAGTGAGAGCCGAACGAAGGTTAGAAGACGTTAGCTACATTACTACACACAATAGTGAGAGTACAATTCTCATACATCAACTATTTATTTATTTTTATATTTAATATTTATCGTATTATTACAAAATTGGCGAGTCCAACTTGTGGGGCTCGATTACCGCAGAATACCAGAACAAGCAACACTTTATAAATTTAATTATAATTTGTAATAAATAAGATATATTACAAAATTTGGCGTCCAACTAAAGGGCTGTAATTAGGGGTTGAAAGGCGGTAATCACTTACCCAATTCCTAATTCAGCTTGGCAGCCGTTACCCAGCCAGGGAATCAGGGAAAATAATGCCAGTAACGTCGCGCTCGGGAAAAGTCCAAGTTTATTGCCAGAGAAGTGCAATTTTTAGGATTTAACTTGGACGATCAAGGAATCTCACCGTCGGCGGAAAAGGTAGAAGCCATCCAGAAATTCCCGGCACCCAAAAACAGGAAGCAATTGCAGTCATTCCTGGGACTCTGCAATTATTATAGAAAGTTCCAGGAACAATATTCAGAGTTAACTGCGAGGTTTCAACCTCAATTTTCATCTAAAAACAAGTGGGTATGGTGTAAGGAACAAGAGGGGATTTTCCAACAAATTAAGGACAAATTTCTGGATACGATAATACTTCGCCACCCAAACTTTAAGTTACCGTTCTTCATGAACTGCGATGCCAGCAACATCAGTCTGGGAACGACACTGTATCAGGAGGACGAGAAGGGTCAACCTCAAGTAATTAGCTTCGCCAACAGGTCTTTGAACCACTGCGAAAGGAATTACACGGTAACGGAAAAAGAATTACTGAGCGTGGTATTCGCTTGCGGTAAGTTCCGCACTTACATTTTGGGATACCCGGTGACTGTCCGAACTGACCATAAATCTATTTCATTCTTAAAAAGCTGCAAACTGAACCATGGCAGACTAACGTGGTGGATACTTGCCCTTCAAGAATACCATCTACAATGGGAGTACATCCCTGGTAAGAAAAATATAGTAGCAGATGTGTTATCCCGGGTCAATGTGGAGGAACAAACTTTCGAAGGGGAGAAAGAAAGCGTGCTGAAAATATATCATCTTCTTAGCACCAGGGCCGATTTAACAACAATATTAACCAACATGAGTACCCACCAACAAGCGGACCCAAAATTGAGTAACCTCAAACTTCGGCTAGAAGAGGGAGATGAAACCGTTGCTATATATTACCAGATGAATAAACAAATACTGTTCATTAAAACATCTTTGAAGGAAGAGATTTGGAAGGTAGTTGTCCCGACACAGATCGAAAAGGAATTGATCGTGAATTACCATATACGTTACGGGCACATGGGTGCCCTCAAGGTAATAAAGGCTCTGGAGGAGAGCTGCTATATAAAAAACATCAATAGAAAGGTCCGAATGTATATAAAGAGTTGTAAGATCTGCCAGCTGGTAAAAACTAATAATGAGAAGAAGGAAGGTGTGATGATCCCAATCACTTCCCAAGCGAAATTGGAGAAGGTGTTCCTCGATATCTGCGGACCATTTCCCCGTAGTGGAGGTCGACACCGATATCGGTACCTAACCATCATAATGGACCACTTCACCAAATATATTAAGCTATACCCTACTAACCGAGCGACTACACGGAAAATTCTGGGGATACTAACTGAACAGTATATCCCACACCTGGGGAAAACATCTTCGATCATTACTGATCATGGAACCCAGTTTAAGGGTGGAAATTGGCGGGATACGTTATTGTCAATGGGCATTCGTACATACAAGACCTCGGTCTACCATCCGAGCAGTAATCCGGCAGAGCGGGTGTTGCGAGAAGTGGGGAGGATCCTCAGGACTTATTGTCACCATCAACAAAAAAGGTGGCAAGACTATTTAGAAGCCACGGAGGAATTCCTCAACTTAGCTTACCATCCAGCTATAGGGATAACCCCATATTCTGCTATGTACGAGAAACCACCCCCACGAGAGATCACAGATGTCCTCGAGTTCCCCAGTAACCATGTGTACAGATTTGATAAAGCTAAGTTCTTCAACAAGGTGGCAGACGACCAGTTAAAACGGCAGAATAAATATCAAAAGGCCAGTGGCAAAGTAATAATATATGAGAAGGGAGAAAAAATTTTACTAAGAAATCGTGAACTTCCCAGCACACTGGAAGGAATAACGAAAAAGTTATTACTATTATACACCGGACAATATATAATATCCAATGTGAAAAATAACAATAACTATGAAATAAAGGAGATCGATTCAGACAGGATAAAGGGAGTATATAACCAGGCTTCCATGAAAAAATATTATGAGTAAGGGAAGGTATAGAAGAAGTAAGAAAATCTCAAAATTCAAAAAACAAGTAACAACACCTTACTACCCATTATTTAGGAGATAATTTATGATGAAAAATAAGTAAAAATTCAAAAATGAAGTAATGACTACTTACTTACCTATTATTTAGAAAACAATTTATGAATCAAAAGAAAATGAATTTTGAATTAAACCACAAAATTCAGAAACCCAAGTAAGAACAACTTACTACCTTATCTTAAAAACAACTTTTAGAAATGAACAAGAAGAAAAAGAATTTGGATAACACATTACAAACAATTATATATGGAACCAATTCTGAAAAACTTTCAAGAATAAAGAAATGGCAGTACAAACCACTGATACAATTTAAATGAATAAACTTATTGTGAAGTAAAATTAATGAGAATTTTATGTCAAATAAACAGAAATATTAAACATATGGCATTAATAATAAAGGAGTGCATTTGGGTAAAAAGCAAGAGCAGAATAAAATTTTGAAAAAGAAAGAAAAAACCATATATAAATAAGTCCATAAGAAAAAGATGATCATATATAAATGTCAGTTGTAAGAAAGACAATTAAAAGAGTAACTGAAAAAACATAATACTAGTGGAACGATTCACAAGAATTAAGAAAGGAACAAAAATATAATACAAAATATATGCTACCAATGACCAGAAGGAGATTGTGATAACAGTCAAAAAATGACAGAGAAATAAAAACTTTAAACTGAATAAGGAGTGATAATTATATTATACCAGCTTCCAATCACAAGGAGAAATAAAATGCCAGCAGAGCTAACCATTGAGAAAAATAACTGAGATAGAGATTCACTAAGATAGAATTATTAATAGATCTGTTCGTATACGAAGTGAAATATCCAAAGATATTTAATTTTTTTTTATAGTCATAAGGTGGACTATTCTTATATAATTTTTATTAATGACTGTCTGAGATAAGTCCAGCAGTATTATTATGTATTGGTCAGAGATGATTTACCTCTGTTATCAATAAATGACGTAGCATGGCCAGCAGAGTGAGATGCCTACAGAGCCCCTCTGGACACTGCCCCAGCTAACGTATTAGGGAATGTTAGGGAATAAATATCCCAAGGATAATGAAACAAGTTAAGAAGAAAATGGAAAAATAAAAAATAACGAACCTCAGATGACTATTACTATCAGTAAGAATCCAGTTAATAATGAAATATAGATAAGCTCAAAAATATGGGAGAAATAATTTTTAGAAACCTGAAGGAAGTAAAGAAATATAATTTATAATCTAATGTCATAAGCAATTACTTCAGACAAACTAAGTATGATCTGAACTAATCACTTCTGGAAGAGAGCAATCTGTAGCGTGACAGCTAATCCACACAAATGCATTACTCAATGATCATTAATAAAGCTCTAATATATGGAATATCCAGATGAGAATTAATTAAAATGCACTATTTAATAATATATTCACAAGAAAGGTTAAATAAAGAAAAATTCTACAAATAATATAATATAATACAAATTTAAAAACCCAGGAAACTAAAAATGATAACAACAAAATTACCCAGGTACGATAGAAGCAGGCAATTAATATACCCCGTCAAAGAAACCAGACCAGAAAAAACAAATATACAGAAGACAGAAGAAAGAAGAATAATTAAAACTAGAGAAGAAAGAAGACTAATTAAAGCTACTACTACAGAAGAAGGAAGAAAGAAGAACAATCTAAGCTACTGAAGAAAGAAGAAAGAAAAACAATTAAAACTCAAAGAAGACAGAAGAACAATCAAAGCTACTGAAGACAGAAGAAAGAAGAATAATTAAAACTAGAGAAGAAAGAAGACTAATTAAAGCTACTACTACAGAAGAAGGAAGAAAGAAGAACAATCTAAGCTACTGAAGAAAGAAGAAAGAAGAACAATTAAAACTCAAAGAAGACAGAAGAACAATCAAAGCTACTGAAGACAGAAGAAAGAAGAATAATTAAAACTAAAGAAGAAAGAAGACTAATTAAAACTACTACTACAGAAGAAGGAAGAAAGAAGAACAATCAAAGCTACTGAAGACAGAAGAAAGAAGAATAATTAGAACTAAAGAAGAAAGAAGACTAATTGAAACTACTACTACAGAAGAAGGAAGAAAGAAGAACAATCAAAGCTACTGAAGACAGAAGAAAGAAGAATAATTAAAACTAGAGAAGGAAGAAGACTAATTAAAGCTACTACTACAGAAGAAGGAAGAAAGAAGAACAATCTAAGCTACTGAAGAAAGAAGAAAGAAGAAAGAAGAACAATTAAAACTCAAAGAAGACAGAAGAACAATCAAAGCTACTGAAGACAGAAGAAAGAAGAATAATTAAAACTAAAGAAGAAAGAAGACTAATTAAAGCTACTACTACAGAAGAAGGAAGAAAGAAGAACAATCTAAGCTACTGAAGAAAGAAGAAAGAAGAACAATTAAAACTCAAAGAAGACAGAAGAACAATCAAAGCTACTGAAGACAGAAGAAAGAAGAATAATTAAAACTAAAGAAGAAAGAAGACTAATTAAAACTACTACTACAGAAGAAGGAAGAAAGAAGAACAATCAAAGCTACTGAAGACAGAAGAAAGAAGAATAATTAAAACTAAAGAAGAAAGAAGAAGGAAGTGAGACGACCCATATAAAACAAAAACCCCATAGGGAAAGAACCCCAAAAACCCCAAAACCAATAAATGCCCAAAAAAGAAAGTATAACACATTAAAAAACCATACCACTGTAAAAATGACAAAAAACTAAAAGTGTTAGCAGTAGTAAATATTAGTGCATTCAAAAAGTTATTGTGTAATGTGTATGAACAAATCTTCACAGTTCCCCCATGGTTGAATATTTCATATTAAAAACTAGAAAAAGACTAGTAAATATAGTAATAATTCACCATGGAAAAGTGTAAGTGATCAAATTATAACTAATAAACTTTAAGAAAGGTGCATGAGTAGCAGTACAAAGTAACAAACTTTAAGTTTTGTGAACAGTGCCTACTTTGATAATGAAGTAGTAATTTTACTAATAAAAAGCTACTAAAACTGTATGAACATTCCATAGAATGGAATATAACTTAGATAGCCAGGGTTATACTTTAAGAGGGGGCATAAATCTTATAAAATGGGAATTACAGAACTAACTGTTTATGATGAAGCTGTAGAAGGTATTAACAATTATATATGGATCCAAATTTTGTGTTCCAATTAAATATAGCATTTAGATAAGTAAGGGTTAGTCATAAGAAATATTAGTATTATAATTGTTATTTTATTGTTCATGTTAATTTAGGAATGTATTATCTAAAATTAGATATCATTCCAATGTTGTAGAAATACTTTTTATTATGTTATTAGGTGATATACCAAAACAATGTTATTAAGAACACCAGTTTTATATATCTGGGTGTTATGTTTTAATTGTATAATCTATAATTACTGTTATGCCAGATCGGAGAACTAATTTTTAATCAAATATATCAGAGTCAGAAGTCAGAGAAGGAAATAAAACAATTACATTAGTAAAACATTCTGCAAATAGCCACAATTCAAATCTAGGCAATATAATAAAGTTAAAATGCAGAATAATTAATAAACCTAATCTTATAAACCAGTCAAACTGACAATATTTAGGCAAGATACACCCAAGAAATTAAATACTATGTAAATAAGGCTTTCTAAAGATATGGTCATTCTATGAGTAAAATTAGTTATTTGTATAATGAAATACCATTTGAAACTGAAATAGATCCACTAACATTATCATAAGGGGAGTCATATACAACTGAATTGTATGCAAAAAACCATCATTAATATACTAAATTGCCATAAAATAAGTGAGAATTGACAATTATAACAATTTCAGATTTTATAGAATAATAATTATATTAAGTAAAATTGCTATTATTTACTTAGAAGACAGGAAGTATAAATTTAGGCCGACCTTCCCAAAAAATATAAGAAATATGATTTTCTGATAAAACTTTGTAATACTAACTTAATTACTATCAAAATAAGTAGAATAGAATAGTGAAAACGAATATGTATTTTATTTTTCAAACAGTTAACTAATAACGAATTTATTTTATGAACATAATGTACATTTTTAAAGTGTATCGGAAGTTATGGCAATTTTAAACAATGTCTGAAATATATTATATAGGCTAAGATTATCATGAGATGAAGGAAATCCACACAGTTAATTATTATACATGGTAGAGAACACTTGAACGAGGTTTTGCTCCTATTAATCTATATAAGAAGCAGAAATGGCGTGCGGTATATAAAAACCTAGTCTTCAGTGAAAATTTTTAACTTTTTCAATTTTGAGTTTAAATGTTAGAATCAGTGAGCACAAACCATAACACGATTAAAAAACAGTAAAACAGAACAATATAGGACTAAATTATTAAATTAACACCATCACTAATAATTATTACTAACGAAACGAAAAGTGTTAGTTACAACCCATTTAACCAAAGTGAAGTTAGACATTATCACACACATTTAAACAAAGTGAACTACGAAACACTGAACCAGGAACACTCAATTAACACCAGAAGGAAGATCCACAATTGCTGAGACGAGGAAACGGTGAAAAGGCAGCATTTATTACAAGAAATATTCGTCGAGGCAACTACGTACAACCTACTCAGTCGGCAGGCGGCCATCTTTGTCTTCTCAGCCTTCTATGCGAGTTTGACCAAATGAACATTGAATCGTCACTGGTTCGAATTTTATAATATATAAACATTCAATATTATTTAATTACATTGTAATTTTTAATTTTAAGACTTTTAACTGTAAGTGTTATACTTTCATGACCCTGACCTTCTCTGGCTTTTTATATAATTAATCGTTAAAAGAACCTATTTTTATAATACCAATATAAAATTCATAGATCGACCGGCCCTGAGCGAGTCGATACGGTATGGTAACATTGTTTTCAATTGAGCAAATTCCTTATTTTGTTGAATAAACGTTTGTTATCTAGTAAATTGAATTTGATTTCTCTAATAAAAGGACATAACCATTAATTATTAAAGAAAACTCGACAACCTTTAAAGGCAGTATATGCGAACTACTACATTTCAAGAGTAAGAAGAAGAGAGCCGTTCGCGCCTAATTTGAAGTTAACTGGATTGTCTTTTTAATAAATTTACAGAAGGGAAGATTATTACTAGAATACACCCCATACCATCCTATTTATAATTACAATCAACAATCTCAATTTATTTCTAAATTTTAAGAATATAAACACATCGAAAACAATTTTTTCAGAATTTATTTTTTTTTTGTATAAATATAAATTTTAAATTTATATCACCTTTCAAATTGCTGCAACAGAAACATACACCTAGAATATTTGATAACAATATTATCCAGGAACATTACCAAATCGACGTCTCCCAGAGCGGAACGTCACTACTACACATACGCACCATAAAAATTATTCTGGGTAATATTATACCAGAACACCATTACAATTATCATTATATATTACAAAAGTGAAGACCAGTAGTGAGAGCCGAACGAAGGTTAGAAGACATTAGCTACATTACTACACACAATAGTGAGAGTACAATTCTCATACATCAACTATTTATTTATTTTTATATTTAATATTTATCGTATTATTACAAAATTGGCGAGTCCAACTTGTGGGGCTCGATTACCGCAGAATACCAGAACAAGCAACACTTTATAAATTTAATTATAATTTGTAATAAATAAGATATATTACAAAATTTGGCGTCCAACTAAAGGGCTGTAATTAGGGGTTGAAAGGCGGTAATTACTTACCCAATTCCTAATTCAGCTTGGCAGCGGTTACCCGGCCAGGGAATCAGGGAAAATAATGCCAGTAACGTCGCGCTGAAGTTGGAAAAGTCCAAGTTTATTGCCAGAGAAGTGCAATTTTTAGGATTTAACTTGGACGATCAAGGAATCTCACCGTCGGCGGAAAAGGTAGAAGCCATCCAGAAATTCCCGGCACCCAAAAACAGGAAGCAATTGCAGTCATTCCTGGGACTCTGCAATTATTATAGAAAGTTCCAGGAACAATATTCAGAGTTAACTGCGAGGTTTCAACCTCAATTATCATCTAAAAACAAGTGGGTATGGTGTAAGGAACAAGAGGGGATTTTCCAACAAATTAAGGACAAATTTCTGGATACGATAATACTTCGCCACCCAAACTTTAAGTTACCGTTCTTCATGAACTGCGATGCCAGCAACATCAGTCTAGGAACGACACTGTATCAGGAGGACGAGA
The DNA here is from genome assembly GCA_034769895.1 of Magicicada septendecula. Taxonomy (NCBI): domain Eukaryota; kingdom Metazoa; phylum Arthropoda; class Insecta; order Hemiptera; family Cicadidae; genus Magicicada; species Magicicada septendecula. Next base: position 327,346,053 of record CM068372.1, read on the forward strand.
AGGGTCAACCTCAAGTAATTAGCTTCGCCAGCAGGTCTTTGAACCACTGCGAAAGGAATTACACGGTAACGGAAAAAGAATTACTGAGCGTGGTATTCGCTTGCGGTAAGTTCCGCACTTACATTTTGGGATACCCGGTGACTGTCCGAACTGACCATAAATCTATTTCATTCTTAAAAAGCTGCAAACTGAACCATGGCAGACTAACGAGGTGGATACTTGCCCTTCAAGAATACCATCTACAATGGGAGTACATCCCTGGTAAGAAAAATATAGTAGCAGATGTGTTATCCCGGGTCAATGTGGAGGAACAAACTTTCGAAGGGGAGAAAGAAAGCGTGCTGAAAATATATCATCTTCTTAGCACCAGGGCCGATTTAACAACAATATTAACCAACATGAGTACCCACCAACAAGCGGACCCAAAATTGAGGAACCTCAAACTTCGGCTAGAAGAGGGAGATGAAACCGTTGCTATATATTACCAGATGAATAAACAAATACTGTTCATTAAAACATCTTTGAAGGAAGAGATTTGGAAGGTAGTTGTCCCGACACAGATCGAAAAGGAATTGATCGTGAATTACCATATACGTTACGGGCACATGGGTGCCCTCAAGGTAATAAAGGCTCTGGAGGAGAGCTGCTATATAAAAAACATCAATAGAAAGGTTCGAATGTATATAAAGAGTTGTAAGATCTGCCAGCTGGTAAAAACTAATAATGAGAAGAAGGAAGGTGTGATGATCCCAATCACTTCCCAAGCGAAATTGGAGAAGGTGTTCCTCGATATCTGCGGACCATTTCCCCGTAGTGGAGGTCGACACCGATATCGGTACCTAACCATCATAATGGACCACTTCACCAAATATATTAAGCTATACCCTACTAACCGAGCGACTACACGGAAAATTCTGGGGATACTAACTGAACAGTATATCCCACACCTGGGGAAACCATCTTCGATCATTACTGATCATGGAACCCAGTTTAAGGGTGGAAATTGGCGGGATACGTTATTGTCAATGGGCATTCGTACATACAAGACCTCGGTCTACCATCCGAGCAGTAATCCGGCAGAGCGGGTGTTGCGAGAAGTGGGGAGGATCCTCAGGACTTATTGTCACCATCAACAAAAAAGGTGGCAAGACTATTTAGAAGCCACGGAGGAATTCCTCAACTTAGCTTACCATCCAGCTATAGGGATAACCCCATATTCTGCTATGTACGAGAAACCACCCCCACGAGAGATCACAGATGTCCTCGAGTTCCCCAGTAACCATGTGTACAGATTTGATAAAGCTAAGTTCTTCAACAAGGTGGCAGAAGACCAGTTAAAACGGCAGAATAAATATCAAAAGGCCAGTGGCAAAGTAATAATATATGAGAAGGGAGAAAAAATTTTACTAAGAAATCGTGAACTTCCCAGCACACTGGAAGGAATAACGAAAAAGTTATTACTATTATACACCGGACCATATATAATATCCAATGTGAAAAATAACAATACCTATGAAATAAAGGAGATCGATTCAGACAGGATAAAGGGAGTATATAACCAGGCTTCCATGAAAAAATATTATGAGTAAGGGAAGGTATAGAAGAAGTAAGAAAATCTCAAAATTCAAAAAACAAGTAAGAACACCTTACTACCCATTATTTAGGAGATAATTTATGATGAAAAATAAGTAAAAATTCAAAAATGAAGTAATGATTACTTACTTACCTATTATTTAGAAAACAATTTATGAATCAAAAGAAAATGAATTTTGAATTAAACCACAAAATTCAGAAACCCAAGTAAGAACAACTTACTACCTTATCTTAAAAACAACTTTTAGAAATGAACAAGAAGAAAAAGAATTTGGATAACACATTATAAACAATTATATATGGAGCCAATTCTGAAAAACTTTCAAGAATAAAGAAATGGCAGTACAAACCACTGATACAATTTAAATGAATAAACTTATTGTGAAGTAAAATTAATGAGAATTTTATGTCAAATAAACAGAAATATTAAACATATGGCATTAATAATAAAGGAGTGCATTTGGATAAAAAGCAAGAGCAGAATAAAATTTTGAAAAAGAAAGAAAAAACCATATATAAATAAGTCCATAAGAAAAAGATGATCATATATAAATGTCAGTTATAAGAAAGACAATTAAAAGAGTAACTGAAAAAACATAATACTAGTGGAACGATTCACAAGAATTAAGAAAGGAACAAAAATATAATACAAAATATATGCTACCAATGACCAGAAGGAGATTGTGATAACAGTCAAAAAATGACAGAGAATTAAAAACTTTACACTGAATAAGGAGTGATAATTATATTATACCAGCTTCCAATCACAAGGAGAAATAAAATGCCAGCAGAGCTAACCATTGAGAAAAATAACTGAGATAGAGATTCACTAAGATAGAAATATTAATAGATCTGTTCGTATACGAAGTGAAATATCCAAAGATATTTAATTTTTTTTTTATAGTCATAAGGTGGACTATTCATATATAATTTTTATTAATGACTGTCTGAGATAAGTCCAGCAGTATTATTATGTATTGGTCAGAGATGATTTACCTCTGTTATCAATAAATGACGTAGCATGGCCAGCAGAGTGAGATGCCTACAGAGCCCCTCTGGACACTGCCCCAGCTAACGTATTAGGGAATGTTAGGGAATAAATATCCCAAGGATAAAGAAACAAGGTAAGAAGAAAATGGAAAAATAACAAAAATAACGAACCTCAGATGACTATTACTATCAGTAAGAATCCAGTTAATAATGAAATATAGATAAGCTCAAAAATATGGGAGAAAAAATTTTTAGAAATGTGAAGGAAGTAAAGAAATATAATTTATAATCTAATGTCATAAGCAATTACTTCAGACAAACTAAGTATGATCTGAACTAATCACTTCTGGAAGAGAGCAATCTGTAGCGTGACAGATAATCCACACAAATGCATTACTCAATGATCATTAATAAAGCTCTAATATATGGAATATCCAGATGAGAATTAATTAAAATGCACTACTTAATAATATATTCACAAGAAAGGTTAAATAAAGAAAAATTCTGCAAATAATATAATATAATACAAATTTAAAAACCCAGGAAACTAAAAATGATAACAACAAAATTACCCAGGTAAGATAGAAGCAGGCAATTAATATACCCCGTCAAAGAAACCAGACCAGAAAAAACAAAGATACAGAAGACAGAAGAAAGAAGAATAATTAAAACTAGAGAAGAAAGAAGACTAATTAAAGCTACTACTACAGAAGAAGAAAGAAAGAAGAACAATCTAAGCTACTGAAGAAAGAAGAAAGAAGAAAAATTAAAACTCAAAGAAGACAGAAGAACAATCAAAGCTACTGAAGACAGAAGAAAGAAGAATAATTAAAACTAGAGAAGAAAGAAGACTAATTAAAGCTACTACTACAGAAGAAGGAAGAAAGAAGAACAATCTAAGCTACTGAAGAAAGAAGAAAGAAGAACAATTAAAACTCAAAGAAGACAGAAGAACAATCAAAGCTACTGAAGACAGAAGAAAGAAGAATAATTAAAACTAAAGAATAAAGAAGACTAAATAAAGCTACTACTACAGAAGAAGGAAGAAAGAAGAACAATCTAAGCTACTGAAGAAAGAAGAAAGAAGAACAATTAAAACTCAAAGAAGACAGAAGAACAATCAAAGCTACTGAAGACAGAAGAAAGAAGAATAATTAAAACTAAAGAAGAAAGAAGACTAATTAAAACTACTACTACAGAAGAAGGAAGAAAGAAGAACAATCAAAGCTACTGAAGACAGAAGAAAGAAGAATAATTAAAACTAAAGAAGAAAGAAGAAGGAAGTGAGACGACCCATATAAAACAAAAACCCCATAGGGAAAGAACCCCAAAAACCCCAAAACCAATAAATGCCCAAAAAAGAAAGTATAACACATTAAAAAACCATACCACTGTAAAAATGACAAAAAACTAAAAGTGTTAGCAGTAGTAAATATTAGTGCATTCAAAAAGTTATTGTGTAATGTGTATGAACAAATCTTCACAGTTCCCCCATGGTTGAATATTTCATATTAAAAACTAGAAAAAGACTAGTAAATATAGTAATAATTCACCATGGAAAAGTGTAAGTGATCAAATTATAACTAATAAACTTTAAGAAAGGTGCATGAGTAGCAGTACAAAGTAACAAACTTTAAGTTTTGTGAACGGTGTCTACTTTGATAATGAAGTAGTAATTTTACTAATAAAAAGCTACTAAAACTGTATGAACATTCCATAGAATGGAATATAACTTAGATAGCCAGGGTTATACTTTAAGAGGGGGCATAAATCTTATAAAATGGGAATTACAGAACTAACTGTTTATGATGAAGTTGTAGAAGGTATTAACAATTATATATGGATCCAAATGTTGGGTTCCAATTAAATATAGCATTTAGATAAGTAAGGGTTAGTCATAAGAAATATTAGTATTATAATTGTTATTTTATTGTTCATGTTAATTTAGGAATGCATTATCTAAAATTAGATATCATTCCAATGTTGTAGAAATATTTTTATTATGTTATTAGGTGATATACCAAAACAATGTTATTAAGAACACCAGTTTTATATATCTGGGTGTTATATTTTAATTGTATAATCTATAATTACTGTTATGCCAGATCAGAGAACTAATTTTTAATCAAATATATCAGAGTCAGAAGTCAGAGAAGGAAATAAAACAATTACATTAGTAAAACATTCTGCAAATAGCCACAATTCAAATCTAGGCAATATAATAAAGTTAAAATGCAGAATAATTAATAAACCTAATCTTATAAACCAGTCAAACTGACAAGATTTAGGCAAGATACACCCAACATATTAAATACTATGTAAATAAGGCTTTCTAAAGATATGGTCATTCTATGAGTAAAATTAGTTATTTGTATAATGAAATACCATTTGAAACTGAAATAGATCCACTAACATTATCATAAGGGGAGTCATATACAACTGAATTGTATGAAAAAACCATCATTAATATACTAAATTGCCATAAAATAAGTGAGAATTGACAATTATAACAATTTCAGATTTTATAGAATAATAATTATTTTACGTAAAATTGCTATTATTTACTTAAAAGACAGGAAGTATAAATTTAGGCCGACCTTCCCAAAAAATATAAGAAATATGATTTTCTGATAAAACTTTGTAATACTAACTTAATTACTATCAAAATAAGTAGAATAGAATAGTGAAAACGAATATGTATTTTATATTTCAAACAGTAAACTAATAACGAATTTATTTTATGAACATAATGTACATTTTTAAAGTGTATCGGAAGTTATGGCAATTTTAAACAATGTCTGAAATATATTATATAGGCTAAGATTTTCATGAGATGAAGGAAATCCACACAGTTAATTATTATACATGGTAGAGAACACTTGAACGAGGTTTTGCTCCTATTAACCTATATAAGAAGCAGAAATGGCGTGCGGTATATAAAAACCTAGTCTTCAGTGAAAATTTTTAACTTTTTCAATTTTGAGTTTAAATGTTAGAATCAGTGAGCACAAACCATAACACGATTAAAATACAGTAAAACAGAACAATATAGGACTAAATTATTAAATTAACACCATCACTAATAATTATTACTAACGAAACGAAAAGTGTTAGTTACAACCCATTTAACCAAAGTGAAGTTAGACATTATCACACACATTTAAACAAAGTGAACTACGAAACACTGAACCAGGAACACTCAATTAACACCAGAAGGAAGATCCACAATTTCTGAGACGAGGAAACGGTGAAAAGGCAGCATTTATTACAAGAAATATTCGTCGAGGCAACTACGTACAACCTACTCAGTCGGCAGGCGGCCATCTTTGTCTTCTCAGCCTTCTATGCGAGTTTGACCAAATGAACATTGAATCGTCACTGGTTCGAATTTTATAATATATAAACATTCAATATTATTTAATTACATTGTAATTTTTAATTTTAAGACTTTTAACTGTAAGTGTTATACTTTCATGACACTGACCTTCTCTGGCTTTTTATATAATTAATCGTTAAAAGAACCTATTTTTATAATACCAATATAAAATTCATAGATCGACCGGCCCTGAGCGAGTCGATACGGCATGGTAACATTGTTTTCAATTGAGCAAATTCCTTATTTTGTTGAATAAACGTTTGTTATCTAGTAAATTGAATTTGATTTCTCTAATAAAAGGACATAACCATTAATTATTAAAGAAAACTCGACAACCTTTAAAGACAGTATATGCGAACTACTACATTTCAAGAGTAAGAAGAAGAGAGCCGTTCGCGCCTAATTTGAAGTTAACTGGATTGTCTTTTTAATAAATTTACAGAAGGGAAGATTATTACTAGAATACACACCATACCATCCTATTTATAATTACAATCAACAATCTCAATTTATTTCTAAATTTTAAGAATATAAACACATCGAAAACTATTTTTTCAGAATTTTTTTTTTTGTATAAATATAAATTTTAAATTTATATCACCTTTCAAATTGCTGCAACAGCAACATACACCTAGAATATTTGATAACAATATTATCCAGGAACATTACCAAATCGACGTCTCCCAGAGCGGAACGTCACTACTACACATACGCACCATAAAAATTATTCTGGGTAATATTATACCAGAACACCATTACAATTACCATTATATATTACAAAAGTGAAGACCAGTAGTCAGAGCCGAACGAAGGTTAGAAGACATTAGCTACATTACTACACACAATAGTGAGAGTACAATTCTCATACATCAACTATTTATTTATTTTTATATTTAATATTTATCGTATTATTACAAAATTGGCGAGTCCAACTTGTGGGGCTCGATTACCGCAGAATACCAGAACAAGCAACACTTTATAAATTTAATTATAATTTGTAATAAATAAGATATATTACAAAATTTGGCGTCCAACTAAAGGGCTGTAATTAGGGGGCTGAAAGGCGGTAATTACTTACCCAATTCCTAATTCAGCTTGGCAGCGGTTACCCAGCTAGGGAATCATGGAAAATAATGCCAGTAACGTCACGCTGAAGTTGGAAAAGTCCAAGTTTATTGCCAGAGAAGTGCAAATTTTAGGATTTAACTTGGACGATCAAGGAATCTCACCGTCGGCGGAAAAGGTAGAAGCCATCCAGAAATTCCCGGCACCCAAAAACAGGAAGCAATTGCAGTCATTCCTGGGACTCTGCAATTATTATAGAAAGTTCCAGGAACAATATTCAGAGTTAACTGCGAGGTTTCAACCTCAATTATCATCTAAAAACAAGTGGGTATGGTGTAAGGAACAAGAGGGGATTTTCCAACAAATTAAGGACAAATTTCTGGATACGATAATACTTCGCCACCCAAACTTTAAGTTACCGTTCTTCATGAACTGCGATGCCAGCAACATCAGTCTAGGAACGACACTGTATCAGGAGGACGAGAAGGGTCAACCTCAAGTAATTAGCTTCGCCAGCAGGTCTTTGAACCACTGCGAAAGGAATTACACGGTAACGGAAAAAGAATTACTGAGCGTGGTATTCGCTTGCGGTAAGTTCCGCACTTACATTTTGGGATACCCGGTGACTGTCCGAACTGACCATAAATCTATTTCATTCTTAAAAAGCTGCAAACTGAACCATGGCAGACTAACGAGGTGGATACTTGCCCTTCAAGAATACCATCTACAATGGGAGTACATCCCTGGTAAGAAAAATATAGTAGCAGATGTGTTATCCCGGGTCAATGTGGAGGAACAAACTTTCGAAGGGGAGAAAGAAAGCGTGCTGAAAATATATCATCTTCTTAGCACCAGGGCCGATTTAACAACAATATTAACCAACATGAGTACCCACCAACAAGCGGACCCAAAATTGAGGAACCTCAAACTTCGGCTAGAAGAGGGAGATGAAACCGTTGCTATATATTACCAGATGAATAAACAAATACTGTTCATTAAAACATCTTTGAAGGAAGAGATTTGGAAGGTAGTTGTCCCGACACAGATCGAAAAGGAATTGATCGTGAATTACCATATACGTTACGGGCACATGGGTGCCCTCAAGGTAATAAAGGCTCTGGAGGAGAGCTGCTATATAAAAAACATCAATAGAAAGGTCCGAATGTATATAAAGAGTTGTAAGATCTGCCAGCTGGTAAAAACTAATAATGAGAAGAAGGAAGGTGTGATGATCCCAATCACTTCCCAAGCGAAATTGGAGAAGGTGTTCCTCGATATCTGCGGACCATTTCCCCGTAGTGGAGGTCGACACCGATATCGGTACCTAACCATCATAATGGACCACTTCACCAAATATATTAAGCTATACCCTACTAACCGAGCGACTACACGGAAAATTCTGGGGATACTAACTGAACAGTATATCCCACACCTGGGGAAACCATCTTCGATCATTACTGATCATGGAACCCAGTTTAAGGGTGGAAATTGGCGGGATACGTTATTGTCAATGGGCATTCGTACATACAAGACCTCGGTCTACCATCCGAGCCGTAATCCGGCAGAGCGGGTGTTGCGAGAAGTGGGGAGGATCCTCAGGACTTATTGTCACCATCAACAAAAAAGGTGGCAAGACTATTTAGAAGCCACGGAGGAATTCCTCAACTTAGCTTACCATCCAGCTATAGGGATAACCCCATATTCTGCTATGTACGAGAAACCACCCCCACGAGAGATCACAGATGTCCTCGAGTTCCCCAGTAACCATGTGTACAGATTTGATAAAGCTAAGTTCTTCAACAAGGTGGCAGAAGACCAGTTAAAACGGCAGAATAAATATCAAAAGGCCAGTGGCAAAGTAATAATATATGAGAAGGGAGAAAAAATTTTACTAAGAAATCGTGAACTTCCCAGCACACTGGAAGGAATAACGAAAAAGTTATTACTATTATACACCGGACAATATATAATATCCAATGTGAAAAATAACAATACCTATGAAATAAAGGAGATCGATTCAGACAGGATAAAGGGAGTATATAACCAGGCTTCCATGAAAAAATATTATGAGTAAGGGAAGGTATAGAAGAAGTAAGAAAATCTCAAAATTCAAAAAACAAGTAACAACACCTTACTACCCATTATTTAGGAGATAATTTATGATGAAAAATAAGTAAAAATTCAAAAATGAAGTAATGACTACTTACTTACCTATTATTTAGAAAACAATTTATGAATCAAAAGAAAATGAATTTTGAATTAAACCACAAAATTCAGAAACCCAAGTAAGAACAACTTACTACCTTATCTTAAAAACAACTTTTAGAAATGAACAAGAAGAAAAAGAATTTGGATAACACATTACAAACAATTATATATGGAACCAATTCTGAAAAACTTTCAAGAATAAAGAAATGGCAGTACAAACCACTGATACAATTTAAATGAATAAACTTATTGTGAAGTAAAATTAATGAGAATTTTATGTCAAATAAACAGAAATATTAAACATATGGCATTAATAATAAAGGAGTGCATTTGGATAAAAAGCAAGAGCAGAATAAAATTTTGAAAAAGAAAGAAAAAACCATATATAAATAAGTCCATAAGAAAAACATGATCATATATAAATGTCAGTTATAAGAAAGACAATTAAAAGAGTAATTGAAAAAACATAATACTAGTGGAACGATTCACAAGAATTAAGAAAGGAACAAAAATATAATACAAAATATATGCTACCAATGACCAGAAGGAGATTGTGATAACAGTCAAAAAATGACAGAGAATTAAAAACTTTACACTGAATAAGGAGTGATAATTATATTATACCAGCTTCCAATCACAAGGAGAAATAAAATGCCAGCAGAGCTAACCATTGAGAAAAATAACTGAGATAGAGATTCACTAAGATAGAAATATTAATAGATCTGTTCGTATACGAAGTGAAATATCCAAAGATATTTAATTTTTTTTTTATAGTCATAAGGTGGACTATTGTTATATAATTTTTATTAATGACTGTCTGAGATAAGTCCAGCAGTATTATTATGTATTGGTCAGAGATGATTTACCTCTGTTATCAATAAATGACGTAGCATGGCCAGCAGAGTGAGATGCCTACAGAGCCCCTCTGGACACTGCCCCAGCTAACGTATTAGGGAATGTTAGGGAATAAATATCCCAAGGATAAAGAAACAAGTTAAGAAGAAAATGGAAAAATAACAAAAATAACGAACCTCAGATGACTATTACTATCAGTAAGAATCCAGTTAATAATGAAATATAGATAAGCTCAAAAATATGGGAGAAAAAATTTTTAGAAAAGTGAAGGAAGTAAAGAAATATAATTTATAATCTAATGTCATAAGCAATTACTTCAGACAAACTAAGTATGATCTGAACTAATCACTTCTGGAAGAGAGCAATCTGTAGCGTGACAGATAATCCACACAAATGCATTACTCAATGATCATTAATAAAGCTCTAATATATGGAATATCCAGATGAGAATTAATTAAAATGCACTATTTAATAATATATTCACAAGAAAGGTTAAATAAAGAAAAATTCTGCAAATAATATAATATAATACAAATTTTAAAACCCAGGAAACTAAAAATGATAACAACAAAATTACCCAGGTAAGATAGAAGCAGGCAATTAATATACCCCGTCAAAGAAACCAGACGAGAAAAAACAAAGATACAGAAGACAGAAGAAAGAAGAATAATTAAAACTAGAGAAGAAAGAAGACTAATTAAAGCTACTACTACAGAAGAAGGAAGAAAGAAGAACAATCTAAGCTACTGAAGAAAGAAGAAAGAAGAACAATTAAAACTCAAAGAAGACAGAAGAACAATCAAAGCTACTGAAGACAGAAGAAAGAAGAATAATTAAAACTAGAGAAGAAAGAAGATTAATTAAAGCTACTACTACAGAAGAAGGAAGAAAGAAGAACAATCTAAGCTACTGAAGAAAGAAGAAAGAAGAACAATTAAAACTCAAAGAAGACAGAAGAACAATCAAAGCTACTGAAGACAGAAGAAAGAAGAATAATTAAAACTAAAGAAGAAAGAAGACTAATTAAAACTACTACTACAGAAGAAGGAAGAAAGAAGAACAATCAAAGCTACTGAAGACAGAAGAAAGAAGAATAATTAGAACTAAAGAAGAAAGAAGACTAATTAAAACTACTACTAGAGAAGAAGGAAGAAAGAAGAACAATCAAAGCTACTGAAGACAGAAGAAAGAAGAATAATTAAAACTAAAGTAGAAAGAAGACTAATTAAAGCTACTACTACAGAAGAAGGAAGAAAGAAGAACAATCTAAGCTACTGAAGAAAGAAGAATGAAGAACAATTAAAACTCAAACAAGACAGAAGAACAATCAAAGCTACTGAAGACAGAAGAAAGAAGAATAATTAAAACTAAAGAAGAAAGAAGACTAATTAAAACTACTACTACAGAAGAAGGAAGAAAGAAGAACAATCAAAGCTACTGAAGACAGAAGAAAGAAGAATAATTAAAACTAAAGAAGAAAGAAGAAGGAAGTGAGACGACCCATATAAAACAAAAACCCCATAGGGAAAGAACCCCAAAACCAATAAATGCCCAAAAAAGAAAGTATAACACATTAAAAAACCATATCACTGTAAAACTGACAAAAAACTAAAAGTGTTAGCAGTAGTAAATATTAGTGCATTCAAAAAGTTATTGTGTAATGTGTATGAACAAATTTTCACAGTTCCCCCATGGTTGAATATTTCATATTAAAAACTAGAAAAAGACTAGTAAATATAGTAATAATTCACCATGGAAAAGTGTAAGTGATCAAATTATAACTAATAAACTTTAAGAAAGGTGCATGAGTAGCAGTACAAAGTAACAAACTTTAAGTTTTGTGAACAGTGTCTACTTTGATAATGAAGTAGTAATTTTACTAATAAAAAGCTACTAAAACTGTATGAACATTCCATAGAATGGAATATAACTTAGATAGCCAGGGTTATACTTTAAGAGGGGGCATAAATCTTATAAAATGGGGAATTACAGAACTAACTGTTTATGATGAAGTTGTAGAAGATATTAACAAATATATATGGATCCAAATGTTGGGTTCCAATTAAATATAGCATTTAGATAAGTAAGGGTTAGTCATAAGAAATATTAGTATTATAATTGTTATTTTATTGTTCATGTTAATTTAGGAATGCATTATCTAAAATTAGATATCATTCCAATGTTGTAGAAATACTTTTTATTATGTTATTAGGTGATATACCAAAACAATGTTATGAAGAACACCAGTTTTATATATCTGGGTGTTATATTTTAATTGTATAATCTATAACTACTGTTATGCCAGATCAGAGAACTAATTTTTAATCAAATATATCACAGTCAGAAGTCAGAGAAGGAAATAAAACAATTACATTAGTAAAACATTCTGCAAATAGCCACAATTCAAATCTAGGCAATATAATGAAGTTAAAATGCAGAATAATTAATAAACCTAATCTTATAAACCAGTCAAACTGACAATAATTAGGCAAGATACACCCAACATATTAAATACTATGTAAATAAGGCTTTCTAAAGATATGGTCATTCTATGAGTAAAATTAGTTATTTGTATAATGAAATACCATTTGAAACTGAAATAGATCCACTAACATTATCATAAGGGGAGTCATATACAACTGAATTGTATGAAAAAACCATCATTAATATACTAAATTGCCATAAAATAAGTGAGAATTGACAATTATAACAATTTCAGATTTTATAGAATAATAATTATATTAGGTAAAATGGCTATTATTTACTTAGAAGACAGGAAGTATAAATTTAGGCCGACCTTCCCAAAAAATATAAGAAATATGATTTTCTGATAAAACTTTGTAATACTAACTTAATTACTATCAAAATAAGTAGAATAGAATAGTGAAAACGAATATGTATTTTATATTTCAAACAGTTAACTAATAACGAATTTATTTTATGAACATAATGTACATTTTTAAAGTGTATCGGAAGTTATGGCAATTTTAAACAATGTCTGAAATATATTATATAGGCTAAGATTATCATGAGATGAAGGAAATCCACACAGTTAATTATTATACATGGTAGAGAACACTTGAACGAGGTTTTGCTCCTATTAACCTATATAAGAAGCAGAAATGGCGTGCGGTATATAAAAACCTAGTCTTCAGTGAAAATTTTTAACTTTTTCAATTTTGAGTTTAAATGTTAGAATCAGTGAGCACAAACCATAACACGATTAAAATACAGTAAAACAGAACAATATAGGACTAAATTATTAAATTAACACCATCACTAATAATTATTACTAACGAAACGAAAAGTGTTAGTTACAACCCATTTAACCAAAGTGAAGTTAGACATTATCACACACATTTAAACAAAGTGAACTACGAAACACTGAACCAGGAACACTCAATTAACACCAGAAGGAAGATCCACAATTGCTGAGACGAGGAAACGGTGAAAAGGCAGCATTTATTACAAGAAATATTCGTCGAGGCAACTACGTACAACCTACTCAGTCGGCAGGCGGCCATCTTTGTCTTCTCAGCCTTCTATGCGAGTTTGACCAAATGAACATTGAATCGTCACTGGTTCGAATTTTATAATATATAAACATTCAATATTATTTAATTACATTGTAATTTTTAATTTTAAGACTTTTAACTGTAAGTGTTATACTTTCATGACCCTGACCTTCTCTGGCTTTTTATATAATTAATCGTTAAAAGAACCTATTTTTATAATACCAATATAAAATTCATAGATCGACCGGCCCTGAGCGAGTCGATACGGCATGGTAACATTGTTTTCAATTGAGCAAATTCCTTATTTTGTTGAATAAACGTTTGTTATCTAGTAAATTGAATTTGATTTCTCTAATAAAAGGACATAACCATTAATTATTAAAGAAAACTCGACAACCTTTAAAGGCAGTATATGCGAACTACTACATTTCAAGAGTAAGAAGAAGAGAGCCGTTCGCGCCTAATTTGAAGTTAACTGGATTGTCTTTTTAATAAATTTACAGAAGGGAAGATTATTACTAGAATACACACCATACCATCCTATTTATAATTACAATCAACAATCTCAATTTATTTCTAAATTTTAAGAATATAAACACATCGAAAACAATTTTTTCAGAATTTTTTTTTTTTGTATAAATATAAATTTTAAATTTATATCACCTTTCAAATTGCTGCAACAGCAACATACACCTAGAATATTTTATAACAATATTATCCAGGAACATTACCAAATCGACGTCTCCCAGAGCGGAACGTCACTACTACACATACGCACCATAAAAATTATTCTGGGTAATATTATACCAGAACACCATTACAATTACCATTATATATTACAAAAGTGAAGACCAGTAGTGAGAGCCGAACGAAGGTTAGAAGACATTAGCTACATTACTACACACAATAGTGAGAGTACAATTCTCATACATCAACTATTTGTTTATTTTTATATTTAATATTTATCGTATTATTACAAAATTGGCGAGTCCAACTTGTGGGGCTCGATTACCGCAGAATACCAGAACAAGCAACACTTTATAAATTTAATTATAATTTGTAATAAATAAGATATATTACAATATAATAAAACAGAAACTAACGATTAATAACCTCACTTTAACCAAAGCTGATAAGAGTAATAGTACAATAATAATTTCTCAGAAAGATTTAGACGATAAAACAGAAGAATTTATAGTTAATAATAATTGCATAACATTAAATAAAGATCCCACAAATAAATATCAAACACAAATAACAAATATATTAAAAAATAGTAACCAAATCATAAATCCTAAAGACTCCTTTAAATATAAAATGGATAATCCTTGTGCACCAAAATTAAATTCTTTAATAAAATTACACAAAATCAATAAACCTATCAGACCTTTAATAAACGCTAGGACCGCACCAAATTATAAAATATCAAAATTATTAAATCAAATCTTAAAACATAAAATTGAACTTCCAGCAAAACACAATATAAAAAATAGTATCGAACTCACGGAACAACTAATAAACGTAGAAATAAACAGAAATACAAAATTATATTCATTCGACATATCAAATATGTATACAAACATTCCCATTGAAGAAACTATAAATATTATAATAAATAATCTGAAAACAAATAACGAAAGTAACACATACATTAAACAGTTAACTAATACTTTAAAAATAATTTTAAATCAAAATTATTTTCAATACAACAACAAATTGTACTATCAAACAGATGGCCTTGCTATGGGAGCCCCAACCTCCGCTATCATATCAGAAATCTTCCTACAAAAACTCGACGAACAAATAATAAATATAATAAAATTAAACGACCCATTAGGATGTTATTTTAGATACGTTGATGACACTCTGTACATTTCCCAAAACAATGGTATAAATATAAATAAAATATTCAACTCCATAAATAATTTACATTCTAAAATAAAATTCACGTTAGAAGAAGAATCTAATAATAAATTAAATTATTTAGACTTAACAATAAAGAAAAATGAAACAAATTTTGAATACGCAATATACAGGAAACCTTCTCAAACTGACTTAGTAATACCAAATACTTCTAATCATCCTCCCCAACACAAAATGGCTGTATTTAATTCCATGATTTACCGAATGCTTAGGATCCCATTAAATAACACAGAAAGAAACAAAGAAAGAAAAATTATCCAACAAATAGCAGTTAAAAATGGATACAAAATAAAAACTATTAATAAATTAGAAAATAAAATTAAACATAAAATCACTAATAAAATTCCTAAAAACACTACATTTAAAAATTCATCTATTAATAATAATATAAAATATACAACCTTCACTTATAACGGAAATATAACTCAAAAACTAAATAAAATATTTAAAGATACTAATTTAAAAATATCTTATAACACAGATAATATAATTTTTAATAAAATAAAACCTAAAACTAAATCCAATACTCACAATAAAAATGGAATATATAAAATAGAATGTCCAGATTGCAATAAATTTTACGTGGGCCAGACGAAGAAAAAACTACGAGATAGATTCGTTCAACACCGCAATGCATATTTAAAACCAAATATTTATAAATCTAATTTAGCCACACATTGTCTAAATAATAACCACCAGTTTCCAAACATTGAAAATATAAAATTAATTTAAAACATACAAAAAGTTCAAAAAATGAATATTTGGGAAAATCTTAACATTTACAAACACAATAACAATAATTTATTAATTAAAGAACAAACCCAAATAAAAACAAAACAAGACGATCTATTTAAAATTATAAATTTACTAAAAAATAAAAATAAATGTGAATAAAATACTATATAAACAAAATTTCAAATATAACCGAGAAAACAGCTGCTGAAGAAATAAACATTAAAACAATCGTTAACTAATCGACCTAAATCGATTATCAGTTATTTTATTTTACGTTAAAATCGATACAAATTCGATTATTCGTTACTTTTATATTAATAGAATTATTACGATTGTTATTAATTCACTTAGAAACCTCTGATGATACTGATATTTTTCAGTGAAACGTGCGTCAGGTGTTAAAAGAATATACAATATTATCTACTTGCAGAAGAAACAAATTGAAAACATCACAAATTATATAATTACTGCAAGAAACATCGAGTTACTTATATAGAAAAAGATGGATGAAAACACCATACAAGGTGATGTAACTCATTCCTATAACCAATTTATTAAACGTAAAAAACAATTAATTAATTGTTTTGGAAACATATATTTTAACAAAAAATACCTACACCTTAATATTTTTCCAAAATACACAAAAATAATAGTAAAAAACAACAATAACAATAAAGTAAGCAAATATATTACTCAAGCCCAATATAAATGGATTAAAGACGAAATATCAAATAATTACAGAAAAATCGACTACATTAATAAACAATTAATTAATTTACATCTTCTTTTAGCCAACACACTTGATTATCATACATGGAATAATAAATATATTAATATGCTTAAAATACTAAATAAACACAAAACAATTAAATTTAACACAATCAATAAAAAACTTAAAAATCTACTAATAAATAGTACACCTAAAGAAGATAACCAAAATTTACACACATTAAGTAATAACCACACTTTTTACCCAAAATTCGTAATTTTATCTAATATTAAATTCACGGAAAACGAAATAGCTACTATAGAATCATCAAACAAAACAAATCTTAAAAATATAAACAAATATGTAATAGATAATATCATAGTCGAAACTGAAAACGCAATTAATAATGTAGAACACGAAAAACAAGATAAAATAAGAACAGAAGCCTCAATGGAAATAATAAAATACATCAAAAAATATAATAAACAAAATCATCATATTAAAAATAAAAATAAACAAAATAAAACCATTAATATAATAAAACAGAAACTAACGACTAATAACCTCACTTTAACCAAAGCTGATAAGAGTAATAGTACAATAATAATTTCTCAGAAAGATTTAGACGATAAAACAGAAGAATTTATAGTTAATAATAATTGCATAACATTAAATAAAGATCCCACAAATAAATATCAAACACAAATAACAAATATATTAAAAAATAGTAACCAAATCATAAATCCTAAAGACTCCTTTAAATATAAAATGGATAATCCTTGTGCACCAAAATTAAATTCTTTAATAAAATTACACAAAATCAATAAACCTATCAGACCTTTAATAAACGCTAGGACCGCACCAAATTATAAAATATCAAAATTATTAAATCAAATCTTAAAACATAAAATTGAACTTCCAGCAAAACACAATATAAAAAATAGTATCGAACTCACGGAACAACTAATAAACGTAGAAATAAACAGAAATACAAAATTATATTCATTCGACATATCAAATATGTATACAAACATTCCCATTGAAGAAACTATAAATATTATAATAAATAATCTGAAAACAAATAACGAAAGTAACACATACATTAAACAGTTAACTAATACTTTAAAAATAATTTTAAATCAAAATTATTTTCAATACAACAACAAATTGTACTATCAAACAGATGGCCTTGCTATGGGAGCCCCAACCTCCGCTATCATATCAGAAATCTTCCTACAAAAACTCGACGAACAAATAATAAATATAATAAAATTAAACGACCCATTAGGATGTTATTTTAGATACGTTGATGACACTCTGTACATTTCCCAAAACAATGGTATAAATATAAATAAAATATTCAACTCCATAAATAATTTACATTCTAAAATAAAATTCACGTTAGAAGAAGAATCTAATAATAAATTAAATTATTTAGACTTAACAATAAAGAAAAATGAAACAAATTTTGAATACGCAATATACAGGAAACCTTCTCAAACTGACTTAGTAATACCAAATACTTCTAATCATCCTCCCCAACACAAAATGGCTGTATTTAATTCCATGATTTACCGAATGCTTAGGATCCCATTAAATAACACAGAAAGAAACAAAGAAAGAAAAATTATCCAACAAATAGCAGTTAAAAATGGATACAAAATAAAAACTATTAATAAATTAGAAAATAAAATTAAACATAAAATCACTAATAAAATTCCTAAAAACACTACATTTAAAAATTCATCTATTAATAATAATATAAAATATACAACCTTCACTTATAACGGAAATATAACTCAAAAACTAAATAAAATATTTAAAGATACTAATTTAAAAATATCTTATAACACAGATAATATAATTTTTAATAAAATAAAACCTAAAACTAAATCCAATACTCACAATAAAAATGGAATATATAAAATAGAATGTCCAGATTGCAATAAATTTTACGTGGGCCAGACGAAGAAAAAACTACGAGATAGATTCGTTCAACACCGCAATGCATATTTAAAACCAAATATTTATAAATCTAATTTAGCCACACATTGTCTAAATAATAACCACCAGTTTCCAAACATTGAAAATATAAAATTAATTTAAAACATACAAAAAGTTCAAAAAATGAATATTTGGGAAAATCTTAACATTTACAAACACAATAACAATAATTTATTAATTAAAGAACAAACCCAAATAAAAACAAAACAAGACGATCTATTTAAAATTATAAATTTACTAAAAAATAAAAATAAATGTGAATAAAATACTATATAAACAAAATTTCAAATATAACCGAGAAAACAGCTGCTGAAGAAATAAACATTAAAACAATCGTTAACTAATCGACCTAAATCGATTATCAGTTATTTTATTTTACGTTAAAATCGATACAAATTCGATTATTCGTTACTTTTATATTAATAGAATTATTACGATTGTTATTAATTCACTTAGAAACCTCTGATGATACTGATATTTTTCAGTGAAACGTGCGTCAGGTGTTAAAAGAATATACAATATTATCTACTTGCAGAAGAAACAAATTGAAAACATCACAAATTATATAATTACTGCAAGAAACATCGAGTTACTTATATAGAAAATGATACATATATATATATATTGTGACGGCAGCGGTATGCGAACATCTGCTCTCCGGTACCAGCGGTGGACACAGCGAGCCAATCCGGAATCAGCATTCGGAGCTAGCCATTCAGCGATCCCGGTTAATGCATAAAACCCGGCAGAAAATTTTGGCGACCCACCCCCGCCACCACAATCCCAAACTTTATTAATCCTGAAGCACACTAAGAATCCAAACAACCCAATCTTCCTCTCCAACCTCATCAAAACCCATTGCCCGAAACTGCGGCTCCCCCGCAAATTCTTCTCCCCCAAAAACGCTATTACCACCCTGTAATTCTCCTCCCTTACAGACCTCCAATTGTTCTGCCAGCCTATACCCGTGACCACTTTCGGACCTAATGCCGTATACAGGGCATTCCAAACCACACAGCCGACACAGAAACCCAAAGACCCCCCAGAAAACCTCTTAAAACCCTAGTCGTCCGTGGTGTCGCACCAGACATCGACATACTGGACTTCCAGGAAGCTTTGGAAGAGGACCAGCGCCTCCAAATAGCTTTCTGCAAGCGGATTATGTCGGATCTGGGACCGACCGGCCTCATCCGAATTTTTAGCCACGACTCAGAAACCATAAACCTACTACTAACGGAAGGCGCCTTTGTCGCTGGCAGACACTACCGGACGGAAGAGTCCAGACAGACCGAACGTCACATACCTTGCCCCCGTTGCCACCTTTATGGCCACACCGCTTCCTCCTGTTCCTACCAACCCCGTTGCCGCGTGTGCGGCAACAAAACTCCCACTACCATTTGCCCGCATACCAACCATGACTTCAGCTCGCCGTTCTGTGCGACCTGTAACTCCTCCACGGACCATTTCACGGGCCAAACTAAATGCCCAAAATATCCAAAACAGACTCCGGTCCCTGCCTCGCAAGCCCCCGTCGTCCCGATAAAACCCGCGTCACCACCCAAAGCAAACCCGTGGAAACCACAACCCACAGACTTCCCCTCTCTCAATACAGCTATCGCCACCGCCTCCGCACCTACACAAACCGCCCCCACCTTACCTCAACCGGTCGATGGCCAACCCGCCGAAACCGAAACTACTCCTGAAACTCCCAACGCTCCTTCTACTCCTACAACAATCGACACGACGACTATCCTCGGCCTCTTTCAGTCGATGATGACCGACGTCCAGAAAATGATTACTGACATGACTCGATCAGTCTTTGACGCCCTCATCGCAGTCATTTATAACGTAACAGAACCCGTTTCTCACAACAAACTCCGTACAAGCGTAAACCAGATCACTAAGCGACTTTTTGACACTAGGACGCTTTTTAACCAGACCCCTGAAGGCCTTACAATCCTTCACTCCAAATCCAAGCGATAAGCTTCGATGGGAGAAGACGGCAGCGTAATCCGCAAGAATCATCTCACCCTTCTTCATCTCAACGTTCGTAGCCTCCGGGCTCGACGACATGAACTCCTCCTCTTTCTACAGGAATCCCATACAGACGTCGCCACCCTTAACGAAACTTATCTAACTGCCAGACATCGCCTGTTCTTCCCGGGCTATACCCTCTTCAGGCAGGACAACAGATCTCACTCGGGCGGAGTTGCGATACTTGTTCGTAACTCTCTCCGAGCGAAAGTAGTACCCCTACCAAACAGCCCGACTGACTCACTTCTAGTAAAACTCAGCTTCGCAACCTCCCCTCCCCTCTTCATAGCAACCTACTACTGCCCCCCACGTGCCGACCTAGACGTCAACTACCTCCATCATTTGGCCATGACCTACCCCCGTTTACTTCTCTTCGGAGATCTAAACGCCCACCACCGACAACTCGGAGACTGTTATAACACCGCCCGAGGTACGAGTGTGCTTCAGGCGATCAATAACTTCGGTCTCAGGCACCATCGTACCCCGTTTACCCGCCAGCCGGTAACTCCGGCCCAACGACCTACCTGTCCAGATACACTGTTTACCTCAGTCGACATCTCCCGTAAAATAAGCGGGATCTCCCAAGGCCCGGAGGTTGGCTCTGACCACATCCCTAGTCTACTAGTAATTTCCTACGGCCACGTAAAATACCCCACCCTGGAACCCCGCACGACGGCCGTAACAGACTTTCACGCTGCCGACTGGCCTCTTTTCTCTCAAGCTTTAGCTTCCCTTATATCCCCTCTTCCAGCCCCACCCACCACCCCCACACCAACGGACGCTTACAATGACCTCCTCACGACATCGATTCAGACGGCGATGGCACAAGCCATACCGACGAAACATGTCCGCTACTCCCAGCTCAGGCTCCCTCCCCCGGTCCTTACACTGATACGCCGGAAACGCTGGATCCGCAGCCTCTTAAACAGAGATCGGCGGTACGAGCATCTCTGCTTGGAATACAGGAGACTTTCAAATGCCGTTAAGATCGGCATAAAAGACTTTCGAACTTCCCGCATTGAGAGCCTCTGTACTTCAGTACAGGATTCCTTCCACAACGACACACCCAGATTCTGGAAACAAGTCAAACGTCTACACAACCCGCCTAAAGCCGATACCCCTCTCCAGTCAGGCGACCGCCTTCTCGTCAGCGATGAGGAGAAGGCCGCTGCCTTTCGGGACTCTCTCCAGACCATCCATAACCACCCCGTTAGCCCGGACTTTGACGCCATCGCCGAAAATACGATAGACACTTTTTTAACCACCCACTCAGACCTCTTCACCCCATACGATGTCCTGACCGCAGACCACGACCATCCGCTGGAGCGGCCCATCGACCCAGACGACATCAAAGACCGACTTAGTAAATGCAGAAATACAGCCCCCGGCCCTGACGGAATACCCAACCGAATTCTAAAAGCTCTCCCCGCCACTGCTATCGAAGCCCTAGCCCATCTGTACACAGCTAGTCTCCTCCTCGGCTACGTCCAGCGGGCCTGGAAACACGCCCATGTCCTCATGTTCTCCAAACCTAACAAAAGCCCCAGCCTTCCGTCGAACTATCGCCCGATTTCTCTAACGCCTGCAATCTCCAGGCTTTTCGAGAAAATCCTCGTCGCCAGTATACATCCCCACCTACAAACTCATAGCGTCCTCCCCAGTACCCAGGGCGGATTCCGCCCTGGTTACAACATATATGATCAAATTGTTCGGGTTATCAGCGCCATCCAGGACAACTCGGCCCGCAAACGCCCGACCATCTTAGCCCTATTCGACATCCGTAAAGCCTTCGACTCTGTCTGGCACAATGGCCTCCGTTTCAAGATCCTCGGATGTCACTTTCCCCCAACCATCATCAAATGGCTCTCCCAGTTCCTGGATGGCCGCACGGCACAAGTCCGAGTCCGTCAGCATCTCTCGGCACCCTTCCACCTTAATGCCGGTGTCCCCCAAGGCTCCGCCATTAGCCCGCTACTCTATATCATCTTTACGAAAGACACCCCTCCCCCTCCTACTCTACCCTACACATCTGCAGGCCTAGCCCAGTACGCCGACGATACTGCCTACTGGGTCTCAGCAGGCGCACACCGGCAGGTCCCAGTCAAATTGCAACAAATCCTAGAACCTTTCTTCGCCTACTGTAATAGTTGGCGAATAACAGTAAACGCGGACAAAACCCAACTCTGTGTTTTCAACTCCACTGGACGCAACATGTCGCATTTCTATACAACGCCCGTCCGCGTTGGCCCATCATCAGTACGTCCGAAGCGTGATTGCTAATATCTGGGCGTCACGCTTGACTCCAAACTTACCTGGCGACCACACATCAAACGCACAACTACCATCGCCCGTACCCGCCTCCGTTCTCTCAGAACCCTCAACCGACTAAACCACTGCTCCAGCGACTTACTAGGCCGCATCTATACCACATGTATCCGACCCATGCTCACATATGCCCACCCAGTTCTCCTTACTGCCTCTCCAGCCTACCACGATCTCCACCGTGTCACAGAACGACGAGCCCTACGACTCATATACCGCCGACCACGCCTGACGAAGACTTCCAATGCCGCCCTGTATGCGTTTAACACCCGCTTCCCTGACCTTGATTCCTTCCTTGTTAAACTAAACTGGAAGTATTCCCGCACAGCCTCCCGCCGCAATTCCATACAAACGATAGTCCCGTCAATTAATAGAAACACCCGCAATACAAGCCGACCTTCCTACCTACTAAACCGCCTCCTCGCAATAGCCAATGGTCCTCCCCGTCGCCTCCAACCACGCCGGCGTCAACGACACAGACCTGCTTAAGCAGTAATACATAGTATTTCCCCGCCAAGGACTTATCTCTCCCCGGCAGTAGCAACCTGTCTTCCTAAAGCAGCCTCAATAATCAACACACGATAAAACTCCCCCACACTCTCTTCCCCTCACCACAGTAAACACACGCTCTAGTTTCCCACACTTACGTACCCGCATATAATCCGAATCTGTTCCTTCCGCCTCCCTTGACGGCTCCCTGTCGCCACCCAACAGCTTTGGCGACCAGCGTCACACGTCCCACTCTTGGCCGCCCCCCCCCCGCAAGGACGTCGCAGAAAATATGAAGAAATAACCAAACCAAGCAAAATGAATAAATAAAGATGCCCCAGAACAACTATTTCGGCCACATCCATCTACCTCTCCCGCTCGCGTATGGCTACACACTACACTCCCACACAATATAACCAACACACAGTACTCTCCCAACTAAGTGCCTCCACCTTCTCCGCGCTCCGGTCGTCTGGCGTACGAGTAGAGGGAAAGTGAGGGTTAGAAAACAATGGCGATGACGTCACAGAGAGGCACTCGTAGCTGGCTTCCGCGGTGTGAAAACAATGGGTTGGGGAACCCCCAGTTGAAAACACTACCGGGTTCCAGTTCATGACGTCATAGAGGCACTGGCAGCTGGTGTCCGAGCTGTCCATGTGACGTCACTGTTTTGTGTGTGTGTGTGTGTGTGTGTGTGTATGTGTGACTGAAACACTTCCGTGTTCCAGTTCATGACATCACACAGAGGCCCTAGTCGCTGGCGTCCGCATGGCTAAAACCTGTTTCAAGACGTCACGGAGGCCGTGGTTTCTGCATGTCCAAAATTTGGTAGCCGAAAACAATGTGTAGCGGATGGGGGTACCCGGAATTCGGCGGTTGCCCGCAGAGGCGATGTCATCGGGTACCGTTACTCGAAATTTTGGGGGTATCGGGTACCGTTACCCGAAATGTTTAAATCAACGGATGGGGGTACCCGAAATTTGTGGTTACGCCCTAACCGGGTTCCAGTTCATGACAGACGCCCTGGCAGCTGGTGTCCGAATGTTAAAACACTTCCGCGTTCTGGTTTATTTTGATGTAACAAAATAATCGTTCTCTCTCGAAATTTTTAATGTCAGAATTTTGGTACCCTAAATGATTAAAACAACGGATGGGGGTACCCGAAATTTGTGGGTACGCCCACATGACGCATGTATAAAACACTGGTTATGACGAAACAGGGGGCTATACAGATGGGTTCCGACAGGTGTTGGTTTCCACAAAATAAATTTTGACTCCTCGGGATTTGAACCTGGATCTGCGGTTCGCAAAACCATATATTGTATTATTATATATGAGTATATTGTGTTATTATAGAACAGATGCATCCATTTGAATATTGTTTAGAAAAGCACATATTAAAATTATGCATTACTAAAATTGTGTAAGTGTATAAATATATTTTACTCTGTGTACCTGCAAAATTGTAACAAAGTAGTCAAACAGGTCTGGTTGAATCGCTGTGTGTTGGTACAAACAGATTATACGCTCTCTCTCACTCACTCTCTCTCTCTCTCTCTCTCTCTCTCTCTCTCTCTCTCTTTAGAGAGAGACTCATCTGAACTCTATAAACCGGTTTTCTTCGCATGCTGGCGCATACCACAATCCAGCTGTGTCTCTCTTTATCAATAAGTTGGCTGCATCTCAACTATAAAAACTTGTTATCTTCGCTGGCGTATACCTTATTCAAGTATGATAGGAATAACTGTTTTGTATAAAGGTATAATAATAAAATAACAAAGGTTACGGTTTATATATAAGTTTTAATAATATCGAAAGCTTTTACAATCAAATCATAAGCTATAATTTTCTTTCTCTTTCTACACACACACGTTCTATATTCACAAGACAATTATAATTGAGCAAAACATACGCGCGCTCTCTATATACATAACTAAACAAAATAAACACTTTATCACTCTCTATATATATATATATATTTACATAATTATACAAAATAATCTTTTTTCTCTCTCGCTTTCTCTCTCTTTTGCAGCCTTGAAGGTTCTCTCTCTCTCTCTCTCTCTCTCTCTCTCTCTCTCTCTCTCTCTCTCTCTCTCTCTCTCTCTCTCTCTCTCTCTACATATATATTCTCCCTCTCTCTCTCTCTACACACACACACACACACACACACACACACACACACACATAATTAACAAAATAATAATTACATTTACTACAACCAAAACAAGCCTTATATGTCTAACAATAAAAATAGTAATAATAATTAATAACATACAATATTACAATGTTGATGTGTAATATGTTAATAATAACATACTAAATGTAGACACACATCAAATGATAATTACTATGGTGTTAACTACATGTGTAAAATGGTACACCAAAACCTTGAATTCAACTCTTTTTAGTATTTTAGATAATAACAAAGGTAACAACGCTTATAATTTTTTAAAACAATTGTTCTTCAGAGTGTAAATTCCCTCCACTCACAAGCACTCAGAATGTTACAGTGGTCACCATATGGTGGTGAACGACATACATCTCCCTCGCATTCGCACAAACACATAACATCGAAACAAGGTTTCTGTAACTATGAGAGAAATCTTTAAAAAATTTAATTACACATAAAAATTTAATTAACACTTTAATGATTGTTTATCTTAACTTTTTATGTTATAAACCACATACGTTTCTTAATAATTAAAAACAGAATATAATTTCCTACAATTAATAATACTTGATCAAATACAAAAGAATGTAGACACATCAAATGATAGTTAGTGTGGTATTAAAAAAAACATGTATTCTGAATTAAATTCATTTTGATATCTTAGATAACAACAGACGCGACAACGGTTACGAAGCGGACATCCGCTAGAGTCATGCCTTGACCACTCATATTTTTTTACCAGCGAGGTATACGCTGTACCAGTAAAATTATACATCATATAGTACACCTGATTAACCAGCTTTGTTTTAGCAATTAGCAAATCTTTTATTTGAAGATATTCAATATTATGGTTGTTACAATAACTAATTGATGTTTTGAAGAGTTTGAAAAACTCATTACGAATAAATACTTTCATTTTGTAAATATTCTTTTCGTTTCGTATTGATATCAATCTACTCAGTGTCTTACTATTATTTCTAAAATTATAATCGAATTTAATCGTGTCGCATTGACAATATAATATATTATTACCATTTACTTCTCTGTTTAAAAGTTTTTCAACAATATTAGATCCAAGCAACACCTTGTTCTTTCTCTGAAAATGAACAGTTAACATTAAAAAACGACAAAAAAATAGAGAAGTCTACTTCAACAGTTAAAAACATTTTACTATTAATGTTATTATTATTATAATTAATCAATCCTGTTCTCGTTTATTTGGTCTGGAAAAAAAGAGAAAAAATTAATACATAACCACTTCTGTATAAGTAATTATTAGTGGTACTGAAATATCATACTCACATAATCAATATCCAACTGCACGCTCACTTTCTCGTTCGCCAGCGGAGTGTGTGAGGTTACGCATAGTGATAGGACACAAGGCTTCACAGCTTTCAATTGCTCCTCTGTAAATACGTCACACCATCTTTTAGGTAGGTATACATAGAACAGCTTATCCTCCGGCTGAGGACAGGCTCCGGTATCTTCCAAATCTACCACAACTGACTCCCCGAATTTCGTTTTCACAAATTTCATGTGAATTATATGATACTTTACTCCTAAAGAAAGACTTGACAAGTCTCTTTTTGGTAAAAAATTTTCAACTGTCTTCGCGTTCGCAACGATTCCTTCCATGGCGAGTACTGATGAATGCACAGGGAAACACTGGCGTATTTATTCTGTTTCCCCCGACCACGTTCCTTCCTTCTAAAGCGTCATCTCCTTCGGTCACGACCGGACGACGACACCTTACCCCGCACCCCGCACCTCTACCGCAACGGTAACGGCTACAATTTTTCTTCCTACCCCACCCCGCGTCGTCACGGGCCACCATCTGCTTTCGGTCACGACCGGACGATGACATTCCACCCCGCACCCCCACACCGCACTAAGAGTCTCGCCACCACCCCGCACCTCGCCTACATATTTTGTTCCATTACTTTGTCTGTCGCTCCGCAACGACCGGGTTTACCCCCCACCCCGCACCCCGCCAACCGCAATCGAGTCCGTCGGTCACGGGCACCCCTACCCCGCACCCCCAACCCCGCACCCAGAGCCTCACCACCACCCCACACCTCGCCTACATATTTTGTTCAATTACTTTGTCTGTCGCTCCGCAACGACCGGGTTTACCCCACCAACCGCAATCGAGTCCGTCAGCGACAACCTAGCTTCCTACCCCGCACTCCACCCCGCGTCGTCTCGCTCCACGATCTGCTTTCGGTCACGACCGGTCGTACAACCCAGCCACCCGTACCCGCACCCTACATCCCGCGGGAGGCGACTCAACGAGCGCGCTTCGGTCAAGGTCGCCGGCATCCTGTACCCCGCACCTCGCCTACCTCTCGGTCACGGACACCGGCTGCAACCTAGCTCCCTACCCCGCACCACCATCCCACACCTTTACCCCGCACCGCATCGGTCACGGACGTCGGCTTCCTACACCGCACTCCCCACCCCACCCAGCCCTCCGCAACGCGCGTCATCGGTCACGACTGGACGATGACATCCTAGCCCGCATCCCCACCCCGCACCACCAGCACACACCGCATCGGTCACGACAACCCCGCACCCCACCCCGCGCAGCTGCTCCTCGCGAGCGGAGCGCGGCGACAGCGTTGCCGGTCACCGAACTGTCTATATAGGGAACCGGCGACGCGAAGCCGGCCTCACTCCTTTCACAATGACCGACAGCAGCAGCAGCGAACACCGTGCTATCAATGGTAATGTAATTACTATAAACTTTATGATACTTGACAATACACTAAACACACAAACAGTATTATTAGATTACAAACACACGGTTGTTGATAAGATTTGTAGCGAAGCCGTAGCATTAAATAATTATATAAAGTGGTATTTAGCAGTTCGTGTATCTTTTAAAAAATTAATAAACACCGAAAATATTTATTGTGATGCGGTATTTAGATCACGTACAGAACTTAAGTCACAGTATGACGATATCGATGAACAGTATTCGATAGCTTGCGAGAAAATAATGGAATCCGTTGACAAATTCACGCGTGACGGAAGCGGGTGGGTCGAAAACGGTGTCGAAAACGGTGTCGAGTCGGTGGAATTAAATATTACAAAATACAATCCTCTTGTGGGGTCGAGCTTTCTACCTACACCATCGAAATTGTCACACAGTAAGAAAGAAATTATTAATGTGAAAAATTTAGAAGATGAAAAGTGTTTCTTGTTGTCTGTGCTCGCCGGTATACACCCGATCGCGTGTAACCCGCATCGCGTTAGCCATTACCTTCCGTACGAAGAAGAAATAAACATGAAGGACATACCTTATCCCGTCGCAGTCAATAAGATAAAACGTTTTGAAAAATTAAACGAAAACATATCCGTTAACGTTTTTGGCTACGAAGGCGAGGTATATCCTTTACGTATCACTGAACATCGCGGTAGAAAGTACCACGTAAACCTACTGCTACTGTCCGACGCGAACACTACTGCCTCATACGGAACCTTTCGCATATGCTTTCATCGTTGACACAACGAAAGAGCACTTCGTTTTACTGCAACTACTGTCTACACAGATTTGCGGACAATAAAGATACTAACGCGGCACGAAAACGAGTTGAAGAACACGAACGCAACTGTTCTCAGCACGGAGTACAGAAAGTAAAACTTCCTGACGAGAACGAAAAGTGGATGTATTTTAAAAACTTTTCACTTTGTCACCGCGTACCTTATACGGTATACGCTGACTTCGAATCGTTTATTGTTCCGGCCACCGGTAAAAACGTGGCACATCATATACCAGCCAGTTTCTGCTATGTGATAGTTGACTGGATGGGAAACGCCGTCAAGGAACCTGTAATATACCGCGGTAAAGACGTGGTGGACACGTTCCTTTGTGTGCTTTTAGCCGACGTTCAACGACTCGATAGAAAGTTTAGTAAACCGATCCAAATGACAGCGGCCGATGAACGGTC